>CM077887.1:23220000-24420000 GCA_039720435.1 Amazona ochrocephala
CAGAAACAAAATACCCTTTTCTGGTTAAACTTTGCACTGTTTCTTTCTTTCGAGGTTGCTCCTGAATCCATCTTCCCCAATGCTGGCCCAGGGCAGCAGCAGCCCAGGACTGGTGGTAGCTCAGCAGTGCAGAGACCTGTGGGCTTTATGTAAAGGCAGCATCACATGAAGGAAGGCAGAGAAGAGAGGAAGGCTGCTGCTGACATCAAGGAGAGGCAGCAATGGGTGAGCTGTGGGTTATGACTTAGTTCTTTGTGGGTTGTTACTTAGTTAATTTTAACTTCTGAGTAAAAGCTGAAAACGCAAGAGACCTCTGTAACCCCCCCCCCCCATAAACACAAGGGACGGCAAACCTGCTGCATCCCTGTTACTGTCACCATCTCCAGCCTTTCCTTGCTGCTCCAGGGAAGCACAGGCCAGCTCCTGGCAGAAGGCAGGAGGAGCAGGGTAGGAGGAAGGAAGGACATTGGTTTATTTGAAGCCAGTACAAAAATACATAGGCACATAAACTTGTTTTTGCTCTCATTACTGACTGACGTACAAAGCCTGCCATACATTCAAATCAAAAGGTCACCCTTTTAATCACTAAAATGGTCATTTTGTAAATAGATTCTATGTAGAAAACAATTTTAGTTGACTAATAGCATAGAAAATAGTATGGTAGGAACTCTGTTTGCTTTCCCAGTGTATGCAATACCATCCAGAGCCTGGCACTGAAGGGTGCCTGGTTACAGACAAAATAAGCTTTAAAAAATATCTTACCATTTGGACCAATAAATCTAACCAGTAGATTCCAAACATAACCCCAAAGCCCATCAGAGCTTTAGACAGAATGGACATCCTGACCGCAACCGCCTCAGCACAGCCGAATGACAAGCAAATGTGGCAAAACCAGAAGGAATTTGCAGGTGAGGTGGGATTTTGGAGCAGGCAGCAGCAGCCTCAGAGCAGCACATGAGCCTTCTGCAGCACTGCTCCAGAAATCCACAGCCCATGTAAGGATTTCAATGTTAAGCACTCCCATAGATGCAGCTCTGCCCAACAGCAGTGAAGTTTTTAGCAAGTGTCTTTCAGAAACAAGTCCTAGTGTCTGTAGAAGCTGTTTCCCTGGTTACCAAAGCAGTGTATACAAAATAATTCATAAATACATAGCTTTACCAAAATTGTGGGGTTTTAACCAAAGTTATAAACAATCCTTTTTTAAACCAAAAGACAATCCAAGAGACCTAGAAAGAAGTGCTGTGTAAAACCACCTTTAAAAATCAGCTAACACTGCCCAACGTATTAAAAACCCCATTCTCCTAATGGGTCACAAACCAAAAACAACTTAATATCAAAAACCCTGCAACCTGCAGGATGGGGCTTGGCCAAAGCAGAAGTGCTGGTGCTCAGTGCTGCAGGGACAATGACACACCTCAAAACCCCAGGCAGCTCCCACTGACTTGTTAAAACAAGACAAGGCCAGAGGAGGTCACGGAGATGCTGCAAGGGCTGGAGCAGCTCTGCTCTGGAGCCAGGCTGAGAGAGCTGGGCTGGGGCAGCCTGGACAAGAGAAGGCTCCTGAAGGGGAGACCTTAGAGCAGCTCCAGTGCCTAAAGGGGCTGCAGGAAAGCTGGAGAGGGGCTTTGGACAAGGGATGTAGGGACAGGCCAAGGGAATGGCTTTAACCTGCCAGAGGGGAGACTGAGATGAGCTCTTAGGCAGAAGCTGTTCCCTGTGAGGGTGCTGAGGCGCTGGCACAGGGTGCCCAGAGAAGCTGTGGCTGCCCCATCCCTGGCAGTGTTCAAGGCCAGGTTGGACACAGGGGCTTGGAGCAAGCTGCTCTATGGAAGGTGTCCCTGCTCGTGGCAGGGGTTGGAGCTGGAGGAGCTTTAAGGTCTCTTCAACACAAACTACTCTGGGATTCTAGGATTCAAGTCCCCAGGCCTCTTCTATATTATTCTCCATGGGAAGAGGATGGCAGGAGCAGTGGATTTTCTGGATCTGCTCCCCACTGATCCAAAGCACCCTGTGAGGGTCCTGCCCCAGCACAACCAGCAGCTTTCCCAAATCCAAAGTGTTTTGACCCTGGGATGGGTGGAGGGAGGCTGTGGCCCTGCCAAGTGCACTGGTGGGAGAGAAAACCTTCTTGGTGGGAATGTCCCTGAGCCTCATAAAAGCAACGTCAACAGCCCCAGCATCCGCCCTGGTGGTGGCTGCACCGAGATGGAATGTGTTCGGGGATGCTCAGGTACAGCCCTCAGAGCCAACACAGTCCTCCACGATTCAAACACATGCTACTTCTGCCAATCATTTCTGCCGAATCTCAGCATGATTAGAACCCCATTAATTCCTCATGATCAGTCTAAATTAGATGTCTTCTTCACCGTGCAGTCATCTTCCCAATGATTTGTAAAGGCAGCCATCAAGACTGTGCAAATTAAGAGCATCACTGTTACTCCATGGCAGACACCTGGATTCCTTCCCACATTCTGCCCGTGATCAGCTGAACAGAAATAGATTGCTTCCCGAAAAAAGCCTCTGCTTGGTCACACAGAGCTTTTTCCTTTAATATCCATCTTGCTGCCAGCTTCGGACTCCTTGCTCTTTTGCTCCTCTGTGAAAGTGATGTAGGAATACACCAGGCTTCCAGCAATACTGCAAAACAGGGGTGGAGACAACATGAGACAGAAACCATGGTCAACACCATGGGCATACCCACGGTCAAGGATCTGCTGCAAGCATCAACTGGCAAATAAATTCTCCATTTGCCTCCTAAAATAAGGTATTTGGTCTAATTCCTGCCCAAACTTTGCTACCCCAAGTCCCTAACCTGGTGCTGGACCTGCTAAAGGGATCCTGCTGAAGGACAAGGAGACTTCACAGCACAGAAAGGCAACTTTCCCAAAAGCTGTGCTAAAACACAGCTGAAATAAACCAAAGAATGCTTCTTTTGCTGCCTTAATTATATGATTCCCAACTGCAACACTGAGAACAGCTTCAGTCTGCTGCTAAAATACGCTCATGCGTTCTCCAGGCTTTAAAACAACCCAAGTCCATCCAGGGGCTCCTCCAGCCTAGGCTGGGAGCAGGGACCGAGTGGTGTTGGGCTCATCTCAGGCTGTAAGATATGGGTTGACACCATGCTGGCTCCTCTGCTGCAGCACAGATAACTCCATAGGGATTTCTTTGGAAGAAGCCTTGAGCCTGTCAAACCATTCCAGTTTGACAGCAGTTTTCACTTATAATCATAAATAAAACATATGAACAAAGATGCTCTTACCTGATATTTAGACCAATGAAGTTCATCCATGTAAAAATATAGTCTCCTCCAAAAAACATCCCAATATAGGTTACTAAAATATTCTGCAAAGGAACAAGATTTGAGGAGCAAGAGCACAAGTTTCTGTACAGCCCCAGACAAGCCTATGCTCAATGCATTAACCACTATGGAAACAGGAAACCTCCGGTGCAGGAAGCATGGAACTGCAAGGAAGTGCTGGCAAGGCTGGATTCATAGAATCATGGAACGGTTTGGGTTGAAGGGATCTTAAAGCTCACCCAGCTCCAGCCCCTGCCACAGGCAGGGACACCTTCCACTAGAGCAGCTTGCTCCAAACCCCTGTGTCCAACCTGGCCTTGAACACTGCCAGGGATGGGGCAGGTTCAGAGCTGTTGAACAGAGGCTCAAGTCCAGAGCAGCCTCAGCACCCGCTGCTGGGCACTGAAACCCAGAATAACATCCAGAGCACCCATCTGTTCGTGCAGTGGGCTTGTTGGGCCACAATGACCCAGCAGATCACAGGGGCTGTGGCTGTTTCTAGGTGTTTTCCACATCATTAACCCTGGGGAAGCTGAATGCACCAACCACACTCAGCGCCACACACAGCTCCCTGCCACGCAACCACGCACAGAGTATTCTACTCCAGACAGCAGCAAAGAAATTAATGCATTAAAACATTAATCCCATTGGAGCTGTCCTGCCCTCTGTGCAGCACATGAGAAAAGCCCCAGAGCCCCTGTGCTTGTGTTGGCAGAGCCAGGGGATGCACAGTGCGGATGCACCATGTGGATGCTTAGTGGAAGCGGTTGCAGGGATGCTGTGGATGCCCCAAGGCTGTTCAGGGCTCTTGCTGGATGGTCAAGGAGCAGGGAAAGCCACTTACCTTAATGCAGCCAACTATTGTAGTTGTAAGAGCAGAATTATACTGAGTGCAAAGAACCGTGGAGTACATCAAAATAAACCTGCAGGAGGAAGAGCCAACATCAGCTTTCAGGACACGCTTTGTGCATCACCACCCATCTCACCCCCTCTTTTCTACAGTGCTATTTATACCACTGCTTTTTTGGGCTAAACCTGCACTGAAGCAGGGTAGGAAACGATTTCCATCTGCCACAGCTCACAGAAATGGTGTCCCCCTCAGGACAAAGGATTTATTATTTCTTTAACCCAGAATGGCTCAGACCACCAAACGGCAGCACCCACCACCACAGCAGGGTGTGACCTTACCCCATCACACACGACAGCATAAACTGCACAATGAAGAACGTGTCTGCCCAGCCCTGGTACTCCATTGCCTGCAAGAAACACACCCCAAGCCTTACAGGAGGAAAAGGAAATGCAGTCATTCACAGCAAGACAAGAAACAAGCCCCTGAGGTTGGTTTTCACATCACAGCAGGAAAAAACAAACCATAACACGGCTCAGGGTGATGTCCTGGGGCTGTCCACATCAGCATCACCTCCAGATCAAGGAGCTCTTTTGCACCTCCCCATGAAGGAGGATTTCATACATACATTATAAATCACAGTATCACAGAATCACACACTGGTTTGGGTTGGAAGGGACCTTAAAACTCATCAAGATGGGGCTGCTCAGCAGGCTCATGGGGATGGAACCCCCAGGAGTTATCTTTTATATGCAGGACTTTGCTTGCCACCATCAGCACCCTCATTTCTGCCTCTCACATAACAATCATTGTCTTTGATGCTTGTTAATGAACGACAGGAGTTAACACGTGGATGGGGGCAGTTTCCCCATGCACACTCCCCTCTCCCCAGCGTGGCCCCCCACGATGCAGCCCCCAGCCCGGCTCTGCCCCGGGACACGTCCGGCTGCACGCGCTGCACAAGGGGGGTTTTCATGAGGCTACAAACGTGGTTTCCTGGCAGCAGCCCCAACAAGCGCATCTTTGTCTGCCTCTGGCTGCCAGGAGCTCAGCCAGGGAGAGAGGAGTTTATTCAGGGCAGGAAAAACCCTAAAAATAAAGGAGACTTCTCCACGGGCTGAACAGAGGCTGCACAGTGCAGCACAGAGCAACGTTCTGCTCCCTGCCCGCCAGCTCCTGCTTATAAATGAGCACTTTATCAGAGAATCAGAGCCTGCTTTGGGTGGGAAGGACCTTGAGATCATCCAGCTCCAACCCCTGCCACGAGCAGGGACACCTTCCACTAGAGCAGGTTGCTCCAAGCCCCTGTGTCCAACCTGGCTTTGAGCACTGCCAGGGATGGGGCAGCCACAGCTTCTCTGGGCACCCTGTGCCAGCGCCTCAGCACCCTCACAGGGAAGAGCTTCTGCCTAAGAGCTCATCTCAGCCTCCCCTCTGGCAAAGTCAACCTTATCTAGGGCAGGGTCTGAGCTCCCTTCACCCGCTGCAATCACCTCACTAATCACAGCTCATTATCTTAGTGGCTGCTTACTGAGGGTCATCATCAGGGCTTTAAGCTCCTAATGAGAGAAAAGCCCTCTGGGTACAGCCCGGGGTGTCTATGGGGTACCAGCAACACTTCCAGCCTTCAACATTTGCCTTTCCTAACCATGGAGAGGGATGCCCACCTGTGCAGGAGTGAAAAGGGAGTGCTCTTATTCAGGAGAGGCAATGAGTGTGGCTGCACATAAGCTAAGGCAATAATTATTCATCATAATAACTATTACTATTATTAACAATAAATAATAATAACATAAAACATTAATATTAGTATACTACAATATAAATGTCACATATACATAATGACACGTAAATCAGATCATGCCCTGATGAGCAGCACCAGCAAACTGACCCCTAGAGCATCTCAACTGTCTCAGCAAGAGGGAAGGGCACAAGGGAGTTTGAAGAAACTCATTTATCCTAAAAACACTCAACTTCTTTGTTCTGAATAATATTGTTTCACCTATTGCTCTCCCACTTCCCCATTCAAACGTTATACGAAAATGAAGCAACCTTGTGGAATTCATGTAATTCCACTGTAAGACTGAGTCATTTCTGCTTACGTGGTTTTGGGGTCGTTACTCTCCCATCCTTTGCCCTAGCTTCCTTCCTCAGGCACTAAGTGGTTCCTATTAGCAAACTGGGGCTAATAAACGACTTTATAGTTTCTCATTTTGAGTATTTCCCATTTTTAGCTAAGAAGGCTGTGGTACAGCAAAGCACATTATAAGAACAGTAAAACATTCTTCTCAGCAACCCATTTTGCCCCTAAATTCTTGTGACAATAACGATGATAGTTTTGGGGGCAGGAATCCTACCTTCTGCGCATCTCCAGTGAAGTAGGCAATGATCAAGGTGGGCAGGATCATAAACAGTGCATTGTAATAGAGCAGACCGTATTTCCCCAGCTCCTAGAAACAAGAAACAGCTGTGTGTTTAAGCTGGTTCCAAACAGAAACATAAAACCTTACTCACAGTGCTGCTGAAGACTGGGTTTGTGAGCTGAATCCATGGGGGATTCCTAGTGACAGAAGACTTGGAGGATGGTTTTATATGGATCTACCTAAATAGACGTCTATATGACTATAAATATATCTACATAGATATGTAGATATCTATCTGTATAGATAAATATCTATATATAGATATGTATGTTTTTCTGACTATATAGATATGCATATAGAAAATGTTTATATATACACATATATATTTCTATAGAGAGATATATACACACACATATATACATATACATACTCAAGGCAGGGAGGTCAGAACTACATGAGCTTTAAGGTCCCTTCCAAGCCCGACCATTCTGATTCATTCCATAATTCTCTATATAAATGCAGATATTTATAATTTTACATATTTTAATGTACACATATTAATATAGCTCTGTGTGTATACACACACACATACATAAACATAAACAACAGACTCAGGTAACAAGTTTACAACAGCCTTTATGGTCCGCATCAATCAAAACGCCATTTCTTTGCTGTCACAAGAGGCTGCAGTCACAGCCAGCACAGGGACGTGGCTCTGACTGGTGCCGTTTGGCAGCACTGGCACTGAGAGGTATTGCCAAACCTTCTGGACAGGAGATTATGGGAGAGGGCTGGGGTAACGCTCTCTGAACCAAGCAGCGACGCTGCAGTGCCCCGCACCAAAGGTCAGCCTACCTTTGAATCCAGCTTCTGTTTCACATAGGCCCCGTTTGCAGCTGTTAAGGCATCATTAATAAGGATAAAAATATATCCTTCCAGATCAAATGCCAAGTCAGCACTAAGAAAGGAGAGGGGGAAAAAAGGAAGTCAAAGTTTGAAGCTGCACTCACAAGATTCCTTCCACCTCCTGTTTAGCCAGCAAGTTGTCAGAAGAAGTTAATCATGGGAGTGAAGGGCTGGGATTTGGGTTGGTGAAGCATTCTTTCCTACTAGAGAGCACGTCTGAGGGGGAGAGAAGGAGTCAGCATTCCCTCTGTCTATTCCTGGAGCACACCGTGGTGCTGGATTCCCTTTGGCTTTGCTGTCTGGCACCCTTCAGAGCCCCAGGAGAGGGGACAGCAAACAGGGAGCTCACCTGGCAGCTACAAAGGCGCCGATGATCATGGCGAATACCGTCATCTGAATACCCCAAGAGAACTTCTTCCTAAAGACAGCAGCACAAACCTTCACTGAATTCTTGTGAGAACAGAGGGAGAAGTCTGTCCTCCCGGCATGTACAGAGGGGGAGAAAACCCCAAGCAAAGCATTGCAGCAAGTAAAAACAAGACGTTTTTAGACAGTTATCTCTGTGATTTGAAAACAAACACAGCTTGGCATCGGTGAGGTGCAAGTTTATACAGTCAACTTGGCTGGAAAGGAACATTAAGATCAGGTCCAACCATTCCCCAGCACTGCCAAGGCCATCACTGACCCATGGCACTGAGGCCTCGTCTCCACTGTGTGTGAGCACTTGCAGGGACGGTGACTCCAGCCCTGCCCTGGGCAGCCTGGTCCAATGCTGAGCACCCTCTGGGGAAGGAATTGTTCCTCAGCTCCATCTAACCCTGCCCTGGTGCAGCTTGAGGCCGTTTCCTCTTGTCCCATCCCTTGTTCCTTGGGAGCAGAGCCCAGCCCCCTCCTGGCTCCATCCTCCTCTCAGGCAGTTGGAGGCAGCGATCAGGTCCCCCCTGAGCCTTCTCTTCTCCATCTGAACCCCCCAGGTCCCTCAGCTGTTCCCCATCACACTGTGCTCCAGGCCCTGCACCAGCTTCGGTGCCCTTCTCTGGCCCTGCTCCAGCAACTGAGCACTTACGTGTCCAGTAAAGCAGCACTTACAGAGCATCATGACTCTGCCTGATGCAGAGAAGGGCTCAGCTGGGCACGGGGCAGAGGTGAGCCATGAGGTGGGGTGGATGGACACGGCACCCTCCGCTTCCACATCCACCCAGCACAGCCAGAGTGCATCCATCCCTCCCTGCCCAGCACCTCATCTCACCCTCCTCCCTCCAGGCACCCCAGAGAAGGGCTGAGCAGATCAAGGCAAGTAACGCACCACGTAACCACTGCACCTCCCTGCATTCGCTTCCTCCTCCCACCATCATTCCCAAACCCCGGCTCAGTGCCAAACCCCTTGACCACATGGATATCCCAACACACAAGAGCTCACTCACACACCGCACGTCACCCCACCACCTTCAGGCTTTGGGAACTCTATCCCTATCCTCTACCTGGCACCAAGGGATGGGGCTGGGAACACTCACTTGAGTAAGAATCCTTCGGCAAACATCGTGAAGAGGATGGAAAAGCGTCGCAGGACAGTGAACATGGGTAGGCTGCAAGAGGAAGGAGGGTCAGCAAAATGCACTCCAGAGCACAGAGCCACTGGAAACCCTGCAGCTTCCTTATGGAAACGGTGTTACCCCCACACCCCAAAAGATACCACCTCTATCAGCCCTTGCCAGCATGGGGGACCCTGGGGACAGCCCCAAACGCTCACCCAGGGGTGACCCAGTGCCTCTGGATGGGGTAAAGCACACGGAAACACACACATGGCTTCTTTCAGTGTGGACAGAGAAGGAACCGCATCGCCCCAAGCGGCTCCTGCTCGGGTCACCCTCACCCCTGCAAAGACTCAGTGCCCAGCAGCAGCTCCCCACAAACACCAGGCCCCCCATAGAGAAAAGCCATCCATACTTGAGCTTCTTTGTGCTGAACAGTCCTGTGATCTGGTTCCCAAAATACAGGAGAGGTAGAGGAAACGTCTAGAATATTGTAAGAGGGATAACACACGGGTGAGCAATGGAAAGGAGCCAGCAGCACCCCTATCTTACCAATATACAGTTCCACCCACCCACTCGGCTCCACTGCCCCCAGGACAAAGAGACTGAGCATCCCACTGCCAAACACCCCGGTGGTGGCGCCCAGGGCAGACCATCACCGTGGCCTCGGGCCATGACAGGGCCTTACCCGCCGGGGGATGTGCCTGTCCAGGTCGGGGAACTTGACCACCCGCAGCGCCTTGCCCGCCCACAGCACCGCCACCGTGGCCAGCATCTGCAACAGAGCGGGGGGGGGGTCAGCCCCACTGGTACCCCTGCATGGGGGGCACTGGGGTAGGGGGGATGCAGGGGGACCCCACTCACCTGGCCCAGCCCCACGCACAGAGAGGAGGGGAACCTGCAGGCAGAGAGCAGATGTCAGGGGGGCACCTACATTCGGGTGTGAGAGTAAAGGGGGTACCTACATTGGGGGGAAGGAAGGAAGAGGGGCACTTACACAAGGGGGGGAATGAAGAGGGGAGCCTGCATTGGGGGTGAAAGGAATGAAGGGGGGCACCTACATTACGGGGAATGAAAGGAAGGGAGAAGCAAAGCTGGGGGGGAAGGAACGGGGGCATCGACACTGAAGAGGGAAGGAAAGAAGGAGGGGAGGGGAGCACCTACATGGGGCAAAGGAAGGAGGGGGCCACCTCCATTAGGACGGGGGAGGAAGGGAAGCACCTACATGGGGAGGGTCCCGCATGCGGTGGGAAGGGGAACCCGCAACGGGGGGGTCCCCATCAGCCCCGCACCCCCCCGAGCAGCACCCCTAGACCCGCAGCGCCATGGGCCCGGGGGGGGGGGGGGGGGGGGGGGGCGCGCAGGCCGCGGGCGCCGTTACCGGTAGGTGCTGAGCACGCTCTTGTTGAGCACCACGATGAGGCAGGAGCTGAGCCCGTAGAAGGCCGCGGACAGCGGCCGCGCGCACCGCGCCATGCCCCGCTCCGCATCGCCGCGCGCGGGGGCTCCCGCGGGGGCGCCCCCCTCGGCACCGGACACCGGGCGTCTGCGCGGCGGCATGGCTGCGGGGGCGGGGCCGGGCGGGGCCGGGGGCGGGGCCGGGGGCGGGGCCGGGGGCGGAGGATGCGGGGCGGGGGGCGGGCATCGCTCCGGGGCGTTGCGCGGGGTTGGGGGGGGCAGCACGGGGGGGGCACGGCACGGGAGGGGCGTTCCGTGGGGGTCTCTGCGGGGGGAGTGGGGAAGTGAACAGGGCTCGGGAGCAGGGAGCGTGGCAGCGGGGTCTGCGGGGGGGCGTTGCGGGGAGTCACTGCACAGGGGTCTGGCGTGGGGGGCACGGCACTGCATGGGGGCATTGCATGGGGGGCACAGCATTGCATGAGCGCATTGCATTGGGGGGCACGGCATTACCTGGGGGCATTGCATGGGGAGGCATCGCACAGCAGTTGGGGGGGGGAAGGCGTTGCACAGAGACCTGGGGGGGGCACAACACTACGGGGCACTGCTCGGAGCGGGGTCGCGGCAGACACAAGGTGCCACACACAAGGGTCCCCCGCTGTGCCGGGGCAGGCCCGGCCGCGCTGGGTCACGCAGCGCCGTGCCGGGGGCTGCCCTTGGGTGACCCTGCGCGTTTGGCATCGGCCTTTCCCTTCCAGAGGTGAAATCCGCCCCCGGGCTGCGCTCTGCGGGGCGGAGGTGCCCGAAACGGGGCGGATGCGAGGGAAAGCAGGGACCACCCCGCGGGGTGCATGGGAGAGAGCGGCGGGGGCGATGCTGGGGGGAACGGCTTTAACCTGCCGGGGGGACACTGAGGCAGAAGCTGTTCCCTGTGAGGGTGCTGAGGCGCTGGCACAGGGTGCCCAGAGAAGCTGTGGCTGCCCCATCCCTGGCAGTGCTCAAGGCCAGGTTGGACACAGGGGCTTGGAGCAAGCTGCTCTAGTGGAAGGTGTCCCTGCCCGTGGCAGGGGTTGGGGCTGGGTGATCTCAATGCCCTTTCCAGCCCAAACCATTCCATGGTTCTATGAACTAAAGACGGCTGAGCCCAGCCCAGCAGCTGCAGCGCTTTGGAGGTAAAGTGACTGCGGGTATTTGTTGCCCTTGGCCATGGCAGAGGAAACACCCCCTTTTGGAAAGCTTTCTATTCCCAGTTATCTCCCTGCTCATCCAGACCTGCCTGGGCACGACCAACCCTCCAGCATCAAATGGAGCACCGTCACCCCACGGCACGAGCTGCTGCTCGCCCCGGCACGCTCCCTTCCCTCCCATTGCAGGCTGAAAGCAAAACCTCAGCCCAAACTTCCCTTTCCTTTTCCTGGCAAGCTTCCCTTTCTTATTCCATATCCCTGCTGCCACCCCACCCGCAGCAAAGGGGAGCAGGAGAAGCAGGGGCTGCTCCCAGCACGGCTCACACTGAGCTGCAGCAAGAACAGGCAGACTTTAAACCCCAGGAGCACCTTTCCCACAGTGAGGATGCCCTTTGAGCCCGGCCAAGAGCCACACTCAAGGGCTCTCTCATTGGCATCACCTTCCTCATTCCTGCACTAAATCCTGTCCATCCTTATCAAGCTGCAGTGCGGGCTTGGACCTGGGAATATTTACTCCTCCAGCAGCAGAGAGGAACCAAATCCTGCCTGGGCCCCAGCGCCAAGGGATTGACGCAAGCAGCACCCATTCCCAAGCCTGCCCTCCACCAGCACATCCATCCCCATTGGCAGCGCTGGTGACCTGCAGTGATTGACAGAGCCGCTGGCACATGGGGAACCCCATCAGGGTGTGGGGAGCCCCCAGTACCCTCATCCCCCCGCAGCACCCACAGCACAAACCTCACAGCGGTGGGTTTGGGGTCAGACACTTGGACCCTCTGAGTGGATGGGTTCTGTTGGCAGCGGAAGATGCAGCTGCAGATGCAGACGTGGTGAGAAGGGTGTTCTGCTTGTGATGGCCATACCCATGTCCCCTGTGTCCCCTGTGCCAAGCACAACTCTGGGTATGACACAAGTGTTCACTTTGGCAGCAAATCCTGCCCTGGCCCGACCTTTCCTTCCTGTTAAACCAAGCCTGTGACTCAGTGCAGTGATTCCAGCGTTCCCAGCCAGCGGCGAACCCACCGCAGATCACAGACGTTCCATTAATCCCACTTAATCTTAATCTCATTTGGCCACCGGCTCAGGCAGAGGGCTCCCCGTGGTGCCAAACTGGCTGCGACTCTGGTTGCTGCGCACATCCCAGGGTGAGGAGGGATCAAAGGGGCTCCATAGCCCGGGATGAGGCAGAAGGAAGGTCTATGGGCGCAGAGGCAATGCAGGATTTGGATCCGGTGCTGGTGCGGGGCCAGGACCAGGCAGGTCTGTGCCGGCAGGGAGGAAGTGTCTGAGATGCAATCAGCTGCAGAGGCGGCTGTGCCACCACTCAGAGCAGAGGCCCCACATTCCCCTGCCCGTGTTCTCTGCTGCTTGGGTGCACCCCAGCGCATGGGTGCTGAAGGGGTGCAAGTGATTGCTGTGGCTGAGGAAGGTTGAGGGTCCTGGGGTGGCAGGGAAAGGGGTGACTGACCCCAGCCCATGGTGAGTGAGCCATGGGGATGAGAAGCCGGAAACAGGCTGGGAACATCGTGGATCCCAATGGAAACAGGCATTGAGCAGCGAAGGCACCATCCTGGGGCGTGCTGGCAGAAGCCTGCCATGCTGTGCTGGGCCATGCTGCGCTGTGCCAGCCTCTGGAGGGACTCTCCATGGCAGCAAAATGCTGGTGACATATTCCCACCTTTGGATGTAGAACCATGGAATCGCTGTGCCAGCGCCTCAGCACCCTCACAGGGAACAGCTTCTGCCTAAGAGCTCATCTCAGTCTCCCCTCTGGCAGGTTAAAGCCATTCCCTTGTCCTGTCCCTACATCCCTTGTCCAAAGTCCCTCTCCAGGTTTCCTGCAGCCCCTTTAGGCACTGGAGCTGCTCTCAGGTCTCCCCTTCAGGAGCCTTCTCTTCTCCAGGCTGCCCCAGCCCAGCTCTCTCAGCCTGGCTCCAGGCTATGAAGAGGATCTGAGCAAATCATGCAGTGCCCCAAGGGCAGCAGGCTAGGATGGGGTTTGGAAAGCCGAGGCTTTCCCTGTGTAACCTGCCCCGGAGCAAGGCCAAAGCAACCGGAATTTCTTAGGGCCGGAAAGGGAAAGCCGTGGGAAAGGGCCCCCCAGGAGCATTCCCGCTGCTCCCCTCCTGCCCACAGCCTGGCTGCATCGGGGCTCGGAGCCGCAGCTGCCTGTGGCCACTCGGGAAGTGACGAGGAGACATGAGTTTAACCAGCGCCAGATAGACCAGTGATGGGCTGGGACATAGGGGAAGCAGCAGCATGGGGAGGTTGTGACACCCCTTCTGGGAAAGGGCTGAGGCTGGATGGGTGCTGGGGAGCAGCTGCAATGCTCCATGGCTGGAGACATGCTGCAGCACACGCAGATGTGCTGTGCTGGCTCCAGATGTGCTCTGCCAGCACTAACTGGACCTTGCCAGCTCCAGATGTGCTTCCCTGGCTCCAGATGTCTGCACGCAGATTGCCCTGGCTCCAGGTGTGCTCTGAGCCAGATGTGCTCACCCTTGGTGCCATCCCTTCTCCAGATGTGCAGCCCCACAGTGCCACCCCGGATCCAGATGACACAACCTGGCTTGCGCGTGCTTGCAGCGCTGCTCCAGGCCCAGATGTGCAGCCCTGGCCCCAGATGTGTGCCCCAGAGGGTTTCTTCCCCAGCCCCAGCAGCCCTGCAGAGGGGCTGGGATTCCCCTGGGGTCCTTCTTGGCTCAGCCCCCTCCATGCCAGGACCCCTGAGCCGCAGCAAAGCCCAACCCCTCTGCCTCCTCAGATTGGTTTTAGGGAGATCCATACAAATCCTCTCATTACAAAAGGCATTAAACACATCCATAACACAAAGAATTCCACCAAACCCCTCCCCATCTCCCTCGAGGTGTGCACAACTCTATGCGCAGATGGGTTATCTGTTACTATAACTCCACATTATGGTTTCAGCATACGGTGAGGCCCCAGCGCCATGTGGTAGCAGATTAACACTCTTGCTTTCACCCACCATTTGCTTCCACAACATAAAACCCCCATGGATCATTCCAGACCCAGAGCAGCTCAGGCCTGCTGGCAAGGGGGGGGTCAGCCTTGCCGAGGGAAGGGGAATTAAGCTCCCCAATGTTTCCTCCTCTGAGGGCAGAGGCGGGCGAGCAGTGTGGTATTTCCTGTGGTTGCAGCACTCTAATGAGGTTAACACTGTTACCGAGGTTAACTCTTCAACCGACATGAAAGAGGGAGCCACAGGCTCTGCAGCGGGGCTGCTTGGGAGCAGGGGGTCTGTGGTCCATCAGCATCCCCTTAGGACCAGCACAAGCAGAGGGGGTGAAAACAACCTCAGCCCTTCAGGAGGTTTCCATCGTAGGCCCCTGGGATTAGCAGAAACACGTTCTTTTACTGCTGGGGCTCCCCTGAGCCCCCTCACTGAGCTCCGACCACCTCGCTCTCCGTGATTCCATCCTAAATCCGCTTGGGATGGACTTCACTTTGCCGGGGCGGCTCCAGGCTCTCTGAACACTGAGCGAGTCAAGGACAGCCCTCCCCCGAGGCTCTTCCTTTAGGGGATGTTGGGTTTTCCCATGGACTGACTCACACTGGAAACTCTCAGCTTTGCTATCTAGGTCAGGCTCGCTCGCACTTGCTGATGCTTCTCGCAGCACAGGCAGAGGGGCCGGGTAGCACATCCTGAGCTCCGGCAAGGTAAGAACCCCCCTCCCCGCTCTTCCCAGCTTCCAGCCTGCTCCCACCCGGATCTAAAGCCCCAAAGCCTCACTCTGTGTGTGGCAGCTGCTGCTTCTGCCTGCTGCTGGCTCCGGCACCCGCTGCCAGCGGGGGTTTCGCATGGTTGGGGCTGGCACAAGCGGGACCGCTCTTTCCTTCTGCATTTTGCATTTCTTCAGCACTGATGTACAAGGAGACTTTGCTAGGGACAGGATCAGACCATCACCTCTGGAACAAGGGGAACGGCCTCGTTCCACCCGGCTTTGGAGCTTGCGCGTGCCTTTAAACGGGAATACAACCACACGTGAGCAATCCCAGGGGAGGCAGAGCTGCAGTCCCATCCTAGGGCTGGCAGTGGGCAGATTTCCTCTATTTTCAGCTCTTTTCATACAGCACGAGGTCGGGTTTGATGCTTTTCCCCCCCATGTCTTCTAACTTTCACGCTCACGGGCAGCTGGGAGGCCCTTCAAGCCCTTTTAGTGGGTCAGGTAATAGGAAAGCGCTTGAAATTTGACTCATTCATGAATACTTGAACAGCCTGTAAAGCAAACGGGGTCAGCTCACACAGCAGAGAAACACAACGGCAGTCGCTGGCGTTAGGAGCCTGGTTTGGGTTGAACAAGAGCATCGGGAGCTGCACCACTGCAGCTGGTGTGACTCTGGTTCAGTGTGTTCCTCGAGGGAAGACTCGCTGTTTCTAACATCAGATTGAGCACGGGGCTGTTGCTGGTGTGTATCTCCAGTCTATAGCTCTGACTATTTCTAGTCCATATCTCCAGTGTGAGGCATCCCTGCCATCCGACCCAGGGGGCTGGAACTGGATGGTCTTGAGCTCCTTTCCAACCCAAACCAAACTGACTCCATGACTTTAGTTATTGCTGGCTTAGAAAGAAATCCATGGAAGCACTATGGAAGGCTTGGCTCTGATTTCAGCTCCAGGAGCTGCATCCTTGCACCCCACTGGTCTGTGCCGTGGCTGCCGCAAAGCCGCTGAGCCCCATAACCTGTACCCTGAGCCCCATGGGGCTGGGCTGCCCCTTTGAGGGGGTTTCGCCTTGTTGGGGTGAATCCAAAGGGGCTGGGGAGGGAGGCGAAGGGAGCAGGGAAGAATTCCGGCAGGATGTGGGATGCAAGTGTGGCTTCTTGGGAAAGAGGGGAATTCCTTGCCGGGGGTTCTGGAAACAGCCATGGCTCGGCTGGGGCAGGAGCTGCCATAGCATAGGGGTGGGGAAGCTGATGCGGAAATGGGGAAAGCTTCTGTTCCACAAAGCCGTGTCCGGTCAGGTCTGAGCATCTGCAGGGGTGCAGACTGCAGGGAAACCCTCAGGGCTGCCGGCCCCGCGGGTGGTCACCCTTAGAGTGCCTTTTCTTGTGTTTAGCTCTGGAAATGGGGAATTCCACATCTTCAGCGTGAGCCCATTGCTTCCTGTCCTGTCCATGGCCTCCACTGACAGGAGCCTGGCTCCCTCATCTCTACCCCACCATCAGGCGTCTGTACTAACAAGTGTGATGGGGAAGGGCTGAGGGACCTGGGGGGTTCAGATGGAGAAGAGAAGGCTCAGGGGGGACCTGATCGCTGCCTACAACTGCCTGAGAGGAGGATGGAGCCAGGAGGGGGCTGGGCTCTGCTCCCAAGGAACAAGGGATGGGACAAGAGGAAACGGCCTCAAGCTGCACCAGGGCAGGGTTAGATGGAGCTGAGGAACAATTCCTGCCCCAGAGGGTGCTCAGCATTGGAACTGCCCAGGGCAGGGCTGGAGTCACCGTCCCTGCAAGTGCTCACACACTGTGGAGACGAGGCCTCAGTGCCATGGGTCAGTGGTGGCCTCGGCAGTGCTGGGGAGGGGTTGGACTGGATGAGCTTGAAGGGCTTTTCCAAGCTGGTTGATGCTAGGACGCTTCCCTGCATCTTTCCCCCTGCCCAGGATTACCAAAACTGCAGGAATGTGTCTGTGTGAGCAGAGGTGAGGGACTGGAGAAATTTCATGGATAGGAAAACTAAGAGGAATATCACCGGAGATGGGGAAAGTGGCCTCGGGGCTGCTCGCCAGGGCAGACACTGGGTTACTCAATTCCTGAGTGCCCACGGGCTCATTCCCCCACAGCCCTGCTGCGAGCACAGCCTTGCCTGACCCCAAATCCCCAAGGATATCCTTGCCACGCATCCCCATTCCCACCTCCAGGCTGGTCCCTGCGCATCCCAGGGGGAGGGCAGATGCGGCCGCACTGGGCAGTGATGTTCCTGGTGTCACAGCTCCCACCTTTCCTCCCTCCAGACTATGCCACGTGCGGGCAGTGACCACAGCCCAGGCCATGGCGGGGTCCAGGAAGGCTTTGGCACTGCACATCCTGCTCTGCTGCCTGTGTGCAGGTAAGGGGCATCACCCCCACTGACCACTGATCAAACACCATGGACCTGCAGGGAACTGGAGTGGGAGAAGGAAAAGTATGGGGCTACATCTATGGATTTTGGGGGAATGCTTTGTTAGCATCGCAGGGAGCTCCCATTGCACCCTCTTCTTCCCACTCACACCCTTGAGTGGGGTCACATCCAGCTGCAACATGGTCCTGCCTTTGCACAGATAGAGCCAGGGCACACTGGTTCCAGGAAGCCAAAGGAGCCGGATACGGTGCAGAGCTCTCATCTGATAGCGAGGAGCAGCGCAGGGGCTGCCGCCCTAATCTCAGGGGATCAGAGATCTCGAGACAACAGGTTATTTCCCTGCAGTCACTGAACGTTAGAGCAGAACCAACGCTGGTGAAAGGAGGTGTTGGCGAGCGGAGGGGAGGAGTCAGGGGGTGCTGGGTTGTGCTGAAGGCAGAGGGGTTTATCCCCATCCCAGGGGGGAGCGAAGGGACAGACTCCACTGTGGGTGCTACTGTGCTGCTGCCTGCATCCCAGCAGGGCAGCCCATGAGCACCCCCTGCTCCCACCCAGAGCTGCTCTGACTCAGTGGATGCTGGTGCAGGGGTTGCCAACATCAGGTGCTCGGGACACGTCTGGGTCGAGCCTGTGCCGGTGGTGCGGATGGGCACCAACATCTCCATCAACTGCCACTCCACCCTCGGCTGCCCCTGGGCCAAGTTCCGCATCTTCTTCAACTACAGCCATGCTGAGGGGACCCCGGCCCCCCTCAACAGCAGCACTGTCCAGCTCCAGCTGCGGGAGTTCCGGATGCCCTTCGGGAGCGTGACCTGCTTCGCCCGCTGCCCCAACACCAACATGTACCAGCTCGTGTGTGGCACCACCATCCTGGCCGGCTGTGAGTACCCCCATGACTGCAGGGATCCATAGAACCAAGGAATGGTTTAGGCTGGAAGGGGTCTTAAAGCTCCTCCAGCTCCAGCCCCTGCCACGGGCAGGGACACCTTCCACTGGAGCAGCTTGCTCCAAGCCCCTGTGTCCAACCTGGCCTTGAACACTGCCAGGGATGGGGCAGCCACAGCTTCTGTGGGCACCCTGTGCCAGCGCCTCAGCACCCTCACAGGGAACAGCTTCTGCCTAAGAGCTCATCTCAGTCTCCCCTCTGGCAGGTTAAAGCCATTCCCTTGTCCTGTCCCTCCATCCCTTGTCCAAAGCCCCTCTCCAGCTTTCCTGCAGCCCCTTTAGGCACTGGAGCTGCTCTCAGGTCTCCCCTTCAGGAGCCTTCTCTTGTCCAGGCTGCCCCAGCCCAGCTCTCTCAGCCTGGCTCCAGAGCAGAGCTGCTCCAGCCCTCGCAGCATCTCCATGGCCTCCTCTGCACGTCAGCTCCACGTCCCTCCTGTGCTGCTGCCCCAGCGCTGGTCACAGCCCTGCAGGCTCTCTTTAAGCTGCCAGCACTGAGGAAGCTGCAGCACCAGGCGGAGCTTTCCACACTCTTTGCCTGACTTTGCCTTCACAGACCCTCCGGACCCCCCCAGCAACCTGACCTGCACCATCCATGAGCGCTCGGGACACATGGCATGCACATGGGACACAGGGCAGACAACCCACCTCCCCACCCAGTACACCCTCCACCTGCGCAGGTAACTCCCATGGGATAAATGCACCAGGATGGAGCCGGGAGGGAGCACATGGGATGGAGACAGGACCAGGAGGGAGCGCGGTAACCAGCGGAGCCGGCACATGGCCCTGCGGTCACCCGCAGACATGGGTGACACCAGGGCTGCTCTGCTGCTGGCACCCATGCCCTACTTACACTTCCTAAAGCTCGCGTCCTCCTGGTCCCTGCTCCAAACCACACGTTGAACCGCGGGTTTGATGCTGCGGATGGACTTGGTGCGCTCAGCGCCATCAGCACTGCATCATGCCAGAGCATGTTGCAGCAATGCGTCTGAGCTGGTTGGAGTCTGTCTAAGCTGCAGGCAGTGCAGAGGGTGCAGGCGGTGCGTGCACCTCACACCGCCCAAACCCTAAACTCCAGCAGGGTGCAGAGATTGAACCCAAAGCAGCCGCGCTCTGCGCCGCAGCCCTTCCCACCCGGCCTGGGATGCTCCTGCCACCGAAGCACCGGTGGCACAAGACTGGCAGGCTTTCAAAGCCAACCTGACTCAGTTGTTAAAGCAAATGCACTAAACCCCTTCCTACATATGCTTTGTGAAGGGAAGTGATTAACCGCCTGCCTGAATCTGCTTGGGCTCAGACCGAGCTGTGCAGAGGGAACTGAGGATGTTCTCTTCCAGCAGTGAAACGCAGGTGCTCCACAGACAGGTCAAGAACTGAGGCACCACTTTCTAGTTCACTTCAGGAGCGAGAAGCACTGGCTTTGGAGATGACTGTGCCCCAGTCACAAGCTGCAGCCTCGAGAGAGCTGTAGCTGCTTTTCTAATGGCTGCATGGTGTTGGATGGGTTCTGACCACGCTGCCTTCTGCTTCCCAGAGAGGGGACAGCGGTGACAGAGGATGCTAAGGAGGAGGATGATGATGAAGAGGAGGAGAAGGTCTTCCCTGCAGGCTCACTGGTACCACTGAGCACACTGCATGGTGCCAACCACTACTCAGCATGGGTGCAGGCCAGAAACGCGCTGGGTGCTGCCCGCTCAGCCCCCTGGCACCTCAACCTGCAGGAGCTCGGTATGTCCATCCACCATCCACCTGTCCCTCCATCCTGAGCTGCGCTGTGCGCTGAGGCTCTGCATGGCCATAGACACTGCCCCAGGATGTCGCTTTAGGGATACCAAGGGAAGGTTGGAACTGGATGAGCTTTCAGCTCCCTTCCAACACAAAGCATTCCATGCTCCTATGACCTACATGAGCACCGCCGCTCACATGAGGGAGCACAGCCCCCTATGTTCTGCCAGCCCCCCAACCCATGCTTTCTCTTCTCTCCCCGCAGTGATCCCCACTCTGCCCCTCGTCACCAGTGCAGAGACAACAGAGACCTCACCTCCCATCACCACCATCCGCTGGAAGAGGCAGACGCTGCTGGAGAACGTGCACTGTGAGAAGCGACACAAAGCCACGGGCAGCACAGCATGGCATGTGAGAGCCTGGGACCCCAAACCTCCCATGGGCACAGCTGCCCATCAGGACACGCACCAGCGCTGGTCCTGCTGGAGACCCCTGCGCACCCACAGGCCACGGGAGCGTTTGGGGTCATTCAAAACCCACCCCTTCGCTTCAGCACCAGTGGGGAACATGCACCCCCAGCCATGGGCACCCTGCTTCCCTTGCAGGTGGAGGTGTGGGGCAGCATGGCCCAGCACGGATCCCGCTCACAGCACCGCCTGCACAGTGACACCCAGTACGTGTTCCAGGTCCGGTGCCGGCTCAGCGCTGCCGACAGCCCCTGGAGCGCCTGGAGCTCCCCCTTCCTCTACACCACCCCCGAGGCAGGTAAGCTCAGCCTCAGCACTGCATTATCGAAGCCGCCATCAGCTACTTGGGATGCTCTATGGGATCCTGGTCATGGAATGGGAGCCGGCACATCCCTGGAGACACTGTTGGCAGGTATCAGGCATGATGCTGTGGTCCAGGACTGCACCACATCACCATCCCCACACTGCAGCTGAGGAATGAGCACTGTCACAGGCTGGCAGCTCATCTCATGCCCTCTAAGCACTCCCGGCCTGTGGCATGCTGCAGGTCATGGTGATTTAGGCGGATTCCCAAGACTGCTGCAGTATGGTAGGAACAGAAGAGAAACCAGACTGGCTTTGGAAGCACAGAAAGAGGGATGGGATCTGCTTATCCATCTTTGGCAGCTTCCTTGCTCCCCAGCCGCACGGATCACCTCTTGCCCTAGGTGGAAAAACCACATCATCCGAGGTGTCCCACCAGCCACAAATACTCGCTGTCTTGGGTCAACCTCCACCCTTTGCATCCTGGTTACTAACACCAGGACGAGCTTAGACACCCAGATACCTCAGCCGGCAGCAACAGACACCCAGTGAGCGATGCCCTCACATCCTGGTTACAGTGAGGAAGCTGGAGACAAGCTTGCCCTAAAAAGCTGTACTCACTGCTGTTTGTAGTCTGGGCCACTTCCTCCCCACAGCGGCAGAGCTGTGCAGCAACGAGACTACTGCTGGGCTCCCAGTCTGCATCCCTGCCGCTGCTGGGCTCCCAGTCTGCATCCCTGCCACTGCTGGGCTCCCATTCTGCATCCCTGCCGCTGCTGGGCTCCCAGTCTGCATCCCTGCCGCTGCTGGGCTCCCAACCTGCATCCCTGCCGCTGCTGGGCTCCCAACCTGCATCCCTGCCGCTGCTGGGCTCCCAGTCTGCATCCCTGCCGCTGCTGGGCTCCCAACCTGCATCCCTGCCGCTGCTGGGCTCCCAACCTGCATCCCTGCCGCTGCTGGGCTCCCAACCTGCATCCCTGCCGCTGCTGGGCTCCCAACCTGCATCCCTGCCGCTGCTGGGCTCCCAACCTGCATCCCTGCCGCTGCTGGGCTCCCAACCTGCATCCCTGCCGCTGCTGGGCTCCCAACCTGCATCCCTGCCGCTGCTGCTCTCCCAACCTGCATCCCTGCCGCTGCTGGGCTCCCAGCCTGCATCCCTGCCGCTGCTGGGCTCCCAACCTGCATCCCTGCCGCTGCTGGGCGCCATCACCATCACCATCACCAGCCACAGGGGAACCAGCCCTGCATGGAGCCAAGTGGGGCTTTCTGCAAAGGCAGTGTGTGGATGGGAGCATGGATGGGTGGGAGCCCCAGCTGACTCCACTCGGGGTTGCTCATCCCACACTTCCTCCTGCAGCCCCCACTGCAGCTCCCGATGTCTGGCGGCGCCTGGGCCCGGCGTTCCCGAACGGCAGCCACGAGGTGACGGTCTTGATCAAGGTAAAGCCTGGTTTTGGCAGCTACAATGAAGCTCTGGTGTGCTTTGCTCCTCCCCTTTGGAGAACATCCGCCAAGAGGCAGCAGAAGGCAATGCCCTTCCTGAAGAGCCCTTTGACAAAAGAGATGAGGAGAACAGAAGACCCCAATGTGTCCATTGGGGCAAAATCCCTCCATCCTTGCAAAGTCCATCCATACTGCCAGCCAAGGGGATGTCTGTTCTGCACGGGGGTGTCTCAGTGCTGGACCCTGCACCCATCCCCATGGCTGTCTCTCTCACCTTCCACAGCCCCTATCACACCAGGATGCCCGCGGGAGGATCCTGGGCTACACCGTGACCGCTGAGATCCCTGTGGGAATGGTGCTGCTCTGCAACACCTCCAGCACAGGGTGCAGCGCCCTGGTGCCCCCGGGAGCCCGCACCCTCCTTGTCACCGCTCACAACTCCAAGGGGGCTTCCAGCCCCGCCAACATCACCCTCACCCATGGCAGCCACAGCCAGGAAGGTAGGACCTGACACACATGGGCTGCCCAGCATGGGGGGGAGCTTGTGCATGCATGGCTTGAGAGAGGCCCTCTTCAGCAGGGCCTGTCCAGACAGGCCAAGGGAATGGCTTTAACCTGCCAGAGGGGAGACTGAGCTGAGCTCTTAGGCAGAAGCTGTTCCCTGTGAGGGTGCTGAGGCGCTGGCACAGGGTGCCCAGAGAAGCTGTGGCTGCCCCATCCCTGGCAGTGTTCAAGGCCAGGTTGGACACAGGGGCTTGGAGCAAGCTGCTCTAGTGGAAGGTGTCCCTGCCCATGGCAGGGGTTGGGACTGGATGAGCTTTAAGGTCCTTTCAACACAAACCGGTCTGGGATTCTATGAAAGCAAGGGGAAAAGCCCCAGCAGGGATCTGCCTGCTCTGCTGAGGGAGCACAGCATCCTCCAGGCAAGGCCAGGTTCCCTCAGTGATGGAGATGCTCCACAGCCGCACATTCAGCCCTTGGCCCCTGCAGGCTGCAGCAACAAGCTTAAACATGAGTTAATCCTGCCTGTGTTGGCTGGCAGGGATGTGCTGTGCCATGAGCTTGGTGCGAAACAGCTCCTCTGCCAGGGACACAGCCCCTGCTGTGAGCAGGGCCCTTGCAAGCACAAAGGAAGGGGACAAAACCAACCCTTCCAGGCCACTTCCCTGCACCACAGGCTGTGGTTTTCCCCACAGCCATCACTTTCTTATTTGTGAAAACTGACTCTTTAATGAGCAACAGGGGGGAAAGTCCCACTCAAACTGGGGACAAATCCATTACTAAAAAGAGACCAGAGAGAAAGGAGGTGGAAAAACCTCTCGAATCTCTCATACTTATCAGAATCATGGCCTTTCTTGCAAGAAATGACAAGTAAAGCATTTCAGAAGAGGCATGACAAAGTGAAGGTGTTTTTTTGTGATACCTATATGTGAGCACATATATATACATATGTAAAGAGCTAGCAAAGCTTGTTTAAAGAGCTTTAAGCTAGATTTGAAGGGGGAAAGGGATAAAACCAGTCTCACTAGAGATAAGCCTGGGGCAGTACGCTAATGTTGGAGGGACCGTGGCCAGTGAGGTCCTTCAGTCTGCCATCTCAGTGGAGGTAGGGGATGGAAATCCATGTGCCAGCAAAGATGCAAGGGCTCCTGATGTGTTAGAAAACATGAAAGGGTCTAAGAACAGTCATGTAGGAATTAGGGGTTCTCCCTCCAAAAGGGTGGTGGGACAAACAATCCAACTGAAGGCAGGTTGGACAGGGCTTGGAGAACCCTGTTCCAGTGGAAGGTGTCCCTGCCCATGGCAGGGGGCTGGAACTGGATGAGCTTAAGGTCCTTTCTAACCCAGACCATTCCATGATCTACACTGACGGACACCGCATGGGTAACAAACAAGAAAAGGAGGACCTGGAAGCCGTTGTGCAGAAGGAGAGCAATGATGACATAGTTGCCATCACAGAAACATGGTGGGATGATCGGCACAACTGGAGTGCTGCAGTGGATGCCTGCAAACCCTTCATAAGGGACAGACAAGAGAGAAAAGGCAGTGGGGTGGATCTGTGCATAAGGGAATGTTTTGCTTGTCTAGAGCTTAATGTTGGTGTCAATAGGATTGGGTGTTTATGGGTACGAATGAGGGGGAAAGGACAACAGAGCAGATATCATGGTGGGAGTCTGTTCTAGACCACCTGATCAGGATGAAGAGGCAGATGAAGTAGGCTGCAAGCACAATTGCTAGTTCTTATTCTTGTGGGGGACTTCAACTTACCAGATGTCTGTTGGAAATGCAATACAGCAGAGAGGAAACAGGCTGGGAGGTTCATGGAGCCCGTCAGAAAGAACTTCCCAATACAAATAGTGAGGGAACCAGCTTGGGAAGGCACCCTCTGGACCTGTTGTTTGTGAACAGAGAAGAGCTTGTGGGTGATGTGATGGCTGGAGGCTGTCTTGGGCAGAGCAATCACAAAGCAATAGAGGCTCCGTCTTCAGTCCTTAAACACTATCCTGGAAGACTCATGTTGGCTGTGCTTAGCTGACCCTTCCAAGTCTCTTGCTCTTCCAAGATGAGGTTGGGATACAGACCCGTTTCCGTCTCTCTCTGCAGAATTCCCAGCACCGGTGGCTGTGGAGGTCAAGCCTGAGAACCAGAGCAAGGTCTCGGTGGCCTGGCAGCCCCCCAGCCACAGCAGGAGGTCCCCTCTGTGGTTCATTGTGGAATGGGTTTCCACCACCCCATACAGCCCGAAGGAGCAGTACTTCTGGAAGAAAGTCCCGAACCAGGCAACACACACAAACATCCAAGGTAAGATATTCCAAGAGCCTTGTTGCTCTGTGGTGCAGTTCATCAGGGTGCTATTATAAAGCCAAACTACATTAAGGCAGAGCTTCATTTGCCATTGAGCCCCTGCCCACTGGTTTTGGAGAGTGGGACCATGAAGAGCCCTTAGGGATCAAGGGGGAATGAAGCAATAGGAGTCATGAGGACAGTCAGGAGGATTTGGACCTCCGGATGAAGGCCACAGGGAAGGAGAATGAAGCGACAAGTGAGCAGGCAGGCAGGGAAGCCACACCAGACCTGGGGAGGCCTCTCCAATCACAGGAGCTGCACCTATTTAAAGGATGCAGAGGTGCACCGACCTGCTTTAGCGCCTATCCTCCCCATCATGTCCAGAGGGACAAGCCTGCAGGTCCTTACCAACACAGCCCGAGCATCTCCATTCCTGCACCCCACATTAATCCTGATGTTTATTGGGGTTTGGGATACTTCCTAGCCAGTTACATGATGAAGCTTTTGCTCTTCCACATGTGTTTTGGGGGACAACTCATACAATGGCTAGTCCCCAGAAGACTCAGAGCTGTGCACCCCCACACCTCCATCTACTTTCACCATGCAATAACAAGCCCTTGGGCAAGCCTAGAGCTTCCACAGCAGCTCACAACCACATTTTAAAGGCAAATCTTCCCTCTTTGCAGCAGAAGCAGGAGGTCGCATCAACGTGTCGGTATACGCAGTCTACCCCGATGGAGCCAGCAAACCCAGCTCCAGCCAAGGTAAGCCTGGCTGGGTGGAGAAGCTGCTGCTTGCTGCAATGGGGCTTCAGAGCTCAGGCTGCTGCTTCATTCCTGATGCTCCCGCAGTCTGGCAGCTTCGTGGAATTACTGAAGTTTCAGGAGCAAGACGTAAATCCCTCCCATTGACCAGAGGAAAGGAGGACTCTGGGTGGAAGCCTCTTGGCTGCAGGACATGAAAACAGAGGCTTTTTATCAATGCATCTGTACAAAAGCTTTCTCTAGCTCATATTTGCTCCTGTGCACAGATTTAACACATGAGAACCACATCTCATTCACAAGATACACCATTCCCCTTTCTGTGGTAGAAAAGATGAGGTTGCTGCTTTACACATTGACAATGAAACATTACAGATAGACCAAAATACAGGAAATAACTTCTATAGAGACCAAATAGCCAAGCTGCAGGTTACTATTCCTTATCTGGAGCGGGAAGAAGGCGGCCTTCTGTTCTGGAAACTCTTTTAGAGAAAAACATGGATCAGTTCACAAAGGAAAGTGAGGACTGCCATCACCTCCAGCACTGCATGGGTTGGCTTTGGGTGTCCTCAAGAGCTGGGCATACCAGGTCCCTGAGCTGTTCCATCCTGCTGCTGGTCCTCACCCAGGATAATCCATGCACAGCTCAACATCTGAGCACTGAGGACACCTCCCAGCACCCCTGTACCTGCTCCATGGAAGCTGCATACAGTGTTCAGTGGTGGTTGGGCAGGTCCATAGAGATGAAGGAGCCATGAAGTCAGATCAAGGTTTAGCTCTCCAGAGCTCCTCCAGCACAGCCTAAGAAGGGAATAAGGACCCAGGAATGAGCTTAAATAGAGCCCTGGGCAGGTCAGGGCCATTAAGCCCTGTTAGCACCCTGCATCCCCTGACAGAGCCGGCGGTAGCTGCAGGCACCGATAGCACCTGAGGAGGTCATCAGCTCCCCATCCCTGCTATGGTGCTATTTGAGATGGGTTCTTTGAAGCTGCTCAGATGCTTTCCCTATGCCAAACCAGCTCCGTGTTTGTGGTCAGCACCCCTCGTGCTTTGAGAAGGGCAGGTATTCCATTTTTCACCCAAAATAGGAGCAAATAGTCCTGACCAGTTCACCCCAGGCTGGTCATGGCTGTTAGCCCTGGCTATTAGGTATTGCCTTAGCTCTCTGCCCAGAGAATGGGGAAGAGCTGGATGCCGGAAGGAGGATGCTCTAGCCTTAGCACTAGCAATGGCTTAGAAATGTGTTAAATGCTTAATAAAATAGAGACTTCATCCTTAGTGGTTGCACAGACTCATTTAACAAAGCTTGGGGGTTTAAGTGGGGAAGTACCAATACGGGGCAGCAGTGAGGCTCCTATCTGTGGCCAGGTTTGCCTTCAAAGCACACACAGTGAAGTCCTCCAGCTTGACCACACAGGCTGAAACTCATTCTGCATCCCATTCATATGAGCCTGTCAATCACCAGTAAGGCATTGCTGTAATCATATTATTGTTAATTTATGCACATTCAATGTGCCAGTGACACAAAACTGATGAATTCCCAGGCTGCAGAACACGTATTCCTGCGCTTTCCTTCCACAATCCCATATATCTGAGACATGTTTTGCAGCATCTGCAGGGACTTCTTATAATGGAGACACTGCTTAGGGGAGTGAAATACTGAACTCCAGGAGCTCTGCTAGGAAATGTGTGTGCTTCAGATGCACAGGATCAGAGGCAATACCTTTCCTGGGATTTTTCTTTCCCTTAGAGAGGAAAAAATTGCATTTGGCCTTGGGTTTGTTTTGGTGTTTGTTAAGGAGAAGAGATCATGGAATCCCAGACTGGTTTGGGTTGGAAGGGACCTCAAAGCTCCTCCAGCTCCAACCCCTGCCATGGGCAGGGACACCTTCCATAGAGCAGCTTGCTCCAAGCCCCTGTGTCCAACCTGGCCTTAAACACTGCCAGGGATGGGGCAGCCACAGCTTCCCTGGGCACCCTGTGCCAGCACCTCAGATCCCAAGGGCATGGCTGAATTTAGCCATGAATATAGCTTATTTTAGCAAAAATACACTTCTTGCTCTTTAGCTGCAGATCTTCCCTCACTGCACAGCCCCTCACACTATCAGATGCTATCAGCAAATTCAGTCCTGTTGCATGCAGGCACTTTGGGAAATCATCTGTAGGTGCTCATGAAGAACGATGTACAATTCCTCAGGAAGAGGGAATTCTTGTTTCAGGTGCTGAGGGGAGTGATGTGTATGGAAGATGTTTTATAGTTGGTGGTGTGTATTCGTCAGCACCTCATTTAATTGGATCCATGAGAAATAGGCAATCGCGCAGAGTCCAGCCAGAGCTGGAGTTCTTAATTACTTCAGGGAGCTTTATTTTTCTCATTATCAATTTTTCTAACCAGATTAACCAAAGTAAGCCACAGCTTCTGTGTCATCCTACAGATGAAGTTATGGGCATTTTCTTTCTCTCTCTAAGTCCCTCCAGAAGACCAGCTCCTGGAGAGCGCCTACAGCAGCACCTACAGCGAGCTCTCCCATGGTAAGAACACAGTAACTCAGGCTGTGTAAGCCGGACCTTTCTCCTTGACCAGAAGTGGAAGTTTTAGCCGGAGCAGCACCTGGT
This sequence comes from Amazona ochrocephala, assembly GCA_039720435.1. Lineage (NCBI taxonomy): Eukaryota > Metazoa > Chordata > Aves > Psittaciformes > Psittacidae > Amazona > Amazona ochrocephala. Next base: position 23,248,658 of record CM077887.1, read on the forward strand.
GATGGGGAAGCGAAAGCTCCCTTGTGCTTTGGAGAGGTCAGGGCCACCAAAGCAGCTTTTTACTTGATGGGGACGTGAGACACATGCAGTGCTCTCAGGGATGGATTGCGCCCACGTCGTGCATGCTTTCAGTTTTGCTTTCTAATGAGACTTACAACACATTGTGCATTGCAAGTAGGTGATAAGAGAACAAGGAAATACAAGATAACGTTATGTAGCACAACAGCAACAGGCTGTTTCAATCTTGCACTTTGAGCCAGAGACTCACATAAGCATTTCCCATCCACTTTTGTAACTTTGGTTATGCTCTGGTGCACACATCTTCTGCTGAAGGCTCTTTTATGATCTGCTGCATTACTTAAACCAAAAGCAAAACCAATGAAAGCTGAAGAATTCACTTCAACATTTCTGGAAAGTCAGGCTGGGTAGGAAATGGTTTAACACAGTGACCACACTTCTTGCTATTGGTTGAGTGACCTCCTGCCCTGGGCACAGGGATGCTCTGCTCACTGGTTTTGCCTTTGCTTCCGTAACTGAGGAGCAAAGGGACAAGTGAAATGCTGGAGGCTGTTTTAGCAAAGATCTGCCCTTTACATCACCAAACATATGGCAATGGGGCAATGGACTGACCTTTCTCCTCTCTATCCTGTTTCAGATGATGACATTGGGCTTTTCCTGGGACTGGGCGTCAGCGTGGTCATATTATCGGTTCTTTTTGTCATTGTGATGTTTAAAAAATCAGCCAGGAAAAGGTATGGCTTTCACTCCGCAGTTCCTGTTCCTTATCTCCAACTCGTGCTTTTGTTCCAGAGCACTTGAAAGTTGCCTACAGAAACCAGTCCTTTTCCCTGCAGCCCGCTCTTTCTGAGGCCAAGTCCACCCGTTAGCCAGATTGCTGGATGAAAAGGCATCTGTGTGCTCTACAGTGAGGCAGGGACCAGCAAAGAGTGAAAAATCATTCCTCTGCAAAGGCCAGCCTGAGGGACACGTGCTACTATTATAGAGATATGAGGGCAGGGCTAGGAAAAGAGAGGAAAACATAATCTCCATTGGTAAGTTTTATCCTAGGACTTGTGTCTCCCAGTCTTGACAAAGGAGGGGATGCAGGAGGCAGAGATTGAAGACTGGAGCATCTGGAAAACTCAACTGAGAGACTCTCACCACTGTGTTTTGACTGCTGTTCCCTAGGCACCCTCACAAACCAGTGCTCATCTATCCCAGGTTGCCCTTTAACTGGAATGGGGATGTCCAGGAGTCCAGGCGCTGCTGTCCCTGACACAGACCCATGGGAATGGGAGACCTCTGTGGCACATGGTGTTGGCTGGACCTTCCCAAGCAAACAAGAAAGAGGGGAGAGGAGAGCTGGGGGTGGAGGTGTTGAAGAGCTGCCTCTTTCGGTTCCTGAACCCAGCCTCGTTCTTCTGCTCTCGCTGTCATTGTGAAACACGGGCATTCCAGCAGCAACAGGGGCTGTTTTCCAGCAGCAAGGCACGCAAACAGCAGCAACGTTCAAGTCTCTTGCCAATGGTTTTCATTTCTGCTGCAGCTTTGGCTGCAGGAAAATCAACTTCTGTCAGTGCTGCATGTTTGCTTTCATCAGCTCCAGGCACACGTCTCCTCTGGTTCAATGCTCAGCCCTCCTCCCATCGACCCTCAGATTAACACTTTCACATGCAGAGAAGTTTTACATCAAGGATTTACCTGCAGTCATTTAGTTTCCAGGCTTGCACCACCATGAATCAAATCTATGGGGGGGGAAAGGTTGAAAGATGAAGAGCTAGAGTCCAAATGGAGCTTCCAGGCCATCCTTGAAGGATGGATGCACATTGTGTGCCCCTCCTACTGAGGGACATTTCATTCTGCATGAAGAATAAGTGACTAATAGCCTGGACTAACACCTTGGGTTCATTTGTTCTTTTTGGTACAGAATTAATGCCCTGGTTGTGTCGATCCTGCCAAAATGGCTGTTCGAAGACATCCCCCACGTGGAAAACAGCAACATGGTGAAGTTGCTCCAGGTAACTGCACTGTGAGCTCCCAGCTTTGCTTCATTTGTCTCCCCTTAGAACAAAGCATGCTCCAGAGCTGTAGAAACAAGGGTGGGAAGCGAATTGAGCTCTCAGGGACCAGGAACTGATCAGGAATCTTTCACCCAGGCATTTGCAAAGTGCATGGGAGCCCAGCTTAGCTGAGGTCTTTAAACCTTGCCCCAATATACTCTTCATTGTATGTAGTATATTGACCATAGTGGACTCAAGCTGCCTTGAAGCACATGCAGAAACATAGAGACAGGCACAGCTGCTCCCTGTCTTCTCTCATCCACCTCACTGCGGTCTCATTCACAGGGGGGATTGAATGAGAGAGGTTGGAAGGAAGACAAGGTGCAGACAAGTCATTGCCCATTTCTTCCTTGGGGTGCTCTAATGATAACTCTCCCATTGGTAAAATCTGCCAGTTTGTTACTACCCCAATCATTTTCCTTGCAGGAAAATAGTGATTTCCTGAGTAACAGCCTCCAAGAGCCCATCTTGGATACCAGTGACCCTACAGTTATGGAAATCGAGGAGGTGCCAGCACATGAGGAGTACAAGAACATGGTCACCAGAAGGAATCCAAGCAGAGAGATCCCCAAGGATGGGGAGCTCAAGGAGAACACATTGCCTGCTGCCACCATGCCCTTTGAGCACATCAGTGACTACAAACCTCAGGTGTCCGATGGGAATGCACTGGGATACGTAGCAGCCAATATTTACCAAACACAGCCCCCAGCATCCCTCCCAGAACCAGAGACAAACCTCTTCTTCAGAGACTACATGAGCCCCTTTCCCCACATATGGGATGGGGACGGAGGGGGACACCACGTCTGCCTGCTGGAGAAGATCAACCTCGTCTTGAACAGCCAGAGCGGGCAAAGCCACACGTTCAGCTCAACCCAGGCGGGATGTGGCTCCCTCCTGGACCACCAGTGGAGCCACACTCCGGCCAGTGAGGTTCAAGAGCAAATGCTGGTCCCCGATGAGCTGCTCTCCTGCCTGCGGAACATGAATGGGGAGTCGGTGGATAGAAAAACCTGCTTTCCACAGAACATCGGAAGATTGTTTTGAGAGAAGGTGCAGCTGTGTTTAAACACCCCCAAAGCGATGACCATGGCACTTATCAGTCTTGGAGACTGCAAGCAGCAGTCATAGAATGGTTTGTGTTGGAAGGGAGCTTAAAGCTCATCCAGTCCCAACCCCGGGCCACGGGCAGGGACACCTTCCAGTAGAGCAGCTTGCTCCAAGCCCCATCCAACCTGGCCTTGAACACTGCCAGGGATGGGGCAAAACCTCCAAATCTGAAATCCTTGTGGCTGCTGGAATGTTTTGGCCAGTAAATCACAATCTTAAACTTACCTCATTTTGCCACAAGCATAAAACCCATAAAACTTGGATTCCCTTAAGAGCTGAAATACAAACCAGGTGATCGCTGCAGGGTGCAAAATACTTCGGTTATGTTCAAAATCATTCTCTTGGTAAATCGTAGAATAGGGTTGGAATATTTGGAGCATTTCAACCCTGGAGCTGATTGCAGTTAGGATGGATAAAACCATCCCTTAGACATCCTAATGGAAACATATGGAATATCTTGGGATCACTCCTAATGAAGCAACACTACACCGAGGAGGATTTATATATCATACAGCACATATGGGTACCAAGAGCATGAAATCTTAACTCAGTTTCATTTTCCCTCCCATTAATGAATAAACAACACATGAGGTAAGAACAAGCCTCCATCATCTGCCAGGCTGATTCAAAATCCCTTGGAATTAGTCACTGGGCAGACTCTCCACTATGGGTGAGGGATTTATCATCTCACAGCAGCTTGTCAGCACCTCAGCCTTGCTGTGTAAAGCGTGACGTGACACAGTGCAACAGCATTTGTTAGGAACATGGATTCGGATCTTCTGACACCCAGAAAATGAAATACGGGGGTCTCCTCAACCGATATATCTATAACCTATCTACAGTTCCCCACCTTATTATTGCGAAATCACTTTTTTGCAGTGGAACTGCTATATCTGGGTATTAGAATCTTCCCTTCAATTTTTGCTAGGCACTGTATGTGTTTCTCTACCTGCTGTTGCCCAAATGGATTTACTGTGTTGTCTACCCCTGGATACCTTCACACCAATGTTGTTGAGCGCTGTACTGGTTTCCTTCTAACAACCCAAGAGATCTCTTGCTTACATTTACAGGGTAGTGGCTACCTGGCAACACTTCTTTAGAAGCAGCAAACTGTTTCTGAGCCAGAGATGTGACTTTTACATGTAACTGAGTCTAAAATTAGTGAGTGCTGCCTGTGCAGGAAGGAAACCATAAGAGAACAGCCGCTGGCTGGCGGCAGCTCAGACGTGAGGTGGGGAAGGTGTTTTTTCTGTGTCCACATCCTGAGACTCGTGCTGCCTCTATCATCTCAGCTACCAAACCCTGCAGGTGAAAATGCTCCTCTTGGCACTAGAGCAGCTTGCTCCAAGCCCCTGTGTTCAACCTGGCCTTGAACACTGCCAGGGATGGGGCAGCCACAGCTGCTCTGGGCACCCTGTGCCAGCGCCTCAGCACCCTCACAGGGAACAGCTTCTGCCTAAGAGCTCATCTCAGTCTCCCCTCTGGCAGGTTAAAGCCATTCCCCTTGGCCTGTCCCTACAGGCCCTTGCAAATTCTAACATAGAGTACCTCTCCCCCTCTCCCTCCATTCTAACCCGTTTGGACAGTGCTTGTACCTGGTTGCATCTTTTGAACCATCTGACAATGGTTTAAAGGATCTGACAGGGTGGTTGGAATTTAATGGTCTTTCAGGTCCCTTCTAACCTGAACCATCCTGTGATTCTATGATACCCGTGATGCTCACCTCTGGCAATGAATGCATTGGTGAGTAAAACGACAGCAGGAATTTTGATAACAATCCAATATCCCTTCATATCTTCACTTCCAGATTCTTACTTGTCAGACGTATTCTTTTGCTCTGCTGTTTGTCTTCACCTTCTTTGCCCTTGGAAAGCATTTTATATCCCACTTGTGTCTTCTTTCCACCAAGTGCAGTATTTAGGGGTGCAAAACCAGCATCCTGAGTGACGGGGATTGAACTATTGGCAAGCAAGTCCAACACCAAGATCCTCATAGTGGACAACCCTTGGATATAAGGATGGCCGGGTACTTTGAGTCAAATCAAGATACTGCTCGCAGTACATCTATTTTAACACCTCAGGGTTTACTCCGTCCCCCAAATATTGCATACTAAGTCTTGATCTGGGTATTTTCCGCACCTTTTCCTAGGTATGGTTATCTTGTTGGTGGCCACATCTTGTGCTAGGTGATTTCCACAGATTATTTATCACTTTGCAATGAATTTTGTGGGTTGCTCAGCTTCATTGCAATGTGGGGTTATACACATTGGAGGCACATAAAGGAAATACATGCTGAGTAACGTCTCTACCCACAGAGAGCATCAACAAGTGTTGATCTCTGATGCAACCCTCACACCACCTGCACAAGATTGCAAAGTCATCTGTGTTGTCTGCATGGAATTATTTTATGACAGGACATCTTTTTGTGCTGCATGAGTAACACAGAGAAAGCAGCTGCTGTCGAAGCTGTAGAGGGATCTTTGTATGTACATGGAAGGAGAGAACAAATGAATAAGGACTAAGAGATTGGGTGTAGTCTCTTCAGAGCTTCAGCAGGCTCAGAACAGCAGAGCCATCCACTGCCTGCTCTTATCTCCATCCCATCACACCAGTAAAGGGTGTATCAAGTGTGAGCTTGTGGTCTTGTTGGGGCACAAGCCCTGAGCTCAGCCCTGGGAGTTACCAACAGCACTGGTGCAGATCAGCCAGAGGCACTCCCTTTGGCACTTGTTCACCACCCTTCTTCAGAAAGCATGCTTGAAAATTAGTTAAATGAAATGCATAATAAGGAAACAACAAATAAACTTCATGCAGAATAACTTAGGCATTAAATATATGGAATCATAGAATCCCAGCCTGGTTTGTGTTGGAAGGGACCTTGAAGCTCATCCAGTTCCAATCCCCTGCCACAGGCAGGAACAGCTTCCACTGGAGCAGCTTGCTCCAAGCCCCGTCCAACCTGACTTTGATATCCACTGATAGCTACAATTGCATGCCATCAATATGCAAGACTATGCATCAATAGCTACAATTCTAAATCACTTCTGCTGCTGCTCTGCCACCATTGCCATGCTTCCTGCAGGAGGATATAGCACTCATTCTGCTTTAGCGTGTGAAGCACAGGAGAGATGGGCTTTAGCCACGTTGCCTCTGTTCTCCGCCACAGAGTCGGGAGGTAACAATAACTACCTGCAGTCAAGCCTCAGGATCTAAAGCACCGCGTGGCATTTGGTAACGCACAAGAATAGGAAGAAAACAGAAATGCTTTCTGAGTAATCTTGTGCTGCTCCTTTTTGTTCAGCGTCATCTCCAGACTGCTCCATGCCGAAAGGTCTGCAGCGTTTGGTTGTCAGTAAATTGTGGATGGGATTTACCGGCAGATAAAGACGCTGCAGGGCCTAAACCTGGGGTAAAAGCTTCAGCGTTTCACACAGCTGAAGTAACAACAGCAGAACTCCGGGGATTTCTGAGGGCACTGACAAGAGATCAAAGCCCAGGTTGTGACCAACACTTGTGGGCAAAGCTGCAGATAAATGCTTGGGTCAGCAAAAGCCGCTTGAAAACACAGCGATGGAGAAGTGACAGCAGAAGAAACGGCCACAGAATGAAAGCAGGAATATCCAATATAAATGATACTGTTTGGCACAGCCTCTCCCATCCCTTTGCCTTCAGGAAGATTAATTCTTTGAGAGGGATTATTCACGGGGTACAGGAGCTGAGCACGGCAGCAGAGACTGAAACCAAAGTCGCATTTCGTAGAAGAGGATGTGAGAAGTGAGGCTGTGGTTTGCATCTCTACTGTCTTCACTGAATGCCAGCTTCACAGGGCCAAATCCCATGGAAATGCAACTTGTAAAGCACTGGGAGCAGGGTTCGGAGAGACGATCAAAGCACTGAACACAATGAACAGAAAACAAACTATGGAAGTGATCTTGTAAAGGAGATTTCAGGACTGCTGCTTCCCAAACCAGCCAAGACTTTCCTTACCAGAAAGAAATGATTCTTGCCACAAGAATATTAGGGAAAACCACAGTTCTTAACCTCTTAAGGGATGCAGGGGGGTGCTGTGTCTCACACATCACCTGCATGATTTTCTAGCATGGCAATCACTAGCCATACTAGTGATGCACAATCCCAATCTGCACAGCAGATGCAAAACTAATGGAGCCAGCACACAGACTGCCTGAATATTGAAGATAGACAAACATGCAGTAACATACTGCAGTGACTTATTGCCTATCCTACTGCTTTAGCTGCACCTTCAATACCACTGCAGGGCTATGGACCAAAACTCCACTCCGTGGTGCAAGGAACCCAGCATCTGAGCAGCTAAAAGTCACTAAAGCAGCTGAAGCAATGGCTGCAAGAATGGCAACAGGAATGACCAGAGAGGGCTCAGTTCCTGGCAGAACTGTGTGAGCCTGGGCTGTGGTTTGACATTCAACAGACGGAGAATTCCTGTCCCATCAACCACATGTGCAGTGGTTCCACCTCTTCCACGGTGCTGACGTGAGCCATTGTTCTGTGCAGCAAATTGCATCAAAGAACTGAGATGCTGCGAGGGCTGGAGCAGCTCTGCTCTGGAGCCAGGCTGGGAGAGCTGGGCTGGGGCAGCCTGGGGAAGAGAAGGCTCCTGAAGGGGAGACCTGAGAGCAGCTCCAGTGCCTGAAGGGGCTGCAGGAAAGCTGGAGAGGGGCTTTGGACAAGGGATGTAGGGACAGGCCAAGGGGAATGGCTTTAACCTGCCAGAGGGGAGACTGAGATGAGCTCTTAGGCAGAAGCTCTTCCCTGTGAGGGTGCTGAGGCGCTGGCACAGGGTGCTCAGAGAAGCTGTGGCTGCCCCATCGCTGGCAGTGTTCAAGGCCAGGTTGGACACAGGGGCTCGGAGCAAGCTGCTCTAGTGGAAGGTGTCCCTGCCCATGGCAGGGGTTGGAACTGGATGAGCTTTAAGCTCCCTTCAGCCCAAACCAGCCTGGAATTCTATGGTTCTATTACAAGTCTAAGTTACACCCAGCTGATCACAATTCCAAGTAACATCTGTGATTTGGTTTTGTTTATTCCATATTCAGCACTGAATTAATGGTACCTTCTTTCAGCATCTCAAGTGGTACAAAGGCTTTGGTGTTGGTGCTGTACGCCGGGTTGGTGATCACAAAGGGCTGATGTGCCAAGTGTTGGTGTTGCTGGCACCAACTGCTCCAGAAGCCCCTGTCCTCAGCCGCCCATGGTGGCCCTGCTATTCAGAAGGCTCTTCCCAAGCGCCCTGGTTATCAGCTGTTGAAAGCTCAGCACCAAAGAGCCAGAGACCATCTTGTCCATAGGGATAGTGGCTGATGATAGAGGGTTGGCAGCATCTCAAGAAAACCACAGACTATGACATTGCAACAGCACGCAACCACAGTAAGATCAATGCAGTGTTCATGGTGTGTTCAGAGACCTCTCATTCAGGGCTGTACAGATTCGCCTGTGTGGTCCCTGGTAGAATCAGATCTAGAAACTGTACTCCTTTCTGGAACCTCATCACCAAAACCAGAGCGACAAACCAACAGATATTCATAGAGATCACACAGAAAGAGCAGGCTGGAAGGAGCCACCCTTGTACAGGGTATGAGATGCCAGTCAGAGCAGCCTGTGAACCTCTGAGCTCTTCAAGCAGGCAGAGTAAACAGCTTGGGGTTTTTTAATGATTGCCTTGCTGATGAAAGGCAGTGGAATTATGTTGAAGACAAACTGAAGGCAACAGATTGTGGCTCACCTTGGAAAGAACAGGATGCAAACCCCATCACAGCTCTGCCTCAGCTGGACTGGACAGCAAGGCAAAATCCTGGAGTGGTTCGGGTTGGAAGGGACCTCAAAGCTCCTCCAGCTCCAACCCCTGCCACAGGCAGGGACACCTTCCATAGAGCAGCTTGCTCCAAGCCCCTGTGTCCAACCTGGCCTTGAACACTGCCAGGGATGGGGCAGCCACAGCTTCTCTGGGCACCCTGTGCCAGCGCCTCAGCACCCTCACAGGGAACAGCTTCTGCCTAAGATCTAATCAAAAAACTCCAGAGACTCTTATGGAGGAAATACATTGAACAACATTGCCCCTGACTGACCACTGATGGCAACCAAAGCAGTGTTCCGGATATACTCATGTCCTCTCTAAGCAGGCAGTGATTAACTCTGCCGCTCTCACCATCTCGACGCTGGTGACTCACCACCATTCCCCCACAATTCTTCTTTCTCAAGGTTATTTCCAGACCTACAACCTGACACAACCAGAGAGTGCAAAGGCTGCACCTGCAGATTTCACTTCTGAGTCTGAATTCTCCTTCCTTCAGTTCCAATTTCAACGCAAGCACTCGCCTGCTTCCTGCCTGGCCTCCAGCCTCCCTCAGCCTTCACCTTTAACTTTCTCTGATTCACATTACGACGGTTGGACAGGAGGCAGCTTCGTGCCTGCATTGCCAGATAGCAGATTTTTAACTGGCAAAGCCAACGAACACAGAGGCTGAATGAGCCATTCCTGGCCTTCTGGGTCGGTTTGGCTGGCTTTTAGGTGCACTTTTAAGCCCAGATTAATTACTTTGTCGTTCACTTCCAGAAACTGGGCAGGAACTGCTGCAATAATATACATTCAAATGTTATCACATCATTTACAGCCACTTTATTTTCACTACCTACAGAGAAAGTCTATATTCTTTCCACTCCCTGTTTCTGTGTTCCATCATTCATTGTGTTATGAGGGTGGGTTGTAGCAGAGAGCACCTTAATGTTGAAGGATCTATCAATGAAAAGTCCTTCCAGATTCATAGCACAGGAAGCTCTGCAGAACTAAGAAGGTGAAGTAAGGGCAGGCACCCCATACATCTTGTCCCATGGGCTTGCCATAGCCACCATCACATGCTGTAGGCAGGAGAGGTCTGCAAGGACACAGTTTGCTACCTTCCTCCTGCAAGCAATCTTCACCCAAGGTATCTCGTATTCCCTGAATTGCTCACTGAGCAAGGTCCCTGGGGTCTTGTGTTTCCAGCTACACATGGGCATAGCTCAGCTGTTGGTATGGGTTTCACCCTGTGAGAGCCAGGCTGCCGGTGGATCTCAGCACCAGTGCTCTGCAGGATCTGGCCGCTGCCACCACCAGACATGGCACCTTCTCATGTCAGCTGCTGCTGGTGCTTTCCCAAGGAGTGTTTCAGGGTCAGGCCCCCCTCCCCAGAGAGCTGATGACTTCATTCTTGCCTTGACATCACCCCTGCCCATAGAGCGGGATGCCGGCGCAGCAGCCTTAGCACCAGCACCTTGTGCTTCGGCTCATGTGCTGCAGCCAAGCCCGGGGCAGCAGGGCTGCAGTGAGCACGCTGTTTGCTGTAGGATTCACAAGCATCACGTGTGCGCTCCTGGAGCTTTGTGCTCCATGCAAGACAACGCAGAAAGGGTTGGCTGAAAAAGCAGTTTTGGTGCTGAGAATTAGAGAAAAGAGAAAAGGGAAAAAGAAAGAAAGAAGAGGAAAAGAAGTAAAGTAGAAGAAAAAATAAAGAAAAAGGAAAAGAAAGAAGGAAAAATTGAAAGAAAAAGAAAAGAAAAAAGGGAAAAGGACAAAAGACAAAAGAAACAAAAGCAAGCACTGCACCTGATGAAAGGTGATGTGTTGGTGGTTGCCAGTTTAGCTTCCTGTCCCCATGACACAAACCTTGTGTCACTTGGGCCACCCGACGGGCATCTTCCCTTCATCAACGAGCAAAACACCCTCAGCTCTGCTCCTGCCAGCCGAGCCCAACATGTCACAGCTGCTTCCCAGGGTTTTCCAAAGAGGAGAAGTGAACGCACGCAGCGAGGGGTAGCACTGAACCAGGTAAGAACATGAGAACATGAGCCTTGCGAACCCAAGACAAGATCCCAGCCAAGTTCCTAATGGCATCCCGGCTTAAAACTGCAGGAATCCTGGGTTTGGCTCAGGGCTGGGAAGTGGTCTGTGAAAAGTAAAAACGAAGAGTGAAGTAAAGGCAGCCGAGGGGAAGCATGATACAGAGTGAAGAGAAACTGTTGAGGTCTGGAGTTCTGTAGGGCACAGCCTTGTTCCGTTCATGCGTGGTGTTTGAATATGGATCTCTAGAGAGAAGCCCAGATGTGGGACGGGGCTGGGAGGAGAGGGGAGTTGGGCTGCAGGCTCAAGTGCAGAACTCCGGGCTCCTGCAGGCTGCACGCTTTGTGCTTCCTCCACCTCTTCCTTCGAATGCCAGCGCCCAGCACAGCTGGGGGATGCTTTCCTAGGTAGAAAAGGAGTCACATTAGGGAGATGCTGGCCGGAAAAACGTTGCTGATGTCCAGAAAGGACGAGGAATGACGGCAACGAGACGCTTTTTCATCAGAAGCGCTTCTAAATGTGGTGGTGGCTAGTGAAAAAACCACGAGAGAAAGCAAGGACTGTGTTGAAGAGAAGGTAAAATCCACAGTGGCACATCCCAGGACAAGCCCCTCACCCCAGCACGGGAACCGGGGGCTGGCCGACGCTCACAGCGCTGCTGCCGCTGCTCTTTCCCAGTCCCAGAGGCGCCGTTAGCGGTCGGTTTGTCCCTGGAGCCTCCCGGACCTTTTCCAGGTAATTCCCCACTTCTTTTCCCTCATCCCCAGGCACGGTGCCGCTGCCGTTGCGGGGGGAGCTACTGCCGTGCCCCGAATCCCCCCCTTCTCCTCCGCACCCCGCTGCGGGGCTCCGGAAGGTGCGTGGGGACGGACGTTCCCCCCCGCTCCCCCAAACGCGGCTTTTCGGTCCTCAGCGGCGGCTCCCGGGGCTCAGGGAAGCGCGGCACCTCCCCGGTGGCCGCTCCGGGACGCTGCGAGCCCGGGCTGCTGCCTGCATCGGGATGCGGCTTGTTCCGACATGCTCCTTGTCCCGGGATGCTGCCTGCCCCGGATGCTCCTTACTCTGGGATACTCGCTGCCCCAGAATGCTTTACTCCTTGGGATGCTGTCTGCTTTGAGATGCTCTCTGCCTAGGAATACTCTCTGCTCTGGGGCGGCAGCTACCTCGGGATGCTGCCTGCCTAGGGATGCTCCCTGTCCTGGGATACTGACAGCACTGGGATGCTCCCTGCACCCTGGGACCGTCACCTAAGGGAGCACATCCTTTAGAAATGACACTGTCCCTTTCCTTCCTGCATTGAGGTCTTAACAAGTACCCAGCGCTCAGTAGCTTTGGTGAAGAGTCACTGAGCTTGACCTTGGGCAGATGGCACCAAGGCTGCCGTTCCCCATCCTGGGCTGGGTGCTGACGTCCTCACTGGGTCTGTGGCAGCCGGATTGCTCCCCATGTGCCTGCCAGTGGTGTCCCTAAAAATGCAGCGAGTGTTGTCAGTGATACACCAGAAGCAGCAAACTTTGGGCACTAGCAGTGGCTTTCTAGGCAGAAGCTGTTCCCTGTGAGGGTGCTGAGGCGCTGGCACAGGGTGCCCAGAGAAGCTGTGGCTGCCCCATCCCTGGCAGTGTTCAAGGCCAGGTTGGACACAGGGGCTTGGAGCAAGCTGCTCCAGTGGAAGGTGTCCCTGCCCGTGGCAGGGGTTGGAGCTGGAGGAGCTTTGAGGTCCCTTCAACCCAAACCAATCTGGGATTCTGTGCTGAAACTGCTCAGTTTCTGTGCTTTACAAGGGATTTCATTGCAGAACCTGACTGCTGCAAAGAGCCGACACAGCGATGGCCAACCCCTCTGTACACAGCACACACGCTGTGTAACCTTTGTGCTTTCAAGTGAGATTTCATAGAGATAAGTCTGCTTAAACAGGCACGATCTCGTACTCTTAGCATCTTATGCACTTCCTTTACCTTGCACTTACCAGGGCATTGTCCTTTATACTTTCTTTAGCTGAAGCACATCAATGCTATTTTCCCTCATTGATGTGCAATCTGGAGACTTTTTCATTCTTAAAGCTTTTTTCACCCCTTATATCTTTGCTCTTTGAGGGTAATTTCTCATTCTTCTTTCATACGTCACCCTGATCACAGTTTATGTGCTCTGCTGCACTCACACGATGCTGCATAAACTGTCTAGCACTTACCTAAGGCAACTGCCGATGAACATCATTTGAAGTGAGACTATTTCTGTCAGTTGACTCAAGCATTTTGGGCACATTTTGCTCTCTGAAGGATGTTTACACGGTACGGGGCAATTTCAGCTTAGTGGAAGACAGAGCATTTACTTGAAGAGCCTTGGGGTGGTGATTGCTCATCATTGCAGTTACTAATCACCTATGGAAGGCACCACAAAGTGTCTGCGTAAAGCTGAGGCACCACAGCCAGGCTTGAGGCTTCAGCCTAAAGAACATCTGGATTTAGATAAAACATGGTGTTAATGCACATTTTGGCAAATCTTCTGTATTTCACATTCACCTCAGATATCAGCTTAAAAGACACAGATTGGCTCCTGTCTGGGAGCCTTTGGGCATCCGAAACCAACCTGAAATAACTTAGTTGGGTTTATATCAATATACACAATATATATACTGTTCAATGCATCCCCATGGAAGTGCCCCTCCATCCAAGATGCCGTGAAAAGCAGCCAGGATTTAAAGTTTCCCTTTACATTAGTTTGTTTCCAATGTGTTGTCAAGTTATTAAAGTAGCTGCATCTCTGTCATAGCTCAGGGGTTACAGAAAGTGTTTGTTGGTGTATGTACTTCTGAAGCATCTGTGTATTTGCACTGCTCCTGTAGGTCTGCAGGGGAAGGGTCAAACAGGAAACAGTTAAAGTTGGTTGTAAAATGCATGGGAAAATCCTGAGCTCAGTTCATGCCGATCCTGAATAATTTGTGCCGAACATTTGCGTTCATGACTTCCACCACCATGGACATGGGTTTGATGTGAGTTTGATCTAGGAAGCTGTCGTGGTTTAAGACCAGCCGTAACTCACGCAGCCGCTCTCTCACTTCCCCCTCTTCCTCCCCCCCACTCCCGGAGGGATGGGAAGGAGAATGGAAAGAATGTAACTCCCACGGGCTGAGATAAGAGCAGTCCATAACTGAGATATAACACAAACCACTGCTGCTACCACCAATAATGATAATGACAAGGGAAATACAAGGGAAGAAAATACAACTGCTCACCACCCGATACCCAGCCCGACCCAGCAGTGATCTCACCCTTCCGGGTAACTGCCCCCAGTTTCTATAGTGGGCATGACGTGCTGTGGTATGGAATACCTCTTTGGTCAGTTTGGGTCAGGTGTCCTGTCTCTGCTTCCTCCCGGCTTCCCCTCCTCCCTGGCACAGCATGAGGCTCAGAAAGTCCTTGGTCAGATTAAACATTACTGAGCAGCACTGAAACCATCGGTGTTATCAGCGCTGTTCCCAGGCTGAAAGTCAAAACCACAGCGCTGCGCCAGCTACCAAGAAGGAGAAAAATGACTGCTGCTGCTGAACCCAGGACAGAAGTCTGGACACAGCATAGGTTTGCATCTGAACTGAGTTATTGAGCAAGCCTGTGGAGTTCAGAAAGTTTCAAGAGCTGTTTTGTTGGGCCGTGCTTTTGGCAGTGTGTTGAGCGCATGTCCTCAGCTTCATCCATCCATCCATCCATCCAGCCAGCCAGCATTAAACAGTCATCAATGGCACAGGGTGCCCAGAGAAGCTGTGGCTGCCCCATCCCTGGCAGTGTTCAAGGCCAGGTTGGACACAGGGGCTTGGAGCAAGCTGCTCCAGTTGAAGGTGTCCCTGCCCGTGGCAGGGGTTGGAGCTGGAGGAGCTTTAAGGTCCCTTCCAACACAACCCGTTCTATGGTTCTATGAAATAAGCTACATGTGAGAGCTTTCCTTTTGGGAAGAAGCCTGAAGAAATCTTCAAATTGGTGGTTCCCAAGGGATTATCCAAAATTTTATGTGTAATACTCCGCCTGGGAATCTTGAGACTGCATTAGCCATCTGGGATGGGGTCAGTTCTTTGGGATTTGGGGTCATCAGGACGAAGTCTGAGCACAGACCAGCTGAAGGGCTCATGAGGTCCCCTGTGGGGTGCAGAACCATGGCTGCTCCTCCAAAAGAGGCAGCTGTGAAGGAGCAGGGCCTGCAAACCATATTTTGGGGAGCAATAGCATGATGAGTACTGATGGTTTGTCCTTCACAGAAAGACTTTTGGTCCTGGGCTTGCAGGGGGGCTTTGGGAGGGAAGGGAGCAAGGATTTAGTTCTCTAAAGCATAGAGTTGTCTGATTTTCAAGTGGAGCTTTGAAGCACCCATAATTCTGCCATCCCCCTGGATCTTGCGCCTGTCTCTATGGAAAACCATCCAGAAACTGGCTTCTGCTTTGGATGGGGTCTTGGGAGTCACAACTCAGCAATGTTAGCAGAGAATGTTCAATAGGGAAGTCTTGTGGAGTAAGAGGTTTGGATCTTCCGAAGCTGGAAAACAGTAAAATACAAATACCTGTGAATTATTTTCCCACTTTTTAGGAGCTGGTAAAAGTTATTCATTTCTCCACAGGGAGCAAAATGCTTTCTGCTATTGTGCCCGCTGCAATTTGGTTATTGGCGCACCTCGCAGCAGGTAAGATGTCTGGTTTTATTCCTATGTAGCAATTATCACTTAAAAGAAGCACTCAGGTTAATTGGGGGGGTTTCAGCTTCTGTGCTGTGTGCTGGTAAACATCTTCCTATTGAAAAGAGCAAAATATGATGCTTGATTAGGTTATACTGTAATCTCCGGGAGAACTCCCTGATCTGCTGCTGACACTGAGCATCCCTCATTCTCCATGGCAATGCCCCTTGTCCTGACCATCCAGGCAGGCTGTGGGCAGCAGTGCGTGGTCTGGCAGCACCCCACACACTGGGAGTGACCTGGGCAGGGGTACAGCCTCTCAGCAGCAGCAGCAAATAGCACAGCAAGTAATTGCAGTAGAGCAAACAGTTACAGGGAGTTCTGCAAGGAGGTTATTTGGTTTAGTTCAAGGTAGAGCTGTTGGTTAGGTGAGAAACATCTCTACACTTTGCTACCAAAGAGACTTCAGAACTCACAGGTGAGGAGAAATGGGGCTCCCAAAGTGTTTTCCCACATCTCCTCCTGCTGCTCAGCTGGTTTGACCAGAGCACGTGTGTCCTGTGGCCTGCCAGCAAGTGTCTGCTCCCATAGCTGAGCACAGCATCGCTTGTCCCCATCTGCATCCTGTGCTACCTGGAAAAGATAGCAACATGCGAGGGGAGGCCTCACCATGCCAGTGAAAACCTTACTTATCTCTTCAATAAGAGTAAGCCACTGCTTCACTGAAACACAGATGTTGCCTTAAACAGCAATGAAACAGAGTTCTGATAGATTTTGCCTGGGGTTGTGCTAGCTGTACAGTGACTGGCAGCCAGCCAGTGGTTTCCGACCCAGCTAATAGATCGGTGAAGGCTGGGCACAGCACTGTCACAGAAGTTACCATGCACAGGCAGGAATTCCTGCATTCTTATCAGAGATACCCTCTTCCTCAAGCACAACACGTTGTACAAGTGCTGTATCCACGTTAAACCTTTGTTTTCCCATTCTGTTGCAGAAGCGAGCAGTAAAGGGGACGTGACTGCTGGCAGACTTGCCCATGGCGCTGCAGAACTATGTGACAAAGGCAATATGACTGCTAACACCTCTTCCCATGTCCAGCCTGGGAGCAGCATCACCCTCTCCTGCCAGCTGAAAGCCCAGCAGTACAGCAAGCAGTGCAGGATAGTTATTTTCTTTAACAGCTCTGAACGAAATAGCAGTTACAGCAGTTCAGTAAGCACCAGGTTTCTAGTCCATACCTATGGCAAACACATGTTTACGTGCAAAATACTTTGTGAATATGGGAAAAAACTCATTTGTGGAATCGATATTGAGTCTGGAAGTAAGGAGGTTTTCATTATTCCTTGTTCTTAGCCCCCTACACACTATGATTCTCATGATTTCCTGTGGTACCTCTGAGACACGCGCTGGAAACCAGCAGTGGGTGGCTTTTCCCAGAAAAGAGGTTGGGGTTTGGTGGCTCTTTGTGCTGAAAATACTCCTGGCTGGAACCGTTCAACTCCTTTGTTCACAAACAGAGAGCTGCTGCAGAAAAGTGCCTGCTCAGAGCAAACAGCATCCATTCTGCTCTGCCCCTGACACCCCCCGGGACACAGGGGACTTGGAAGAACAACTCCAAGGGAAATTGATTTTGTTCTATGGTGATGAGCTGCTGCTGCTGCAGCTCTGGGAGTGCTGCTTCTGCCTTTTAAATAAGAATAATCGGTTGCTTCAAGAAAAGCTCATGGTGCCTGGTCCAGAGAGCTGGTAAAGCCTTGTATTCACCCAGCACCCTTGTAGAGTCACTTAGGTTTCACTCAAGGGTTTTAACAAGCTGCAGGCATCAGTCAGCTCTTGTCACTTAGAAAAATCATCAGCCTGAGTAGTTTAGTCTTATTTGCCCATAAACACTTTAAAAGAGAATCAGTACAAACCCAGAATTTCTGAAGATGTCTCCCATCACCATCTTTAAGGAAGTCTCTGACAAGAATATCTGTTTAAGATCCTCCAGATGAGCCAAGAAACGTGTCGTGTATCCAGCAGGGAACTGATGGCCATCCCGTCTGCACCTGGGACAAAGGCAGGCTCACATACATCAACACTACATATGTAGTACAGTGAGTAACAGGGGGCTTCCTTAACATCTGTGGCTTTAACCTGCCAGAGGGGAGACTGAGATGAGCTCTGAGGCAGAAGCTGTTCCCTGTGAGGGTGCTGAGGCGCTGGCACAGGGTGCCCAGAGAAGCTGTGGCTGCCCCATCCCTGGCAGTGCTCAAGGCCAGGTTGGACACAGGGGCTTGGAGCAAGCTGCTCCAGTGGAAGGTGTCCCTGCCCGTGGCAGGGGGTGGAACTGATGAGCTTTAAGGTCCCTTCCAACCCAAACCACTCTGATTCTATGAAGATTTACCCTCATCAAAGCACACGGAAGAGCTGGTCTGTGAATAAGTCAGTCCAAAGCTGCCATGATCATAGGAGCCAGCTGGAGCAGAGGGTTTTAAAGCCCCTTTTCTGCTCACATCTGTGTGCACACAGCTCAGTATGTTGGCTCTTTCTGGGCTCAGGTGAAGAGCGTATGCCAAGACACAGCTCCCTTTTGGAACGGGAAGGTCGGCAAAGGGAAGTGGTCTTAAACCAGCTGCTCAAACCTGCTGTTTTCCCAAGGTGGATCTCCTCTATTTAGTAACCCTGCGGTCAGAGCAGCGCCTGCAACAGAAAACCTGCAATCAGAGCTGCTCACAGTCCCAGCGGTTGGCTAAGGAGACAGAGAGGGACTTGGCCTGGAAATGTGCTATTTCTGCTTCCCGATTTAGACCCAACCTGTTCTTTTGCTCACTCTGCTTTTGGTGAACCTTTGCTGAAATAGATTTTGGCAACTTCTGCAGCAAACTGTGGGGAAGGAGCAACGTGAGGCCTGCCAAGGCACCTTCAGAGACATTTGGATTTCAGGAATCCATTGTGCCTAGGAGGAACCTTATTAAAACCCTCGATTCCAGCAAATATCTGAGTAGAATGAATTGATTTTGCCCTTTAAAATGGCTGTATAAGATGAAATAGTCCACATTCATTTCTGGTGTTCCTGTTGACCTTGCTCTGCGAGGCTCACTCGTCACCACCTTCTGCTGGCCAAAGCAGCAGCAACTTTCTTAGTAGTTTGCAGAAACCTGGTGCTGCTCTTTAAGCAGAAGAAGAATCAGGTAGCATGGAAGACAGTAAGGAAGAGTGGATAATGAGACCTGTAATTGTTGTAATATAGAGATGTAGCACTGCTTGCTAGTAAGTTATTAAATACATCACAAAACACAAAAGGTCCACCTGAAGCAACATGATAGAAACATCTCTGATCCAGGTGGAAGATAATACACAGAGAAGCTCAATGAGCTCCCCAGGGCAATGGGTTGAATGACAGGTTGAGAACGAGAAGCTGTGTTTGAAGTCATGGGGTCTGACCGTTACGCTACAGATAAGTTATGGTTTTAATCACTGACTTATGTCAAAACCAACACAACAGAAACCTTCCAAATCAATCATCACCCCAAATTTTTTGTACCAAAAGCTACCTGTGCTCATCATATTAAGATAAATATTAGGCAACAAATATTAA
Organism: Amazona ochrocephala; assembly: GCA_039720435.1. Lineage (NCBI taxonomy): Eukaryota > Metazoa > Chordata > Aves > Psittaciformes > Psittacidae > Amazona > Amazona ochrocephala. Next base: position 23,267,909 of record CM077887.1, read on the forward strand.
GTAATCATCATAAGGAACCTACTCACGTACTTGCAGCTCAGTAGGAAACCAGCAGTATTTCCTTTGTCTGCAACCAAACCCAAAAAGCACTTTAACAGCTTTACTACTAAGTTATCTAGCGGGGTATTTACTGTAATCCTGCATTTAGATGGATGTCCCATGGGGCAGGTGACCTACCTGGACTTTAGTGCAGTGGTTCTCCTCTGAAAGCCAGTGTGCAGGGGAGATGCTGAATGAGCCCTATGGGACCTGGGGACATAGAGTCAAGGCCAGACCCCAACACACTCATGGTTCAGCTTTCTTGGTGTACAGGACAGCATTAATGAAGCTTTTTCCTTCTCTTCCAGGCTGTCAAATGGGACAGATGTCTTCTACGTCTCAAAAGAAAGCTTGGATACAAGGTCTGGCTCGCTGGCTCTGAGCAAGCTGAACTTTGACTCTACTTACACCATTGTGGTTGCTGCCTTCAACGAGCTAGGAAGTGCTTTTTCACAGCCTCTCGTGTTCATGTTAATAGACATAGGTAAGAGCCTTAGTTAGCACTTCTCAGTTAGATACAGCCCTTTGGAAATACAAAACCATTTCAAGCGCCTTGTTTATAGCTCTCAGTAAAAGCCTCCCTCTCTAAAGCAGCAATTCTATTTCCACGTACCCCCGTTCCGTGCCGCGTACCTGACCGCTGTTTGCTTCTCTCTGTTCTTGCTGCTAGTGAAACCACATCCTCCCAAGTTTTCAGTGGAATTTGAGCATTCTTCTGCCACCAACTGCACCCTTTCTTGGTACGCCGAAGCACAGGCACAGCACTGCAGGCTGAGATACCGTCCACTTACCGGGCACGGCTGGAGCATGGTAATCCTCACCTGAAATAGGAGGTTATGACCCTTGAGGATGCTTTAATATTGTTATTTGTTACGGAATCTTTTTGTCCAAATTTTCCTTTCTTTGCCCTTTAGTACCACATTTAAGAAAAGCTTTTGCCTGCCAGTCAGAAACGTCCATTGGTCTAAAACTGAATGAAGGCAAAACACTGATCGTCCCAAAAACCATGCACATATGTATTTCCCCTTATGTCAAGCATCTGTGTGATGCACTGAAGAATCACTGGTTATGTTTGACCCACCACTTTGTTGGAATATGGGCATATTGGGGGTTGGAACTGGATGATCTTAACGTCCTTTCCAACCCTAATTATTCTATGATTCTATGTCCTTTGAAGGTCCCTTCCAACCCAAACCCCATAGAGACTGTAAAACTACTCCATGGTATCTGCTCATTGTAGCTCATAGCTACATAAAATGTCAACATTTCCGAATGTTTGGGCCTTTTCTAGCATCAATTGGAAGCCTTTGCTTTCAAGTGGTAAAAGATGTATTGCTTGAAGCAGAGTAACAGGAAGTTTAGTATCTCCACATAAGTAGCTGAGTGATTTTTCAGATGAAGAACTGGAAGCCTGATGATTCACTGCATCATTCTTCAGGCCATTAAATTTGCCCTGGAATCGGGTTTTCCCCGCTGGATTTTGAAGATGTGTTTTGGTTGCTGGGCTTCCTTTGGACATCAGTAATTCAGCCCGTCACTGCCTTCAAACTTTTTCTCTTTGGGTGCTTAATGTCAAACATCCTTTATCTTCATTAAAGGTTGAAAACTTGAATGGTGAAAAATGCCGTCTTCATGGTCTGGAGCCTTATACAACCTACGAGTTCCAGCTCAGCTGTAAAATCCATCCCAAGCGAGGACTGTGGAGCAACTGGAGCACGTACCAGAACCAGACTCCAGAGGCAGGTAACACAAGTCAGCATCTCCTGTGCTAACCCAGTGTCTGACATTCACATAACAAGAGGAACCTTTAGCCAATGAAGACAAAAGGCAGCTGGGTTATTGCAGTTGCTTTGCAGAGTCTCTGTAGGTGCAGACTTGGAGCTAACAGGGAAGTAACCTCTGTAAGAGAATTGCTTTCTTAGTGAACAAAAAGTGAAGCTGTTCCAGTTTCTCGCAAAACAGGAATTTGAGAGTTCACCGAGAACGTCTGAGGGTGCATTTATGTGATGCTGGTGAAGGGGGGAGGAATCGTCCCGGAGCTGTAGTGGCCTCCTGCATCATAGAACCCTACAATGGTTTGGGCTGGAAGGGACCTTAAAGCTCCTCCAGCTCCAACCCCTACCACGGGCAGGGACACCTTCCACTAGAGCAGCTTGCTCCAAGCCCCATCCAGCCTGGCCTGGAGCAAGGCATCACAACACATCAGGAAAAGGCAGAGTTAGCTGAGGGAAGAAAAGTATTTCCTATTGGTTCATATCTAATGGTTTTAATGAATCCCTGCAGCAAGTCCCTAACTCAAGTCAGGATGGCTGCAGTGTCACCCCAATGACACACAGCTTGGGCAGCACATCCTAGGATCTTGAGTTTCTTCAGCCATTTGGGAAGGGGGTGCCCAAAGAGGAAGTGAATGCCCCATCCCTGGCAGCATTCAAGGCCGGGTTGGACGTGGCTTGGAGCTTTCTAATGGAAGGTGACCCTGCCTGTGGCAGGGGATGGCACTGGATGAGCTTTAAGGTCCTTTCCAACCCAAACCAGCCTGGGATCCTGTGATTTGCAGAGGAGCTGGATGGATTGGCTGGAATCCGTGCTCTCCCAGTCCTGCTGGTGCTGGCAGGTTTGAACAGAGCAGTTCAATTTTGCCAAGTCATCTCTTCCCAAGTAGTTAATTCACTTGGAGCCTACCCATGTGAGCCCTCCATCGTGTGGTGGTGTCACTGGACACCTCTATAGCTTCGGCAGAGCAGAATCCGGCCAGGCGTCTGGGTAGATCCTACCAGGAATTAGGTGAGCAAAGAGCATTTCTGCCCCAAAGGATGACAGAGCAGCCTCCAGGATCACACAGCACCAAACCAAGGGTGGTTCTTCTGGTTTCTGCCAAGTCTAACCCTTGGGCTGGCCAGGGGCTCATGTACCTGCTTGCCTTCACCCCGAGCTGCAGGCTCACATGCTGCAATACTTTCAGTTCTTAGGAGAGAAGAAAGCTTCTCAGAATTCTGTGCCTCAGCAAAGATGTGTCAGCTCTTGGGCAGCCCTTCCCTTCATCTCTGCTTTCGTTGCTCTTTCTTTTGTGAATTACTATAAGCTCTTCAGGCTGGTGCCGTTATTACTCATCCTATTTACCACTACTGACGGCATCAGTTTCTGTAAGCAGCATTGATTGATGCAAAAGGTGTAAACTTTTCCTTCTCTCCCCCACCTTCCTCTCAACAGTCTTCTCAACCTCCTCGATGTACCCTGGCTTGCTGCAGCATTTGTGGTCATCACCCCTCTACCAATGGGTGCTGTAAAACAGAGCCTTTAGTGCTAACCAAGGAGCGTTTTCTGCCCGAGGTGACAGAAGGGGAGGTTGCAGATGACAAGCTCTGAGTCCATCTTGATTGTCCTTCTTTGAAGCCCTGCACATGAGCTTGGCCTTTTGCAGACTCCGGAGTGCACCATTCCAAGGAGAACTTCTTCCCTCTGTTTCCAAGCATGACCTGCACAACACTTGCTTTACGCAGTCACTGCTCACAAGAGAGAAGGTTTTTCCCTGCAACTTCTTCATGTGCTTCGCAGTGAAATGAAGTTTCACATCCAGGCTGGAGCCAAGCAGATGCCATCCCGTATTTCATTGTTTCCTGCTCTGAGCTTGCCCCTTCCTCCCTTGCTCACAGTGAGTGCGCTCTGGTTTTATTCCTTCTGTCAGCCCTGCTTCTTGTTTCCGTCCCAGTCACCGTGTGCAGTTGATACACAACAAATAGCTCATAACGTTGCTGGCACCGAGGACTTTTTCTGCCTTCGAGTGCAACAAAGAGCAGAGGCAGCCCCATTCGAGCTGGGGGTGTCCAACAGTGTTTGCTCAGGTTATTAGCAACAACTATAATGTGAATGTGATGAGTTTCTGCCGCTCAGGGTCCTTGAGGAGCCCGGCTCGTTGGCGCATTGCCTTTCTTTATGCGTGTGTCTGGTTCTGGCTGTTGGAGCACAGTCACCAGTTTCTGCAGCCAGAACTCTGCTGCAGTGGTATTTCAGAAGGTTTATGCAAAACACCGAGAGTTTCCAGTCACACTGTGACTATAAGGAGTGTCATGGAAAGAACGAGGGGTTTAAGCTACCTCTGATGAGGTCCTCCCAGCTAAAGACATTTACTGCCTAGAGCCAGACAGCAGAGTCCTACAGAACCTACAAACCCTATCATTGCCTTAGGATTGATGTAACCAACCCCAAGGACCTCAGTTAACCTCATCTTCGATGCGTAGGCTTCCTTGAGAGCCATTCTGATTCCCAAGTACAGGGTAAAGTCACCAGCAGATCAAAACCCTCCCTCAGGCTTATGGCTTATTCTCTCCATGACTACCATCCTCAACGCAGCTGAACTCCAGCTACAACAGGCAATACGGGTTATTACATATTGCATCATTCCAGGGACACTTCAAATCTTAGATTTCAACTGTCTCAGGATTTTTACCTCTTCACCTGCTCAATGTCTTCTTTGTCTGCTTCAAAACACAGCTATCAGTGCTGCTCACCTTTTCCTTCCACACCAGTGCCAACGGGGATCCTGGATGTCTGGTACCGACAGCAGGACGTGGGCTCCCAGCAGCAGAACATCTCTCTGTTTTGGAAGGTAAGTTAAGTGAAACCTAAGCAGAGGCAGCAATAATCAACAAGGTTAGAGGAGGAACTCTGGTTTATGTGTGCATAAGAAAAGGCTGAACCCAAGGAGAACACAGGGATCTAGAATCCCAGAATCCCAGACTGCTTTGGGTTGGAAGAGACAGTAAAGCTCACAAAGGATTCAGATTCAAGCCCAGCTGTAGAGCAAAAATTCCACATCACTGTACATCACCATCCAGCTCAGGAGGAAAGGCTTATGCTAGGTCTGCTGTAGCAGCACTCCCACTAAACGCAAGCCCTGTTATGGGTGTGAGTGTCTCCATCATTACCAATCCAACACTAAAGCCAGGTCCAAGGGGAATTTCTGGATTGTGGGGCACTTCCTTTCAAAACGAGTAAGATTATTATTATTTTTAAAGCCTAAATAAAATCATAGAATCATAGAATAGTTAGAGTTGGAAAGGATCTCAAGATCATCCAGTTCCAACCCCCCTGCCATGAGCAGGGACACCTCCCACTAAACCATGCCACCCAAGGCTATGTCCAACCCGGCCTTGAACACCGCCAGGGATGGAGCATTCACAACTTCCCTGGGCAACCCATTCCAGTGCCTCACCACCCTCACAGTAAAGAATTTCTTCCTTGTGTCCAATCTAAACTTCCCCTGTGTAAGTTTGAACCCGTTACCCCTTGTCCTATCACTACAGTCCCTCATGAAGAGTCCCTCCTCAGCATCCCTATAGGCCCCCTTCAGATACTGGAAGGCTGCTATGAGGTCTCCACGCAGCCTTCTCTTCTCCAGGCTGAACAGCCCCAACTTTCTCATCCTATCTTCATACGAGAGGTGCTCCAGTCCCTGATCATCCTCGTGGCCTCCTCTGGACTTGTTCCAACAGTTCCATGTCCTTTTTATGTTGAGGACACCAGAACTGCACACAATACTCCAAGTGAGGTCTCACAGAGCAGAGTAGAGGGGCAGGAGCACCTCCCTCGACCTGCTGGTCACGCTCCTTTGGATGCAGCCCAGGATACGGTTGGTTTCTGGGCTGTGAGCGCACACTGCTGGCTCATGTTCATTTTCTCATGGACCAACACCCCCATTCTCCTTGGGCTGCTCTGAATCTCTTCTCTAAAATAACCTTCAGCTTCCAGCCCGCAGTCTCCAGACCCCCTTCCCGTTCCTGACACATCTTCTCCCACACCAACAAGCACCACACTGCGAGTGAAAGCAGAAATTCTCCCAGGGCTTCGTGTCCCAACCACCATGGCTTGAAGATATTGAACTTAAAGACCTTTATCTTGTGATAAGGAGCTGGCGACGCTTTCTCTATCACAGCAGACTTCCTGCTGCATCCTTCATAGAAGGGGTGCAGTACATTGCTCTTAGAGCTTTCAGCTTGTAGAGCAGAAGACTCAGTACAAGGCACTACCAATACGTGTCCTCCTTGTAGCACACAAATACCAAAGAAAGGAGTTCCAATTTAGAATCATGGAATCAACCAGGCTGGAAAAGACCTTTAAGCTCATCCGGTCCAACCGCTCCCCAGCACTGCCAAGGCCACCACTAACCCATGGCACTGAGGGCCTCAGCAGACCCATTTTCCTAGTGTTAAAAGGGGATTTTCCCCCCTCCTCTTCCTTTTCTTGTTTTGTTCTGGCAAAGCCCAGCCAAAACAAAATGAAGTCACTGCATAAGAACTGCAGGAAACTGAAAGTGCCAGTGCAACTGCAGACACCGGCATGGAAAAACACGCAAGAGGTGTTACATAGGACAGCAAGGGCGGATCTGCAGAGATGGGCATTGTACGTGGCTGGGTTTAACTGATTCTTTGTCATGGGTAATTCCTTGTCATGGAATAATAATTCTTAATCTAGAATAATTAATCAGATCTTTGGCAGCTCTTCCCTGTGAGGGTGCTGAGGCGCTGGCACAGGGTGCCCAGAGAAGCTGTGGCTGCCCCATCCCTGGCAGTGCTCAAGGCCAGGTTGGACACAGGGGCTTGGAGCAAGCTGCTCCAGTGGAAGGTGTCCCTGCCCGTGGCAGGGTTTGGAGCTGGAGGAGCTTTAAGGTCCCTTCCAACACAAACTATTCCATGATATTTCCATGACTATGATTCCATGCACTTTCCTCGCAGGCTTTGAGCAAATCAGAAGCAAGAGGAAGAATCCTGCAGTACACAATGACCTTCGAAGCCCTGGACCAGCAGAGCCCTGTGGCAGAAACACATCTCACCACCCAAACCAGCTACGCCAGGGTCATGCCAAGGGCAAACTACAAGATAACAGTCACAGCCGAGAACTCAAGGGGCAGGTCCCCCCCTGCATCCATCGTGACAGACCTGGGCATCAAGGGTAAGGGTTTCCGCTGGGTCTGGAAAGTGGGAATCACATCAGCACTCTGCTTTGTGCTACACACCATGGAAGCGCTTAGGTCCCAGCGCCTAGTGCTCATCAAGGTCCACCTCAGTGACTCTTCAGGGATCTGTAGCTCTAGTTCTCAGTGTGGTCAAAACCTGAGTGCAGCAAAACGAATGAGTGTTCCCTGAACTCCCCCAGCTCCGAATTCCCTGTGCTGGTACCGGACACAACGGGGCCTCACGGTGTCGGCTGAATTGCTCAAAAGAAGCAGATCCCTATTTGACCTTGTTCTGGTGCAACATGAGTAAAACAGTGACCAAGCCATTACTGAGTATTTCATCTTTCCCAGTGCTGCATGGGATGCTTTCCTTTGGGAGAGGATGCGCAGCTCCTCAGCTCACAGGCTGCATTTATTGCCTGAGCCCTTCATTAAGTGGAGACAGGTCTGGTGCAGAAACAACGCTGGTATCTGATTATGCAGAGGCAGTAGGGAAAGAAGTGCTTTGTGGGCTCAGATCAATTGCATTTGTTAGGAATAAAAGTTAGAAGAAATGCTGGGATGGGGCTTGGAGCAACCTGTTCTAGTGGAATGTGTTCCTGCCCGTGGCAGGGGGGTGGAACTGGATGAGATTTAAGCTCCCTTCCAACCCAAACCAGGTTAGAATACTATGATTCTATGAAAGCAAGACCTAGACGAGATGTCCCAGCACCCAGTCCAGCCAAATCTTTAAAGTAGCTTTAGCCTTGTGAAGATCATGTGTATTTGTGGCTCTGCACAGAGCAGCATGTTAGTACATGCTGCGGCAGCATCTCCTCAGGGTTTGGGGGTGGTAGAACAAACAGTGCTAAGTTCAAACTGCTGCACCATGAGAGAAGACAAGAACATGGCTCTACTCCTATCAGCATAGAGATCACCCTCGTATAAAGACCTTTTCCATCAACTGCAGCTCATTTTTATACTTCACATGGTGCCAAACTGGATGAGACACAGTAAAACACATATCAAACTCACCGAGTCCTCTTGAGGTTAAGTGTGTGCTGATGGTGTCTTCTTTGTCTGGTTGCTCTTTCTCCCTGTAAGATCTACCTCCTCCTCAGGAAGTCTCTGCCATAGCCATGGGAAACAGCAGCATCCTCATCAGCTGGAAACCACCCATCAGCTCCACTGCATCCATCAATGGATACGTGGTGGAGTGGGCAGACACAGAGAGGAACGAGCGCCTGGAGCCCCATCCAGCCTGGGTAAAGCTGCCAGCATCCAGCCTGTCCACAGTGATAGCAGGTAACTGCCACCCCAGGTATTGTTTTATTTAGACAGATTATTAAGGAACAAGTCAGACTGTAATTGTTACTCATTCGGCATAAGAACTGACGGCCTACTCTGATCAACTGATGGATCGCTTTCTGTAGAGGAGGAAAATTAAATCGTGGCTGCTCTGGACTCAGCTCTGCAGTCACCCTCAGCTGAGATTTGTAGCTAAAATGCCTCTGAAACACCCCAATCCTTCTCAAATGAAACAAGCCAGCTAAAGGTACCATAGATCAAAGCTTAAGACTATTCCCTTTCTACTGATTGCTGGTTACTAATCCCAACCAGTACTACATGTCAGTGTTCCGCACACCAGAGAGCTATGAAGTTACTATGGAGGTGACAAGTGTTACCCTAATTAGTGATTCCTGTCATACTATCCCAGCCTGGTTTGGGTTGGAATGGAGCTTAAAGCTCCTCCAGCTCCAACCCCTGCCACAGGCAGGGACACCTTCCATAGAGCAGCTTGCTCCAAGCCCTGTGTCCAACCTGGCCTTGAACACTGCCAGGGATGGGGCAGCCACAGCTTCTCTGGCACCCTGTGCCAGTGTCACCCCCCACCCGTTCTTTCTGAAAGAAACATTAATAATCAGAAGATTCATCTCAGATTTAAACACTTAATGTAAATACTTCAGCCATGACTGTAAATACATTAACTAATAACCATCCACTGCTGGTTTCTTCATTTAGAGCACGTAAAAGATGAGGTGTGCTATCAGATCAGTGTATTGGCACTCTATCAGGACAGAGCTGGACAGGCAGCATCAGTTAAGGGATACTCAAGTGCAAAAGGTAAATCACAGTAAAATCCTTTCCGATAGTTTCAAGCTAGCTTAAGCTCTGCTTTAAAGTCAGCCTTCTGTTCTGCAGCTCCATCAGCTGGGCCCCAGATGCTCACAACACCACATGCAAATGGCATCTTGGTTTCATGGGAAGCAATCCCTGCCCACCAGCAAAGGGGCTGCGTCACAGGGTACCACATATACCTGCAGAAAAGGGACAGCCAGGTTGACCCGCGTGTCTACGGTAGGTACCTGCTGGAGGCCAATGTGATGTGCACACACTGTGGGTGGGGACAGAGGGCAGGGAGATGCCGTCAGAAAGGGTCTGTTTAGTCAAGGCGTCACAGGCAGCTCATCTGCCATGGGGATTAACGCAGCAAGATTTAGTTGTCTTGCTCTGATACAGCTGCCCATCAACAGAGCTGCATATCCAGGGCTTCCAGCTTTTAGTTACATCATCCTAAGCTACTTTGAGAGTAGAACTAACAGATTTCTCTCTGCTATTATTAACACTGCAGTCATCATCATCACCACAGAACAGCTTGTGTTGGAAGGGACCTTAAAGTTCATCCAGCCCCAACCCCTGCCATGGGCAGGGACACCTTCCATAGAGCAGCTTGCTCCAAGCCCCTGTGTCCAACCTGGCCTTGAGCACTGCCAGGGATGGGGCAGCCACAGCTTCTCTGGGCACCCTGTGCCAGCGCCTCAGCACCCTCACAGGGAACAGCTTCTGCCGAAGAGCTCATCTCAGTCTCCCCTCTGGCAGGTTAAAGCCATTCCCCTTGTCCTGTCCCTACAGGCCCTTGTCCAAAGCCCCTCTCCAGGTGTCTTGCTGCCCTTTTAGGTACTGGATGTTGTTAATGGATGTTTCATAGCTCCACCATAGAAACCTCATTTTAGACTGAAATATTAGCTCATCAAACAACAGTATTTAGGGCTCAGAATATGCAATCCTAGGTGGCCAGTCTGCACAACGGCACAGGTCACTCTTACAGTCCAAGACCCTTTACATCCCTTCCAATGATTCAGTAACATAGGGAAGGAAATTAAAGCAGCAGGTAACTCTCCGTGCTCTGGCTTCCCAGCCCATTGGAGTTAGCTGCAGTAAAGATGTGAGTGAGATGCTTCATATGTGCTTGTCCTCCTCTTCCTCACAGCCATTTCCAGTGTGACAGCCCAGCACTCACTGTACATCACTGACCTGCAGCCCGGGGAGCACTATGTCCTGTGGATGACGGCATCGACGGCTGCAGGAGAGGGGCCCTGGGGCAACAGCGAGCTCATCTGCTTGGAAAGTAATGAAGGGACCTTAAAGCTCCTCCAGCCCCAGCCCCTGCCATGGGCAGGGACACCTTCCACTGGAGCAGCTTGCTCCAAGCCCTGTGTCCAACCTGGCCTTGAGCACTGCCAGGGATGGGGCAGCCACAGCTGCTCTGGGCTGTGATTGTGTGCCTCTATGAACTGCATGTTTTGGGTTGTGGACTGTAGATCTCGATAGACATTGGTAAACATCGCTATGTTAAAGCACTGCTGTCCCCAACAGTCAATGCAGATTCCTGGATTTCAAACCCCCAAAACATGGGTGTATTTTATGAGCTCAAACACTAAAGGGGGCCTATAGGGATGCTGGGGAGGGACTCTTCATTAGGGACTGTAGGGATAGGACAAGGGGTAACGGGTTCAAACTTAAACAGGGGAAGTTTAGATTGGATATGAGGAAGAAATTCTTTACTGTAAGGGTGGTGGGGCCCTGGAATGGGTTGCCCGGGGAGGTTGTGGATGCTCCATTGCTGGTGGTGTTCAAGGCTGGGTTGGACATAGCCTTGGATGCCATGGTTTAGTGTGAGGTGTCCCTGCCCATGCAGGGGGTTGGAACGGGATGATCTTAAGGTCCTTTCCAACCCTGACTGTTCTGTGATTCTATGATCAGGCCTCAGTCATTCTCCCACTTGAAGTAGCATATTTAGATCTTTATGTTTCTAATAGAGATGTTCTGTATTCCAGGTGCTGGGGAATGGATGACTGTTGTGCTCACCTGCAGCATCTTCATCTTCTCAGCCTGCATCTGTTCCATGCCTCCAGCAAGAAAAGCGTGAGTGGATCCATCGTTTCCAATAAAACATGGAATTGCTATAAGAAGGGATGTTCATGTCCTGTCAGGACATATTGGGGAACAGAAAGGGTTGCTCTGAATAAAGGCTTCATATATGATAACAGCACCCACTGAGGTTAAAATACAGCCTCATTTCATGTAGATAGTATATTTTAACCTAAAGCCTGTCTGCTTCCACAGAAACAAAACTGGAGAGGTAAATCCTTGGCCATCAATATGGGAGCAAAGTTAAAGTTGAAGAACTGCTTTCTTTTAGAGGAGCATACAGATGCTGCCAACCAGATTCTCCAGGACCAGAGCTCACGGCTGTATCCAGCAAGCTCTGCCCATTGGGCTGCTGTCGGTTATCACAGGCGGCCATCAGGCAGCAGGACGATGCTGAGCAGCATCTGCTCAAGAGCTGCTCTACCATCAGCCAGCACCAATGTGCTCCCTGCAGGGCCCTGCCAAGGCAGAGTCACAGTCACACTGAGCTCTTTGGTTGGCACACGCACAAAGCTCACATCCCAGCTCAGCACTGTGGGCAGCAGCACTGCTGGTTCTAATTGCGCTTAATTCCATCTGCAGATTACACTCACTCCTCACCATACTCATACCTCAGTGGCAGAGCAAAGCCATTCCAGACCCAGCCAACGCTACGTGGGCCAAGAACTACATGGCTGTGAAGGTGAATTGTACTCTCTTTTTGTTGTAATCCCACTCCCTTCAGAAGGAAATGCCATGGCACTGCAGCCATGCGAGTCAGCCATCGCCTCATGGTGCACATCCAGCGATCTGACAGTGGATAAGCTCTGTTTTCATATTATGTTAGACTGAAGGATGCATCATAGAATCCCAAACTGGTTTGTGTTGGAAGGACCTTAAATCCAGCTCCAGCCCCTGCCATGGGCAGGGACACCTTCCACTGGAGCAGCTTGCTCCAAGCCCCTGTGTCCAACCTGGCCTTGAGCACTGCCAGGGATGGGGCAGCCACAGCTTCTCTGGGCACCCTGTGCCAGCGCCTCAGCACCCTCACAGGGAACAGCTTCTGCCTAAGAGCTCATCTCAGTCTCCCCTCTGGCAGCTTGAAGCCATTCCCTGTTGTCAGGCAAATTAAATGCAAGAACAATACAGAGATGTCTCCGCCACTGGAATAATCTCCCCAGGAAAGTGGTGATTCCTGAACATTGGACACTGTTAAGGTTTGGCTGGGCAGGGTGCTGGGACATCCAGTCTAGGTCATGCTTTAGAAAGTTGGACCAGATGACCCTTGAGATCCCTTCCAACCTGGTACTCTATGACTTCTAACAGTATTAGCTGCTGTGCAGAGGGATGCTCGCAGTGGGAGGGCAGGAGGCAGCAGCACATCAATCCCATGATGATCCGTCACTGCCATGTGTTCCCTCTGCAGGCCGAGCTGCGCCGGCCCTCCAGCCTGTTCCTGCCCAGCACCAGCACCTTCGAAGAGCCCGAACCAACACAAGTAGAAGAAGCCTTTGTGGAGCCCAGCACCCTGACCCTCCAGGACAAGGCCCTCCTCAGCAGCACTGGCAGCAAGGGGCATGGGGACTGGGCACTGGAGAGCAGCCGGGGGCATGAGGAGCCCTGGCACGAGCCTCTGCCCAGCACAGCAGATGGGGGGGTGCGTGAGCAGCAGCTCCCAGACCTCTACCGGAGGATGGCGGAGGCCATGGAGCACACACAGAACGTCCCTGCATACATCGCCAACCCCAGCACCAGCACTGCCCCCCCGTACCTGCCCCTGGCTGCAGGCACTGCTGAGGATCCCCCCGAACTCGAGTGCCACCCACTCTCCGTGTTCCCAACAACCTGCTTGATGCCCGTATTTCCCTATGAAGGGAATCTCACCTTGGACACGGTGAAGATGAACTGCGGCTCGCTCAGCGGGGAGGAGGTGAGGGTGCCATGAGCCCATCCAAACAGCTCCGGCACTTCACTGAAGGTACAGACAGTCCAGAAGCACGCATGGGGCACCTTTAAGGGATTAAAACCCAACTCACAACCGCCCCAGCGCTGCAGGTCACACCTCACTGTGCAACAGAGCAGCTCCCACCCGCACAGCACGTTCAGGCAGATCAAAGACTGGGAATTCCATGGGGAATGCCAGGACTTCGTGACCGGGCTTTTGGAGAGGTTCATTGGGCGCTCAGGTTGACTTCATGCAGCCCAGGCTGCCTCAGGCACCACTGACCTTGGGCACTGCCAGGGATGGGGCAGCCACAGCTTCTCTGGGCACCCTGTGCCAGCGCCTCAGCACCCTCACAGGGAAGAGCTTCTGCCTAAGAGCTCATCTCAGTCTCCCCTCTGGCAGGTTAAAGCCATTCCCTTGGCCTATCCCTACATCCCTTGTCCAAAGCCCCTCTCCAGGTTTCCTGCAGCCCCTTCAGGCACTGGAGCTGCTCTCAGGTCTCCCCTTCAGGAGCCTTCTCTTCTCCAGGCTGCCCCAGCCCAGCTCTCTCAGCCTGGCTCCAGAGCAGAGCTGCTCCAGCCCTCACAGCATCTCCATGGCCTCCTCTGCACTCACTCCAACAGCTCCACATCCCTCCTGTGCTGTTGCCCCAGAGCTGGATCAGGACTGCAGGGGGGGTCTCCCCAGAGCACAACAGAAGGGCAGGATCCCCTCCCTGAGCTGACGTGCAGCCCGGCACGGGGGGGTTCTGGGATCCAACACCCCAAGTCCTTCTCCTCAGGGATTCTCCATCCAGTCTCCCCCAGCCTGCTTGTGCTGGGGATCGCCCTGACCCATGTGCAGGACTTTGCCGTGGTTGAACTTCACGCATTATCCCTCAGCACATCCCAGCACAGGCACCACGTCCCCTCATCCCCAGTGACACTGGTGCTGCAGCCCCTGTGGGTACCAGCTCTGCCCAGGCCAGCCTGGCCTCGGGGCTCACTTCAGGGGAGGAGAAATCCTCACCACAAATAAGAGCAACCACAGGGGCTGTTGAGAAGAAGTCAAATCATTTACTGAAGTATTCTAATCGCAGGCCTGAAGTGTGTGGTTCACATTTAATGCCTTTGTTTACTAGAGATGTGTATATATATATATACGTACACATAAAATGTTGAACACCTGAAACTGGTTTCCTGTCGGTTTCTCTGGTCAAGCTCAAGTGCTGAGTTACAGCTACACACAATAAGGGGGCTTTAAAGATAAAGCTCAAGTGTTGATACAGTCCAGATCGGCACTTACCTGGAGCATCCTCCTCCGGCTCAGGATCAGGCAGCTGCCCTCCATCCATAGCCGGCTCCACAAGCTGTTGAGCAATGCCATGAAACCCTCCTGTGGCACCACCGCCTTGGAGCACATCCACTGCCAGCTGTTACCTGGCTTGGTGAAGAGCAGGAGCCCTGCAAAGGTCTCCTCACACAGCAGGGACAGAGATCCACCTGCAGCACGAGGCTGCTACCTTGAGGCCATGGCTTTCTCCACTTCACTTCAATCACAGAATCCCAGCCTGGTTTGTGTTGGAAGGGACCTTAAAGCTCCTCCAGCTCCAACCCCTGCCACGGGCAGGGACACCTTCCATAGAGCAGCTTGCTCCAAGCCCCTGTGGCCAACCTGGCCTTTAACACTGCCAGGGATGGGGCAGCCACAGCTTGAAAAGCAAAACCAAAAGGGAGCTCTGTTGGCTTGTCTCCCATTTTCATTCCAGCTGTGGCTATGTCACCCTCTCCAGGAGGCTCCAGCATTCCCAAGTTGAAAGGCACTGCAGGACAAGGCTGTGATTATCCATATCCAGGCACTTGCTGCCTCTCGAGCCAGGGACAGGCAGGCTGCTGGTACCCCATGATGTGGTTTGCCAAGCTCTGCACCTCCATTCAGCTTCCAACACCACCTCTGCAGTAGGTGGGAGTCTATGGAAATACCTGCACACACATGTTGATGTTTCATAGGAAGGTGAAACTCATCCTTCCAGGGCAGGAATTGTTCCTCAGCTCCATCTAAACCTGCCCTGGTGCAGCTTGAGGCCATTTCCTCTTGTCCCATCCCTTGTTCCTTGGGAGCAGAGCCCAGCCCCCTCCTGGCTCCATCCTCCTCTCAGGCAGTTGCAGGCAGCGATCAGGTCCCCCCTGAGCCTTCTCTTCTCCATCTGAACCCCCCAGGTCCCTCAGCCCTTCCCCATCACACTGTGCTCCAGGCCCTGCACCCGCTGGATTTAGGAACTGAGGAAAGCAGAGACTGAAGGCAGCTGCCCAGGATCCTGCTTGCCCAAGGCAGAGGAAAGGCACTGTGGGAAGCGTGAGGCAGCATTCCAGGTACCAGCTCTCGCCACCTCGGTGTGCACTTGAGAGCCCCTCTGCAGCAGAGACCACCCCAGATGCACGCTCTTGCATGTCCCACCTGCCCTGGGCAACGCAACAGCCATTCCCCATCAATCCAGCATGGCCCCTGCACCTACCTTCAGCTCACCTGCAGCAGCTGCTGCCCGCGACTCCCCACGTGCACCAACGGATCCTGCTCATACCACGGGCAGCAAAGCTCCTTCATGCCAGGTACTGCAGCAGTCACTGCAGGAGAACACCCTGCTGCAAGGGCACTTGGCATGAGCTCACCTCAGACAGCAGAAATCATGCACTGAAGGCAAACAACTCCCAGATGTGCCAGTAAACACATGTGACAGCATCTTGAGAGGGGCATGTATTCATAGACACAGCACCCACAGTACCACTGCCAGCAACACATGCTCCTCCCTTCCACCCCCATCCCTAACACGGATGTGAAACCCTGATCTCCAGGCTCCCAATGAAACCACGTGTGAGGAGGCTTCGCAGCAGCTCTGCAGCACAGCCCTGCTCACTGGTGGCTGCACCCTCACTGCCACCGCCAAACGGGACCACGCTCAAGGTCACAGCTCAGAGGGGACAGCAGGAGCATCACCTCCACATGAACACAGCTGCCAGCAGCAGCCCACAAGTGATCTGCAGAGCAGCCTTTGACAAGGGCCTGTAGGGACAGGCCAAGGGGAATGGCTTTAACCTGCCAGAGGGGAGACTGAGATGAGCTCTTAGGCAGCAGCTGTTCCCTGTGAGGGTGCTGAGGCGCTGGCACAGGGTGCCCAGAGAAGCTGTGGCTGCCCCATTCCTGGCAGTGTTCAAGGCCAGGTTGGACACAGGGGCTTGGAGCAAGCTGCTCTGGTGGAAGGTGTCCCTGCTCATGGCAGGGTTTGGAGCTGGAGAAGCTTTAAGGTCCCTTCCAGTCCAAACCAGTCTATATCCTATCTTTACCCTGGTCTGAGACGGTTACGCAGGACTGCCCATGAAAAGGCACATTAAGCAGCAAGGGCCATGCTGTCCCCACACGCTTCCCTCCTGCTCCACACCGTGGTCCTGCAAGTGCCGCACAACCTTCAGGCACTTCCTTAGAAGAATGGACAGGAGGGAACGCTCCTTGTCCTCCATACAGGATAACAGGAATCCTGCAGTTTGCCAAGTACAAATCCTAAACACAACCAGGCACGTGCTAACTCCAACTGCTGAAAGCAGCAAAACGGATCCCACATCCTATTTACCTTCGCCCACTAAAGAAAGTGCAAACAAAACAAAGCTCCCTCACCTCTTGGTGTCACCATGACCATTGTATCAAGGGCTGGGTGAAGATCAAACAGCTCAAGAGCCCTTATCAGTAACTACAGCCAAGCTACACCCTGGGGCAGTGAACTGAAACCTCAGCTCACTCAGAACCCTCCGCAGAGGGCATCAGCAACAGCCCAGCTCATCTCCTGTCCTGCAGTGCACCCCAGCACGGGGGTTTGCTGCTCCTGGCCAACAGGAGGACATCAAGAGCCATAGGACCACCAGAACTGAGACACCACGTGCAAGTCACAGCCCGCGGCACACCAAGCTGTAATCCTGCTGAAACAGGGGAAGAGAAACCCCCCTGAGCTCCCGCCTTTCTCTCTTCCAGTTCAATCCAAGGTGCATTGACCTCTGCAGCCCTGCAACCCTCAGTCCCTGAGGAGCAGCAGCAGTCATTGGGCTCCAGCCATAGAACCACACAGCAGTGACAGCCCCTTCACCGCTAGGAACAAACCCCATGCTGCTTTTAGCGAGAGCTCAGAACACAACAGCTCCATTAGTCCACATCCTCATCCTGGTCTGAACGCCAGGTATTTCACCTGCGAAAACAACGTATGGAAGCAGATGAAACTACCCCAGAGCAGCCTCTGGCAAAGTGGTGAAGCACAATTCCTCACATCCACACAAGGCCACTCACACCATCCACAGTTTTTGCCAGGTCCCAGCTCTGTCATTTCAGCTGGCCCCAAGGTTTGGTCTCCAGTCTGGTAACAGACATCTCCCACCTGGGAACAGCAGCTCAGTGGCCCTCAAATGCAAACGTTTCACTTGGACTTGGGTCAGAGATCCAAGACAACACAACTCCATTTTTGAGCTCTCCATACCCAATGTGGCAAGAGGCGTCCAGTTGGGCATCACACACAGCTCAGGACCTCAAGTCAGCTGCGCACAACCAAATTAGATACTTGCTGCCGAAGAAAGGTATTAAAGCACACAAAAGGCCAAAAAAGCACTACTTTGTCATTCACCCATCTTGGCACATTGACCTTCAACACACAAATAGAACACTAGAGCACATCTTCTCCTTGCTCTTCATGCCTAAGGATAAATCGCCCCATGGGACTTCACACAAAGTCCTACTCCGAGACAAATAACACTGTTAGTAAGACAATAACCAAACCTGAAATGCCCAAGTAAGGACAAATTAACTGTTTTCCCCTCAGACAGGTTACATCCCCCCAGCATGAACATTACATTTGGGTTTTCAAGTGCAGGACCCAGTGCAGCGGGGACGTGCACTTGGCACAGGGGACCACAGCACTGGGACACTCGGCGCTTGCTCCAACGCACGCACCTAAGCCTGGCCAAGAGGCAGTTACCTGGCCAAGGCAGAGCACAGGAGAGTACAGCCGAAAGGGAATGTGGTCCTTGTGATGACTTTAGAGACAGAAGCAGGTTAGCAAATGCTGGAAGTGTCAGCTTTAGGCATATGTCCTGCGTTTATTAAAACAAGAGCATGGCTACGCGAAAACCAATCTCCACGGGCAAAAGTCATTACAGTCAAGAGTGGTCTCAACTCCTCCAACTGCAAACAGCACAAATCACACCGCCTTCTTGTGGTTCAGAAGTATTTATGTCCTTCCCCACCCAGCTAACACTCACATTTATTCATCAGTCTCGTTTCCTCCCAGCATCAATGGTATTCAATCTGTAAGATGAACTTTCATGCTCCAATCTTGTAATTCAAAAAGCCAATTGGCACCATGTGGTTTTCTTTCCCTCCAGCTTTTTCAGCTTGTTCTGATTGTAAAAAGGTTTAGTCCTCTAGATTTGGAGTGACAGCAGAAGTAGCAAGAGGACTGAAAATGTTACTAAAGAGCAAGCTCATTCATCATAAATAAGCTACTCAGGACACAATTCCCCAAGGAAAAGTCCATCCCTGGCAATGGAAACCCCTGGGCACCATCATCACCACGGGCAGACTGGCCCTTCTGGGCCAGAGAACCTAGATGAATCACTCTACAGCTCAGTGGTTTCATTTCATCTCCATGAGTTTTCATGACATTTTTAAAAGAGCATGAAAATAAACCTTTATTTCAGTTCACACCCACCAATATTAAAGATAAATGTTCACAGTTTTAGTTCTTGACACAAATGGACTGAAAGAGGCAAATTTACATCTATCAGAACAGCAGACGGACCCATTGTTAAGTACAAGCTGTCTTGAAAATCAGATGTGCCATTTGGGAAACTGCTCTATGCTCCATAGCAGGAGAAGGGGAAGCTCCTGAGCAAGCCCAGCTAGCAGGGCCCAAACCATGCACTGGCTAGCCCAGAACTCATCTGCAAAGCTGAATGGCAACAGAAACAGCAAAACACAGTTTGGGTTAAGGAGAGGAAGGTTTATGTTACAGAGAAAGCTTTTCCTTAAGTGTGTTTCTGCACCTCAAGGTACTTGTTTGTTATCCAAGGTGTCCCCAGTGCTGGAACTGCAGCACATTCTACCTTACCACAAAGGGAGAGGGAAGAGGAAGAATTCAGTGCTGGACCTGCAGCAGCTCCCACGCTGAGCACCTGGGTAATATCAGCAGAGACATGAGCCAAGAGATTTTGATACCATCCACTGTTTGAAAACTTGCCTCCTTCTCACAGCCTGGTACTTCAAACTATAGGTGAGTGCACTAAAACCTCTAATGCAATGGTATTAACAGTGGTTCACAACAAAAACTTCTGTAGAAAACAGTTCAGAGAAAGCAAGCCAGCTGAACACCACAATTAAGGAGTCTGATATTTCATATTCAAAGGTCTCCAATACTTTTTGCCTGTCCTGTACAGCTTTTAAAAAAATAGGGCATTACCTTTTGTTTTCTATCTACCTAGTTAAGAAACTACAAATATGTTATAAGCTGTCCAAAGTGTAAAACATTAAATAAAACGAGAAACCTGTTTCTACTCTCCTAACAAATGCTGCAGATAAAAACCCTTAAGAAACCCTCTTGATCAGTCATTCTCTCAACTCCTTTTTGTGTCCTGAAGCGGCAATGTTCCTGTCACAGGGAGTAAATTAAACCTACAGTGAATTTCTATACAGGGGTAGAAAGGGTTACTTACAATCTGAACCAACATTCACTTGTCAGCTAGCCATTGGGTGTCCAACACTGCACAGAGCCAGGCACAGCTCTGAGAGAGAGGTTAAGCCTTGGGGGTTTGGTTTGCAACTATTTAGTTGTAATCACGCACACATTGCGACATTCCCATCTGGAATGGAAAGCAAAACTCCCTCCTGCCAGAGCCAGCCATGGCTGCCGGGTTCTTCTTCTGAAGCCCGGCCACTGTTGGAGCAGTGCTGTGAATACATCAGGCGCTGATGTACCCATGTCAACACCCTGCTGCTCAATTCCAGTTCCCAGCCGGAGTGTGGATGGACTAACCGGAGCAACAGCTCCCACCTTCCCCCCCTCCCAGCTCCAGCAACAGCAAATCTCCATCTCCAGGGTATCCCCTCAAAGGAAAAAGCATCAGTAATTTAAAAACTCTTTTTTTTCCAACAAAGCATCTTGTTCTGTTGAAGGGAGGAGGAGAAGGGAACAGAAGAAAGGTAAAAAGGGCGAGTGAAAGGGGTAATACATTAGTTGTTAAAAACTGTTTGAAGACCAATTATCCGCACGTCATTGCTGGATCAATACACAGGTATTTCACTATAAACCAATGTGCTTTGAGTCATTCTTCAAGTATCTGCTACCAATTTTGTATAAAGATTTTCTGCATTACCAAACTACCAAACGTAGGTGAAAAATGACTGTTTTTTCCAAGTCTGAAGCAAGGATTAAACCTAAAGTACTCCACGAGTTGGAATTCCATACAGCACTAATAGTCAGCCAAATTTAAATTCCACATATTCCAAAAGACCATGGGCTGGTAAGAACCTGCTCAACAGGAGTTAAGGAAATGGAAATAGTGTGCAAGAATTAAACCCCAGTTTGACGTGGTTTTTCTTTTTTGGGGTGGGGGGAAAATGTCTAAAATCCTGAATAAACCAAATAAAAACCACAAATGAAGTGAAAGCTTTTAACTGGTACACACTGTTCACACCTATATTTCAAGTTTGGAAACGCATATTTTCAAGCAGCAATACAAAAAAGTATCCATGAAGAATGCATAATCTCTGAAAAAATTATGAAAACATCCCTGCTACCATTACATTTCTAAATACAAAACTGACTACCATATTGTTGCTTCTGTGTAGCGAGAGAAGTTCATTTTCAAAACAGATAAAATTCAGTCTTTAGGTGTGAATGGTATGAATGACAGTCTCTTTTTTTTCTCTTTTTTTTGTTTTCTTTTGTTTTTAAATTTCTTAGTTGTTTAGGATCCTTAAGCATGCAAGCCTCGGAGAGGAAGGCCCGACGAGGGCAGGGGTGGCTTATGACATCCAGTTTAGGACAGAGCTGGGAAAGCCTCTGGGTCATCTACATCAGGAGCAGAAGCACTTGACTGAAAGAGAAACATCAGAAAGTTATTAGCTGCAGCAGCAGCAAGCTCAACCATGATTCTGATTCTTCATACAGCACCAAGCCCTTGCACTCATCATGCTGAATGATTCCTATTCTGAGGAGGGAATACCAGGATTCAAAGAGTCTAGCACTGGACAAATTACTGCAAGAACAATCCTTCCCCTTCCATAGAATCATAGAATAGTCAGGGCTGGAAAGGACCTTAAGATCATCCAGTTCCAAGCCCCTTGCATGGGCAGGGACACCTCACACTAAACCATGCCATCCAAGGCTATGTCCAACCCTGCCTTGAATGCCGCCAGGGATGAAGCACTCACAACTTCCCTGGACAACCCATTCCCGTGCCTCAACACCCTTACAGTAAAGAATTTCTTCCTCATATCCAATCTAAACTTCCCCTGTTTACGTTTGAACCCATTACTCCTTGTCCTATCACTACAGTCCATGATAAACAACTTTTTTATTCCAAGGACTATAAAGTCCTTCATACTACTTTCTGGATCAAAGCTATGTGAAGCAGCATTATAGGTAAATAGACCACGTTTGCACATGATTATCATACAAGTTTATAAGTCTTTTTGCGTTCTTAGACATTGCTACATATGGGCTTACACTATTCTACTAGCACATAACCATCAATTATTACCAAGGGACAAAAGTGTTACACAAAAGGCCTGTTTGTAGCACACACTGAGTTACACATGTTTAGTATTTCCCCGGTCACAAACTAGCCTGTTGATAAAAAGAATTCTGGGGCCAACCTAGCCCTAGAAATTCATACATTGACCAAGAATCTCCTCAGCACTTCCCAGGGTTTTTTAAAGCTCTGTACCACACCTGAAACCAGTGCTGCAATGAAATGCAGAAATTAAATGGTTTAGAATACTCTTCACTTTGTCCATGAGGGATGTGGAAGAGCCAGGACAGTGGAATTTCCTGTAAACACACTCATTTCTCAAGAGATATATTTAAACCATTCCAAAAAAGTTGTATCAACACCTAGAGGCAAGACTGAGACACTGCAGAAGCACCCAGCCCACAAGCTGGAGTTACAAAGGAATAACAGGGCCTTAAGCCTATCATGATACAAAGCCTTAGTACTGCCAGTTGCTCATTCCACTAAAGCAGAAAGCAAGTGAAAAAAGCCCATCTACCACAGAAGTTACGGTCCCTGCAAGAGGAGGAGAACCTTGTTCACAGGTAACACAAGTACCATCAAAGATCACTAACCTGGTTGGGTGTGTGGATCACATCAAACTCCTTAACCAACTGGAAGGAAATAAGCAAAGTTAAAGTTGCAGGGAACTGTTTAACCACCTTATGGCAGCATTCTTGAAGCAAGATGCTTCATATATCAGTGAAACAACTCGGAGCAAACACCACCATTTAACTTCAACTCCTTAAAACTCTCTCAAGAAGAGCTTTTCAATTAAACCCTAAAACTTGAAGTAATCCAGTGTGAAAGAGAAGTGTCCCAGAAGAGACAAAACTGATTAAGTCTGGTCTATGTGAGGAAGGCCAAACCACACAGACCGAACTCATTTTTTAGTAACCATATGGTTAGATGCATTTAAACCAAATAGGTGATCCATAATAAATCCAATCTTTACTGCAGCTATACTACAGCACTTCGATTTCACGTGCGCCCTCTCCCTAACCCCATTCAGTCCTTCTCTTGAGTATTTCCTTAGGACTCTCAGACTAGAGGAATAAAAAAATCCTACTGCAGATGAGAACAACAAAAGAAGCATGAAGAGTCTGATTTCCCCATAAAAACTCCTTAACCACTCAAATTCAAGCAGGTGTAGAAGCAGTCTTTCATCCCCAGCAGGTCACAGTGCAGATACACCATCCTGACGGTGCCTGAAAACAGCTCCAGCACTTGCAGTTCTGCTCTGGCACACACAGAAGCATCTCACAGTACATTCCTGTCCACACTGAAGAGTCATTTTTTGGGTCTGGATACAAAGATGGACACTTTTTTTAAATCCAACCTACTCCTCACCTTCTCTTTTTTCTGTTTAATCAAAACCATTCATCCTTCTGTCCTAACAGTAACCTGGTTTAAAGTAAACTTGTAAGAATAGATGCTTGGTTTTAAAAGATGGTGCTTGTTGTCAGAGCAACCGCCCCAGAAATAAGACACCTAACACTGTATGTATGAAAATCCTAACAACTGAAACTAAACTCCTCGGTAGCTGAAAGCCGCAGCCTCTTACCTTGTCAGTTCTGCCTCCACGGCTGGCCCTGCCACCACGTCCTCGGCCACCCCGTCCCCCTCTGCCACCACGTCCGGGGCGGCCAAGGTCTCCAAAGTTGATCTCCAGCTGGGATGTAATATCATTTGCTGGCTTACGGAAGTGATGATCCATTACAGAGTCCTCAGCATGAGCCTGAAATGAGGGTTTCTTCATGAGTCAGGAAAAAACATCACCAAAGGAACCTTTCCATCTGTAGCTGCACTCTTACCACCACAGCATGTGCTCACCTCCAAATGCACCCTCAAACTGATGACTGATTGACTGATTCAAGTTAAAAATGCAGGAATTGTTAGGAGTCAAGTTATACCGCTTGTGTAAACAACAAAACCGCACGCAGGTAGTTAAATAAGCACTCGAGCAAACAGGTATCCTGCATTTCCATAATTCAGGGAACATGTTTAGGTTTATATGAGTCTAAACTATCACTAAGCCAGCACAGAACCTCATTTTCTAGCATTTCTCTTCTCATTTCATATTCCGAGAAATCTTCAAATGCTGTAAGTTAATTTCTTTCTTTTTTAATACTTACTTGATAACCCACCTTTATTTTGCTCAGCGGGTACTTTACACTTTCTCATTTTCCTCACCCCCATATCATATTATCCCAGCCTGGTTTGTGTTGGAAGGGACCATAAAGTTCATCTAGTTCCAACCCCTGCCAGAGGCAGGGACACCTTGCACTACAGCAGCTTGCTCCAAGCCCCTGTGTCCAACCTGGCCTTGAACACTGCCAGGGATGGGGCAGCCACAGCTTATAAATATACAGATATTTATTAACACCAGGGAGATGGCAAGAACCCCTCACTGGTTTGCATCAGCCACAACAAACAGCACAGGAGGCACACAGAGTTCAAACACAATGTAATTGAGATAGCTGAAATGTTAAGGCTAGAACAGCCTCAGTAAATGCACTGCAAAACATGAGTCCCACCACCTCTGCCATGATACAACACTGTCTTACAGCTGGTTGTTCACAGTGCATTCGACACTTGAGAAGCAAGGTGTGCACATCTAACACCATAAATGCTGTTACTCAGGACACTCAAATATTTCAATTACACTGAACACAAAAACAAAGCGGGTTTAAAGTAATTATTTTTCCTATTCTGTACAAACAGTTTTTCCAAGTGGTAGGTCAGGTTCTGGCACCTTCACAGATGGAAAAAAGGACGAGACCAAGGGTTTAACTTTCTTTCACTACAAGCCCCCAACTGCTGGCATAGCAATTACCAATTTGGTTGTTTTTCTCCTACAGAAGTGCGACGTGTGAGCTGAAGCCTCCTAACTTACTCTTCTTGTGGTGTAATTACACAATATGCTGACTTTCAAAGGCAACATATTGTGCAATTAAGCCCCATAGTCTCTAATTACTGTTTGTGGATCCTCCGTAAGGCAGCCAATGGATACACAGGTCAGCATCAAAAGGCTGAAAGCTGCTTTTAGGGATTCCATGAGTCAGTCCCAAGCAGCAGGATGGACAAAGCTATAAAGACCCTTTCTCCCCCACCAAACTAATTACAGCCTTCTGTGCCCAGCTGTACTTGTGGCCTTCATAACGTCCTGCAGCTGGATCAGGCACAATGAGAAACAGCCCTCCATGCTGCTTTATGTCAACCATGTTTCATTGGGATGTATTCCATGTGACAACCAGACCCCATCCACTCCTGATTTTACAGACTTTGAGTTGTACACTGTTCCCTCAGAGATCTCCTTTCCAAACTGGAGAAGTTAGCCTGAGCAAGTTATTCCTCAGAGAAAAGTCATTCCACACCTCAGCCTGACATGGCACTACTCAAAACATAGGTACGCCTATTTGCAAAACAGCACACAATACCTTCTGTTACAGTTTTGATTCCTTTCTTACTACTTAGTGTTTTACCTACAGTTTTGATCACTGATTGTATTTTCAGCTTACTGGAATTTATGACATTCTCTTCTGTGAGACATAGTATCAGTGGACATTAATTCTGTGCATTCCCTTCCCTATGTTTACTGCTTAAAGAAACACTAAAATCCACCAAACTCATTGTGTTTTCACAACTTAACTTGGGTTTAACCACCAAACCTACAAGTAGTAAGTTCTGTACATACCCCGACAACTTCTTTATCTAAAGTAACTAAAGCTAATTGAAAATACCAATAAAAAGACTCAGCATATTCTCCTCATCCACTCTTATCACTCTGGTGACAACAGCCACAGACATACTGCACAAATTGCTTACTCTGAATCATCTTTGGAAGCATTTCATTGATATGTATTGGCAACTCTCAGCAGTGCTCTGATCTGACAACTGAGAGCTTCTTGAAGGCTTCGCTGCACCTATGCGTCCTGGGGAAGGCTGTCAAAAGTTAGGAACAAGCTACTAGAAGAAAGGTGGCCAAAGCAGACACCAAGATATGGAAAAACAGCAACAATGAGAGAAAATAAAGACTCATGACAGAAGCATTTATGATAAGGTTTGAATTCAGCTCAGCTAGGAGCAGGGGTATTGAAGGGTCCTATATGGCGCAAGTTAGACAACAGGCATGGACAGAAAAGCTGTGTATTGTATCTACTTGTAGTCTCTATTTTGGTGACTTTTGTATACCCAGACCTTCACTTCAGAAGGGGGTCTTATCAAAACGCACGTATTACTGGTTAGATATAAAGTATCAGTACCTCATTTGACTCCAGCAGACTCCCCTGCATTTCTGTCATCGCCTTTGTCTGATGAAAGTTGCGTGTCCACACCAAAGTGACAAAAGGAACAAAGGGAGAAAACAAAAGGAAGAAATGAGACTCAACTACATACAGAAACAACAGATAATAAGGTCACATGAGCTTGCTGGATACAGATGTCACTGAGCACGTTGAACAGCAGAAGGATGAGATCAACAGCTGTGCAAGCATCCAGAAAGACTGGAGGATGGACTAGACCACAGGCACGGAGACAGAGAGATCTCAGACTGATAGCAAAAGAGTTCAACACAAGCTGCTGGCAGCTTTAGTAGAGACCACGCATGCAGGATGATCTCTAGCACCTCAAACCATCAGGCACAGCACTGGACAGATAAGAGGGTGGGATGTTTAAAACTGCTGCTAATGAAAAAAGATTCCTGCACAGACTTGATTCAAGAGTCATTCTCCAAATCTGGAGAAGATGAACTATTCTCCTCCAAACCATGCCTCAGTCTCCCACTGCAGCCTCCTCTACAGAGGTGATTAAATAAGCAAGAAAGTTTGAAGGCACAGGAAAGAGGCGCAGCAGAGCAGATACATCAAGTAGGACCTCATCTACTATCAAGTCTTTCCAGGAGACTTGCATCCAGCTTTGGGAGCAAACTTCAAGATCTCACCACAATGTAACTCCTTTCCATGTTGTATGCTCAACAAGACTGAAGCCACTAAATCAGCTGCTGAGAAGGAATAGAAAGGACCTCTTTTATGGCATAACCCATTCTCCTGGAAAGAGACTCATTAGATTAGGGCTGCCACTACACATGGGTTTTAATATAAAACAGCGAGAATCTGAGACAGTATTAAGAGACCATTTTATACAAAGCATCACTTTCTACTAATTGTATAGCAAATGTGGAAAAGAGAAGAGACCTCAGACAGGGTAAAGTGTTTCACCCCTCAGTGAAGAGCACAAGAACGAAGAGGACAGTGCTTTCACAAGATCAGGGCAGATGAACAGCACCAGATCCTCAGACTCACTTTTCCCACACACTTCTAGAGCATCCTCCCAGTAGTTCTCAAGCGACAGGGACGAGGGTGGTCATCACGACAATTCAAATATACTGGGACACACTGTGCTTTTTCAGCCATAAGGTACAGAAGGATGGGACTGAAACCCTGAATTTACTTAGAAACCAAGACACTTCCACACATCGACTCCTTCATAAATAAGAATCACAGAAGCCTTACATCAACCTTAACTTCATGACTCGTAAGTATGTCCAAGAGGACAAACAGGAAAAGAACAGCAGGTGATTGGTAGGTTTTGTCCATAACTTCTGAAAATTCCATGTAAACCTGCTCACAAAGGAGCCACAGCAAAGGCCTTTCCAACCTCTATTATAGAGCTGTTCTGCTATAACACTGAGCCAAAACCCCCCATGCTGCTTCCCACAGGATCAGGGAACAATGAGTAAGTGAAATGGGGAAACACATCTGCTGGACACACACCAAAAGCAGGCTGAAAGCCTCTGAATTTAAACGTAGTATTATTAATATCTCAATTCTATGCTTACACAGCAAGAGGCTGTTTACATCTTAAGTGATAGTGTTAGAAATAAGCAACTCATTTCTTTAAGGAGAAGTTAACCAACACACCCCTCAAACAGAACAATCTAGTAACCATCTCAGTTCTTCCATGGAAGTAATGTGATTAGTTATTCTCCCTGGGTTTGAGTGGGTTTTTTGGAATTGACTACCAATGTGTTTTCAAATGGAAAATACAGTACAGATCCTTCCATCTTTGAAATCGAGAGTACCACCATGTTGTTATACTACTATACATGCATGTATGTTAAAAAAGACTGTCTTCAGCTGACTAAATGTCAAATATTATCTGTTTTAGAGGGACTGGGGCTGGGGGAACTTGAAAGACAAACCTTAGTGAAGTACAGAAGTATTTATGCTTAAATATAGTCTTCTAACATACAGCACCATTAAATCTAACTCCATTTCCCTTTTCTACACAAGCCAGAGAGAAAGCAGTATTTCATGAACACTTCACTGAACAGCTTAAGGTAAACACAAAGATACACAATCATTTAGAGAACTAAAGAACTTCCACAGCAAGGCAAGGCAAGAAAATAGCATGACTGTCACAAAGTCAAACCCATTCTAAGTTCAGTGAGATTGGAAGTACTGAGCAGTGTCTCCCCCTCAGTATTGTGTCCCCAGCTCACAAGAAAACACTGACAAGGTGCGAAAAAGCAGAAATAGATATTAGCAGACCAAACAACATTACATACTATCTAGTTACTTCAAAGGCAGTCAGAACCATCTGGTACACAAAGCTGCAGGCCACCCATATCTTAAGTGGGCCGCTGAATACATTACAGTGCTAAAAACAAAGATTAAAGCAGCCCTGCATTAAAAAACAGAGCTCTCAGCACTTCCCTCCCTTCTGAAGTGAAAGTTTTGTCCCTCCTTGCCACTCGCACTATCTTGGAACAGATATGAAAGAATGAAAACCTTGCAATGACTGGAGTATGTCTGAGAAACTCCAATCCTTCAGCAACCGTGCTGAACATCACTGAAGCACACAAACACATCACCTTGATTCTCAAAAGCTTCAAGGAGGGCTATGTAATATTACAAAATGAGAAGACACCCATGTTACAAAGGTAAGATACACAGTTCAGATATGAAGGTGTCTAAGACATGACCAGTATTTCTTCAATCTTACATTGTGCTTAGCAAGCACCAGAAGTCTGTGTACTGCGTAAGACAAACAGATGCTAAATAACACAAGCTTTCTTAGACAGAAAAAGGAAAAATGCGGATATATTTGATTTTGACAACCCCCTTCTAAAATGCTCACCAAGAAGCTCTCCTTACAAAGTCACCTGCCCAGATGCAGCGGTATTCCAGCCTTATCCCTAAATTATATCACAGTATACACCAACCTAAGCATTGCTTAATTGTTGAAACCGACCACAATAAGAATGTCTACGTAAGAGAAATACTGTTGTCACTTTACAAGCTTTTAGCAACAGGTCAGTGTCTCAAAGAATGAAGCTTCCACGCCAAGAACTGCACGTCAATGGCAAAACCTACACAATCTGGATACTAGCAAGTATTAAAAACCACTTTACCTCCTCGCTCTTTGACTTGTGAAGAACAAATCCTTTTTTCCATTGCCCATCAGCACCCTCATTTGGTTTACGGATGTTGAACTCAACTTTTGCACGATCCTTACTTTGAATTGCTTTCCACTCATCCAGGGTCATTTCCTTAGGGCCTTCTTCCTTAACTTCTTCAACCTCATTCTCTCTGCAGTAAATTCATGGATTATTGGTCATGACTTATAGAACTCACACTCTAGATACAACAAATTCAAAATCAGTTATTTGTGAGTAGATTATAAAAGCCTGTCTAGTATTTAGCAGTTAAGAAGTTCATATATGAAAACTCATCTCCTCTAGCCACAGTGCTAGAAACATATCACAGCCAGACACCTCTGAGCAACTACAAGGCGAGCACAGCCCCATGATGTCTATTCTGCACATAAATGACAATTTTCTTTACAAATATGAAAGCCTAAATTGTGCAATGGACTTGTTTGGAGCTTCCTTCCCCCCCTTTTCTGAGATACCTCTCCCCCAGAGGTTCAAGTTAAAGCAGTGAGAGACAGCTTGTTCTCACCACAGTTTTCAAGCTTGTTAGTTTTTTAGGTAACACGATTTAATCAGCTTGGGATATCCTGCTTCCTTTATTGAGCCAAAGACAATCACTGATTTCCTATCTAACTGAAACTGCTTTTACTTTCAGCTAACTGGAAAAGAACAAGATCATACAACTTAACTACTTGTGTGGTGTATCACCTCATTGTAGATGTTTGGGGCCCCTACCTTCTGCCAAAGAGCTATTTTTATGTAAAACACATGCACACTATGCTCAGTAACAGATCACGTTCCAGGTGCAGAGGCAGTCAATCCTGTGGTCACTCCTTTGTGTGTTTATGCAACTGAATTTCTGATTTATAGAAAACTAGTCCCATGTAGTAAAGCAAAAAGATCATGAAAGCCTCAACCTAAGAGGAAAGGTCTTCATTTTGTAGCCATTAATGCTGACGTGATAATGCAGAGGTTTTAAATCCAAATAACTCTATTTCCATTGTTTTCTATTCTGTCCTACAGAATACTTTTTTACATGACATGTATTCAGAAGCGTTCTTGTTGTTCAAGGCCAAGATATTACCTCTCAGCATTCTGCACATTTTACTGCAGTAAAACATCCTACAGTTCTGCTGAAGCATTTAGGTTAGCTCCACACCAAAACAGCCAACTTGAAACTAGCCCATGTAAAGATGCTTTCCTATAAAGGTAACTGCTGGATTACAACAGACTTGTTATGATTGAAACTAACAAATCTGCATTTTCTGCAGATCTGAGGAAGCACCAGCACAAAATACTACTAAAGGTCCAGGAAATACTGCAGTCACAGCCAGTTTAGTACATCCAGCTTTCCAATACATGTAACTTTTTCAAGGACTAGCTAGCTTGCATTTCCTGACCCATGCTCGAGCTGTATTTCCTTACAAATTCTCGTGCTACTTCTGTATACAAGCTGACCGTAACCTCGGACCAGCACAACCTTGGAGAGTAACACTTAAGTGTTCTTTTAGTTAAGCTAAATCCATTTCTTTATGCAGTAACTGCAGTCTTTAAAACTAAGCAAAGTCATTAATGAGGAAACCAAGCTACAGCAAACCGCACATTAGAAATCTTGTGCAAACAAGTATTTCAAAATTCATCTTCTCTGCCCTTTTCTTTTGAATCCATTATAAAGCACATCCCTCATTAAAACACAACATTCTACCATACTACGCTACCATCAAAATTTGTACCATGTTTTTACATCAACTGTGTCACCTTCTCACTCTGTTTACCTAGTTACTCTATTTCATTCATCCAGTCACTGGATGTATGAGGTGTGCAAGTGGAATGAGAAGCAATCGAGTGAACCTGAGGTTAACACACAGAAGCTGGAGAATTAAAGGGATACAACCTCTCTTCCACAGGCTGGTCACACTGTCTCAACAGTGGGCTTGAAGAACTAAGCTTAAAAAAAAGTTGCCTTCCACTGGCAGAGGAATGTTTTGTCCCTTTTGCTTGGTGGTTCTACCTAATTATCAGCACAGATGCTTCTGGATTTGGTATTTAGGAGATGCAATCCCCACACCCTAAGCGTATTAGAACTGATTAATAATAATTAAATTTGAAAGTGACCTAAGAGCCTGCACGATACTAATGAACACTTTTAAGATAATTTTTAGACACACAGACTTTAAAGAGACAGTTGTTCAGCAGCACAGTGGATAATTTCCTATCTGCTAAAGAAAGTAGAATCTGAGCTAGGTAAAAGAGAATTAGGAAGAGTAGCAGAGGTTAAAGGCAAAGTAATGCTACCTCTGAAGCAGAGAGCATTAGGAGGAGTGGTACTCACTTATTTTCAGAATCAGCAGGCGGATGCTCCTCTCCCTCTGGCGTTTCCTCAGTTGCAGCCGACTGATCCAATTCACTGCAATTACATAAAGTTTGGAGCTTGGCTCTTTAAGAGTTCATCCCTCTTTAAAGCTACATAAGATTAATTACTAAGTTCTAGTGAACTTACACAAGCCACTCTTCTTTAAAAGCTATTTCTTTAAGCATTGGTGCTCTCTGTGCTTTTTACATTCACCTTCCTAAAGGTTCTCCCCAACACTTACTAACACCCCTCCTGCAAGCCTCCTGCTTTCAAACACAACACAGGTTTGGGTATTAAAAGTTCTGTTTTCAATGTAATACTTGTAAAAAAAGCATGCATAACTTGATCAAAATTGTTAAATTGTTCTATTAAGTAAAAGAGCTATTTAAAAAAAAAGAAAACAGCACAAGACCTTCCATGCCAAACTTCCCCAAAATCCTGCTTTTAACAGCAAAGCCATCTCTTGTGTTACAAGAAATTGCTGCTTCACTACATTCTGCACAGGCTGCTTTAATAGCATAGCAAAAATTATCAAAATCAAAGGCAAAGAAGGCAGCTCAATCTTTGTATTTTGCAAGCAGTTAGAATTAGGGTTGATTAACATTCTGCTAAGAGTTGTCTGAGCAATGACAGATTACTAACGTTAGCTCGTCTTTGACGGTTCCCCAGTTGTGTGATCCACTGCCACCACGCTTGTCCTCATGCTTTAGGCCGCTGAAATGTGAATGTGAAACAGAACTAACAAAACTGAGTTAACATTATAGTGTCCAGAGACAGAAATTCAAAAGCAATTATTAAAATGTATATTAATAATAAAGAATAGCCACACTAACAATAGAAAAAGTTAAAGACTTACGATCTATCGCTGCCACTATGTCTGTCAAATTCACGCTTGCCACGAGAGTCAAATCCATCTCCTCTGCCCATGCCGCGGCCGCGGCCACGTCCTCGGCCAAGTCCACCACGTCCACGCATAGGTCGGTCAATAATGGGTCTGGCATGGAACAGTCAAACGTGAGTATTTCACCTCCCAAAGTCTACAGCATGTTTTCTCAGGTTTTCTTTTTCTCTTTGGGGAGTTTTATTTCCTTACTTTTCCTTTGGTTAATTACTGTTTGTAACTGTGTCGAGGCTCCAATTTCAGTGCCAAATTGTTACATGAATAAACCCACATACATAATGCCTGCATTTTAGGATCTGGAAACAAATGCTCAGAAGGATTACTGTTTGTTTGCATCTTCTGGCACTAAACTCCAAAATTCAGTGTTTGCATTGTGTTACTTACCTAGCTGATATAACAACTTCCCCTTAACTCACATTCATCCTACTTACTTTTAAAATGATTTTACCTTTGGCTACTAAAATTTTAGTATTTGAACATTATTTTCAGAACACTTGAATTCTGGATCCCTCATGACACTTGAGACACTTCAAATCTTGCCTTGACGTAAGATGGCTTCTCACTTCCAGATCTGAAGCCGCTGCAGCCCAGATGTACACACCTACATGGACAACTTTTATTGGCTTGAAGTCAGCTGTATGGATTTAAGCAACAGCATAACAGCAAACAAATCTCATGCTGCAGGCAACCGTTACACTTGGGTTCCTTTCCAGAGCTGTCTGCTAGATTTAGAGACATATGGTGCGTATCAATGATTTAAGCCCCATTTTCAGTTACACCCATGGAACTGCTCATCTTAGTTCATTCCAGTCTAAAACTCGAGTCAAGTTTGTATCAAAATCATGGAAAAGTGTTTTAGTCTGGATGACACACTCTTCTTGTGACTAACAAAAATGTAATTCAACCCATTTAATTCTGAATCAATCAGCTCTTTGGTTTATAACTTAGCAGCAAAAGGTAGGACAGTTCCTTCCTACCAAAGCTTTTTGTCATGCAAGGCAGAATTCTTACTTATCCACAGAAAACTCTCCTCCTTCTCCTTTCTCATCAGCAGGTTTGTCGAAGCGGCGCTCACGAGGAGGTCGTCTCTCCGGTCTCCTGTCAATCGGTTTGCCTTCACCCTGCTGCTGCTGCTGCTGATCAGGCCTCCTGCCAATGCGTCTTATCCCTGAAACATGAGGCGAAACACATCAACGGAATGTGGAGCTGCTCGGGGACAGATACCACTCTTAACCATAAAACAGTACTGAAGGTAAGCTGGAATTGAAGCCTTTCTTCTAGCCTTGTGACTGCATAATCTGAGAAGCTGTAAGTCACTCCAGATATCAGACTCTTCTTATTCACATTTTTACACAGCATTTCAATCAAGCTGGATTTTGTGCAAGTGCAAACTCTTACAATATTGTAAGAGACAAAACCTTTAGAGCACGTGTGAGTAACCGGTGCTAAAAGAGGGTCACCTTTCAAAGAAGGATCAAGGTAAGCAAGATCTTTATTTCTCTCCAAAAGGTGCTTTTCAGGTAAAACCAGTGGTTTTTATACTGATGCGCAGCAAAACAAAGTCGGCATCACCACACAGGACCCTCTGACAGCCACCCTGCTTCATTACACCATGTCCTCCTATGAAAGTGTTCGGGGCAGCAACCCAAACCCAGGCAGGTGTCACCTGCGTGCTGATGTGCAGCAGGTACTGCTCAATGACTAACAGTGTCCTCATCCACACTGATCCTCACAGCCCAATACAGCTCCTGCCAAAGACTCACCTGCTTGGGTACGTACTTGAACTAGCTTAAGAATACACCGCGCCACTGAACTGCCCACTGTTCTTCCCTCCCTCTCTAAGCTTTCTAAAAGGGGTTTATTTTCAATGCTAACTTCCCATCATCTTCTTCACTTAGACGTTTGAAAGTTCTTAAACACGGTTTTCTTTTCTACTCACCCCAAAGGCCTGTTTACCCTTCCTCAGAAAGATCTGGACAAATAATTACTGCTTTGTTACGCTATTTTCTTGCCAAATACTTCGGAATAAAGCAGTAAACAAACCAAAGCTGGCGCAAGAATTGTGAATTCTCTTTCCATTTTAAACCTGCCAATTCTTACATATTTTAAAGAAATAGGTTCTGCCTAACAAGCAATGTCACATTTGGGTGGGGCTAAAGAAGTTACAGTTGTAATGATATCCAAGCCAACACACCCAAATGAACAATGTCTTCTTACCTTACAAGCTGTACTTAGCATCAAGTTTGCATGACATACATTGCTGGCTAAGTAATCCTCACTCCCTGAGGAAACCCAAGGGTTAAGCTCACTAACACTTGCTTTGAAAAGGACTCTCAAACCAAGACGACCATTTCATTTTAAGAGGTAGAGCTCAGCAAGGAGAGGAAAGCAAACAGGCGGGTGTCACAGAGGAGGTATGCTGCAGAACTGGAATAAGCCTTTTGAATTTCGAGTTCAACACCCTGCTACGCTCACAAAAACCTGGCTCCTGCTTGAAGCCGAACCAAAAATAGAAGTTATTTCTTCTTAGTATCACAAAGCTTTGAACTGGTAATTCACCAGACAAATAACCTGTGCCTTTACAGAGCAGTGGAATAGTTTTTAAGTGAAATACAGTCAACACAAGAATCAAAACTCATTGACACTATAGCATCAAACACCTTTATGATAGTAGAACTACTGCCCCACACAAAACACGGACATTTTTAAACTGGAAAGTGGCTGCGTTCACTAAAGTGCTCCATACACTTTCTCTGTTTCACAGCTATAAGAAGCCATGAAATACTGATTTGCATAGTGAAGCAGCTCTTGGTCTTGAAAATGAATGTGAAAACCAGGAGGTAAACAGGGACTGCCAGCCCTGCCAAAACCCCTTCTGCTGGCCAAAGCCTCTGTCCATGCTTCGGGTTTACCTTGGGAGGAACACCACCAGAATTCTGAACCTGACTAGCATTTCCACAGGATGCTGGCTTGGGACAAAACACTGCATTCCTCACATGGAAAAAACCTCTTAAGTACAAAAGATCCATAAGCAGAGTATTGTGACACAGTTCCTAACTCCTGCTCTCACCAAGTGTTCCCAAATAACGCTTGGGAGGCCATTTTCCAAAACAACTGGTATAGTAAAACTTTGTCTCTCTTAGAAAGCATAAAATACAGCAGAGGATTGCCCTGCCACACGCACTGCAGTAAACAATGAAGTATTAAGATGCTTTCACGTAGCACTGTGTCCTTCCAAAGTGGCCCCATTTCTGGAAAGGCCATTTATAGAGCTAAATGGTATCGAGCAAGTTATTTCTTCACCCACCCGCCAACTACTGTCACCACACTTTGACCCATTTCAAGGATTCAAATTTTATCAGTTCTGGACATTCTGACATGCACTGAAGTTTGTGCGGGATACAAGAGCCTGTCCACCACACGTGCACACAAAATCTACCCCTCCTTAAGCTGAGCTGTGTCCTACTATGCTCCCATCATACTAATTGAACCTATTTATACTTCGGTTCCTGTTCTCAATAGTTACCAGTGCGGGATGTCCTACAGGTTTACATGAACACGGTGGAGAACGCACATAACCTGTTATTAAAACACATACGCGATACCTATCAATACTGCTCGGTAGAAAAATGACCAAGGCGAATTTGGAAGCCCAGGTTCTGCCACCCATCCTGTCAAATACGCCAGACCCCAAACAGGTTAAGTCTGGGATGCGTTACTGGGTTTTATGTCTCGCCCCGCTCTTTCCCCGTGCCCCGTGCACAGGCAGCACCCGGGCACCCCACGCCTCCATTTTGCGCGGGCCGGGCCGGGCCGAGCCATACGGACACACCGCCCGGGACCACGTGCGGCCGGACTGCACGGCCACGGCTGCTCCGGAGCTCCGGCTGCCCGCGGCTGTCCGGCTGCCCGCGGCTGTCCGGCTGCCCGCGGCTGCCCTTAAGGGCCCCTCCGCGGCGGTGCCCCGACGGCCTCCCCGCCATGCGCTCCCCCACGTGGGTGCGAGGCTGCCGCCCGCCGCGGGCACGGGGCTGCCGCTGCAGCCGAAAGCCCGGCCCTGCCCAGGGCCGCCCCCGCCGCCTTCCCGCCGCCGCGGGCTCCTTTGTGCGCGGCGGGACGCGGGGCGCGAGGGGCGGCCCCACGGCAGCACCGCGGTTCTCGGCCCCCTCCTCCTCCTCCCCGCCGCAGCCCCCCGCGGCCCCGCTCACCCTCCTTCCGCAGCGGCGCGCCGGGCTGGCCGCTGCCCTCCTCCCGGCGGTCGGCGGCGCCCCCGGCGGAGGCGGCGAAGGGGGGCAGCGGGTTCTTGCGCTCCTTCTGGGACTCCCT
Organism: Amazona ochrocephala; assembly: GCA_039720435.1. Lineage (NCBI taxonomy): Eukaryota > Metazoa > Chordata > Aves > Psittaciformes > Psittacidae > Amazona > Amazona ochrocephala. The sequence continues at coordinate 23,304,810 of CM077887.1, forward strand.
GCGCAGCTGCTTGGCCGCGCTGCCGACGCCACCGCCGGCGCCCGCCTGGCCCGGGCCGCCGCCTCCAGCCCCACCGGAGGAGTTGGTCTGGGCGCCCGCCGGACCGCCGCGGGCCCCGCCGCCCCCCTGGCTCCCGCCGCCGCCGCCGCTCTCTTTCCTCCGGGTCTCGGCCGCCCGCAGCACCTCGAAGGGGTCGGACTCGTCATCAAAGAGCTGGTCGAAGCGGTTGGTGACGACGCAGCCGAAGCCCTCCTGCAGGTGTCCGGGCATGATGGGCCCCCGTCGGCGGGATCCTGCTCCGATGCTGCCGGGCCCCCCGCGCCCTGCTCGCTGCCGCACAAGATGGCCGGCCCCGAACAGACCCGCTTCTCTTCCGGCGCCGGGCACATCCGGGCACCTCACCCCGCGCGGGGCACGCCGGGAGCAGCAGGCAGCCCGCGCCCGCCGCCGCGCGCGCCTCCCGCGCGACTACAACTCCCGGCGTGCCCCGCGCCGCCATTGTGTGCCGCGGGCGGGGCGCTTGGCCTCCCGCCGCCGCCATCGCCGCCGCCGCCCCGCGGCGGGGCCCGGACGGGGTTGGCCCGGCTGTGATCGGTGCCCCCGGGGTAACGGAGGGCCCTGGAAGGGGTTTGCCGGCCGCGGTGACATCACGCCTGACGCCAGTCAGCTGTTTTATAAGGGCCGTTCGCCCCTGCGGCATCCCGCTCTCCTCAGGAGCTGGGCTCGTTGCCTGTGGAGAGCCTCCTGTCAGGGAGCAAACCACCAGGGAATATGTGGAGCTTATTTAAGGATTAGATAGTCATCGAATCGCAGAATGGTTTTAGGTTTCGAAGGGACCTTAAAGCTCCTCCAGCTCCAACCCCTGCCATGAGCAGGGACACCTTCCACGAGAACAGCTTGCTCCAAGCCCCTGTGTCCAACCTGGCCTTGAGCACTGCCAGGGATGGGGCAGCCACAGCTTCTCTGGGCACCTTGTGCCAGCGCCTCAGCACCCTCACAGGGAGCAGCTTCTGCCCAAGAGCTCATCTCAGTCTCCCCTCTGGCAGGTTAAAGCCATTCCCCTTGGCCTGTAATGCAGGCTGGCTGCAAGAAACTCAGTTTTTGATCAACTGAAGACACTCTAAAAGCACACTCACAGGTCTGAGTGCAAGCGTGACCCGGACACAAGTTTCATCCTTCCATCGTTGTGTGTGTCTGGATAAACACACAAATACATGAAGCTACTCCCTCGCTTCAGCCTTCTTCTCTGTCTTGTTGTCTTATGAAAATAGGCCAAAAAAGCCTGAAGGGCATGGAATTGGAGATGGGCATTGTGAGTGTTTGAGCCTTCACACGCGGCCATGGGACAGCCAGCTGCAAGGCAGTGCCACGCTCAGCCACGGCGGGGTTTGTCCCCTGTCACTGGCTCTGCCATCAGATCCAGCGCAGACCTGGGGAGGAGCACCCTGTCAGGTGTGTGCTGTGCTTTGGAAAGGTGATGCAGTGCCACGGTGTTTGATCTGAAAGCAAATCCTTCCTACGTCATCACTATGAGTGCTCGAAGTGCCCCACATGCAGGGGCCGGGGGGGTGGCAGACTTGATGTGGGATACATCCCTGCTCGGCTGAAGATAAAAGGAGCATTTTCACATTAAAACCCTGTAAATCTGACACCTTTGCTATCGGTAAATTATGAGTGAGATAAATACGTGCCACTGAAGGCAACATCAGCAGCAGTGTTTTAAGAGATTGGCTGCTATAACCAGTAAAAAGTCGCTATTTCAAAAGCCTGCAGATGGGTCTTAGATGCACAATAAAATTTTCCGACTCTCATTAACATTTGTACTCATCTAATTAGCAGAGATACACAATTAGAAGCCAGCACCAAGTGAAAATGTAAATATTCACAGTATTAATTAATCTTTATAGTTCTAGTCACAGCCAGTGGGAATCCTATCAAGATTAAAAGCTATTTAACTGGCATGGATTTGACACATCCTTCTAAACCACCATTTCCCATGCCTACACTTTATATCTTTAAATAAGTTATCTGAACCTTTAGGCGCCTGTTAGTATAATTAACTTTATCCTCAGCAATATTTTCTTGTATGGCTCATATTTACCTTGCCTGCTCCAAGAAGCTAGACCACTTTAAGATATTGCTTTAGAATTTAATTTCCTTCCCTCAGCTCTTGAATGTGCATTTGCTCAGAAGCTGAGGACTCCACGACCCCCCTGGTTTTGAAACGCAAATCCACAGTTTAATTTCTTCTATAATGAAAATTATCTTGGTTGCATTTATTGTTCTTCATCAGCTTTCCCTGCAGTGCCACCTCTGTTCTGCTCTTGGAGGCCCTGGAGGAAGCCCCTCCTGCAGTACCACTGCGAGGTCTGAGGGGACTGAGGCACTGCATCATCACACCAGAGATTCACCCTGTTCTCCATATACCGTTAAGTAATCTTCATAAATTATATCCCCAGTCTACATCGTATCACATACATTTTATGAGCAAAGTAAGGTTGTTTCTCACCTGGAGCCCTGACACGTTGCTTGCCATGGGCAGCTTCTTGTTTGTAAGAAGGCATTTATCACAGAAACGGACTTTGTTGCCTGTCTTCAGGCTTGGGATGTTTCACTCAAAGGGAAGTCAGAGCATCTCTCTTGTTGCTTTTGCAAGGACTGTGCATATCCAACTCCTCCATGCTATACAGTAAGCTACCATACATTCAGATACCCAGATTTTCCAGGTGCAGACATAGCGTTATAGGTTTTGGGTCACACCTTGAATTAAACACACCCAAAACTGTTTCAAAGCATTTTACTATAAATGGGGACATTGATCATCATGTGAATACAGTCACCAACAACCACACTTACTCATTCTGTGCAGCAGGGGACAGGAGTTGCAGGGTAGAAGCTCCAGCTCTTCTCAGGACCATCACACGCTTCAGAGAATCAGAGACTCAGAGAATCCTGTGTTGGAAAGGACCTTAAAGCTCATCCAGTTCCAACCCCTGCCACAAGCAGGGACTGCTCACCCTAGACCGTGTTACTCAAGGCCCTGACCAACCTTCTTCCTAACGTTCCTTGCTTGCAGCTTGGTGTTTGCAATAAAGAGCACCAACAGTTAGCCATACAGGTCAAAAGTCCAAATGACAGCATTGTCCACCAAATATAATTCACAGGTTTCAGGCCATAGGGAAACATTTCCCTTCAGAACATTAAAAAAGGGGAGTTAACATTTTTAAACTCACCACGACCCTTCATCCCGCGGGAGAGGCCGAGTGTCATACCCAGGCAGTGTTGTACTTCCCACTGCCACACAAAGGACCAGCATGATTAGGGCAGAAGTTACCTGGGTTTAGGCCTCATCTGAAAAGCAGACGCATTAATTGGCACGTTCAAACTGATAATTTTGCCTCCCTTGACAGACACAGCCTTGCAGGGATCCCAGCCTGAATGTGGACGTGCCAGCTCCTTCCTCCAGCCCATCCTTCGGCAGGGCTGCAGCCTGCTGTTCCCTCCTGGGAAAAAGAGGAGAAAATGCTCAGGTCAAACCAATGCCTTCATGAGCAGCAGGGCCAAAATGCTTGTGTCCTGCACCTGGGGAGCTGGTTGATGGAGCTGAACAGGAGCAGCTTGTGCCCAGGCAGCCAGGAAGCCCCAGCATCCTGGCCTGTATCAGCACCAGTGTGGCAGCACGGTTAGGACCAGGGCAGTGATCGTCCCCTGCACTTGGCCCTGGTGAGGCCACACCTCAAATCCTGTGTTCAGTTTTGGGCCCCTCACAAGAAGAGAGACAAGAGCGGGGCCAGAGAAGGGCACCGGGGCGGGTGCAGGGCCTGGAGCACAGTGTGATGGGGAAGGGCTGAGGGACCTGGGGGGTTCAGATGGAGAAGAGAAGGCTCAGGGGGGACCTGATCGCTGCCTACAACTGCCTGAGAGGAGGATGGAGCCAGGAGGGGGCTGGGCTCTGCTCCCAAGGAACAAGGGATCAGACAAGAGGAAACGGCCTCAAGCTGCACCAGGGCAGGTTCAGACTGCTCCGACTGCTTTTTGCACTGCAGGAGCCATTTGCTGACAAAGCTCCATGTGCTGGGATGTGTCCCCATGGCTGCTGCATGGGGCATCGCACCTCATGTCCCAGCCCACGCTGGGTAAGGACAGGGATCACACTGCAGCGGTCTGAGGGCAGGAGAGATGGAAAACTCTGGGGCTTTGCCGCTCTCCAAATGTCAGCAGAATTTCCTAGCACAGAAGCATTCATTCATGCTCAGTGATGCCCAACTGCCGTTAATCCTGAAGAGCTGAACAACAGACAACCATTGCCTGGGAATTAAGAAGCCAAGGACTATTAACTCGGCACTTCTGCTCCTAATCAAGGACGTGCTTCTATATTACAGCTTCCAAGTCACCAAACCCCCACACATCAGTGCCAGGACAGTCAGCTTCTTAACCCTCCTTGCTGGTGCAGCCATTAGGCACTAGCAGACAGTGAGGGGGCAATGTGAACACACACGGGTTTCCAGGAGCTGCCATCAAGGCCTGGGCAGGCTGGTGCAGTTCTCCTGCATAGCAGACACTTGTGTTATCGTTTCACACTGGAGTAAAACCAACATTTCCACTACCCAAAGAAGTGGATTGCTGGTGCTATTTATGGCTGGGACATGCAATGCTCCTTGGCTGAAGCCAGACTATAGATAACCTACCCAAGGAGCTGCTCCTGCTTACCAAAAGAGGCACGGAGCCCTTTCTGACACGCTACCCTCTCCTGCTATTTCCAGGCTTTGCCAGCAGCTGTTGGCTGCCCGCTTGTTAAGCAAGAATGGGAAATGCAGCAAGTTCGTGGCAGGGGGAAAAGAACCCATTTGGGTCCTTGATCCATTCCCGAGTCACGGTTTTCCTGATTTTTAACCTGAGAGCCTCAGTGAATCTGTTTTGCTGTTTCTTCTCATGAGACCCCCCCCTGCAGTCCTGATCCAGCTCCGGGGCAGCAGCACAAGAGGGATGTGGAGCTGTTGGAGCGAGGCCAGAGGAGGCCATGGAGATGCTGCGAGGGCTGGAGCAGCTCTGCTCTGGAGCCAGGCTGAGAGAGCTGGGCTGGGGCAGCCTAGAGAAGAGAAGGCTCCTGAAGGGAGACCTGAGAGCAGCTCCAGTGCCTAAAGGGGCTGCAGGAAACCTGGAGAGGGGCTTTGGACAAGGGATGTAGGGACAGGCCAAGGGGAATGGCTTTAACCTGCCAGAGGGGAGACTGAGATGAGCTCTTAGGCAGAAGCTGTTCCCTGTGAGGGTGCTGAGGCGCTGGCACAGGGTGCCCAGAGAAGCTGTGGCTGCCCCATCCCTGGCAGTGTCCAAGGCCAGGTTGGCCACAGGGGCTTGGAGCAAGCTGCTCTATGGAAGGTGTCCCTGCCCATGGCAGGGGTTGGAGCTGGAGGAGTTTTGAGGTCCCTTCCAACACGAACCAGGCTGGGATTCAGTGGCTGTGTTACTTCGCTGTCGGAATATACAATATATGGACAAGGAAGAGGTTGCTTGGGATTTTTGATGTGGATTTTTTTGTAGGCTATAAAAAGTACAGCAATTTCTTATACATAAAACATGATATTTGCTTCTGAATAAAGTCAAGGATGGTCTCAAATTCTGACCAGTAAGAAAACCATCAGGTACCACATAGTCAAAACTTAACAACATCTTGCTCAGCTTGCTCAGGCAATTGTTTCCACTGGATTTTCAATTTGCTGCATGAAGATACAACCATTCAACCTGAGCTGTGCTGCAGCCATCCCATGGCTTTAGCAGAGACAGCTCAAGGCGTGACAGATGACCTAAGCTGGCACTCTTTATAAGCAAAGCACACCAGTGCTGGGGAGCCTCAAGTACCAGACAGCAGAGATAGCAAGCAGACTAACTAAAACTGTAGCTTCTGCAATTACTTACATTGCTAACATTATACTAATGATATTTTTGCATTGCTAATTATTATTGCATTACTAATACAATAATAAATGCATTGCATTAGCCAAGTGGTACCTAATGCTTGCTGGTGCTCACTCACTGCAGGTAGCAAGAACACAGAGCGCTTGATACTGAGCATGTTCCTAGCACGTGGAACTCCCCGAATTAAGCAGTGCTGGGCAGAAGAACAGAGGAGTGACCATAAGTCAGGTAGAGCACACAAGAAGATGCATTCTGTACCACATAGCTTTATCCTCCCACATATTCTGCTCATTTCAGCACAGCACTAGACGTTTTCAGCTAGCAGTTTCGTTGTGAGGAGAGCTGTGAACATGGGAATAACACCAGTGCTTCTCCATTAGGTACGTGCATGGAAAGAGAAAGAAGCCCAGTCACTGCTCTGTGCATTCAACATGCAACAGGCAAGGGAAGCAAATCGTGCAGATGCAGAACTTTGCTTGTAAATTAAGGCAGACTAATTGAGCCCTGCCTGAACTTTCTTCCCCTGAATCCTAACAACCTGCCAAGCAAGTGTTCTTCTCTAATAACAGTACAGCAATAGGTATTTTTAGCCTAGAAAACCCTCACTGGAGCTTTACAAAGCAGAAGGTCAGGTACACCAAACACATTGCATTGTCTCTATGAGCTCTCCTCTATCCGCCCCATCCCCAGGGCTCCCCAGGCCTTGGTGCTGTGGATAGGGGGGGCCAGGAGGGAGTGGGGTGTGCAGGAGCCTCCCTGGCTGCAGTGATCAGACAGGTCCCTTGGGAAAAGCCCTGGAGGAGAGCAAGCTTTCCTGCCTTCCTAATTGGAAAAGAAGGAAAAGAGGAGGAAAAAGTATTTTCCCTTCCTAAAAGCAGAGCACGAGGATGCAAGGGGCCGGGCGCTGAGGGACCGAGAGGAGCCTCTGGGCTGAAAAGCTCATCCCAACCATGGTCATGCAGCAGGCGCCTGGCGCAGCTCCCCATGAGCACTGAGCCCTCCTTCCTGGGTGTCCCTGAGCAGCGATGCTCCAGCTGCCACCACCGGCACCCACAGCAGCTCCTCTCATGGCTGTCACATTAGGAGAGACAGGGAGCTGCTGCGAGGGCTGGAGCAGCTCTGCTCTGGAGCCAGGCTGAGAGCTGGGCTGGGGCAGCCTGGAGAAGAGAAGGCTCCTGAAGGGGAGACCTGAGAGCAGCTCCAGTGCCTAAAGGGGCTGCAGGAAACCTGGAGAGGGGCTTTGGACAAGGGATGGAGGGACAGGACAAGGGAATGGCTTTAACCTGCCAGAGGGGAGACTGAGATGAGCTCTTAGGCAGAAGCTGTTCCCTGTGAGGGTGCTGAGGCGCTGGCACAGGGTGCCCAGAGAAGCTGTGGCTGCCCCATCCCTGGCAGTGCTCAAGGCCAGGTTGGACACAGGGGCTTGGAGCAAGCTGCTCTAGTGGAAGGTGTCCCTGCCCATGGCAGGGGTTGGAGCTGGATGAACTTTAAGGTCCCTTCAACCCAAACCAGGCTGGGATCTATGAAAGAACCCAGTGTCCCATAGTGAAACATCCAGGGGCCATGTGCAGCCATCTGGGAAGCCTGGGACGTGCCAAAGTGAAACCCGCTGGGCCGGTTGGTAACTGCCTGGGCAGAGCAGCCTCCTCCCTGCAGCTAAACCTGCCTCCTGCCTGCACCGGCAGCTTCCCACCCGGCCGCCGCTGACACGGGCACTTTGTGCCTGCCGCTGCCTTCCATGTGCTGGCGCTGCCGGTGGGCTGCCCCCGGAGCTGCACCAGGGCCACGGTCCGGGTGCAAGGCACCAGAGACACCGGGTTTCCCCCTGTGTTACTGTATTTTATGCTGCCTGGGTTACACCACAGCCCTGTGGCCGGCAGGAAAGGGAATACGTTAAACCACGACTGCAGCCGGGCGAGGGGCGGCCCAGGGTTGCGTGTTCCTGTGCTGTCAGCAGCAGGACCATGTTGGGAGTTGTTTCCTCTGCACCTTCTTTGCTGCCATCAGCATGGTTTTCCATGCCAGTGAGCAAGGCCTGGGGCTGTCCCTGCTGCGTCCCGCCTGTAAGCGCAGGGGCTGGGCTTGGGCTTTTGGATTCCAGCGTCCCGAAGTTACCAATTTGGCCAAATCTAAGTCTGGAGCCGCAGTGTGCAAATGGGACATGTCTTTGCAGCAAGCTGATCTGCCACCATTTGTTGTCCAGAGCAGATGGACAGTCAAAATCTGGACCAGCACCATCCACAGTGATGAAAAGCCCTGGGGCACAACTGCTAACGTGCCCTATGTTGGCACTGCCACCGCGGCTGTCCGGGAGAGCTTTGGCTGCCCCGGAGCTGCTGGGGAAGCAGCGCGGGGCTGAGGCTGTGCTCTGCAGCCCTGCCTCGGAGCACCGAGCCCGCTCCGTGCCGAAAACCAGCCCGTCCTGTTTGGGCACCCAGCGCCGAGCGGGGCTGCGGGGCGCGGAGAGCGGCCGTGGGGGAGCTGCTGAGCCGGCAGCCTCGCAGGGACACGGGGAAGCAGGAGCGGCTCTGAGTCACCCACAGACACCCTGCCCGCTGTGGGGCTGCGGGGAGACAGCGCTCGCCGCAGCAGCCGAGTCCCAGCCTGGTTTGGGTTGGAAGGGAACTCAAAGCTCCTCCAGCTCCAAGCCCTGCCACGGGCAGGGACACCTTCCACTGGGGCAGGGTGCTGCAAGGCCCGTCTGTGGATCGCGGTGCAGGGCAGGCATTGAGCGCAGGTTTATCCTGGGGCACGGCCAAGGCAGGGCTGAGTGAAGGAAGACGCCGCTTCCCACCTGGTATCTGCGGGAGAGCAGGAGCCGGAGCCGGACCTGTGATCCGGCCACGCTCCCACCACGCAGAGCCCCCGCCCTGTGGCACTGGGGTAATCTGTCCTGGAACAGGGAACCATCCTTCCCATGGCCCAGAGGAGCCCCAGACACGTCCCATGGCCTCCAGGCACTCGTGTGAGCACAAGTACTTGTGGGCTGGTGCAGCAACGCAGCGATCAAGGAAAGGGAAATTTCGACCGCATCAAAGCATCATCAGAAACATCACATTTTGCTGCATCTTCAGCTGCAGCGATATCACTGCGGGGTCACTCCTAGCTATGCTGAAAGCGGTGCAAACCCCAGCCCCAAAAGTCGCCAACCTAATGGGTTTGCAAGGACTCAGTACCCTAAACCCCGCTCCCCCCGCATCTGAGCCCCAGCTCCCCTCACCCTGCCTGTTCTCCCTGCCTGCCTCTCCCTGCCTGCTCCTGTTCCAGGAGGAGCAGAGCTCAGCAGGACCCCTGGGGAGGGAGGAGAGGTCCTCGGGGTGTGTGACACATGGGGCGACTGCATCACCACGTCCCCAGCACACTGCAGGCAGCTGAGGCTCTCACCTGCTCTGCTGTGCTTCAGTCAAACAAGTCCTGTGCATCCTCCATCACCTGCAGTCCTGATCCAGCTCTGGGGCAGCAGCACAGGAGGGATGTGGAGCTGTTGGATCGAGTGCAGAGGAGGCCATGGAGCTGCTGCGAGGGCTGGAGCAGCTCTGCTCTGGAGCCAGGCTGAGAGAGCTGGGCTGGGGCAGCCTGGAGAAGAGAAGGCTCCTGAAGGGGAGACCTGAGAGCAGCTCCAGTGCCTGAAGGGGCTGCAGGAAACCTGGAGAGGGGCTTTGGACAAGGGATGGAGGGACAGGACAAGGGAATGGCTGGGAAGAAATCCCGTGCTTGCCATTGGGGCGATGGTTTGGAGATAGCCACAGCCCTCAAGCAAAACAAGCACCAGCAATGCCCTGGGGGTGTTGTCACTGATTTTAGCTCTTCCTTGGGATGCAGAAAAATCCTTTAAGGAAATTCAATCCCCATAGCAGATATGGAGAAGCAGAGCCATCCCTCTCTGGGATCATCCCACATCAAAGCTACCAACGCAGGGATCAAAGTGACCATGATCCATCCCCACATCCACCTCTGATGGCTGCTGGCTCCTCTCGCCAGGGACAAAACCTCAGCAGAGGCACCGGGGACCAGCGAGGGGAACCTCCGGAGCCCCCAGGGCTCAAGGCAAAGCGCAGGATTGCCATGGATCTCTGGGCAGATGGGATGCGCAGGAGCAGCATCACCCGAGCACCAAACCTGGTGTGTTGTGAGCCTGTGGAAGACACCACCTCCTCCCCAGAGTGATGGTAGGTGGGCAATTAGCCTGAGCCATTAGTGCTGATGCTGCCAGTCACTGATGGGGTTTGTGCTCCCAGAGGTGAGCAGGGCACATGCAGTGAGCCCAGGGACATTGTCGTTGACGTGCAGGTCCTGCGCGCACTCGGGCCACATTCGCTTGGTCCTACCTGCGGTGACAGCGGAGGAAACACAACCAAAGTGAAGATCAAGCACAGCAAAGGCAGGTCACAGTGCTGCCCTGCTGCCGCTGCTCCTCAGGGTGGTGACAGGAGCTCCCCCTGCTCTGCCCAAACCAGCCCCATGGCTGCAGTTGCAGCCAGGGAGGTTTTCCCTCTGCTCCGGCTCATCCCAATCCCCTTCCCTGCAAAGGGCCCCATCATCCACCCCAATCCCTGGGGCTGCATTGTGCTGGGTGTGCATCCCTGGGGTGCAGAGCAGAGCTGGGCGCTCCCCCAGCCCATCAGGCCGGTACAGACAGGGAGATTGAGGTGCCAGTCACCTCCCATGGACAGTGCAAGGGGACTAATGGAGCTGACCCCCAGCCAGGGCTGCTGTTGAGGCTGCAGAGCAGCACACGGGAGGCTGCTCTCGAGCAGCATTGGGCTTGATGATCTTAGCGGTCCTTTCCAACCTAGTTGATGCTATAAGCAGAGCACCCAGGGCCTGGTTCTCCATCACACTCGTGGTCATTGAAAACACCCAAGGAGGATGTGCAATAGCTCAGGATGTGTTTCTGGGAGATCCTGGGCGCACTCAACTCCTGCTGGGGCAGTGCAGCCTTCACCTGCTCAGCCTCTGGCTTGGAGGCACCTACCAGCGCAGAAGATGAACCAAGGATGCTCAGCCTGCAGGCCAGGACCTGCAGCAAGACCTCCAACTGCTCCCCATGCACTGGGTTGGACCTGCAGTGCTTCACCGCTGTGTGCATCGCACATCGAGCACCCCAGTGTTCGTGTCCCGCAGGGTCCCTGCGGCTGCTGCTTCAGATAAAGCGAGGGATGAGCAGGGAGCTGCAGGGCTGCCTGCTCGGATAAGGCATGGCGGGAAGCGTGGTGCCAGGGCTGGTGGTGGAGGTCCTGGTCATGGCGAAGGTCCCATTTATGGTGGGAGCAAGCAGCAGCATGGGGCTGCCCACCCTGATAACAGACTGTAGGTCCCCAGCACGAGGGGGAGATGTGGGGACACCCCACCATATCTCATGTATAACCACAAACAGCACCAAAAATAGACTTTGGAGGGCAATAGGAAGAATGGGACCGAGGCAGTGCTCTCTTGCTGGAAAGGCGCAGTAAAAATGGAGCCAAACCAGTTTGTGCAGCGAGGAGCCAGCCTCTGGTGACCAAGGGCTGCAGGGCCACCAGCCCATCCCATGCAGCAGGGACTTGGCTGGACCAAGGACATCCCTGTCCCTGCTGCATCCCCCCCCAGCCTGGGCAGCCCCTCGCTGCCTGTGGGAAGGAGGGGAGCAGGATCTGTGCTCGCTGTGGCCGTGCTGCACGCACCGACTGTGAACCACCGACATCGCTGATGGGAGAGCCAAGAACAGAGCGGTGCTGGCACAGGGGCTGCAACGTGGGGAGCAGCACCAGAGCCGCTGCCAGGCCAACCTGGGCAAGCTCTGATCCCCCCGCAGTCGTACAACCCCTTCCCAAAGGAAATCCCTTTCTGTTCAGGGTTCAGAGGAGTCCTTTGGGTCACAGCCCACCCTCTGCAAGTGGCTTAGACCCAAGATCCCTCCCCATGTCCTGAGCAACTCTTCAGCACCTCAAGCACCCTCACAGGGAAGAGCTTCTGCCTAAGAGCTCATCTCAGTCTCCCCTCTGGCAGGTTAAAGCCATTCCCCTTGTCCTGTCCCTACATCCCTTGTCCAAAGCCCCTCTCCAGGTTTCCTGCAGCCCCTTTAGGCACTGGAGCTGCTCTCAGGTCTCCCCTTCAGGAGCCTTCTCTTCTCCAGGCTGCCCCAGCCCAGCTCTCAGCCTTGCAGTTGATGTTAAGTTTACGTGAAAGGTCTGGCCGCAAGAGGAGCTGCTCCCTGCTCTCTGCCCCATCCCTTCCCTGGCTGCTCCCGCCAGCAGGCCCTGCACTGCAGGGATGGCTGCCTGCGCCTTTCCCTGTGCTGGATCAGACTTTGGGGTGGTTCGGTGCTTTCCTTACAGCCCCCAGTCTGAGGTGATGGAGCAAGGACAGGCTGCCCCAGCCACGCAGCGGAGCCCCGCTGCTCCCCAAGCACCCACCCGGGCTGAGCCCTCACGAGCGGCATTCCCGGTGCTGCGGCGTTACGAGCTCAGCAGTGGAAGATGAAGGAACCCCAGGTCTTCTCCTACCCCAGTTTACCAAGTTCTGCCACGCCAGCAACACCACAACCCAGTTAATAAGTAAGTGTTAATTTGCCATCAGTTTGCGGCTGCCCCATTTGCAAGTGCTCTGCAGAGATGCCCCTGTACCAACCAGGAATGCGCCCTCCCAGCAAGCATCCCATGCTCCCGGTGCCCTTACCTGTGCTCACAAGCTTGGAAATTAACCACAAGGGCAGGTCCTTGTCCCCTCTCTGCAGGCAGGGATGTGGGTGCTGCAGTGGCACCGCACACCACCCATGACCCCATGTCCCACAGGATGAGGCCAGCCAGGAAGCGGCTCCTTGCGGATGCCCCGGAGCACGTGGTGCTGCCTTTTCCTGCCTGCTTCATCCCCTCTAATTCCTCCTAAAGAGCTTCTGGGCTGGGGAGCAGAGAGCTCCCGTGTCCCCCCTGGGGCGGGGACTGCTCCCTGTGCCCGGGGACAGGAGATGCCGTCAGGAGGGCTCCCGCTCCCACCGCTCCATCCTCCTGCTGCCACGGGAAGCTTTCTCACTGTTCCTTTCCCCTCCTGTGCAACCCAAGTCGCTCCTCGGGCAGTTTGTGAGTCCCAAACCGCACCAGGGGGTTCACACCAGCACTTGTGGCCACCACCCCCCCCATCCCGCTGCTCCCGATGGGATGGACCTGGATGGGGTCACTGACCTCAGCCCCCCAAAAGGCAGCTCAGCCCCAGGACAGGCGCTGGAGGTTGGTTCCCTGTCGCTGCCGTCGCACCTCGGTGGATTCTCCTTTAGTGCCCGGGTAATGACTGTGTTAAATCCGCCTTTTTCCCGGGGTCTGGCGCCAGGAATTCCCTCTGGCTGCCCCCGGCAAGGACACCAGGGGGCGCTGCGCAGGCGGCGATCGCGCGGGGACCCGCAGCCACATCCTCATCCACACCGTGATCCACATCCGCATCTGCATCCGCACAGGGATCCGCATCAGCACATCCACATCCGCATCCACACAGGGATCCGCATCAGCACCCATGCAGGGACCGTGTCTGCACCCGCAGGGCCATTGGGAGCAGCAGGGCCTGGGGGCCACCGGCCCCTCTGCTCCTCAAAGGAATCAGCAGTTTTCTCCCCCAGCACATGCTTTGCTCCTGGTTTATGGGACACCCATAGGCAGGCGGCCTCTGCCCATGGGTGCCTGCGTCGGGAGCAGGAGCATGGCTATGGAGAGCCATAAATCCAGGGAATCGCACAAGCTCCTGCGCAACAAAGGCACCACTGACTCCTGGCTCTGTGGCTGCACCAGAACTGGGTCCAGAACTGGGTCCGATGATGGAGCTGTGTGCAGCTCCCACCTCTGCCTCTTCTCTCCAGCACCCAGCAGGCTGCGGCAGGCTGCAGGGGAGGTTGATGCATGCGGCGGCCTCTGCCACCCTGCCCAGCTGCTGCTGGAGGGGCTGGGATGTGGACGTGATGCAAAGCAGCTGATTGGCAGCCACAGGCACCATTAATCACCCAAGCAGCCCCACAGCTGCTGAGCCAGCTCTGCATGGGGTGGAAGGGCTCTGCTGCCCTGAGAGGGGCCACGTCCTGGGGTGGGAAAATGGCCCATGCAGGTCAAAATCCATAGAATTTGATGGATCCCAGCCTGGTTTGTGTGGAAGGGACCTTAAAGCTCCTCCAGCCCTAACCCCTGCCACGGGCAGGGACACCTTCCATAGAGCAGCTTGCTCCAAGCCCCTGTGTCCAACCTGGCCTTGAACACTGCCAGGGATGGGGCAGCCACAGCTTCTCTGGGCACCCTGTGCCAGCGCCTCAGCACCCTCACAGGGAACAGCTTCTGCCTAAGAGCTCATCTCAGTCTCCCCTCTGGCAGGTTAAAGCCATTCCCCTTGGCCTGTTCCTATATCCCTTGTCCAAAGCCCTCTCCAGGTTTCCTGCAGCCCCTTCAGGTGTTGACCTTAAGGATTTGCAGGTGCCCTTGAAAACAGGATTCCTGCGTTCCTGACCATTACAGCCATTTTAAGATCCACTTTCAAACATCATCATGGTTTCATGTACACAAAGTGCAAGTCATCACTGCAACGACCACCAAACTCCTGCCTTCAAGCCCCCTTCCCCTCTCCCCCTCTCCGCCTTTGTCTCATTATAGGAGACAGAATGAAACCAAACCAGTGCCAACTCATTTCCTGTCCCCGCACGACCTACCCGCTGCTGACAGGCACAACAGCTCAGGTGACTGCCACTGCACCACTTCTGGTTTCCACCTGCGTGACTGGGGTTGTTTTCATGGGGTGCTCAGCCCTCGAACCGGGAATGGCAACGGGAAACATCCCGGGAGAGGCAGGATGGGGAGTGGGACACTGCTGCAGTGATCCCGCAGTGATCCTGCACAAAGCCGTTTCCTCATGGAGAAAGCACCGGGCAGGAGTGTTTGCTGATGCCAGTGCCACTCGCTCTGGTTTATCCTTCCACGCTGCTATGAAATGGGACAAAGTTTGGCTCTGCCTTTAACTGCAGGTTTATCTGGGAGCAGCACTGCAGGCGCCAAGGGGATGTCCCAGCTCCTGGACTTTGCCCATCGCTGCCTGGATTCCGGCTGCTGGCTCTGGAATTGCTCCTGCAAGCACCCACCGCTGGTACCTGCACCCAGGCTGCAGGGCCCCGCAGCCACAGCTCCAGGTATGAGTTCAACAAGGCCCAGTGCCGGGTGCTGCCCTCGGGCCACAGCAACACCATGGAATGCTCCAGGCTTGGGGAAGAGCGGCCGGAAACTGCTCATGGAAAAGGACCTGGTGGTGCCAGTTCATGGAGCCGAACAGGAGCAGCTTGTGCCCAGGCAGCCGGGAAGCCCCCAGCATCCCGACCTGGATCAGCACCAGTGCGGCAGCAGGGCCAGGGCAGGGATTGTGCCCCTGTGCTGGGCGCTGGTGAGGCTGCACCTTGGATCCTGTGTTCACCTCTGGGCCTCTCACTACAAGAGAGACATCGAGGTGCTCAAAGCACACTGCAGAGCTGTGGGGATTTTGGGGACCAATGTCCTGCTCCACTTCCATCTGCACAACCCAAACCCATGGCGGCTGAGATAGGGCTCAGCTCTTGCTTGGCCCAGGCTGCTCCCCACATCCACAGGGAAAGCGAATGCCTCTGCCAGGGAAGTCGATCCCTGCTCCGAGTGGCACCGGCCCCCTGTGACCACGGGGGTCAGGAAGGCCTCGGCACAGGCCCCTGCTCCGGAGCCAAACCCAACCAGGGCCGCACTTCCCGGCTGCCCCGCGTGCTCCCGGGTGCTGGTCAAGGTCTTCCCCTGGATGCCCCCAGGGTTGCATCAGCTGAGCCCTGCTTTGACATCCACTGCGGATGGAGAAACTCCTCCACACAAGCCATGGGGAATGGTCTCCTGCCTCATGCACACAGCGCTCCCACCCCCTGTGCCCACATCAGGAGATGCTCCTGCCTGTCCTGCCTCCACCGCGATGGTGGGGGGGCCACACTGCCAGAGCCTCCAACCCTGCCATGGCCAGGCTCGGCCCAGCGTGGGGTGCGGGTTCTGTCCATGGCCCCCATCCCTGTCCCTGTGTTGATGCTGGTGCTGACGTGGTGCCCTGAGCCCAGGCAAGGAGCGTGCACTGATGGGGGCAAGCTGGGGCTGCAGGCTGGGGCAAACCCAGGGTACTGCTCACTCTGCAAGAAGCCCCCAGCATCCCGGCCTGGATCAGCACCAGTGCGGCAGCAGGGCCAGGGCAGGGATTGTGCCCCTGCAATGGGCACTGGTGAGGCCGCACCTCGGATCCTGTGCTCAGCTCTGGGCCTCTCACTACAGGAGAGACATCGAGGTGCTGGAGAGGGGCCAGAGAAGGGCAATGGGGCTGGTGCAGGGCCCGGAGCACAGTGTGATGGGGAAGAGCTGAGGGACCTGGGGGGTTCAGATGGAGAAGAGAAGGCTCAGGGGGGACCTGATCGCTGCCTGCAACTGCCTGAGAGGAGGATGGAGCCAGGAGGGGGCTGGGCTCTGCTCCCAAGGAACAAGGGATGGGAGAAGTTTGCTGAGCACCAGGCCCTGCTCCTGCAGGATTCCAGGGCGATGCAGGCAGGGGGGCCCCGGCCTGGGAAGGTGAATCTGGATACTGCTGCCTGCACTGGTGGGAGCAGAGGGGCCGGCCGGGCGCTGGGGTCAGTTCAGTGACATGGGACTGGGTGCTGCTGGGACAACACAGTGACTGTTGGACCAGAGGCCACCCCAGGAATGTGCAAGCTGGCGTTTGCTTTGCAAAGGCATCGCTGCCCTCGTTATCCAGGAGATTCAACGGGAGGGAAAGCACCAGCCTGGAATGCGCAGCCCCTGCACATGAGCAGGGTGCTGTGCTGCCCGGGGCACAGGCAGTGTGCTCCTGCAGTGCTGAGCAGAGGGACGGACCCGGAGGACGTTTAGATGAGCTCTTAGGCAGAAGCTGTTCCCTGTGAGGGTGCTGAGGCGCTGGCACAGGGTGCCCAGAGAAGCTGTGGCTGCCCCATCCCTGGCAGTGTTCAAGGCCAGGTTGGACACAGGGGCTTGGAGCAAGCTGCTCCAGTGGAAGGTGTCCCTGCCCGTGGCAGGGGTTGCAGCTGAAGGAGCTTCAAGGTCCCTTCCAACCCAACCCAGGCTGGGATCCTGCGGTTCTACGCCGCAATGGGAAGGGGTCGGTGGAGCCGGGGAAAGGCCCCACACAGGACAGGGCACGGAGGGATTGGGTCACTGGAACGGGGCCCCAGGAGCACGGGCACAGCGCGGAGCCAAGCAGGAAGGGAGCTGCTGCAGCGGGAGCCGCGGTGCCAGGACCACCCAGGGGCAGCCCCCCAGGAAGGCTCCTGGCCGGCTGCCGGCCCCGCTGGCAGGGACGGGCTCATTGCCCCTCACTGACACCGCCTGATGTTTGGTCTCGTTCCCGACAGCCTAAACCAAACACCGTGGGGCTGCTACGTGCGGGAACCGTCTCTGGCTGCCTGAGAACATCCTCCTGCAGGAGCAGCTCCCGTGAGCCACGGCAGGGCTCCAGCGGGCATCTCCTGTGTCTTATCCCAGTGCTCTCCATCTGCCTTGAGCCACCGCTGAGCCAAGCCCCGCGGCCCCACACAACATCTGGAGCTCAGGGTTTGCCAGGATGGCGGAAGAGCCACGTCCCCACGGCTGAGCCCCGTGCAGGCCCCCGTCTCCGTGCCGCTGAACGAGGAGGGGACTGCAGGATGGTGAGTTGTGAAAGTCGGGATTAAAGGGCAAGAAGGGGGGGACAAAACGCCCTGGATGCTTCTTGGCAGGCGATGAAAGGGAGGCTCGGAGGCAGCTGCCAACTGCGAGCTGCTGGAGGGACAACTGCGGGCCCGGCTCAGGCTCCACAGCACTGCAGCCGCGGTGCACCCCCAGCGCCGCCGCTGTGCCTCTCCCCACCCAGAGCAGGAGGGACCCGCACGTTCTCGCAGCATCCTTGCTGCTTCCCAGGGCGAAGGGAGGGCGGGAAAGCTGCCCCCAGCCGGGAAAGCTGCGGGACAGCGCGGTTCTAGAGCATCGCCTGCTGTCGTTCCCAGCGCAGGGCAGGAGCTGCTGCTACCGAGGGGAGAGAAAAGAGGCTCCAGCTGCTTTTCAGTTGCCTTCAAGGCAGATTGAGCCCTGCAGCCGGGCACAGATGGGGCCCGGTGGCCTGCCCGCCTGCGCAAGACAATCCGAGCCCCGGCAGGGAGGCCAGGCTCGGGCTGCTAATAGAGATGGAGCAAGTGAAGCGAGCTGAACTGGGGGTCAGCGCACAAAGCTCCACCTGCTCGCTGCCGAGCTGCCATCTGCCTCCTCCACCTGCTCTGAATGAGCCCCTTCCCCTTCCCCGGCACTCGCTGTGTCGGAGCTCATCAGGCTGCAGCAGCAGGACAGGCGGCACCGGGAGCTGAGCGCATGCGAACTGCGGGGGCTTTCCTCGCCAGAGGCAACGCAGCCGAGGGGGTACTTCAGGCATAGAAACATGGAATGGGTTGGGTTGAAGGGACCTCAAAGCTCCTCCAGCTCCAGCCCCTGCCACAGGCAGGGACACCTTCCATAGAGCAGCTTGCTCCAAGCCCCTGTGTCCAACCTGGCCTTGAGCACTGCCAGGGATGGGGCAGCCACAGCTTCTCTGGGCACCCTGTGCCAGCGCCTCAGCACCCTCACAGGGAACAGCTTCTGCCTTTCATCCAACCTGACCTTCCCGGTTGAAGTTTAAGCTCTGTGCTCTCTCCATCACCCCCTGTATGCTGCTGTATAAAGAGATTTCCTACCCGGCGTTGTTTTCCCAGTGGCTGCTGCAGTGATTCCGCAGCTCCGCAGGGCCCAGCTGCTCCCCAGCACCCCACCGTGCCCAGCAGACAGCGCCTTGGAGAGCGGCTGCTGCCGCGGATGAGGCGGAGGAGAAGGCGGACACGAGGAACCCTCAAAGCCCAAAGCTGCCACGGGCCCACCGAGGTCCCGCTGCAGTGTCTCTGGTTGGGCAAGCGCTTTGGCTCTCGCCATGGGAGGATGGAGGCTCTGAGGTGCAACAGCTGAGCCAGCGCGATCTTTGACACGGCTCCATCGGGAGCAGCCCTCCCGGGGGCTCCGGCTGCAGACGGGACAGATGGCAAGAGAAGCCAGCTCCGGAGAGACACGAGGTGTGACCCAGCTCCCGGACACCCTGCGGAGGCGCTGGGAGCAGCTCTCCTCTGCTGGGTCAAACACCCACGTTTAGCTGTGTCAGCATCTGAGGAGCAAGCTCAGCACCAGCTGCGGGGGGCTCTCATGGCTCTATGGGACGTGAAGCTTTGCTTTCCCATAGCAGAAGTCAAAGAGAGTCCCCCCATGAGGGATATTTGCAGGGGGAGGCACTGTCAGGCACCTCAGCACCCTCACAGGGAAGAGCTTCTGCCTAAGAGCTCATCTCCATCTCCCCTCTGGCAGGTTAAAGCCATTCCCTTGTCCTGTCCCTCCATCCCTTGTCCAAAGCCCCTCTCCAGGTTTCCTGCAGCCCCTTTAGGCACTGGAGCTGCTCTCAGGTCTCCCCTTCAGGAGCCTTCTCTTCTCCAGGCTGCCCCAGCCCAGCTCTCTCAGCCTGGCTCCAGAGCAGAGCTGCTCCAGCCCTCGCAGCATCTCCATGGCCTCCCCTGGCCTCGCTCCAGCAGCTCCACGTCCCTCTTGCCAGTGCAGTAAATGGGGATACCTCTGTAACTTCAGACTCTTCCAGGCTTCGGGAAAGGTGTTTGTGCATTGCCTGTGACTCACCAGGAAACGATAATGTGTCCTGGCAGAAGACAAACCAGTGAGAGGGAAGAGATCCCTCCTTGCAGCAGGAGGATGCGCACGGAGCCGTGGCTGTCAGACACCACCGTGCTACAGAGCTGCTGCTTGCCCTTCCTGACTGCTCACGGTGCTGGCCACTCACTGCAGCACTGCATCCTGCACCCCCCAGTGCAGGAGAGGGATGTGGGTACCTGCAGCATCACCTGCACCAAACTCAGCTGAGCAGCGAGCAGGCACCGTGCCGGCTGCAGCCAGCGTGCAGGCTGGAGGCCAGAGCTGCAGAAGCTGCCTCTGAAGTCGGGTTTATCGACAGGCTGGCTTCCCTCTCCCAGCCAGCAAGGCTGGCAGTGAAATTGCACTGCTCACTACACATGGAACATGTATTTTAACACTCTGAGGCCTTGTTTGCCTCCTCCGGGTCAAACACCGGTGTCCTGAGCCGTACAAGAGGTGGTAGTGGTGTCCCCCAAGGCACAGTTTGGGGTAGGCTGTTCCGATCAGTGCCTTTACACTGCCAGAGGGGAGGCTGAGATGAGCTCTTAGGCAGAAGCTCTTCCCTGTGAGGGTGCTGAGGCGCTGGCACAGGGTGCCCAGAGAAGCTGTGGCTGCCCCATCCCTGGCAGTGTTCAAGGCCAGGCTGGACGCAGGGCTTGGAGCAAGCTGCTCTGGGGGATGGTGGCGCACGGGTGCTGCAGCCCCGGTACCCGCATCCCCACAGGACGCTCTCCAGCGCTGCGGGCTCGATGCCCCCGCGCAGCTCAGGCCCGGCGCATCCCCGCCTCCCTCCCACCTCCCCGCTCCCGGCACTGCCGCTGGCTCCTCACGTTGCACCCGAGCATCGCCCATCGCGTCAGTTCCGCGCCCGCCTCCCGGCAGGGGGAGCTCGCGTCCTCGGAGGCGCAGCGAGCGGCAGCGCCCCGGCGCGGGATGCCCCCCGCAGACGCGCCCCGGTGGTGTGAGGCGTGGTGAGGCCGGGTGGGGCCGGACCCACGCAGGATGGATGCTCACGGAGGGGATAACCTATCCAGGACCGTCATCCCGGGCACATCCCGGTGGTGCCAGGCACGCGCACCAGAGCCCCTTGGCAGACCTCGACCCGGACGGAAGCCTCGGGCTCGGTATGGGCGCACCGAGGAGCAAAGCCGAGGGGCTCAAAACGGCCGCGCTGCCGGAACGGGAGCCGGCCCCGGCGCGCTCCGGTTTCACGGTGTAGGGGAACGGGCGCGCCCGTTTTCCCAGTCCCTGCCCCGCGTTCCCGGGATCTGCGGCTGCTCGCGGACAAGACACGACGCCTCCAGGCCCCTCACTGTCGCCTCCACAGGCCACGCCCCCTCCCCTCCAGCAGCCAATCAGCAGCCGCCGCCCCGCCGGTTCCTGTGGCCGGCGGCTCTAAGGCATGGCGTCAGCGAGCAGGGGAGCGGTCTCATTTGCATAAACCAATAGGAGGACGATATGCAAATATAGCCGGCGCGGATTGGCTGGGCGCGGGCCGGATAACGCCTGCGGGGCGCCTTTGTGCTGCAGAGGCGGCGGCGCTGCGCGTAGTGGACGGGGCGCTACCGGGAGCGGTGCCAGCACCGGGACCGGCCCGCAGCGGAACTATGACCCTGGAGGAGCTGCCCGGGGACCACCGCACCGCCGGGAGGTAAGGTACGGGCACGGTATGCGCGAAGCGAGGGGCGCCGATGGCGTCAACCCCTCCCCCGGTAACCGGTGGCTGCCTGTCTGTGCTTGTCCCGGTGGCAGGATGGAGCAGGCGGGGGACGCGCTGGAGGAGGTGCTGAGCAAGGCGCTGAGCCAGCGGAGCCTCACCCTTGGTGTCTATGAAGCAGCCAAGTTGCTTAATGTGTGAGTGAAACCCCGCTCCCGGTGCTCAACGCCTTATCCCGGTGTCCCGCCACCCGTCCCGGTGACATTGCATATCCCCGCAGGGATCCGGATAACGTGGTGCTGTGCTTACTTGCGGCCGATGAGGAAGAGGAGGGAGATGCGGCGCTGCAGATCCACTTCACATTGATCCAGGCTTTCTGCTGCGAGAACGACATCAACATCCTCCGTGTCAACAACCCGGCACGGTTGGCTCAGCTCCTGCTGCCCGCCGCTGGCCCCGGGCCACCCGCCGACCTTCATTGCGTCCTCGTCACGGTGAGTCGGGATGGATCCTGGTTGCTGGGGGCAGCCGGTGCGTCATGGTCATGCCCCATGGCATGGACAGGCGGCGAATGCATCCGGCTTGGCCATGAGGCATAACCCGTCTTTCCAGTGGGTGTTGATGAAGGTGCCCTGCAAAGCCTGGACTTGAATGCAATTCCAAAATGTCATTCCATAAAGCCGGAACTGACCGTGCTTGTGGGCACGGAGGTGCCTGCTTGAGTCTCAGACCTGTGTCTGGCACAGAGAACATCCTATAGGATCCATAGGGAACTCTTTGAGCAAGCTGGTCTAGTAGAAGGTGTCCCTGCCCATGGGCTAGATGAGCTTGAAGGTCCCTCCTGACCCAAACTGTTTTCATATTCCATGATTTGCCTGTTTAAATTTTAATCATTCTGAGTCTATTTTCCTCTTTTTCACCCCTTTTCCTCCTTTACCCTGCAGTCCAAAGCTGCAAAACTCCTCTCGTCATTCTGGAGTCGACTGGTTTGTTTGCTTTAGTGGCAGTTTAAGATGATTCATGCTCCTGGGTTTCCTGCGCTGCTTTTTAATCCCTCTATAGGGATTGGTTTTGCTCCTGTATTAAAGCATCCCCCCTCGTTTCTCTTTCCAGAACCCCCACGCCTCGCAGTGGAAGGATCCAGCGCTGAGTCAGCTGATGTGCTTCTGCCGGGAGAGCCGGTACATGGACCAGTGGGTGCCGGTGATTAACCTCCCCGAGCGGTGACCGTAGCGCTCGGCTGAACCCGACTGCACTCCAGTTTCGCAATAACTTTACAAGCAGCTGCTCAGGAAGTAACTCCCTGCCCTGGCACGAGGATCACCGGGAGGGAGGGCAGGGGGGAAAAGCGGGAAACAACCAAAAAACACCCAGATAAAACTGATATCACGGGGGGGGGAGGTTGGAGTTGACCTATGCCTTGTGTGGGACTGCCAAGTGACACGGAGGAGCGTGGAAGTAAAGGGATGAGAAGCGCCTGCGTGGCTGGAGGAGTGAGCCCGGGGGTGCCGCGCGGCCAGATTCCTCATGGAAAACGCCCGGCAGCCTCCACCTATTTTAAGTGCAACTTGCAGCTTCTGGATTAAATACCTTAAAGAGCAAAAGAAACCCCACGAGATTAATCAAAGCCTTTTACAACCCCTCTTAATGTATTGTTTGGGGTGTTAATTCTCAAGTTTTTATGCTAAGATATATAATAAGTTATTTTATGCTATTATTGATGGAAAAATAATTTATACCGCGAGGTTTGAGAACCAGAATGCCCTTAAGCAGTTAATCTGCACCCACTCTTCAACAGTTGGCTGTTGGAAGCAGCTACATTAATGTAATTGTTTGAAATTTGATAGGATTTAGGGGGTTTTTGGGATTTTGGCTTTGGCTTCTTTTGGAAATAAAAGTTTAAACTCCAACCCTGGGTCCTGGGGTTTGTTTTCTTCCCCCTGTTCATTAGTGTACAGTCAAAAGAGTTCATTTAGCAGCTTCTTCCTTGTCCTGGCCCTGGGCAAGGTCCTGCTGCGCTGCTCCTGTGTGGGTTGGTTCCTAGCCCCTCCCAAGCCATTAAAGGGAAGAGCAGCTGATGTGCAGCAGGAAATGTTGGGAATTGTGTTTCTTTTTCTCCACTGCTGCCACTTCACAGCAGAGTTTGAGCAAGAACAACAAGAGGAGGAGTTATTTTGGAGGCTCCGCAGAGCCTGAGCCTTCCTGGAAAGTGGGGAAACCTGATTCCTGGGAGGAGGAAAACCTGACCCAGTGTTTCCTTTCCCAGGAAGGTGTCCACAGCCTGCTGCAAACCCTCCTGGATTGATTCCCTGTGCCCCCGCCCCAGCACGGACCAGAACCCCCAGGGTTAGGAGGTTTTTGTGCCAAGCTCTGGGGTTTAATTGCACACACACTCTTGGCACGCAAAAGCTGCACGCTATGGGGCGGGAATCTCACTCCAAACGTTAACAGAGCTGGAAAACAGCCTCCTTGTGCCTGCGCAGCCACAGGGACGCCGCTGACCTACATCAGGGCTCCCCTAATTGCATGTGTGCGCTGCCCCGCGGCTCCCTGCCCGCAGCCCTCGGCACGCTGGCCCCAGCACCGCTGCCTCCGGCAGGTGCTGGACCAGTTCTCCCGCTCCCGTGGCGTGCTCCGGCTTGAGGCCGCCCGCTCCCAGCCCCGTCCGGCGCGGGGCTGCAGGGCCACGTCAGCCCCGCGCCGGGTGCCGCACGTAGCTCGGGACCGGGCAGGCGCCGTCCTCAGCCCCCGGGACATGGGATGGTGCAGGAGCAGCATCACCATCAGCACAGGGACACCCTGTGACGGACTCACCCTCGCTGCCCACCACGACCTGCACCCAGGGGAAGGTCTATGTGAGCGTTTAAAACAGAGAGATCAGGTCAGGTTCTGGCCCAGGAGCTGTGCCAAAAGGTGTTTTCTAAACGTTTTTAGCTTCAGAGACCACTCTGAGCTACACCACAGCCAGCTCTGCCCAGCGCTGGGCCTGCAGAGGCAGCGCTCACCCCCAGCATCACAGAATCCCAGACTGGTTTGGGTTGGAAAGGTCCTTAAAGCTCAGCCAGATCCAACCCCTGCCACGGGCAGGGACACCTTCCACCAGAGCAGCTTGCTCCAAGCCCCTGTGTCCAACCTGGCCTTAAACACCCAGCTCGTGTGGCTGCTCCAGGGCTGGTGTCCTGCAGCTCTCATCCAAATAAACCCAACCCAATGCCCAGCAAACTGTGAGCAGATCTTTTCAGATCTCCTTTTTCCACCTTCCAGCCCCATGAGCAGCTCTCACCCGAGATTTAAACACAACCTGCAAGCACACTTGAGGTTCCTGATGGGCACAGCTTGGCCATCATCCCACCTCAGGGCTGCCCTCCTGCTGTCACCATGGTGACAACCAGGCTCTTTCAGGGACCCCCAGCAGATTACGAGCAGGGGGTACGAGCTGCACCTGCACCAGTCCCTATCCCCATCCCAACCCATGGAGAAACACCCAGCAATGCATCAGTGCAGCAGCAGAGTCCAACCTTTGCAGCTCACCAGCTCCAGGAGGCCAAGGAAATGAAGATGATGAGCTTGGAGCATAGGAAAGGCAGAAATATTTTAGCAAGGGGTTGTTCTAGCAAGAGTCAGGTCTCCAAGCCACCAACCAGCCCTTCTGTTAACAGAACACAGCATGAAAGAGTCAAATTAGAACATAAAGAGCAAATAATCACAAATAACAAGCTGGCTGCGTAATTTATGGGGGGAAAATAGAATAAACACCCCTTCTGGAGCTTGATATAAAAGAGAGATAAAGAGCATGCCACCTCCATGGGTTTCTCCCAGCAGCTGCGGGTGCAGATGGTCTCAATTCTCCTTTTCATTCTACTACAGCAGTTTGTATTTCCTTTGAATTTTACCATTCCTGTTCTTTCATAGGAGTATTTATAGCAAAAAACCAAAGTGCAAATGTAGCCACCAGAGCCCCTATACACTGCATTTTAAAAATAAGGAGTTTAGTGACTACCTATACATTAAACGCCATCAGAAACCGGCAGTTGGTGGGGAGGAGCTGCTGATTCCAAGTCTTCTGCCTAAAACTGAGAAAGCACCTGAAAAAGAGAGCCTGGCACAGTGGTTTTATCCTACTCCTCTGATCACCGATGCGATCACGGCCACTTACAATCACTCTTTTTGTTCTCTGGGTGTGTAAGCAAGCGTGAAATAGCTGCTGGCACAAATCATGCTGCAAGGATGTCAAAATGACATGGAAAAAGGTTGAAAACCACACTTAAACTCAGCTGTGGGGCTGGGATGGAGCCACAGCCTCAGCCAGGGCATGCTCAGCACTGGCTTGGCAAACATAATGGGTTTGTAGGAGAGGAGAGAGGGAGCGAGCCCGCGGAACGTGCCAGGAGCTCTTTATTAGGCAGTGCAGAGTTACCAGCACTGTGGACATGCTGTGATGGGGTGACAGGAGGTGGCCATGCTCCAGCTCAGAGTGCTGCCTGGACCCCACAGCTGGATCAACCAGGGCCCCACAGGTGGATCACGCACCAGTCCCTGCTGCAGGCTTTAAGGGCAGGCAGAGAGAAACAAAGCCAGAGTCAGCAGCACCTCTGCAGCTCCACAGGTGAGCTTTAGGGGGCAGGGAGCTTAGCAGAATAGAAAGGTAGATTATGACAGGGACAACAGATCAGTGAGGGGACAATACTGAGGCAACAGCATGAGGTTCTTCACCCTCCGCATGCATCTGCCTGCACACTCCTGAGCACTGCTGGAGTTCCCTCAACAGCCTTGCACAGCCACACTGAGTTAATTGCTATTTATAACAAGAGGTCTTATAAAATGACACAAACAGTAAAACCACCCCAAAATAGTGTGAATCTACATTGTTGTTTATAAAACTGTCACTAGAAAAAGACCCTACTTATAAAAATAAGCTGCCTGGAAGAACAGAAGCATCAGACCCAAGCTCCTGTCAGCCTTGTAGGTTGATCTTTGAACTTTTTGTCCGAGAGGCCTGTTAAACAAACAGAGACTTTCTCAATCTCTCTCAATAGTGTGTATATAATTTAATATAGAAAGGACAAATACGCAATGTAAGACAGTAAATTACAAGTGGTTAATAAGTTCTGCAAACGTAATTACAGAAATGCAGTTATGGCATGATCACACGTCCAACCTCTGAACCACCAGCTACTGAGAAAGACATCTGTAGCCAGCTGAAGGCAGCATTAATTTCAATCCCTTCCAAGTTTGCTGTTGAGAAGCAAGGTTTGTATAAATACACTATGAAAGTTTATATATATATATATACACACGCAGACAGAGAAAGAATGGTTTATTATGTGTATATATAAAATCACTTACTCGATGGAAAGACCCTCCCACTCTAGCTGCAGAACCACAATCCGGATAGAATTTGGCATTTCCCCCCCCCCCTTTAAAAAATGAGTGTAAAAAAGAAGAGTCACGTTCTGACTCCCTGCACAAAATGGAACTGGGATGTGATGTGCCAGAACCATGCCTCCAGCTCAGCAGCACAACCTCGCAGCCTCTGGTTCTCTTGACAGGGTTTTCATAATGCAGAAGAAGACGTAGAGAAGCAGGATCAAAGCTGAAAATCCTGCATTTTCGACTTAAAAAGCAGGCAAATAAATCTGCAGATCTGCCATTCTGAAGGTTTTACACTTAGAAACCCCTGTTAAGAGAAGCCAGAGTAAGGAAGGCTGCAGGCATGGCTCCCTGGAGCTCGCCACTCATTGCTACAATCATTTTTAAGGTAGCTTTTGCTAGATAATGCACTTCTAAATGTGTCTGTGCATAAACACATGCTACCAAGACAGGCAGCACAGACATCATCTTAAAAAGGTGCAAACCCAATCATGTTCAATCAGATTTCAGCACCTTTGCCTCTGCTCTGGTAGCAAAGCTCAGGCAACTTTGGTTTTGTTTGTGTAACTGGAGAGGTGAACCCCATTCCTGCAGAGGATGAGAGCCCTGGCTCACCTTGCCCATCCCACTGCATCCAATACCCTATTCCCTTGGCCAAGAAAGAAGTTAATTCAGTTTAAAACCTCACTTCCTAATAAAGAGAGGGAACAGAATGCTTTAGAAAGCTTAAGAAATCATTTATACACATGGTAAAAGAACAGCTACTCTTACACAGTGAGCAGCCGGTACCTTACAGAGTATTTGCCTATAGGCCTGCCGGTGGCTGGCTTTGCCCAGGAGGGAGCAGAGCTGCTGTCACTCCCCTATAACAAAATGCAGGTCTTCTTGTCCTTGAAAGGGTTCTCAGAAGCTGGAATGCCCATTAGCAATGGATCTTTCTTGGCGTGTTCTTCACAGTAGAGCATTAGGTCTGCTGATGCTTTTGACACCTGCAAACACAGTGGGGAAAAAAGCCCATAAAATGGTGTTTTCCATGGTAACATGATCACATGCACTGCTGCTGGGTACAAAGTCCCTGTGTGTGATCTGTGTGTGATGTGTGTGGTCAAGGCTAGGTTGGAGGGCGCTTGGAGCAACCCCTCTAGTGCAAGGCGTCCCTGCCCGTGGCAGGGGGTTGGAACTGGATGAGCTTTAAGGCCCCTTCCAACCCAAACCAGTCTGGGATTCCGTGTGGGATGGGAGAGGTGTTTGGAGATCAACACCCTCTCCAGGGCCCCATTTCCTGCAAGAGACCTGGGTTCGCTCCAGCTTTACACGCATGGAGGAGGAAAGGATGACCCCCAGTGCTCTCTGGGGTTAGTGTGTGACTCCAGGCAGTGCTGCCTGGCCCCAACAGGGCTTCGACAGAAGACTAAAAATAAACACAAGGAGGTTCAAAATAATACAGCAGGTTTGTAACGAGGAACAAAGCAGGGACAGTAAACACAAATGTCCTGAGATGACCTCGCAGCATGAGCTTGCAGCCCAGATCCCCAGCCCCCTGTGCTGGGCTGCACCCCCAGAGCGTGAGCAGCAGCTCAGGGAGGGGATCCTGCCCCTCTGCTGTGCTCTGGGGAGACCCCCCCTGCAGTCCTGACCCAGCTCTGGGGCAGCAGCACAAGAGGGACGTGGAGCTGTTGGAGCGAGGCCAGAGGAGGCCATGGAGATGCTGCGAGGGCTGGAGCAGCTCTGCCCTGGAGACAGGTTGAGAGAGCTGGGCTGGGGCAGCCTGGACAAGAGAAGGCTCCTGAAGGGGAGACCTGAGAGCAGCTCCAGTGCCTAAAGGGGCTGCAGGAAACCTGGAGAGGGGCTTTGGACAAGGGATGTAGGGACAGGACAAGGGGAATGGCTTTAACCTGCCAGAGGGGAAGCTGAGATGAGCTCTTAGGCAGAAGCTGTTCCCTGTGAGGGTGCTGAGGCGCTGGCACAGGGTGCCCAGAGAAGCTGTGGCTGCCCCATCCCTGGCAGTGTTCAAGGCCAGGTTGGACACAGGGGCTTGGAGCAAGCTGCTCTAGTGGAAGGTGTCCCTGCCTGTGGCACGGGTTGGAACTGGATGAGTTTTAAGGTCCTTTCTAACTCAAACCAGTCTGGGATTCTGTGACTAGCCAAGGCAGGGCACTGCTGCTCTATGGGTCTGTATATTTGGTTTGCTCACCTTCAAAAAGGGCTGGGCAGCAGTGCAAGAATATGGCAACACATGAAAAGACATGAAAAGACAAGTGCAGCAAATATCCCATCCCTGCCAGCTAGAAAAAAAGGGTGGTTTATTTTCCGCCTTATGTTAAAGGAATCCAGTTACTGCTACCTTCTTATCTTTATAGTGTCCCTACATCTTCCCCTCCCTTGCAGATGTCATAGTCAGCCAGCCAAAGGATGGAACAAAACCCCACAATACGCGTGAAACTGGAAACTCATCCCTGCCTTCTGTTTCACCCATCTGAGCTGCACTTTGGATTTTGCTTTGGTTCTCTTGCAAGTCTATAGAGCACCAAGCAACCTGAGGATGCTGCTGTAAGCAGCCACAGGAATTAGATTTATTCAGGTTTGCTGGGCTGAAATGTAGATGTATTTTGAGAGGGGGAAAACACTGAAGTGTGGGCACACACGGAAACACTCTGTTACCAACCCTACAGATGGAAGGGGGAAAACATAAGAGAATAAAAGGAGGGGTGAAGGAGGATGTGCTCTCACCTTTATTCTTTCTATGGAGGCTTCTATTCTTAGCTGCTGCACAGTCCTTCGGGCCTGAGCGATATTGTTGGTCGTGCTAGCTGTTTTGCCAGACATTTTCAGGCAAGTGGTGAAGTTCTGTTGTGAAAGACAGCAAGTTATTGTGCCAGAAGGCAGCAGGACACGTTCAACTGCTTTTACACAGAGGCAACAGTGACACACTGCAGGAAAAGTGCTTTTCTTTTTCATGACTATTTCACACAGCAGCAGAGAAGCAGCTCAGCAAATGGTGCTCTGGAGCCAAAACAGTCTCCAGGAGAAATGTATTTGGTCTTGTGCATCTTTCTGCCCTGCTCTTTCCTGTGCTAACGGGTGATATGGGTTTGTGGATTGTGCTTTTCCCAAGCTGGAGCATGGCCACCCCTCCTCCTGCCACCTGCACAGGGCTGAACGCAACAGGGTCAGTCTCTGCACCAGTGGGATGGATCCTGCTATGGGAAGAGCCAGTTGCCCCAGGTAGGGCTGGGATGGAGGAGAGCTGCTGCCTGCCTGAGCGATGGGAGTGAGGAGCATCACCTCCTCTCCCCCCTCACAAAGGAAGGTTTCATGGCTGGGCCCTGTCCCTGCACTGAGCTGTTGCAGTGAGGATGGGCAGAAGCACAGCAACACCAGCCATGCCAGCTCAGTCTCTCCATCTCCTTCATCTGGGCTGCATTTCAGGTCTTCAGCAGCTTTACAACATGTGAGAGGAAAACAAGAAGGCCAAGTTCAGAATGTGCTTCCAGCTGCTGCCTGCTCCTGTGTGCACATACATGGGGGGTGATGGAAAAAATCCCGAGCTGCTCCAGGACTTTCCTTCTTGGGGTAAGAATGCAAAGCATCAATCCCAAAGCAGGGACAGTGTTTGGATGGTGACCAGGGAGAAGAGAGGATGCTCTCCATTGGTCCAGCCGTGATCCGAGCACAGCCCCAAGCAGCACAAGGGCAGGAGCCAAGCCAGGATGCCACGTGCTTCCCTGAGAGTTGGATCAAGTTGAAGACAAGCTTCTGACCTCACCCAAAGTGCAAGAAATGAACCAGGATCATACATATGCAGCTGTATGATCCCTGGCAGTGTTCTATGCCAGGCCGGATGGGGCTTGGAGCAACCTGGTCTAGTGGTTCCAAGCCCATGGCAGGGGGGTGGAACTGAACGAGCTTTAAGGTCCCTTCCAACCCAAACCAGGCTGGGATCCTGTGATTCTAGGAAGGTATTCAGGTACCCAGGAGTTCAGTGAGTAGCTGGTTTAGAACAGCCCTGGCCTGTGAAACTGCCTTTCTCTGCCAGCCCTTGCACACAATTTCTAGCAGGACCATGCACAAACCCTGCTGCTTGTTTCCACAGATCCAGAGCAGTAACTGGCTTCATGGCACTCCGTAAATCACTCCCTGCATTACAGGACCCGAGCCTCATGGAGCTCCATCTGACCTTTCCAAGCGCTGCGTGCAGCGTTTCCTCGCGTACCTCAGGTTTCTCACCCCTCCCATGGTGCTGGTGCCTGCCCTGCCAGCTGGATCAGCGTTATTCTGCACCCAGGTCCCGCTCTGGCACGTGCTGCTGTTTCTGCACTGCTCAGCAGGGCTCAGGTTCTCAGCACTCTTCTCTCTCCCTCTGCACCGTGGACACCAGCAGAGCTTGGTGGTGAGATGCCATGGGAGCAGCACAGGGATGCAGCTATAGCTGGGGAACAGCAGGACATGGGGAGACCTCCCCTGCAACAGCCTTGGGCAGAGAGCAGCTGCCAAGTGGCAGGTAACACCTCCTGCTCACACACAGGTAGGAGGGACAGACATCATCAAATTGGATTAATTCATAAGCTTAGCTCCTGAAACAAATATTAAGAACATACTGATTACTCTCTCTAATCTCTGTGAATCCAAGTGGCCGTGTAGCAGCCCCTGCTCAGCTCACTGGCCAACATCCCTGTAACTCTTGGCATCTAGGAGAAGAAGACAAGCACAAAACCCAGAAACAGTTTAAAATGCTGCTCCAAATGACTGATTCCAGGGCAAATAAATCCAGGGAGATTGAGATGAGTTCTTAGGCAGAAGCTGTTCCCTGTGAGGGTGCTGAGGCGCTTGGCACAGGGTGCCCAGAGAAGCTGTGGCTGCCCCATCCCTGGCAGTGTTCAAGGCCAGGTTGGACACAGGGGCTTGGAGCAAGCTGCTCCAGTGGAAGGTGTCCCTGCCCGTGGCAGGGGTTGGAGCTGGATGAGCTGTAAACTCCCTTCAACACAAACCATTCTATGATTCTATGATGATTCTATGAAAGCAGAGAAGGTCTTTTGTGCTTGCAGAGCCTTTCAGTGTGTACCAGCTCCTGCAGCAGGTGCAGTTCCAGCCATCTCAGGAGCATGCTGCACCTGAAAGCAGGCACCTTCCACTCCTCTCATTACTTACACACAGGGTTTCTGCACACAGCTACCAGGACTAAAGCTGCAGCAAAGCAGAGGGCATTGAGCACAGCAGCCGCCCGGGGCAGCTGACTCACCCTGACTGCACACACAGCTTGTAAACCCTGGCTGCTTCACCTCCACCACAGCCCGGTCAGTCACCCAGGCCTCGGTCCATGGCCATCATCCACTGCCCCAGCTCCCACAAGCTCCTCATCGACCCCAAATTTCCTCCAAGTTCCCTCTAGAGGGGTCACTTATGGACTGGGTTGCACATGGGTCACTGCTCACCACCCATGGAAGGGAGTCAATGCAAAGCTTAAAGAGCCACCAAAGCAGCGTTCCCACTATGGCACTGTCTTAACCAAAGTCACAGGCACTCATCCCCCCTCAGCACCTATTCCCCTGCTGCTTCATGGTGCTGCCTTAACAGCAGCATGAAGGAAAGGAGACAGGATTGTCTTCACGAAAGCAGCTCCTCCTCCAGCCCTTGTTTAATCCATGCACAAGGCAGGAGGTCACAGATCCAAACCAAGAGCTATTACAGGGCAGCTGAGACACAGCACAGCATGCTCTGGCTGTGAGGAGGAGAGCCGAGATGCACAAGAGTCTGTAATACCCTCTCCATCAACATCACGACACAAACTCGCAGTCAGTAACCCAGATTCAACATACTACAGTTGAGTTCTTGCTCATCACAGAGCTGAGACACCCCACAGCACGTACAGAGTATGCACCAGGAATTACTAATATCTGTAGCACCCAAATATTAACAACACATTTTGAAGGCACATTTAGTGATTCAGTCTGCAAGTGACTCAAGAGCAGGAGGTGACTGACGCAGCATGAACACCTTTGTCTGGAAAAGGTCATAGATCTGATTGCAGAGGTTTCATATTCAGACATCCTGCTTTATTGCTAGGAAAGGGCAGGCTACTGGGAGCATGGTTCTCCTTGTAAGTGATGATGGGAGGTGTACATTGAATGCATGTCATATTGTTTGGAAAGCACAAAGTAAAAACTCCCCTTGAATTCAAGGCAAAGGCCATGGTGCATTACCCACCTCTGACGTAAGCCCTGCAGTGCTCTGACTCAGACAAGGAGCCTCTTCCATTTCTAGTCAGTGACAGATCTGATGGATCATGAAGGCTGCATTCTGCAGCACCACATGTTCCTTTAAAACAGCACTTGGAAACCTAACAGCAGTTAAGCAGACATTGGGGGTATTTAACCCTGGCAGTGCTCAAGGCCAGGGTGGACAGGGCTTGGAGCAGCCTGCTCCAGTGGAAGGCATCCCTGCCTGTGGCAGGGGGTAGAACTGGATGAGCTTTAAGGTCCTTTGCAAACTATTCTATGATTATCTGAGGAATTTACTCACTGAAAAGCTCACTGTGAAGCTGGAGTTCCTAGAAAGGAAGTTTAAAAGGACACAGGTTTTGTGGGTTTTGTTGAATGCTTCCTGCCTTTCCTGGCATGCCATGAGAGCAGGCAGGGGATGCTCTGCTGCCACTGCCCCTCCCAGCACACCAAAAGAGCACCTGGGCCAAATTCTGCTCAAAGCACAATACTAATTATTTATACACGTATTAATGTATTCAAACCTAAGTTTTGAGATGCCTCCCCTCTGAAAGCAATGGGAAAGTACCAGATTGAAGGCCTTTCTGGACTTGGGCTTTGTCATTTAATCCTGGTGCTCACTGAGGCCAACTGGCTGCACAGACCAACCAGGATACGTAAATGAGGCTTAACCCATTTGTAACTCGTTCCACCCTCACAGGGAAGAGCTTCTGCCTAAGAGCTCATCTCAGTCTCCCCTCTGGCAGGTTAAAGCCATTCCCCTTGGCCTGTCCCTACATCCCTTGTCCAAAGCCCCTCTCCAGGTTTCCTGCAGCCCCTTTAGGCACTGGAGCTGCTCTAAGGTCTCCCCTTCAGGAGCCTTCTCTTCTCCAGGCTGCCCCAGCCCAGCTCTCTCAGCCTGGCTCCAGAGCAGAGCTGCTCCAGCCCTTGCAGCATCTCCATGGCCTCCCACGGACTCGTCCCAGCAGCAGTAGAGGAAAACGACCCTGCTCTGGACGGATACCAAGTTCACAAGCACCAAGTGGGACACGTGCAAATATAAACCAGCATCTTGGCTATGTGGAACTGAAATGGTAGGAGAGGAATGTCAAAGGAATTTCTCATGTTTAGGTCATACTCTTACGGAAAGATAATAGAGATGAGACGAGTGGCTACTTTGGGAAATTTACCGTGCAAGGAGTACAGTGAGAAATCAGAAGACCCAACCTTTAGAGGGGTTTGATCAGAGTAAAACCACAGGATCAGAGCACTGCATTCACCCTGCCTACCATCGCCAGCACTGGGGAGGCCTGGCCAGAACCTCTGTAGGGCCCCGTGACTGAGGCACAGACACCCCAAACCCAACAGCTTCCCTGTGTGCAGGTAGTGCCCTGAAGGACTCACAGAAGAGGGTCAGAGCTGCCAAAGCTTCCCCATACCAGACAGGCTCATGAGAAATGAGACTTCCAGCCAAGAGCCTCCAACACGCACTGCCGGAGCGGATAAATGCAGCTGCTGAATTCAATAACAAACTCTGCTGGTGTGTCACAAATCAACTGCGAGTGCTCTGAAGTAATCACTCTGGAGTAACAAGCTGTTTCATATGGACACAGAAACATGGATCCACAACAAACCGAGCCTCAAATCCCATTCCAGACCCTGCACGTTTCACTTACTATACTGAAAAACTAGAGTGTGGAAAAAACCAACCCAAAGCAATTCATTTCTATAAAGCAATGGATGAATCTCCAAGAAGAGAGTTCAACATTTGCCAATCCCCCCAATTTTGGTACTTTCCTTTTGAAGACATAAGGTTACAAATCAGTTACTGTAAAATCACAGGTTAAACCATTCCCCTCTCACGCCGCTGGGACAAGCCAAGGCTGACTCTGCTCAGCCTTCCCTTCCCCACCTCCAAGGCACAGCCCTAAACCCTGTTTGCTACTGGACAGGTTGGAGCTCCTCCGCAGTCCCTTCCCATTGGAGAGGGATGACCCGGTTAGGAAAGTCGCAGCGCTCATTTTCCCAGCTCTGTTAATAAATTAATGCTTAAAAAAAACCCTCCAAGAACCCAAACCATCACATTTGAAAATTAAATTGCTGCGTTTCCTCACCTCCAAACAAACACTGGCAGCATTACTGTAATAGTCCTCCTGAGATTACTACAGCTCTTCTGCAGGGAGATTTACAAACAACTGGGTCATCACCCACTAATACTGTTTTCTGTTTGGGCTCCCAGCAACCTACCCCTCTCACTAAGCTCTGTGGCCATCTCAACCCATGGGGTTTCTCACAGGGGACATTCGGTTTCAGGCAGCACAAGAACCGGCAGAGAACTCTGCAGATCTGTATCAGCGGTGGCTGCA
Source organism: Amazona ochrocephala (assembly GCA_039720435.1). NCBI lineage: Eukaryota > Metazoa > Chordata > Aves > Psittaciformes > Psittacidae > Amazona > Amazona ochrocephala. The sequence goes on from CM077887.1 coordinate 23,340,034, forward strand.
TCCCTGCAGAACTTGGGGGTTTGTGCTCTCGGAGGCCAGGGCAGGGATTCTGGGACAGGGATGTCTCCCAGGAGAATTAAGTCACCCTCTAAAGAAAAGAGCACTCAGCTGGGGAGGGCACAGCTCCAGCTTCTAGGAAATCAGCCTTTGTGCTGGCTGCTTGCTGCTCTGGGCTGCCCAAAGAGCCTCTTAGCCCAGCTCTTCCCACCACTTTCCTCTTTGGGATCTTGTGTCCTACAGCACTCTCAGCCAGGATACTCATTTGCTATTAAAGACACCGAAAGCAAAGCTCCAAGAGGTTTTCCAGTTCACCACCAAAGACAAAACCTGGTGAGTGTGAGCTGAGGTTGTTCTAGGCAAGAGCCAACCTGGGCGTCCCCTGTGCCCGCTGCTGCTGAAACACACAGTGAGTGACAGCCTTGCCCAAGAGATAACGGAGGGCTCCCAGAGCCAGGCTTGGCGATGACAGAGATTCCCTAGCCCAGAGCAGCTGCGGGCATGGCTGCAACTCTCCCTGGGTCTGACTCACGGCCTAAAAAGAGACAACCAGTCCCACCAACAGCGTCCTCTGGCCATCGTGCCCAAGGCAAAGCCTTCCTGCAGAAAAGGCTCTGAAAGCACAGAACCCCAGCCTGGTTCAGGTTGGAAGGAGCCTTAAAGCTCCTCCAGTTTCAGCCCCCTGTAGAGCACAGCAGAGGGGGAGAATCCCCACTCTCAACCTGCTGCTTTGATTTTCATTATGTAGCTTTGATCTTCCCCTTCTCAATGCAAGGGGATTGCAGGAGCAGAAGGGGGCAGTGAGACAGACAACTGGAGGCACAGTTTCCATTGCAACAGTCATTAACCCTACCAGAATCCCTTGGCTTGCTGCAGAGAGGACCCACATCCAGCCTTCAAAGCACCAGGGCACACACTACTGTATGCCTGTGGTCACCTTTCCCCCTTTTAACCCGCTCATTCCCACTCCTGCTCTGCTTGAAAGTCATCAGAAGCTACAAGAATGGTTATGGGATGGGGAGGGAGCAAGGCTGCCTGTCCTCTCCAGGTACAGCAGCTCAGAGAGGCACAGCCCGAGCTCTGGAATTAACTGTAGGCAACAAACAAAAGGAGAAAATAAGCCAGTGGAAAGGCTTAGCTCATCCTTTAGGGAAAAATACCTTTTTCCATGGAAAACTGAGGACTGGGTTCAGAAGAGGAGGATGCTCACCAGCCACACTTTGCAGGGAAAACCACATGAAGCTTCCAATGCAATTCATGCAGGCCATTCACCTGTATTTTTTACCTTATAATCAGCAGCAACACCTGCAAAGAGGAAGAGCTGCCCCTTTTCCCTAGAAAATCCCTGTTCTTCAAGGCCTTGCCCTATTTCTTCCCACAGGCTTTGGGGAATGAGGTTACCATGCAGCAGCACTAAACTGGAGCTCCAACAGGGATAATTAAACACCAGTTTATCTTTCTTTACTCTTTAAGATCTAGGACTTAGGAACCACCTGCTGAGTGAACATGTAATTAAATCTCCACTGCTAAAGTACACCAGAATTGGCCCAGCAGCTCTGCTGTGTGAGGAGCTCCCAGTTCACTCCAGTTATGTAAAGTAAGCATAAACAGCAGCTCTGAAATCCAGCAAGCAGGGGAATACAGGTTCAAAAGAGTATCTTGTCACTATTTCTTTGGAAGTAAAACAGCTTTTAAATTGAATAACTGAAATCTGTAGATCACAGGATCCCAGCCTGGTTTGTGTTGGAAGGGAGCTTAAAGCTCATCCAGTCCCAATCCCTGCCACAGGCAGGGACACCTTCCACTGGAGCAGCTTGCTCCAAGCCCCTGTGTCCAACCTGGCCTTGAACACTGCCAGGGATGGGGCAGCCACAGCTTCTCTGAGCACCCTGTGCCAGCGCTTCACCGCCTTCACAGGGAAGAGCTTCTGCCTAAGAGCTCATCTCAGTCTCCCCTCTGGCAGGTTAAAGCCATTCCCTTGTCCTGTCCCTACATCCCTTGTCCAAAGCCCCTCTCCAGGTTTCCTGCAGCCCCTTTAGGCACTGGAGCTGCTCTCAGGTCTGCTCTTAAGGAGCCTTCTCTTCTCCAGGCTGCCCCAGCCCAGCTCTCTCAACCTGGCTCCAGAGCAGAGCTGCTCCAGCCCTCGCAGCATCTCCATGGCCTCCTCTGGCCTCGCTCCAACAGCTCCACGTCCCTCCTGTGCTGCCGCCCCAGAGCTGGGTCAGGACTGCAGGGGGGGTCTCCCCAGAGCGCAGCAGAGGGGCAGGATCCCCTCCCTGAGCTGCTGCTCACACTCCCTTTGATGCCACCCAGGAATAAAACCCAGGAGCGTACTCCAAGCTCTGAAGTCAGCAATTATTCTTCCTGAAAATAGAGTATGTGTATTGTGCAGGAAGGTGGCATTTTTATGGTTGCTTTTGCTCTATAAAGCTCCTCCCAAGGCTGAGCTGTGCCATTGCCCCTGGCACAGTGCAGCGAGCTGCCACCCACAGCTCATTGCCTGCTCCTCAGAAGAGTAATCCTTGATCAAGCTGTGCTTTGCAGCTCCTCTGCCCCCATGCAAAGGCTCTGTCTCACTCCTGATGGTGAGCAACACTTCCCCTGCCACCTCAGCCCTTACCCTGCAGAGTCTCAAAGCTCTGTTTCGGGGGGAACAGACACTGCAGGAGGCAAGCACTCCCTTCACTTGCAGACTGGGTAAACAGGACACCTTGCACAGGCTGGAGAGGCTGGAATGAGCCAGAAGGCAGCGAGAGGAAGAGGAGCTGCAAACAAGGCAAGGTCAATCCTCATGGAGAGCGAGGAAGAAGAGTCCTGATGGCCCCTGGAGGGGTTGTGCAAGGAGGGGATGATGACAGAGCCCCTCACCATCACCTGGGCTATTGCCCTAATACTACTGTGTGCAGTAGGGCTGTTCTGGTGTGAGGCTGCCTGGGTTCTCTGGATGCTACGAGTGCTTCTGCACGTGCTTCTATCCCAGGGCTCCTATGGGAGCCAGGAAGGCTGGTGGCTGGTTGGAACTTGAATGCTGGTTGTGGGTTTTCCTACAGGGCAGACGTGGCTGCTCGGGAGCAGGTTTGTACCAACTTGTAGAACCCAAAAACTCTCCCAGTCCAAGCCAAGAAGCTTGATGTTGGCATTAAAGGCTGTAGCTGGGTGCAGAAATAAGCAACTCTATTCCAAGGCTGCATCACTGCAAAATCAGGTATGTCAGGATGCAGAAACAGGTGGCCAAAAGTCTCTGTAACTGTGGTATTTCATGGCCTCCATTTTGGAATGTTTAAGTCCCCGACAGAAGAATCAGTTGGAGGAATCTCAAAGTACCTGGCACTACCTTCAGCCAAACCACTCGCCTCTGTGCTGGAGCAGGCCTGGAGGGGAGGCAGTGTTTGGAGTCTCGGTGAGCGCTGGCACATGCTCCCCCGGACCCTGCATGTCCCAGCATGCAGCGGTGCCTTTCCACAGCTGGAACGGGATGCAGGTTCCCACAGCTGGCTGGGAGCTCTCCTTGTCCCTGTGGCGAGGTCAAGCATCCCAGTGTAGGGCTCCAGCTGCTGCTGCTTGGGGTGGCTGGAGATCCCCAGGCCCCTTCTCTAACACCAGCTTCTCTGCCCTGCACAGGCTTGTTGGCCCTCTGAGGTGATCCTCAGGGAGGGTGGGAGAAGCACAAGGTGCCCGATAGCATGAGGTGGGACAAAGGAGCATCCAGGGGATGCTTTTGCCACCTGGTGCCCAAATTGCCCTGGGGTGTGCTGCCTCTCACCCAACATCAATATGGATTCAAGGGGCCTGAAGGAGGTGCATCGGGTTGGCAGGACAAAGGATTTTATAAAGGACCTGGGAAGCCAGTACGCATATCCAGCATGGAAAAAGAGAGGAAGAGTCAGCATGGAGGAAGCACAAGGGTGAGCAGCCCTGATCTGTCATGCCTGCCAGACACAGCCCAGCACATAGCGATTCCTGCATGCATATCACATCCACACCTTCAAAGCAAACACTACGAGAGTTATCCAGGCTGATCTTCCAGAAACGGGCACCCGCTGTCCCAGATGTAACCCTAATTAGAGAGCACTGGAACGAGTAGGGTATGTTCAACACTCCTCCTGCTCCAACCGGTTGCTCTGCTCGGAGGGAAGCAGCACTTCCAGCACAACAGCACTTTTCGAGCTCACGCTCCCCTTGCGCCTGTGCAGGGTGAGCCCATGGTGGCAAGGCTGCTTCTCAGCTAGCACCCTGCTCTGGTTATGCAGCCAACCGAGTTCTGCCAGCAGTGGGCGCAGCCAAAGGGAAAGACCCGGCCCCAGCGCGGTGCTGACACCCAGTGGAAACCATGGCGAGATGCCCGTAGAGAGAAACTGCAGCTGAAACCACTTCCCTCTGCTCCGCTACTCGATAGAATGGAAAACAAAATCTGGCTAGTAGGAAAACACCAGAGCCCTGCCCTCATAAACTGAAACAGGGATCAGAGATGCTCCCTGGTCATTTCTCGCTTTATGGTACTTATAGAATCAATGACACTGGAGAATACCTTTAGGATCTTCAAGTCCAACCATTTCCCAGCACTGCCAAGGCCACCACTGTCCCATGGAATGAGGCCTCATCTCCACGGTGTGCGAACACTTGCAGGGACGGTGACTCCAGCCCTGCCCTGGGCAGCCTGGTCCAACACTCGATGAAAGGAGAGACGAGGTTGTGTGGTACCTGCTCAGCAGTGCCAAACACTGTATCCACAGTGCAAACTTCCCAGGAGAAACAGTGACCAGGATTGCCCACAAGCTCCCTGCTGGCTCTGGGGGCTGCAAGCAGCTCCCTTGCCCTCCTCCTGCACAGCCCCAGCCAAGGCCGGGGCAGCTTTCAGCAGCAAGACTGTGGCTGCAGATGTGGCATTGCAGTGGCCAGGGGAAGGTTTCTGCTCCTGCAAACCAGACTGTTCATAGCAGTGGTGACAGTGATGCTCCTGGCTCCAGAAGAACTGGAGGCCAGAACTAGATGATCTCTAAGGTCCTTTCCCACCAAAACCATGCTGTGCTATGACTTGATCTTTAAATAGCCACCAGGCAAGATTTACAATCACAGTACAAATATTTCATATGCACTGGAAAGTTTGGGTTTGGTAAAAGAAAACAAGATCCTCCCCAGACAAAACCAGCTCCTTTGCATTTTCAAGGATCACACTACTGCCAGGCACAGAGAAAAGCTGCAGTGCTTGCAGGCAGCGTTATGGTGAAAGACATGGATGCTTTGAGATACACACCCTGCACAGCACCCCAGCCGAAGGCATCAGAGAGACTAAGGTGCCGACTCAACTTCTGGCTTGCACAAAGTCATCTGGTCTTTTATATAGTCTGCACAAACACAGATCTTACATCTGATGTGAACTGCAAGAAAATACCAAGACCAGGTTCTACACATGGGAGGTATAAAAGCAAGCTGAGAGCAGGGGCCCTGCAAGCCTCAGCTCTGTTCAGCTGCCTCTTGCCTGGATTACAGCACACATCTGTGGATTAGAGGTTACGAAGGAACACAGGTTCTGCCAGTGCCATCCTGCCAATCAAAACTAGGTTACAGCTACATTTGGGTTTTGAAGTCAGCCTCCGTAGAGGGGATTCTGTCAAACCCAACTCCCTCGGTAAAAAATGAGTAGTGGAAAAACCTGCTTTTATTTCCCTCCACGTTTCTTCTGACTTAACTTTTCGTCTCTTTAGTAGAAACAACAGCCCTGAAAACTGACTTCTAGAGCAAGGTTACTTTGAAAAACATCTGAGAGTTATTATTTTAGAGACATCAGCCTGAAGCCATTAGGAAATACAGCCTATGGTCCCCAACAAACTGCAGCTTCTCCAGAGGAGGTACCTGTTTCTCCCTATGAGGCACTACCCAGCTAACTCACACCAGAAAAGCCATACACAAAGTGCAAAGAGCCATTTGCAAAGAGACTTTTAGTTGTATCAAAATCAGTTCATCTTACAGCATGTAAAGCAGGAGCCGTCCGTGATTAAAGCACCAGACTGGGAGTCACAAGATCCAGCTTGGCCTCAGGTTATCTGACCTTCAGCAAATTCCTCAGTCTGAAAGAGAGATAAAGCAGAGGATGGTGGTGGGAGATGCTCTGTGAAGAGCTGCTTCTCAGCTCACAGCCACTGAGAGGGTGCAAAGGATTTCACCAGCTTCTGGCTACATGGATTTATGGAAGTACCTGTTCTAGGAATGGGGTGAATATAGGAAGACTTTGCATTCTAAGATGGTCAAACATTAACACAGCGAATACAGCAGTGATGAAAACTCACCTGCTGTCCCTTGCTAACTGGTGGAATAAACAAGGAAAAGCCTCATATCTGTGGGAGAATCAGTTCCCTAAAATTAGTAGTGTTTCTGCCTCCTAAGATTCGAAGTGAGAGTGGTCAGACAGCTAAAAATGGAGGTGGATGAGTTTCAGCAACCACTGCGGCTAATGCCTCGGAGAGCAGGCAGCGGCCAGCGCTGCACCAAGCCACAAACACAGAGCCTGCCCGGCTGCCATAGAGCCAGCGCTGTCCTTGAGGCCTCTCCTCCATAAAGCTTCCAAGGATTTTGTGTTTGTTCTACTCCAGAATGAAATTAAATCACTGGGGTTTGGGACTGATCCTGCTGCTTTATGTTTTGCAGGAAAGAAAGGAACAAGTGTGTACTGGAAACTCACCTACATAGGCAGCCTTCCAACCCGTCCGGCGTGCCTTGATTTTATCAGTGCAATGATCCTGAAACAGAGCAAAATAGAAGTTAAGCACTTGATGGTGCAGGAAAGCCAAAGCTAAGAGGGTGCAGCACTTTTGGGTTAATTCTAGTCCTCAAAACTACAGTATTTTGAGATTGGTCTCAGTAAAAACTCTACCTCGAACCTTTCTTATGGCAACCTCCCCTATTTCTCTTCCTAAGGATACTATCGAATGGTTTGGGTTGGAAGCGACCTTAAAGCCCATCTGGTTCCCATCCCCTGCCACGGGCAGAGACACCTTTCACTACACCAGTTTGCTCCAAGCCCTGTCCAGGCTGGCCTGGATCACTTCCAGGGCCCTGAACACTTCCACTTCCCATTTCTGCTATGTAGATGCCCACAGATATGGCCATGGGTGGCCAATTCCCTCTGGCACCTCCTAAACATGAACAATGACAACAAGTCTGTGCAGCCTTTCTGCACCTCCTCCTCACTGCCACTGCGGCTCCTCCTGAAGCCCACGCTCTGAGGCAGAGGTTCCACCCAGACCTACAGCAGGTGAGGTTCAGAGGCAGCGTTAGAAGAGCTACTGGCTTTGAAACCAGTTGAACTACTCGGGGTAGTAGTTCCATTGAGTGCCAGCATAGCTGGTGCTGAGCACATGTATTACTCTGCTCCCTGGAGACATCTCTTGAGCCTCCGCTGACAGACTCCAGCAGCTGGGTTTAAGCCACAGGAAACACAAATCTGAGAGCCCATGTTTCCTATGGGGACCTTTCAGCTCTATTCCAGACAAAACCAGGACACACATCCAGAAAATACCCTGGAATCAGATCAGTCCTAAGGAGCACAAGTTCCTGTACCAGGTACTGTTCATTGCTGCAGGACTGGCAAATCCAAAGCACATGATACTTAAAACCCTTCTTAAGTTTCCACCGTATAAAACACGATTCAAAACTAGAACTATGCAACAAAGACAATCCAATGATGGCAGCCATTTTCCAAGAGTGTTGGTCATGAATGAGAGTGGAACTGGGCACCTGAAATGTACAATTGGGCATCAACCAGTGACTGAAGAGCACCTAAGAGATCCCAAGGGTTTATTTGCTTAAAAACATCTATACTACAATCACAGACCAAGTTGGCTGCCTTGATAATATGGGTAAAAGAGAAGGTGATAGCAAACATAAGGTGATAAAAAACATAAGCTCCTGTGATAGCTGAGGGGGACTTCATTGTCAAGTAAAATTGTCTTTCTTTTCACTCACATTGCTTTGCTGCTGCATGAAGTTTAAGGACATGCATATTCAGTGCAATACACACAAATACCTGTTTCAGGTTCTAAACGCAGCAATTAATAACCTAACACTGACTGGTAATTGCTATGTTAACCTTTCCTGTCATTTATAACAGCTTTAGATTGTTTTGTGTCCCTGGAGAGACACCCACTGTCAAATACAGTGCAGAACATGGATTAACTGCATGGGGTATTTACTAACCTGGCAAAGCTGCTGGGACACAGATAACTCATTAACCAGGGCACAGCAGGATCCAGGATTGCCACTGACACCTCTTGGAGGGAAACCAACTATCATTTGCCAGGGCAGACCTGGCTTTGAGCCCTGGCACTACTCAGCAACAGGCCCAGTAACACAATGAGCCCTGAGATTCATCAGCCCTGGTATGCACGAAATGCAGAGCTGGTTCCCGGCACAGCAGATTCCCAAGGGATGGTCCTTAACAAGGTAGAGAGGTGGAAATTTCCCCTTTATAAATCACACGCCATTTCTCGGGATGGAAACAGCGTCAACATTTTAATAGCAGCAGTTAAAGCCATTGTGTGGAGCAGAGAAATAAATTGCATTGGAAAAGAGACCGTGTCACTGCAGCCAGGGCTTGTCCCAGTGCCAAGCTGTGCTTTCCACATACAGGAACACAAATAAGTCCAGCCCAGAATCCCCTTTACACACGTGACAACCGTGCTGTGCAAATTAGGGGTTTTGATGGGAAAACTTCTGCTCTGCTGATATGTGGCTTCTCCCTCCAGTCACATCCCTGAAAATTGTTAAGGAGCAGCAAGAAGAATGTTAATCTGTTGACTTCTGCTCCCTGATGGAGTCAAAACACAAAGATTCACAGAGAATGGTTTGGGTTAGAAAGAGACCTTCAAAGGTCATCTAGTCCTACCCCATCTGTAAAAGCATCTAACAAAGAAATACAGCTCATAGAGGCCACTTTCACCCCGGAGCCATGAAGACTCAGTATTCCTGCCTAATCCAAGCTCCTATCAAATTAGTCATAAAACCCCACAAACCCAACATTACAAGGATAGTTTGAGGCTGGTGTAATGCACCCGCTCTGTGCTGCATAGCTGGTGTGTAAGTGTGCAGAGGTCAACACATCCTTTGGAAGGAATAAACCAAAGAAGGGCGCATGGGAGGGAAGAGATGAGGGAATACCATTGCCAAATGGGTCTGAGACAGCTTCCCGACCCCAGGGCCCCCTGCACAATGGGCCCTGGCAGCCAGCTCTGGCAGGAGCATTCCTGTTTGCAGGATGAAACCCTTGCAAGTTTTACAGTAAGGCAAACCAGATTCAGCTGGGAAGATGATGGTCCATCTCCCAAAACTGCCAGTGACACTTTCTGCCTACCCCAGCTCCAAGCTTTGACCAAAAAGCCTGACTTTAGGGGGAGCTGAAAAGACGCTTTGGGATCTAATCAAACTTACTCACAGCAACAAACAACAGAACAACAGTATTCAATACCTAAAGGGGTTACAAGAAAAGCTGGAGAGGGGCTTTGGACAAGGGATGTAGGTACAGGCCAAGGGGAATGGCTTTAACCTGCCAGAGGGAAGACTGAGATGAGCTCTTAGGCAGAAGCTCTTCCCTGTGAGGGTGCTGAGGTGCTGGCACAGGGTGCCCAGAGAAGCTGTGGCTGCCCCATGCCTGGCAGTGTTCAAGGCCAGGTTGGACACAGGGGCTTGGAGGAAGCTGCTCCAGTGGAAGGTGTCCCTGCCTGTGGCAGGGGTTGGGGCTGGATGAGCTTTAAGGTCCCTTCTAACACAAACCAGGCTGGGATTCTGTGATTTTACTTACAAACAGCACCAACATTCTTAGGGCAGTGACCCTGGCAGTTTTACGCTCCAGACGGCTGCAAAGCCTCAGCCTTGGTTGGAGAACTTAACAACCTTGTGAAGCACGAAGAGTTCTTACAAGAAGATGATGGTGCAGGAAAACAAGACTGGCTGAAAGATCAAGGCTTTCTGTTAACAAAAATAACTCCCTTCCACTTAATCTCTCAGAAATGAGACTTTCTGTTGCTTAACTTGCTTAACATCCTCCTTCCCCACACCAACAGACCCTTGCCTGGTGAATGAAGTTGAAGATGCTTTCGGAATTATTTTGTTTCAGACACAAAAGCCTCCTGGGCTTTTCAGCACTGCTGCAAGACTGCAAATCCGTTTCATGCTGTTTTACATTCACCTCGAGTACTTCCTAAAACAGCACAGCTTTCCAGAGAGGACAACTTCTTGTCATGGTGTTTATTAAGGACAACTGATGAGGGAAGTCGGCAAGAGAGAAAATGATTAATACAAGATTTTGAAAACACATGTAAAGCTGCCCCAGCTACAGCACAGGATCCTCCATAGGAACTTTGTTTTTCTAACACAAACTCTAATCAACAGCCCTGGGACTGAATTTCTTCCATGCCACTGTGATAGGGCAGCATACAAGAACTCGTGTAAATGCCTTTAGTATCTGCTTGCTTTTGGTTTTAAAAACAGAAAGGAACTTTTCTTCTGGAAATACTCTGGCTGTTCATCAGGGTGATTAATGACATGGTGAAGAACCTCCTTTATTAACTGCAAAGGTATACACAGATACATTGAGTTCAAACTGCACCAGTCACTGAGAAGACTGAAGTCCAAAGACCTAACAACAGAAGCCAGAAATCTAAACATATCCATTAGGGACAGACAGCTCATGCAAAGCCCCTCCAGAGACGGACTTCCTCCATGACAACTAATTATAAATGAAAACTTAAATCTATAAATGGTTAGAATTCCTGTTTCTGCTGAATAAGCCATCTCTGCTGCCGGGCCACCTTTATACCTTCTGTCATCAAGTCCCCTCTTGCAGCTCTTCCCAGCAAGCCAGACCCCCAGCACAGCTTTCATAGCCATAGCAGTTTCCCCCAGTTCTCAGCCCATGCTTTTCCCTTTCCAGTGATACTGGAGCTCAGGCTCAGGGGAGACCTTAGAGCAGCTCCAGTGCCTAAAGGGGCTGCAGGAAACCTGGAGAGGGGCTTTGGACAAGGGATGTAGGGACAGGACAGGGGAATGGCTTTAACCTGCCAGAGGGGAGACTGAGATGAGCTCTTAGGCAGAAGCTGTTCCCTGTGAGGGTGCTGAGGCGCTGGCACAGGGTGCCCAGAGAAGCTGTGGCTGCCCCATCCCTGGCAGTGCTCAGGCTGGACACAGGGGCTTGGAGCAAGCTGCTCTAGTGGAAGGTGTCCCTGCTCGTGGCAGGGGGTTGGAACTGGATGAGTCTTAAAGTCCCTTCCAAATCAAAAACACATTCTGTGATTCTATGATTCTATGTCCACCAGTCCCTCATGAGAACATCCCATGCCTTCTCTTATACTTCACGCTACAAGGGCAGCACTGGGTCCCCCAGCATCATCTTCTCATGATGGAAACTGGGAAGGGGTTTTTCTTGCTCTCCTCAACTTGAAGCACCAGGAAACCTTTTCTCCTTCCCATGGTTAATCCTATACCCCCATTCTGATTAGCACAGCAAGCCTGGTCCCTGCTTTGAGCTGAGCAGACTAAACAAGAGGAGATGACCCCATGCCGATGCACGAGACCCAGTGATCCCACAGGAGCCAGCATGGCACCAGCCCTCGTGTGTGGGCTCAGGATCTGCGGCATCCCAGAGGCTGCATCCCACAGCCATCAGCTGCTGCAGTACAAATAACCCTTCTAACACACTTGGTTTCTTGTTTTACTCTGAAACCCCACCACATGCCAAGATGCTGATACGGATACAGGAAGCTGAGTATAAACACATTGCCTGTTTGACCAAACACTCGAAGGAACATGACTAAAAATACACAGCCAGTGGCGTCCCTGAGCATCACAAAGTTAAGAACCCTTTCTAACATGGGCAGGGCCCCCAGGCATCAAAGAGCTTGCTGATGTGGGGTATGCCATACCCCAGGTCTCAGGTTTAAGGGCCTCCTCATCCCCATGGACACCCTTTGAAAGGGGCTGAGCTGCTTTGCAGTATCAAGCTCTACATGATAGTTCATGGGAATGCTGGATTCCCCCACGCTGCCTCTTTCTCTGGGGATGGATGTACCCACGTTGTGCTCCCACTTCCAAAAGACCCCATAGAGAATCCTAACCCAGTCACTGTGAGGACTTCTATCACTCCCCTGCTCTTCCTGCCCCTCTCATTAATCCTTGCAAAATACAGCATGAAACCTTTTTGCTCATGCCATTAGGATTTCCTCTTCTCCCTCCCTTCTACCTTACTCAACAGGTTACTGCTCAGAGCAGGAGAAGTGCTTTGAGGAGAGGCCACAATGCTGAACACAGGGGGAACACTCAGGTTCTCAAAAACGAGGTCTAGTTGTGTAATACTGCAAAATCCAGAAAACAGCTGCACAATTCCAGCAGTGATTAATGTGGAGCAAATCCCCAGAGTCCCCAAACATCTGCAGCCTCCATTTCCCAAGAAACAGCAAGCCCACAACCGCTTTCAGGATCTGGGAAACCTGCTTTCATCTTCCATTACAGCTAAAGCAAAACTTCCCTACCGACTCCTACCTCTGCACAAGGGCTTTTCTGTGCTAGAAGACACAACCCATGAGCCCTGCCCACTTCTATAGCTTTTTGTAAGCTCAGATGAACTTGCAGAATACACTCCTCCTGGGAATGCTGCTCCATAGCTCAGCCAAAGCTGTGGTGGTGTTTCCCATGCTAACTACATGCCGCTTGGGAAGTACTCCCCTGCATCCCCACGGAGCCAGCTCCTGCAGTAATCTCTGCTCTGGCACTGGGGACAAAGCGAAAGGGCTGAGGGTGAGGATTTATGGGGCTGGGCCATGAACTTCTGGAGCAATTTAAATTGCATTTTGCAACAGAGCCTCATCAAAGAGTGATGCATTGGGGATTGGGAAGCTTTGGGAAGGAAGCACGTTCCCACACTGCAGCACTGTCATGTTTAGCATCTTCCACATCAGACTCAGTGCTCCAGCAGGACTTCAGCACTTGCAGGGATCATGGAGCTGTCACCCCAGTGCTGTCTGCATCCCTGACCTGGCTGTAGAGAACTTCTCATGAGCCTGGCTTAAATATACTGAGTCTTTTGAGGAATAGAGCTTAAGAAATTCAGAACTTATTCATTTTAAAAGCTATTCTATACAGAGAAACATAAACTTGAAGCAAAAGAAGTATCTAAAACCTTCATCACAACTGAATATTTGCATTAAGTATGATACCAGCAAGATCAGAGGTGGTGGCAGTGGTTCTGCTGTTTGGAAGCCCTCAGGAGCTTCCCCAAACAGCAGCACAGCTTCAGTTTAAATGATGTTGGCCCCCTCAGCCCAGTGAGTACAAAAGCAGCCTAAACTCCATCCACTGCTCTCCTCTAGAGTTTATTTGCTGCTCTAGTGCTCGATTAAAGATACTCCACGACTGCAATAGGCTTAAAATGAGGATGAAATACAGGACTGAGAAGTCATTAACTGCATCCTAATCCCTCAATCCCATTTAGAGGCACTGGGGCAGCATATACCACAACTGTTATCCAGTGCTTGCTAGTTACTCACTGAATTTCATTCCTAAACCAATTTACAACCAAGATAAATGCAAACCAGTAACTTGTCGCCGATGCTGTTAGCTCCAAGTCCATAAAAATGCCAGCTAATGGGCTGACAAATTCCTGGGAATTCAATTTGATATGCTGTACTAATCAAATGGCTTCCTTGATCGTCAGAACTAACGAGGCACAGCTTCCTACATACCCAGCCTGGCTTCCTGAGCCCTCCCTGGCCTTGGGATAACCCCTACCTCCATCTCCATTGTGTTTGCTGTGACAAATGCCCCCTCCAGGCTGAAGCCACACATCAATGCGGGTCCTGTTTCACTTCCTCAGGCAGTGACAAGACCCCAGTGCCCCCCACACACTCGCAGTGGGTCAGTGCTAGCGAGTGGAAACGGAGATGGATGGAGCAGGCTGGTGTGGGTCCTCCTTCCCAACAGCACCAGGCTAAGCACACAATATACACCCCAAATCCCTATTTGTTTTTCAGGGGGATAAAAAGGGAAAGGATTTAAGCTCGGAATAGAATACTGCAATTTAAAAGTGATTAAAGTGAACTCATTACAGCAGCAGGGGGTGTAACCCCAGCCCCGGCAGGAAACCTCCCCGAACAATGATGCTCACCACCAATTAAACTGCTTCCCACACTCATCCCACAGTTCCTCGCACATGGGAAAGCGTCCTCCGTCAGCCGGAGCCGCCACGACCATGGGAAGCCCGTGGCCTGGAAGGGTGGGAATGCTGGAACACTGGGAACGTTACAACACAAACTTTAAGTGATTTATCCAAAGGCTAGGGCTCTGCACTTTGTGTTCCTAGCCTTGTGTATCCATCCCATTGGATAGAGCGGGAATGCCGTTTGCTGCTGCACAGACCATTCCTTAAGGGAAAGGCTTATTTAAGTGTTGTTTTTACCGAGTTAAGCACGTTTTGTGCCTTTCCGGAGCCACAAACAACTTGTTGAACCACAGCAAAGCGTCTCCAAGGTCCACACTGAGCCTCTTCCCTCAACTTCTCCTCAGGAAAGACGGGAAATGAAACAAAAACCACCACAAAATAACCCAAAACAACCTCAAAACTGCCCAGGCCCAGCCCGCCCCGCCTGGCCCAGCGCTGCCCGCGGCCCGATCCGGGTGGGGGGGGTCAGCGGAGGGCGGGGCCCCACAGAGCACCGAGCGACCGATCCAAGCCCGCGGAGCCCCCGGCCCGGGGCCCGCTTCCCGCCCAGGCCCGGCCCCAACTCACCGCCCGCCGCCGAAACCCTCCGCCCGCAGCGCGTCTCCACGAGCGACCGGAGACTGAGGGCTGGCCCCGCCCACCTCCGCGCAAGCCCCGCCCCGCCCGGAGGTGGGCGTGGTCAGTGCTGTCGGAGGGCGGGGCCAGACGGAGTGGGCGGGGCTACGCCTCTTCCTGCTAGCGCGGTTCTCGGCATCCCTGAGGAGGAGCTTCCCGTGACCCGGCTTCAGTGTGCGCTTGAGCCCAGAACCCCCTGTGCTGGGCTGCACCCCCAGAGCGTGAGCAGCAGCTCAGGGAGGGGATCCTGCCCCTCTGCTGTGCTCTGGGGAGACCCCCCTGCAGTCCTGATCCAGCTCTGGGGCAGCAGCACAAGAGGGATGTGGAGCTGTTGGAGCGAGGCCAGAGGAGGCCATGGAGATGCTGTGAGGGCTGGAGCAGCTCTGCTCTGGAGCCAGGCTGAGAGAGCTGGGCTGGGACAGCCTGGAGAAGAGAAGGCTCCTGAAGGGGAGACCTGAGAGCAGCTCCAGTGCCTAAAGGGGCTGCAGGAAAGCTGGAGAGGGGCTTTGGACAAAGGATGTAGGGACAGGCCAAGGGGAATGGCTTTAACCTGCCAGAGGGGAGACTGAGATGAGCTCTTAGGCAGAAGCCCTTCCCTGTGAGGGTGCTGAGGCGCTGGCACAGGGTGCCCAGAGAAGCTGTGGCTGCCCCATCCCTGGCAGTGTTCAAGGCCAGGTTGGACACAGGGGCTTGGAGCAAGCTGCTCCAGTGGAAGGTGTCCCTGCCCATGGGAGGGTTGGAGCTGGGTGAGCTCTAAGGTCCCTTCCAAACCAATCTAAGATTCCCGAACCCCATCACCCACCAAGCCCTATAGAGACCTGCAGGTAACTGATGTGCAAAGTGCCTCTTCCAGATCCACAGGAGATTGCACAACCAAATCCAGTCTCTCCTGCTCTGAAGGCCAGGTTCAGCCCTGCCGACACTGTTTCCAAACAGAATATGATGGGAGCAGTGTGTGCCCTGGGGCCCACCCCACAGGGTGTTATGGTAGAGCATCCCTGGTGCTGGACCAGGAGCATCCCTGTGCCCCCACATAAGGAATGAGCTGAGCATTCTGAAGGATTTGAGGGAGCACAAGGAGGAGCAGGCGTGGCCTCTGCAAAGACTTTGCTGCCCAGACAGGCCTGACGTGCCTCTGCTTGTGGGATTTAATGCTTTGATGCTTGAATTGCTTGGGAATACATTTGCCTTCAGAGCTGAGGAGGGCGTTGATTGATGCTTAAATACTGGTTGCTGCCTGGGAGCCTGCACTCCATAGAGCAGGTTAAGTTTGGTCTCAGTCTTGGTTTTATACCAAATTCGTGCTGATAAACTCCACGAGGACACAGGAACATCTGGGGTTAGACATTCGGAAGCTGTTCCCTGTGAGGGTGCTGAGGCGCTGACACAGGGTGCCCAGAGAAGCTGTGGCTGCCCCATCCCTGGCAGTGTTCAAGGCCAGGTTGGACACAGGGGCTTGGAGCAAGCTGCTCTAGTGGAAGGTGTCCCTGCCCATGGCAGGGGTTGGAACTGGATGAGCTTTAAGCTCCCTTCCAATCCAAACCAGGCTGGGATTCTATCATTCTGGTTTGCTCCTTTTCCTTGTGCTTCTCCTGCATACAGCTGGTGACACTCCAGTGCTGTGAAGTGTTGGATGCTCAGGACACTGTCACGTGTTACAGCCCAGTACCAAACAAAAAACCCAAAACCCTTGGGAAAACTGTGAAAAGGGAACGAATTCCTCATAATTCCTGTCTGAATAAAGAGCTGCCACTTTCAACAAGTATCGCAGCCCGCCAGGCCCCGGGAAGCGCTGCCCTCTCGTGGGGTAAGGCAGCACTACACACTAATTCACTTCCAAATCACGAGCATCATTAACTAACCAGGGGGGGCTTTGGGTGCACTGGAACATGCACTGGGCACGTTGTTTGTCAAACGGACTCTCCAGAATGAGCTCTTCAGGTCTGCAGTGATACAAGCACAGTTCTTCCTTTCTTCTCCAGATGCAAACATATCTATATGTGCATGTTTATTATTATTAGCATGAATCTGAAGAGTGTGTTAAGCTTAGATCAGAGCACCCACGCTATTAAAGAGTCTTTGCTTCCTACCATCCAGAGGAATCTGGAGAGTTATGGGGCTTTAAACAACTTTCCTGAGGACACAGCAAAGCGGTAACCAGAATTGGCTCAACAAAAAACCATGGAAAACCTTCCCTGCTGCCCCCCGGCCCGTCCTGCTATCTTCACCTCACTCTCGCCTGTGAGGAGGGTGACAGGAAGCAACTGTTTGGTTTCACAGCTTGCTTTTCACACATCTTCCACCTGAATTTCAACCTTAGCTATAGAAAATCAGTTTTGCCATTTGATTCTTTGATTTAGCTGCCCTTAACCCCATAGCAGAGAGCGAGCGTTGCTCTGAATGAGAGGTGTTAGCAGCAACCCACACCTGTGGGATTTGGAGCAGCACCCAGGGTGCAATCCCATCCACCACCATCACTTATCTTTGCTGGGCTCTCATTATTTCCTGGGTAATGAGGTTTAGAGTTCAGCCAAGGGACACACTGCAGTAATATAAACCTGGAAGACAGGAGATCTGCTCTCAGCATGCATTTGGCCGCATTTCTTCAGTGGATTTAACACTGCTGCTCATTTCTGCCTTGGACGCACAATAGCCTGGCAGAGGAGATGCTGCAGCACTAATGAACCAACAGCCAGACATCACCTGCATCCTGCCCCAGTGAAGTGGGGTGCGCTTCACTGAATGAGCAATGAGTATGTATCTCCCAAATAATCCAGTTCCAGGGGTGAGGATATCACCTCTTCCTTGCCAGGGAATGAGACACAGCAACTAAAGCAACAGAGAGGCAGCAGAGCTCAAAAGCATAGAATCATATATCCATGGAATGGTTTGGGTTGGAAGGGACCTTAAAGCTCACCCAGTTCCAACCCCCAGCTGCCATGCGCAAGGACACCTTCCACTAGAAGCAGGTTGCTCCAATCCCTGTCCATCCTGGCCTTGAACACTGCCAGATTTATAGTTACCAAAGGTACTTTAGTAACCAGATGTGCACAGCCAGCAGTCAAGAGGGGTTTTCTTTAGAGCAGAGGAATAATCAAATTCCATGTAGAGATGCCGGGAAGGAGAACCGGATGTACAGGAGACAGCACAGTGTCATTTACAGGCAGACATCCCTCCGTGCAGGTCTTGGAACCTGGCCAGGGGGTTCAGCCCATGGGGACATCTCCAAGAAGTGATGGCCTGTGGAGGGGGCACCAGCATCTCTGATGCTGGTGGAAAAGGGTCAGAAAGGTCCCCCAGTACCTTGTGGCAGCAGAAAATGGATAAAGGGATGATGGCTACCAGCTTCACCATTGCCAGAGAGGAAACCAGAGCCCAGGCTGCCTGGCTTGGCTCTCTCTGCTTGCCCACCCATGTGCCAAGGAGCCAGCCACAGCAATATGGTCTGATCCTCCCATAGGGTTATTTTCCCTTCTATTTATCATGTATTCCTTTCACAAGTGAAGGGTATCTCATTTAAATCACCATCACTGGCTGATGGATTCAGCCTTCACTGGCAAAGGCTGTCCAAGAGGAGCACGTGTGATAAATGACCCTGTTCTGTAAGAAAACCACACTGGTTTATACTGTGCATGTCACAAGAGCAACTGGCACCACAACACAGACTGAAAACATGCAGCAGCCTAAAATTGCCTGGGAGGGCTGTAGCCTTCTCATGCTCCATGTAACAGAAATGCTCTGATTAAATAGCAGCATCACATGCAAAGAAAATGCAGGGCTGTAGATTTCCCCAGACATGCACAATTTGATGGAATAGCTGAACATATTCCAAACTGCACAACCTTTAAGGGTGTATTCCACACAGGTACACCACTGAGATAGTTATGTGCCACCTGCTTCTTGCCCCATCCGCATCCCATGGGCTGAATCCAGGAGGAATCACAACCCTGCCCTGGCTCCTGCTGAGCACCCCCCGGGCAGGGCTGTGTCAGGCAGCACCCTGGGCCGTGCTAAAGCAGCTTTGAGCAGTAACAAATGCAACAAAACACATTAAACACTAAATATCCTTCTGTTGGGCATGACTCACGTCAAGGACAAACACCCGCCATGCTTCAGCATGTGTAAAGCACGCTTCCTGTGTGTAAAGACTATTTTATCACCTAAAAAAGAACCCAACAAATCCAACTCCTGTGAGAAAGAGTAACTTCTTACAATCAGTAGAAATATTTCCCATTCTTGAGCCACATCCTGACTAATCTTTCCAGACAATCAAGACATGAGCCAATCTCCCCGTTCCAGCTTGGCCAGCTGGTAAAGCATCTGACAGTAGAACTAGCTGAAACACTTTGAGCACAAACATCCCCTTGTCCATTCATTTTCTTCCCTTTTCCTTTTTGCGGGCTTTACTTCACAGAAATGACACGTTAGGACTGCACAGGGAGAGACACATGTCTTGCAGCTCCAGTGTGCTGCTCCTCGGAGGTGGAGGGAGGATGTTTCAGTTATTCAGCTACTCCTTCACATCCACAGCAATCCCAGCAGGTTGGTATGGCCCTGGACAGGGCTGAGCCTTTTCCAGAGGTAGGTCTTATCTGCTGGATGGGCTCTTCTCCATCTCCTGCCCACCTGGGATGCTCCAAGACAGAGGCAGCAGCAACGCAGCCCAGAGCTGTCTGCTCCACAGCAGCAAGCTGTGGGCAATCAGCACCAGCTGAAGAAGCCTTTATATCGCTTGCTTCTCAGACAAGACTTTGGTTTTGGTCCAGGGACTCCACCTGACAGATGGGTTTTTGCCTCCGAAGAGGGATTTTCACTGCCTGGGTAGGAAGTGCTTGTCCCTCATGCACCGGGAGCCCACAGGCAGTTTGAGGCAGATAATGGGATGCAGGCATTCATAGAATCACAGAAACCCAGACTGGTTTGGGTCATCCAGCTCCAACCCCTGCCATGGGCAAGGACACCTTCCACTGGAGCAGCCTGCTCCAAGCCCTTGTGTCCAACCTGGCCTTGAACACTGCCAGGGATGGGGCAGCCACAGCTTCTCTGGGCACCCTGTGCCAGCGCCTCAGCACCCTCACAGGGAACAGCTTCTGTCTAAGAGCTCATCTCAATCTCCCCTCTGGCAGGTTAAAGCCATTCCCCTTGGCCTGTCCCTACAGGCACTTGTTCAAAGCCCCTCTCCAGGTTTCCTGCAGCCCCTTTAGGCACTGGAGCTGCTCTCAGGTCTCCCCTTCAGGAGCCTTCTCTTCTCCAGGCTGCCCCAGCCAAGCTCTCTCAGCCTGGCTCCAGAGCAGAGCTGCTCCAGCCCTCGCAGCATCCCTGTGGCCTCCTCTGGGTTGAAGAAAACCATGTAGGAACAAAGCAAAAACCACAACGTAGGAGAGAAGTCTTCACATCTCCATCCTGAGATATTTTTAGCTGGAAGGCACAAATGCATCACCAAGATATAAAAAGAAAGCTCCCACTGCTCCCTGCGATGGAGACTTCGGTGCGGTGCTCTGCCTGCTGCCCACCCCAGTCAGACACTCACTCACCCTACAATGGGATGGGAGCAGGGACTCTCAAGGGGGTGGAAAGGAACTCATTTAGGAAAGGAACAGTCTGTGCTCACCTGCCTGCCCACATGACACCCCAGCACAGCTCTGTTCAGGGGCAGGCAATCCTCATACTGTGGGAAGAGCAACAGACACCTTGCATTTACACACGGGCACAATGAAGCGTATGTGGATAAGCTTTTCCGATTCTGATCCTTGGAATAAAACATTAGTATTACAAAGAAAAACTCTGTCAGATAGAACCAATTTCCTCTTACCATTATCTGAATGGAAAACCAGGATGGGTTTCTATCGGGGGCTCCTCATCTAGATGCATCTGTGCCTATGCTGTTGTTCTGGGTAAAAAGGACCAACCTTTTCTGTTCTCCATGGGGAGAAAAAGGCTTTGATTGCTGCTGGTCAGTTCTCACCATCAGGCTGTGCTGTCTTTTGGTGTCAAGGATGTGATCACACAGTGGTATGGTGTCACAACGCCACATATTCTGCACACATCCTACCACCTCTATCATGTCAAAGCGGCCACATGAGGAACCAGCGACACCTGCAGCTTCTGCTGCTGGCTCAGCCCCAGGAGACATGGGCTAGGTAAATCATAGACTGGCTTGGCTTGGAAGGGACCTTGATCTCAACTAGTTCCAATCCCCTGCCACAGGCAGGTACACCTTCCACTAGAGCAGCTTGCTCCAAGCCCCATCCAACCTGGCTTTGATTTGCTGCTCTTTGTTCTTTTCAGGTTTCCAGCAAGCCTGAAAAGGAGAGGGAAATTGTGTTTTCCTGGTTTAGCATGGAACCAGAGCCTTCCAACTCAACCATCCCTCAGTGCTCTGCAACCCTCCTGCTGCCCCTCAGTCCTTAGCTGGTAGAAAGGATGTGCATGGGGGGACCACCATGGCCCATTGCTTCTCAGCAGCTTGTGCTGAGAACTAGATGAAGTTGGATGGGGTTGGAACTGGATGAGCTTTAAGGTCCCTTCCAACACAAACCACTGTATGATTCTGTGGTTCTATGAAATCAGACCAGATGAAGCAGACCAAGGCAGACCCCATGCCTGCTGCTGTGCCCAGTCATGCCAGCAAGGTTATACTGGGACGTAGAACTATGGAACACTGTGACCTCCTGCAGAACAGAAGCAACGAAGCCAAGGCAATGCTGGCACTGGGTCTCTCCATCCTTTCTCTGCTCTTCCTGTCCTTTCCCATTATTAGATGTCTGCTCAAAGAGGAGGGCAAAAGGAAACAATTAGGGGTAGCAGCAGCAGCCTAACATGCAGCAATATCCATTAACTGGGAGGCTGCTCTGCTGCCATTAGCTTTGAGCCGCTTTTAGCATTTTCATTAGCTCTTGGATGCTTTTGATGTACTTAATTTACGCCACAGAAACCGTAGATGATGGCAGCTGATGATTAAGATGTGCTTTCACTCTCGTTGAGTGCACCGAGTACCTTGTAGCTACAGACCATGCATATCAAGAGCTATTGCTTATTATTCAGAGCTGTTACATTAATCATGTGCCTGCTTTGCTCTGGGAAGAGGAATTAGAATATAGCAATATTCTGTCTGCTTGTTTTTAAAATACATATGTGGGTGGACACTGCAGCTACTGCTCACATCCCTCTCTTCCAAGTGGCAGAATTGCTGTTTGTGATTCTCCTCCCTGGTATTTTCTCCTAACACTGATTTGGTTGGCCAGAGCCAGGAAGGAAGCTGCCTCCAGGCAGTTGATGAGTGCTGCATGGAAATAATAAATAGTGCTAATTGAGGAATGTTTGAATTTCTGGGCTGCGGAGAGGAAACCCTGGAACAGCTTTAAGTGAACAGTGCTGTAGTATTTTTCCTCCAGCAGAGAGACAGAAGACCCACAGTGCCATTATCTTTGTCCATTAAAAGACAATTTGACACCTTCTAGTTTGAATATTGCTGATCAAGTTCTCAGAAATGCACTGCAATGCTGTTTCTGATCATTATTTAAGAGCTCAACAATAGCAGGAAGCAAGAAACTGGTTTTTAAGAGTAAAATTTGAGCCAAGCTTTAAAGCAAGCTTGAGATGCTGAAACACAGATCTAAGGAAAACCTGAGTTAATGCTCCGCTCAGTCCATGTTGCTTGGTGGAGAAACTGAATGACAGGGTTACGTTACTGCTGGGAATACACACCTAGCTGGTCAAAGCTAGGAACTGCCAGTCCTCACTATGTCCTGAGAGGGTAAGTGTGTCTGAAGTGCCTCAGCCCTCACCCAGCTGCCAACACATCTCTCAATTCACTCAGGGGGTTGCACAGACAATTTGTAGTCAACTGAGTTCACCTCGTGATCTTGGAAGACGTTCTGGAGGCATCAAGAGCAACTCGACACGTTGCATCAGTGTCTTCTGTGACCCTGTCTCATCACATCCGAACCTGTGAACAATATTACAGAAAAACAGTGAGTTCTGGGATTCAATGAAGGGGAGGAAGAAAGAGACAAACAGTATAAGTTGAGAACTAGCAAGTTACCGTTCTGCATGCCACATATGAACAGGGTGTCAAGGATGTCTCCAAGCTGAGGAGTGTACAGGATGCATAAATAGCTCCACAAAAAACATGCTGTTGCTGCCTCATGAACAGGCATGCTGCTGGCAAACTGCAGTTAAGGACCAAGCCTGTCATGTAACACAAGAGCCAGCTCGACCAGACTGCAGAGCTGCTTGTTACTGCAGAGGAATGATTTTACCTGAGTGTCTTTCACTGGAGTATCATCTGATTCAAAACCACCCCACATAGATCTATTCACTTTATCAAACTGCACTTACTCAAACAAGGCTAAAGCATTTACTTCCAACATATACTCCTCACACTACAAAACACTGATCCTTAAAATCATTCCTTTAATTCAAAGTGCTCTTCCATGAGAAATAAAACGTCAGCATGTGCGCGATAAATTCCTCAAACACCATCAGGCACATACTTCAATATTGTTTTAGCCAAAACTTACCCATCACTCCCCAGAAATAATGGATCTTCAGCTATTCTCCAGTGAGTCCAAGGGGTGGAATTCTACAGCTACACCATCCCTCTGGAATAACAATGTTATTAAAGACTGCTGGTTGTAAGAGCACAAGAGGAATGATGCCAGTGCCTGTTCCAAACTCACCAGGTCCAGGTGAGGAGGAGGCAGATCCCAGTACCAGGTTTATGAAGTACCATTCATCTCCAAGTGGAATGTGGCCACTGTTTTGTAATGATTAGGGAGCATCCCAAGCAATATGGTATTCTTCACTCTAACTATAGCTGCTCTCCGCATAGCTCCCTGGAAGACTGTAAAGATACTGCCCTGTGATTCAGATTCATGTAGAGCTCTTAACAGCCAACAACTTGACAGGCACCAGTTCAATTAAACCAAATTTCCCTCCTTATGAGAGATTACACACAAAAATCAGACAGCTCAGCTTATATGGAAACAAATTAGACAATTTATTTCTTACTACAGATGTAATTTACAGTACAAGTGATGGAGCACACCCCAAATATAGGTAATTTACATAGCATGAAAGGCAGCCACACCAGGCATTGCTTGCTCCCACACTGGGACAACCACCATCCTGCACCAGGAGCCCTCCAGCATCCCCAGCCCAATGCCCCATAGCCCAAGTGAGCCTGTGGGACCTCCTCTCATAGGCACCACAGCCAGCCTGGGGGATCTGCCTGTGATTCTCTAGGGCACAGGCAGGGCTGAGCCCATTTTCATAGAATCATAGACTGGTTTGTGTTGAAAGGGACCTTAAAGCTCCTCCAACTCCAACCCCTGCCACAGGCAGGGACACCTTCCATAGAGCAGCTTGCTCCAAGCCCCTGTGTCCAACCTGGCCTTGAGCACTGCCAGGGATGGGGCAGCCACAGCTTCTCTGGGCACCCTGTGCCAGCGCCTCAGCACCCTCACAGGGAAGTGCTTCTGCCTAAGAGCTCATCTCAGTCTCTCCTCTGGCAGGTTAAGTTTTGTCTGCAGCAGTTGTTCCCTGCACTCTGCCAAGCCCCAGCCCTCAGTGATCTCCACATCACACCTAGGGAAACCACCGCAGTGGTGATGAGATGTTACTGAACACCTCGTCTGTGCGAATAATTACAGATACGGGCTGCCCTGCCTTTGCACAGGCATCTCTGTGAAGGCAGTGGGAGTTGTAGAGACATTAGTAGGTCTCATGACATTTCAAAAAGGCTTAAATATAAAATGTCTTATAGGGGTTTCAAAGACTGGAATGGAACTGAAATAGTCTTTGCCATCACAATTGTGAGATGCTAAAAACAACCTGTAGAGAAGCATTGCGTGTGTGGATGTGAAAGAACAAAGAGATCAAGATCCATGCGCAAAGTTAGAGAGCAAAAAGCAAGAGTTCTTTTCAAGCAAAGCCCTTAAGGATGCTCCTACAGCTGCCCTTCAGCTTGACTCACCCCTAACCACAACAGAAGGGAAGGTTACACACAGCAGTGGCACAGAGGGCTGTACCAGTCAGCACCACAGGTCCAGAATGGGAAGCCTGTGGGATATCATCTTAAATGAGATCAGGTGTAAAGCCTTTGTATCAGTGTGGCAAATGGGCACCTTTGCTTTGGCAAGCATAACATCTCAGCACCAAACGCTCACGCAGAACTTGAGTTTCTGAAGTAATGAAGAGTGAGACGTCCTGCGGAATCAAACGGCATGAGAGCTGTACCTGGGGCAAACTCCTCTGGCACACACAGAGCCAATTGGACCCCCATGGTTGGGTAGGAACAGCCCAAGGAGACCAAAACCCACTCACAGACATAGGAGACAATGGAGCCTGAGGAGCCAGGACGGATTGTAAGAACTGTTCAAATATGTGAAATATCAACATGGAGACAAGCTTCATGGCTCTGTTTGTTAGTCTGCAACACATGAGCAAATGATGGCTGAAAAGACCCTTCCAGAGCATCTTACACACAACCCCAGCACTTAGTTATTAATAGACACTAATGCTTTCAAACTAAGAAAGGGTATGTACTTTCCAGCATCTCCTGCTCCATATTTTGCTCAACAATAAAAACATTTCACTACAAAAGTGCTATAAACAGAAGCAATTCCTCTCTTCCATGTCTCTTGCGTCAAGACTATGTTGCTGTGTAAAAATCACATCTACAGTGCAGTACTGAAGTCCTTACAACCTTCTGCTCAGAAGCAGATCTACAAAGTAGATCTACAGCACAGGCTTATAGGGAGTACCTGCACTTGAAATCTTTCTCAACCATGCACTCCAGATGAGGCTCATCACACTTGTCTCCTGTTAAGAACAGCCAAAACAAAGAAAAGTGGGAGGAGGGAGACAAGAGACTAAGCCCAT
This sequence comes from Amazona ochrocephala, assembly GCA_039720435.1. Taxonomy (NCBI): domain Eukaryota; kingdom Metazoa; phylum Chordata; class Aves; order Psittaciformes; family Psittacidae; genus Amazona; species Amazona ochrocephala. Next base: position 23,365,733 of record CM077887.1, read on the forward strand.
ACCTCCAGACCTTTTATCTGTGGGAAGTGTCTGCTGAAAGCTTCCATCTGAGAGGAGTCTGCTTTAAACATGCAGCTTCCAGGTACAGATGTTCCTTCCCAAAGCAGTGTTACCTGAATCTGTATTAAATCTCAACTAAAACCTGGGTAACTTGGATGAAATAAAGAGAGGATGGGGCAATAAACATCCAAGAGAACTCCAGGAAGACTGCAAAAGTAGCTTCAGCCACATGCAAAACCAGACTGCCAGTTGAGAAAGATGAATTGCCACTATAAGCAGCTACTACATTGGCTGCTACTCACAACACCCCAATCACCTTCATGGAGGCAGCTCTTGCCTAAGGATGTGAAGAATCACCCCTGGATTTGGAGCCAGAGCATATGGAAGCCCCTGCCCCAGTGAACAGGGAGATCAGAGCAAGGGGGATGAGAAAGCAAACGGCCTGATCACATGCAGGTATAGCTGCAATCACTCTTGGAACTGAAGCAGGCTCGAAATCACACAGCACATGGGGAAATGTGAACTTCTTACATGGAAAACTGAGTCTTTGGTAGGCAAGCCAGTCTGTCTGCCAAAAATACAAGCATCTGGAGCCACATCCACATTCATTTGCAGTGCAAATGCTTGGCTTTGATAAAGATGGATTCCTGAAAGCAATTTCTGAAGTACACACATTATAGATAGGATTTCTTTTGAGCTAACAGGCTGAAACACTGAAACCTAGCATGTACTCACAGGAACAGAGATGTTTGTTTCTGGCTGACATTCTTCTATACACTTCTTGCATTACAAACTTCCAGTCACATGTAATTGCTAGCACCGAACATTTATTGTCTTAAAAAAATAAACATGCAGAAAGCCATCCCCTTTAAAACCAACACATAAAATAATCCAGCGGAGATCTGAGAGAAAAGGAATAGCCCTGTAAGGCATGGATTTGTCTGAAACCTCCAGTAGAAATGGCATTTTCTGTGGGAGTCTGTGCTCCAGCTTTGTCCAGCCAAAGTCAGTCACATAACAGAGCACTTGCCTTGCAGTTTATCTTTCTTCTTCTGCTGCTTGGACTTCTTTCCATCCACCTGGAGACTGATAGTTCTCCTCTTCTCCAGATTCAAGAGCTCCTGGAAGAGCTCCTGCACATTGTAGTTCATTTTGGCCGATGTCTCCATAAAGGAGCACTTCCACTTGCTGGCTAATGCTTGCCCCTCGCTAGCATCCAGCTCCCTCTGGGTCTCATCACTTTTGTTCCCCACCAGCATTATGGGGATTTTCTGGATGTCCCCTTTAATCTGACAGATCTGTTCAAAGATGGGCTGGAGATCTTCCATGGACTGCCTGCTGGTGACGGAGTACACCAAGATGAAAGCATGCCCTTTGGATATAGACAGCCTCTGCATGGCAGGGAACTGATGGCTTCCCGTGGTGTCTGTGATCTGAAGGGTGCAGATGCTCTTGTCGCAGCTGATGACCTGCCGGTACGTGTCTTCGATCGTGGGGACATAGATTTCCCTGAAAGTTCCCCTTACAAAGCGAAGGACCAGGGAGCTTTTGCCAACCCCTGCTGCTCCAAACACAACCACCCTGTAATCATTGCTTTGTTCAGGCATGTTTGCTGCGCTGCTGATACAAGTGAAGGCTTTAACTGGAAAAGCCCGAGTTCTTCGAGTTTACACCCCTTTATACAGAGGGGGCCTTTAGAGAGAGGTGGAGATGGGAGAGGGGAAAAGAGAAAGATGTGCAGGAGGAGAGAAAGAAAAAGAAATCATTCACACCGGTCTTGTCATTTCACAGAATCCCAGACTGGTTTGTGCTAGGAGAGAACTTAAAGCTCACCCAGTCCCAACCCCTGCCACAAGCAGGGACACCTTCCACTGGAGCAGCTTGCTCCAAGCCCCTGTGTCCACCCTGGCCTTGAACACTGCCAGGGATGGGGCAATTTCACAGTATGTTATTGAAATAAACAAGTCAGTAAGTCACTCCCCTCCCATCCTTTTTGCATTGAATGTAAATAAACCGCAGCCATCCCTCCCCAGCCATACACCCCATGCGCGCTTAACGTTATGAGAGGTGAAAATAAACTCACCTGTAGCCATCGGCTCCAGCGCTCTGCGAAACGGGACCGGACTCGCCTCCCATCAGCGGGGAAACCTGCCGTCCGCGGCCGGGGCCCCGCCGCTGCGGGGATGGGCGGGGATGGGCGGCCCCGAGCCCGCCTCCTTCTCCTCGCCTCTCCTCCTCGGTCCCGGGGCTGCTGCCGTTCGCACCGCAGGCCCCATCGGAACGTGCCGGCTCACTCCCACTACCCTATGGCTGGCATTTAAAGTGGATTTTGCTCCAGCACTCGGAACTCGGGGTCGCGTTCCGTCGCCGTGCAAAGCAGCAGGGTAGACCTGATGTACGCCCTCCCTCAAAGGAGCCACCGAGCCCTTCGCGCTGATCTCCACTGCTTTGGTTTGGCTCCCTCATGCTGGCAAATAAAGAGCTGTAGTTCACATTCACAAGTAGTATTTTTCACAGAATCCCAGCCTGGTTTGGGTTGGAAGGGACCTGAGAGCTCATCCAGCTCCAGCCCCTGCCACGGGCAGGGACACCTTCCACTAGAGCAGCTTGCTCCAAGCCCCGTCCGCTTCCCTGCCCAGAACACCCTCCGATATGGCAGATCGGAGCACGTTAACCCGCTGCCGGACCCGAGGCAGCCATGTCCCCCGTGCCGCACCACCGCGTCCGGGAGCCCGCAGAGCCGCTCCGTCCGGCCTCAGCTCCCGGACCGCCTCAGCCCCCTTCCCTGCCACCGCCATGGCGGGCGGGAGAGGGCGCCCCGCGCCCGGCTGCCGCCTCACGGCCCCGCGGTGGGACGCTGCCGAGCGCGGCCCATTTGCCCGAGCCCAAAATGGCCGCCGGCCCCCATGAGGGAGCTGAAGGAGACCCCCGGGCTGAGGGAGGCCGCCCTGAGACCCCCAACCCGCGGCTGCAGAGCCACCGCCCGCACCACGGGAGGCACCACAGCGGCCTCTACCCGGGGCCAGCCCGGCTCGGTAGCGGGTTGATGTGCACAGCTAATTGGCAGTGTTAAAGCAGCGCTCCTGCCTTGGCTGGAGGGCTCAGCTCTCCTCCCCGGCTGCTGGCTGCAGGGAGCGGGAGGAGTAACATCTGGAGCAGAGGTTCAGCTGCATGGGCTTTAGGTCCTTTCCAGCCCTATTCATTGTGTGATTCTGTTTGTCAAGCTGACAGGCACAATTTGTTGTTGATTCCCTGAGGATAGAGCCAGTCTCAGCCTGTACTAACAGCAACACCTCCAATCCTGACGATTAAAACCGTCCCTGTGGCTGACTAACCGGGAGGGGGTGCGTTGCCTGGATGAGAATTCCCTTTTTTAACCTGGAATGGTTCTTTTCCTCCCTGAGTATGCCCTTGAGCTTGGAGCAGAGCTTCCCCTCAGGAAGCCTGCGAGGAGGGGGAGGGCACTGGGCAGCAGTCAGGGAGCTGTCGGCATGGAGCTACCTCCGGGGAGAAGGGACGGGCCCCAGGCAGGCACTGGGGAAGCTGCAGTCACAGGATCCCAGCCTGGTTTGGGTTGAAGGGACCTTAAAGCTCATCCAGCTCCAACCCCCTACCACGGGCAGGGACACCTTCCACTAGAGCAGCTTGCTCCAAGCCCCTGTGTCCAACCTGGCCTTGAACACTGCCAGGGATGGGGCAGCCACAGCTTCTCTGGGCACCCTGTGCCAGCGCCTCAGCACCCTCACAGGGAACAGCTTCTGCCTAAGAGCTCATCTCAGTCTCCCCTCTGGCAGGTTAAAGCCATTCCCCTTGGCCTGTCCCTCCATCCCTTGTCCAAAGCCCCTCTCCAGCTTTCCTGCAGCCCCTTCAGGCACTGGAGCTGCTCTCAGGTCTCCCCTTCAGGAGCCTTCTCTTGTCCAGGCTGACCCAGCCCAGCTCTCTCAGCCTGGCTCCAGAGCAGAGCTGCTCCAGCCCTCGCAGCAGCTCCATGGCCTCCTCTGGCCTCGCTCCAACAGCTCCACGTCCCTCTTGTGCTGCTGCCCCGGAGCTGGATCAGGACTCGTGCATAACTACATGCATTTGGCAGTGAAGGTGCCCTGTGCATTTAGGCTCCTGCAGGGATGTATTTGGGGAAAGTACAAGTTTTCTCCCGTTTTAATGCAGGCAATGCTCATGTCCATTTGGAACAGTTGCCCTTTTTCACCCACCTTTGCTGTGGTTTTTAAGCCCTGGCAAACCCACAGCCGCTGTCTGTAACAGGCACCAGGTCCCACATACTCCATCTGCTGCTGTTAGCTCCCAAGATTTAATCCCCTCTCACCTTCCCTTTGCTGGGAAACAATTCCTGTCCCTCCTGCAGCTGTTCTGATGGCTCTCTCTCCAGGCAGGAGGACTTGCTCTCAGCAAGCTGCATAACCTGCACGTCATTCCCTTTGCCTGAATCCTGCAATTCATGGGCATTGATTGAAACCCCATCATTTCTGGTGTTTATGAGGCATTTATGAACCACAATGAAACGCTAACTGTTCCGATCTCAGCTAGCCACGTGTGCTCGAAGGCACATAGCCCATATTCAGCCATTCTCCAAGCTCTCCATGGTTTTGGGTGGGTTGCCATTCCTCAGTTACTGGCCGTTTGAGCCCAATTAGGGATTCAAGCCTGGGATCTCACCCCTTTTGGCAGCTCTCTCCCATCCCAGTGGCTGTGCTCTGCACACATGAGGCAGCTGAGCAAGGCTCGGCTATGTCCTACCTCGCTGGGCACAGAACTGAGCCTGGAGGCAGCTCTTTGTAAGAGGCATTTGTTTGATAAGTAATGTGATATGCAAAGCCAACAGGCTCCTGTTCTGGGAAGGATTCGTGACTCTCCTCCAGTAAGAACAGTAGGAAAGGAGCTGTGAGTCAACTTGGCAGAGGCAAAAGAGTGGGAAGGGCTCCAGCCTCCCTGGAGCAAGGATGGAAAGGAAAGACACGTCCTGTGCAGTACCGCTGTCCTGCATGGGACAGACTGAGGAAGGATACAGCTTAATGGTGCTGGCTCCGTGCCCTGCTGTTGGGCAGGGTTTGCTTGGGATGGAGCTGGCAGCAACCAGAGCAATGTCAAATGGAAGTTTTCAATGGAAATGGGCTGTTTGTGAGAGCCCCTTTGTAAAGCAGAGCCCAGAGGGAGCAGGGGGTGAGGCACCGGGTGCTGCTTTGCCTGGGGAGCTGCTGCTGCTGCCCCCCAAAGCCGCCTGAGGAGCTCCTGGAGCTGTGAGCTGCTGCGGGACAGCAGAAGGGGTGGGTGAAGATGATCAGGTCCCTTTCCTGCAGTGACTTTGCCAGGGATTGTTTCTGTTATGCTAGGAATCCCTTGGGACTCACGGGGTTTGCACAAGAGCTTTCCCAGGTTACCCAGCCCGGGCAGTGCTCCTCACTGCTTTTCTATCCACATTAAGGGTAGTAAATCCCCCTTTCCTATTGCTTAGCAAGCATGGGGGACACCCCACCCAACTTCATCAGCTTCCTTGGGAGAGGAGGAAGTCTGCAGGCTGCATTTCATCCTGGAGCCACATGGCTGAAATCGTGCAGGTCAGCTTTTGGGGTACAGGGAGAGCCTTGCTTTAGTGGTCCAATCTTTGGGCATCACTGAGGCATAGCACAGCACTACCAGCTCCCAAAGGCCCTCATAGGTCTTGCTGGAGAATGTCCCAGTGACATGGGAGCATCCATCCTGCTTTGTCCACTCTCTGCTCCCTTTCCATTGCTTTCCCTTTGGAGCTCACCGAAGCTTTCCTTCTCTTGTGGGAGGCGCTTGATATTCACAACCAGTACAGCCGCCTCCTTAGGATTGCTTTGAATGTCACTGCGGAGAGGTGTGACACAGCAGCTGGAGGCAGAAAAGGGATTTTCCTCTGGAATTGCATAAATCAGTATTAAACCAGAGGATGTGCCAGTGGTGCTTATCAGAAAGGGCGGCTCTTCCCAGTAATGCCGAGACTTGGGAGAGCTGCTCCACCTGTAAATTGTTGATTAGAAAATGTTCCACAGTGGTTTATCTATTTTAGAGGCAGAACATCCATCTCATGAGCGAGCTCCTCTGTACCTGGAAGGGTGCCCTTCCTCTGGAAACACGGGAGGGATTTAAGCTCCACAAAACGAGGATGGAAAAACAGAAGAACACACAAGTATCTCATCCTGGATACAAACTTCCCTTGACTTGAGATAATAAAGCAGCCAAAGGATAGGACTTTTTTAAGGATACAACTATTAACCCTGAGGAGAAGGACTCAGGTTGTTGGGTGAGGAGAAGCTCCCCATGACCCGGCTTCAGTGTGCGCTTGAGCCCAGAACCCCCCTGTGCTGGGCTGCACCCCCAGAGCATGAGCAGCAGCTCAAGGGAGGGGATCCTGCCCCTCTGCTGTGCTCTGGGGAGACCCCCCCTGCAGTCCTGATCCAGCTCTGGGGGGTTGGAACTGGATTGTCTTTAAGGTTCTTTCCAGCCCAACCCATTCTGTGATGCTATGAGAGGTTCAGGTCTCTGCTGGGACACCCAAACTCGCCCAGTCACAAGTTGTTTCTTCCATTCTGAAGCTGAGTAGCAAGGCTCAGATCCATCCCTGCATTGGAATCACTGCAGCTCCTTGCTCAGCTCTTCAGCCACAAACGAGCTTTGGAGCCAGGGCTCCAGTGCTGGACTTGAAGAAGACACATAAAACATCTCAGAGGAAACCCAACGGTTAAACTGTGCCAACCAAAGACCTCCCTTAAGGTCCCCAGCTCACCCACAGGCTATCACAACCCATTTCCCTTCTACTGCAGCCTTCTAGGCTCTCGGGCAGTTCTCCCCACCCAGTGGCACAGAAGCACGAAGCTCCTGGGACCGGCTGGACCCTGAGCAGCGCCCCGGAGGTAACCGGAACTTCCACATCAGCGAACTCCCTCGTTTCCAGAGGCAAGGGCTTTGTCATTAAAGCCTCCGAGAGCCGCGCTGCGGTGGCAGCAGAGGGCAGCAAAGACCGCCAGGGCACGGCTGTGCCCCCGCCAGCAGAGCCTCGGTACCCAGCGCGCCGGGAGGAGCCGCGTGGAGGTGGCGGTGGCCGTACCCTTATTTACAAGTCATGAACCTGCGCTGCTGAAGCGCCGGTTCCGCCTCTGCCTTGGCTCCGAGCAGCCCCGGTGCCTGCTGAGGCACGGAAGCTGTATCCAACACAGGCTGCAGAGATGGAGCCACCCAGTTCCCTTTCCCCTGCCAAGGACCCTATTGCAGTGGGATCTTCAAGCTGTTGATATTAATCTGTTGACATCATATTTTCCATTACTCCTTAAGTGCAAGGTCTGGGAAACCTTTTTCTTCTTTTGTCCTCCCAGATTATAGATAGAAAAAAAGAAGTCGGGGGAGAGCAGGCTCCAAAGAATACAGCAGCAGACGGAGGATGCCCAAACTGGCATTGCAGAGGGGTAAAAGCAACATGTAAAGTTCACAGCAAAGATGCAACAGCTCCAGGGCTGGCAAACATGGACAGCAAGTGCAGGGCATGGGGCATGAAGGGAAATAATAGAGGCTGAGAGAGCTGGGCTGGGTCAGCCTGGAGAAGAGAAGGCTCCTTAAGGGGAGACCTTAGAGCAGCTCCAGTGCCTAAAGGGGCTGCAGGAGACCTGGAGAGGGGCTTTGGACAAGGGATGTAGGGACAGGCCAAGGGGAGAGGCTTTAACCTGCCAGAGGGTGGTATGCTTTGAGGCAAATACTGTCCAAGCAGCTCAACTGTTTTCCCCAGCAACGAGTTGCGTGACCTGCAACATCCTGAAGTGAGAGCCCAAACAAAAGCAAGGCAGGTCACAGCAGAGCAGCCCCTGGCAGGGACCGGGCCCACCACAGCTGCACGATGTGTGTATTTCAATTAACAAACCCACACGTTTTCCAGGTTGCTTGAAGCCTTCTGCAAGAACTGAACTCGACCTAACCAAAAAAAGGAATATACTTTAATAAGAGCCAGGGCCTATTTCTGAGACATACAAGTAGGGCTGAGGAATTAGGAAGTACAAAACCCCCCCAGACACACACATACACACCCCTCGTAAACAGATTGTTAGTGTTTGACACACGATTTGGTTTGAAAGCTGCGGCTCCCTCATTGTGAGGGGCCCTTACAAAACACAGTGCTACCCTAAGCCGTGGAACAAACCGTGGACACATCTATGGGAACGACATAAATATCACGTAAGAACCCAACGTAAAAAAGGACGTTAAAGTTGCAAAGTCGAGCACAGGAACATGCCGGAGTTAGGGTGATGTGCATTGATTCAGTTCACTTTGTACCTCAACTGCTGCAAGCAGGAACATCGCTTCTTCCTTGGTGGGGGTTGGAATAAGATCTTTAAGTCCTTTCCAACCCAAACCATTCTATGATTGAATCCTTGGACCTCCCAGTGCTTACTTTCTGTGTGTAAATTGCTCACAGGTTACATTTGGCTATCGTGTTGAAGCTGTGGTCACAGCACTTATTCCTTGTGCAGTCAGTGTGCCCCCCCTTTTATTTCTGCTAAACCGCACTGCCTTTCAGTACAGGGGCACTGTCAGCCCCCTTTAAAGAAAAACATCCCAAGCTCATAAAAACTTATTAGTGTTCCAGTTCAAGTATCCCAAAATCACCCAAAGTCAACTTCCTGAAGTAGTTCTTGGCACTTCTGTGCTACAGTGACTCCACATGCTCAGACACAGCAGCACATGAGGGACTTCACCCAGAGTGATGGGTTCAATGTTCCTCAGCTCTGACCCCACATCCTGGCTGAGGTGCTGCTGAGACCTTAGGGCAGCTCCAGTGCCTAAAGGGACTACAGGAAGCCTGGAGATGGGCTTTGGCCAAGGGCCTGTAGGGACAGGCCAAGGCGAATGGCTTTGACCTGCCAGAGGGGAGACTGAGATGAGCTCTTAGGCAGAAGCTGTTCCCTGTGAGGGTGCTGAGGCGCTGGTTGGGGTTGGGACTGGATGAGCTTTAAGGTCCCTTCCAACCCAGACCATTCCAGGACTCTATGAATTCTCTGAACACCTCACCCCAGCTGAAGTATTGACTCATCTCCAGAAAAATGGGAAGGGAAAGCAAAAGGCAGGGAAAGCTGGTGCTGTATTTGGTTACTAACATGCTTGACATGGTGGAAGGGACGGTCAGAGCTGAACGGAACAGCAGCAGCCCCATGCAGACAGTGGGGTGGGTGCGCAGGGCAGGCAGGGACCAGCATCACTGAGCATGAGCTTTTTGCTGGGGTGGGAACTGGGATGAACCAGCACGTCCCAGTGCAAAACAGAGCCCTCTCTGCACAGCCTCAGCTGCTGCCCAGAGCCCTCACTCAAACCCCAATGTGGCAGCAGAGCCAGCACGCATGGGCTTTAACTGGACATCGTGATGCACACATTGCGATCCACTAGAGATGGATTATGGTTTCATAAATCATCTCATTTCTTGTATTTCCCAATTATATTTCCATTTTACAGCCTTAATACTCAGACAATTGATGTGCAACTTCAGAAGTTTTAAGAATGCAAGAACAATATGTCCCTTTTTCCAAGACTGGTACCTGCTATGATTGATTGTGGCTTTGGAAGCCTCCCTTCTTTCCCTCATCTCTGACCCTTCACCAACAGACAGCAGCAGCAGATGCTTATCTTTTAGGGACAAAACTAGGAGGGCGAGTTACACATTACTAGCAGTTACAGCTTACTAGCAGTTAACACGGATGTTTACTAGGGCCAGTTAATGAGGCTCTCTGGATCCTCCAGGCCCTGGAATGTGTACCCGGAGCAGCACAGACCCTTCTGGCCACACTACTTCCCTCACACACCATTAACGCTCCTCTTAGCTGGTCCCCAGCAAGGCGCAGTTTAAGCCTCCAGCTCAGTCCCCACTCCCCTGACCTACTGCAGTGTCACAGCCAGACCAGCCCAGGCACAGCATGGGGGTGAGCGACCTCATTGCCTGATTCTGCTCTGAAAAGCCAAATATCCACATCAGTCCAATAATCCCTGGAAGAATCCAGCTCTGCCAAGCATGCTCCATGCCAGCAGTGCAAGGAGGCGCTCAGAGGCACAGGAGCTGAGGACACACTGTCCCTCTGTGGCCTTTCTCTTCTCTCCCTGGCATGTAAGCACATGAGAATGAATAAGCCATAACAAAATGAGGAAGACAATAAAAGCAAGGGAAACCAAAAGAGGCTGAGAACAGGCTGTGGGACCAGTCCCTCTGGGAACTCAGGACAGGAGCCCTCCTTTCTCCTGCAACTCAGCTCAAGCATCCAGTTTTTGCACTGCCCTATATGAAACAAACAGCTGTAAAACCTACTGAGAAAGCATGCTGCTGCTCCTACTAGAATCTTATGTATTACACACAGGCCACTCCTTCCCCCAGCTGTGCTTCACTCAAGTGACAGGGGTTTGCTGCAAGCCTGTACTAAAGACCTCAAACAAGGCTCAATACAATTATAGATGGTGGAATTGAATGTTCTCACAATGAAGCTTTAGTTCCCCCCAACCAACACCTTGTTGAAGTTGCGCAGAAGAAGATGCTCCAAGTACCAAATCCATGCTCCCTGCCTGAGCCCCCAGCACCACCTTTATGACAGGCACACATCAGCCAAACAACAACTGCCCAACATTAGCTCTGCTCCTTCCCAACATCTGAACCGGCGACTTTGCAACCTTAATGCTTTTCTGTCTGGTTTTTACGTGCTGGAGTGTAACGCAATGGACATATCCCTCCCCCCAGAAATGACTACACCAGGTTAAAAAGAGTTTACAAATGCTCTGCTCGGTGTCACGGTCTGTGAAACACACGAGGCACAGGGTGCTCGAAGAGGGCTCCTGCCACAGGCCTTGTGCTGTCCTCTGCTCTCCACCCCGGTCTGGGTCCCAGTGAGGCCACCTCAGCATTACTCCTGAGCCTCCTTCCGAGCCAGCTTGTAAACCTCCGTGGGCCCGTCCACGTGGGTGATGGTGGTGGTGAGCTGGAGCTCTTCCCCGCTGTTTACACCCAGGTCACCTGAGAAACAAAGCGATTTCATTAGCTCCATCTCACAATGAAATACTTGGGAATTAGAAAGCAAAAGATCCATTTTATTCCCACCAGGCTTTCAGGAGCTACCTGAGCTATGGACTGTGCGACATCTCTATAAATGCCTTCTTGTTAGGAAGAAGGTATTCCCCCAGAACAAGGGGAATGGGTTTAATCTGCCAGAGGGGAGACTGAGATGAGCTCTTAGGCAGAAGCTGTTCCCTGTGAGGGTGCTGAGGCGCTGGCACAGGGTGCCCAGAGAAGCTGTGGCTGCCCCATCCCTGGCAGTGTTCAAGGCCAGGTTTGATGGGGCTTGGAGCAAGCTGCTCCAGTGGAAGGTGTCCCTGCTCAATGCAGGGGTTGGAACTGGATGAGCTTTTATGGTCCCTTCCAACACAAACCAGGCTGGGATCAATTAAAATGCCTGCTAGGAAAAACAAACTATCATTTGCATTACATTTTAAAATGCTGAATGTGCACTTTGGCCAAAAAGTAGAATTCTCAAAAGGTATCACCCACATTATATCCCTTTGTGCCCATGACAGCCTTCAGGTCTTAAAGGCATTTACCATTGGACTGGTCTTCACCGTAGTTCTTGTGCGATGGCGCATACAGGAACATGAGGGCAAACACGTAGAGGTTCCACATCCCATAGATGCCGGTGAAGAAGGCACTGTTCACTTGTATCGTGATGTCCCCCCACTTCCAATGGCCTTCAGTCACCTGCCAGGGAGAAAGCAGACACTGGCTGGTCAGTAAGGCCAAAGTCTGCACAAAGACAGAAGTGATCCCCTAAAGCATCAACTTCACACCAAGGTTTGCCACCTAAACAGTATTACCTAGGAGGTGAGCTCGTTACATCTGAAAGCATTGCACTTCCATGAATGGAGCTTTTATAGAGGGAAAACCAGGCTGAATAATGCAAAGAGCTCATGTGTTGAATGCTGCCTTGCTGCTTCTGGCTCACAGAGAGGCCTGGGCTGACAGCACCAGCCTCAGCCATGCAGAGATTTGTCAAGGTTTAAGGAATTGTCACCACTATTAATGTTACTTGAAGATGCACAGACTGTTCACACTGCAATGTTGGCTTTCTGGTAAAGAAACACACGTAAGGGGGAAAGATAAAAGCTAAATGAGCTTAAACTAGGTTAGCATAGTGATAGGCCAAGGGGAATGGCTTTAACCTGCCAGAGGGGAGACTGAGATGAGCTCTTAGGCAGAAGCTCTTCCCTGTGAGGGTGGCGAGGCTCTTGCCTTGTCCCTACAGGCCCTTGTCAAAGGCCTCCCTCCAAAATGACATCTTTGAAACAGATGCAATCTGAAAAGTCACTTGGAGTAAACCTGCAGATTCACTTTAGCAGTGATACAAACTCTTTTGTACGGAGATGGCATTGGGGCTCCGAATAAACAGCTCCAGCTACTGCTGGGAACAGCAGGGCTGCGGAGTCCACCCGGGGAAGACTGAGCTGTTGTTTCTCTGTGGCCACACAAAGCCACCAGGTCCTTTCAATGTGAAGGGAACATTTTTCCCTCTTGCCGAGTTCTCAGAAATGACTTAAACCCTGTTGGCTGATATTTCAAACAGCACAGCCCAACCCTTCCCGTGAGCCAGGGGCCTTTGTGAAGGCTTCAGGCTGAGCAATTCCATGGCAGCGCTTCAAATAAGTGAAAACAGCTTCTTAAACAGCAAGTTGTTATCAAACCTGCTGGTAACAGGCAGGTCTTGTCTGATCAGCAAGTGAGCTGTTAGTGGCTATGGAACTGGAGGCTGGTGTACTTAGAGGAAGCAGCTCTATCGCTCACCTGGCTCACGATGAAGAAGATGACAGTCATTGCTGCGCATGCCAGGGTGATGAGCATCAGGAACTTGAACCTAAAAATCAGCCCCTGTGTGGAGAGAAATGTCACTGGTCACATTAACAGACTCCACAACACCCAGTTTGGGTTTGAGCATATACGAGAGACAAGCATTAAAATACAGGCAAAGGAAAAAAAGGGTCCAACCCACGAAACCCCAAAGCAAAACAACCTCCACCCACTCCGCTGTGCCGGGGTCATATTCTCCGCTCCCCACACGTCTGCATTCCTGCCGGATGCTCCCGGGCGTGCGTGTCTGGACAGCTCTGCCTTTCCATTACATTTGCCTTTGTGACTGATTTACCAGGAGCTCACGCGGCTGAGGAGGCAGGTCAGCCCGAGCCACGGGCTTTCCCTAGGAGACAGCTCACAGCCTGGCTCAGCAGGACGAGTCAGTGCTTCACCTCCACATCTGCCTGGGAGGGAACTGCAGCAATTCCCAACACCTGTCAAAACTACACTGGCTATTAGAGAAGAGCCTGGACTGCAGGATAAGCTGAGGCTCAACATTGGGAACGTGACTGCAGATAGTTCTTGCTCCCACTAGCTTTACATTTTTACTCACAAGCTCTTTTTGCTTTGTTTTTGCACGTGAGCTGTTCTCCTTAACCTCTGTCTGGAATTCTGGTGGAAATGTCAGTGCCTGCGTAATTACTGAGCCACACTGCAACAACAAATGACTATTAATTTAACTCTTCCAGATCAGATCATGCTGTCTGTACACGGAGCACAGCCCCAGCAGCTCCACAAGATGACCTGAAGCCCTGTGCCAAAGGGAAAGATGCTTAATTTCTGCTTGATATTCTCTCAGTTCCAACTTCCTCTCTTTTATGTGCATCCCTGATGGGTGATAACAGACTTGTTTATATCAGAAGTGACCATTATTTAAGAGAACAACATTGGTGTGTCAATATTTATCACCCACAGAAACAACAAGCACTCTCAGCTTAAGCATCACAGTGTGCTCCTTGTGTTTTGCAGCAGCTAAAGACAGCTGGGGCAGAAACAACACACAAAATCACGGCCTAAAAGCAGGGATAGTAGGCTGAACGAGACACAGTTTGATCCTAGCAGGACAGTTCCCCTCCTGCAAGCTGGCTGGGAAAAGACAGCCCCAAAAATACTAATTCACATCCTAGAAACCAGGGTGGCCTTGGCAATACTTTCCATTAAATACAGTCATGAATCGTACGGGAGAAATGAGGCGTGAGGAGCTGATGTGCTTCACACCTATAGTGATTTAAATGGTAATTTGGGTTATTTTCTTCTGTTCTCCAGCACTGTTCAGTATGCTGGGAGGTGACAGAAAAGGAGAGGGAGCTTACATCCCTCCTAACAGGTTAAAGTATTCCATTGGGAATAAAGACCCAAAGAAAGAAGCAGCTTCACACTGGTCAAAGCAAAAGGCATTTAGGGACTTTGAGCAGAAGAGAGTTGGTGAAGATCACATCTCCCAGCTCAGGACTGTGTGGAGAGAGAATGCCTCCGTATAGACTTCAGGGCCAAAGATGCATTTATAAAGTAAGGAATCTTATGGCTGTTACCTCATAATGAAGGCGGCGAGCCTTGCTCATGGCTGGGAGGCTTGACTGCTTCCCACTGATGTTCCTGAACACTTGGAAGACCATAAAACACAGGAAGAGGAAATAGAGACACAGGCAGATTCCCGCGACTATAATAAAGGCCATCTGGGCAGTGTGAGTCAAGGGAACATGGTATGAGCTGAGCAGGGAGAACAGAAACATTATTCAAGCAATCCCCTTCTTTTAATACCATCCCAAAGGTCAGAATGGAACTTGCAGTGGATGAGCTTGCTGGGGAGCAGCGGCCCTGTGACCCCAGACACACCAAACACTGCCTGGGTGACATTGCCAAGGACATTTGGGAAGCTGCTGCCAGCCAACAAGCTCCAGTGAGGCTCCTGCAAGAGGGATGGTTGCTGTGGAAGGGGGAGTGATCCCATCAGCTTGTCTCAGCCCAGGGATCAAAATTAATGGGAGCATAACAAGCCCTTTCAGTAGGATCTGGAAGAGCAATGCATGGAAATGCCTCAGCAGTGCCTGCCTAAGTAATGGCAGCAAATGGAGGTCCCCAAAGCAGACGCTGTTGAGGCTGTGGGATAAAGTATCATGGGTGCTGGTGTTACTGGGATGACTCCCAGGACCTGAATTCCCCATGCTTCCCTGCAAATCTCAGACACCCTGGAGAGGTTCAGTTCTGCAGTGACTTCCCCAAGCACAGCACCAGCCCCTGGGGGTACCAGCTCCAAACCTGCCGGGGCTGCTTCTTCCAAATGACACCAGCATCTCCCACAGTGCCCAAGCCCCCCCCCAGCCCGGAATGCCAGAAGGAGGAGGGTTTCCCACATCCCCCCCTCTGCCACCAACACAGACCGAGCCTGCCCTGAGCTGGAGTGAAGGATACAGCCAGCTCCGTGCCAACTTCAGTGGTCCAGATGCTGTAGAAGGGGTTCTTCAGCTGCACTCCCCTGCAAAGAGGAGAGAAAACATGGAGCTGTCACAGAGGCCAACAAGCTTAACCTGCGGGTCCCTGCTGCAGGAGGTGGCCAGAAGCCTCAGCTCGCAGTGTGCACCTACCTCTCACACATGTCGAAGATGAAGAGGCAGAAGGAGCCAACAGCTATGGGTCCAACCTGCTTCCAGTACCCTGAGAGACGATTCCGCTCGTTCTGGTCCTGATCAGAGGGTCAAGAAGTGGGAAGGAGGAGGAGGAGAAAAAGGAGAAGCAAGTTAGGCTGAAGTCCTCTCGCCCGGTGCGAGCCCCACAGCGTTGTTTCCAACACTCAACAAGCACAAGGGAATTGCAGGGTATCGCTGCAATTGGGGCTGGAAGCCACCTTCCCTTCTGTGTGGTACCCACCATCATGTGCTCCCCACAGAAGATGATCCAGAAGGACAGGAGCATGGCATAGAAAATGCCTTGCCGAATGTCACCGAAGAGCAACATCCAAGTCCAGTCAAATCCGATGGAAAACCACTCCACAGGGATGTTAATGAACGTCATGGAAATTCCCAGAGCAAAGATGACCCTGGAGGGGCAGAAATGGAATCTCTTTCCAGTTTGCAAGGAGAGGACAGAGCCCCAGCAGCCAAAGCTGTGCATAAGGAGCAACACAAGAACACCCAGCACTGCTGGGCAGTGTCGCCTCCTGCCAGCAAACCCTGGGGGACTGAGCCCCTGTGAGCAGCTGTGGACAACCGCAGCTCCTCATTCCCTGTGGGTTTAATGGGAAAGAAGGGAAGGTATTGAGGTCTCCTGCTCCCAGTGAGCCTGGGTGGAGGGAGGGGACAGGGAAGAGACCATTCCTGTCTCTCCACACATGGATTCAGGGAGCACCTTGGTCAGGGCGCTCTTGAGGGTCACCATAGCCAACACGCAAGCCCCTACTCACTTCTCCAGGAGGACAGGAGCACGTGTCATCAGTGTGATCCGTCTCCAGTACCAGATCATGATGATTAAAATGCTGGGTGTGAGGAAGGTCTTCATGGCAAACCACACTTTCGTAAAGCCTCCATTCTGATGGATGCCCTATGTAAAACCAGGGTGGAATGCAATGGCTGTAAAGGGTTTAGCATCATTACTTCATGCTTCTCCTTAGGGGATCTGACAGGAGAGGCATGTAGGCAGTAGTACACGTAAGCACATGTAGATCACAGAACCCCAGACTGGTTTGTGTTGGAAGGGACCTTAAAGTTCATCCAGCTCCAGCCCCTGCCACAGGCAGGGACACCTTCCACTAGAGCAGCTTGCTCCAAGCCCCTGTGTCCAACCTGGCCTTGAACACTGCCAGGGATGGGGCAGCCACAGCTTCTCTGGGCACCCTGTGCCAGCGCCTCAGCATCCTCACAGGGAAGAGCTTCTGCCTAAGAGCTCATCTCAGTCTCCCCTTTGCCAGGTTAATCCCTTCACCCCTTGTCCTATCCCTACAGTCCCTGATGAAGAGTCCCTCTCCAGCATCCCTGTAGCCCCCTTCAGACACTGGAAGCTGCACTGAGGTCTCCATGCAGCTTCTCTTCTGCAGGCTGAGCAGCCCCAACTTTCTCAGCCTGTCACGATGCAGCGACTCTTTGAAGGTCATGGTTTAGCACCCAAGGTGTCTGAGCAGGCTTCAGAAGTCCTGAAAACTAATACCAAGACACAGCTTCCACCTCGAGGTGCAGAGCACTCAGGAGGGGCACACTGACACAGCACGGAGAGAGCTGGCAGAATTGCTCTCAGACAAGTAACAAGATAGTCATGAAGCCAAGTCACCACCAGTGGGAAGAGCATCAGCGAAATGAATGCATCTCTCCAGACACAGATCCCTCCCACCTCTGTCTGCAGCCACCACAGCTCACTGATCCTGCTGAGAGGGACGGTGGTGGGAGGTTTTCCAGCTGGGAAAAGCACTCATGCTCACCGAGCCACAAGGGAGGGCAGGAGCAGGGATAGCTGACAGCCAACCCAAACATCTGCATGGCCATAAGCAACTCCAAGAGAGACCAGGTCCCCTCTGAACCCTGCTGGCCTGTTCCTCCTGAGCTCCAAGCCATAAGAGGCAGGGCTTCATCAGATGGAGGACTCTCACTCGAGCCAGACTGTGGTGGTGAGGAGAGGACACGGGGGAGCTCTCGGAGGCATGGAGGTGATCCCAGGGCAGTGCAGTGCTCCAGGCTTGGGGGGGTGGGGGCAGACAGCACAGACAGAAGCAGGTCAGACACTTACCACGAGGCGGATGTCCTTGATCTCCCCGATGCCCACGTTAATGCCCTTCCTCTCGTTCACGGGCAGGCGGATGTTGAGCAGGTAGTACTTGTGAGCCACGCTGCCGATCTCCATGAAGGGCAGGAAGTCACAGTCATAGTGACGGCCCTCGGACTCCAGCGTCTGCAGAAAAGGCACAGAACGCTGGGGTCAGCCTTGGATGGGCTCCCTCCATGGGGAGGGTCTGCAAAGCCCTAACCCTGGGAGCCTGTTTGCCAATTCCAACTTTCCTGGGGACAGCCTGCAACAGGCAGTGGCTTGGGGACATTCTTCAAGGGTTTTGTTGGCTTGGGTCAGAGGCAACAGCAAGTTCACCTTTCAGGCTCCTGAACACTCCTAAAGTCAAAGGAGACTCTCAGGACGAAGGACTACATTGGGATCCAAGCTTCCTCCCTCAGCAAGCACCACATAAGCCCAAACAAAAGACACAGCTCCCCCACATGTATCTTGATGTGGAGTTTTAGTCCTGTTTTACTAGCAGTGCTCCTCTCTGTACCTCAGAGGTATTCACTGCATAGATGTGGCTGTTTGGGAGGGCACGGGTGTCACTGGAGATGTAAGAGGATTGCTGAAAGGGACTGTGAAATGGGAGCAGACCCAGAGCTCAAAACCGTGGCCTAGGAAAGAGACGCCAGATTCATTTAAGCACTGGAACTACAGTCTGCAGCACAGAAAGAAACATCTTGATCTAAACAAGATGCTGATCTCATCTGGCTGTGCTTGCTGCACCCAACCTTGGAGCTTGGGGCATTGAGAAGTTGTTCTAACAAACTCCTCCGGGTTCTCTGAGTGCTGCAGTGCCCTGGGGGCTATTTCCCCACCACTCTGGTAATAAGGTTGTGTTCCTCACAAGCGCAAGATGGAAAGGTCCAAGCTCTCTAAGATGGTCTGGGGTACACAGAGCTCAAAGCATTTGAGTTCCAGAAAACACCTCTGCAACACCTCACACCTCTTCTTCCTTACAGTTGTGAGTCTACCCCCAACTTCACCCCCTTCTCTGGTACCACCAAACAGGACCAATTGCACACGGAGCTCATCGGGTTCTCACAGGTTTTGAGCTGATGCATTTTTAAGTTATGATTGAACAATTCCATGCTTCCAGGAAGCACCAAGGAGGAGTGGAAGACAATTCCGAAGACAATTCCCAACACAATCCCACACCCCCCACCTCCAGCACCATCAAAACCCCTTACTTTTGGTGAGCCAAAGGTGCATTTCAGCTTCCTGATCTCTATCGCGTGTGCTATTTCCTTCCAGTCATCGAACATGTCATCACGACACGCCAGCGACACATCCAGGGTGATCTCTGCGTTCTCTTCTGCAAGAGCAAGGAGACATCAGGCTCGTTAGAGAGGAACGGTACAGAGGATCACATGGGTACCAGAGCCTGTAGGCACAGAGACGACCTTACAGAGACCACAGCTATGGAGGAGAATGGAAGATTTTGCATTCCACACAATGCAGATGAAATCACCCTTCTCAACATGTTTATCTCTTTTCCAGCACAGAAGGAAGAATCTTTACTGGTCATAAAGGTCTGACATCCTCCTAATGTACCATGACTTACAGCTTATGTTATGGCTATGGGTGAAGAGCATTATTTATTCATATAGCATTAGAAATAATAACCCATGCAAAACTGGAGCCCAGACAGCTGCAGAGACAGGAAGCCAAAAACAATCCAGCAGCCTCTTCACCAGGGGCTGGCTGAGGGATAAGAAGACAGGCTTCTATGTAGACCTTCTGCAGGTAACACATGGTGTGCAATAGGTCCTTCTGCTTCAGGAAGCAACTGTATCACATCATAGGATTTGCTTTAAATGAACACTAAAATAGTGTTTGCAGAAAACCACACAAAAAGATGAAGTACGTAACTCCAGCTGGTTAAATGAGCTGCATAAAGGAGAAGGCATGCAACTATCATAGAATGGTTGGGGTTGAAGGGACCTTAAAGCTCATCCAGTTCCAACCCCTGCCATGGGCAGGGACACCTTCCACTGGAGCAGCTTGCTCCAAGCCCCTGTGTCCAACCTGGCCTTGAACACTGCCAGGGATGTGACAACACTCGCAGGGATGATGCACTTCTGCTGTCATGCCTACGTGAACGAAGCCATCTATTAACGTAACCTTGTGTTTCTTCTGGCTGCAAGTATATCATCCAGAAACACTGAAGCCCAACATCTTGAAGGGCTAGAACACACCCCTTAACAACAGGAAGCATTCTACTGAAGAGATGTTAAATGAAAGAAACAAGAAGGGTCACTGGGATCTCTGGGTGGACAGGAAGGAAGGAAGCAGGGAAAGGCACTGCTGGGCAGAGTCATAACTCATCACCAAGTGTATAAATTGCTTCAGAACTGCCCACAACTTGGGTCCGCTGCTCTTCAGAGATAAGCCAGGGCTCCCAGAGTAAGAACACACTACTCAAACCTCCTTTAAGAAGGAATTTAAACCCACTCAACTTCAGCTGTGCTGGCCTTGCTGGGAAGCCCGACAGGAACAGCCACGCATGCTGGAGGTGATGTTTCCTGTGTGCGGTGTTCAGCTCAAGCCATTCTCCATCAGACTTTGGAAACCCTCCCCTCCATATCCACACCGGCACCGACTTGTTCCTGCCTTTACAGATGCACCAACGTGCACATGAGCAAACACACACTGAGCTTATGTGCAAGGTCACCACATGGAGTTAGCATGGGAGCAGGCAGCTCATCCCCTCCTGGATGTATCAGCGAGCACAGGGCACAACTGCCTTTAGGTACGCTCTTGCTAGGAGGCTGCTGCTGCAAGAAGGAAACGAGGCTGGAACAGGCTTATTTAGGAGCCATAACTGAGCGAGTTCATGAGTTACACTTGAAGGCTGCCAAGGAGCAACACATAAATATGCTTTAAAAACCCAAGGCAAGTCTGCACCAGCTCTACCAGATGTAAACCCCTCCTACTTACCAGGCACAGATCCCAGGGAAGGCTCTGAAAGAGAAACGTGTTCTGAAATGAGCATGTGCATGCTGTAACCTAGCCTCTTGTCGTAGACCAGCACACTCTGAGAGCCACAACTGTTGGGAAAGCTATGGAAAGCATTGCGAGATGGCTACAGAACCATCATCCATGGAGAAGCATTGGAAAATGGCAACAGAACCACTTGTGCCACTGATCCAGCACTGCTCTCACTGCAAACTGCTCACCCTTGCAAGCTCGTGGCACGCTTTGAGCTCAGGAGGTCAGAAACAGCTCTGTGCATCTAATCTGAGCCACACATACATTCCACCAGGGCTGTGCCACTGCACAGCCGGACACCAACATGCTCCAGCCCATAAGGATGTGAAAGGCTTACACAATAGCAGCCTTCCAATACCTGAAGGGGGCCTATAGGGATGCTGGGGAGGGACTCTTCATTAGGGACTGTGGTGAGAGGACAAGGGGTAATGGGTTTAAACTGAAACAGGGGAAGTTTAGATTGGATATGAGGAAGAAATTCTTTACTGTAAGGGTGGTGAGGCACTGGAATGGGTTGCCCAGGGAAGTTGTGAATGCTCCATCCCTGGTGGCGTTCAAGGTGGGGCTGGACAGAGCCTTGGATGGCATGGTTTAGTGGGAGGTGTCCCTGCCCATGGCAGGGGGGTTGGAACTCGATGATCTTGAGGTCCTTTCCAACCCTCACTATTCTATGATTCTATGATTCTAATATCAACACCCATAGCTCTGCACCAGGAGCCCTCTGCATGGCAGCAGGGCTGGCCGCTCTCCCGGCGGCGCACGGGAACGGCTGCAAAGACACATCAAGCCTTGACGAGCTTTGAAGTTCAGCTCTGACAACAATCTGGTCTTCATAAATCAGAAGGGAGGCTGCATCCTGCCTACGAGCACGCAGGAGCCTTTCAAGCACTGGGTGTCCACGTTTGTCATCTTCAGCTACATTTCTGTTGGGACAATGTGGCATACTCACCCCAACGGATGGGAAGCGGTGAGGATGGTACCTGTGGTCCAGACTTGCTATTATACTGTGTTTGGAGGTGGCCCCATCATATATCTGATGCGGATGCATCAAGGTTTTTCTGAGCATTTAGTCCCTTTCCATGCATGATCAACAGCATCCACACTGGTATCAGGTGCCTTTCCACAGCAGCCATTAGTCAGGTTGCCATGAAACATGAATTTGCCATCTCAGATCCACTATTTAGAAGACCAACAAAACAGATAAATGGGAACATGAAGTTAAACTTGGCCCAGCTACAAAGAACTACAAACTTCATTTCAGAAGCCATAAAACCAAGTGGAATGCTTGGGATTGAATCCAACAAAACCAGCTTTCATTATTCCATTTTTGCAATCCAAGTGTCGCTGTTGCCATCGAGTACGAAAAGCAGAAGGCAGAAGATGTGCTGGTGTGGGCCTTTACAGGCTGATGGAATAGAACCTCCCTCTGAATTTCCATCAGTCTCTGTGTTCGGGTAATGTCTCCCCATAGGAAAGTTATGTACAAAGATTCTTTGAGACTGTCACCATAAAATATGTATAAATGTGTGTATGTATATATATATATACACACAAATGTATATCTAGGGAGAAGGGAGAAAAGCAGCAGCTGATGTATCTTGAAACCAAGCATGGTGGAACAAGAAAGGTGTTTGAAACCAGTGCTATTAACTATGGTCAAGCCAGTCTTTACTTCTGGAAGCACTGAAAGATCAGAGTATTTAAACCATTCAAGGCTGAGCCACAGCAGAAGAGGAGAAATACATGCAATGAAGAGAAACCACCACTGCAAACCTGTGCTAAGCTCCTCAGATGCCAACAGGTTTGAGGAAAGCACTTATTCAGTTCCTCCACACATGATGATCAAGGTAGAAATTCCTGCCCTATTCAGTACCAACAGATGAAAAGTCCCACGCCAGAGAACAGCATCTCTCAAGTACCATGTCAGAGCACCTCCTCATGGCATGCTCCAGATTAACTTTGCCTACATAGATCCTGTGGATGACATAGAGATTATCTGAAGCCTGGAGAATCACTTCTGGTGTCAGCAGCCCAAGTGCTGAGTGACAACCTCACCAGTGTCACTGGATAAGATTAAAAACCCTACAGAGACAAGACAGGTTTGTTTAGGTGATTATGTATTCAGGTATGAACGATGAGAAGACACACTCCTGCTGGGGTTCCAGCTTTGAGCTTCCTTGCTGAGTCTCTATTTCCAAGGCTGCACATGGAACCACAGGAACATCAAATGGTTTTTGTTGGAAGAGACCTTAGAGCTCCTCCAGCTCCAACCCCTGCCATTGCAGGGACACCTTCCACTGGAGCAGCTTGCTCCAAGCCCCTGCGTCCAACCTGGCCTTGAACACTGCCAGGGATGGGGCAGCCACAGCTTCTCTGGGCACCCTGTGCCAGTGCCTCAGCACCCTCACAGGGAACAGCTTCTGCCTAAGAGCTCATCTCAGTCTCCCCTCTGGCAGGTTAAAGCCATTCCCCTTGGCCTGTCCCTACATCCCTTGTCCAAAGCCCCTCTCCAGGTTTCCTGCAGCCCCTTTAGGCACTGGAGCTGCTCTCAGGTCTCCCCTTCAGGAGCCTTCTCTTCTCCAGGCTGCCCCAGCCCAGCTCTCTCAGCCTGGCTCCAGAGCAGAGCTGCTCCAGCCCTCGCAGCAGCTCCATGGCCTCCTCTGCACTCCCTCCAACAGCTGCACGTCCCTCTGGTGCTGCTGCCCCAGAGCTGGATCAGGACTGCAGGGGGGATCTCACCTCTGGAGATGCTCTGGAGCAGGACAGAGCCATGCCCCTGCAGCAAGGGGCTCCCCGGCACCTGCCATGCTCTGAGCACCAATGTGTTTTTTCCCATTGGCATTTTACTGCAGACATTCGGTGCCCAGGATCTTTTCCATGATTCACTTCACTGTGTGACATTCACACAGGATGGCTTTACTCATTGTACAATGGGCTAAAAATAGAGAAGTTGTTTCAGAAGGTGGCTCTGTGCCATCTGCATACTAATACAGCTGTCTGGAAAGAAACATGTGCAAGCCAACAGAGCAAACACTGGAATTATTTGCATTACATTCCCATGCTTCACCAGCTCTCTAAAATTACAAAACCCTCCAAAGAGACCAAAACGGGTTGAATACGAACAGGAGTCTGCAGTGCTCAGCCAGCCCACTGTACACAACAGCTTTCCAACTGCCAAGAAACCAGGAGGCATCTCACTACATGGAAAGAGAGATGAAAACAGCATTGGGTTTGTTTCACAGCGAAAGTCTGTAAAGGCCCCTCCATACTTCATGCCATCTGATACACAAAGGTGTCATTACCTGATGCCCAGCCCTCGGTCCTCCTCAGGGATGTTGCATTCCTGGATGTCAACTGAATGTTCAGCAATTTCAGGTTTACTTCTCCACAAGATCAAACTGCGGCGGATGAGCCCACCTCCAGGGGCTCCTGAAGCTCCTGGTAGCCAGGGAGCCGACAGCCCCAGGTCCCTGCTCCAGCTAAGGATGATAAACAGAACTGGGGCTGCCCCATCCCTGGCAGTGCTCAAGGCCAGGTTGGACACAGGGGCTTGGAGCAAGCTGCTCCAGTGGAAGGTGTCCCTGCCCGTGGCAGGGGTTGGAGCTGGAGGAGCTTTAAGGTCCCTTCAACCCAAACCAGGCTTGGATTCTACGAACACAAGAGAAGCAGCTCAGCTTCTTCACATCTGCATTTTTAAGACATCAGCATTGCAAAATCATTCCTAAACATCTGCATTAAGGAGCTCCAGAGCAAGTTTCCAAGATGAACGGGATAAAGGCTGGTTTCTCCTACAAGTGCCAATCCCACAGGATGTTGCACGATGCCTGGCCCCTGCAAGCCTCAAATTGACTTTAACATCTTTGGACCGTGCTGCAGGGTTCTGGGAGCCAGCGGAGACCAGGATGTGTCCCCAGGGAGCAGGCAGCAGCTTCGGGCGGATAAGAGCATCTGCAGTTAGCAGGCAGCGCTGCTTTCCTAGATGATCAGAGGCAGCTTCAAGACAGTCATTACGAGGGTGACTGGCAGAGGCTTTAACACTGCGACGCCTTCCAGGAGCCACCCCTGGTTTGGCACCAGCCCCTGCTGGCACTGACTCCAGCAGGATGACTGCTGGCTTTGAGGTCACTCGAAGCTTAAGGGAGAAGGAACTGGAACTGGCAGTTTAAGAGAAGAAATGAGGCTGTTTCACATGGTCGGTATTTCACATCTTCAGTGTTGCCTCTTGAGGAGCTGATTCCAGTTACTCCATCAATGAAGCTCTTGCGCTGATGCAAAGTCGGCAGCGAGATGCAGAGACACAAATGCCATGATTTTGGCTTAACAAGACTTATTTTAACATTTGATAACCTCTCAGTGCACAATCTAGCAACCAACAACCGTGTTACTCACTAGTTGCTTAGACTTTACACTCCATTTACATCTGCCTCCAGCGTGGCACAACGTGTAGGAAAACAGCATTTGCAAGTACTTTCTTCAGTCCGTGAGGGAAAACATTCAAGATGTGTCAAGCAAGCTCACACCATAAGAAGTATTACAGTCCCTTGTCTGCGAGTGCTCCTTAGAAAACCCACCAGCAGCTACTGACCTGATAATGACCAGAAACGGAGCCCCCCCAGCTGCAAAGTGGCACAGCTCAGCCCAAAACTTGCCTTTAGTACCCAGAGGGTGGCCCAAGACAAACTCTTCTGCTTTTAAAGCTCACAAACAGTTCCCACCTTTGAAGCCACAGAACACAAATACTGACCTGAAAAGGTTCCCTGCACTTTGAGGAGAAGCACTGCCCTAGAATTGGTCACAGCCTGGTTTGGGCTGGAAGGGACCTTAAAGCTCATCCAGCTCCAGCCCCCTGCCATGGGCAAGGACACCTTCCACTGGAGCAGCTTGCTCCAAGCTCCATCCAACCTGATCTTGAGCTGTCAAGAGCTTGTTTAGCATCTTAGCAACCTGCTCCCAGGTGCTCAGCCAGATACTGGCTCCAGCTCAGTGGTCTGACTTTAAACAGCCTCAGAACAAAGAGCTGTTTCTCTAAGCACAACTGTCTTTTGAAGTCTAAGAACCTGAAGCCTTAATAAGCTTACAAAGCTACTCTTATCTCTCCAATTATCTCTAAAATGCAGAGAGAACACATATGTAAGCTTTATACAGACTCGTATTTAACTCATCTTAATGATGATACATTCTGGTGTCCTCAACATAAAAAGGACATGGAACTGTTGGAACAAGTCCAGAGGAGGCCACGAGGATGATCAGGGACTGGAGCACCTCCTGTATGAAGACAGCATGAGAAAGCTGGGGCTGTTCAGCGTGGAGAAGAGAAGACTGCATGGAGACCTCATAGCAGCCTTCCAGTATCTGAAGGGGGCCTATAGGGATGCTGGGGAGGGACTCTTCATGAGGGACTGTAGTGATAGGACAAGGGGTAACGGGTTTAAACTTACACAGGGGAAGTTTAGATTGGATATGAGGAAGAAATTCTTTACTGTAAGGGTGGTGAGGCACTGGAATGGGTTGCCCAGGGAAGCTGGGAATGCTCTATCACTGGAGGTGTTCAAGGCCAAGTTGGACAGAGCCTTGGATGACATGGTTTAGTGTGAGGTGTCCCTGCCCATGGCAGGGGGTTGGAACTGGATGATCTTAAGGTCCTTTCCAACCCTAACTGTTCTACGATTCTATGATTTAACAGCCAGGAAGGAACAGGTCAATGCTGAGCAGGCGAGGCAGTAAAGGAGATGTGCTGAAGCTTTCATGACAGCTTTACATCTACAGTGACCCAGCTGTGAGCTGCCAGCTCCCTGTACCAGCGCATATTTGCAAGTCCACATCCCAACCCAGCAGCCAGCTGCAAAACCAGAGCTGATCCACCTTACGGTTACATGAACGCTAGAGCCAGCCCAACAGACAGGCTGTGGTCGAAGAGCTACAGAAGCCCCGATTCAATCGGTTTCAAAGTGAATTGTTTACTCATTTATTTGCATTCTAGAACTGCCACAGGCAGGGACACCTTCCACTAGAGCAGGTTGCTCAAAGAAAAGTCTCGTTAGACTCCCACCTTTAGGATGTGC
Source organism: Amazona ochrocephala (assembly GCA_039720435.1). Classification (NCBI taxonomy): domain Eukaryota; kingdom Metazoa; phylum Chordata; class Aves; order Psittaciformes; family Psittacidae; genus Amazona; species Amazona ochrocephala. Next base: position 23,392,433 of record CM077887.1, read on the forward strand.
TCCTGTATCACCAGCCGTATGGAGGCACCACAGCAGTTGGCATATGACACAAGATAAAGGCAACTTCAAGAGGAATCCATTGGGAAATCAGACCACACTCAGCACCTAATGACAAAGAGTGACTTACTTAGGTCATTGTCCATCTTGAATGCAATGTCCAGCTGCATGATGAAGAGCATGAACTGGAACCAGGGGCTCATCTCCTTGCTGGGGAGAGGAATGTGCACAGCAAACACGATGTCGTTGGCTTCGATCTGCCTGCTCACTGCCTCGTCGAAGTCCTTGAGCTTCTCACAGTGGTTGGGTCCCCAGGGCATCAGCCACTTGGTTTTGTGGTGGTTCTTCCTTACGTCAATGCACTTCACTGACATGTAAGGAACAGCTGTAGTGGGGCTGGGAGCTGCAAATGGAAGAGAACCACACTTTTAGCATCTCTAGATACCATCTTAGCGGTTCCCCCACCAAAACAGGCAGCTCCCCCGTCAACTACTTGAAGGCAATCGAAAACAAATGCATCAAATGCTTCTCCCTCACAGCTCCTTGATCCTGCAGTTAAGTAATTAAGTTTATTACAGCTACAGACGCACTCCTGACTTTGTACAGTGGGCTCAAATTAGGATTAGCTGAAGCAGCCGGAATCTGCTGGGTCAGGCTCAGACACCTCAGCTACACCAAAATCATACTGGAAGTTACTGGCTTCTTTTCCTGTGCAATACACCCTTCTGGTTTGCTCACTTGAGCAACGCCACACGCAAAGCATGTGCCCATATCGCAAGCCTAGACAGATGAACTCATCCTAAACCTCGCGGTCACTTACCGCACAGCCACACTCCTTGGGCAGGAAGCCTCTTCTCACTGCTGAATTACACCATGCTCGTTTAAGAACCCTTGGTAACGGGAGAGCAGCACCACTATGCATCTAACCCAGCTCGGAGCCATCACCAGCATCTGCTGTCTGCAGATGTGCTGTGGCAGCCATCTCAGCCTCACCAAAGCATGGGATAAACTGGCCACCTCCATAGTGCTGCAAAGACCTTTGCTCAGCCATTGCTGCTCACTGTAGAGACACACTGTACCTGAAGGCATTGCCTCCTTCGGCTGTAAGTCAGGTGTGAGTTCACTATTGCAGCCAGAGATTTGTCTCTTTTTCCTTCTAGACACAGGGTTTTGAGCTGCTGGGAGGAAAAGAACCTGGACAGAGATGTTGGCTCTGAAATGCTCCTCGAACTCTGCCCTGTGACCATCACCGCAGACAAGACATGGCTTTGCGCCCATTTTCATCCTGTTAGGATGACGTGTAACATCCCAGATCAGACTATTAAAACTAGTGAGTAAACTGCACCGGCTTTACATCAGTGAGGAAACAGTCCAACTGTGAAGCACAAATAGGGATGAAAGCAGAAAACAGAGAGAAAGAAAAGGCTTTTAAAACTCCAATACATTTCCAATGCCATTCTGCCATGCAGGCACTTCCCATAACAGTGCTGCTCCCCCATTCTTCCAGTATCATTTGGGAAATACACATTTTAATGCCACTTTGAGGCACCACAGAACGGGCAAACCATGAGGACAAGCAGAGCTGGAGCTGCTCTGGTTCCTCATCTCCATAGTGTGTCCCAAGAGGCTTCTATGGATCAGGAAGTCCAGAAACCAGGTCCGTAATTCCCCTGTTCTTACGCATCTATTCCCACTTGACGGAAGTTGGTTTGGGGTCTCTTTCCCCACAACAGGCACTTCAACACGTTTTGATGCCCAGTACATTTCACTGCTGTTAAACCACAACTGTCCTGTTCTCTGAAGTATTACCAGCAATGTACCATTGGACATGGTGTAGAGAATTCCAGCTTCACAGGCTTTGGGAAGCAGATGGAGCAGGTTAACTCCCTTTTTAATCTGTTTAAGAGAGTTTTCTTGATGTCTGTTCTCATTAGAATTTGAAGTTACACAATACAAGTTTAGGAAATGGAAACGAAACCCTAAACCATCCATCCCTTTTTAAAGTAAGGCTTGAAACTCAAGAATCAAAGTGCAAATTTAACCTAATAATGTAAAAATGCTCTAATGCAAGTGGTAAGCAAGGAAGCGGTCCTGTACTATGGAATTAAAACAGAAGTAGCCCATGGAATAACAAATATCTGAGTGCACAGAATAAGTGCAGCCTAAATCACAGAATCCCAGCCTGGTTTGGGCTGGAAGGGACCTTAAAGCTCCTCCAGCTCCAACCCCTGCCACGGGCAGGGACACCTTCCACTGGAGCAGCTTGCTCCAAGCCCCTGTGTCCAACCTGGCCTTGAACACTGCCAGGGATGGGGCAGCCACAGCTTCTCTGGGCACCCTGTGCCAGCGCCTCAGCACCCTCAATGTTGAAGTCTCCAGAGAAACACCACTGAGATGGCCACCTAAAACAGGGAAGAAGCTGGCCAGTCCATGGATTATCATCATCCTCATGCCAAGGGACGGTTCAGGACTTCCTGAACACACCACAGCCCACCAAAAGGCTCCAGCAGCAAATATAACACCGTACCTCCACACTCACAACTATTTCAGTGAGTAAAACAAACCCAAACTGCACAGCACCCACCAGCCACCCCCAGCCCCATCCAGGGCAGAGCCTCACAAGCTCCCAGGCCCAGCACACATCCGCACACACTACATCCGGATGATTCAGACCTGGCTCCCTTGTAATTTGGGCACAGCATCACAACAGCAGCTCTATTGCTGTTTGGGAGCCAAGCCAGGAACCCTGCGTAGCATCTTCCCTCGTGTGTCACCTCATTGAAGATGACATCCGTGCTGCTTCCTACGGGCAGGGAGCGATGACTCAATGTGCGAGTCGGGAGGAAGTTATTAAAAAGCAGTTTATAAACAGCATTTTTATATAGTTTTTTGACAGCAATAAGTTCCTTGTAGCTGCAAAGCAGCAGGATGCTGGCACGAAGGCTGGAAGGGATTTGCTTAAGCAGGAATAGTCCCAGGTTCATTCCTGCTCTGCTTATTAATTCATAGCTTAAGTGCAACACAGACTCACTGCTGCATCTCAAACCCCTCTGCACGCACCCAGCAGCCCTCCAGAAACCACAGAAGCCTCATACGTGACAGCAGCCCCAAACCAGAAATCATTGACATGCCACAAAGGAATACCAAACTAGAATAAAAGAAAGCATTCAACAAACAAACTCAAGTGCAAGCCCAGGGTTACAGAGCACTTGAAGTAAGGACACGCACAAACCAGCCCGACATTCCTTTATCCTGCCTCAATGCAGAGCTCAGTTACCATGGCTAGAAGTGCAGCTGGGAGTGAGTATTAGGAATATCGTGGTGAAATAAGCCAGGCATTCAGAGCTTTTGAACTCAGAGACCTTTGTGTGACTTGAAAGTAGGCATTTCTGAATTCAGACATCGAGTTACTTCTACAGGGAGAATGAACATCTCTTGCTTTGATGCAACTCATTATAGCCATAAATACATGTTTTCATCATGGACTGATTTTAAGTACTTGGCGTCCTCCCTCAAGTATCCCCTCTGCCAAAGTTACAGCTCGGAGGAACAAGAGACAATTACTCCGTATATTCCTCGTCGGGAACTGCACACCAAAGGAACGTCAGCACTTGGCTTCCATTACTTCTTTGGCTCCAGTCCCATTAAATTCAAGGGAGTGTTGAACCAAGTGGAAAAAAGATGCTTTGGGAAACAGCAGCCAAGTCAACTAACAGCATTACAAAGTGCTATGCCAAACAAAGCTAGCATCAAGGGACCTCAGTGAGCACGTGGTGCCAGGCAGGCTGCTTTCAGCCAGGCTGCCTGTGGGGCTGGTACATGCCTCAGCTTTCTATATGAAGTGAGGTATGTCAGCCTGTAAATAATTCACTAGCCATTTGTGCCCAACCCAGTGGAGAAGCCCCGGCCCACGCTCCAGCCTGCTCGCTGCGATGGGAAGCGCTGCAGTAACGCAGTGTACCGCTCAGAGGGGTTCAGAGCTTTGGGCGAGAAGGTTTGGCAGAAGCCCATTGGGAATGTGGCTCTTCCAGAGCCAGCTCCAACAGAAGCCAGCCCCAAGAAGCATCCCCAGCAACCCCTTACACCAAGGGGTTCATCCCCTGTGGTGATGGACACCAAAAGCCATAGGCATGAAGCTGCCGGAGCCCCAGGCACTGTCCAAGGATGCTTCCAACCTCCCTGTGCTTAAGAGACAAACTTCCCACAGAGCAGTTTAGAGGCAGGATGATTCACAGCAAACACTCTCAGAGCAGCACCAGTATCACCATCAGCCATGCGCCCGTGCCCGAGGGAAGCAGGCAGGAGAGGATGGGTACCACCAGAGCCCCCTTCAGCTCTGATGGGACAAACCTGCTTTAAATCTTCCTTAAAAACCCAGGCAGGCACAGAGAGGAAAATAAACCAGCCTCTTCTGCAGCTCACTGGCTTCCATACCAGTCTGGGAGTGAATTCAGTTCAGCCTCTTTGAAGCTTGTTTCCATACACGATATAAGCACATTCACTTTAAAGCCATGCAGTTAAAGCCATTCCCCTTGGCCTGTCCCTACATCCCTTGTCCAAAGCCCCTCTCCAGGTTTCCTGCAGCCCCTTTAGGCACTGGAGCTGCTCTCAGGTCTCCCCTTCAGGAGCCTTCTCTTCTCCAGGCTGCCCCAGCCCAGCTCTCTCAGCCTGGCTCCAGAGCAGAGCTGCTCCAGCCCTCAGCATCTCCATGGCCTCCTCTGCACTCGCCCCAGCAGCTCCCCACTCACAGGGGTCCCAGCAGATGCTGCTGTTCCCTACCAAGCGAACACAGCTCCTTGCAACAGTTCTAGGCAGCGAGCCCTGGAGAACCGGGTGCCCTCAGCAGCACGGCCACCACTTCCCATGGGCTTCCAAAGCCATTTCGGCTGCGTTTTACAGATTGAAGCAACTCTTGCACGTAATCTCCAGTGAGACTTCTACCACTTTTCATATTCAAAGTACACAGAGCCAATGGTACACTGGCTCAAGCGTATGGATTTTCATAGAATGTTTTGGGTTGGAAAGAAGCTTAAGATCATATTTCCAATCCCCAAGAAACAGCAGCAGTCGGGAGATGTTTACTAGGGGGGATATGACCAAAATTCAATTGCTTTTGGTTTTCAATGATCCAAAGCTACTCAGTCCTGTGGTGAGCTGTTTGCAGTGTTTTACCCAGAGAACAGTGCCATAGGATAACCCCAAGTAAGAGCATCTGCAGGAGACATCTCAGTATACTTTATATCCACTGACTGGAGAGGTAAACGATCTTAGGACCTAATAGAGCAAAGGATGCCCCTATTTGGTTTCTCAGCACTGGTGACCATCCTCATTGCCAAGACAGAGGATTTCCCTCCTGCATCTCAACTGGAAAAGAAATTCTTCTGCTTCGCGCAGACTAAACAAAGTGCAAGTGGAGACAGACAAAGTGATTCATCATGTGGCCAAGACACCCTGAACCATCCAACGCTGCTTCTGTCTCCCTGCATGCTCCAGAGCAAACCCCTACAGAGCTGGCTGGAGAAACTGAGCACCCTGCCCCAAACACCCAGCAAACAGTGGGGTGCCCCTAACCCTATCCATCACTGTGCGGTGCTTTCCTGAGCCACTGGGTTAGACCCTGGAGACCACCGTGCTCCTAAGTTTTGAGGGGGGAGGAACTGGCAAGTTTCAGTTGAGATTTAACCCTCCTGGTTTGGTTCCCTCAAAAGGAAAGCATTCACTCCCCAATCAATACATGCAGCTGTAGAACAGTTACTATTATCTTCCAGGCTGGCCAACTTCAGCATCTCTCCAGCACAGCAATAAGTACTTGTCTTTGGTTTCAGCCATACTGACCATGAAGCAACCTATTAACATGTAAGCATTCATCTGCCCTTTCCTGAGGCAGGAAATAGATCCCACCAGCAAAGGGGCTTACCTCAGCAGCTATTCCTCAAGAGGACAAAGAAATGCTGCTGCTCTGCGTGTAAATGTAAATCTTCAATTAAACAGATCACTGTAAGTGAGCTCAATTTTGCTTTATTGTCATTTTATATTATGCATGCCCAGATTTACACGAGAGCCACCATCACTCACTGTATTAACTTCATTAAGCACATCTTTAACAAGCTCCTGTGATAAACCCTCAAATTATTCCTTCCTCCTTCCCTCCTCCATCCTGCTGCAAACAAGGAATTCAGCCCCAAGACAAGAGCATCCCCTCTGCTCCCATAGGAATACATGGTGCGCATTTGGCACCTTCTCCTCTAGAACCCCTCCAGCTCCAAGTTAACTACTGACCCCTGCTCTCGCCCCATCAACAACCCTTTAGAAGCTCTCAGTTGCATTGTGTCTACATTGATTAAAGCCTGAGCCCCACTGAGCTCATGCGGTGTTAACTTCTCCCATGCACCAGCGGCATTCTGCTTTCCTACTCAATTACCCCCCCCGGCGCAGGCCGGCGCTGCCCAGCGAGCACACACAATGCGCTTCTGCTTCATTACCCTCGCCAGCAGCGGGGCAGGAATAAACAAGCTAATTTAGCACCGGGCAGGCTCCAGCTTCCCCAGCGAGAGCCCGGCCACAACCTCCGCACCTCTCGGTACCTTCACTGCAACACCAAAGCTCCTCTCCTGCCTCCTTGCCTCACCTCCGTGCTACAAGTTTAACTCATTGAGTAACCACTGCTACAGCTTTGAGTTACCATTGTCGCTCGTTACTATTTCACAAAGCGCCTTTCTGAGCGCTGCAGCACCTTTTCCATACGGAATTGCTGTACGTTTAAACCATATCATTCATCTTGGAAGAGCAAATAAACCCACTAGAAGCCCACTCCCCTCGGGAAAGTTATTTCTTACCAATTGAATTCAGGCTTTTATCCAGACCATAATCCCTTAACGCCCCAGGGCACCGTTTCCCTTCTTATTTGCAGTGGGAGTCCCTAGACACAGTTACAGATGAACACCCGTATTTCTATCATCTCCAATAGATTTCTTTCAATACCACAGGTTTCTCTTTGTTTCAGACAAAAATGAACATGATCAATTCACCAAAGCCTACTTTGGGAGATTACTGACCCACGTCTGTATTGTGCATCGGATGCAGAAAGAAAGACTGAAGCAGTCTGTGCCCTCACATCCTCTAGTGACAGTACTGGCTTCTATACCTTGCTTAGAGGGCAATGGGAGCCCTGCTGTGGTTCAGGATACAGCTGGATGGAAGGCAGTGTTGGGTGGCACAGACAGCAGGGCCAAACTCAAACCTAGGCTTAAACTTAAAACGGTCCTAAGAGCCAGGGGTGGGAAGTGAGCTGCCATGATTTGGAGGTCCCCAACCGAGCACCACAAGCAGCACAAGGCTCTCGCTGGAGTTTTGAGGAAGCCCTGAGCCTTCTTAGGATGAAAAAGGGGAGACTGAGATGAGCTCTTAGGCAGAAGCTGTTCCCTGCGAGCGTGCTGAGGCGCTGGCACAGGGTGCCCAGAGAAGCTGTGGCTGCCCCATCCCTGGCAGTGTTCAAGGCCAGGTTGGACACAGGGGCTTGGAGCAAGCTGCTCTATGGAAGGTGTCCCTGCCCGTGGCAGGGGTTGGAGCTGGAGGAGCTTTAAGGTCCCTTCCAACCCAAGAGCCTTTAAAACTGAACGCAGTCAGGATCCCACTGCAAGAACAGGAATCCAAGCACCCTGCAAGGCTGCTGCTGCCCAACAGCAGCCAAAGGGCTTCTACACAGCAGTTTTGCTCTCGGAGATAAGGGCTTATTCCCTCAGCCCCAGGTAAGTCACAAAGCAGGAAAACCTTGTGAGGCACTAGAGTACAAGCATATTTGCTGGCAGAACTGAATGAACGACCTCCATGGCTCATACATATGGAACAGCAGCACCAAATGCACACAAAGGGAGCACAGGCAGCACCGAATCCCCTAAAGGCAGGGCTGCGTGTTCAGAACGGTTTCATCTGAAAGAACACAGGGGAAACCAAGGAAGGTCGGGACAGCACCACCGATGGCCACAGGCAGCTTGAGCCTCTTCCAAGCCCTCCTTTGTCAACTTGCAACTCGGATGAAATGCATTTCCTGCAGCAGGCAGCCAGGATATTAAATCCCTGCAAACAGAGGTCTAAAATAGCAGCATGACCCGCTGGTAGCCCGCAGCTCTGCTCCGAGCCTGAGCCGCACACCACGGATCACAAGGTACCCTGAACCCAGTGCTCGGATATGTAAGGAATTCCATCTGCATTTGAATAGGAGGGATCGGATCCGGCTGGGGCAGCAGCAGGCGTCCTGCAGCACAGGAGCACCTGGAGCCCTTCAAAGGCCTTAGAGGCGGTCAGAGTTTGTAACTTGAATTCAAACACCATAAATGTTATTTACTAAGAACGAACTTCCTGCTAAGCCCTTCTCCTTTGCAAAGCACAGACAGGCAGGGTCATCGCCACCTGCGAGCATTCAGGGCATGTTCAGAACCAACCGCATTTAGTTAGTGCCAACACAAGGCAAGAGGAGCACAAGACGACCCCAACTACAAGGCCTGGAGTTCACCTATGCATCCCTCCCAAGGTAACTACAGCTTAGGAGTGAGACAAGTGTGAGAAGAGCAGAAAGCAGCACCTTGGAGGATTCCGAGCCTCGCTGCCTGCTCCTCAAGCCCCAGCAGGGCAGTTGCTGCCTGGCAACCCCCAATTTCTGGCACATTTGCCCATTCAGCTCCAGTTACAGCTCTTAAAAAGCAGAACTGAGCAGACCTCAACCAAACAGACATGACCTTTCCTGTCTGCTTTTCCACCGGCTCCCGGTGCTCCTGCCAAGGCTGCAGCACAGAAGGAATGTGTCTCTACAGAGGAGTCTATTGGCATTCATGTCCACGGTACCGCACAGCTCGCCCATCTCTGGAGAGGCCAGCGATGAAAGAAAGTCAGGCCCACAGAGCGGGCTTTGTCCCGCAGCACACAGGCGCTCTTCCCCAGCAGGCTGCATCCATGCACCTTCCACAGCGGAGCCTCCTCCCGGTCAAAAGATCAGCTCAGCCCTCAGAAAGTAATGAAATCCCAGGAAAGAAAAAGCAGTCCCGGGAGCTCAGTGCTCAGGAGCCAAATCAACCATTTAGATAATGAACCGGGCTGTTGATAGCTGCTCAGCCAGTTACACACATGACTCATTGTGTCTGGGCCAGACGCACAAGTCAGTTCCATTTGTTCCAATCAAAATAGCTCTGGTTTTCCCCCTTAAGCCGAGGCAAGGGAGCAGCGAACCTGCAGCTCCTTAAACGCATCCCCTGCTCCCAGGGGACCCATGTGCTCAGTGGACACCTCCACTTTTGCAATCAGCCGAGCCTGTAAAGTGATTAACTGCAGCGTGCCTGCTCCCGGACTTCGTCCTCACTAGCGACAGGTTCTGCGCTCATCTGAACCGAAACCAAGATCACATCCGACTTGGGACAAGGCGCTCCTGGAGTCCTAGAAGTCACATAAACCAAACTGGCCTTTCAGTAACTTACTCCAAGGAGCAAAACAAACCACAGATTCAAAGCAGGGCTATTGCTGCGCAGAGCTCTGCAGTCTCGTTTCCTCCTTCAGTTCAGCGATCCCATCTACCCAGCAGCTTCGCTCTTTGCTGCGGCCTCCGTAGCACTGGGAAACCAGGGGCAAGACAAGAGGCACATCACTCTGCTTGGCTGAAGTGATGGAGAGAGAAAGCTGCAGGTCTGTATGCCTGTCCTGCTTTGGTGGTGCTCAACCAGCAGCACAAACCCACTGAGAGCTGTGGAACCCTGCCCAGTGCCAGCAGCACCCAGCAGGCTCAGCACCCTCTGGTACTCAGTGGGAGCTACAAAGCACCATGAGAAGTGCCCCACACTTTGGGACTTGATTAACACTAAAGTGCCTGCCATGCCCATGGAGTCCGGACACATCTGAGCAGTAAAGTCTGTTTGCTTTCGTTTTCTTTTTTAAACATTATATATATTTGCTCTTTTAAAATACCATGTGTATACATATGCACATACACACACGCACCCTTTTTACAAGGGTCCATATGGACAGGCCAAGGGGAATGGCTTTAACCTGCCAGAGGGGAGGCTGAGATGAGCTCTTAGGCAGAAGCTGTTCCCTGTGAGGGTGCTGAGGCGCTGGCACAGGGTGCCCAGGGAAGCTGTGGCTGCCCCATCCCTGGCAGTGCTCAAGGCCAGGTTGGACGCAGGGGCTTGGAGCAAGCTGCTCCAGTGGAAGGTGTCCCTGCCCGTGGGGGGGTTGGAGCTGGAGGAGCTTTAAGGTCCCTTCAACCCAAACCAGTGTGTGACACATAAAAGAATTTCAAGGTGCAAATTCAGCTGTAAAGAGGGGCATTAACAGCTCCCCACCAGGCACCCAGCTGTAGGAAGGACTGTCCTCATGTTGAGTCCAAGGCTCTCACCATCCGACCTGGCTCCACATGCCAGCCAGAACAACTCCAAGCCTGTAGGAACCTGGTAGCACCCCCGGAGACAGCCAGGGCGCAGGGACATGGCTGAATCCAGCCGTACAGCAGGAAGGCAGAGCATACATAGGCATGGCACGCGAGAGCTCCTGGGAACACCAGCATGACTGCAAACCAGCATTAGCCTCATTCCTCACAAGCACTAACTGCCTTGAATGATAACAGAAAACATTCCCCTTTGAGCCATTCTATCTCTGCTATCGTTCATAGTGGGACAGTGAAGACAAGGTTGTATGATTAATCTTATGGACCGTGTGGTAGCTAGCACTGGTATATCCTACCTGGGCACACAATGCACCACAAATGTAGCCTTTAAACAAGGTGTTGACCACAGAACAGAGCAGGCACCAGGAATCCTGCGGGGTTTGAGAGCAGAGGAGGGTTTGCAGCAGTGACAGCCCCAGGTGTTGTCCGGAGCCAACAGTTCATCACCATAGAACAAAGAAACCCTCACTAAACTCTTCTTCGAGGTGCTCCCTCACCCTGCAGCTTTGCAAAGACCCCCACGGCAGGAAGGGAATTACTCCCATGTGTGTACATCGCGCGCTGTGCCAACACACAGCCCAAAGTAACACCCATGTGCGAGCCGATAAGAGCCCTGCTCCTAAACAAAAGAGCTGCTGGAATGTGCAAACTGTATTGAAACTGAGCCCTTACACAGCTGACTGCGGAAACACAGAGCAGAGAGCCCCTCTGCAGAACCCCCCCGGGTCAGGAAGACGAAGCCTTGCTCTCGTTGTAGCATCAGGTACCAACGCATCTGTGTGTTTTGGACTTGCACAAGTAATCTGTTAAAATAGAGCACTTAGTCATTGTTTTGAAACATGACCTAACTGACTGCTAAAGGACAGGCTGCTGCAGCTCTGCAGCCTGTCCCCGTTGTCGACGTATTTTGGTTTGTCTAGACCTGCATACACTAAAATAACTAGATTCTCAGTGTGCGTGTGGCGCACTGGATCAAACCAGACCGGGAACACTATTTCAGTGACATCCCAGCTCCCGTCCCACCTTGTCACACCTCTCTGAGGAGTGGCAGTGCCCTGTCATTGCTGCCACAGCCATCGGCAACGTGAGCTCTGCTTCTGCGTGCTGCAGAAGAGCACCAGCCACCAACCTGTACCTCACCCCTTAGGCAATACTTAGGGGAGACCTCAGAGCAGCTCCAGTGCCTGAAGGGGCTGCAGGAAACCTGAGAGGGGCTTTGGACATGGGATGTAGGGACAGGACAAGGGAATGGCTTTAACCTGCCAGAGGGGAGACTGAGATGAGCTCTTAGGCAGAAGCTGTTCCCTGTGAGGGTGCTGAGGCGCTGGCACAGGGTGCCCAGAGAAGCTGTGGCTGCCCCATCCCTGGCAGTGTTCAAGGCCAGGTTGGACACAGGGGCTTGGAGCAAGCTGCTCCAGTGGAAGGTGTCCCTGCCTGTGGCAGGGGCTGGAGCTGGAGGAGCTGAAAGGCCCCTTCCAACCCAAACCAGGCTGGGACTCCATAAAGGGACCAGGACCCTGCGGCTGCATGTGCAGGGGTCAGTCACAAACCACTGGCTCAGTTTCCATGGACCCCACCAGTGAGGCATCATCCTGGGAAGAGTCCCATGCAGAGCACCAGGCTGCGATGCTCCCCATGTGTGCCCCTGTGCCAGATGTTGGGGACCACACCTAATTTACACAGCAGACCTTCCAGCTGTTTCACAAGCACCACTACACCCAGGCTTCAGCTCCCAGGAGGGCCGGGAGCTGCCGGAGCCCATCCCACAGCCACCAGAGTGAAGAGGAACCTTTTCACTCCTTGAGCACACCAGAAGTGTTCAATAGCTCGGGGGGAAACCAGTTTGGGTGATTGACCAGTGCTGGTTTCTCTGCTAGATCTGAAGTGGGGTGTTTCCAGCAACTAAAGGAAGTTTGCCCACAATAATCCCCCAGGTATTGCCCACAGATAGAAGGTGGTAAGGGAGGGAATAGGCAAGACTGAAGACTGGACTAAGAGCAACAAAGTTTGCACCTCTAAATCCCTGCAATCCTGATAACATCTCTGTTCATTGCCTATGAAATCAAACCTAAACGCATCTGTTTACATTACATGTCCAGATGCCAACAGAAACGAGGATCAATCCCTTCCTTTTGTACAAGCAATTTCTTCTTAAACTTAAAAGTGAGCAGCTACTAGAAAAACACTTCAGCTGAACATGGAGCCTGGCTTCTATCCACGACACAGGCCAAGACATCTCATGAGTAAGAGCTGGGATCTGTAACCAGCTCTTCAAGAAGAAGGCAGGGGGAAGGAAAAAAAGCCCCAATACGGATAATGGTCAGGGTTGGTTCAGGCCGACAAAACAAGAAAAACTGGGTTTTATCCAGTATGTGCCAGTGACTCCGTTGTGATTAAGCAGAAGCGAGGAAGGAAGAGAATGGGGGCAACTTCAGCGATTCAAAATGATGGTTAGTATTACTTCTATGATTCTCGGAAGCAGAGAATTAGAGGGGCCACGAATGCAAAGTGCCAATGTGCACCAGAAACCCTGCTCCTGCTTCCTGAGCAAAAGAAGTAACATAGAGAAACCCAAAGAAACAAACACACAGAGCAGGTATTTCCTCAATGCCTCTGCGATAGAGGCCATGGTGAGAACAGCACAACTTCACTCCCCCAAGGAAGAAGCGCATCCAGAGCGACGCGGCTCCCATGACCCCCAGCAGGCACTGGAAATCCCACCAGCCCCAAGCGAAGGGAATACCCCGCGGCTGGAGCCAGGAGGGCTTGGGCCGGCAGTGCTCTGGGGAGCTCCCAGCAGCCGGCCCTGCGCCACAAGGAGCCGGCACACAACTCAACGCTGCTTTCTAGTAAAGGAACAAACGAACCAACCCAGAGCCGCCAGGGCTGCCCCAGAGCCCGGCGCTCCTCCATCTTCCTCCTCCCATACCCAGCTCCTTCCCTGGAAGGGGCCACCCCCCGAGGGGCTCACGGCCGGGGTTTTACATCCCCTGCGATGGGGACGCTCCAGGGCAGGGACCGCACCAGCGGCTCCGGGTGTCCAGGATCCCGGTCCGACAGAGAGCCCGGGGGATGACCGCGACCCGAAGGACCGGGGTTGCCCGTATAGGACCGAGAAGCATTGGAATGGGGGGGAAGTGTTTAAGGCCCCCCCCCCCCCCAGCGCCTCTTGGAAGCTGATCGGGAGGAAGGAATGGGAAGGAAAAGGGGGGGGTGATCCCCATAAAACGACCCCGGACACCCCAGCGGGCCGCGGGGCGGCGGAGCGGGGCCGGGCAGCACCCACCAGCGCTGCCTCCTTCCACTGCTCGTTTTCATTTCAATTCGTATTATTTTTCGCTATCGTTCCTTTGAGGGTCCCTCCTGCGGGCGGTTGGAAGCCGAGGAGAACCGGGGAGGGGCCGAGGTCCGACGGGAGTGGAAGAACAAGCGATTTTTCGTCAATTAAACATATATCTTCTCTTCTTAAATCAACTTCGCAGCCGCAGGCTCCCCTGCGCGACCAGTCGCCATACTGAAGGCTTTTCTCCCCCTTCCCTCTTTCTTTAAGCAGAGGCTGAAACCAGGCCATAAAACCCACACAAAACCCAACAAAGCACAAACTTTTCTCCGCGCCCGATCGCACCGTGCAGGAGCCGGGCGAGAGGCCGCGTTCTGATCACCGAGCCCGGGCTCGTTACCGCAGGGGAGGGAGGCAGCGATAGTGGCACCGGCCGAGAAGGACGAGGGTAACGGGAGGGGTCGGCCCTCGGCCCGCACTCACCGATCAGCCCCCCCACCAGGAAGGCGATGACCTGGAACACCAGCAGGATGCCCCCGACGATGCACAGCTTCTTGGTGCTCATGTTCTCGATGATGGCCCCAGCCATCTTCGCACGCCGCCGGCCCCGCTCCGCGCCGCTGCTCCGCTCCCCACCCGGGCGGGCGGGCTCACACGCACGGCGGGGCCCGCCGGGACGGGACCGGCCCCGCTCTTCCTCCCGCCGCTCCCGGCCGCACTCCTCCTCCTCCGCCGTGATTGTGGCGGCCCCGCCGCATGTGGCCGCTTTAAAGGAGCTGGCGGCGGGTCACGTGACGCGGCCACCGCCCCACCCCGCTCTCTCAGCACCGGCCCCCCCCCGGCTCTCTCCTGAAGCGGGACAGTCGTCCCCCCCTCCAGCATCCACAGCGGCATTCCCTATGGAACCCTGCACTGAGCTGAGCTTGTGGAGCCGCGGACTGGTTTGGGTTAAAGGGACCATAGAGCTCCTCCAGTTCCAACCTATGCCACAGGCAGGGACACCTTCCACTAGAGCAGCTTGCTCCAAGCCCCTGTGTCCAACCTGGCCTTGAACACTGCCAGGGATGGGGCAGCCACAGCTTCTCTGGGCACCCTGTGCCAGCGCCTCAGCACCCTCACAGGGAACAGCTTCTGCCTAAGAGCTCATCTCAGTCTCCCCTCTGGCAGGTTAAAGCCATTCCCCTTGGCCTGTCCCTACATCCCTTGGCCAAAGCCCCTCTCCAGGTTTCCTGCAGCCCCTTTAGGCACTGGAGCTGCTCTCAGGTCTCCCCTTCAGGAGCCTTCTCTTCTCCAGGCTGCCCCAGCCCAGCTCTCTCAGCCTGGCTCCAGAGCAGAGCTGCTCCAGGCCTCGCAGCATCTCCATGGCCTCCTCTGCACTCGCTCCAACAGCTCCACGTCCCTGTTCTATGTGGTGCCTCCACACAGGTCACACCAAGCAGTTGTCCCAGGTAAGCTGCCCTTGGTTCTCCTCCTCATCCCAGGGCAGGGCTGGAAGGATGCTGCGCACCCCTCCTGGTTCCTTGGGGATGCTTCCCTCCTGGTTCTGCCTACTCCCCAGCTCCAGTACCTGATTCAGAATGAGTTCTCCATCCCCGGCCACTCTCTCTGGTTTTTAGCATGAGTCCCATTATTCCTTCTACCTGAGCTGTCAGTCATGGGATACCACAAGGGTGCATGCTATGCTGCCCCATTGGACATGCAACAGAGAACACAGAGCACTGCCATCCGCAATTGAAACAAGGCAGGGAGTTGCTGAAAACACTCCTTGAGCTCAAATAAGCCATGAAAGGAAACAAGTGGTGACAACAACCCCATCCCTGGCAGTGTTCAAGGCCAGGCTGGACACAGGGGCTTGGAGCAAGCTGCTCTAGTGGAAGGTGTCCCTGCCCATGGCAGGGGTTGGAGCTGGGTGAGCTTTAAGGTCCCTTCCAACACAAACCATTCCATGATTCTATTATTTCCAACGAGGAAGTAATGGAAGTTGTCACTCAGAATAGACATTAAGTGTCCAACAGACACCCTAACAATCAGGATTCGATACTCCAAAATAAGCCTTTTTTATAGCAATTGTTCTATGGGGGATTTTCTTGGAATTTCAGGATAAAGTATTTGGTATTTTAAGTCTTTAATTGTCTTGGCAAAGCCACTGTAACAGGCTTTGATTTTTAGAAGCAGGTCTGTGGGAACGATCTTAGTGGGTTCATAATGGGTACAAAGAACTTTTCCATTAAGAGCTATTTTTAACAATGAAGTCATAACTTAATGTAAAACCCCAAAAAGGCTAAAACTAAGCTTAAATTGTGACAGAGTAAGCTCTCTGGCAGTCACAAAACACCTGAAGTTATCCCTGACTCCTACATCCCAACTGCTGCAGTCACTGCTGGCAAGGGGAGAGTCTGACCGGTCCAGGCCACTCTTGGAGGTCCCACAGTTACCCACATGCAGGGACGTATATGACATCTTTGGAGCCACGAGTGCCACTAAATCCAGTCTGCCTTAATGCCTCTACTGAAGTTACATGGTGCAGTCTCAAATGTCCCATTTCTTCCAAGCAATTTATTTCTGGGATGAAAATCTAAGAGGTAGAGCTAAGATCCTGCCATAATAACAGAATCTGAAGTGGAAAGAAAAGGAAAACAGCAAAACCACAGGAAACAATGCCTCACATTTATAAGGCACTTTCTGTTTCTGGTGCATTCCTACATCTTTAATATTGCAAAGTTTAGAGATATTCATCTCATGCGACTTTTGACACCCATCCAAAGGGCGTATAGAGCACATACCATAGCGAGCTGGGACCTCTCTTTTGCCAAGGAGTGACCACACAGGGAAGAAACCAGCCCAAAGGCATGAGGAAGAACATCTCCATCGCTTTTCCTTTGCAGCTGTGTACAAATCAGAACTTCTGCCTCTGTCAGGTCTCCAGAACCAATCATCTGGGAACTCACCTACTTGTCACTCATTACCTGAGCTCCTCTTGACTGCTGGAGGCTGTTTTGAAAGCCTCTGCTATTAAAACAGCAATCCTACAGCCAGCCCCGGGCAGGAGGAGGAGGAGAGCCTTTCCACAGGGAATGCTTTGGCTTTGCAGGGTCAGCCTCCAGTCCAGACTTTCAAAGGGGCTGAGCTGCCTGAAGATGTAGGTAAGGGCCCAGCGGGACTTCCGCACGCTCCTCGTTCTTGGTGCTACCTGGCTGTGCTGCAAGTCACTGCAAAAGCTCTCAGAAAGCTTCCCTTTGGATGCTCGTTTGCACAGAGCTCAAACTCGCTGAAAACCACAGTCTTTGCTCCCCTTGCTTGTCCCATGTCAGGTGGTTAATTGAAATAACGTGAAATATAAAGCCAGAATTCAGAGGTGGTGTCCAAACGCAACCAGAAGAGAAGGACACATGCTACAAATACAACATACAGGCTTGACAGAGGAACATCCATGATCTCAATTAGGAAGTGAGCTGACATGAGCATAGTAATAATGCTACAAACAAGACCTAAACCAAACCCAAACCCCCAACGCACCCCAAAATCAACCCCCACCACAGTTATGCAGACTTACATTGCTGCACAGAAGTCCCGGGTTGAGCTGCTTCATTTTTGCTTCACAGAAGCACTGCTTATACCAGCGCAACAGCGAACCCTGATCCACATGTAAAATCCAAAGTGCAGCAGTGGACAAAGAGCTGACTAAATCACGGTCATCTCCAGCAGATACAACCTTTTGAGCTCTTGTTGGTGCTTGCCTGCTCTATTTACAACACAGTGTGCAACGTAACTACAACAGACCCGCGGGGGTTAAGCTTTGGCTCTGGTCTCCGCTTTGTAGGCCGTATGTTTCGGTGTGGGTATCACTGTTGCTTGATGCTACAGCTACAGTTTCTTGTTTTGGGTTGGCATACACCCAACACGTTACAAAATTACCCCTAGTAATAACTAATGTGCAGTTGCTGCTACAGGGGGAAAGACTATTAAAGGCTCTCAAAAGCACTTTTGCTCCTCAGTACTCCTAGGAGCTTTTATAGGGGAACTCCATAGCTCTGTTCTCTTGCAAATACTGATAACATGGAAAATGCTCTCACAGAACAGGAAAAGGGCGTTTAGTGCTATTCCTATAGTGCACAGACACAGGGGAACATTTTGTCTGTGTAAGAAAAGCCTTTGCTACGGGTTGTAAAGATACTCACATGTAAAACTTAGCGTGGCACACATCAAAACAACCCTGGAGGGACTGAGATGGGTGAGTAGACAGCTACAACTTGTACCTGCCCATTGCCGCTCGGATCAGGAACAAAATGGACAGGTATGCACTATTTCATCTTGAGCAAGCCCCACTCTGTACTGTAAATACTTTGAGTGGTTTCCAAGCCCCATTGTGGTTCAAGGCGAAACATTCAGGCACTTCTTAGGAACCAGGAAAGTGGAATTGGAGTACCTCCCACATGAAGATAGGCTGAGAAAGTTGGGGCTGTTCAGCCTGGAGAAGAGAAGGCTGTGTGGAGACCTCAGAGAAGCTTCTGATGTCTGAAGGGGGCTACAGGGATGCTGGAGAGGGGCTCTTCATCAGGGACTGCAGTGATAGGACGAGGGGTGATGGGTTCAAACTGAAAAAGGGGAGATTTAGGTTGAATGTAAGGAAGAAATTCTTTATTGTGAGCGTGGTGAGGCCCTGAAACAGGCTGCCCAAGGCAGCTGTGAATACCTCATCCGTGGCAGTGTTCAGGGCCAGGCTGGACAGGGCTTGGAGCACCCTGCTCTAGTGGAAGGTGTCCCTGCCCATGGCAGGGGTTGGAACTGGATGAGCTTTAAGATCCCTTCAACCCAAGCCAGTCAGGGATTATACAATAATTTTGCCACTGTTTCTATACCTGGCAACTCAGAAGTGGGCTTATCTTCCTCCACACACACAGAACACCTTTTACTTTTACCACCCAGCCTGCTAGATCTGAGATCCCACGCTGTTCTTCAGGCTCGACATGCGCAGCCCAAAGCTCCATCCCCGCTGCAAGCCATAGACTCCTGGCTCCTTGGATCACAATATGGCAAGAAAGAAAGGAACACAAGGCAGGGACGCCTTCCACCAGACCTGTCCTGCACATCCTCACCAACTCCTGCCTGTCTCAGCGAGGAGCTGGGCAAGGAAAGTCATCATTCATGGGGTGCGGACCAGCATTTGAAACATACTGAGAGAACAATCCCAGCTAACTCTCCTCATGGCTCCTCTCTGATATGCTTCCCATCAGATGACAAAGCCTTCCTCACATTGGGATGAAGCTTCTGTAGAATAATTTAGGGTAGAAAAGACCTTGAAGATGAGTCCAACCATTAAACCAGCACTGCCAAGACCACCACTAGCCCATGTCCCTAAGCATCAAGGCTTCCATCCAGTATGTAAGACAAGAATGAGCTGATAATTTCGCAGACAGTGCATTTTTGCCTGTCAGGCTGGAAGCGCCGACCTGTGATATCCTGAAGGAGGGGCCAATAACTGCACTAAATTCATTTATTAAAGACTCTTCAAACTCCAGCTTTAAATATTATTTATAGCCTGCACAACAACCATGTGGCTCAAAGGCTCAAAGCCTCCAACGCAAATCCATGGAAAGCCTTTTATTCGAGTCTGCCAGACCGTGCGATCCAACCATTAATGCAATCATCAAGAGGCAGAGTTTCCTGCAGCAGGGTATCTGAACGAGCCTAGGGATGATTCATCACTAGTCTTTCACTAAATTTCCACGTTCTTCCACCCAAAACTCATCCATAACATAAAAACCACCCGGCAGCAAGCACAGCTCTGCTTGAATCCTTCTATCAGTAATCAATCTGGATCAATGAGGATTAGGTGATCATCTGCAGGCCCGAAAAACTTATCTCATGCAAACCACTTCTAACCTCTAACACCCCCCACCCAACTACCTCCTACCTCTACAAAGCCCGTATGGAAAAAGTCACAGCTCAAACGCCACCCAGCTCAGGTCACTTGGCAAGTTCTGCCAATGCACAGTTGAGGGCTGCCACTACAAAATGCAGGCCTGGCCTAAATTTGTTGCACCAAGTCAAATGGCTCCCTGATGGTTTTGTCAAGGGCAAGTTGTGCGATCAGTGTTCACCGGATCACGCATTGTCGGCCCAAGTTGTGCTCAGCCTCTCACAACTTTCTCATTTTGCTACTTCTTCCCTCCCTCAGTCCTCATGAAAGCACAAGCTCAGAGCTCTGCTCTTGTATTGCCTCTTAGGACTCTCTCGAGTGGGGCCTTCCCTCAGCCACCATCCCTCGCACTGAATCTCCCACCTTGCATCAGACTTCTGCGATGGCTTTTACTGCAGTCACTGCACCTCTCACGGGGCTTCCTGCCTTGCGCTGAACCTCCACATCAAACCCTATCCAAAACTGACACTTCTGGCACCTACTGTAATATGGGATCGTAGAACCCCAGCCTGGTTTGGGCTGGAAGGGACCTCAAAGCTCCTCCAGCTCCAACCCCTGCCATGGCAGGGACACCTTCCCCTAGAGCAGCTTGCTCCAAGCCCCTGTGTCCAACCTGGCCTTGAACACTGCCAGGGATGGGGCAGCCACAGCTTCTCTGGGCACCCTGTGCCAGTGCCTCAGCACCCTCACAGGGAACAGCTTCTGCCTAAGAGCTTATCTAAACCCCATATATTCTCATGAACCCAAAACATTTCAACTTTAGCACTGAAGATGGAATTAGGAGATGCAGCTAAATATAAAACCATTTTGCATGCTCTCAGAAGTGAATAAATGCACATGGACAGAGTATTTGTCATGGTGGTACTTGCTTCAGAACTGTAACACTGAGCAATATGCTTTAATCCAGTGTTAGTAAAAGCTGGTATTAGTTAATTAAGGTGGCAGGGGCAGGAGGGAGTTCATCGAGTTCCAGTGGTAATGGTCTTGTAACATCAGATGGGAAAGTTGACAAATATGAATTAGCTTTTTGTTTTATTCTTCTCATGTTAAATAACATGGTCTCCTAGGTTGCCTATTGGATATTGTAACTAAACACCTGCAATTCTCAGTGTTTGCACTGTGTGTACACACAGAATTATCCATTAATGCGATTTGAAGACTCACAAGTCTTTGGGAATTAGATACTTCAAGTTAAACTAAAGCAATACATGCACCCAGCTAGTGTCCTTGTGGGACATTCTCAGTGTACCACCTTAAACTAGACATGAAGCGGGCATTAGCTTTAAGATCTCCTAGAAAGAGACATCTGTTTTGGAGCAGCTACAGAGGGCTATCGCCAAAACTCTCCCGTAATAGTTATGGGCTGTAATTTGACATTTTAGATACACGTTCCTCTTGCCAAATAATATCATATTTTTGCTCTTGGCAGAGAAAACAAAGAGAAGCATATATCCAAGATGAGTAATTTAGTACAATGTAATCACGGCAAGCTGCCCCACAGACTAGGGACTGAATCAGAGTTAGCAAGATACAGGGTTGTGTCCTCTTAAATAAGTGTGTGTATTATGCAGGGAACAAATTCAGAAAGAAAGACGGGTTACTGTATTTATTAATCTTATTTTCCACCTGAGCCCAAGTGCAGGCTTTTATTCCAAGAGCAGATGATTAGAGGTGGGGTGGCCGAAGCAATCACTGCTGCGAGCTGTGCTCCTTGGAGGTTTCCACGCCTGCAGGCACACACCCTAGGCAAGGAACCCTCTGCTCCACAGCTGTCCCAGTTCACAACCCAGTGTGTTTATGTGGACTGTCACTGCTTTGGAATTACATCACTCCATCAGGCTGTAAATGGAGCTGGCCAAGAAGCGCAGGCAGATCCCAACCTGCAAGGAGGTGATCCATAGCAGAAGAGTGTAGTTGGCAGCAACTGCCTCAGCTACCTGTAATTAGGAGCTACAGCTTTACATCCCTGGGCAGGGAAGTGCTGCGTCACCGGAGCAGTAAAGTGCTCTCTCTGTGTCCCTAACTGTTTTAGCACCATTAACTGAGCTAAATAACACAGATATTTAATGTGGTCAATGGGCTTTGCATGGCCGAATCTTGCCATCCACATTTTACTCAGTCTAAAAGAGTAAAGGAAAAAGCTGGCTAATTTAAGGCAAAAATAATCTGTGGTCTTTAATCTTGATGCAAGGGTTCACATTCATATAGAGCAGTCTGGGTTATTAGTCAGCCCTGTGCCTCTCTGCATCCTGGGTTTGTGCAAACCCACCTAAACCAGCTGTAAGGCAAGTTCATGTTACATGTCAATAGGCAGATTAGCTGGAGCTCCTCTCAACACTCCTTGAGCCCTCTGCTCTAACTACAAGAAAGAATGACCCAGATACTTTCAAATCCTGGCTTCTCTCATGTTCTGGTTTTAAAATGATAATAATATCCTTAGTTTGCTATCAGGCATTTCTTTAAAGCAAAAGCAATCAGTTTAAGCATGTACCTCGAACGGTGAAGTGGGGTTTATGTTACTGAAGTCCCCATTCAGTTTCTGGAGAACACATACCTTGAAGGCAGCAACTGTATTTGTTAAACAGTGGTATTTTTAAGAGGTCTTATAATAAAGATACATCAATATAAGCAAAGGAAGATTGCTAATAAAATGATACATTTAAACATTTAAATGTAACTTCTACTGTGATTAAGTCAATATTCCCCAAATGCCATAACTTACACTGATCACTGTTGATTCTAGTGTAAAATGCACTAGAATCACAGATGTTTCAGCTGGAAAAGCCTAATTTATGCCTTGTGTCACTGCAAATTGTTATCCAAGTGTGATTATCGGTTCAAGCAACGGAAAACAATGAGCTGAAAGGGTGAGAAAAGTCAACTCTGTTCCTTAATGCCAGCGTTGCTCACGGCTTAAGAGATGAATGAATTCCTAGAGAGAATGCCAGAAATGATGTCCATCTCATGTCAAGGACTGATGACAAGAACGGAGCAACAGGAAGCAAGTTGGAAGAACACAGGCTCCTTCTTACAAGGAAGAAGTATAGTGTTAGACATTAGGCACAAGTTCTCCTCTGTGAGGGTGCTGAGGCGCTGGCACAGGGTGCCCAGAGAAGCTGTGGCTGCCCCATCCCTGGCAGTGTTCAAGGCCAGGTTGGACACAGGGGCTTGGAGCAAGCTGCTCTATGGAAGGTGTCCCTGCCCATGGCAGGGGTTGGAGCTGGAGGAGCTTTGAGGTCCCTTCCAACCCAAACCAGGCTGGGATTCTATGCTATTTTCAGGATCTCTGACTCAGTAATAAACCCGGTCTAAAAGAATAATGCAAACCATGTAGAATATGTCACAGTGAGCCACATTTCCTCTTCAAGCAAAAGAGAAACCTGAAATCATTGTCCTGGAATGCACCAAAACCTCTGAGCATGAGTTCCTGAAATATTCATGAACATTAAGCAAAAAGCAAACCTTCTGGAGAAGGTGTTGTTTAGCTGAAACAGACTATGTGCAGTACATACCATCCCCGGCGCTCCAACACAGAAAAGGAAGGCTCTTTGCAGAAGGCATGTTAAGTAATGGCCCTAGGGATTTTATCTCCTGTCTACCGCATACCACACAACACTGATTAACTCAGCTCCTCAATTCCTCATTCTACCTGGGAAAACTGTTATGTGATGGGGTGTTTGCTAGTGTACATCAGTGAGGAGTTTGGGGCTTTAAGATGGGGAGATACACCAAGTGTGTAAGTTACTAATGAATAGTAGAGGAAACACTGAACCATAATACACCAGCTGAATTTAGCTTTATGTTGACTTTCCAAACTTCTGCATTTTGGTTCCTTTTGGAAAGTTCAGAGGCAGAACTTTTTAAACCTCAAATTCTTACAGTAACCACTCTGGAAAGGAAGGAAACAAGAAAGGGAAAAGAGAAATAAGGAGATGCTAACTTCAGCTGCAGGTACCTGAGCACTCAGCAGTGCAGCCATCCCCATCACAACTTCCCATCATTTCTCAGTCTGAGTTTGTTTCTTGTGTTATGGAGCTGTGTGCCCCTGGTTAGGCAAGTCAGGAGCTCCTCCAGAGTGAATCAGTCATGTTGAAGGAGGTTTAGGAGCATGGGAACAGCAACATCACATGAGGAGCTGGGAATAAGAGCTAAAGAGACCGCTGTTGAAATGTTTATGTATTTTGTAAAGACATAAATATTTGGATCATAGCAAAAGGCCCTGCTTGGCATGGGCAGGCAGAAAGCCTTTTACCTGATGACTTGGCTCCAGTTCCAAAGGCATGTCTTTTGGCAGCCTCTCCGCTCCCCAGCCCAGGGCACATGAATTATCCCTGCTCCATGCTCATAAAGCTGTTTCTGGTACCATATGGTGAACCCGAGCAAAAAGGCATGCTGCAGAGAGAAAGAAAAGACGAGAGCAAATTGCTACCAGGTGTAGCCTTAGTCTGACTCACATTCAATGGCTGGGTTGCTTAAAGTGCAACTCAGACAAGCGCTTTGTCCTGCCTCTGCACGGCTCAGGCTGAGGACCTGATCTGGCCGGAAGGTGACTTTGCTGGAGCAGGGATGTCGAGTTTTGGGTTTTTTCCAGCTGGATCGATTTCCCATCCGGTTCATCCAGAGGCCGTGCAAATTCTTGTACAAGTGGTTTTGTGGGGTGAACTGGGGGAGGAATTCATCCATGGTAAAAATAAACCAGGGGATGGTGGGTGTTTGTTATTTTAAGTGCTTCTAACCTATTTCCCAGTGTGCTACACGAATAGATTCACTGATATTACAGAATCCCAGACTGGTTTGGGTTGAAGGGACCTTAAAGCTCCTCCAGCTCCAACCCCTGCCAAGGGCAGGGGCACCTTCCACTAGAGCAGCTTGCTCCAAGCCCCTGTGTCCAACCTGGCCTTGAACACTGCCAGGGATGGGGCAGCCACAGCTTCTCTGGGCACCCTGTGCCAGCGCCTCAGCACCCTCACAGGGAACAGCTTCTGCCTAAGAGCTCATCTCAGTCTCCCCTCTGGCAGGTTAAAGCCATTCCCCTTGGCCTGTCCCTACAGGCCCTTGTGATAAGCCTCTTTCATTTGCCTCTGGAGGACCAGTTTGTTGATTTACAACAAACCCCATGTACTGTGGAACACGTACACAGGCAAAGCTTTTCTCCTGTTCCTCATCTGCTATCTTCATACATGCAGGTCTTCTTGGAATGAAAATGTAACCTCATAAGGCAAAGGCAGAGCCAGCCATCATTTCCTTTCAAGGGACACAAAACCCTGCCATGTGCATCAAAGAACACAAAGGATTCTTTTGTTCTCCATTCAATCAAGTGGCCTTGCTTCTCCTACACATACTTGAAGATGAAATCCAGTGGGAACTTTGCAGAATGACTGGGGCAGGATCTGCTCTGAGCCAGCAGGAAGCAGACACTGTGTAGGTCTACCATGGAATGGCTATTTCTAGCAACACTCTCTTGCAGGTATCGATCACAGTCTAATGTTGTGAATAACATTCCCATCTGGAAGTCTGGCGGTAACTGCTATTTTTATGGGAGTAGCAACTTCTTTTGGATTCAGTTGTATTAGAAAATAGCAGGCAAGCTTCCTAAAATGATTTGAAAAGACATTTGTAATGTCAAGTTATAGCCTTGTATTGTTTCTGAGAGCTCATTACTGCCTAATAAGTGTTAGGTTGATTAGAACTGCCTACAAATGTGCGATGAGAACTGCTGCTCGTGCAGCAGGAAGCAAGAATTGCTCATGGAACGCAACTCCAGCTGATAAAAAGATAGAAAAGTCATAGAAATACAGATTTCTTCTCGCGCAGTGATGTCTGTGATGCATTTGGCATTGCTGTGCAGGCACCTTCACTGGTGATGCTGAATGCATGGCGCCTGTCACTGTTAGCTCATTAGATCTCAGACTGAATTTAGCACTGATCTTTAACCCAAAGCTCTTTAATGTGTACAAAAGAAATAGGAATAAGGGAACTTAGTTTTCTTACACACATTTTTAAGGCTAATGACCATTTAGTGACTGAAGGCTTCATCTTCTGAGCCTGTTATCAATACCTGTCTCACTCAACAGGAAGAAGGAAAATGAATGCTTTACAGTGGATATTCATCATCTTTAAAACAGACCTGTCATTAAGACAGACCCCTGTCAAAACAGCTGACATTTAATGTACTTAAGCTACATTATTCATGAAACTTGCACAAGGAAATGGATATAATAAACCAAAAGAGGTCTGTTAGACAGACAAGGGGAAATAGGAACCCTCCTGGCCCACTTGCACTGTTACTTGAGTTTCTATGGCTGTTCTGAGCTTGCTGCCTCCCAGCCTGCACCAGCATCTGAGTCTGAAATCCTGTTCACTGTTTCCTAACCTGTTGACTGTTCAAACTTGGAACATGAGATGGATTACGGGAGGTGGAGCGAGCTGATCTGATAGCTCTGTGATCCTTCAAGGGGGAGGAACTGATCCTCCTCCTCCCAGCCGTGCATTCCTGAAGCTTATCATGTGCTGACTTCAATGCTTGCTGGGCCCCTCCAACTGCCAACCAAGCAGAAAGCACACTTTTTATCTTGCAAAGCTCAGAGTTTCTTGCCAGACAGAGAGCTAAATCAGCTCACCGAAAGATCTAATGAGTGCTGTACTTTGAATAATAGAGTGGAAGTGGATGCATAAGGCTTAGACTAAAGGAAAGGTAGAAAAAAGAGGGAACACAACCTCCTCCTTTTAGATTGCTCCTCAAATCACACATGAAGCCTTTGTATGCTTGTGATCCATGGAGAGAAAATCCTGTGAAAATTAACAACAAACAGTCCACAGTCCAAGGAGCACAGCTACTCTGCCAGCAAGGAGCAGGCAGCACTGCAGGGAGATTAAAGTGCTTTCAACCAGAATACTTCACAAACAGGGGCTCAGATCTTGATTTTGGTGCCTGGTAAGACAAATGCAGGCACAGCTCCAGGGTGGAAACGTTCTGTAAGCAGTCCTGAGGAGGTTGTGAGGAAATAGAACTGCTCCTGCCTCAGAGCAGATGTTGCCAAAGGCTGAACTCTGCATTTGCACCCCCTCTGTTTTTGTGCTTTGGCAAAGAACAGGGACCATGACTTTAAAGTAGCTCTATGACTCCTGTATGCTGTGCAGTACAAGGAGGGAGGGGATTCTGCCCCTCTGCTGCGCTCTGGGGAGTTCCCCCCTGCAGTCCTGACCCAGCTCTGGGGCAGCAGCACAAGAGGGACATGGAGCTGTTGGAGTGAGTGCAGAGGAGGCCATGGAGATGCTGTGAGGGCTGGAGCAGCTCTGCTCTGGAACCAGGCTGAGAGAGCTGGGCTGGGGCAGCCTGGAGAAGAGAAGGCTCCTGAAGGGGAGACCTGAGAGCAGCTCCAGTGCCTAAAGGGGCTGACAAGAAGGTGGAGATGAGCTTGAAGGTAGTTTAACCCAAACCATTCCATGGTTCTAGGAATACTGCAGGACTTTCCAGATCCCTCTGCTCCTATGTCCTTGTACACCCAGGACTGAGCACAGGACTGGTACAAACCCCCTACATGAGACTTATTCAACTGAGAAAGCTTCTGGTACAATTGGTATTCTCCAGTGGCGGTTTCCACCCAATTCAAAAGGACCCACACGAACCCAGATGGTTTTGATTACCAGGATGCCTTGTTTGTGCCGGAGGTCTGAAACCTCCATCCTCCCCTGCCGTAGGGAACCAGTACTGAGAGGAAGGGCAGCTCCTGAGCACACCCATGGTGGGCAGCCACGGGGCTGTGTGGGAGATGGGTGCAGCCTCGGGCCTCCAGCAGTGCTGAGCAGTGAAAATGCTCTCACAGCAGAAAGAACCTTTAGGAGAAACCGAGGAGAAAGCAAAGGCACAAGAAGCACTTTAACAATGCGGGGATCTCCGACTGATCCCAAATATCCTCCCACAGCAACTCCCATAACTCACACCGTGGTTGCAGAGCGGTGACCTGACCACTGCTGCCTGCAGACTGCCTGAGCAGCCAAACCAATCTGCCCTGCATCTATTTTCACCATTTCTTATCAAAACACTGACCTGATACTAATCTTACCATCCACACTAAAGCCTGCTGCTGCCAGGGAATGATTGCTGCTGGCATTTATACTTCCACAATTATATCCAGGG
Organism: Amazona ochrocephala; assembly: GCA_039720435.1. Classification (NCBI taxonomy): domain Eukaryota; kingdom Metazoa; phylum Chordata; class Aves; order Psittaciformes; family Psittacidae; genus Amazona; species Amazona ochrocephala. The sequence goes on from CM077887.1 coordinate 23,420,199, forward strand.
CTGCGGAGGGCTCGGTTGTCCTTTCGAGACAGACAAGATCAAGGAGTGGTGTGTCTGGTACCTCATCCCAGGATAAATCCGGGAGGCTCTATGACTCAGGAATGACTCACTGCTCCTCCTCTCTTTCTTCCAGACCCTTGGGGGCGTTCTAATTGATTGTGGCTCTGTATCTGCAGTAAATTATTACCCCAGCTCAGCTATCCTGTGCAGATGGGATCCAGACACGTTCTGCTCGTTGCTTGACACTCAGGAGGGGTAAAAAGGTGAGCAGACACGTTGTACAACTGCACACTGAGAACTGGGGCTTGATGACCCGTGCAGGCATCTAAAAGGAAAGCAGAGAAACAGGGCAGTTGTTTTCCCTTCCCTGAATGCCATGCTGCTCAAGTTAATTATTTGGAACTAAACTGTTCCTACCAAATCCCCCCAAAATCCCAATTGACTAAACTAAGGTTGACCTTTCTGGGAGTTATTTCTAAAAACTTGGATAAAATAAGACGGGATGACTCAAACAAGAGGAGGCAAGTGTCTGCATCACAGTTGAGCCACACAAACTGCTTTCACTGTCAAAATCAAGTATCCTAAAACAACAAAGCCCCAGAATGATCAATCTTTTTTCATTCTTTAGCAAGACAGATTGAAGCGTCCCAGTGGAGGCAGATGGGAAGTGCTCAGACAATGCCTACACAGTCTGCAGAAGTCTTCACTATCCAAGTTTCAGGTTGGAAAGGAAATCATTAAGTGCAATAACACGTTGAGGGAGGGGATTCTCCTCCTCTGCTGTGCTCTGGGGAGAACCCCCCTGCAGCCCTGATCCAGCTCTGGGGCAGCAGCACAAGAGGGACGTGGAGCTGTTGGAGCGAGTGCAGAGGAGGCCATGGAGATGCTGCGAGGGCTGGAGCAGCTCTGCTCTGGAGCCAGGCTGAGAGAGCTGGGCTGGGGCAGCCTGGAGAAGAGAAGGCTCCTTAACAGCAGACCTTAGAGCAGCTCCAGTGCCTAAAGGGGCTGCAGGAAACCTGGAGAGGGGCTTTGGACAAGGGATGTAGGGACAGGACAGGGGAATGGCTTTTACCTACCAGAGGGGAGACTGAGATGAGCTCTTAGGCAGGAGCTCTTCCCTGTGAGGGTGCTGAGGCGCTGGCACAGGGTGCCCAGAGAAGCTGTGGCTGCCCCATCCCTGGCAGTGTTCAAGGCCAGGTTGGACACAGGGGCTTGGAGCAAGCTGCTCTAGTGGAAGGTGTCCCTGCCGTGACAGGGGCTGGAGCTGGAGGAGACTAAAGGTCCCTTCCAACCGAAGTGGCTGCCAGGGCACTGCTTCATGCTGGGCTGTTCATACATTCATTTATCACAGTATTTCTGGTACCTGTTTGCTATTTGCAATGCAGATGAATATCCTACAGTAGAGAACGTGGGTTCCCACCCAGTGACTTGTGTGACCACACCACAGCTACATAACAGTTACACACATGGACAATGCTTTGGTGGCTGGAGAACAGAAGATGATTAATGCATATAATGGGATTCTGTGAAGGAAATACAAAAGGAATAATTTAGCTCTATCAGTGGGTATTTTACCATTGTGGAGAACTACAACAATAAGTTGTAACTGAACAATGACATCCTAGAGGAAACAGAATTCCCTCTGAAGAGCTCCTTGGGAGTAGTTTCCCTGCTACAGCACGGAAACCTCACTTATTTAAGACAGGAAAAGATCAACAACAAGATGGGCTGTCATTAAATTCTCCCGGACCCTGTTTCTGTGCTCTGTGGCCTAACACTTAGAACTAACTCCATTCTGATTTTGCCTCAGAGAATTTGATAACTGCAGAAAACAGAGGGGTGCCAGGATCCAGATTCCTCCTGCATCTAACCTGGCAGAGGGAAGCAGCACCAGAGCTACCAGCTGAGGCCAGTCCATCCCCTGGAATGCCGCCTCGGGAGCCAGGCTGATGGATGCTGACAGCCCTGCTTTCATCTGGCAGAGCCCCCAGCACCAACTGCGCCGGGGGAAGAAAGAGCATGCAGGAATTCACAGCATTCCCGCTCCCGCTAATCCCCAGCTTTCCCGCTGCGCCTGAATGAACCGGGTTTGGGATTCATAGCCCTGCTGGGGAGATCTGCTGATTGCTTAGAGCCCCCCTGGGGGCAGTGATACAGCGAGCAAATAACCAGCGCAGGGCCAAAGTGATGTAATGTGCTGGGGGGGGGAAGCCCCTTGCCTCTGCTCTGCCTGCTCCACTGTTCTCTGTATGCGACAGGGAGCAGGGGCAGAGGAAAATTCAGTGCCGCTGCCACATGCTGGGGTGCTTTACAAACAAGTTATAAAGCTCATCCCAGCTTCCCTGAGTTCAATGCAGATACATAGTCCACGTTACAAGAAAAGGCATAACTGTTTAAGCCAAGATGTTTGGATCATAAAGATGGTTGCAACCTGACAGGAGATCTGAGGATGAGGTGCTGGAGTGGGGCCAGAGAAGGGCAATGGAGCTGGTGCAGGGCCTGGAGCACAGTGTGATGGGGAAGGGCTGAGGGACCTGGGGGGTTCAGATGGAGAAGAGAAGGCTCAGGGGGGACCTGATCGCTGCCTACAACTGCCTGAGAGGAGGATGGAGCCAGGAGGGGGCTGGGCTCTGCTCCCAAGGAACAAGGGATGGGACAAGAGGAACCGGCCTCAAGCTGCACCAGGGCAGGTGTAGATGGAGCTGAGGAACAATTCCTTCCCCAGAGGGTGCTCAGGCATTGAAACAGGCTACCAGGGCAGTGCTGCAGTCACCGTCCCTGCAGGTGCTCACACACCGTGGAGATGAGGCCTCAGTGCCATGGGTTAGTGGGGGCCTTGGCAGTGCTGGGGAATGGTTGGACTGGGTGAGCTTGAAGGTCTTTTCCAACCTGGTTGATTCTATGAAGACAGGTAAGTGCAAGGTGCAACCCCCAAACCCTCATCCCTGGCTCCCTCCTTTCCAGGCTGGACAATAATTAAATATCAAATCAAAGGGTGATTATAAAAGTAAGACCTAACAGAGCAGGATGGTGGGGAGGCTCTGGAAGTGCCACACTCCAGCAACCAGCCTGAATCTCAGAAGAGGGCCACTAAGGATCTGAGTGATCAATCAGGTACCTGGGGACTATGTGAAACTGTGCGTATGAATTCCAACTATAATCATACAGGCCCTACTATAAAATAACATCACTGAACTACCCTGATGCTTGAAAAGTGTAAAGTCTCAGATGCTCATGAATAAATGTAATATGTGCAGAGCTTCACATCTCTGTTTCCCCAGCTTTCTCTAAAGGCAAACTGATGTTCCTGCAGTGTGCCCTTGAGCAGCTCCAGTTACTGTTGCCAAGATCAGGAGGAAGAAAATGTGACAGATGATGCATTTTTCCACAGGTACTCACAGGTTTCATAGGCAGTAATTTGCCATTTGTCAATCAGCAAATACTGCAAGATTCTGTGAACTTTTTTACTGTAGCTATTGTCTTGTACATGCTTTGAAATCCGCTCTGAGAACTCTGGGCATATTCAGATATGCCACATGGAAATACAATAAACACCATTAATAACTAATCACAAAGAAAACAGAACCTGGCATCTGGATTATTTGCCCAATTATAAGCATAAACCACACAGCTCTGAACCCTGCACTGGAAAAACGCACAGCAAATAACTTGTGACTGTTTTGTAGCATGGGAAGAAAGGAAAATGCATCATTTCAAAGACTGTTATGATCCAGCTCCATGTACAGACAAAGCAGAAGCACTGAGTAAGCCATTCTCCATGGATTAATTACTCAGCCCAGCAAAGAGCTCAAAGTTTTGCCTCAGTCTGCTCTGTGGGGGGGTGAAACTGTTACTCTGAGTAGCTGTAACTAACCCCACTGTGTGCAAGCTGCCTGCTCTGCAGTGCAGCCAGCTCACAGGCTCCTATTTTCTCTTTCTCAATATATACTGTTATTAGCTTAGATTCAGATAACATAATATTTTTCCACTAATTTCATACCTTTATAGATGTTGCTCCTGAGTTCTGAAGAGTCAGAACGCTGCTGCAGCTCTGGTTGAACAATTCCACAGCCACTCCTGCAGTACATCATTATCGCTCTGGCATTAATGAAGCTGTTAAATGCTGCTGCTGTTCTGCTGAGAGCAGAGGGTAATGGTCAGAGACCTAAAAATGAGAAAGCTGGGTTACGTTTTCAGAGCTGAAAACATTACAGCTGGAAGTCTCTTTGGGGGTTTTGTGGGAAAATTCACTTTGCACATCCCAGCCATGGTTCCTACAATATCTTCTCTACAGACATCTCCAAGCTCCCTGTTTACAGTGATTCCCAGGTCGCCAGTGTGGACTGGAGTTACTGGAGGCTCAAAGAGGGCTACCCACTGCATGCCCAGCTCCATCTGCAGCAGGAAGCCCTCAGTGTCACTTGCCAGCAGGAAACCTGGAGCTCCATCTCTTCTCTTCTGTATCATAGGTATGGTTAACCTTACCCATAGGTGAGTCTCAACCCAGCATCAAAACCAGAGGGAACCAAGACAATGAAATGATGTGCTGCTGTCACAAAGCAGGGCCAGGTCTGCAACCAGCCAGTTTCCACTTAGAGATCTTTCTCTGGCAGTCCTGATATTACAGTGTTGCTACAAGTATTGGATTAAAGTACCCTGCAAGGGCAAAACTTATATTTCCTTCCATTTCTCCTGCAGTGCTCTTTCAGTGATCCAGAAGAGCTTCTTAAGAGCACCAGGTTGCTTCCAATTTGAAAGCCTGTGTCCCTTTTCTGACTTTATTTTTAACAATATCAGCTAAAAATGGCTCCATCAGAACTGAGAACTCACTGATAGATGAGGGGTTTTTGCCATCTTAAATGTGATCCTGAATGATGAATGCTGCAAAAAGGATCTTGTCAGACAAAACGGGTGAAATCTGAAAGCCTCTTTATGCAGCAGTAAGGCTGAGAGCTGCAAAGGAGCCATAGGTGACCCTGGTTCAAAAAGATTTCGATTCAAAAGATGTATCTGATGGCACAGAGGTTTCAAGGAAGCTTTACCCATTGCTGTGCTTTAAGGGCTGCACTGAATGATCTCTGAGGCTCCATGAGTCCCCATTCCAGCCCGGCTGAAGAGCTCCTCCACAGCGCCGCTGCCTGCAGTTGCTGAGTGAATGCTTCTCCCATCACAGCTCAGTTAAATCAAGGGTGCCTGGGGGAAGATGATGCAGGTAGCTCACTGGCCAGCGCAGCAGAGGTGATCCACAGGAGGCTGGAATGCTCAGAACCCTTCCACCAGTCTTTTTAAATGCACCTGAAGACCTTCCAGGGTGTTTTGAGTTTTCTTTCCCATTCTTTTGCTGCTGGTGTTGGTCGTTCACTGTGTTTCACAATGTCACAGGCTAAAGGCATAATTTGGAGTGCACCAAACCAAGCTAAACGTGTTACCAATAACTAAAATGACAACAAAGCAGTGGAGCATGATGTAGTATTGCAAGGGAGTACGTTCAAACCAAGTATAAACCAACTCCAGTATGAAGTTACAACAGGATTTCCTGCAAAGATTGACAAAACTATAAGCACTGCATAAAATGTTCTGCAATGACTATTAATTTTTTATCATGTTTCCATTTTAGCTGTAAATATTCACATAGGTGGTTAGCAGCAGAAGGAATATAAGCTACCTGATGTGTAAGTCCATTGTGGTTTTCTAGCCCTGATGCTTGCCGTAGATTTAATGCTGAAGCAGCTTCTCAGAACACCACTTCTCATTGTTGTTCGTGCCCTTTGTTCTTCTGCTGCTGCAAAATGCTCATCCACATGTTCCCAATTACTGGATCTTTGACAAAACAAGTAGCAGCAAGAAGAAACCCCTGTGGTTTTTATGGTAACAGTAAGTAGAAGTCAAGATAACGTTTCATGCCAAGTGGCTCAGGAAAGGAGGAACTGGAGAAGGATTTTATGGTATCACTGCAGCATCTTGTCTGGCGGTAGCTCATGTAATTTTCTATGTGGTGTTGCTTGATATTGGGTGCAAAGTTCTTGCTGCAACTTTGCCCCCAAACTCCAGATCGAGATGTTCTATAAATCACAGCCAATTTCACAGAGTTCAAAGCTCAGTCTTGGAGGGGTTTGTCTCTCCTGATTCCAAAACAATCCAGCTTTGCTGAGGAATGAGGACTCTGCCATGGCAGAGTGGGATCAAGGATTTGGAAACTGGGGGTTGGGCATTGTGAATTAGGTGGATGTGTGTGCGTGCACACACACGAAGGGCAGGCACTAACTGTGCTTCTCAACTAAACATTGATCTGTCTTTCTTCGGAACAAAGATTTTTCATTACAAATAAACACCAGGGGATTGGAGAACTCATTTCAGCACATATGCATATATATACACATCATTTTATATATATATATATATGTATGCTTTTTATCTTGGTTGCAACAGGGTGATCAAACATCTACTTTGTCTTCTAATTAGGCCTTTTAATGCTTAAATCCTCAGCACTCTAAACAGGGAGGAATAAATCCTTTACCTGGATGCACACATGTTGGCATTGATGCCTCTGCCTCAGTTCCTCTTCCCTCCCCACAGCCTGACAGTTCCATCTGATGAAGGATGGACCAGGTCACCCCACGGCTGCTGGCTCAAGGGGTGCCCCAGCACTCACATGCTCTTCAGGTAGACTTAAGGTACCCATCAACACCCTGGAAGAGTGCGAAAGAGAGAGCAGAAAATGACTTGCAGGGCTTTTCTTTGTGATTTTGGTACTGCATCACTCCATCCTTGTTATGTGGCATGCAAATCACAGTAAATGGTATTTTTATCCCTTTCTATGCTACATGGTTGCCAAAATTGCTGACTGAAACTGCCAACATGCACCACTAATAACTATAATGCTGTTCCACTGGCATAAATGTCTTTATACATTAACACAGACCATCTACTTTAGGGCTTTTAATGATGCAACTCCACTGACATTTACAGCAATGGAAACATCTCTGATACAACCTCAGATGAGGGGATCAAATTCAAAGGGGTTATGTAAAGAGAAGTGGGACATGTTAAAAGCTGCCAGCTGGTGAAGAGTCTGAACAGAGACAACACACGCATCAGGAGAGTGTGGATATGCAGATGGGGCTCCATCCCTCTTTCAAGTAACATTTTCCTGACAACAGCAAACAACTACGTCACATATGCCACAAATGTGCTGTACATAACAGCAGCTCCTACAGCATCAGTATTATATTTACTCAGTGATTCATCCTCTTCCTCTGTATGTTTATCTAACTACCCTAACCACATCCAGTCACCAATTACTAGCTAGCAATGGCCTTACAAAACCATGTTCAAGGGACTCTAAACAGTCAAACATAGACTGAGGCTTTGGTGTCACCATTCACTGCCAAAGGTTTGCACACGAGAATAAATCAATCAGCACTTGCCTAGAATAATACACCAGTGAGCAACCTATTTGCAATTGGATCTGCGTCTCCTCTGAGCACTAAAAAGCCTTCTGATGACTTCAGAAGACTCTTGATCAGGCTTTTAAAGTGGAGGAAGCAACACAAACCAGGCTGGGATCCTGTGATTTCAGGTAACTGCACAGGTACAATCAACACGGGATTTTCCAGCTCTGCCATTTCAACCCATGAAAGTCACATTTATGTGGTGGCATCACCACCGGTTGCCTGGATTTGCTGAATCAAATTGTATTCTCTTCAGCTTGTTTCAGTGCAGATCAGGACAGATCTGGTCCTGCAGTGGGGAACTGTGCACACTGTTGGTTTATGCCTTCACTAGAATAGAACTTTGCTCTTTTCCTCCTGGGCATTCTCGCAGGTGTGAAACAAATCAGAGCTCACATTTGCAGCAATGTAAGCAAGTGTACACACACTCCCTGGCTTCCCCAAATAAACCACGTCTCCACAGCTGTAATGATCATGTAATTATTCATGCCTTTGTAAGCTCTTTGTGGCAAGAGAGAAATGCCAAATCCAACAGCCACGAACCGGACTGTCACTCTCAGAGCTCTCCTTCATCTCCTTTTAATCTCTCCCGGGAGTTTGGTCTCCCAGTATTTTTGGAAGAGGGGCACAGTCTAAGGCAGAAGAGCTTCCATGTATGAACAGAGCTGCACAGTACTTCACTCCTTAGGGAATTCCTTGTTTGCACTATTCCAAGCACATGTGTAGGCCTACATAATAGTCTTTTCGCTTGAAAGATACATGATTAAGTCCTAAAAGCTCTCATCTACTGAAATTCAAAGCCCAAAACACATGCCGTCCTCCTTCAGCCTCTCTCTTTTGCACAGGACATGCCACCAACAGCAGATGACTTCTCTGAATGAGAAACAGAGAGGTGGCCACCTTCAAAAGCTTCAGCTCTGCAAGAGCATCTTTGAATGCTCCCTCTGCAGTCAGTGGAGAACGGGGCACTTCCCTCTGCCTGTCACTGCTGCCTTCCTTTCCGTTCCCCTCTCTCCTGGGGCTACAGAGGAGGTTTGTCCTGCGGGGCTGTGTTAACCCTCTGGAGCACCCAGACCCTCTGCTTACCCACCTATGTATGGCTGAGGTGGCTGGTATCTCACTGGCTGGTAGCTCACAGTACTCGATCTAACACATCTGTCCTCCAAGTGATGCAGCCAAGTGACAGGAGTAGCTCAGCGCATGGTCCTGGACTGCAAGGCAGCTCCCTCTTCTCCCAGCAGTTTGCATGTGCTTTTCCTTGGGACTGAGGGTCCTTGAAGGTGAAACTGGAATTAAACCCCACTGTGATCCTGTGTTTAATTCTGTAATAAATAAATATGGGTAAGGGTTTGATGCTAATATGCATTTTTATAGGTGTGATACAGCTACTGTCTCACAGAGCTGCAATGAACCAATGCGAAGAAAACTTCCATAACTCAAGGATCATCCTCAACTATTTACACAGTTTGTAAGACATATCTGTCCCTTCATATCTCTTTATGTGGGGATTCATAAAACCTCAGCTCATCCAAAATAAGAAGTTAAATAGTACAGGAACAGCCTTTCATCTGATACACCCTTAGCTGGACTTACAGTTACTTACATTAGCTGAGGACCTGGCTCCCAGCTTCTCCCACATTCAGTCTCACATCTTCAGAGCAGCTCATTGGACTCCTTGCGTTCTCTTGCATCTTCCAACAACTGCAATAATCTTCTTGCCAGCAATTCCAGGCTCTGTGCTGAGCGCACCTGCCAGGGCCCTGCTGCTCCTTTGGTAGGAATGCAAAGAACACCAAGTGGGCAAAGAAAATCACTTGCTTTGTCCAATTTGTTTTGAATCGATCTGATCTAGCTAAGGATGATGCAAGCCCTGAAAAATGCCATGGGTCTGTGCGAGCCTGTTGGCACGTCTAAGCCAACAAACAAAACCTGCTTTGATTTAGACAACTCTCCGGGCCACAATTGTCAGGACACCACCAAAAGCACTTGGGCATTAAAAACCAGCATCGAAATAAGAAACAGAAGGTACCCGAAGGAGAGGGCTCTGTGGGAACCTGCCTGCCTTTGGTCTGACAATCCAGAGAGTGTGTTCTGGTTTCCCCCAGCATCCGGTGCACTCCAGCAAGTTGCTAAATAAAGTTGAGTCAAAACTTCACTGAGGGCTTTGGTGTTGCTTTAAATGGCACATCTCATCCCTGCTGGCAGGGCTGCAGCTCACGGTAAAGTCAGCAACCACATTAACAGCTCTCCTAAAGGCAGCTCTCTATATTCTAAATCCTCAGCTCGAAAGCTGCTAAAATAAGCACTTAAAATAACAACTTCAAACACTCACATGAGGCTGCATCCATTCAGAAGAGCTATTTTTTCCCCACCTCACTCCATTTCCCCTCAGTGCTCATTACACAAAGGATGCTCCGTGCCATGACCAGAGAGAAAGGCTGGATTTCCGCTCCGGACCAGCATAAGTCAATTAGAATCTCCTGGCTCCTAATTACAGGATTTGTTATTTATACCAGGCTGCCTCCCATACCAAACCCCAGTGTCTGAGGCCTTCTCTTCGTGGTAAACATTCACTTGGATTCATGTGGAGGCTGCAATGCAGTGAAGAGTGTTTCTTTCCCCTTTATTCTCAGCAAGCAGCATTCAGATTCCATGAGAACGCTTAATCCCCTTTTAAGCCTGAGTAAAAGCAACCTGGATCACAGACAGCATCTTGTGATTGTCAACACAGATTCTATGCACTGGAAAAGCTGTAAAATAATACAGAATCATAGAATTGTTTAGAAAAGACCCCTAAGATCATCACGTCCAAGTATTAACCCAGCACTGCTGAGTGCACCGCAATATAAGCCAATACATGGCCTGCAAATGAAGGTGACATAAAGAAAACTGCTATGCAACACCAGCAGCTTAGAGATAATGTATCTAATGAAAGTCTAGCAGTTCATTATAGCAAACAAAATAAGAAGCATGAAAATAAGTATTGAACAGAAGCCCCCCAATACATCCAAAGAACAAACTACTAAAAATCTTATGAATCCAGGGAAATGATATATGGGTCCATTTAAAACAAACCCACCAACAAAGAGAAACAACAGGAAGCCCAAATCTCACTTTGAATACACACTCAAGCCTTTGCATCAGCAATTCCTCCTTCAGCAAGCTGAGCATCCCGCATTTTCACTACCATCAACACCTCTTTGAAGTTCAGACCTCCTCAAATGCATTCTCCTGCTCTGCATGGATTCTGTCACCACTCTCTCCTTGCCCATTGTCACCTGCACCACAGAGCACAAAATTTCCCATAAAATCCCACAGGAAACACCAAAGATCTGTATAAACTGCAGTGGTTTCTGTCTCTCTTCAGCTCTTTACGAGCTTCTCAGACTGCTGGGAGAAGAAAGTTCTGGTTACACCATGGAAGCCAGCGCTTCTCTGGGCACCCTGTGCCAGCGCCTCAGCACCCTCACAGGGAACAGCTTCTGCCCAAGAGCTCATCTCAGTCTCCCCTCTGGTAGGTTAAAGCCATTCCCTTGTCCTGTCCCTACGTCCCTTGTCCAAAGCCCCTCTCCAGCTTTCCTGCAGCCCCTTTAGGCACTGGAGCTGCTCTCAGGTCTCCCCTTCAGGAGCCTTCTCTTCTCCAGGCTGCCCCAGCCCAGCTCTCTCAGCCTGGCTCCAGAGCAGAGCTGCTCCAGCTCTGTGGCCTCCTCTGCACTCGCTCCAGCAGCTCCACATCCCTCTTGTGTTGGGGTACCTGTGGACACAGCGCACCCCACATTGAGCAGGACACTCTTGGAGCGTTTTACCTTTGAGGTACCTGTGATGTGCTTGAGAGCTGTATTTGCCCTGAGAGGGCCCTGCCTGCTCCCCCCTGAGCTCTCTGGGCTCAGCACAGCTCCATCTCCCCATCACAGGACTCAGGACAGGAGGTGATTTTTGACAGCATACACATCTTCTTTACCTACAGACTCTTTCTCCTGCCTGTGCTGGATCCTTACATTCACAACCATGTTAGTCACTGCTTAATTATCCCTGGGAAGCCTTCCTCATAGGAATGGGTAAAGAGCCCTCTGGCAGGAATGCATTTTAATGAATGCACTGAAAAGCAACACAGGGTAATTTCTAGAAGGCGATGCCATGACTAACAATAGCTGACTGACTGAAGCAGCCCAGCACAGGATGAGGTATGGAAGGAAAAGGAAAATCAGATTCATGTTAAAAGTTTAATGATGGCTTTAATTAGGAAGTGTTCAGGCATTTTGACCAAGCAGTCACAGCTCTGAATGGTTCAGACCATTCTGGAGAGGAACGGCATCAATCAAAATGTTGTCTGCGAGGGCGCAGCAGTGTTCTCTGCAGGGCACAGAGTCACAGAATCAACCAGGTTGGAAAAGACCTTTAAGCTCACAGAATCATAGAATCGTTAGGGTTGGAAAGGACTCTAGGATCATCCAGTTCCAACCCCCCTGCCATGGGCAGGGACACCTCCCACTAAACCATGCCATCCAAGGCTATGTCCAACCCGGCCTTGAACACTGCCAGTAACGGAGCATTCACAACTTCCCTGGGCAACCCATTCCAGTGCCTCACCAGCCCTACAGTAAAGAATTTCTTCCTCATATCCAATCTAAACTTCCCCTGTTTAAGTTTGAACCCATTACCCCTTGTCCTCTCACCACAGTCCCTAATGAAGAGTCCCTCCCCAGCATCCCTATAGGCCCCCTTCAGATATTGGAAGGCTGCTCTGAGGTCTCTATGCAGCCTTCTCTTCTCCAGGCTGAACAGAAGTCCAACCATTCCCCAACACTGCCAAGGCCACCACTGACCCATGGCACTGAGGCCTCATCTCCACGGTGTGTGAACACCTGCAGGGACGGTGACTCCAGCCCTGCCCTGGGCAGTTCCAATGCTGAGCACCCTCTGGGGAAGGAATTGTTCCTCAGCTCCATCTAACCCTGCCCTGGTGCAGCTTGAGGCCGTTTCCTCTTGTCCCGTCCCTTGTTCCTTGGGGAACGTCGTCCGAGACGTTTTCTCGCCACTGTGTATTTAACAGCGAGTGAAGCAGCAGCACGCTGTTTCTGAAGCCACAGCAGCACTGTAACGCTATCTGTTCTCCAACAACACGTAACTCACGGAGGAAGCCCCTGTGCTGTGTGTGCAGTCAATGGCACTGATTCCCCGCAGCGGCGATTCCCTTTGCTCCCCGCGTTATCTGTTTAACGTTTGCTCTCCCATAGCACCGTCACCCGCGGCCTTCCCTGCGGCGGCAGCGCGGCCTGAAGCGGAGGAGACCCGTGCCCAGGGCAGTTCTGGAGCCAGGCCCTCGGGCCAGAGCGGACCGAACCCGGCACGCCCACAGCGGCAGGACCCGGCGTTGCGGCCTCGCTCCGCAGCGCAGGGTCGAGCCAGGCCCCGGGGGTGCAGCAAGGCCCCGCCGCAAGCCCGGGCCGCGCACCTCGGGGCGGGCCGCCCGCCGTGCGGGCTGAGCGGCCGCCCCCAGAGGCGGGCCCGGGTCCCTCGGCTCGGCAGCGGCGGCCCGAGTAAGGCTCGGCGGGGCACGGGGGAACGGCGGGGGCGGGAGGCCGAGGGCAGGCCGCGGAGCCCCGGGGCACTGGCGCTGAGGGGGGCCCGCCCCGCAGGCCCCGGTCCCGGGCGCTCCTTCAGCAGCCGGCCCGAGGCGCGGTGTCCGGCCGAGGGGTAGGGGGTTAATGCAGTGCAATGAAAGCTGTTTTCTTCTGGTGTCAGCCCGCAGGGTGATGTGGAGCCCCGCGGCGCTGTGCTGCAGGACGGTCCCCGGAGCCGGACCCCTGCTGCTCCAGGGGTTACACACCTTCAACCGCGTGTTTGGAAGGGAATACAGGGATCTGTGTAAGCAGCCAGCGCACAGGCTGCGGGACGAGGGGTCGGGAAGGACAGCCGGGATGCGGCCCTGCCTCTTAGCAAGCGGTAAAGCGAAGTACAGACAGCGTGCACCAACATACCCTGTTCTAGACGGACGTATCCTGCCCGTGTACCGGCATGTGTTTGAAGACAACCTAAGGAACAGTGAGGCTGTCGTGAAGAGGTAATAAGCTGGGTTTGGGGTGGTTTAAAACTGCTGCTGCTTGTGAGGTGATGGGAGAGTTACTTATGGGTGCTTCTAGGAACTGTTGAACATAGGAAGAAGCGTAGATCATGGAATGGTTTGTGTTGAAGTGAGCTTAAAGCCCATCCAGTTCCAGCCCCTGCCATGGGCAGGGACACCTTCCACTAGGGCAGCTTGCTCCAAGCCCCGTCCAACACTGCCAGGGATGGGGCAGCCATCCCTGGAATCCCAATTGAGAAGCCCAGAGGTTAAACCCCTAATACTAATAAATTTGGGGACGGGATTATTACCATGTTGAAGCTCAACCCAGCTCCCTGGCTGCTCTTTTCTCAGGCAGTTTCTCTGCAAAGTGAATTTTACCGGGATCAGAGCTTAAAAACGTCAACCCCTCTGAAAGAGGAGCATAAATATGCCTCCATCTACGTGTGGGCTGCATTCAGAACAGCTCCCAGACCTAGCAAATTGTTTCTAGACCTTGAGAAGAGCCCTTTTGTGTTTGCTCGTGAACGCAAAGACGCAGAGGGTGACTGGGAGCGCCCAGTTCCCGGCCGAGCGGGCCGAGGGCGGGTGTGCAGGCGGTCGTGATTCGCGGATAAAAGCAGGAGAACGCATTCTGTGTGGTTCTCCTTGAAGGTAAAAACGCGAACGCCTTTGTTCAGCGGGGCTCAGAGGAGCTGGGAGCGGAGCGGAGCGGGGAGAGCGCGCTGTGCCCTCCTGTGGTGGCATTTGCAGCGGTAGTGAGGATCCTTAGCTTGGCGCTCCTGAGGTTTCCCAATCTCTCCTGTCCGCAGGAAGCCGCAGTAAGATAAGGGAGTCCGGCACAGTGCTGCGTAAGGAGTTATGTCAGGCGGTGGTTTTGGCTCAAGATGCTTCACCTTGGTGAAAAATGCTTTATTCGAAATAAATGAAGAACCTGGTTTCTTTAAGATCAAACCTATTCAAGATACCACATTTCTTTGCAGTTTATTCAGTTCTTCACCTGAACTTGCTGCTGCACTGGCCATGTGTGGTAATTAGAATCATAGAATACACTCATAGAATAGTCAGGGTTGGAAAGGACCTCAAGATCATCCAGTTCCAACCCCCCTGCCATGGGCAGGGACACCTCACACTAAACCATGTCATCCAAGGCTCTGTCCAACCTGGCCTAGTTACTTCCCCTCCTCGTGGCTGTAGTGGCACTGCAGTATTCACTACCTTTAAAGTGCATTTTCCATGCTGTTGAGTGTGCACTTCTTCCAGATTTACCGATTTATTCCACTTCTTCTGGATTTAGTAATTCATTCTACTTACCAGTTCCTGATTTTTGTTAGATAAACTTGTTGAGGGGAACCGAAGGAGGCAGCCCCTGACTGGATTCATCCCTAGAGTGGTTGGAACATGGTAAATCTCCATGCTGAATTAGACTATCAAATTATAAGAGCCTAATGGATAGCTGCAAGTGTAGAGGCTAACGTTGTTGTAGTATCTATCTCTCATAGTCAGCTTTGGTCACTGATGATCAGCCCCTGTCAGTACTCTGTGGGGTTGCTGGCAGAGAGTAAGTATGATCATATGCTGTGAAATACTCTCTTGGGTGTATATGAGCAACACCCAGTGCAGAACATGGATTTAATAACATCTGCTAGCTAGGAACATAAACTGCAGGTAGAATATTTGTATTATTTCACTCTGGTTTTGTCTTTCTTAGATAGCTTTTGAATAACAAAACTTAAATGCTTGCTTTAAATTACACAGCTTTGCTTTTTATTACCCTTTGTAAGAAGCAATAATCCAAAGATGTGGCTTCATCTCCATTCTCATCCCACTTACATGAAGACTGCAGTATGTTAAGTGCTGAGATCACTCTGCTCAAGTGTACCTTGTAAGTAATGGTGGTTTGGGTTAATGGCAACTCTGTTTTCCAAACCAGACACTCGGAGTTGCTGGAGCTGGTCAGGAAAGGAGGGGGAGACCAGGCCGTCTGGCGTCACACCCAGAGGAACAAGAAGCTGTTTGTTCGGGAGCGCCTGAAGCTGCTGCTCGACCACGAGTCTTTCCTTGAGCTGTCTCCGCTGGCAGGGCTCAGCATGCCCTATGGTGATGTCCCTGCAGCTGGGTGCATTACTGGTAACGGCAGTGACTGCCATCTAGATGGGAAATCATCTTTAAACATGGGCCATGTTACATCTAAAGATGAATTTGGGCTCAGGGGGTTGTTTTGGGCAGCCCTGTGAGGATGCAGCCCAGAAGGAAAAAGGGGTTTGAGCCGACATGATCCTTAATACAATTTGAGAGATGCTGTTTGAGTGCAGCAATGAGTAGGTAATGGCAGACAGGGCACATCAGTTGTGTTTTGTATGTGCTGTACACCTTCCCATAGTAACCAGCCTTGCTCATGGAAGGTAGAGTGTTCTTGCTGGGAAAGGAAGAAGGATGCACATAGTAAGTCTTATGGAGCATATTAGTATCTTAAGAACACGCTTTCCTAGGAAAATGAACATCAGTTCTAGCAGTTGCAGATCCCATCATGGAAAAGTTCAGCTGTATTATTCTTCAGTGAGTTTTGCTGGGAACTCTGGGAGAAGCCTTGAAAGAAAAAGAGTGTTCATTTTTTCTAGATTCAGTGACCTGTTCTTACCAGTTACTGATGTTTGTCTCGAAAAGTCTAGGATGATATGTCAGATAAGCTACTG
Organism: Amazona ochrocephala; assembly: GCA_039720435.1. Classification (NCBI taxonomy): domain Eukaryota; kingdom Metazoa; phylum Chordata; class Aves; order Psittaciformes; family Psittacidae; genus Amazona; species Amazona ochrocephala. The sequence continues at coordinate 23,436,410 of CM077887.1, forward strand.
TTAGAGGAAAGCGAACCAAGTTACTGTGAGACACGGTTTAGTTTGTATCATTTTTCATATCATAGACAAGTCTTCTCATTGCATTTTGAAGAGTGGATGCAGTTTGAAGAGTAACTAGAAGGGCAGAGTATGGAATCCTGTCTTTTGTCACAGGTTGCTGTGTTTTTCAGCTCTATGTAGGTAATTCGAATTGCCTTCCCTGTTATCTCAAGGAATGGAAGTCAACCTTTTTTCTCATGTATTGTCACCAGGAGTAAGTTGATTTCAACACCTGTTTTCTGTCATTTAAATCCCTCTTTTTAAATGCCTCTGCCTTTCAGCTTGCTGTTCCACAGGAACTACAGGTTTCTGCCCTCTGTGGTATTTGCAACTTGATTTGCAGCTTCTTGATACAGTATTACCACGAGAACATCCTGGCTGTAACTTGTCCCCCTTGTTTCACCTGGGGTATTTTAGAGAGTCCTGGTGAGTGTCTGTCAATTCACTTACAGGAATTGGCAAGATCTGTGGGCTCTGGTGTGTCTTCACGGCAAACGATGCAACTGTAAAAGGAGGGACGATTTATCCCATTGGGGTGAAGAAACAGTTAAGAGCTCAAGAAATAGCCATGCAGAACAGGCTGGTATCCGTGTACCTGGTTGACAGCGGGGGAGCATTCCTGCCACTGCAGGTAACACTGGGACCACTTCCTGAAAGAAAACACCAATGTTTATCTAAATCACAGTAACTTTTAGCAATAAACTCACATTTACATTGTGTTTTCTTGCCCTGCTGACTTTCTGTTACGCTTCCATGGAGTTTCACCCACAACTCAAACTCCAGGATAGTATTTGAAGGTTTGTAACAGTGCTGATCCCTTTGGCTGATCTCCATCCAGCATCCAGTCAAAGTTGAGAAACTTGAACATCAGCGGGGGGACAAAGTGCTGGCTGAGTGTGGGTACTCCTCAGTGTGCTGGAATGCTTTTGTGTCTTTAGTAAACTACTGCATGGTCTGGGGCTTCTATTTTCAACCTCAGCATCTATAAAGTTACTCTGTATTTTATGGCATTGTCTGTGATGATAATGCAGTAACCTCCACGGCCCTTAAAAATGTAGGGGTTTAAATTCTTACTGTAAAAGGAGAATTGGCACAGGTTACTTTCAGCGTACAGAGGTCACGTTATCACAAAGACTAGCTTTTGCCTCTTCACACTGAAAGTGAACGCAGAAAAAGCTCTGACCTGACTTAAAGAATTGCATCAAAAACTAAGTAAAAAGGGAAACTGCTGAAGTCACGTCACAGACAGATAAAGGAGGAATGTGAGCTTCCCCTTCCGCACGTTTGCAGTCTCAGTTTGCGTAGAATAAATGGGTTTCACCAAAGCAGACAAAACTTGCCTCTGCTTTCAAACCACGCGGGTGTTTTTGTGTCTGAGGGGAATAAATACTGTAGGGGATACTGGCTATGGAAGTTTCAGGTGTGACTGTTGATGCTGACCTTCGCAGGGTCAGGTACAAGGCGTTTGTGAATGAATGAGGAGGAAGTGTTGGCTTTTGAAGCTGGTCGTGAAACTCGCTTTGTTTTTTGTGCGTAACGACAGGCAGAGCTGTTTCCTGACAAGTCACACGGTGGCAGAGTTTTCTACAACGAAGCGGTAATGTCTGCCATGAGAATCCCGCAGGTACAGTGTCACCTGGAGTACAAGGACGTGTACTACATGTAGATGTACCATCAGAGCTCTGAGGCAGTTTTGTTCTAGTGCAGGTTCTAGGAACAGCTCTCAAACCCGCAAAAAATTCCTAAAGCTCACCTTTCCTATCTGCAGGAGATTCAGATGCATTGTGGGGAAGGGAGAGTCAAACGCACATAACTGAATCCTTCATCCTTAAGGATGCATTTTCAGAGAAGCTGTGGCTGCCCCATCCCTGGCAGTGTTCAAGGCCAGGCTGGACACAGGGGCTTGGAGCAAGCTGCTCTAGTGGAAGGTGTCCCTGCCCATGGCAGGGGTTGGGACCGAATCAGCTCTAAGGTCCCTTCCAACCCAAACCAGTCTGGGATTCTATGATTATGTGCTGATCTTCTAAGTGTTCACTGACTGTCTGTGATGCAAAAGCATCAAATCACTGGGATATTTCAGAGTAAGCATTGAACTCTCTCAGAACCAGCATTGCTGTTCATGCTGGTATTTATATCTCTAGTTCATTGTTCCCCAAGCTGTGATTTAGCCTCTGAAATCAACGTTAATGGTTTTGCCTTTCCATTCTCCCCTCCCTAGCACCTTGATTTGTTTGGTTTCTGTGTCCTTCAGGTGGCAGTGGTGTGTGGCTCCTGTGTGGCTGGAGGTGCCTATATCCCAACCATGGCAGAAGAAGCTGTGATTATAGATAAAATTGGTACACTATTCCTTGCTGGCCCACCTCTGGTAAAAGCTGCTACAGGAGAATATGTCTCTCCCGAGGACCTGGGAGGAGCCAGACTTCACTCTCAGTATGTCATATGATTCTCAAGAACAATAGAGAATTCAGCATGCTTCACTTAAAAAGCTGTTATTTTAATCTTAAGTTAATGCAACATCACAGAGTGGTTGGGGTTGGAAGCTCATCCAGTTCCAACCCCTGCCATGGGCAGGGACACCTTCCACTAGAGCAGCTTGCTCCAAGCCCCGTCTAACTTGGACTTGAGTGCTGCCAGGGATGGGGCAGCCGCAGCTTCTCAGAATGTACATGGACGGATGATTATTATTGTATACAGAAATGGGACATGAATTATTATAAAGGTTGTTATTCAGTTATATACATGGAAGCATCATGGGGTTAGATACAACTCTTTGAAATGAATGAAGTAACATGGCATTGTGATTTCAGCTTTAGTACTGAAGGAACTTTTCACTTCCATTGTGGAAGTGAATTCCATTGTGGATATATACATATTCACACACTCTGGTAGAAATCTCATGTCAAGTACAGAGGTCAGGTTCAGGGTCAAAAGTGGAACCTGTTATCACGCTGCTTTCCTCCCCAGGTCCAGGTTAGAGAAGCCGAATGGAAGTAAAATTGAGTGATGTTAAGGGGTGAAGCAGGGACGGGACAAATCTGGGTTTGGTTCTGCATTCTTCCACATACATTCTGATCAGGCTCAGGCAAGTCAGTGCCTCAGAGGGACCACCTATAGAAGAGAGGTGGTGTCACCTTTTTTCCTAACGGAAACATTGTCAGGATACGTATATCGAAAAAGTAACAGTGAGTGTTCAAATACTGTGGTGATGGGGAAAATGCGTAAGGAATTCTTTCATATAGATAACCACAAAGTTCACAGGGAAGAACTTGTCCTTACTGTGAATTTGATTTGGGGCTGGATTGCACAGAGATTCCAGTGACTTACCTGCTTTCAGCTCATTCATACAACATCACACGGTGTTTTCAGGCAGTTTGGAGAGTCCTGGTATGGATCAGGGGTTTCCCTTCGGTTTGTTTTCTATCAGTCAGAATTCAGGTTTCATTAATTCAGAGTTAATAATGTTCTCTCTCCCAGGGTCAGTGGCTGCTGTGACCATTTTGCATCTTCAGAAAAGGAAGCCTATGAATGTGTTCGAAACATTGTCTCCACACTGAATTATGAGCCCCTGCCAGAGGAGGCCATAGAGCACGACAGCCCTTTGTATAGCTCTGATGAGCTCCTGGGACTGGCGCCACAGGATTACAGGTGTACTCTTCCTGTCAAGTTGGTAATGTGACAGATGCTCTATTCCTTCTTCCTTTCAGTCTGCTCAGTTTAAAGCCATTTCCCCTCCTCCCGTCCCTACAGGCCCTTGTCCAAAGCCCCTCTCCAGCTTTCTTGTAGCCCCTTTAGGTATTGTGTCAGTATGTCATGTACCGTGTTGGCTGCCTTGAGCATGTGCCCCCCTTTAGCAACCTCTTTAAGTGTCCTCCCCCTGCATTTCTCCCTTCCCGCCACACCTCCCAAGGAATCCAGGCTTTGTCTTGTCACGTACATGCTGGATGGAAATACTGACTGAAAACCCGACAAAGCTCAACTCAAGCTTGTTTGAAGATGGGACAGATGCTAACACAGAAGCAGAGACATGCTGAGCTGCCCATGTTGCTTTCATTGCGTTGTTCTAGAAGAGACTTAGTCTCCAAGGATGTGAATCCATTATCTTTTCCAGGGGTAAATTCCTACATTTGGGGGGGTTGACTGTAGAAACTGATGCAGCTTTGGAGGCAGCTTTTAAATTGTGTTTGGAAAAAGCCTGAGCAATCCACAGCTGAGTGTTCCTTATGCACACAAGCCATAACTGCACACGCTGGGTTTTGTACAGCATTTATATCTGCAAGAACAACTGTGCTCTGTAACACTGAGGTAATTTTGGAGCTGAACTTCGGCTCAAAATGCATGGTTGGTAATGAAATGTAAACACAGATCTGGTGTTCTGTGCATACTGAGTATTCAGTGCAGTGGAAGATGGAGCTTCAGTGCTCATTTAGGCTGACTATTTGAGTAAGAGCGTGTCTTTTAGCAGAACTGTCCCATTTTCACTTGAATTTCTATACTAAAGGTTGTTTCTTTGCAGATTCTGAGCCGTCTGCTGGACGGAAGCAGATTCCAGGAATTCAAGGCTAATTATGGAACGACGTTAGTAACAGGATTTGGCCACGTGGAAGGGTAAGGCTAGCACAATGTATGTACGTATTGCGTATCATAGAACCACAGCATGGTTTGGGCTGAAGGGACCTTGCAGCTCATCCAGTCCCAACCCCTGCCACGGGCAGGGACACCTTCCACTAGAGCAGCTTGCTCCAAGCCCCTGTGTCCAACCTGGCCTTGAACACTGCCAGGGATGGGGCAGTCACAGCTTCTCTGTGCCAGCGCCTCAGCACCCTCACAGGGAAGAACTTGTGCCCAATACCTAATCTAAATCTCCCCTCTACTTGTCTAACAGCTTTCACATCATCATCAGTTTTTACAGTGTTCCGGTAACTGTTTATGGAGTTCTGAGTCAGTCAAAGGTTGGTAATAAAATAGGCTGATTTCTTTCTCTGAGCTCTGAATTCACCATGTCCCAGGCCAGTAGCAGCAGGGCGTAATGACAAATGGATGGTTCTCATAACCCGGTGATATGATTTATTTGTTCACAGGAACTACCAGCCACAGTTGCAACATTGGAGTCTCAGCAGATTCCTTAGAAAATCAGAAACAGCATCTTTTATAAGTGTTCCTTTTCAAACTGAATTCAAAGCTCTCATCCCTTCCCTCATGTGATGGAGATGGGATAATCTGCAACAAAACCTTGTGTAATTCAGATCAGACTGCATTATTAACACATTCAGGAAGCAAATAACATTCCAGTCATATCACGTATGGGAAAAAGGTAGCAAAATACAGTTTTTGAGCCTCTTTAGTTTGAAAGCATAAACTTTTCAGGTTGACTGTTTTGTTGCATGATACAGGAATTAAAGAGAGCCCAGAGTCCAGGCACCTTGTACATTACCTTGCAGTAATGTTACCTTTCTGACTCTGAAGAGGTCATCTATAGCTTTACCTGCTCTCTGGGCATTAGTCCATTTCAATACTTTCATGCTTTATGTATCAGGAATGCTGTAAGGCTTCTCGTTAGGTGTGTGTGGGTCCTTGAATTAAATGACACACATATCTGCATCCTTTTACATGCTGAATTTCTGTAAATTATAGCTCTGTGTGTGTGTGTACAGATATTTCTGTTTCCATCCTTCAGAATGTTACAAGCTCCAGTGTCATGATTTCTAGAGTTCAGAAGTGAAAATGTTGTTGAGTCTTGCTTTGTAGGCGCTTGGTGGGGATAGTGGCCAACAACGGTGAGCTGTCTCATGATGCTTCTCTCAAGGGTTGCCACTTCGTGCAGCTGTGCAGCCGGTCGAGCATTCCCATCCTCTTCTTCCAGAACACAGCTCCACAGGCAGCAGAGCCACCAAGCATCTCACAGGTATGGGATGTCCACTTCAATGTGCTTTGAATACCTTTTCTAAAAGTGAGGCATTAAAGTACAGCATGGTTTTGGCCTTAAACACTGCCAGGGATGGGGCAGCCACAGCTTCTCTGGGCACCCTGTGCCAGCGCCTCAGCACCCTCACAGGGAACAGCTTCTGCCTAAGAGCTCATCTCAGTCTCCCCTCTGGCAGGTTAAAGCCATTCCCCTTGTCCTGTCCCTACATCCCTTGTCCAAAGCCCCTCTCCAGGTTTCCTGCGGCCCCTTTAGGCACTGGAGCTGCTCTAAGGTCTGCTCTTAAGGAGCCTTCTCTTCTCCAGGCTGTCCCAGCCCAGCTCTCTCAACCTGGCTCCAGAGCAGAGCTGCTCCAGCCCTCGCAGCAGCTCCATGGCCTCCTCTGCACTTGCTCCAACAGCTCCACGTCCCTCTTGTGCTGCAGCCCCAGAGCTGGATCAGGACTGCAGGGGGGGTCTCCCCAGAGCACAGCAGAGAGGGAGAATTGTAAAGAAATCAATGGTTTGGAAATGCAGAGCTGGTGGGAGCAGAGGGAATGTGGAAGAAAAGACTTAAAGGATCTAAAATCTTTCTTTTCCTTCCAGGCAGAGGCTCACGCCAGCAGATTGAAAGCCCAGGCCTCCATGATGGCTGCTGTTGCTTGTGCTGCTGTTCCCAAAATAACCATTGTAGTCGGTGGCTGTTTCGGGAGCGAGAGTTACGTTATGGTAGGAGCGGTATAAATCCGATGGGTTTGGCAAGAGGCTTTTCACACTATACCATGATCTCACAGTGCTTCATTTTGAAACCACAGTTGTCTGTTGTTACGGACATTTAACTCAGTCCATTATTTTAACGGCTTTTAGAGTAAAACATGCATCTCAAGCTCCTATTACTGAAATCTTGCTCTGCATCTAAGAGCATAGGTCCAGGTCTGAAAACCACGTGACCTGAAAACCTCCCTTCTTGGGGCCAATCCTGCCTTTTCTCAGCGCATGTTTTCATGGATCAAGGAGCACATCTCCTTGTGTGTGTGATGCTCACCCTACTCCTGAGTACAATAGGGTTCTTTGCTCAGAATTAAGCATTTAAGTGCTTGGGGGAAAATGGAAAGATGAAATAGCAATACTGGGGGCAGTGGGGATGGGGATGGTGCTACGGGGGGTCTGTACTGACAGAGGAGCTGTAGTTCTGATGGTAACGGAGCTGTATCATTAATCCATTGCAAATTAAACTGTACTACAAGGTCAAGGCAGAATGATTCTGCCATCCCGCACCCATCTTCTTGTGATTCATTTCAATGAGTTTCTACTCTGCTCTTTCTTTTTGTAGTGTGGGAGATCGTTCAGCCCAGACTTCTTGTTCTTGTGGCCTAATGCAAGAGTTGGTCTTGTGGATTCAAGGCATCTCTCCACAGTTCCCCAAGCTGGGGACAGTGACCAGAGAGGAGAGGAAGCAGAGCTAAAACAGCTGAAAGAAAAGTAAGGACATGAAATAGAAACCCCTGCAGGGTTTAGTTAGTTAAATTACCTACTTGTCCATCTTACAGCTCAACACACCCCAGACAAATAGAGCAAACCCCCACCTACTGAATGATATTTTACTTTTCCATGCAATTCTATGGCTCCTCTTAAGATCTTCTAATTGAAACACAAACGTTTGCCTAAAAACTTCCATACAACCCCAAATGAAGATACTCTGCTGTGTATTGAACAGCGGTGATCATCTGCATGTGGAGGATGGTCTGTACTGCAGAATGATCAGATCTGTCATGTGTTATTTACTGGATTCTAATGAATTTTACCCATAGGTCTGCATAGTCACTTGAGATTTGAAAATATGCCTTTTCCATCTATGATTTTGTTTCACTGGCACAATGGTTTTTAATACATTGTTGTACTTTTAAGCTTAAAACTGTGTCCTCTCCAGGCTAGAGGAAGAAAGCAGTGCATTTTACTCCTCTGCCAGACTCTGGGATGATGGCATAATTCTACCTCAAAACACTAGAAAGGTGGGTTTTCTCATTTTAGAATGTTTTATTCTCAGATCTCCAAAGGACCTTGAAGCAAGTGTCTGTGACTTGCTCAATGTCAGTGGTATGCGGAGTCCCAGAACCGGCTCTCCCATTTCTCACTCCATTTTATGTGGAATTTAGCTTTGTAATTCTCATCTTAAACATTTCTGCTGAATTCTGAGTTCTGATAGCATTTCTGTTCTATGATTTCCTCACTGAACCTCTCAGTTGACTTTACAGAACCAAACGCTATCCAAATCCTTTCTTTTCAATCTTGCATCATCACTGTATCCTCACTCTTTGAAGTCCATCTCTTTCTTCATATGTTTCCAGTCTTTTGACATAAGATGCTTCTTTGTGCCCCTTCCTCTTCCTGCTTCTAATTTGCTGCCACATTTGGGATGCCCCCCTGCCTTTTTATTGATTCTTTTAAGTTGGCAAACCTGCACCCCATTGGACTGTTCCTGAAAGCCACCGCCTTTGGTCTTTGCTTTTTCCTTGTCAGATGCTTTATTAATACTCAAAGTGTTCTTTACACTTCTGCAGCTTGTTTAAAGATCACAAATGGAGCTATCAACTAATTCTTCTAATTATGATACATAGTTAGGGTAGAATGTAGAAGTGTTTCCTGTGGAGTTTACGGAACTTTGATGATGGGAGAGCACCAATACCAGAGCCTCTCTAGGAGCTACACATGGGAAGAACACAGTGATAGTTGAAATGAATCATTGCTACTCTCATGTTAATTTTCACCAGCACACAACTCCTGTTTGCATGTGTAACTGTTCTTACAACACTGGTTTGCTCCTTTATCCCAGCTTCTGCTAGCATGTGGTTTTCCTGTTTAGCTTTCTCGGAACTGACACCATGTGCCCATTGAGATCCTCGCTGTGTTGTTTTGTACATAGGCTTTTCAAAGACAGTGTGTGCTGCAGCAGCAGTGAAATAGAATGATCCTGGCTTTAAAGGCCAACAGCAGTTCTGTAGGTTCAGTCCCTGTTGTCACAAGACATGAAAGATGACTTCCTAAAAAAAGATGGGTGTGGAAGGGCACAATGTTCTAGTTTCCAATGGGTGATTGGCGTGCTAGGAGCAGAGCCATGTAATAACAGAAATGGATTATCACAGAGCTTACTTTCATTGGGGTTCTACAGCAATTCACCCCCATGACTTTAAAAGGGTTGGGTTGTGTCTGCATGCAGTGCATGACGTTTGGGATCCAGAGGACATGTCTTCCGTTAAGTTTGCTTTGCCCCAGAGGTGCTTCGCACTGACAGCTATTGCCGCTGACACTACAGCCAACAACTGCTCATTCAGTGGTTTGCAGAAGATAAGAACAAATGCTTTACTGAACGAGTGCCGGACGAGGAGGGTTTGCTCCTCTCTTGGCTCAGAGCCTCACTGCTCCTCTTATTTTCTGCTTTTAATCAGGTGATTGCACAGTGTTTGAAGATCACAGAACAGCAGAAGTACCAGGTCGTGTCGCGGTGTCAACATCCTGTCATCAGGATGTAACTACAGCCACAGCCCAGTCAGCCTTTGAAAGTTGCACCATGTACTGCAAATCTTTAACAGAAGTGATTTGCTAATTCTTTGATACCATTAATAAAAGCATTCAACCACAGCAGCCAAACACGAATCCTGGATTTTAACTCTATTAGCAATAGATTTGTGTTTTGAACCACAGCTTCTTACTACATAGCTGAAAATTTATCTTGTGAAAGGAAGGATTCAGCTCTCAGCTGTAACACTCTGGGGAAGCAAATGCATCCCAACTGATGTGAGCGTTTCCATATCCATGTTTCAGCATCAAATCTAGAACTCTAGAAACTGCGCTTTGACAAAAGAAATGGCAGAGAGCAAACACATAGACCAGCGTGTGCGCTGGTGAAGGACAAGGTGCTGCTGCCGCACACCCTCAGGCCTGCTGGCTCAACTTTCCAAAGCAGCATGGAAAGGCTCCGCTCACATTGCTCTGAGGGTACTACAGGAGTGGCCAGGAGAGGATTTAAATCCATAAGGCTTCAGTATAGGCTAAAAATTACCTTTTCCTCAAAGCACAGAGCAGAGCACAGACACTCTTCTACATAATGTAACCAGAGGGCTCACAAACAGAGGGGGCACCTTTCCAGAGCTGGAAGAAGCCAAATGTGATGTGTTGCAGGCAGCAGTCAGGCTCTCTTGAACATTCCATGGAAAGTCACGGGAATGTTCACCTCCACCTCAGCCCTGGCCACCTCGCTCATGTCCTTGGCGCTCAGGATCAGGAGGTAGGCAGGCTTGGGCCCCACGCCTGGGCTGATCACAATGCTCAGCACCACCCCTAGGGAAGAAAAACAGGATGCTGTCCTGGTGTGCTTGGTGCATCTCCTCACTGTGAGGGTGCTGAGGTGCTGGCACAGGGTGCCCAGAGAAGCTGTGGCTGCCCCATCCCTGGCAGTGTTCAAGGCCAGGTTGGACACAGGGGCTTGGAGCAAGCTGCTCTATGGAAGGTGTCCCTGCCCGTGGTAGGCGGTTGGGACTGGATGAGCTTTAAGCTCCCTTCCAACCCAAACCAGGCTGGGATTGGTATTTTTCCACATTATGAGTTCAAATACAAATTACTTCATAATTCTGTTGAAGCTTAACATGACAAGATGCCCAGTTTGGCTCCTGGTGTCCCTGTGTGGAATGGATGGGACAGCTTACCCCGAGGTTGGTTATTTTTGTGCTCTGGATCAGCCATTCAGAACATGGGAACAACCGTACCCTATCACCTGTGAAAGCATCAAACTGGGGAAGGTGAGAGAAATGCAAGCAGGGAGCTTGGGGTTACCTCAGCTTTCAGGGGGTGCTTCTGCAGGGGATTACATCCAAGGAAGTAAGAGAGACTTAATGGTACTCCCAAAATGCACGTTGTCTGCTTCAGGTAAAGAAAACTGTTAAGAACAAGCTTAAAACCTTTTGGTTTTAGTGGGACGTAATGCCCTGCACAGGCACTTTCTTGAACTGGGAACAGATAACACAAACTCTGGTTCTTTATCAACCAGTGAGAGTTTGCTTTTATATTCAGTGGAGTCCAGACTAATCCCATAATCCTCTTTGGAGATGAGGAATTGAGGGAATAACCGGATTTCCAAACCACAGTGCCACTGACCAAAACATCAGTCTTACCATCATCTTCCTCCAGCGCATCCGGATGGGAAACAAAGATGGGCTCTGATGGGTACGAGTCTGGTTCCTGCCACACCCAGGTCTCCTTGGTTTTAACGTTCAGCTTGCAAAGCTAAAGGTGGGAAAACCCAAATCCACATCTCAGAAGTACACTTGCTTGTCCTTAAACTGAAAACTCCTTGAAAGGATGTGCCCCATCCAGTCATTGACAGTTACCTTGTCTGGGACAAAGTGGTTCAGGCCCAGTCCATAGGCATATGTGTAAGGTTTCCCACAGTACTTCTTGTAATTGATCTGTGGAAATTCAAAGGCTGCAGTAAAAAAGAACACACATTTCTGCATGAGGATCAGTGGGATGTGGGGGGCAGGAGGTACCGCTGTTGTTGCTTCAGGGTCATTGTCGTACCGTGGCGTGGCCCTGAGAAAATGACTTCTGGCTCCAGCCAGATGGTCTCATCGCTGCGCAAGGTGGCTGTAGCTGTGGTGTAGGGCAGGGTGACGAGGTTCTTACCCATGTTGGCCTGGGAGAAAGGAAAACACCAAGAGAAATAATAGAGAAAGCAATTTCTTACTCCATTTGTATAAATGTGCTGCAAACTGCGTTGGAGGGCGAAGGCAGCAGCGTGCAGCAGAGCCTTATCAAGCTGCCGAATGGCAACATGCTTAGGAGCGTCTGCTTCTTCTGTTCCATAGAATCCTAGAGTTCTTCGGGTTGGAAAGGACCTTGAAGCTCATCCAGTTCCAACCCCAAGCCCTGGGCAGGGACACCTTCCACTAGTTAGTCCACCAAGATTAACTGCTGCTCCAGTCTCAGCTTTGAACAGTAACATATAGGAAATGGAATAACATTAAGCAGCTAAAGAAAATAGAAAGGTTCTCTGAAGACCCACGCTTCAAGCTCCCCCTTGCCATCAAAAGGTTCAATTTGGATTAATAGGGTCATGCATAGCACCAGCGATGGATTAATAGGGTCATGCATAGCACCAGCGATGGATTAATAGGGTCATGCACAGCACCAGCGATGCTCAGCCATCCGCCCTGCAGGGAACAGTGCAGACCCCGGTACCTTGTCGATGGTGAGGGGCAGGACGTATCTGCGCACCTCAGGCTGCGGGGCTTTCTCCGCCTGGCGCTTGACTTCATCCCAGTTTGCCCGTAAGTTGGCCAAGTAGAGGTAGTTGTAGACAAACTCAAACCTGCAGACAAACAGCACCACAGACAGATCCGAGATGGGATTTGGAAGTGTCAGGGTGTCAAGTGCAGTTGTTTTCTTCCTAAAATTCATTTGCCATCTGGTTTTTGGAACAGCCTTAGGGCTGTTTCCTGAATCCCCCCTCCATGTTCCCATCCCCAGTGCAGGATCCATGTTCTTCAGCAAGCTGAAGGTGCTTTTTCTCTTCAGCAGCTAAGAGAACCTTGAACCTCTGTTACCCACAGTTTTCCATCAAAACCTTTCAGGCAAGATCCACACCTAGTGCCTGTGCCAAACCTCCACAAGACTGTGAGGTCGGGCATTGCAGCCTGTTCAGCTTTCCAGGATAGTGTCCATGGAGATTTCTAAACCCACAGGGTGCTACAGTGGTAAACTTTGGATGAGCTTTCAGGTCCCTTCCAACCCAAACCATTCCAGGATTCTATGGTTCTATGCAGAGAGTCAATGCAAGTTCCAGAGGTGATTCCAATGGAGATGTACCCATGCAGGGACTGGTGTCGATGCTGGGGCTTTGCTGGCCCCCCTCCCGCTCATGCAGGGGTAGGGGTGATGCCACAGGGACCCTCAGCACCACCAAGGCTCACCCCTTCCAGGTGCAGAGGTCGACGATCAGAAATCCATTATCTTCATAGGTGTTGATGTGATGGAAGAGGTTGAAGGCCGAGGTGCGGTATTTGATGTTCAGGAGCCTGCCTTTCTTTTTCTCTGCCACATGAAGCCAGACCTGAGGAAGAAGCAGCTTGGGTTTGGCTCAGAGCAAATTGGTGAAACCAACACAACGGACCTCCCAGGCCAGAGCTGGCTGCACAGGACAGCCCAGTTTGGTACAACCTGCTGCTTACCCCCATGGTCTCATTGGACTCGAAGCAGTCCATGTAGTTGGTTCCCCAAAGACTCCATGCGGAGAGGAACTTGAAGAGGTTGATTTTCACTGGTGTTTCGACAAACACTATGTAGTTTTCTGTCAGCCCAAAGCTGTTTGGAAACGCACAGGGAGCACATTAAGCTCACTGGAGTTCTTTTGGGCAAAACCACATAGGAGCTTGTGCTGACCCTGGGACATGTTACCTGTGAACGTAGGAGGGCTTGAACCTGTCACTGCAAGGGAACTGCACCACCACCTCTGACTTGTTTATTGGGTCTTCCTTGTCTGGAACGGGATAGACAAAGGCTTATGGGGGATTCAACTACATTGTATTTATAGTGTTTGACCAGCAAGGAAGTTCATGAGAGGGGCAGGGAGTGATAGGAAAAGGGAATGGCTTTAACCTGCCAGAGGGGAGACTGAGAGGAGCTCTTAGGCAGAAGCTGTTCCCTGTGAGGGTGCTCAGACACTGGCACAGGGTGCCCAGAGAAGCTGTGGCTGCCCCATCCCTGGCAGTGTTCAAGGCCAGGTTGGACACAGGGGCTTGGAGCAAGCTGCTCCAGTGGAAGGTGTCCCTGCCCATGGCAGGGGTTGGAGCTGGAGGAGCTTTAAGGCCCCTTCCAACACAAACTATTCAAGGGTTCCATGATTCTGTGATTTAGAAACTACTTTGAGGTGTTAAGAAGAACATTCCTGTTACTTCCAAAGGCAAATAAAAACCTCAACAAGATTAAAACAAGTAACTTGATGACAAAGCTAATTTGAAGGATAAGAAAGTGACAGCTAGGACAAGATTGTCTCCATTCACACCAAGGTGGGGTGAACGCACCTGCCTGAAGAGGAGGGATCCGTATGATGTTATAGGCGAGAGCAAAGTTTTTTCCAAAGCAATTCCCAATGTTGTAAACGGTCCCATCATTCTCGATGTGGGGATGAGCTGTTGCCCCATTGACAGACACGTATTTACAGAGATCCACCTGAGAAACAAGATGGAACAGTCAGGAGCTTTCCTGGCAGGAGAGGGAAAGTCGTCAGCTCCATGAGGTCAACGTGTCCTTGTTTCAGATATGGGAAGTTCTTCTTTAAGCCCAAATCACCATTCATGTTGCGAAAAGAACGGCAACAAAGCCAAGCAATTCGCACTGTTACAAGGAGAGGTTTGGGATGCTGAGGTCCAAAAAGAAAAGCTTCATAGGCTGGACATTGGTAACAAAGCAAAGAAAACCATCAAAGCATAGATTCTACCTTTGATGGAGTTTTACAGGGCAAATGTAGCCTGGGTCTGGTGCAACTGAAGGCAACAGTGAAGCTCTGGCAGGAGCCCTCCCATCACAGTCACCTTTGGCCAGGCTACAACCTCACTCCAGTTTGCAAACCCCAACCAAGCACGAGTCTATGGACCACAGAATCCCATCACCTCCTCACTACATATTACTCAGATCAGCAGCAGTGAGCTCACTTTGGAACTCATTCCAACTCTGCTCTCATTAATCCTCAGAGCTGGCTTCATTTCTACATCATCTCCCTGCCAAACCCTAACTCTTGCTGTGTTGTAAGAGGCTGTTATTAAACATTTTCATCTTGGTTTCACTCCTTTTATTCAGAAGCACAGTCCAAAGACCCACCTGCTTAACTGTCTCTAGTGTTTCTGGGTTAATTCTGGTTATGAAGTTGGTCTCAGTACAGGCATAGTAATCTTCACCGATGGGGTAGACGTTAACCAGGGCGTTATCAGTGACCTCCACACCTTTGAAGTAGGAGAAAAACCTGAGCACAGAAAACAGAGAGGCAGTCAGGGGTTTCTGGGTGTGGAAGCACCACAGCACATTGCTGCGACGTCTCCATGACCTTGAGGTACCTGGAAAAGATGTTCTTGCACGGGTCTGGATATGCATAGGTGCCAAACTCCGTTATCACGATCCTTTTCTCAGTCATCGCTCTCACGTAAGCATCAGTCCTGACAAACCTGGGAGGGTGAAGACAAGGCACGTTACAGGTATAGCTGGAACTGCAACGGGCTGTGCAATTACAGTGCCATGAGCTTCGTGAGGCCTCTGAAAGCCGCTGCCTCAGTGTGCTTGCAGCATGTGGGGTCCAACAACCATCCCCCCCATGGCACGGGGAAGGAATGGTTCCTGGAGAACTGAAGCTGATGGGAAACACAGTGGTTTGCCTAAATATTCTGCACCAAACCCCTCAAAGCTGGCGGTTCTGCCGCTTTAACCAAAACCAGCTTCTGGTTTCCAGACAGCGGTTTCATCCTGGCACTCACTGCAGCTGCATGCAGCCCTCTCCTTCAGATGTTCTGCAGTCTGCTCAAAAAGCTGCATTTCTGCCAAGTTTAGGTTACTTTCAGCTGATTTTAGGGATCTCGCCATTAGAGCTCTTCCAGTAACAGCATGGATTTGACCTAACCAGCACTTCCAGGCTGCAGAGCCTGTGCCCAGCACCTAGAGTCAAGCAAATGCTTTGTTATGGGTTTATCTGGCCTGGGAACAGCCACGTACCTCCGGTGATAGGTGACGTGCCCCTCCTTGAAGTCAAACTTGTGGAGGAGCGCCTGGCCATCGAAGAGGTGATAGAAGGGCTCTGCGCCCACCTCGAACAAGCCAGGACCACATCTCAGGAGGCTTCCTCGCAGCCAGGTGGGCACCCTGCCTGCGAAAGATGCGGTGTTGGCACACGCACAACCCACGGCAGATCAGACCAAGACATTTTCATTGCGTCAGCAAGAAGAACAACCCCCATTTTAATGTTTATCACCCTTGTTTCTTCAAGATGCATGAACTCTTCAAACTATCCTGTTTCCTTCACCTACACACCTGCTGTAGACCAAGACATTCGCTATTGAAATGTCTGAAGATTCCCCATCCAATTGTCCCTCCTCTACCCCAAAACACACCAGCCCTATTGAGTCCTTTACCTCCGACCCTGTGCTCCAGCCCTTGTAAAGGCACCAAGCTCTGCTGGGCCATGAGCTCCCAAAACCTGGGCAGGAGGAGACCAACCTGTCTGCTGCCACCAACCTGTGACATGGGCAGTCACTGGGGAGGACAGCTCCTCTGCCGTCTCAAAGAGCTTCTTGTAGCCTCCAGCGGGATGCTCGACTCTGAAAGGGCCAGGAGAGCTGGGGTTAGCCTAGCTTTGGGATAGCTTTGGAAACCCCCTGCAAGGGGGTGGGGTTTGTTTCTGGACAGGGTGATCTGCGATGTGCAGACAACTTGAGAGATCAGAAGGGAGAAGCACCGGCCTTCAGGGGGGGAAAGGCTCAGGGACTATCACTCTGCAGCCACTTGAGAACCATCCTGAGCACATGGAAGAGAAGGGCAGGCAAACACCTTCACACCAGGGTATCAGAATACATTGGTCAGCCTGGAGAACAGAAGGCTCAAGGGAGACCTTAGAGCAACTCAAGTGCCTAAAAGGGCTACAAGAAACCTGGAGAGGGGCTTTGGAAAAGGGATGCAGGGACAGGACAAGGGGAATGGCTTTAACCTGCCAGAGGGGAGATGGAGATGAGCTCTTAGGCAGAAGCAAAATCCAACTGGAATGTCCCAGCTCTTGGAAAAGCATTTATTTTCCTCTTTTTGCCTTTGTTTTCAAGTAAATTGCAGTTGAGTGAGCAGCTGAGAATTATTCATTAGGTTCCAACTTTATCTGCTGCAAAACCCATGAGACACACCAGACATGGGCCGATGCCCTCCAAAATGCAGACTGTTCTCCAGTACTCGTTGCTGAGCCTGTCCTCCCCCACCAGAATTAAGCCTCATCATAGGGTGTCATAGCACAGACACCCACAAAGAACTCCCCTCCTTCTCCTTTCTTCCCTGGGCTGTGCTGACCCCCAGCCTGAAGGCACCCCCCAAGCCAATGAGCCATAGTGGCAATCAGTGACCTGCTCCTAGAGAGAAGCCCATAGGAATACTCACTGGCTGTACATTTCCTTCCTGATGAAGGGCCTGAGCCTCCAGCAGCCAAGCTCGCAATGAGAGCCGTGCGCTGGGTATTTATGGGACTCTGAGTCCTGCTGAGGGCAGCCCTGTGCCCAGCACCACCCCTGCCAATGAGAAAGCCTGGGAACAGAGCCGGCTTTCACCACCAAAATCCTCCTGGGCTTTGAGGGGTTTTGTCTTGCCATTGGCGCAAGAAAGGGCTTTGAATGTTTTACTGAGGCTGAAATTCTTCCCAAGCAGAAGTGATTACAAAGAAAAAGGAACTCAGTACAGAGAAGGGAAAAGGAGCGTGCTGGAGTCATCATCCCCCTCAATGCTGCTCTTACCGCTGCTGCACAGCATCGTTTCCCCTCCCCCTTACTTGCTCTATTCAGTGTTTCAGTACAGTAGCATTACCAGCAGCTCAAGTTGCTGTGTTAGGCAGACTTCTTAAGACTCAGTGCACATAAAGTGGTGTTTTACACAGGGCGTTAACAGCCTTACGCACTCAGAAGGACATCAAACCCTATCGCCGCTTGTTTTACACGCAGCGCAGCAGCCACTGTTGGAGATGACACAAATACCACCTTAAGAAACTACCTCTAGTAAGAGCAGACATGCATGAAAGCAACAGTGCTATAGAGAGTAATTATAAAGACTAACAGGATTAGAATGATTCCTGCTTTCCTGGGGAGCCCATGATGCAGGATGAAGGCATTTCATAATACTACATACCTCCAGTGCTCCTCCTGTACAAACAGAAGCTGGGCTGCACTAGCCAAACCTGCGGTGAAAGGAGAAGACATGAAACACCCCTGTGTTCAATCTGTTACAAGCACCATTGAAAGGCTGGCTGCTTCCTGTGTTGTTTTTGTTTGCTCCTTACAAGATAAAGCGTTTCCTTTCGGGCTAAAGGTTCATTTAAGGCTTCTAGCTGCAAAACAAGATCCCCAGTTGAGCTCTTTGACTGAGGCCTCCCGTTAACCCTTCAAAAGGCTTCCAGTAGAACATTTCACTCAAGATAAATAAATGATAGCTCAGAGGAAGGTTTAGATTAAATCTGTGTCTGTCACTCACTTGGAAAGTTTTAATTACCCCACAGCCAGTCAATTTATCTATTTATTCACGTTTTTGTTAGGTTCTGCCAAAGCCTCGGAAGGAGCATTAAATAACATGGATCAAGGACTCCGAATAATGAGGGCAGCCCTTTGAAAACTAAATCCTAAGACATGTGAGCTTCTCGCCTAATAAGTTGCTTAACTGGAACACATAAATAAAGCATTTGCACAACACTTGGCAGGTTGAGAATAACAGGAAGGAATCTTAGGCAGGTAGTGGGTTTTTAAGAGCAGTTGACTACATGAGTTAGAGAAGGAGCATCTGCCACCTACTACTTGAGTTATCTACAGGCCATCAAAGCATTGCTAATACAGGCTAAACCAGGGCTAACCTTGGTTTGTCACTTACAAAACCTTCCTCCTCCTAAGGGAAAGAGCAAAGTCATATACTGCAAAGTAGGCATTGTGCTAGACACAGCTCAGTGGGCAGAAAAGGAGTTTCTGCAGTAACCATCTACCCCTGCAAAGCTAACTGAAGACTGGTTTGGTACGTATGTAATTGTAAATGTACAGGTAAGTATCGGAATGGAAAGTTGGTTTTGCCTTTTTCCAAGGAGAGGAGAACCCAAGAAAACTGAAGCATGGTATCGTGCGTGCAGACTGCAGCAGCTATGTGCTAAGATGTCCCAAATAAAGGGCAATCCTCAACCAAGACCCTCCGTCATATCGCCTCCCCATGAGGGAGGCCCCCCAAACAAATCCAGACCAGGTAAACAAATGAGTAACTGAGATTTGCTTTAATTTTACTTCTCTCCTAATCTTACCAGTTCATGATTGGTAACATTAAGTTACTGTAAGAGTCTGCAAGTGCAGGCACAACCACAGTTGGGTTTCTTATCCTAGGAATGGATAAGACAAAGCATAAGGGACATGCCAATGCTGCACAGCTCAGAACTGTGCAGGATAACTAAAGTCACAAACAACCAAATGCTCATCCAAAGCATGCACACCTCTAAAACACCTGATTCTGTAAAGCACAGAACTGTTTAACAAAAGGAAAACCCAAATCCTAAAGTAAAAGCAAAGCTGGAATTCAAACATACCTTCTGCAGTCCACTGCTTGCAGGGCACCCCTTCCATTTTTCTGCAGCTAGAGCCAAATTAAGCAGATAGTTTAGACTTATCTAGAAGCAAGGTTACAACTGAAATGTAACACGGACACAAGGTCCTCACAACAAACCCCAATTCACACTGCTTCAGTGTATGGCACATTATTGATTATCACAATATGATCTTAAAGAAACCTTTAACTGAGGAAGTATTACACAGCAAGGAGTGCACCTGAGCATCAGCCTAGGGAGAGGCCACAGCTTGGGCTATGGCCTGACAAGCAATTAGACCCGTCTGAGAAGCTCAAGGGCAGCAGTACACGAACAGTGAACATTCAAAGCCCCAAATCACACACATCAGTCTAACAAAGTTCAGCACAACCACCGCTTACACAAAGCAGTAGTACATTGTTCCCTATTTCGGCATAGCCTAGGATACACTAAAGCCTCTGGATATTAACAAGAGAATTCCATTTTACATGGTGGAATATGTTCCCCAAGGACCTTTAGCTGCCCTATTATCAAATTGATTCAGTCAGTCCAGCTGCACTTACCAACTGATTTCCCTAGTTTATAACCCTTACCAGCACTGCTTCTGACCCCCTTTTGCCACATTTTCCTTGGACCACGATGACAAGGTGGTGGGAGAGTATGTCCAGAGTGATGGGCAGATCCAGGACTGCTCCTACTCACAGGACATCTGTAAAACACTTCTCACACGCATCACTTGATATCATTCCAGGATGAAACGGTTGTGTTCCCGGACTAAAAGCAGAGACAGTCACAGCTCTCATGACAGAGCCCAAGCTCCAAATTGCCTTTCCAAAAGGAAAATCCTTTTAACATTAACAAAAAGGTTCGTCCATCTTTTTGCTGTACTACAACAACATTCTCTGCTCAAGACTGCCTATTTTTTTTACCTGAAGCATCTCTGCCTAAACATTAATCCAGGATCTTCTTTATGGAAACACACTCATTTATTCTCTCTGAATTACTCAAGTAGATTTATACTCCTGTGGGGAAGCTGGGGCCCCACCAAGATGAATAATGGAAGAAAATAACTGTGGAAACAAAACAGGGACATTTAGTGCATTCCGAGTCTGTTCCTTGTCACATCGCGTATCATCCATCACTTCTGTCGTTTTGGGAACAATACCGATAGGTCTAAAACAAATTTTCCATGACATTGTCAGAACTATAACTAAGACTTCTAATACAAATAAATACACAAAAGCTGATGTGGATTTTACAGATGAGATGAACAGAAGTACTTTAGGAGTCAGACCATCATTTATTTATGTTGAATTATTGCCTCCATTGGAAACAACAGAACCGACTTTTAAATTAGTCCCAACTTCAAAGAACATCATTTTGTTTAAAGACAAATATTTTGAGAACACAAAAGAAGGCACTTACTTATATATAACAGAGACATTAAAACCTATGATAAATGGCACACGTACTGAACAGACAGTAAAAGGTTACAACAACATGCATCTCATCAGCTTCCCATATGGAAACCATGCATCAGTTTTTGGTTACTAATAGCTTCATGCTTATTTTCACATTTCTTTGACTGAACATAATATATTGTAATAATTTGTAAACAGATAAATACTTCTCTCTTTGTCATTCAAAAGTTATCTGCACACACACACACACACACACAACGTACTTTGGCACCTCTCAGCACAGTGTCCATGTAAACAATTCTTCCTTCTCCACACGCAGCCACCACCGAATTCCTGCAGCGAGTGCCCTTTCATATATCATTCACACATAGATCCAACAAATAAATATGCAGCTGAAGCGTGGTTACGTTAATATCTTAGGCTACGAAATCTGGGTTTCCTTAAGCTGAGCATCGGCTGTTTGATGGTGGGTTTGTTCTCAAGCAGCGCTGCTTCGTTTTCTGTAGTTGGAAATCTGTTCTGGTAGATCAGTGGGTATTCCTTCTGAAACTAGAAACACAACAGCAACGATCAAATCAGACTCCACTCAAAACTCCAGCTGTGCAGGACTGAGCATGAATCACCTCGTGAGGAGGCACATCAGCAGCAGGAGCAAGGCTGTGACACTTGAACACTGCAGCTGTAGCCCTGTGTGCTTGAGTTCACAACCAACAAACAATGGGTCAGACTCTGTCAGGCACTTCATCTTCTGCTGAAGTGAGAACAGCTGCTCATCCCCTTTGACTCGCAAGCATTTTGACAGGCTGAGAGAGCTGGCCTGGGGCAGCCTGGACAAGAGAAGGCTCCTTAAGGGAAGACCTGAGAGCAGCTCCAGTGCCTAAAGGGGCTGCAGGAAACCTGGAAAGGGGCTTTGGACAAGGGATGTAGGGACAGGACAAGGGAATGGCTTTAACCTGCCAGAGGGGAGACTGAGATGAGCTCTTAGGCAGAAGCTGTTCCCTGTGAGGGTGCTGAGGCACTGGCACAGGGTGCCCAGAGAAGCTGTGGCTGCCCCATCCCTGGCAGTGTTCAAGGACAGGGTTGATGGGGCTTGGAGTAACCTGCTGTAGTGGAAGGTGTCCCTGCCCACAGCATGGGGTTGGGACTGGATGAGCTTTAAGGTCCCTCCCAACCCAAACCAGGCTGGGATTCTGTGAAATGAAACTCAAAGATATCCAGCTACAGACATGTTTTTGACATTCTGCCTGTTTCCTATACAAGGCCTCAGGTGGGCAAGACTAACAGTAAATACATCTACACATCAGCCAACGCTTACTGCTGATGGATCCAACCTAGGGAAAATTACACCATTTGTAACATTGGGTGTTGATACAAGTGGTACTTAACCCTCTAGAATCTGCCGTGTATTTGGCTTTCCCCAATTCCGAGTATCAAAACGGAGTAACAGCTCCAAAACATTGCTGTTTACCACACCAGTAGCTACCTCAGCACAAACGGCAAGCCTATAATGATACAGCTGTATGAATTTAAAACTGAAGCTCACTGACACATTGCCCATGCAGTACAAGCTGCTTCCGGACTTCAGAGGGAACCCATCAAAAATGTAAGTACGCACTCAATGTTTTATTGTTAGAGGATTTTAGTAGATATCCTTCCTCCCCTCTTCACCTGCTTCTAGTGGTGCTCTGTATCACTTCTTACTGCTTACTTACACCAAGTTTTAATCAACTGTAATCCACTACTCTTCTTTACATGCAGGAAGTGTTAACGAACTTGAAGAATTCAAGTCCAGCCTTCACTTTTCCACAACCAGAAGGCTCTCACAACACACGTGAAGGCCAGTGGTGCAGAAGCTGGGGAAGGAGCACCAAAGAAAGAAATGTGCTTGCTCTGAAAAGCTGCTTTTTCCAATTTGAGTCACAAGACTCACTTAGGAGATTCCAGGACAAGCACAATGCTATTCAACTGCTCAGGCATACTTGCCAAAGGTTTTCCAGAAGAGGAAAAAGCCACTCCAGTGTTAAACCCTGCCAGAATTGCTGTATTTCAGCTTTAGCATTAGGCAATATGTTAGGAGGCCACAGAAGTGCCAAATATTCTGGAGTGACATACGTTAGAAAACTCAAATGTAATTGCACAGAAGGGAATGTTTCAGGATTGTGAAGAGATCTATGTCTTAAAGGGTCCCAGGGTCTAGTACCTGGTACTAGATCCTTCTCTCACAACACCATTTCCATAAGTAGATCAAATATGCACCAAGTTTCTTACCTGTTTTAACTTTTTCTTCTTGTCTTTCACAGACAGGTTCTTATCTTTGATGATGTTCTCCAAGAGCTCTGCCACTGCAGCTTGAGAGGTAGAAACCTTTTGTTCTTCAAACTCCTGAGGAGTTATTTGCTTGCAGTACGAATATGTTGGCAATATGGCACATATTTCTTCCTTTGGGTATTTGCACTGGAAGAAGAGTTGAAGAAGGGGTCTGCATAAACTCAATTATGTACTATTTCAATAAGAAGGTACTTAAACATCCAGGCACGATAACTTACACCAACATCTCAAGCTGCAAAACATGATAACATAGCTAGTACCTATGACTGCACCAACAGTTTAGCACAAGTTTGCACCCAGAACAGTGATTTTATGTGCATCTTCCCCATCGCACCTTCAGAAGTAACAAACACCCTGCAACCAGCAAATGAATCTGCCACCAACCTGAGCCATCTTCACGTGTTCTATGTGATCTCGCACTGCAACCTGCAGGTAAGTGGGTACTTTAAATACGTCTTGTTGATGGTCCATTAGAAATGAAACTAATCGTGTGGAGAGCAGCTCGTCGAGGTCCACTTCTTCTGCACAGCACAGCACGCAGCGAGAAAAGGTCTGGATCATCTACAAGTGGGTGGCAGATGGTTAGTATATGCGGCTGAAGGCCTTGCCTTCTTTCCAGTCTATATAGCACATTCTCCAACACCAGCTTTCAGGGCAATCTCTCTTGCCTGCATTGCTGGTTAAGAGAGGAAGAAAGCTGCTTGTAATGCTTTCCTCGTCTGAAATAAAGTAACTTCTTCCAGCGTTAGATTTGCCCTTTTTTTGAGCTGTAATTTCAATTACTACATATTTTACAGAAGTAATAATAGAAGCCTTGCCCTGCAGAAAAGTGTACATCTTAGCCATCTGCAGACAAGTGACACGATAAGAAACACTGCAGAACCAGCCTAACCAACAGCTAATGCACACCAAGGTCCTGTTTTAAATAGCTTTAAAAACATTTTTATAGCTTTTACCAAAGAAAGTTCTAGTTGTTCCATTGAAAGCTTAAATTCAGACCTTGAAGTCAGTCTTTCAACTCACTAGGAGAAAACTGAATCCTCTGGAACTGGTTTTGTCCCATCTTCACATACACAAGTTTTAGCTCAAGAAAGGCATTCTACAGGCGCTTTGCCAACACTTTTTAAGCTGAATGGCAGTTGGGTGAGAAGTCAAGACTCCATCATTCGCATTTCTTTAAGAAATTACTTCCCTTCTCCCAAAGCCAGCAAAAGCAACACCAATACTTGAAATACATTAGGATGGGGACAAGAAAGTGCTTGCTTCAAGTTGGATTCTGATAAACATTCCGGAGATGAAAAGTCTATCTAATTTAATTGCACTATTTAACTGCAGTGAGACAAGAACCTCAAGCACAGGATACTGCCAGTATTCTCAACAACATTCCTAGACCGACAGATACACTGCACTGCCGAGTCTCTTACCAAAGTGCGTGTGCCCATTGCATCATGCAGTCGGGGCATATCCACGTTCTCACTCATCCGAGAGATCATGCGCATGAGGAGCTGAATCTTCCGACGGTTTGGTGGTGGAAGCAACAAACAACATATCTGCAGTGCTTCAACAGCAATTCTTTCTAAATGAGGCTGCAGGAGATCTACAAGTTAATTGGAGAGACGGCTGTCAGTCACATTTGAACCAACTTTCGGGGTATTTTAATCTAGGAATAAGAAAGTCCTTATTTCTTTTTTTAACTGTGATCACAGAATCCCAGCCTGGTTTGGGTTGAAGGGACCTTAAAGCTCCTCCAGTTCCAACCCCTGCCACGGGCAGGGACACCTTCCACTGGAGCAGCTTGCTCCAAGCCCCTGTGTTCAACCTGGCCTTGAACACTGCCAGGGATGGGGCAGCCACAGCTTCTCTGGGCGCCCTGTGCCAGTGTCACTACCCAATGATGATAATTTATGTTTCATAGAAACCAGCTGTAACGTACTACACAGTTCTGTGGCCCTTTTGTGTGTGGTCATCTTCAACTCGCTTCATCATGATAAACTGTTGATACAATGGCACTACTGTTACTCCCTGAAGTTTTTCCAGAAACTGTGTTTCAAAGACTGCAAAAAGACATCCCCTCCACCAGGCAGGCCTGTGCAGGTTCTCTGCCACACTCTTAGTGTCCAGGTCAGAACTACTTACCGCTTACTTCAAAGAAAGGTGAATTATTGACACAGCAAGTTTAAGACTCCAAAGATACTACCCACTACTATTTGTTAGCAGAGGTACAAAGGGCTACCTTTAAGTAATGCAGTTTAGCAACCAATTTTTGGTTTCTTAAACCCCACGTCATGTTATACCCATATCAAAAAATCCCTAGCATCAGTGCCAGGTTAAGGAAGCACAGATTAGTTTGCCAACACAATAAGCCAATACAACATGCTTTAGAAAGCCATCTTACTTTGCGTGCCAGTCAACATATAAGAAGAGTGAGTGAAAGAGCATTCTGAGAGTTCTGTGGTACTTTTGCAGAGCCTCTTTTTGATGGTGGTATCAGAAACCTCAGTCCTGATGTCCACTGAAGTAGCCACACCACAGGTATTTGGTTTTCCTTGCCCATAAAGTTGAGAACTTGGTTTCACTGTGATTTCAGCAACTGGCATATTAATCCTAGCACAACTTCTGGAGTTCCTCTTGCCGAGTAAACTCTGAGTCCCATGTATTTGCTTCAGTCCATGATCTTCAATAAATAGCTCTTTATCCTGAAGAGCTGACACAGACACTCTTTTGATACCATGGGTTTGGTCTTGACCTGTGTTACCAAAACCGAGCTCCAACAGAGAATTAGCTTTATGCTCATAGGGTAGCGATTGTTTTCCATTTCTCATGCCCAGGATGGTGTTTGCATCGCTTTGCCTGAGGGAATCAGATCCTCCTTTATTACATACGCTTGAAGCAGCATCTCCAATTCTTTCCAAAGAGTAACATCTTGCCCTAAATGTTTGAGGTGGACCTTGTTCACTCCTGAAACCGGAAAGGTTTTGACAGCTTCCTCCTATTAGATTAGCAGAACCACCTTGTTCATGTGCCTGTTTATGCTGCCACAGTTTCTTGGCGCATTGTTTTTGAACAGTTAGCTCTTCTGAAGGAGACTTCATGGAAGCTCCACATGCTTTCTTTTCTTCGTCAGGCTCTTTGCGAAGGAGGCTGAGGAGAAGACACTCGGTTGACTTGAACGAGTTCAAGTGAAGAGTTTTTGAAGGCTGAGAGTCACATTTCTCATCTTGGACAGAATGTTTTCCACTGCATATATCTGGAATTGTGATGTAGCCACACATAACTATCAGAAAATGAAATATCAGTTAAGATGCAAGTGGTGTGAAAAATGAACAAGTTCAGAAGGGAAGATGCTAACTGAGCAGAGAGGATAACAAATATAAGATGTGAATTTATAGATGATTCTGTTAGAAAAACCTAAGAAGAAGTTAGCTCAGTCCAAAGTGATCTAACAACCACCATGCAAGAAGACGGATAGTTAACACACTGCAATAGTGAGGGGCAGACAGAACGAGCATGTATTTTTTAGATTATGGTCATTGCATATTTAGAATGTTAGCTCAGACAGCTATTTACATAAGGAACCATGAGACAACTGTACGTCAATTAATACTGTAATACAGAATGATATCATTGGCCATCTTCCTCCGATTCAAGCTGCCACACAGATTTTGAGGTACAGATTTGCTCCCCAGTTGATATAAGCTTACAGCTTGCATTGAGTATTTCTCAATTCATACATACCTAAAATATTGACAAAAAGTTCATAGTACTCAAAAGTAAGTAATGGCTCGGGGAGATTGAGAAAGTAATCAGCAACCGTTCGGAACACATCGCGCTCAAACCCGCTGTAAGTTGCTTGGCTCATGTCATTATTTCTAGGCCCTAGAAAGAGGTGAAGAAAGAAATCACAAACAAATCTGCACAGATTCGTTATTAATTCGTTTTTTTAATAAAAATGAATACAGGTTTATTCTTTTAGGAAGGAAAGAATCATGTCAGCAAAATGCAAATGTTTTAGTTGAGTACTGTATCATTCGTAAGCAAAAACAGTGTAAAAGACTCTACGTAGCCACTGAACAGTTGTGCTCAGTTTCAACAAGCTGTTCTACGCCAAGAAAATAAATGAAAACTCTTTTATACCCTTCATAGGCTCCTCAGCAAAATAACAATGAACTCCAATTCCTTCATTTACAAACAGTTTAGGTCAGAAGACACCTTAAAGCTCATCCAGTTCCAACCCCCTGCCACAGGCAGGGACACCTTCCACTAGAGCAGGTTGCTCCAAGCCCCATCCAACCTGGCCTTGAACACTGCCAAGAAAGACATTGAGAGCATCTTCCCTTTGCAGGGAGCTCCTTTTATCAACTCATCTACTGAAAAGGTTCACCAGGAGAGTTTTGTTCACCACTAAGCTCATGGTGAATCACTGCTACACACAACTGATTTTATTCAGACATGGACAGGCGAGCAATCCAAGAGATCTAGTGGCTAAACCTTGCCGGTGTGGCTACAGACAGCAAAGGAACAGACAAAAGTGTTCCAGGTAGGAACAAAACTTGACATGGCATGAAACTGTTAACCCTAATGTTATTATACTCCACTGAGCTCCTACAACTGAAATCAGCTGCCTTACAAAGACAATTCTAATGAATTGGGAGATGGCTGTTCAAATTACACATAGAACCAGGGAAGATTTAACTTTTGATACAATCAATCTTTATAATCATAATCACATTACCATACACTAAAAATATAGGAGAGCGGTATTCCCCCTACAGTATAAACACTGAGTTTTCACTGTGCAAAGGAACTATTGCCTTAAATCATTTGGTTACAGTACATCTGGCAGCTGCAGAGATAAAGTCTCCACTTGAACTAATTCACTCAAATTAGAAATGGAGAACTCAAAAACCCAGGAAGTTTGTTTGCTGTTTCCAACCCACAAAGACCTATTTGTTAGTTCTAAGTACAGAACTGAGGTTGGGATTAAGGTAGTGAAAAGCTCAGAGACCAGTGCTCAGCTGTATTTTTCACGCTGATTTAAATCCACTCACCAAGCTCTTCCCTGTCCTGCTTTTCCTACTAGTGCTCTTCATGTAAGAGGCTCTGTTTTTTAGGGAATGCGGTTGAAGGAAAGGGAGATGTTGAATAAGAACCAAAGGGGTTATTTTCACAAGAACACATGCTGCGAACTGAACTTGTGAAGACACACTAACCCTGCACGGACCCAACCACAGTTCCACTGAGCAGCCAGACATACACACAGATGTATGAAACACATGCCATCTAACTATGGTATGGCTTTGCAGGAAGCTAGTGAAGGAGACTGCCAGGAAAAGGGACAAGAGTTAAACAGCAGGACAAGCACACAGATAAAACACTCATCATCTCCGATTTCATTTGAGAGGCACTCATCTAACGTTAGACATTTAAAGAGGCAGTTTCATGGGGGGGGAAGAAGGAATTGCCCTCTCTTCTCCAGAACCTTCGTGTCAGAATCTGCTTCAGAGATGCAAATCTTACAGAATAGTGATCCGTGTTTGCAACAACTTCAAACATCTGACAAAAGGAACTTCAAAGACCATTAGATTCTTCAAAGTTCCCTAAAAATCAATGGTACCGTAAAGGAGAAAGACCTAGTGCCACACAGGTCTGCTGCAGCACTTGCTAAAAGCAAACCCACACCTTTCATTAGCAAGAAAATCCACACCGGGCTGAGCCATTAGAAACTGAACTTGATCAGGTTCTCTCTGAAAGTATTTTTCCCTCCTCAGCTTGTGAAAACTTTTGTTAATTCTATTGCTCCACAGTAAATACTTTCCCAGTAGCTCCAAAGCTCAAGTACATGTAATGCTGATGCCTTTGGTAACTGATTCGTCTTCTCTGAAGTTTAAGACTGAACATCGTGCCTTTCTAAATTTCACTCTCAAGCAAATACACGAAGAAAACAAACCAGAAGCACCGAGCTTTTCTAAGCTGTAACCACTTCCAGTTTTGCTGCTTGATACTTCTTACATTAACACCAAACCAAGGGATGAGTGACTCTTGGCCTGCAGACAACAGAAGTTGGGTTGTCACAAAACGTGTTTCACAGATAAAATGTCAGACTCTAAAAGTCCATCTCATCAAACCCTTTGCAAAATATTGTTTGCTTTCTTCTAACACAAATGAAAACCCAAGAGGTTTTCTGGGAATTGGTCTCCCCAGTTTGATGTGAAACGTAGGAACTGTTTCAGTCTAGCTCAAAGGCAGTAACTGCAAAAGGAAAGCCCCTTTACTCCTGGAAAACGGCATCAGAAGAAACCACACACAGGTTTTGCCCAAGCACCAGTTTTCTCCCTGCCTGGCTCTTTGCTAATAGGAATTACTTTTGTCACAAAGAGTGCTTAGCTTTTCCATGGCCTCGGACAGGACAATTCCGCTGAAAGCTTGCGGAGGTAATGAATTCTCTGGCATATTTCTTGGATTAAGGAACACTGAAGCCCCTCTTCTGCCACTAATGTATAATCAGTTCACACTGCTGAAAGTCGCACGCAGATGATGGAGCCTAAAAGCAGGATTAGTAGCTAGACAAAAGGGCTGATACCTCGATCACCTGAAATGTAACCTCTTTAACATGTGTTAGCTCCTTTAGGTTACATTTCTGTGCAATGATTTGCTGTGGATTGCTGTCATTGCTTCTCAGCATATCGAGGCACTTAGGCTATGTGAATTTCCAAATGAAACATCACAACTGATCTTAACTTGCAAGTATATTTCACTCTCAACTCTCAAAAGAGGCTAAAAGGTGTTTAATAACTTACAGTATGCGAGGCACTTCATAGCTGACAACACCCAGTGTGGGAGGTCTTCTAAAATAAGCACACAAACACATTATTTATACACAACCTCAAAGACTTAATAACGAATATAAATAACGGCACACATGTATCAGTACCTCAAAAACAGAAGATGAAATTTGGAACTAATTTTGAATATTGCTACATGTATAATTTAAAAGTGAATGCAATAAACCTACAAAACCTTCTTGACAATTATACGGAAGTGTAATGTTGTTTGGGAAAGGAGGTAAAAGATGATGAAACATATTACATTAATTATTATTTACTGTTTGCTATCATTAGGCCACATGGAATCTTGAAGCAAAACCAGGGAAAAGAAATTGTACCTGATTTGTTCTGCAAAATCACAACACCATGTTTGCTCGTGTTAGTCATGTTGTATATGACATACTCAGGAATGATCTGCGTTGGCTGAAGAACGTCTTCCAAAGATGGGAGGCCTAAAATGGTTTGCAAACTGTGGGCAATAAGAGAACAGATGTTGTCTAAAAGGTTTACAAGTAATGAATAAGAACTTGAGGACACACTTTTTCCTAGTAAGTTTTTGGTGTTTGTTCAAGGGAAGAGTCTATGGTGCATAAAATATATTCAACACCAGCAATAGTAAAATTTCAACAAGTTCCTTAAATGCAACAATCCAATGTTAATAAATACATCGGAAAGCATCTGTGAACAATAGTACAAACATTCAAGTTAAAACATAGCTTTAAAAACTCAAGAAAAGTTTGCAAGCCAAGAGCTTGGTCAGGCTGTTATACACACAAAGCGCATCTCCAAGACGGTGACTTCCATAATGTGTTACTCACTGTATTAGAATGATATTTCTCCAAGTTTCTTTCACATATTCCTGGCTTATTTCCTTCCTATGCAGCATATCTTCCTTGTTTTCTTCTATTCTATCAGGCTTTGTTTTCTCTAAATTTTCCTGAAAATGAGTAGTTTGTTCCATAAGATAAAGAAGCCTCTTAAGATGATTCAAAACAAAGTAAAAAGTAGTCTCAGAAGTACAGGGCATTCTGCAGAACATTGAATTCCTGTAACCTTACCAGCCCCTGCACTGCAGTATAAGCGTGCCCAACTAACAAGCAAAAGAGGACGCTATGAAGAAAGAACTTATCTGCTCGGAAGTCAGTAATTGAAAACACTGAAACACATCAAATCCAAATGTGTCAGTAAGTGAGGTATTCTGCTTTAGGATCACAACCTAAATTCACAAAGTATGCACACATACAGAGATCTCAAAAAAACAAAGGACTGAGCACTTGTAGTCAATCTTTTTCACCAAATGGAAGAGTTAAATCATCTGTGCCTCGTCAACAGACAAAAAATATATTGTTTCAACAAGAACATATTGTCCAGATCATTGCTACAACTCCGCTGTAAAGCCCTCCCTATACTTTAAAATACCTTAGCAGGGATAATACTATGCTGAAGGAAACAAAACAAATCGAACAACCCAAAAGAAAACAAATGGCTGCATACGGATGACCCAAAACTCTACACAACCTCAGATCACAAAAGCAGCCCCATACTGCAATAGGGGTGTTTGTGGGTGTGAGATGGCCTTTCATCCTAGGCAACATGGCTGCATTAATTACAACCTATCCCCCATGTCTCTTCCCAAGAAACTACTGCCAATAAGCATAGAAGAAACAACTTCACATAGTTTTCAGTGTCAACTGCACAACCCCTGTCACTTGCTGCCAGCATTTCAAAAATGCCACGTTACAGTCACAGCTATGATTTTACAAGGACGTATTTTGTTTGAACATTTACAGGTTATTTAATAAAAACCTTTTTCACACATTGAAGAGAAACAGCACACATCACCAAGACACTTCATTATAAAATACAGCTGTATCTTTCTATCTTAGTTATATATAAATGCTCTATTTCACTGTCTAAAAGAACCTACTAATTCATTTCTTCAGCTAGAAGATGCCACAACAGAACAGTGTCACTAAGAGGTGATTGCTTCCAGCTTTTGTTAAAGAACAAAGAAAACACACAGCAACTATAAACACATAAGAAACTTAAGTTGTTACCAGAGACTGTAGTAACTCATGTCTTTTAAAAGCTCTCCTGGATAAATGTGGCAGCTTAAAAAGTCTTTCTTTGTCTCTACAGACATTTTCCAAGTTCTCTTTTTGTGTACATGGACTTGGTAGAGGTTTAACTGGAGACGTTGGAGGAAACCTGTAATGAACAGAAAAGATGTTAAACATATTCAGACTGGATTAGAAACATTAGAAGTCACTTAACCAAAGCCATACCCTGATTCCATACTAGTGCGATTCCATAAGATTCTGAAGAGATCCAAGAAATTAACAGCGTTCTTTAGAACACTGTTTAGCATTATATTATAAATTAGCTTTGGGCTACTTTTGTTGATTCAAAGTCAAGCTGAAGATACTCAGACACTTCTACAGCACTGAGACCAGAATTTAAGAAGGGTCATTAATACCTTTAACTTCAGAACTCAGGATCGGCTGTTTCCCACTTGGCTTTCTGTAAAAGGTACAAGAGGAGGAAACACAGGACTGGTATCACAGCACAGAGCTACTACAGTAAGTTCTCTTTGGCTCCCCTTCAAAGCACTTGAGTGCAGCATGCACGCCTGCCAGTGAAAAACCCGGCTAGACAAAGGCATGGGAACAGCCCTCAGCACACAGGATGTATGGTTTGTACTGTGAATCAGAGTAAAACAAACAGTGAGGGGAAATGGTGCCAGTGATTCATCTACGGCTGAACTGCTCAACCCAAAGCAAGATATCTTTGTGAATCTGAACATAATGATTTTGAAATAAAATTCCCAACCTGAAGAGCTCTGTTAACTGGTCTTTATTTCAGTACCTGTATAGTGCACTGTTGTCTTCTAAACTTTCAGATCCCCATCTCCCTTTTATATCTTCAATTACGTGATTCTTGAGAAACTTCCTTAATAACTGAATAGTCTGCTGCCTAGTAACCTCAGGCCCAAAGTTACTGTTGCTCCTTAGCACTTCATGGAGCCAGTCTACAGCTTCTGATGCAGTGAAACAGCTTCCATGTCTCTTGAAATGCTGCCTGTGCTTCCTTAGCGGCATGCCTGCTCGGAAATACTTTGTAATTTCATTCCACTGCATGAGAAACAAACAAGGAAAGAATGCAAGATCAAAGCCTGAAATTGATCATTGTGAGTATCAGCTAAAGCAGTATTACATTAATCGGCATATAAACAAAATCAGAACTTTAATACTAAGAACTATTGATAGCTACCCTAAGTAACCATAGAATGACTTTGGTTGTGACCTTAAAGCTTACGCAGCTCCAACCCCTGCCATGGGCAGGGACACCTTCCACTAGAGCAGCTTGCTCCAAGCCCCTGTGTCCAACCTGGCCTTGAACACTGCCAGGGATGGGGCAGCCACAGCTTCTCTGGGCACCCTGTGCCAGCGCCTCAGCACCCTCACAGGGAACAGCTTCTGCCTAAGAGCTCATCTCAGTCTCCCCTCTGGCAGGTTAAAGCCATTCCCCTGTCCTGTCCCTCCATCCCTTGTCCAAAGCCCCTCTCCAGCTTTCCTGCACCCCTTTAGGCACTGGAGCTGCTCTCAGGTCTCCCCTTCAGGAGCCTTCTCTTCTCCAGGCTGCCCCAGCCCAGCTCTCTCAGCCTGGCTCCAGAGCAGAGCTGCTCCAGCCCTCGCAGCATCTCCATGGCCTCCTCTGCACTCACTCCAACAGCTCCACGTCCCTCTTGTGCTGCTGCCCCAGAGCTGGACCAGGACCACAGAGGGGGTCTCCCCAGAGCGCAGCAGAGGGGCAGGATCCCCTCCCTTTGGCCTGCCTGACGTAGAAGTAGTATTATAGAAACAAAGTTCAGATTAAAAAAAATGCATAGGCATTTCATTTAGGTTTTTATCTTGTTCTTATCTGAGAATAAGGTTATAATTTCACAAACATAACGAGCTTTATTGACTGTGTCTGCTCATGCCCGGCATGCACATCAGCTCGGGTTCCTAAGGTACTGTTAAACCACCGCAGCCGCCAGGCAGGGGGTGAATCCGGCTGGCAGGGCACAGAAAGTCCAGTTTTAAACTCGTTTCTCACCCAAAATTAGACGGCACACTACAATTGGCAGGCTCCTTCCGTAGCCGTCACCTAGCCTTCGGTGAGCAAGGCACTGCCAGCGCCACAGCCCTCTCCTGGGAGGGTCGCAGAGCCGGGCTGCTCCCACAGCCGGCTTCCCGCACGGCGCTCAGGGAACGCCGGAGCCCACCTGCCCGCAGGGTCCGGAACGGCTAACGTTAATTCGTGCTTTACCCTCGAGAGACAGCCCCGGCCACCGCGGCAGCCACCGACCGACCTCCCCTCACCCTCCCCGGGCACCGTCGGGCTGCCCACCCCGCCGTCCTCACCAGCTTGGTGGCGCGGTAGGGCCCCGGGGCCGCGGGCCGGCTCTCCATGTCGGTCAGCGCAGCCCCTGCGGCCCCACGGCGGGCGGGACCCGATCCCGGTCCCGATCCCTCCCTCCGCGCATCAGCCCAACGGCCGCCGCAGCCCCGAGGTTTGAATTGGGTGCGCGGGAGCGGATTGGGCGAGGAGGTGGGCACGTGACCGTGGTGGGATGCGGGAGGCGTCCGCCTGGGTGGAGCTGTGTCCCCGCAGCGTTCATCGCCGGACAGCGAGGACAACGCGTGCTGCCGGCTGCTGAAGCGGTCCTCAGGGCTTCACACGTGGGCGTGTTAATGAACTGCGCTCTGCCCGTGCTGCCTGCTTGGTTTGCCCTCGGGCGATGGCCGTGCTCCTCGGCCGGGGTGCCTGCTCTGCGGGCACGGAGTAGCGAAGTGTAATAGAAGCCACACACAAGCACGCAGAGCCGCCACAGGTCAGTCCTCAGAAACCTACTGTGCGGTATAAGGAAAGCAAGTGCCTGGAAAACATAGGGTTAACATACTTAGGTCTGAGATAGAGAGCAACGTTTGTGTTGCAAGTCTGTGGTGTGATAACAGAATTCAGTAGTCTTTACTAACAACAGTGAATTATTTCTTTCCGTCCTTCTAATGAGCAAATTCTTTCTTACCATCCCTCTAATAATCAGTTAGTTTGGAGACAGTGCCTCCCGAACATCTGCTGGCTGAGGATACTCCTTGTCTGCCCCTCCTGTCCTGCTTGCAATCCATTTTGTACCAAGGTCACACTGCTCTACATCTTTGCCAGCTCTCAGAACCTTGCAGGTACGGCTGGGTTCAGCTAATTGTGAATTACTGGGGTATCCAACTGTGCCAAAGGTGAAAAGCGCACCCTGAGGAAGACTGCTTACTTCATCTTGAAGACCCCTGCCCACGACCATCGGAGGGCAGTGCACAAGCACCAAAAAGAGAGAAGATTATGATAATGAGTACCTAAACTAATTATAATATATATATATATCCCCCCAAACCTGATGAATATGCATGTTTGTGTGTAATAAATATCTGCTTGCTTAACCCCTCAGTGTGCAGGTTAGGAGGAGCTACCCCCCTTGCACCCAGCACCATAATAAACATACCTGCTTTATAACTCTCCTTGAATTGCAGACTAATTCCATACATCATGTGCTTATTTGTGGATACAAAAAACCCAGACTGGTGCCACATGACTTGGTTTTCACAGGCAACACTTCAAGAAGCAAGTGGGGCTTGCACAGTTCTTAGGTTAGAGAATCCCAGGTGGTTTGTGTTGGAAGGGACCTTAAAACTCATCCAGTCCCAACCCGCTGCCATGATCAGGAACACCTTTCACTAGAGTAGGGTGCTCCAAGCCCCATCCAACCTGGCCTTGAACACTGCCAGGGATGGGGCAGCCACAGCTTCTCTGTTCTACAGCTTACACAAACCTGCCTGAGCACATGGTAACTGCTTCCAGGAGAAAGCACATTCTTTCAAGTACCCTGTCTCATCCTGTGCATTTCCTATAGATACAGGTGTACCAGAGAGCACCCCTCAGAAAAACCCTAACAACCCAACCGAAACCAGCCCCAAACAACCTCACAAACACTGCACTACCACAGCTCCCGTGTTTCTCTTTTTACTGTTCTCTTTCTCAGGGCTTGTAGACCAAGCCCATTTGTAACCTGGGACCTATCAATACCTCATGAGGATTTTAGCTCCTCTTGATACAGCAATCCATCACTCAAATATTTTAGGCTCCTCGCTTCAATGTCCTTTATAGCCAGCAAAGACATACAAATACCTCAGATGCTTTTATAAGAAGAGATGGAAACACTATTGCTGTGAGAAAACACACCAGCATCACAGAGATTTAAGCAGTAAGACCCAAAGTTGTAGCCTAATAAAAAGAAGAGAAATATAAAGCCAAAGCACCAAGACACAGCACCTTGTTGTATCACCCAGCATAACCAGGTCTAGAGCAGCACTGAGAAAACCTCTTTCTCATTTATAGACCCTACTAAGAGAGGGGTTGTTCTTTTATGTGCCTAAGAAACTAATTGCAGGAGCCAAGCAAAGCTGGCTCAGTGTAACTGCTGTCAGACCTGTGAGCTGTAGCACCTGCTGGTAAGCCAGGAGTTGTTACCTTAGGAGTCAGTAAACAAGTCAGAATTCAGTGAAGCTGTGTTGCTTTACTTAGGTTTTGCATCCCATTACAAGAAGATAGATGTGTATTCTCTCCCTAGTTTCAAAAACTTCAGAGCTGCTCTTCATCACTTATATATTTCAATAACTCACCTCCTGTTTTCCTTTCTAACAAAGCTGCCTGGTGAGCGTTTGCCAGGCCAGAAAGTGGTATTGATTTTCCCAATGACCCAGGCTCTAAACCTGCTCAAGAGTATAAATCAATTCACTGATTCTCTTCGGGAAATCTCCACCAGTAAAGCCTGCAGAAGGTGATGACTCCAACTGCTTCACTATGGATCGCTTCGCATACTCCTTCTCTCAGGTTATACAATCATAGAATCATACAGTGCTGGTTGCAGTAACAAGGAAAGTCCTTGAATTGCATTCAACCTCCTGCCTGGAAATGATCTAATAGATTTTGTGAAACTTCATATCTTGGATTGAGTAAAGAGATTTTAGGGCCATGTCTGGCAAATGTAGTAGATGTGACAATTGCAGTAGACTGGGAACTATTGCAGTCCATCTTCCTTGCGCTAGCGTAAGCAGTGTTACACCTTTGTAGCTTAAAGTGCTTTAATTCATTTCCCAGGGGACAAAAGCAGTTTGTTCTGCTTTTACAATTCAATTCCAAGTCTATTCTTGCTGATAGTTTTCCCTGCTTGAAGAAAAATTGCTGCACTGCTGCAGGTGTTCTGTACTGTTACCACTGCACAGTCATGAGTAGATGCAATCAACTGGAAATACAAGAAGTCTTTTAAAGTGATTGGAGAGCACCTTCAGGTCACTAAAAATACTCTTAGAGCCAGTTTTATGGCTTTACAATGAGATTTCCTTATCTTTCAGTGGTTTCCTCTCCTTTATTCTCATTAGAGGATACCAACCACCTGTACAAATACCAGCCCACATTAGCTATAGGAGGGCACTGGTAACTCTTCACATCCAGAGTTCTGCAAAACATGGGAAGGATAGTCATGGGAAGAGTAAAGTTTTATTTTCTGCTTTCCCATTTATAATTGTTTGATGTTGGTGTCTACTACTACTAACAGTAGAAGGTAAAATAAATAGAGATTGAGTTCATGTAAAGCACAAGGTTATGGCTGCCCCTCTGGATTGTTTTTCACTCTGTTACTAAACAGAGGAGGAAGGATGCGCTGCATATGCTGCAGGTCTCTGTTTAACTGGTTTCAGATGCAGGAATAAAGCCTATTAGAAGTGCTAAGTGATCTCCTGATGTTTAGTGCAGCTGAATTAACATTCTTGCCTTGAAGTTCCAATAGGAAGTGATTTTAAAACATAAGGGGACAGACTATGGAGACTGCCTGTGAGAACATGAGCGTTCTGTGTTTATCATTAAGGAATACAAACACATTTACAATGTATATTTACATACACGCCCCCGTCAGCAGGAAAGTCAAGAACGTGGCCCAGCACAGTGTCTATGAGTGCTGTGAAGATATCAGAGCATGCCTTGTTAATGTGCTGCTCCTCTTCTCTCATGCACATCTCTTTAAATGCTGCTATAAGTGGGATGGCCTCTACACTTACAGTAGGTGAAACAGCTTGCCAGGTATTTAGTAAAGATAAACAAGAAGTGTGAAAATGTGTAAAGGTTGAAAGACTGAGCCCTTAACAAAGTTCTGACTGTGTCATTGAGGTAACCGGATAAGAACTCAGCTGTTCCCATTTCTGGATGAAGCATTGAAGCATTGTTTTGCCCCCAAGAACGTGATTCT
Source organism: Amazona ochrocephala (assembly GCA_039720435.1). NCBI lineage: Eukaryota > Metazoa > Chordata > Aves > Psittaciformes > Psittacidae > Amazona > Amazona ochrocephala. The sequence goes on from CM077887.1 coordinate 23,474,594, forward strand.
TTGAGGATATTAAACAGCGAGGGCTGGAATTGTTTTCAATGTGTAGTAACAGACTCTGTAGGAGCAACCTATTGTAGACAAAGAATCTAATCCAGGCAGGATGTGCCTGGGGGGAAATCCACATTGAAGACAAACTACAGCAATTATCATCATTTCATTACAATATTATTGAGTTTTCTTATTTTTTCCTTAGAAAAGCAACTCAATGGAATTTACCAGCTTTCAGATAGCAACACTTTAGCTGACCTGCTGCTTTCTGGAGATGGGATGACTGTGCTTTTATAGTGCCAGTGCAGACTCTTCTTGGAAGGATCAGTGTGGGAATAAGAATAGAGGAGAATGCCTGAGAAGGTTATCAAAGAATTCCAGAGTGGTTTTGGTTGGAAGGGACCTCAAAACTCATCCAGTCCCAACCCCCTGCGACAGGCAGGGACACCTTCCACTGGAGCAGCTTGCTCCAAGCCCGTGTCCAACCTGGCCTTGAACGCTGCCAGGGATGGGGCAGCCACAGCTTCTCTGGGCACCCTGTGCCTCAGCACCCTCACAGGGGATAACCGTGTAAGAGCTCATCTCAATCTCCCCTCTGTCCTATCACTACAGGCCCTTGTCAAAAAACCCTTTCTAGCTTTTTTGTTGGCCCCTTTAGGCACTATAAGTAAATGATAAATTTGACTTTATCATGAAAATGTGTAAGAATTTCAGATAGAAGAATAATCTCAGTTTAGAACCATATCTTTTTCTACTCCTGTTGCACTTTACCTCATGTAGAGTCAGTCACTTGTTCATAAAGCCACTTAGAGGGGAGGCTTGAGCACAGAAAAAGAAACGAACCAAATAAGTAGGGTAAATCCTGCTCCTGCTCAGCCTTGAATGGTTACTGGAGCTCTCCTGCTCTACTCCTCAGTAACTCAGGATCCTCAAGCATTTTTCTCTGGCCGGCAAATGTTGAGGAGTTCTATGTGCTCTCATTCTCTAAACTCAAGCAACCTAAGCACTGTATTCTTTTTTCTCTGAATGAGGACGGTATCAGCAGCCTGCTCAACTTGCACGTTATGGATGCAGAGAAACACCATGCACATTCTTTTCACTCAAGTTTCATATCATTCAGTGCACTGACCTAACCCCCTACCTCCTCCTTTCCTGATGAACTAACAAGAGCCTCCTGAGCTGCTCAGGCTCTGCCCTTTGTCTTCATCCTCATTCTCATCCTCCTGCTGAATCCCACCTGAGGAGGGGTGGGGTCACTCGCCATTAGTGTGCTGGGTAACAGAAGCAAAGCACGGTCTGGAAGGCAATTCCTCTGCTTCCAGCCCTGCTGGGAGGGTTTTCTCAGAGCTGTCCTAGCCTGCCTGGCAGTGAACCCTGAGATTCCAAGTGTTGTGACACCAGGTAGGAAAATGCTGCTCAGTTCCATCATTGGTCTTGTTCCTGTTTCTCCAGCACTAGGTTCTTAGTAGCTCTTCTGTAGTGGTTTGTGGAAATGTGCTGGTGCTTTGTAGGACTCATGGCAAAAACCTTGAAGTCTTTAATAATGTTGTGGTTTTTAAGGTACACAATCCCTTAACCTTGCAGCAGTTGGATTTGTATTTATGTTATTACTTCAGGAATATACATAGCTCTTGGAATGTAAATAACTCTTTGGGCTGAATAGAAATATTTAGAAGGCATGTTTGGAACAATGTCAGTGTAGAAACAATCATTTAGCAGCTATCTATTTATTATTATTCATTGCTCTAAAGCAAAAACTCTAAAGGGAATGAGCGGACCGTGTGTAACAGTGTAAGTAGATCTAGCAGGAGCAGTTGTAAGATGGGCATGGTGCTACTATAGGGTGATGTGCACGAAGAGCCTCTTTGCAAGAGAATCCAAGTACACGCAAGCAATTAGAACGGGTGTGAAGCTGTGTGATCTTTGAATTCTCAAACACCGAGCTTGGGGCTCGGTTGATGTGGGTTAGCTTCAAGTACAAAGTCTTGGGGAAATGTTTATAATTAACAACTAATGCTTGCAACCGTCTTAGATGAAGGCTGCAGCTTTAACGAAAGCCTGTTTTATTTTTAATAGGGTTCAAAGTTATTGCATATAAAAGCGATATAGCAGTATCCATTTCACTTGCTCTACCTGAGCCTGTTAAGTGTTGGCACTAACTATGTATCTAAAGCTGTAGTTGTAAATAAAGCCGTTGTATGTGGAGACAGGAGATGTCCTGGCTTCAAACACACTTAATTGGTACAGACAGTGCAAGGCTTGAGGTATTCTGAAGCCAACCCGAAACTAGAGTCCTTTTGCTTTGCCTTTCATGTGTTATGTATTATTCTGTCAAAGGGGTTTTATACCCTCCATCATGATATCTTAATTAACTTGTGCTTTTTCTCCCCCAGTCATTTAGCTTAAGACTTAATTAAATAGTGGATGTTAAGTGTAGTTTAGTGAGGGGATTCAGCTGTGTTTACTTCTTGCTAGCTGGGGTACACAGGAGGAGCACTGCAGCTGCTTGCTCACTCCATGGTGTTGGTGAAACATGTTCACCTCCTGTGGGATCCAGCCCATTCACCAAAGCACAGACCTACCTGGGGGGACTCTTCTCTCCAGACAGGAGCAGGTTCCTCTGGATATTTATCTTCTCTCTGAAAAGCATTTCCTAAATCATTGTGGTTACAGCTATAATAATAACCACCCTCACCCCTATATTTGTCTGTTTGATGGGAATATCAATGCTTTTTGCTGTTCTTGCTTATGCTGATCTATTAGCTCTTTGGAAATATGTGATAAAATAAGGAACTGGTGGTGTCCCAAATTATCCATCTGGAGAGGCTGGACATCCTTTTACTTTGTGAATAAATAAAATATATGAAAATAGAGGTAAAATGGCTAACTACATGGGGTTTCAATCAGTTTTTTCTGCTCTGGGGGGAGTAAGGATGAGTAAAGGATTGTTGCTCATTATACAGTGAATAAAGGAAGGGAACAGTGCAGAGTCCTGCCCCCAGAATGGGCTGTCCCCATTCACCAGTACAGTGTGGGGGTTGCTCATGAGGCAGCCCCCTGGTACTGGTGGGAGATGGCCTCAGGAATGTGGCTATCCATAGTTAATGGGTTACACTATGAAGCAGTGCTCAGGGCTGTTTCCATCCTGCAAGGACTCTTATCTCTATTGATCCAACATATGTGTGCCTGCATGATTTGGTTTTGGCTTTGCTTAGTGGAACTAAGCTGATGAATCTCCCGTGCTGATGGAACAGTGTTATTTCACCTCATATCTTTCGGAAATACAGTTTCAATTGTATGCTGATTACTGATAACTCTGGTTGTGTTTCTATGGCACTGACTCTCCAGTGATCCATTGGCACATGCTTCTCCAACAGCTCTGTGCTCATCTTGACCCCTGTGTTGTGTGGCATCCGCTCCTGAGATGGCTTTTAGAAGGCAAGGTGCAAACTGTAGGTTCCTTTTGGGTGTAGCAGCAACTGAGAGTTTGCTCTGATGATTTAATATCTGCACTTGGTATGCCATGAGCTTTGATCTGTGGTGGTTCTCTGGAAAAGCACAGAATTTCTCTTCAATGTGTCTGTTCATATAGTTTTTATTGGACTCAATTGAATTACTTCTGTACTCTAAAAGAACACTGATTTCTGACTCTGCTACAGACCTTTAAGTAGCGGTTACTTCAGACACAGTCGTTTTCTCCCTGCTTCCCTTGTCTGCTGACTAACATTAAAACCCCCAAACCCAACTATGTACAACTTCAGTGGTGCTGGTCTGAAAAACCATCCTTTGATGCGGTTGCTCACAATTTGCTGCTTCTCATTGGAGCTGCATCCCAGCTGTGCCCAGTTTTCCTCACAGATGTGTTCCTCAGGTCTATTATTGTACAAATGCAGAGCAGCTGCTGCTCAAGCCCAGCCCCATTGCGCATGCCCTCTGCAGCTTTACTCAACTGCTTTACTCCAAACACTTTGCTACTAAATCATTCATTTGGTCACAGCCGTTCTCACAAAGTACACATTAAAATGCTTCATATTGCAGTGGTTTGGAGTGCTCAGGGTACCAAAGGATGGGGTGACACATGGAGTATGGCTGTCTCACCATGTGGAGTCACAGCTCTTGGCTGTTGGGAAAAGGCAGCCACTTGTATGCAAAGAGGAGAGCGCTCAGGCTGGAGCTTTCATTGTCACTGCAATGAAAGCAATTTGGAGGCACTGGGAAACATGAATATTGCAGATGTTTTCAGGCTTTCATCTGGATGATTCTTTGTGCTTCTCTCTGGGAGTCTCTGAAATGCAGATGTGCCTTGTGTGGAAGGTGGTAGGCATGTTAAACAACATTGGGAAAAGGTGATGTTGGCAGGAGCCAAAGAGGAAGCTGTCTTGATCACTAGGGAATGCAACTGGACACTTACAAAGATTACTTTCAGGATTTTCCTGGATCCTCTGGAGTGTCTAAAGGGCTCCAGCACAAAGTCAGCAGCTTTTGCACGCTCACAGTCTTAAGGCTGTTACTGCTGCTTCCATCATCTGGGGCTGCACTGCTTTAACTGAAAATCAGGATTATCCATCTCTTGACCTGCTAAAAAGACCCTGAAGATCCAGACAGCCTGAACAAATGAAGGAAACCCAAAGCACAGATTGTCCTTGGGAACAGCCCGTGGTGTTTTCAAATACTACAGATTCCTTCAGGGATGTCTGGGAAGTTTAGGCACAAGGTAGGATATCACTAGGATTTCCTGTCTGGTTAGTCCCCTGCATCCAGCCACATCAGGCTGTGTTTCACACTGGTGAATAACCACTTTCTGGGCCTGGGATGGCTTAAATGATTTACCTGGTCAGGAAAATTCCAGCATATTGGAACTAGATGATCTAAAGGTCCTTTCCAGCCCTAACTATATGGCTCTATGTGAAGGCTCAGGGAGCTGCATGCTGCAGCCGTCCTGTGAGCTCTGCCTGGAGAGGAGACATGCCCAGGCAGACAGATGACCATCCCTGTTGCAGAGGGGAGGTAAACTGCGCTCCTCTTGCACCTTGGGGGACATGGAGCTACTTAGAAGCTGACGCAGGGACTGCTGGAGCCGGAAGAGCTCATTTCCTATCACTCAGCCTGTTACCTGGGTGTGAGCTGTTGTTTCCATCCTGCTCACAAGATGTTTTACTGTGATTTGAAGCAGAGCTTTGGAAACAGCCTGTTTCTACCTGGCTGCTGGGAAGAAGGTGATCAGTGTCAAACCGAGTGGTGAACTGTAGGGCTACAGTCTGTCTCTGATCCAACCTTGTCACTCCACTGGTGTTTGACAGTGCATGTTCCCTGTTCTCACCCCCAACGCTGTCATCTGTCCTGTCCCCCCCAGCACACCTTTGTATGGTAGCTGTAGCCTTGTATCTGTTGATACCTGGAAAACATCATAAGGACTGTGGATAACTGCAGTGTAATCTAGAAGAAACCTGGAGAGGGGCTTTGGGCAAGGGCCTGTACGGACAGGCCAAGGGGAATGGCTTTAACCTGCCGGAGGGGAGACTGAGATGAGCTCTTAGGCAGAAGCTGTTCCCTGTGAGAGTGCTGAGGCGCTGGCACAGGGTGCCCAGAGAAGCTGTGGCTGCCCCATCCCTGGCAGTGCTCAAGGCCAGGTTGGACACAGGGGCTTGGAGCAAGCTGCTCTATGGAAGGTGTCCCTGTCCGTGGCAGGGGTTGGAACTGGAGGAGCATTTAGCTCCTTTCCAACCCAAACCAGTCTGGGATTCTGTGATTGTATAATCCATAATGCCCAGTTTAATATATGATGCCACGTACTGCACAGGGGGGCAATAGCGGAGGTCCTTATATACCCATGTGAATCCGTGCTTTCTTCACGTGAATTCAGCAACCTGCTGTGGAGTGTCTGGGTAACGAAGAGAGAAGACGCAGCAAGCCCTTGCCTTTCCGATTCCAGGCCGGTCCCTGCGTACCGCTGCTGGGACATGGCTGATCTCGGCCACACGGTGGTGCTGTTGCCCCTCTCTAGTCCTGTAAAGCTGCTCCCAAGCCCGGCCGGAGCAGTGGGAATCGCTTTGTTTGGGAAACGCAACTTCGCGGTAATGTGTTGACTTTAATAAGCGCTGCTGCAATTCTCACGTTACTTTTGCAGTCGGGCTGTAGCAGAACTATGTCAGTATCCTGTTGTACAGCGGCATGGGTGTTACTGCCAGCTTCCCGATCTCTGTAGCTGGCATCACGGTGTAGTGTTTTCCCTGCGTTTGCTGCTTTGTCCCCGTAGGCAAAAAGATGAACCTTTGTTACAAAGAGAACTCAACACTTTGAGCCATTAGGCATCGCTTTATAAAACTGAAGTTTTTGCTTGTAATGGGGTGGTTTAGGCATCATCTTGTTGGGAATGTGTTAGTTCCAGTTCATGTTGTCACAGGCTGAAATCCACAAAGCTATCTTGCTTGGCAGCCCGGTAACTGCCTTGCTCGGGGAGAATGAATCATGCAATGATGCTCAGCAGCAGACAGAGGTGGTGGTAGCTGGTGTGTGTGCGGGCCCTGAGCTCCTCAAGCAGGCTGATATGGTCCAGATTTCCCAGGGCAAACTATCCTGCAGGCCCTGTGAGGGCATGAGAACCTTCCTGAATGTCTGGGAAATAGCCAAGGATGACTATGAGAAAAAGAAGTAATTGAGAAGTCCTTGGAATCCACAAGTCCTGAGCTGTCTGTGTTCGCAGGCTGGGGTTTGGAGCAGGAGCTCAAGTAGGAATTCAATTAAAGGAGAACCTTTATTCTAGTCAAAGGGAAAGAACCGTGAATCGATGTGGCTTTTGCTCCTCTGTCTCTTAGTCTCGTTCTGAAAGCTTCTCGCGTGCTGTAGCTTGGTAGTGAAGGCAGGTGCCACTTCTCTTTGGGTTTCTCTTGGATGCTGCAAAGCTGACCTTGGAACAGTCCTCTGATTTTGTCCTACTTGGAAACAGAGCTCCTCCCTGGGCAAAAGGACAAAGCAACGGAAGCGGGAGCCGCAGTGAAAGCCCTTTGTTGCTCCTGTCCCCTCCCGTTTATGGAGCCTCCTGGCAAGGAGAAGGAGCAGCCAGGCAGTGGGGACCATGTGGAGGGAGTCCCAGAGCATCCGTGCAAGTGGCTGCCTGGGCTGGCAGTGCTGACAGAAGGGACAATGCAGAGTCTCTATGCCGTAGCAAGCAGCTCTGTCTGTCTCCTTCCTCTGAGGTGTGCCTGCTGCTGTGGTTCTTCCTGACCCACAGGTGCTGTGTATGCAGGAAGTTTCTAGCAGGTAGAGCTTATTTATGCAAGTGTTTTCTTGGAGGGCGAATGCCGAAAAAGGGAATATCCTAACTAGGAAGGGAAGCACTTGAAAATCACCATGATTAGATTAGAGACAACAGCCTCTCCGCAACCCCCTGGGAGAGGCGGAAGGAACAGCTTGGCCATGTGAAACAAGGACAGGATTAACGCATTGAGCAAGTGAGAGGCTTGGTGAATGTCCCCACAGCTAACACGCCATACCCCTGCTCCTGGCAGGGAGAGGGCCGCTGTTGGGGCAGGGGAGAGGAGGTGGCACAAACCTCATTGCCACGAGGAAGCTGCTCACTTGCACTGTAATTACATTGCCTAATGGTTCTGAGCTCCAGAGCATATTGCTGGTTCTTGTAAACCTAAATACAGCACTGTGCACTTCTGCTGCCACCATGTGTACCCTGCTGCACTGATATGGAAGTTCATTGCAATGTACATTCAAAGAAGAAGGATCGCTGTGAACTTCCCTCTGCGGGGTCAGGAGCAGCACTGCCCTTGCTGTGCAGGCTCTGGCCCTGACAGCCCTTCTCCAGGAGCATTCCCTCAGTGCAAGTCTCACGTACTGACTGCAGACTCATAGCAGTGCTACAGTGTAATTTACTATGAGTAGGGCTTGAGTTAATGGTATGGAGTTAAACCCATTTACATTTCTGTTCTTAATTTGCTTGTAAGCTATGGACAAAAATGCCAGTCTTATTTTATTTCTAGGTCACTGTACACTATTATCAGCCCTTTATCACATTACAATTATTCAGTTTCTAGCCACCAGTGCTCTAGCATAAATATTCACTAGCTCAGAAAAGGAGATGCTATTCTAAAATTGTTAGAGCTTGTTGTTAAAAATGACCTTCGTGCAATAGTAGGTTATTTTGCGTAAATGGAAGGCTAAATTTAAGGTCTCTGTTTCAGCAGAGCAGATTCTGACAGACTGAAAGAGCTGCTAATCCAGTAACTGAGCTAAGGGGCTCAGAACATGAAGGTTTAGTGCTGTTGGGGCAGCTGAGAAGGTGAGGGGCTTGGCCCTACCTGCGTAAATAACTGGGTTATGAAGAGTAGCATGACTGGAGAGCTTAGGAGGGATGGAAGGAGAAGAGATCAACATGATGGAGCTGCGAGCTGCTCCAGAGGACAGCAGGGAACTTGCAGTAGTCTCCTTTTGGACCTCATTTGATGGTGTATCCTAATAAATACAAGCCTTTGTGTCCATCTCGGAAGCCTGGATCCTCTTGGGCATACACCCCAAGCGCAACTTTCTTTCAGTTGTTCCAGTCCCTTTGCCCAGCCAGCTGGAGATATTCATGCCCTGGTTTCTCTTCAGCTTCTGTTTCTGGCCTGGTGAATATTTATGAGCAGTAACACATCCTGTCCAGAGCAGTTAGTAGCATGGAGATTGTGATAGATGGAGGTCATGTCCTTGGTCCACCTAGGAGAGCTCATCTCTCTCCTGTGAGTGCCTGAGCTCCAGGTTAAATGCTGCTTTAGGAAAGTGAGGCTTTCCCTCTGGGCTTGTATTTAAACATTACAGGCAATCTCTTTTCTACCTCAAGCAGAATGGGAGCAGCAATGAAACTCCACATGCTTTCTGATGAAACCCCCAGCCTGCAGTGGTGAGCAATCCCAGTACCCGAAAATACAACAGCCCCATCCACCCAGCATCAGTTGTCTGTTCCTTTGAGCCAAATCTCCCCCCCCAGATAACGCACTTCCAACAACTCTAATGTTAGATGCTCTATGTGCGTCGATTCAACAATGCCAGAAGTGTAGTAATAGACTGCAAATGTATTTGCTTTCCATTTGAATGATGCTGATGGAAAGGTGCCAAACTGCCCACATTCCTATAGTCAAGGAGCCATCTGAAGGAGTCGTGCTTTTGCACTCCAGCTACATATGTTTTTCAGCTTCACGTGTGCAATTTTTCCCCAACTACTTGCCACAGATGCCCACAGACATCCCCAGTCACCACCTGAGCTCTGCTTTTCACCCCAAGGGCTTCAGTTCTCCATTTGTGCAGCAACTTCTTTCATTAATATTAATTATTCTCTGCCCATTGCTGTTAATGGGGGGAGTGCATTGGAGCTGTCGGAAATGCTCCTTAAATCCGTAATCTGGATTCAGGCTGGAGGCAGCTGCAGTGTTAAACACTTTCCTACTGGAGATGAGGCCCAGCCGTGCAGTGCTTACATTACTCCTGTCCTTTCAAAGCCCGGGCAGGGTTTAGGTTCACAGTTGCTCCTGATTTCAGTGTGGGTTAAACACTGCAATATTTGGAGCATCTCTTTTAAGAAGTGCTGGACTTGGGCAGTTCAGCTTCTGAAGCCATTAGATCATGGCTCCTCCATCCTCATATGTGTATATATATGTGAAACATTAAGAAAACAGACCACTCTTCTTCTAGGGAGGCTTCTCCGCACAGGAGTGACAATTCCCAAGCATGTTTACCCACAGCCTTGTAAACACGGGAGGAATGACTGCAGTTCGGCGATAGACCTGCTTGGCTGATAAAAGGCTGTTCTGTTTGGACCGTGAGTCTCGTGGGAAAGCAAACTCTTCCTTCAGCAGATGAACGTTTTAAAGGGAGTTTATGGAGGTTTGAAGTGTAGGTAACGGTGTCATTTTCTTAACAAGTGTAGAGAATAAGCAGATGTATTATGAAATGACCGTGGCTGTGTTTAGCTCTTGCTTTACTGAGTTTAGATGGCTTCTCAGATGTAATTGTAGTGTTATCTTCCAAGGCAAGCACACAGGGCCAGGGGTGGGAAGGGTATCTCCAGCGTTCCCAGCAGCAGGAGAGCACACAGCTCTTGCAGGGCTGGACAGCCATGGTCAAGGGGCAGCTGGAATGTGTTGCTGCTGCTCATGTGTCCCCAGAGTGAGGGAGCCTGTGCTGTTTGTAGGCTCCGTGTAAGCTTTGTGTAAGTGTAGCTGCAGGAGACGTGTGTATGTGTTGGTATGGAGCACCTGTGGGAGAAAACACAGGCCTGTTTCCTTTGGCTCTCTGAAAGCAAGACCCTGAGGATCCAGCAGCACTGCGTTCCTGTCTGAGGGAGGTTTAGTAACGTGCTTGTGCTTTGTGCCCAGAAAGGGGAATATTATGGAAGTAAGCAATGGGCTGTTACTGGAGTCAGCAGCATCTGCAGGGCAGTGTCCTGCTTCCTTCAGATGGAGGGGCAGGCACTGTTCCTGCTCTGATCTGTAGGGAATTGCCTGGTGAAATAGGGAATGCAGAAGGAATGGAGCTGCAGTAGCCCTTTTCCTAAGCGCTTCGTGTAGATGTTGTCCCTCCCTGGTAGCAGAGCTGGGTGCAGAGTGTATAGCTTAACCTGGATTTTGAACACTGGAAGTTTGTGATACTGAGCAGACCCAGGCTTTTCTGCTGCATATCTAAAAAGGGCACAGAGACCTGGAATTGTGCAGGTTTTCAGAAATGCCTTGTTAGGAATCTGGCATTTGGCTCAAATCCGTCTCATTTTAGAAAAGCAAAACCAAAAAGCTTACTGGAAGCTTCTATTGGCATATTATATTAATGGTGATGATAAACAGCATTAATACAAGTTGTTTGCTTATCCAAGGGTGCCTGGAGCATTCTGGCAGAGCCCATGAAGGGGATGGGTGCAATGGCCAAGCGATCTCCCCCCTTCTCATGTGGGCTCTTGTTTCCCTGCTCTCATCCAGGCAGGCTGCAGAGAAACCTTCCAGACTATCCGTCTGTCACCTGCAGACAGAGTTCAATTCCTCCATATGTGCTCCAATTAAAACCAGGAAAGCATTTTATAATGCCTTAGAGCTTGCTATGCTTAAAGTGCCAAGGAAACTTTTGAGGAACAGTGGATCCTTCAGACAGTATCTGGCTACATAACAGATCCAGAGTGTGGATTTAGACTGGTATTTAATGTGAGGCTGAGAGTCAGCTTCGGCTTTGATGCCACACGTAATGCTCTGCTCTTATAAACTGCCAGACCCTTTCTGATTTAGTGAGATTCATTATATGATTTCTGATGTTTTAAGGAATTGAGTTTGCTGGTTAGGATGTGCCAGGTTGACAGGGCTTGGGGCAAGCTGCTCTAGCGGAAGGTGGAACTGGATGAGCTGCAAGGTCCCTTCCAACCCAAACCAGGCTGTGGTTCTATGGTTCTATGATCTCTGTGAGAATTCAGCTGCACAAGGTGCTGGGACATCAAGTCTAGGTTGTGCTTTGCCCCAAAAGGTTGGACCAAATGATCCTTGAGGTCTCTTCCAACTTGATCTACAAGTCTATGGATTAAAACCAACCCAAGCCCAGTTGTTCCTTGTTCACATTCAGATAAGCACCAGTCCAACCCGTGTCAAGGACAGGCTGAACCAGTCCCAAAGCCAGCAGTGAGAAGCTGAGGGGTGCACACTCCAGGGAGATGATGCTGTGCTAGTGAGTGGAAGGAACTTTGGGAGCTCACTGTGCCTGTGCCATCAGCATTCCAGTGCACTGTAAAGCTCACCTGTTCAACTGCAAGTGAACAGATCTGAAAGGGACTGTTGTCATGCTTTGGTACGATATGCCTCATCCCATTTGCAGAATGCATTTGCCTTTCATTTGTATTTTTAGGGATAATGACTCCAATTTGTTACCTGTCAGACAGTCACGGGGTGCTGAGCACTGTACATGGGACACTCCAGCAATACCCTGCAGCACAGCAAGGGATGCCGAGAAGGTGTCACAAGCTCCTATAGGCAGGGAAAGCATTTCTACAAAGACCAGCCAACCTCCTGAACCCTGCCAGTGGAGTGAATCGTGCGGCACAAACCAGGCTTCAGGAAAGGCACTTCCCAAAGCTGCTGCTCGGGGAGTTCCAGGGCTCTGTCCTGCAAGATACTGAACAATCCTCACGTGAGACATGTGAAGAATTGGTCTATAACTACCTGCATTTCCTGACAATAGTTTGGAATAATAACACTTAAGCTGTATTTTCTTGACAGTTCTAAAAGCAAAGGGTCTAGGGAGTTAGCCTTGCCATAAAAATACTAATTAATCATTTCATGAGTGCTTGTGATCACTCCAGGGATTTGAATTCTTCCCTTTCCTAACTGAAATTCCCCCTTGAGTTGCAGAAGTTTCACCTCTGTTTAAATTGGGGTATTACCTACCCCTTGTCCTACAGATCCATACCTCCTGACACTGAAGCTTTCCAGAGTGACAACAGACAAGGACAGCCATTGTCAGGTCTAACCCAGACAGCAGCTAATGCCAGACATTAGCCCAACAGGAGCACTGCAGCAGCTCATCAGAATTCATCAGCCAGCAGGGCTTAATTCCATGGGACGGACTGCTGTCTGTCAGCCATTCATGCAATGAGGAGCAGAGATCTCCCACCCAATGTTTCCATGGTGCTGCAGCGCTCCAGGAGAGCAGCCAGCCCACACAGACCCGGGAGCCACACAGTGGGAATTCATACGAGTGCCTGTTTGATCACCTCAACGTTTAATACAGGCTGTAGTTATTCAGTCCTAGCAAATTATTCAGTTAAACAGAGCACAGCCAGGCACGGTACTACTTGGCAAGGACTTTATTTGCCAGAAAAGCTTATTTGTGGTGGGATTAGGAGCATGAATGTGGAAGTGGTGCTTTTATGTTAATGATGCAGACATTGTGGATGCTGAGTGCAGGACCAGGCTGAAGGTGTGTATCCGTTTGCCAGATGAAGCCCAAAAGAAAAGGGAATTGCATCAAGCAGAGAATAATCGATCCATGGCTCTGAGATGCCAGATGAAACTGGTCTCAATGTCTGTTAAAAGGCATACATGTCACAGATGGGACTTGGATGGAAGTGGTACCCCCTCCATCAGCACCAGTGCCCGTCCCATACAGCACAATGCTCTCCAGCTGGCTGTGTCCACATCTGGGCTGTGCTGAGCCTGTGCTTTAAGCTTAAAGCAGTTTCCTGAACTGAAAATGCCCCATAGACTTCTGTGAGGGCACTGGGGATGTTGTGTTTGGTGGTAGCATCCTGTAAGCATGGGCTGGACTCTGATGTGGGTCTCTGGTGAGCTGTCAGCTGTGCCCGTGTGGGCAGAAACCTGGGGGGCAATTGTGTTCAAATCCAAGTGTGGTGTGAGCTGCCAGGGATGATCCCCCCAGAGCTGAGGCTGGAGCCAGGGGCATGGAAGGGCTCCAATCAGGCTTCTGCCTCTGCGGTGTTCAAGGCCAGGTTGGACACAGGGGCTTGGAGCAAGCTGCTCCAGTGCAAGGTGTCCCTGCCCGTGGCAGGGGATTGGAACTGGATCAGCTTTAAGGCCCTTTCCAACACAAACCATTCTATGACTCTTCTCTGTTTCTGACTCCCTCCATGTGTTACTTCGCCACCCACTTTCTACAGGCAGCACAAGGTGCTGGTGTACCTGGGATAAATCTGGATTGGCTGGAGTTAGTTACACCAGAGCTGCTATCTTCTCTCTTGAAAAGAAATCCCATCCTGATTTAAACTTCCCTGAAGAAAACTTTCCCTATAAAGCTTCAAAAGGGATGCAGCATCTCGCAAACTTCAGCCCAAGGTCCTGCCAGGTCTCTGCTGCTCTTGTTTAGAGCCCAGAGCTGCTGCTGGGGCTGGTGTAGCTTCAGGAGGAATCACAAGTATTTGCCCTACAGATGTATTTTTGAGTCCTGGAGATGAAAGGCCCTGCCAGCCTCTTGGTTTTCCTTTCATCTGTTCTTTACAAGGCGCTGTGGGTTTCTTGTTCACATTGTTGCTGGGAGCTCTTCAGGGAAAGCCATACAATTCCGGAGCAACTTCCCTTGTTACCAGTCGTCTATTACTGAAAAGGACAGCCTCAGCTTGCCTGGGAATGCCATCAGCCCAAGGTTGTTTTCCCAGGATTGATACATTTCAACATGAGCAAAGGGCCCTGAAAGTGGATGTTATGATGATAAATGATAGGAAAGCTGAGAATAATATTCTCTTGCTTATTTAACTTCTAAATATCTCAAAACCAGGGTTCTGCCAGCTCCCTTGAGCTAGGCCATGTAATGAGGGAGAGATTGGAGTCACAGAGTCCTTTAGGTGGTAAAAGGCCTTTAAGATCATAAAGTCCAACTGTGAACCCAGCACTGCCAAAGCCACCCCTAAACTGTGTCCCCAAATGCCACATCTACATGTCTATTAAATACCTCCAGGGACGGTGCCTCCATCACTCCCCTGGGCAGTCTGTCCCACTGCCTGACCACCTTTTGCTGACACTGATCAGTAATCCTGCTGCTTCCCAGTGAGGCCCCCCTACCATTAGTCACCACCTAATGAACAGGCTTTGCCTGACATGGGTTGTGCAGTGTGGAGTGATGCACTGCTGAGCGCTGCCAGTTGTGTTGGATCATTGCAGCCCTTGTCTGTATATCACAGAGTGAGCCTGGTTTGGGTTGGAAGGGGCCTTAAAGCTCACCCAGCTCCAACCCCTGCCAAGGGCAGGGACACCTTCCACTGGAGCAGCTTGCTCCAAGCCCTGTGTCCAACCTGGCCTTGAACACTGCCAGGGATGGGGCAGCCACAGCTTCTCTGGGCACCCTGTGCCAGCGCCTCAGCACCCTCACAGGGAATATGTAGGAAAAGGAAGCACATAAAATCAAATAAGTGTTTTTCAGTGGAAAAATCAGCTTCTCTTTTGTTGTCCAGGTTACTTTCTGCTGGATTTAGTCCCAAGTGAAATCTTATTAGACAGTTTATCCATCTCTGTCTATATCCTTCTAGTGATACAGAAGTAGAAGTAGTTATTTACATCAACAACTAAAGGAATCGTCTTGAATAGGACTAATAGAATGTTCCATTTTCCTTGCTTTAGTGAAAATACTAAGTCATTAGGATAGTGAATGGAGTTCTGCAAGAAGGGGTTTTGCCATTGTGTCTCATTGTGAAACCAAAACAAATCTCGAAAGCCTCTGAAAGACAAACAAGGCATTCATTGACACACTGTGTGAGGCTGACAGCATTGCTGACAAATGGCAACTTGAAGCTTATTTATGTGGATCTTCCCAAAACCATTTATCAGCAGTTACCTGCAGAATACTTTTTCTGGTGTTGTTAATAAGATATTTCACCCTTAAGCCCTTTTAAGCTTTCGGCCATATGTTAATATGGCAGCTGGTTGCACATATCCAACATCCACTGGATGAATTTTGCTGGTGACAGCACAGAGGTCCAGAACAGTGCTCTGGTTTCCCAGCCTCTGCATTCCCTTGCCTCTACAGCACTGAAGTTTGTGCTGTTGCTTCATCTTCCCTAGGGAAAATGAGTGCCAGATCCTGAATTCCAGGCTATGGGTACACAGGATGCAACTGCCCTGCCTGGGGAGGGGGCTGCTGGTTCCTGCTCTGGTCCTGCATTGCTTTATGGATCCTTGCTCATGCCATGGAGCTTGCATGCTGAACTGCCTGAGGAGTGATCTGGAACATGGGCTTAAGCCGGATCACAGCTGGAGGTGTTGCCTGAGAGCTGCTTGCTCCTGCTCATGCCGGTCTGCAGTGACCAATTTCAGGTGACAGGAGCCTGCAGGGTGCTGAGTACTCTGCTTCCCCCTCCAAGAGGTGTTTCCTCATTCCAGCAGTGCCACAGCACCAGTGATGAGGGAGCAGGATTATCATGTCGTCAGTGACTCACCAGGTTACGTTCCATGGATGTTCTGATTATGTCTATAATTCTACAGCCACAGTTCTGTTCTATTATTGTATCTCCCGATTATTTTCTCAGCTAGGGCTTAGGAAACATTTTGCTGACGGAACAGAATGAATTTTCACACCTATTGGGGCACAAATTTCACCCTTCTGAGGTGATAGCGATGTGAATATTTAGGAGGTTGGAACTGGATGATCTTAAGGTCCTTTCCAACCCTAACCATGCTATGATTCTATGCTAGGATTTGCCTGTTGTTGCCTTTCTCTGGGATCCGGGCTGGGCAGTTCCCGAGTTATTCCAAGTCAAAGCACAAGGTCTACTGGTTGTTTTGATCCTCTCTTCCCAGCTTCCAGCTTTCCTCATGGGGACTTTAATTTCACCTCCTTTTCCTGCTAAGGGCAAACCTCTTTCCTTGGCTCCTGCTGCAGCTCAGTGCTTTTGGCCGGGGCTTCAGAATGCACAGAGGGAACTTGGCGCTGTGAGGAGACAGCTGCTTTTGCCAAGCTCCTGCAGGCCACGGTGGAGCTGGAAGACCATACAGATGGGGATTACAGTGAATTTGGTTGCTGTGCTGAGGTCACTGATTCATAAAGGACTTTAAATACGAAGCTGTGTACTCTGGCTTAGCTGTAAGGTGGCATCTGTGTGGTTTTGATGTTGTTTTCCCCCAGTAATCCACTCTTAAGGCCAAAGCAAAACCAGGTGTCCACTGGCTTTTTGTAGAGCTTGAGCTTCCTGAAAGCAGCGCTGGGGCCAGGGGATCGCTCTTGATACGTGACCTCATTTAACCCAAACACTCTCTGAATTCCAACCATTCATTCCCTTTTTGTGCTCTTTTTCAGCTTTCCTTTGTTCCATCCATCTCCATTTTCTCCCTCATCAGGGAGAAGATCCGGGTCACAACCAAAGGCCGCCTGACTACCTACCAGAACTCCTTGGTGGGCTCTTTCTGCCTTCACTTCTGCAAAGGCTCCAGCTCAGGAGCTCTGAGAATTGACCCCCGTTTCCTTGCTGGAGCTGCCATGCTCTGGGGTGAGCTTTCCAAGCCATTAACATGAAAGCAGTATTGCTGCCTTACAGAGCAGTCTGAACTGAAAAGAGGCCTTGGAGCTGCTTTGGATCTGTACTTGCTGGAAAGAAGCTTCTCTGTGTCACTGCACATATCTGGGGCTGGTTTCAGGAGGGAATAGCATTATTGCTGGACTTCATTGGAGATAACCCAGTGTTTTGGGTTCCTGGCCAAGGCAGCTATTTCCAGTGCTCACTACAACACGGTGAGGTCACCAAGTACGTGACACAGAGATTTCCATTATTCACTTCACCTCTTGTCCTAGGAGATGTGAAAGAGGAAGGGGGTGGAATGTTGTGTTCATCATGGCCTTTCCTCTTGGGAAGCAAGGAGCTGCACGAAGCTCCCGTGGAGCAGAGGGAGCAGCAGGGAGGGACGTGTATGGGTACCTGACACTTGTATTGCTTTGTGCCTGCTGCTCAGCACTGGGTGACTCCTGCAGCCCTGAGAGCTACTGCCTGGACAAAAGCAGCACAGTTCTGTCAAATTCAACCCAGCTTTGGGCCCAGACGTCCTCCCTGGCTGGAAAAGCAAAGCCATTCAGCCGTAGTTTGAGCGAAGTCTGTAAGTACATCCAAGTGGCTCTGCAGTGCTGTAAGAGGAGTGTGGGTGTAGGGAGTGCTTGGTGACACCCCACTGTGCTGAGAAATCTCTTCTGAAAGCCTTTGCCTGTGGCAGTGTCTGCTGCTTCCTCCCAGTTCTCGTCTTCTCACACTGCATGAAGCCCAGAGCAGCTGTGGCTGCCCCATCCCTGGCAGTGTTCAAGGCCAGGTTGGACACAGGGGCTTGGAGCAAGCTGCTCCAGTGGAAGGTGTCCCTGCCCGTGGCAGGGGGTGGAGCTGGGTGAGCTTTAAGGTCCTTTCCAACCCAAGCCAGTCTCTGGTTCTATGCATCTTTCTGGACCTTCCTGCTAGGTACTCAGTATTATCACCATTGAAAGCCCTCAGTGACTTAGTAACTGGCTTGGAACAGGGAAGCCTTTGTTTAATGTTTACATATAACTTACCTCTAGCATCTCCTGTTTGCTGTGGTGAAGTTTAGGTGTACCTTGCCTTCATCTGTTGCGGGGTTGGGAGCGAGTTGCATCTCCATGCGTTTACAGATGCTGAACAGAATCTACAGGGTTTCGCCTGTCTGATGGCCTTGCAGCAGTTGTTAACGTAGACTTGCCTCTGACTTCCTTTCCATAAATAACTCTGATGGGTCACGCTGATGCTCCCTCTGATGGGGTTTCAGTGCAGGGCCCGTGGTGGAGAGGGACTCATGCAGAGCAGCGCCTGGCTGTGCCTGGAGGGGGTCTGCTGCTCTCTGGGCTTTTGGGATGGGTAGCAGTGGTTCTCCTTCCATTTGTACCTTTTGTAAAGCATAGCCTGGGGCTGTACCTGTTGCTTTTGGAGGTTTCCAGCTCTTGTTCGTCATGGGATTTGGGAATAGATTTAAAGACCATCTTGCAGTAAGCTGACGAACCTGTAAAGGTGTTTGTGATATGTTGAAGCAAGTTGTGTAACATCTCCCTTGTGCTCGGTGATGTTGCTCACTGAGTCACAACCTGTGGGAGCCCACAGGTTCCTCCCTGGGCTTCTGCAGTGCTGGGGGTGCTGGGATCGAGCAGCCGGATCCTGTGCCTGTTTGCAGCCCTCTGGACCTCTTGCATCCTGTGTTTCTGCTGGGTTGTATCTTCACTGCTATAAACAGGCCATCCTAGCTCTTAATGAGGTGTATTAGTTCTGTATTTATAGGTCATTTGAGTCTTACTTGGAAGTTTAAGACCACTTCATAATACTTAATTTGAATAAAGAGAGTGTATTAAAAGACCGTGGATTTCCTTTTCCTGCTGCTCTAGGGCTTGTTTTTGCTTGCATGTGCAGGCCGCTGTTTTCTCTCCTCTTTCATGTTCTGTTCAGCATTGTGAACCTGAAACATGGTGCATTAAGGCTGTATATTATGGTGTCAACGTGATACAGGTGATAATTCAGATTAAATGGAGAAGAGGCCACATGAGGATCTGTTGGCTTAGAGGCTCAGCCCACCTAGCTGATTGAATTGAGGAAAATGGAATATCAAGGCTATTTTAATTGTGCTTTCAAGTGAAATTCTGTGATGTGTCTGCCTACCTCCCCTCTCCTCATCCTCCTTGACTTGGAGCTGATCTGTTGTGCCTGTTGTCCCTCTCTGAACACTTGTGTGGGGAGTTCCTGCCCTGAGCCCCTGCACCCAAACCTCCAGCCCCCTGGCACAGCAGCCCTGCGGTCCAGGCCTGCCTCCAGCCGCACAGAGAGCAAGCTCCTTCTTCACGTGCTTTAGCAGGACCCGGCCCTTCCACCCTGCTTGGCCTTACCTCTGTGGGGCCACTGTGCTGCAGCCACAGTGCCCTCTGCCCAGAGGGCTCCTCTCTGGGGAGGGGAAGCACACTCCTGCAGCACTCCTGGGCTGGTCTGATGCATGTGCAGAGGGAACTTGTGGCACCAAAGTGATTGTCCTACATTTGAGCTCCTTGGACATCAGATTCCACACTGTAACCCTGAGACAGCAGCAAAGCTTGCAGAACCCTGCTCAGCGCGTGGCTCTCGCGCCTCCTGAATAAGAAGGGATGGGTTTATGCCCCGGTGGTCTCGGTGAGAGTCACCATCACCTAATCCACTGCTTTAACTCCTTGCTTGAAAGCCCAGCAACTGCAAGGAGAGAAACCAAAGGGGTGTTTGAGCTGCTGCAGTTTCACTGTAGGGGGTCAGGGCTGTGTTTTATGCAGTACATGTGCTGCTGAGGTACTGAGCTAGGCAAGCCCTCTGCATCCCCTGCCTGGCAGCTCTCGTGCTCTGTACATCTCTTCATTCTGTAATATGTGACTGGTAAAGGCCACCTTGCTGATGAGAAACCCCGCAGTAGGATGCAGCTACAATTGTGCTTCCTGTCCAGCTTTGCAGCTGGAGCTCTTTAGTGGATGGGTTCATTACTTTTGGTGAGCTTTCCCTCTTCAGCTGGTCTGCATGCAGTGTGTTAGGCAGGTGTGTGGGCAGTCAGCTACCCAGGATGTCAAACTCCCCATTGAAATGCATGCTTCTGCCATACAGAGCATCCCTGAAGAGCCCCGTCCTTTCTCTGGAGAGGCTCTGGGCAGTGCCCTTCTCAAAGGGGGTTAGCTGACAGGACATGAGGGCTGCCTGGTGCTGACCAGGACTGGGCGGGTTGTGAAGAATGGAGCTGCTGCTTTGGGCTGTGCCTCTGCTCTTGCTTGTCTCCCAAGGCGCAGACCCCGAGGACTCAGTGGGCTGGTGGGGACTGGCAGGTGGGTCCTGCCCTTCTGCATTGACTGGTAAAGCTGGTTTCTGGTTTGATCAGCACAGCGCAGTGTAGTGCCTGCTGGTTTAGTGCTTCCTCATAGCTGGGGGGCTTCCAGGGAGAGGAGGAACTGTAGGTTTTAAACTTGATGTGATGTACTGCTAAAATGAGCAGTACTTATTTTCTACAGGCTATGTACAGGCTGAGAGAGCTGGGCTGGGTCAGCCTGGAGAAGAGAAGGCTCCCAAAGGGGAGACCTGAGAGCAGGTCCAGGAAACCTGGAGAGGGCCTTTGGACAAGGGATGTAGGGACAGGCCAAGGGGAATGGCTTTAACCTGCCAGAGGGGAGACTGAGATGAGCTCTTAGGCAGAAGCTGTTCCCTGTGAGGGTGCTGAGGCGCTGGCACAGGGTGCCCAGAGAAGCTGTGGCTGCCCCATCCCTGGCAGTGTTCAAGGCCAGGTTGGACACAGGGGCTTGGAGCGAGCTGCTTGAGTGGAAGGTGTCCCTGCCCATGGCAGGGGTTGGAACTGGGTGAGATTTAAGGTCTCTTCCATCCCGTGGTTGGAATTGGCTATTCAAGGATTCTGTGACACTTTCAGGGACACATTTGAATGGAGATTTACAGCTCTGTAGCATTTCCTTAGAACTGAAAGTTAGGTTTCATTTATTTAAGAAACAGATATTAAGGTGTCATTGGCCTTAACGCAAAGATATCGAGCTGTTGTTCCTTAACGCTAAAAGAGAAGTGACAACAACATCCCTGGCCTTAGTTCAGGACCCTGGTGTACATCCGAAAGCCTGGCTCGGGTGGGATGGGCGCTGGGTGCCTGAACCGGATGAACCCGCACGCTGGGAGCGGTCTCTCTGCTTCCCATGTGGGTTTCCAAATGTGCCGTTTCCTCCCCTGCTGGCATCGCTGCAGTTGTAGTTTGGGTGCTGGACCTTGCTTCCAGCACCATCCCCAGCAGGCAGGACATCCCCATGTGTGCTCTGGAGGCTGGGCTGGGCACTGTCTGTAACACGGGTGGTGTTATGCAGTCATTTTTCAGGGTAAAGTCATGATTAAAGGAAATCTTTAGGAGAGAGGCTGAGCCCTAAGTACCCAGAAGACGGTTGTCTCCTTCCCATCAGGCTCCACGCAGTTGTATCAAGGCAAATGGTGAGGCTGTGAAGGCAGGAGTGCTGCTGACAGGCTGCTGCTCTGCTGCACAGCCGCCTTCTCCTGGGATCAGCATGGCCCCAGGACTTAAGAACCAGAGAGTCCTTGGGCTCTGAAACAGAATAGAGAGCAGACAAAGAGCTTCGTGAGTATGGGTAAATTTGGGTCAGCTGCAACACTCCTGAAGCTGCTTTTAGTTTTCATGGGAAGTTGCTCAGTCCCGAGTCTCTTTTGAGCCCATGAGGTGGTGCAGCCCGAGCTGCACATTGGTATGCAGGAGGAGCTGCAGGTCTGCATCTGTGGCAGTCTATTTAAAACCTGGAGGGGAAGGAGCCTCCTGGAACAAGGTTATGCTCTTCATTTGCCATTCAAGTATGAGAAACTATCTGCAGGCCTCCGGAAAGGAGGCAGAAACCTCACCACAGTTCGCTTATGATGATTCTCCACCAAGTTTGTTGTTTAATTTTGCTGCTGCATTTAGATGTGTTGATAAACTATGAAAACTTAATGTGTGTAACTGATTTAATTCAAAATGGGCTATGATTACCCACTAAAACTATGCAGTGTTGTACAGATATGGCCATTATGTTTTATAGTTAATACTTCATGTACCCAGAGTGAATTTTGGGAAGAAATGCTTTTTGAATTGCAAAACCATATTATTGGAATGGGCATACTTGTGTGGGGGAGCACTGGAGAGTTAGTTGCATCTCTTATAAATGTATTAGAATTAGAAGATAGTTGTGTAGTTTCAAAGATAACCCAAGCACTGTTCTGGGTCGGTAATACTGGTGGTGGTAGGTTGCATATGGGGATGCCTCATATGCCATGGCGTAGTCCCAGATCTTAGAGAGAGGTCTCAAATATAGCATCAAAATAGGGCAGCCCGATGCCATCTCCTGGCCTGCTCTTCCCAGCTGGGCTTTTCTCAGGCCCAGGCTGGTGCTGCTGTGGACCTGGTGCTGTTGTGATGGGAGAAGCAGACTTTGCAGGGCATTCCAGACAGATTGTATGTGCTGGTCAGGGGATGACCGCAGTGATCCTTGCCTTGGAGAGCAAAGGCAGCCCCTGAGCTCCATGGAGAGATGCTCCACCAGCCCAGGAGGCTGAGGCAGGTAGAGCCGAGTCCTGTTGTCATCTTGCTGCCTGAGGGCAGGTAGAGCCGAGTCCTGTTGTCATCTTGCTGCCTGTACCAGATGAGTTCTTTCTTGTTTCCATGGAGCTTTCTGTAACTTCCACTAATACCCACAGCATTCGCTGACCTCTCTTGCCTGAGGAATCCCTAGAGTGAATGTTAAGTGTCCTGTGCAGGGAGTGTTTCCTCGCTGGTCAGGGAGGAACATGAGACCATTCTGTAGCATTTCAGGTTTCTCTGCATTTTCAGAGGCACAGGTTCCTTGCTGATCTGAGTCAACCATCTCTTTGGAGACAAAGGGGAGACTGAGATGAGCTCTTAGGCAGAAGCTGTTCCCTGTGAGGGTGCTGAGGCGCTGGCCCAGGGTGCCCAGAGAAGCTGTGGCTGCCCCATCCCTGGCAGTGTTCAAGGCCAGGTTGGACACAGGGGCTTGGAGCAAGCTGCTCTATGGAAGGTGTCCCAGCCCATGGCAGCTTTAAGGTCCTTCCAACCCAAACCAGGCGGGGATCCTGTGCTGACCCTCACCTGTGCTGCAGTGAAACATTTCCTGCAGTGCTTGCGCAGAAAGGCTGCACAGGGACACCCCATGCGATCTCCTGTCCCGTCCTTCACTCTGTGTTTTGTGTCCTTGAGCCCAGCACCGTATTGCTGCAAGCGTGTAAACCTGTGGGTGGTGTGAACCAAACTGGGTGCTGAAGTCTGTGTGGAGAGGCTGGGGACGAATCATGTACACATAACCACGGCTCAGGTATGAGGCGCCTGGATGATGTGACACTTCTATTAGACAGAACTTAAGGAAGGAAGTGGAACAATATGCACCTTATCAACGCACTGGAAGGATGAGAGCCTGAGGAGAAAAAAGAGATGACATGTGGCTGTGGTGTCGACCAGCGGAGAGCGTGAGCAGTGCCTGATAGGGCAGACAGCTCTGAAGTGCAATTCTGGTCTGACAAATTGCCTTGTGATAGTGCTGGGGTGAGGTTTGAGGTGGTGCATCCGTGGCTTTCAGTGTAAGTGGTTTTGTATAGAAAAGGAGCCTGGAAAAGCAGCCGGGGCTCTCAAAGTGAGCTCCAGCCATCAGTAAAAGCTGTGACACCTCTTCATTTCAGTAGCAGTGGCTTACTGGTGACCTCTGGGGGAGAGCAAACCTCCATTCAGTCTCAGCTACGTGGAAACCACAGAGTTTGTGGAAATAAAGCTCAGGAAAAGCTCATTTTTGTCCCCAATGTCAGCAGGCAGCTATGGATGTGCGCAGGGAGCAGACCTGCTGAGTCGGGGGGAGCCTTTCACAAATTGGCTTTTCAGTGGAATAAAAGCGTGCTTGAGAAGATAAGAATTCCATGAAGATCCAGACTTTGGTGTGTGCCTCAATCAGAAGAAAACAGTAAAAAGAAGGTAGATATCACTATGAGAAAGACATTGAGGTGCTGGAGCAGGTCCAGAGAAGGGCAATGGGGCTGGTGCAGGGCCTGGAGCACAGTGTGATGGGGAAGGGCTGAGGGACCTGGGGGGTTCAGATGGAGAAGAGAAGGCTCAGGGGGGACCTGATCACTGCCTCCAACTGCCTGAGAGGAGGATGGAGCCAGGAGGGGCCTGGGCTCTGCTCCCAAGGAACAAGGGATGGGACAAGAGGAAACGGCCTCAAGCTGCACCAGGGCAGGTTTAGATGGAGCTGAGGAACAATTCCTTCCCCAGAGGGTGCTCAGCATTGGGACAGGCTGCCCAGGGCAGGGCTGGAGTCACCGTCCCTGCAAGTGCTCACATACTGTGGAGACGAGGCCTCAGTGCCATGGGGTAGAGGTGGCCTTGGCAGTGCTGGGGAGGGGTTGGACTCAATGAGCTGAAAGGTCTCTTCCAACTGAAACAATTGTATGATATAAAATATGATGGGACTCCCAGCATGATAGGGGCAAAAAGCAAGAGCCAGAATAATGCCAGAAGCTGTTTCTGGATGCAGGGCAGACCTGTTGCCATATAAACCATACAATCACTAGGAGAAGCCCCACTGTGTGATGCTGGGAGGTGCTACTGGAGCTATTAGTGTTACCCATTTTTCTATAGTTGCATTTAGTGTGGTGGGTAAGGAGTGAGATGCTAGTAAGGGAAGGGGAAATGCTGCAAGCTGCAGCCGTAAGCCACTTGAACACTTGTGCCAGCACAGTAAAATGAAGCTGTAAAGCATTTGGCTGAGTGGACTGGGGTCATCCAGAGTGGAATGGGCTGGTTACAGGTTCAGCATCAAAAGAGAGTTTCAGAACAGATCCAGATAAAAGCAGGTGAGGGGGAGCAGCATCAAAGGGCTCCCCACATCCAGTCAGTTGCTGGTACTGGATGTACTGCAGTAACATTTGAGCTCTCTGGAATGAGCACGGAGCAGCTGGTGGGGCCTGGCTGCTGTCTGATGTGCCAGGTGATTGCTCTATCTCTTACCTGGGGATTTCCTTGAGCCCGGGGCTGTGCTGCAGAGCATTTGGCATTCCTATCCTGGGACAGTCCCAGCCTTTCCCTGCTTGTTCCTGTGCTCCTCTTGCCTCGATGCAGCCAGCACAACCACTTGCGCGCTGGGCTGTGGGGCAGCACATGGATCCTGGTTAACCACCGAGCCTCCCGATGCCCAAGGAAGCCACAAGTGGGCCGGCTGCCCCTGGAGGAGGTCCCCAGCAAGCTGCTGGGTCAGAGGGTGGTGAAGGAGAAGCTGGGGTGACACTGCAGCATCCCGGGGCTGCAGCACGGGAATGGAAACGGGAGGTAGGTGCCAGCGCCTGCAGCTCAGCGCGGCTGTGCCTGGGGCAGCGTTGCTTAGCAATGGGAGCAGCAGAATAGCGAACGTTCTCATAGCGACAGCCTTAACAACTCCCCTTCTTCCCTATGCGTTTGCTTCCTCAATTTGAGGGCCATCCTGGAGGATTCCAGCACTGTTTGATGCAGCAGAGCTCAGCCGGCACA
This sequence comes from Amazona ochrocephala, assembly GCA_039720435.1. Taxonomy (NCBI): domain Eukaryota; kingdom Metazoa; phylum Chordata; class Aves; order Psittaciformes; family Psittacidae; genus Amazona; species Amazona ochrocephala. Next base: position 23,500,084 of record CM077887.1, read on the forward strand.
ACCCTTCAGCAGAGCACCCTCGGGGGATGCCCCTGCCTGCACAAACACCCTCTGCTCGCACCCCTTATAGGGCTGCTCTCTGGAGGAGCTTCACTTCACTTGACCTCCGTTTAGGCACTGGTGGGCACCTGGGCTCCTCTGGAGGGGCCCATTTCTGTCTCCTCCAGGGTTTGGTGACTCTGCTTCTCTGCTGGCTGCAGCTTGATGTCTGCTTTGGTCACTGAATGCATCTCAGACATCAGCAGCACCCATTTGAAGAGGCCTTTAAATATTTGTGGGCTGAAAAGCCATTGCCTGGATACTTGTGCACTGTGGCATTTCCATGGAGCTCTGGAGCGTCTGCAATCGGAGCAATTTAGGAATACCAATATCCCTTCTGGCTGTAATGGCCCATTTACTCTGTGTATCACGACAGAGGCTGTATGAATTGTGTTGAGGTAAATTGCTGTTTTGTAAGCTGCTCTGTTCATGTTATTCAGATGCAAGTGTGGAATGGCAAGCTTTGTTTTCTGGGCTTGTAGCGGGGATCATAATGGTCCCCCAGTGTCCTCAGAGCTGTAGATATCTAATTAAAGGGGAAATACTTTACCATGCATGTGAAGATTCACAGCAGAACTGCTTCATGCCTTTGGTGTTTGGCTTTTGCTTCCCTGCAGAGCCCTCCCACCCCAGGGTGAAGGCAGGGCTGGTCTGGAGAGCTCCAAGGAAAAAGCTGCTGCTGTTCCCATGCTTAATCCCAGTAAACTTCCATGGGGGAGTGTTTCTGTGTGTGCAGAGGTGTAATATGTAGAGCAGTGTAATTAAAGCCCCATCCCATCTGGTGATGTGCTTAAAGCGTGTTATCCACAGTGCTGCCTCCTCCTGGATGTGACTGGGGTATAGGGTGTTATATGAGGCTGCCCTGGGCTCAGAGGGGGAGCTCACCCATTGATGGCTTGGTGCCTTTGCAACAACCTTCAGCTCAGTGCTGTCCTGGAGGAAAACCAGCTACTCACAGAGGAGCTGGGCAGGAGGGTTTAGCTGGTAACTGCATTGTGTGGAGGTCTGGAAAAGAAAACTAATCATTTAACCACCCCAAACCTGGAGGATAGGAGAAAGGGAAGCACAGATGTGGTGGAGCAGGGGATGAGAACAGGCCAGGGGAAGAGCTTTTGGCTGGAAGCGGGCTGAGCCTATGAGAAATGATGTGTTCAGGGGAAAAGGAGGGGAATTGAAGTTACTATATAAGCTGCCTCTTCACCCCTGGCTCAGGGCAAGCAGAAACAGGCAGTCATGACTGTGCTGGCCCCATACGCCAAACCTGCAGGTGCTTTCCTTGTGCAGGTAGATCTGTATTCCCCAAATACAGGCCCTGGTTTGTTCTACCAGCTGGGTGACGTGTTAAATCTTGATCTTTTCTGCATGAAAATGTCCACGAACTTCTCCCTTGATTCAGTGTAGTTGAAACAATATATATATGTGTGTATGTATGTATACATATAAGAAATTGAATCTAGTAAGTCTGAACTTGTTTAAGCTGCATGAGCTGGATTTCATAGCTAATTAGGATTACCATTATTAAATAACCAGGGTAGAAGTGTAACTGTGGACTAAACAGAGTAGTATGTTAGTATAAATGAGGCTGGTACTACAACGTGCTTAATCACTGCAGCTCAGTTGAGCTGACTTACTGGCTGGTCCCTGCAACCCGTGGAGCCTCAGAGCAGCCCCATGGGACTGCAGTGTGTTCTCATGCTGTGATCCCATTCAGCCACAGGATGTCCAGAAGAGTTTGACCCAGCAAATGTTTGTCTTTAACCTACGGCTTGTCCTGAGGTGCCTACAGAAACAGCTTGAGATGCCTTGTTGGAACGCCTGTTGGTCGCCACCTGTCTTGATGGCTATGGACTGTGGTTTGGGATGTCTTTTGATCTCTAGAGACATACCTATCTGTAGGTACGCCAATAGGACCAGCAGTGTGTAGGTTGTTGAGCTCTCATGTTAGGATGCTCTGTGCATGCTTCCACCTTGGCATCAGCCCAGGCCTTTCATCGTGAGGCTCAGTGTGAGCGGAACATGTGTGATGGGTAATTACAGGAAACAAAGAGCCAGAGCAGGGCTGGCTCCGGGAAGGGCTCTGCCACACACAGGCCTTTAAAATGAGCTGAACTGAAGAACTAAGTGTGAAGGCAAACTTCTCCTGGTGTGGTGCTTTGAAGATACGTTAAGCCCTGGGTAACGCTGTGTCTCTGGAAAATGGATTTGGATTTTCCCTTTCTGGCGGAGAATGCTCTCTGCAATTCAGTTTTTTGCTGTATAATGTATATTTTCCATCATTCCTTTCCTTACAAGATGGCACTGTTTTTAAATGAGGCTTTTATTTTCCTGATTAACCAGTAATCATTGCTTTTCCGCTTCTCCTTTCTGTTGCTACATTTGAAGGCTTCTCATTCAAGTCTTGCTCCTGCCCTGGCTTTCCTACAGCTTCTGGGATTACAGCCCATGGAAAGCCTCACTGCTGAAGCCTTCTCCTTGAAATAAGTCAGTCAATATTTACCTGTGCACATTGCATGGGAGGCACTAAGCATGCCTCAGCTTCAGCGCAGCTCTGCCTTTGGTTGGTCAGCAATATTTTATCCTTCAAATAAAATGGGTTTTCTTTAGTTCTCCTCCTTTCCTCCTGTTGGTTTAGAAGCCACCAGAGACTTTCCCATGTTAGATATGGGTTTGTTGGAGAGAAGAAGCTCATCTCTTGACACCAGTACCTCCCACAAGGCCATCTTGTACTAAATGCGACTTAGAAGTAGCCCTCAACTCTTTACTGATCTTTTAAATGCTTTTGGCTCAGCAAAGATCTCAGCCCATGGGGTTCGTGCTGCTGTGTCATAGAATCATAGAAATTGTGCATCGAATTGCAGCCGGGTTTGGGTTGAAGGGACCTCAAAGCTCCTCCAGCTCCAACCCCTGCCATGGGCAGGGACACCTTCCATAGAGCAGCTTGCTCCAAGCCCCTGTGTCCAACCTGGCCTTGAACACTGCCAGGGATGGGGCAGCCACAGCTTCTCTGGGCACCCTGTGCCAGCGCCTCAGCACCCTCACAGGGAACAGCTTCTGCCTAAGAGCTCATCTCAGTCTCCCCTCTGGCAGGTTAAAGCCATTCCCCTTGTCCTGTCCCTACATCCCTTGTCCAAAGCCCCTCTCCAGCTTTCCTGCAGCCCCTTCAGGCACTGGAGCTGCTCTCAGGTCTCCCCTTCAGGAGCCTTCTCTTCTCCAGGCTGCCCCAGCCCAGCTCTCTCAGCCTGGCTCCAGAGCAGAGCTGCTCCAGCCCTCGCAGCAGCTCCATGGCCTCCTCTGGCCTCGCTCCAACAGCTCCACGTCCCTCCTGTGCTGCTGCCCCAGAGCTGGATCAGGACTGCAGGGGGGTCTCCCCAGAGCGCAGCAGAGGGGCAGGATCCCCTCCCTGAGCTGCTGCTCACGCTCTGGGGGTGCAGCCCAGGGCATGAGGGGGGTTGTGGGCTCAAACACACACTGAGGCTGTCTCATGGGCCAGGACCTGCACTCACTTCCAGCTGTGCACAGTGCTGTGGGTAATTCACTGCAAGCAGTGCCCAGAGCTGCTGCTGTGAAGCTGCTCAGCAGCACAGGGGGGTCAGCGTGGAAAAGGGTGGTCCCCAAGGAAGAGGACGCAGCACAAGAGGTGTTGTGTAGGTTGTGGGTTTTGGGTGTTAAAAGGAAGGTCAAGACGTCGGAGCAGATGGATGCTTGAAAAGCAGAAGCTGGGAACAGTGCCAGAGTTGTTGACAAGCTAGAGTGCCTTGTGCCGTTGATAGAGACATCTTGATGGGTGTGCAGAAGGTGCTGCGAAGCAAAGGAGATTTTTGCATAGTGAGGAGTTTGGTATAGGGAGAACTGATCTTCCTTTAGGAAAACTTTAGAAGGCTGTTAATAGATCCTGGTTTTGTACTCAGGTTTGGTGTTAACTTCTGATTGTACCGTGCTTTGCAGAAGCTGCATTGGCTGCATTCTCAACCTTCCCTTTCTGCTGTATTTCAGTGCTGCTCTGTGTGGATAACGTGTGTGACAAAACCTGTTCAAAAAGGGATGAAGCTTATTCATAAACTTCATAGCTTTGCTCTGAGCAGCGTTTTTCTTCTGAACTGAAATTATGCCTTGTCTGAGTGTCCCTGGTTTCGTGTTTGTAGCAGTGTGACTGTCGGGTTATTTGAGGCAGTGCTGCAGAGCTCAGCCTGGAGTGGTGCTGGGGAGCATCCTTTAAGATGTCCTGCTCCAGCCACGCTGCAGCAAGCAGGCTTGTGTCTGCCCGGTGTGTTTTGTTTCCTGTCTCATTCTGTGCCTTGAGGAGCATGACTCTCTCTGGTCCCCATCAGCCTGGCCACCAGCATCACCCTGACCAAAAGCCTTATGGAAAGACCAGTTAGGTAGCAACTGTTAAGAGGTGCTTACTCCACTTGTACTTGCAGGGTAACTACTCATGAATCAGATGTGCCCCACATGTGTCTACCCAGAAATGACTGGGAATATCTGGTCTCTTCCCAGGAAAAGGTGGGTTTGGTGAAACCTTGGGATGTGGGAACTGCTGCCGGTAGTGTGCAGCAACCCCTAGAGGGTACAGAACGCAGTCTCTTTCTTCAGACACATATACACACATACAGCATGAAATATACTGGCTGCTTCTGCACTGGAAGCTTGGAATGAGCCTGGCTGTCACTGCCCAGGATAACCTGTGACTCTTTGGGGAAGGTTTCCTTGCCTGGTTAGTGCAATTGGGTGAAATCCCAGCAATGATGTTGTTCGTGTTGTAGTATAGTGTGTGTACCTTGGAGAGCCAGAACATCCTCTATAAAGTAGTGTTGGACGTTTTGTTTGGCTTATGTTAATGAAGGCAGTGTTTTAATGGTTACACCTCAATGAACACAGAGCTGGGATAGCATTTTAAGGTCAGACTTTGGGGAAGATGCATCTGGGAAGTGTGTGCTGAGTGCTCCTCACTGGAGTTAACTGTGAGCAGCGTCTGCCCCCTTTGGCTGGCTGTGGGCAACTGGGGCTCTCCTCCCCTCTGGACCTGGTACTGTCACAGGTGACATCCACGCAGCAGTGGCCACTGCCCTGCTGTGTCTGGCCGCATGAAGGGGCCATTTTCTGCCTCCTTGCTGACAGATCCTTAGTGTTTTATTTGAGAGGAAATTGGATTTTCACTTTCCCCTCGGCAGGAGCGGATGTTTCTCTGGAGAAGAGTCTGGGAAAGCTGCTGTATTTTAAATTTCAAATGCCAAACACCACAAACCACTTTAAACACTGCAATGATGCTGTTCAGACGTGATGTGTTCCGACACGCTTGTGAGGTGGGCTGATGCCAACCTGATGAAGTTTAACCATGCCAAGTGCAAGGTCCTACACCTGGGTCAGAGCAATCCCAGGCACAGCTCAGGTTGGGCAGGGAAGAGATTCAGAGCAGCCCAAGGAGAAGGACTTGGGGGTGTTGGTCAATGAGAAAACGAACATGAGCCAGCTGCAGTGTGCGCTTGCAGCCCAGAAACCAACCGTATCCTGGGCTGCAACCAAAGGAGCGTGACCAGCAGATCGAGGGAGGTGATCCTGCCCCTCTACTCTGCTCTGTGAGATCTCACTTGGAGCATTGTGTGCAGTTCTGGGGTCCTCAACATAAAAAGGACATGGAACTGTTGGAACAAGTCCAGAGGAGGCCATGAGGATGATCAGGGGACTGGAGCACCTCCCATATGAAGATAGGATGAGAAAGCTGGGGCTGTTCAGCCTGGAGAAGAGAAGGCTGCGTGGAGACCTCATAGCAGCCTTCCAGTATCTGAAGGGGGCCTATAGGGATGCTGGGGAGGGACTCTTCATTAGGGACTGTAGTGATAGGACAAGGGGTAACGGGTTCAAACTTAAACAGGGGAGGTTTAGATTGGATATGAGGAAGAAATTCTTTACTGTGAGGGTGGTGAGGCACCGGAATGGGTTGCCCAGGGAAGCTGTGAATGCTCCATCCCTGACGGTGTTCAAGGCTGGGTTGGACAGAGCGTTGGATGGCATGGTTTAGTGGGAGGTGTCCCTGCCCATGGTAGGGGGTTGGAACTGCATGATCTTAAGGTCCTTTCCAACCCTGACTATTCTATGATGAAATCAGCCTCCACGCAAGGACCAGGATGCTGGGTGGAGCAAAACAGCACAAACCATCATCTGTGGTACAGCATCACCACTCAGGTCCTGGATAAGTGCCTGTGGACAGCACAGGCCTGCAAGAGCTGCTCTGGGTGCTTTGACAACACAGGAACAAAACGCAGTGGCACTTGAACAAGGTGTTCTCCAGGTCCTCAGCACGCTTTAGCAATGCATCGAGGAGGAGCTTGGGGTACCAAAAATAGCCTGAATCCAGAAAGACTTGTTTGAAAATGAGTCATAGAAGCAACCAGGTTGGAGAAGACCTTTAAGATGATCAAGTCCAACTCCTACCCCAGGGCAACTCGGCACCAAGCAGCACCCAGTCCATCCTAGGCTTGAGCTGGAGGTTTGGTGCTTCAGCCCAGCTCTGTTAGTCAAGGTGGATTAGTGGTAGGGGGTTAATCTGAAACCCACCGGGGCTGTGAGCAAAGTGGCAGCACGAGGCAGACCCAGCAGTGTGGGAGCATCTGTTGCCATGGCGACCACTTAATTTAAAGCTATTGCAGAGCAGATGCCACTGCATCAGAAATCCAGGTTTATCTTGTAGTAAGGATGCTGCTCTGCTTCTGTGTGGGAATGCTTGGGACCTGAAGCGCACACAATAAATCCAAGCACTGTGAGCAGCTGTATTTATCTTTGATGAAATAAGAGTAAAGCTTCCTCAGGCTTATGCTTTGCATGAAAAATGGGGAGTTTGGGGGTTTTAAAGCACACCTTTGCTTGGTGCTACCTGATGTTCCCCCATCCTCACAGCAGCATCTGCTATGCCACCCCTCCCCACTACCCATCACTGGCACTCAGTTGCTTGGTAGCATCAATTGCAGGGTTTTTTGTCTGAAAGATCTTCCTGTGAGCCATGCTGACAGCCGGGTCTGATGCGTGTCTGTGAGTGAGAGCTGCAAATAGACAACCTGGTGGTGTGAGAGGTGGAGCGTGGGGAAAGGCTCAGAGCTCCTGCTGGGGGCTTGGGAGCTCCAGGCAGTTCCTGGGAAATCAGAGTTTATTATTCTGCCTTCAGCTTTGTTGTTTCTCATCCCGAGGTGATGTTCTGGACGTGAGAAGACACAGGGACATGTTTCAGGTTTAAAGCTATGTCTTGAGGAGTGGCAGTGAGTGGAAGGTACTGATTAGAGGTGGACCCTGCAGCTGAAGATCCAGTGGTCAGTGCTGCTGAGGAGCTGCACAGGACCTGGCCAGCGCAGGGGTTACAGAATGGCAGCTCTAAGCCTGCGAGACGGGTTATTTGAGCTCTACAGATTTCCCTTCCTCAGCCCTGGTAGCACTGCTCTGGCCACCATGTCCTCTAGAGATGTGAAAGGGTCTCCCCCATTTAACTGGTGCTGCATTGAATTTCTCTGCCTTTTCTGATGGGTGCTCAGTGCCTCCTGGTTCAGACACCCATCACCCCAGCAGCTCCACTGCAGAAAGACCTGCCTTTGGTGACGTAGTTCTTCAGCTCCTTCTAGGAGTTATATAGGGTATGGATTTCTACCCTGTCCTTGCTGCTACAGTTCAGTGTATCTACTTCACAGGCACTGTTGTCTTTTCCAGTTTTACATCCGTATTCTCAGATACTAGTGAGTTTTTTCCTGTTTTATGTCCCAGGACTTGGAATGCAATGTGGGGATTTACTGCAGTCAGTTTCTTGCCTTTCCTGCTGATGTGCCTTTTCACTCTAGCAACCAAGTGAGCAGCTGAGCAACTCACATTTCTTTGGCAGAGGCTGTCACTGCAGGCAGCTGCATCCATCAGGGATGGAAAGGTTGTGCCTCCTGCCAGGTACCATAAACTGAGGTTTGGGCTGGAAGACCTCTGCTTAAGAGCTCATCTCAGTCTCCCCTCTGGCAGGTTAAAGCCATTCCCCTTGGCCTGTCCCTCCATCCCTTGTCCAAAGCCCCTCTCCAGGTTTCCTGCAGCCCCTTCAGGCACTGGAGCTGCTCTCAGGTCTCCCCTTCAGGAGCCTTCTCTTCTCCAGGCTGCCCCAGCCCAGCTCTCTCAGCCTGGCTCCAGAGCAGAGCTGCTCCAGCCCTCGCAGCAGCTCCATGGCCTCCTCTGGCCTCGCTCCAACAGCTCCACGTCCCTCTTGTGCTGCTGCCCCAGAGCTGGATCAGGACTGCAGGGGGGGTCTCCCCAGGGCGCAGCAGAGGGGCAGGATCCCCTCCCTGAGCTGCTGCTCATACTCTGGGGGTGCAGCCCAGGGCATAGGGGGGTTTCTGGGCTCAAGTGCACACTGAAGCCGTGTCATGGGGAGCTTCTCATTGACCCATCCGAGCATCAGTGACTCCAGTTAGCTGAAAAATCAGTTCCTAAATTCCCTGTCTGATTTTACTTTGAGTCAGTACCTAAATGCTCTTGGTTCTCCCAGCCTGGTTGGTCCGTATACGTGTTAGCAAGCTGTTCTTGTGCCCCCATTTAAATGTGGTGTTCCTCCAGTTGCTTTTACAGCCCACAGATGGAGTCATTCACAGAAATATTATGGCAAAATGTTGCCCAACTGCAAAAAAAACAGTCTTTGGAGAAGGTCTGAAAGGCCTTGTTTGGGGGGAACTGATGCGAGTGTCAGTTTGTACCATGCATAGTGCACAGCAGTGGTCTGGGCTGCGCAGCGCGGCTCTGTTCGGGGGAGGCTCTGCACAACCCAATGCTGCTTCAGAAGGTCTCTATTAGGAATGAATCTATTAATTATTAATAACTTGCAAACGCCATGTGCCTGGCAGCCCAGAACCCTCCCCGCAGGCCCTTTCTCCCCAGTGGGTGAGCCAGAATGTGCTGTTTTCTCAGGAAGTTCATTGCTCGCTGTGAGATGTTCCAGATTTTTGGCTCTGCTGGTATTTAAAAAAACCTATGGAATATCAAAGTACCAAAAGGTATTCAGAGAAGGGAAGTTTGCTGCGTGAAAATGCTGGGTTGGATGTGGAGAGCAGCTCCTCTGCCAGCCACAGCCACTCGTTCCTCTGATGAATCATTATGGTTTGCCCTGGATTAGCCACTTAGCAGGAAAGCGCTGCTGCCTTTATCAGCCTCAGTGCGGGGTGGATGTGTTTGAGGAGAGGGACAAAAGGCATCCACTTTAAACAGCCATGTGCCAAAGCAGCTCAGTGCTTCTGGCAGCTGAAAGGAGCGGAAACACAAATCGACAGGACCCAAAGGGAGAAAAATCTGTGCACGTGCAGAAAGGTGAGGAGGGAACGCAAGGAGAGAAGCACTTCTCCTCTTGGCTTGACCCGGCTTGGCTTGCCCATAGGGCCAGAAACATGTAACCATGTCTTATTGGCTTTATCTGCCTCTGGTTCATGCCCATCTGTGCTATACCCATCAAGTTTTTCTTATAGTCTGTGTCAGGACATCGCACTCTTGGGGAGGGGAAATACGGGTTTGATTGTCATTCCTGCCATGTCCAGGAGGTGTAGCATGGACACAGAGGTAGGGGCAGCGCATTGATAAGAGACCACCAGTCTTCTACCCAGGCATTCAGGGCTTTGTCTAACGAATATTCTTCATTCCCTTTGTTGCTTTGCAGGGAAAGAGTGAGAGCTTTGTGGTCCTGTCAGTCTTGTGCTGTCGCCTCTGTGCTGTGTGTGTGGACACAACAGTGGGCACCTCCGATGTGTCTGTGCTGGGATACGAATACTTCTGCCCGGCCATGGGAAGGGCAGTGTGGGGCTGACTGGAGTTCATGGCTCCCAGCTTCAGCGTTGCTGGCCTCAGGGGTGCCCCTCTCCAGGCTCCCAGTTGTCATAGACTCAGAATGGTTTGGGTTGGAAGGGACCTTAAAGCTCATCCTGTTCCAACCCATGCCATGGGCAGGGACACCTTCCACTAGAGCAGCTTGCTCCAAGCCCCATCCAGCCTGGCCTTGAACACTGCCAGGGATGGGGCATTCACCACTTCTTAAGAGCATGAAATATAATGCTAAAATAGGAAGGAAAAGAGTAGGAAGAATGCAGTAACCCCTTATTTTTCATTTTTCTTCCATGGATAGGGTAAGGTTTGCATTAGGAATCTCTTCTCTGTTTAAGGGTATTGCTGTGCTAACCTTTTAATAGCTGACCCCTTTGCTACCCTCTACTGGGGCACACTTCTTCAGAGGCTAGTGATCCCTGTGCATGGGCTGCTCGAGGGGCTCTGGAAGGTGGCAGCTCCTCACCCTGCTTTTCCAGGAGCTGAATTTGAATGGAAGTCCTGGTGGGGCAGTGGATCAGCAGGCACCAGTCAGAACCTCACTGCTCAAGTTTGCTTCCAGCACGCCCTGTCCCTTCCCACTGTCTCCACCTTCCCCACAAACTCCATGTACAGAAGAAGTAGGAAGCCGGCAGTCTGACTGTGTTTGGGCTCGTCAAGAGCATCCTTTTATTTCCCCGTTCCTACTGCAGTTTGGGTGCTCCTGCATTCAGGAGCAGAGCAGCTCTTGCCACCCACGTAGGGACACCCAGATCTGCTCAGGGAAGGGCACCCTGTCGTTGCTCCTATTCGAGCTCGGCTTGTCCCTCCAGAGCCCTGCTGGGACTCTGTAGGCCTGGTCTCAGCACCCCTGACCAGGAATTCCAGTCTGCCTGTGCTGTACTGTTACCCATCCATTTCCTGGTCCTGGTGCAGGCAGCAGTTACACCCCCTCCAAGTCACCCAGAAACACACGGGATGGGTTTTGTTTCTGATACTACTGCAAATGTGTGTATTTATCCTGCTGTCATATTTGATGCGCCAGCTGCTATAAAGATGCATGATTTCGGGTCTCAGCAAGACAGCACAGGTAGGGAGGAGGGAGCCCTTAAAATTCAGCTCATTTAGGGTAATTTTTAATCTCTCTCCCTAATTATTTAATCACTGAAGTAGTGCTGAGGATGTGCCGCAAATAATGCTCCATGTCTTCTTCCCCACTAGCTGCTGCATCTCGGCCGAGGCGCAACACAGCGAGACACAGCTCCTTCATCTCTTATTCTCATTGATCTGAATGCACATGACTCAGTAGCACTGGGAAAAGGAAACCGAAGGTAACTCCGTATTTTCACTTGCTTTAACAAACCATATTTCATTAAGAATCTTGTACATGTGGGCTTTTACTCAGTGTGTGTACACACAGTCGGTGCCTTTGGTGTTGGCGATGCTCACCTCAGTGTGGGCTGCTCTCTATAGCATTGCTGTGATAAATTAAGGAAAGAATTTGTCAATAAACTAAAATGAAGCAGAATTACAGCAGGGTGTAATGTACGAGACAGGAATTTGCTGTCTGTTTAGCAGACACAGGGGTGTGTGCATGCAAGATGGTTCCTCACACCACTTTCTGTCCACAAAGGGCTTTCAGCCCCTTTGTGACTCCTCCCAGTGTCCTTGGAGAGGGCTGAGCCCCTGTGCCTGCCCCTTCTGTGTTTAGCAGGGTGTGGCTGGAAAGGGGGTGATAAACATGATCCGTTCTGGAGGATGAGCTGAAGTCAGCTGTCCAGCTCTGACTTGGAGCAGTACTCATGATGCACAGCAGCGGCCGCATCCCTGGCGAGGTAGTGAAAACCCTCCTGAGCTGGTCCAGGTGAGCAGGTGGGATGTTGCGGGATGCCCACACGTGCTGCTGGGGCCGTCTGCTCCCTGGTACACCTCAGGTGGACTTTGTGCATTGCAGCATTCCTTTGGCCAGGGCTGAGCTTGGACGTCGTGCTTGCCAAGAGCTGAGCCCCAGGGCAGAGGCTGCGGGAAAGAAAGAGGAAGAAAAAGGCTTTTCCTATGCAGTGCTTTAGAAACGTACCCTTGAAAGTGCTGAGGGATTATAATAACCTGTCCTTAAGACTGCGTCTGCTTTGCTTCATGTGAATGGGCTTTTCACATCCCTTCCTTGCCTGCGTCCTCGCCCTGCTGGCTGGGTGCCCTTCATCTCACAGGGCATAGGTGGGGATTACAGCTCCAACCACCAAAACACCTAGGGAGCACCAGGAAAAGCAAACCAAGGTGAGCAAAAGCTCCCAGGATCCTTTGTAACAATTCTTTATAACAGTCTTCCAATACCTTAAGAGACCAAGAAACCCGGAGAGGGGCTTTGGACAAGGGATGTAGGGACAGGCCAAGGGGAATGGCTTTAACCTGCCAGAGGGGAGACTGAGATGAGCTCTTAGGCAGAAGCTCTTCCCTGTGAGGGTGCTGAGGCGCTGGCACAGGGTGCCCAGAGAAGCTGTGGCTGCCCCATCCCTGGCAGTGTTCAAGGCCAGGTTGGACACAGGGGCTTGGAGCAAGCTGCTCCAGTGGAAGGTGTCCCTGCCCGTGGCAGGGGTTGGAACTGGATGAGCTTTAAGGTCCCTTCCAACCCAAACCAGGCTGGGATTCTATGATTCCCTTTGAAACTTCCTGCGGCGCCTGTTTGCTGTGCTGGGCACACGACAGACCCAGCTCCAGCTGGGAGCTCTGGGCAGAGCCAAAGCAATAGCACATGTAATTACATTGACATAAATTGATTATTCTCACAGCTTTTCATGCAGGGTTTCAGTTTTGCAGGGAGGGCTCAGGTCTCAATGGAAGCTTCATCAAAAGCTTTCTTTGCGTTTCCCTGTGAGATGTGCAGGGTCTGGAGGCTGAAGGCAGATAAAGTTGTCTTAATGCCATGGCCTGGAGTGACAAAACCCAAGGCAATGGCTTTTCCACCAGACAGGAGAGGCGCAGCCTGGCTCCAGCAGGGAGCTGGACACGGCTGTGCTGGGCAGGGATGGCCGGTGAAGGTGTAGCTGTGCTGCTGTGCCTGAGTGCTGCCTCCAAGCTCCCAGCAAGCAACCAGACAGCAATCCTATTTGCTCTGCTGGCATTGCTTTGACACCAGGTATCTGCTTTCCAGGAATGCAATTTAATCCGTGGAGAGGCGACTGTGTCAGATTAATGGGAAGAGCACGTGGCGCGCATCCAATCGTTTTTACATGAGCCATAATTCCCTTATAAGATGCAGTGGCCATCCTGCAGTAAGGATAAACATCTGTCTTGTCACCCGTGGCTGTGGGGCACTTCAGTGTGTGCAGGGGGGGAGGGATTTGTGCCATATTCCAGGTGTGGCTCAGAGACCAGGATCTCCCGGATCCCAAAGAGGGAGACTCCGGTGTTCCTTATTAATCGCTTCTCCTGCAAACGGATTAGGTGCAGAGCGGCCCAGCGGTCTCTGGGTAGCTATGGAGACGGGGGAGAAAAGTACCATTTATTCAGGAAAAGTCCAGATTTTGTGCTCTAGTATTTGTAACCTTTGAAGACAATTTGGGACTGTTTTGATTGGAGATGTTTAGCCCCAGCTGTGAACTGGTGCTGGCTGCATGGGAGGAGCTGGAAGTGCCTTTCCTCCAGTCCTCCAGACTCATCCTCCTGCTTTGGTACTGCTTTTGGTGCAAACCAGGCTGGGATTTAGGTAGGGAAGGTGCTGAGTACTCTCCATTCCCATTCAAATCACTTTGCACTGGAAGCCAAATGAGGGCAAGCTGTTGATTCAAGCCTGGGGTGTGATAGTGCTGGTGCTGTGCTCCATGAGGAGCCCTTGCAGCCAGTCTCGCTCCAGGTCCTGGGTGTTTGGTGCTGTGCTGGGGCTCACATCAGCCTGCGACTGCACATCAGCCCTGGCTGCAGGGGAACTGATTCTTCCCATGTTCCAGATGCTGAGCTGGGATGTGAAGGTCTGCACCATAGGCTCATAGAACCAAGTCCAACCAATGCTCGGCCCCAGGGTCAGCTGGAGATTGTTTGTTCAGGTTGTGTTGAAGAAAACTGGGTGTAGCATTGCCCAGTGATGCTGACCCATTTTGGGGTGTAAGTGGCACAAGGACGCGGTTATTCCCAGTGTGGTCACTGCAGTACTGCAGGGTGGCCCAAATCTGCTTCTCCAGGTGGACCACTGGGGCGTTCTTCAGTGAAAAAGGTGTCTTCTGGCAGCAGGCAGCACTGAAGGGTCCATCTCTGCTCCCTTGGCAACTTTCCTGCAGGCATCCTGGCCAGGAGAGATCTCACCCCCTTTCCCAGGGGCTGCAGTTTGAGCATCCTGGGTGTTTTCTAGCACTTTCCAAAGGCAAGTTGGTCTGAAATCTGAGCCAACACTTTGGTTTGAACATGGCAAAAATCCTTAAGAACTTCCATGTAAAAGAAATATGAAAGCAAGCTGCTTCCCTTTGAAACCCCCTGTAGAGAGCTTCAAGACTTTGCTCTTAAAGGTCTGTACTTTATTCTCTTTGATACACTGATCGTAATGCATCGCATGGTGATAGGGCCTTGGTCCCTTGGGTGCTCATGAACCTCATCCTCACACCTGCGGAGGGGTTGCAGGGCAGAAGGTGTGTGTGGGGTGCTGGGGTGAAGCCAGGGAGGGGAGAGGTGGCCGCCCCTGGCGCAGGGGATGAGGAGGTGTCAATTCTTGGATATGGAATGGGCCTTGGGCTGGGCAATGGTTGGACTGGCTGCTGTAAAGGGTGCTTGGATTGCCTGGTCTGCTGCATGGGGGAGGCTGGGGCTGCTGGCTTGAAGGCAACACAGAGGGCACCCATAGATCTGTCAGCATATCACCATGTCCCAAAGCCTGAGCTGCGACAGGGCCCAAACCAGCAGCACATCCACATCTGAAGGTGCCTGAACATTGCCAACTGCCCTGTGCGCACCAGGGGCTCCAGTGACCTGCCGCCCTGTGTGCTGTGGGAGCAATGAAGCAGGGAGCTGATCCTGCGGGACCCCTGGGAGGCCCACGGGGAGCAGATGGAGCCCTTTCCTCTGAGTTGCACACGTCAGAAGTCCATAAATACCAGGAAATGCAGACCGCATCCTGACTGAAGCTATGGTAAAGGTGACACTGCAGGGTCCTGTAACTCTTCAGCCAGTCACTTCCACATCCAACCTGACTGCTCTGCAGGCAGAGCGTATTTACCTAGCAGCCCATGCTCTGCGTTTAACCTGGCCATGGTAAACCAAGATCTCTTCTTCCCACTTCCACCTCTTCACCAGGCAGATCGGTGGCAGGATCCAGCAGAAGTGACAGTTCTGTTGCACGCGCAGGGAAGCCCCGGCATGGAGTTCAGTTTGCAGATACAGTCCTGAATCTATTCCTGGTGGAACAGCAGTGTCATTCAGGGATAACAGCCTCAGTGTTATCCCTGTAGCACAGCCCCCAGAGACTCTTTTCAGCAGGGAGCAGGGTCAAAGCTTACACCCGGATTTATCCCTGTGGAGCTAAAAGTGGCTGTTTTCCTTGTGAAAAGAAGCGATCTGGATCCCTGGGGAGCAGTGATGTGTCATGTCCAAGGCGGCAGCCACAGACCCATTTTCTAGAAGGTAATGGCCCAGATTTGCTCCTGAAGACCTCCTTGATCTTAACTAGCATGAGCTTCAGTGCATTGTCGCAGGGGAGACTTCTCCTTTTAATCAGGGCAGGATGAACAAGGGGAGAAGAGCCCCCAGGCTGCAGTGTGCTCCTGCCTCTGCTGCCCCACAGCTGCTGGAGGGGCCTTGGGCTGCTCAGAGGAAAGCCCTTTGGATTGCTCAGTTCCAGAAACATCACATGTACAGGGTGATAACGTTTCTTATCGCCTTGTTTCCTTTTTCCCTAGTTCTGAGCAGCCTCCTTTGCTATTTCTATAATGATTGATGCCAAACAAAGCCAGTACTGCCCTTCCCTGGCTGAGGCTGCGCTATATTCTATAGGCTCTGGGCTCATTTGCATTGTGTCTCAGTCCACTGCTGAGTTCAGCCTCCGCTGAACCGGTCATGGATGCAGTGGCACACTTTGCTTGTAAGAGAAGTAGAAATATGTTTCATAGAATCCCAGGCTGATTTGTGTTGAAGGGACCTTAAAGCTCCTCCAGCTCCAGCCCCTGCCATGGGCAGGGACACCTTCCATAGAGCAGCTTGCTCCAAGCCCCTGTGCCCAACCTGGCCTTGAGCACTGCCAGGGATGGGGCAGCCACAGCTTCTCTGGGCAGATGATGTTTACTGATATAAAACAGTGATTTAACAAAGTCTGATAGTAAATGGGCAGTGATTTGACAAGATTCAATGGTGAGGTACGTGCCATTATTTACTGCATGGAAGACAGGTTAGGATTAGCCCTTGGCTATTGTGTTGTGGTCTGTCCCCCCAGAACTGAGTGGGATGTGGCCATTATGACCCAAATGCACCCATTCCAGCACCACTGCTGGTTGTCACTTGAGCAGAGCTGGGAAATAAAGGTCAGGTTGGAGGGGGAGCGTGTTCTTGTATCCTCAGCCCTCAGGGCCACCCCAGTGCTGGTGTCCCAGGAGGGAGGGCACCAATACTGGTGGATGCCTGGGGGAGGACGTGTTGCCACAGAGTGATAAACCTGTGACGTTTTGTATAAAATCTGCAATTTCATCATTTTCCTAACTTTTGAAAGCCTTTAATGAGCTGAGCCATGTGGAATCCTGCACTGATTCCTGGTTAACCCCGTGTTAGGACCTCTCTGTTGTGCCCCCCATGGTGTGTTCTGCCTCAGTTTCTGCCCCATTTGCTCTCTGCATGATGCTTTGTCCTGTGACACGGAGCTGTGTTTGGGTGTGGGTCTGGGGCGATCTCTCTTTCTTGGAGACAAGTAATGTTTTTTGGGCAGAGCCTTTTCCTGATCGCCAGCACAAACACAAGTTGCACAGTGAGAGCGAATGTGGTGGGTACTGAGGACTGTGGCTAAACCCAAGCACAGCTTGTGGCCCTGTGTTGGCTTTGATTTCTCTGCCAATGAAGGAAACCCACAGGCTCCTTTCCACCTTGCTCTGCTGCAGATCACTTTGGGCAGAAATTGAAGATTAAAGACCCTTGGCTCACCCACGGTGCATGGTGTCCTGCTGCCCGTGCCCTCTGTGGCATCCCATCCTCATGCGCTGAGTTGCTTGGTAAGATACTTGTGATCTGGTCTGGACCACAGTGGGATCAGGGGCTCGAGTCCAGGTCTGGAATCTGTCTGTGCTGTGCCTTTAGATACAGCTGGGAGCATTAGGAAGCCTTGTTGTTCATGCGTTAGGGAGCAGACAGTGTCCTCCCGGGAGGTGATGTGGTGCTTCCAAACTGTGCCTTACGCTGCAGACTCACCACATGGTGAAGACCCTGTGGCTGCAGATGGAGGCAGCGCTTTGGGGCTGCTCTGCCCCCAGGGAACCAGGGTACAACCCTGAGCAGGACAGCCCATGGATAAAACCCAGGGAGACCTGAGTTTCAGAGCAGCATGTGCTCAAGGCTGTTAATCACAGAATCAACCAGGCTGGAAAAGACCCTTCAGCTCACCCAGTCCAACCGTTCCCAGCACTGTCAAGGCCACCACTGACCCATGGCACTGAGGCCTCGTCTCCACGCTGTGTGAGCACTTGCAGGGACGGTGACTCCAGCCCTGCCCTGGGCAGTTCCAATGCTGAGCACCCTCTGGGGAAGGAATTGTTCCTCAGCTCCATCTAAACCTGCCCTGGCGCAGCTTGAGGCCGTTTCCTCTTGTCCCATCCCTTGTTCCTTGGGAGCAGAGCCCAGCCCCCTCCTGGCTCCATCCTCCTCTCAGGCAGTTGGAGGCAGCGATCAGGTCCCCCCTGAGCCTTCTCTTCTCCATCCAACCCCTCCCCGAGTTCCCTCAACGATTCCTTATCAGACTAAATTCCATAAGACTTAATTCCATTGGTGTCCAAGGAGACAGGGAAAAGCTCCACTGCCCTAGAAAGGAAGGGAAAGGCATACTTCTGTCCTAACATGGCTATTTTAGCTGCACCTCAGTATTTGTGCCACTGCCCTGGTGCCCCCCTAGCTGCAGCCTAGATGCTGTAGCCCTCGTGCGGAAGGTGGGAAGAGCTTTGCCAAGCTTGGAATTGCCAAATCAAAGGAGTGAATAATTCTGTGTAAATAAACAGCAAATATTGATGATGGGTTTGCATTTGGAAGGTATGGTGGTGATTTGGATTAGTGCTCTTGGCTGCCTCACAGTGCTGGTGGCCAGAAATAGTCCTGTATTATGGGCAAAAGAAAGAGCATCTCAAACAGCTCAGTACAGATTTGGAGAGAATCCTTTAAATATTAACTGCATGTGCCTGAGAGAAGATGACCTGGTGGGAAGAGACACTGCAGCATCTCGTGCTCTCTTTTCCTTACCAGGACTGATCTGTTTAAAGATGCCTGCAGCATCTGAGGCTCTGTGCATGGGGCAGGTACCGTTATTGCACACTAACTGTAGTTTGGTACGCTCCTATGCAGCACCCCTGCTCCCAGCTGGGCTCCCTCCCTCCCTGCAGCCCCTGGGAGGAGGAATTTGAGTGATCCAGGGCTCTATTCCTATGGAAGGCAGGAGGGGCTGCTGAGCCCTGTGTGCCCCATCCAGCATGGGGCAAATGGATTCCCTGGCTATGCAATTCCTACAGGGAATGCAGTGCCTGGTTGGGCTTCAGGCACTGCAAGTTTGAGTAACCAGAATGTCACCCTAAGTAACGCTCTCTCCTCACTTGGCTTTCCTCTACCAAGGGTTCAGGGTATTTGGACTCATTCTTATGCAGCTGCAGGAGGGGCTTTCAGGCAGCGTATGGACATTCCAGTAGTGAAACCAGTTTAGCTACAGGAAAAATGGAATGCTTTGGAAGCCCTTTGTTAGGGAGCAAGGAGGAGAGAGCAGCAGGAGCACAGCCTTGGGGGCTCATTGCGTTTGGCTGACTTTGGGCAAGAGGAGCAGGAGGATCCCTGTGATGAGGTCTGTGGTTGGGGGAGCTTTCTGCAGAGGCCTGGGCAGGCACATGCATTGTGTTTCATTCAACCTTGTGCAGAGAGGAGAAATTCCATTATTCCCATTAATCCAGCAGCCTCCCCTGCTCCCTTTGTCCCTGCATGTGCATTATGGATTAATGGATGCTGCTGAGCACGAACAGCCCAGAAATTCCTCATCTGTAGCAGCACAGAGATTGGGTAGATAATGTAACAGCGGTGCTGAAGTTATCCCCTCGTGTGAGAGGACATCCTTTCTCCTTCCAAAAGCATGAGGGAAATGGACCTGGAAACAAGTTTGGGAGTGAGTGAGCCCTGCCAGTGAGTGGTGCCATTGGGTAGCCAGCCCTCCAACACCTTTGAACCCTCACCGCAATGTGTGCCGGGTGGACACAGTGCTCGTGGGACCAATGGAGAAGAATGTTATTTCTCTATGATCTCTGTTTGAAGTACACAGCTCCAAAGCTTCAACAGCATTCCCCAATGCAGCGCTGCTCGGCTGGGCACGGAGAGCCAAGGGCTGCAGGGGCAGGCTGGTGTCCCAGGTCACAGAGCTCTCCCTGTGCTCCTCATGCCCCAGGCACAGCCTCAGATGAAGTCCCCCCCGGCTCCTCTTTGGTGTCACTCAGTTGAGTATTTTCAGGAGGCTGGGGATGTTTCGGTTCCTCTCCCCCGTACCTCACGAGCCAGAGAAGGTAATAGACAGCTTTAAGCAAAGCTGCTCATCCCGAAGCTTTTAAATAGAACCTGGTAATGGCACGAGGCTGCTCAATGCAGTGCTCAGTACTACAGCGTGCAAATTCCATATGTTCCACTATATTTTACCTATTTCCACCAGTGTTTTCTTTAGGTCCCTAACTTGTGCCCAGTGGCAAACTGGACAGTTTTAGGTATTTAAGTATTTACAGAATCAAATGCACACATTTGAATTCAGTGCTTGGTGTACTTTGAGACAGCAGAAGAGGTGTCCCGGTGATGCTGCTAGGCTGGGCTGGCACCTCCTGCCGGGGGTTTGTGACCTGGAGGTGGGGAGCCCCTCAACAGCTTGTGATGGGCAAGAGATGGCTCATCTGTCATGAAACACAGCCCTGCTCTGCTTGAGGAGTGCTCAGTGCTGTCATGAAACGCAGTTCATGACACTGCTTAATCAGCTGGTGGGGTATCAGCTGCAGGGGAGGGGTTTACAACGCTGGCTGCTGCTTGGGGACATTGGAACTGCAGTTCAATTCAATAGAAACATCTCTAGGAAGAAGCAGCCTTGTTCAGCTTAACAGTAACAAGGCGATGTCTCATTAAAATGAGACGTTCTTGATTGCTTTCTAAGTGGAGCTGATGACTTTGTTAATCTGAAGTGACAAGGCAACACTGTCGGGTTATTATATGTTACAGACCATGCTCTGGATGTGATGCAAAAGGGTGCGTGGCAGCTGCTGGTCCAGGTCCTCCACATGGGATGTGCCTGGGGTCCTGTCCCCCCTGCTGTGATCCACCTTCTCCAGAATATTTGGAGTGGAGGCTGTTTGGACAGTTGTCTCTTCTCACTTGTCCACCTGCAGAGAGCTGGTGCATAGGAAATGCTGGAGAAGAAAAGCATCGTTGGTAATTAAATGCCTTTTTGTGTATAGTTGGTCTCTGGAATCTGGAGAAAGAGCCACTACCAAAGGCAGCTGGGAATTTAGAATAAACTTGTTCCGTTTATAAGCAGTGAGTTGCGGAACAGTATAGGGGAGGGAAGAGCATCCCTGGGCAGTGACTTTGGGCACCTCTGGGGCAGGTGCCCGTGTGACCCACCACATCATCCCCCTGAAAACCTGTGCAAAACTCCTGCCTGGGTTTCACTGTCCTGTGAACAACCTGCACTGGGCCGGTTGTAGCCTCAAGAAGGAGAAAGACAAGGGTTAAAACCACTTCTCAGGTGTAATTACTCTGTGCTAACAGCAATTAAATGTGGAATTTGTCCCAGAAAACTGAATCCTTGTGGGATAACTGCTCCCTTCTCCAGTCTGGCAGCTCTTGCCTGGGCTCACTGCACATCCCAGCCCTGTTCTGCAGCTCTGCCCAGCGCACATCTTCCCTAAGTTACATACATGTCATACACGCGACCGTATGTGAAGTGCAAGGAGGATGGATTGGGAGCATCCTCCTCCCTTTGCAAAGAACAGGTTTGCTACAGAGTCCTGAATTGCTGGATTTTACTCCTGTGTCTGCTTCTGTGGGAGGCTTTAGCGGAGCTGGGAGAGCAGCAGCTCTGGCCACCACCGACCAGTTTCTGCCTTTGCTCTCTCCATGTTCTTATTCTATCTCCAATAGAAGTCCATTTTCCTCTGTTTGCTCTCGCAGTGGCAAGCAAAGGGCTGTTGTGCTGGTGCGAGATGCTTGGTTATTTAAAAGAGAAAAAGATGCCTCTGATCATCTTAGTCACAAGCTGATTTTTCTATGGCAAAATTCCTGCTGTCTCCTGGCAAGGAGGGGGAGGGAACTCTCGACTCTTTGATGAAATATTCCATTTTATGATTAGAAAATGGTTGGAGTTGCGGAATGTCACGTGTGTGTTGAGCATTTGAATGCTTTTTTGCCTGAGCGCCCCTCTGAGAGTGCTGCAGATCTGCTGTGGGGCATGATTCCATCCCTGGTTTGTACTCAATGTTATACAACATGAGGCTTTTACCTTTTGGTAAGGCTCAGGATATGAGAGATTGGCACATGCTTGCCTTGAAACACCTCATGACTGGCTCAGGAGGAAGCAGGTGAAGTGGCTATCCCAGTGTGTCACAGAATCCCAGACTGGTTTGTGTTGAAGGGACCTTAAAGCTCATCCCCTTCCAGCCCCTGCCATGAGCAGGGACACCTTCCACTGGAGCAGCTTGCTCCAAGCCCCATCCAACCTGGCCTTGAGTGCTGCCAGGGATGGGGCAGCTGCAGCTTCATCAACCACATCCCCAGTCCTGGTATGGGTTTCATTGTGTTGTTCCCCCCTTTGTAGAACTGCTCCTTCAATCCCTAGTCCTATTCTTCCCACAGGTGGTAGCACTGATCTTCATCTCCTTTTCAGGAACTTTCTTCCATGTGTATTCTTTTATACTGACAGGACTGAATTTCATCTAATGTGTTGTTATTAACAGCCTGGAAACAAGAGACTACAAGTAACACGTATAAGATGCAGTTCCTCATTGCAAGATGCCTTTCCAGCTCTTTCAGGGTCTTATCTTAGAGTATGAAAAACCTCTCTTGGTCTTCTGCACACAGCCTCTACTCTGTGAGTGTGTTATTCCTCTTCCCCTCTTCCTTCAGTGTTTTCCAGCCTGTTCCTTGCAAGGCTCTTCCAACCCTGCTCCCTACCCAACCGCAGGCGTCAGCAGCCTCAGCCCTGCTCGCATTCACATCTGCGTGGTGAAAGCATTCCTTTGCCTGCAAGCTATTGAGCACATCATCCTTCTAACATTATCAGTACCTGCTACAAACCACGTGTCACATCTGCACACGGCAGCTGGAAGAGATGGCACACACAATGTGCTTCATTCACATGCTTTTTGGATACCCAGATTGCTCCCTATTCTCTAATGTCAGCGTGATCGTTCTTGTGTCATAACTACGTTCTGACATTCTGGCTTTTGCAAAGGGTGTTGAAAAGGGTGCATGTAATAAGTCCATCAATTGCTAGATTATCCCTCATCAGAGATGATGCTCACTCTGCAGAGCATCTCCAAGCTGCCTGCGTGGAGAAGTCCCTGGAAACACCAGCCAGCGGCATTTAATCCTAATGGAGAGCATTTTGATTGTAGCTTTAGACCGAGGGGAAGCGTCACCTGTATTTTAGACCCTTCCAGCTGCACAAAGGCTTTCATTTCCCCTGCAGCTTCATAAAATAACAGTACGTGGGCTCCTGTCTCCCTGCAGCAATTATCCACGCCTGGGCTTTATTCTACAGCAGGTCTGTGCAGGGGGGGCTGTTTTCCCTTCCAGTAGCTGACACTGATGGATGCAGAGCACGTTTTCCATGCACAGCCTGGTTTCACCTGAGCGTGCACATTCTGGTGTCCCTGTTTACTTTTAATACTTCAAGTTGGAGTAATTCCTAGCACAGATTTAGGATCTGGCTCTGACCTCCTAGAAAACGCAGCCCTTAGAGAAGCATAAGCTGTTGTATTTGCTGACTTTCACAGGTTCTTGGTGTTCAGCAATTCTAGTTTATGAGGAAATACATATATAATCCATCTGTACTTCACCACTAAGGGAAATAAAACCAGGAGCAGTGCGGATGGTGAAGTCTGACGTGGCTTTCCCGGGATGCTGAGCTTGGACTCGCTTCTCCATCAAGGCGCAGTGCTGTGCTGTGTTCTCTGCCTCTTCTCAGCACAGTGAGAATTCCATCACATCACAAATTTATAAGCACACAGGATTTTATTCTCCGAAACTCCGAGTGGAGAGAATCTGACAGCATCCTGGGAACTACTGTACCGGATCCATGTACTCCTGAAATATTAATGCTGAAGGAATACCGAGGACAGGCTCCCTGCTGCTCCACAGGCAGCGCTGGGAGTCCCAGCCGACATGTCACTCCTGGTGTGGGGCTTGCTGGTCAATTTGGTTTCCTTCCTTGAGCAGCCCCTGTAACATCTGCCTCGCAGCAGTGGGGATCTGGATGCAGAGCTACGCATGGCCCAGTGCCACCGCAAGTGACTGCAGGGGGATGAGATGTTTGTCCCGTTGGGTCCAGGTCTCTCAGGCCCTGCCCCTGGCTGTGTTTTGCGTCTCAGCATCAGGCCTGGCTGCTCTCCTGCTTGGGCTCTGCTCTGAAGATTCCCTGTTGGCACCCAGCAGGAGGAACTGGTGCTTGTTGTTACCATTTCTTACTGGAGTAAGAAGAAAAGTAGTGCTGGGGTTGGTTTGGGATTTTGGGGGAGAGGGGTTATTCACTTGTCAGCAGTTAAGGTTTTTATCCATCAGTCTGCAGCAGGATAGCTAAACACGAGATGGGAGATTTGCTACTGAGAGTCCTTCTACGCTTAAACTTAGTAAGTGCTTCTGTTTAGTAAGAGTTGAAGTCCCTTGCTTGGCCTGGGCCTGGCTGCATTAGAGAAATAGCATCTCTGCTTTTTTAAGGCATTTTCCCCTTTCCCTCGCGGAACCCTCCCAGGCCTTTGAGAAGCAGAAGGGAGATTGTACAGATAAGACTGGGTCAGTCTCATCTCAGATGTTCGACTACATCCGTTTCTTGATGTGTCAGTGAATATCATTTCACAGAATCATAGAGTCCTGGAAGGCTTTGTGCTGGAAGGGACCTCAAAGCTGCTCCAGCTCCAACCCCTGCCACGGGCAGGGACACCTTCCACTAGAGCAGCTTGCTCCAAGCCCCTGTGTCCAACCTGGCCTTGAGCACTGCCAGGGATGGGGCAGCCACAGCTTCTCTGGGCACCCTGTGCCAGCGCCTCAGCACCCTCACAGGGAACAGCTTCTGTCTAGGAGCTCATCTCAGTCTCCCCTCTGGCAGGTTAAAGCCATTCCCCTTGGCCTGTCCCTACATCCCTTGTCCAAAGCCCCTCTCCAGGTTTCCTGCACCCCTTCAGGCACTGGAGCTGCTCTCAGGTCTCCCCTTCAGGAGCCTTCTCTTCTCCAGGCTGCCCCAGCCCAGCTCTCTCAGCCTGGCTCCAGAGCAGAGCTGCTCCAGCCCTCGCAGCAGCTCCATGGCCTCCTCTGGCCTCGCTCCAACAGCTCCACGTCCTTCTTGTGCTGCTGCCCCAGAGCTGGATCAGGACTGCAGGGGGGGTCTCCCCAGAGCGCAGCAGAGGGGCAGGATCCCCTCCCTGAGCTGCTGCTCATACTCTGGGGGTGCAGCCCAGGGCATGAGGGGGGTTTCTGGGCTCAAGCGCACACTGAAGCCAGGTCATGGGGAGCTTCTCCTCACCCAACATCCCAAGTCCTTCCCCTCTGGGCTGTTGTTATTTGTATCCATGGGATCGGTCCTTTACACAACCATCCAGATGTGTGCTGCAAATCTGCTCTTTACACAAGCACCCAGATTGCAGATGGGGCTGCGCTTCTCCTTTGTGCACTAAGCTGCTGTATCACATGCTGTGCTGTTGCCATCCATGGCTTTTGTGGTCTCCTCCTCCCTTCATGGCTCACAGCTCTGCACCAAAGAGGCTCCAAGGTACTTGGGGAGATTAAAAGGATGATTAAAAAATAAGAACAAAACCAGATCTGGCAGTCTTTTAAAAGGGGATTTATTTGTAATCGCAGAGAGAGGAAAATGAGGTCCCAACCTGCTGCACTGCAAAGCGGGAGAGGCGTGTTAAGGACCTGAGCTGGATTCTGGTTTCTTTATGATCTTCACCATCTGTAATTAAATATGAGTTTTATCTGGGCAGAATGTGTCTGCCGCTTATACTGCACTGAAATACGGTCATGTGCTTTTAGCAGGTAAAACTGAAGCGGTCTGAAAGTGGTTTATTATTTCTGGTGTCTGTGCAACTTCACAACTGTGCGAGGGGCAGCAAAAGCATCCCTGAAGGCTGCAGTGGGGCTGGAGGCACACGAGGGAAGCCACTGAGCTCCCCAGATAAGGTCAAGCTTTGGGATAAGCCCTATGCAACAGCAATGTATTGAAAGACAATTTTTCTATCAAACAATAGTTTTCCATTGTAAGTTTGACCTGCCTTAATAAAATGTTAGGGAAGCACAGAAAGCTGGCGCTGGGAGCATGGAAATATCCTTGTTTTCCGTACCATAACTTCTACGCTGTCTCATATTTGCCTTCATGCAAAAGGAAGACCTTTTTATTCTATTTGGGGTGTTTTGGTTGGAGCACCACTTCTAAAGGCAATAATCATGTAACACATTCACTGTCTTTCTCACAAGTCTTTGAAGCAGGTGAAGGCAGAAGAGCTTTTGCCTCTAAACCTGTTATTGTCCAGACTGAAGCCTGAGCCCAGGCCCTGTCCTGCAGCACAAGGGGGTAGTGCTGGGGGCCTTCACTTGCAATTAGTCTGTGTATAGAAGAATTATGTCACCAGCAGTAATTGTATCACAGAGGGCAATGCTTCTGTCTGTAGTGCCCACAGTATGAGTGAATTCATGTGATCCCTCCTGTGCTCTGACGCTTGTCCATCACCTGAAGGGTACTGTTGGAGTGAAGTCCTTGAAGACCAGTCGCGTGCTTAGTTTGTAATTATTACAGTGCCAAGAAAATAGGAACTTGTATTAATTAACGGGTTTCTATTTTACAAGCTGACAGAGGGGAGGTTGAGCTGAGCTCTTAGGCAGAAGCTGTTCCCTGTGAGGGAGCTGAGGCGCTGGCACAGGGTGCCCAGAGAAGCTGTGGCTGCCCCATCCCTGGCAGTGCTCAAGGCCAGGTTGGACGGGACACCAGCAAGAAGGGCAGTGGTGGGTGCTGGGGAGCTGGGGTTTGGCCCTTTGCATCCACATGGCTGGTGCCCAGCTCATCTGCTGTGTTTGGTCTTTCTGCACCCGTGCTGAGCATGTGCCTGAGGGAGGATGGATGGGAGCTTCCCCAAGGAGGAACTGGGCTGGATTCAGGGCTGAAGAGGAGCCGGCGCGTGCTGGCAGTCCCCGCGGTGCCCGATGCCCGCAGGTGGTGCGGAGCTGGGAGCCATGTGGGGATCGGCGCTGCTTTCCAAGCCTGTACTGAGGTATTTCTTTGGTCAGACCTATTTCTGGATCGTTTTTATATGTGGGAGAGGGAGAAATTTCTGTGCTGAGGCAGCACAAAGGCGCTCTCAGGGCGATGCCTTTGTAACGCAGGGCTGGGGCTGCGCTGGGTTCATTCCATGCTCTCCAGGCTGGGGAAAGCAAATGCCCCCATAAAAGCAGTAGGCAAAGAACCTGGCGTAAGTTTTCCCTCCCTGCCTTGGTCATTGAACATCTCTGAGTTGGGATTTTGGGGAACTCAGCGCAGCATCATGGCAGTTCTGATCTATCCCTGGAGTCTGGGAGAAACCACTTGGAATACTCAAAACCAGCTCTGTGTTTGACAGCGGTTCCTCTTTTCCTTCCCATTTCTGCATGAAGAAGTTCAAGGGCTTTGCGTACCCAGACCATGACTTTTGGTTTGATTCCCTTGGTGCTGTGGGCTGCAGTGGGGCCACCCCACAGCCGGCAATGGGGAAATCAGCCTTGTCCCTGAAAAGCAGATCTCTGGTGCTGCGGCCCCGTAGCAGCAGGTTGGCTGAGAGTAAATCACGTAAGAGGCCCTAGCTAATACCTATAAATCATGTGAAGAGACCAAAGATGTCACTGATCTCATACATTGCAGCCTGTCACAAGTGCTGTACTACATCATTACAGTGTGTGAATAGCATGAAATAACTCTGCAAAGAACCAAAGGCAGGACACAGCTGGCATGTCTAGACTGGGAAAATAGGTTGCATTTGAAATGTGAGCTCTTCCCCAGAGTCACTCATGACCAGTTAACACAGTTTTGAAAGTATTAAATCGCATTTGCACTGGGAGCAAAACCATGTTGAGATTGCTATTAACTAACACGTTTTCAAGTGTGCCCTATTTTTCCTCATTTAGAAGTGGCTGTTATCAGCTGAGCTGTCACCAGTATGAGAGGGTATGAATGAAGTGTGAGAGGTAGGAAATGGTAAAGGCAGCTTGTTCATTATCCCCAGTATTTGGTTTGGCTTTATTTCAACTTATGGCTGCAGATTCCTATGGGTCATTTTACTGGAACCAGTTTGTGCCTCCATTGAAGAATCACAGAATCATGGAATGGTTTGGGTTGAAGGGACCTTGAAGCTCCTCCAGTCCCAACCCCTGCCACGGGCAGGGACACCTTCCACTGGAGCAGCTTGCTCCAAGCCCCTGTGTCCAGCGTGGCCCTGAAAGCAAGGGGTGAGAACATTGAGGAGCAGGGGGTTCCTTGGTAGGTGCATCACTGGCACATCTCACTGGGCACTTGAGCCCAGAAGTCCCTGGCGTTCATCTCTCTGTCCTCCATCTGCATCTCTGTTTTTGGGAGAAGCTTTTCGGTTGCTTTGCTGCCAATTTTGCTAGGTGGCAACTCCTAAACCTCTTTTCCTGTCCACCCACTGTCTGAATGAATTCAAGGTGTTCAGCCTTGTCATTGCACTCAGCTTGGGCTGGAAGCTGCCCCTGAGGGACCCATTGGTGCCCTGGCCAGACCCTAGCACACTGGGGTTCCCTTTGTGTTCTTGTGGACTCCACTAAGGGCTCAAAAGGCCTATGGGAAGTCAACAGCTCACAACCAACCTTTGCAGAGCGGGCTGGAAGTTTGCTATATCTAGCCAAAAGTCTTTGCTGATCCCGGCCTTCTCTTGGAAGTCTCAGGGTCTGGGAGCTGAGGACCAGCTGGCTGCTGGGGCCTTGGGTCGCTGCCTCATAGCATCGGGTTGAGATGGGCTCTGATGTGTGAGTTAGGAGTAATGTCCTGACTAAACCTGGCCTTTACTAGGCTCAAGTGTTCGTTATTTAATCACAAACTGAGCTCAGCCCCCGGTTTTACCTCCTCATACAAGTTAAGATTACAGCTTACCTACTCAGTGGAAAGAGCACCATCATTTCAGCTGACACAGCAAGTGTAGGGTTTGAATAACTGCCTGAGGTATAAGCTGATACTTTATCATTTTGCCTTTTTTCTGTTGTTATCCATGAGAATTACTTTTCACTCATTACCTGCCTATTAATTGCTCACATTAGACTAACAAATGATGTCTATGACTAAGATGGACAGTTGCTGCCCTCAGCACAGGTTATCCAAACCTGCTGAGGGAATATCCAAGGCAGAGCTCCTGAGTCAGAAATCACAGAGCAAAGAGCCTCCAGATGATGGCATGGTCCCACGTGCTGGAACACATAAAGGTCAGTTCTGCAGAGAGTGGAAAGTGCAGGCAGGGCGAGCAGTGCTGTCCCAGTGCTGGGGAATCAGCCTGGTGCTGCCACAGGTTGTCTCATCCTGTTGTTGTTTGCAGTGTGAATAGCATGCTGAGGAGGTGGCCAAGGACTTAATTTTGCTGTCGAAAATAAAGATGGGAAATCTGGAAAGGGAATCACCTAAGTCAGCAGTGAAGAGTTCAGTAGCTCAATTTGACCTCATCAGATAAAAGATAAAACCCCATTCAGTTATCTTAACAGGAAATGAGGGCTGTCAGAGGATGAAGGATTGCAGGTCCCATGCGTTGCTCCACTGCTCAGATGAATTGAGCAAACTCATCCCATCAGGGGGCCAAAGCTGTTCAGGCCCCATCCACAGGCTCTGCCACCATGAAGCACTGCACGTGTCCTGCAGAACAATCCACAGGGAATCCCGGCTCTGCTCCATTGCACATTAAATATCCCTGTTTCATAGAATCACAGGATCCCAGCCTGGTTTGGGCTGGAAGGGACCTTAAAGCCCCTCCAGCTCCATCCCCTGCCACAGGCAGGGACACCTTCCACTGGAGCAGCTTGCTCCAAGCCCCTGTGTCCAACCTGGCCTTGAACACTGCCAGGGATGGGGCAGCCACAGCTTCTCTGGGCACCCTGTGCCAGCGCCTCAGCACCCTCACAGGGAAGAGCTTCTGCCTAAGAGTTCACCTAAAGCAGGTTGCTGGAGCAGGTTCCTCCCACATGCACCTATAATTGATCCTCCAGCTCAAGGTGTCACGGGCGTGCAGGCAGCAGTGTTTAATGCCTGAACCTGCCATCACCTCCCGTGGCAGGGGTGTGTTTGTGACCTGCATGTACAGTGCTCTGGAGCTGCGCTGCTGCGAGCTCTGTCCTGGGTGTTGCTGTGTGCGCTGCCACAGCCCCGCTGAGCCACTGCTGGTAGGTCCATATCTGTCTGCTGCCACCACACACTATCCCAAATAGGCTCACATGAGCCCCAGCTAGGGTCGTTTTGCGGGATTGCAGCAACTCAGTTGTGATGGTGCTTATTGAAGGCAAATTCCCTGTGCAGCTCACGGGTTCGGGATGTGTTTGACTTGGAACACATCAAATATATCTCTGTCTTTGGAAAAATAAAGAGGTGTTACTCTACCAGGTCACCCAACTGCTTGCAGCAGCCTGCTCTAGTGGAAGGTGTCCCTGCCTGTGGCAGGGGGTTGGAACTGGAGGAGCTTTAAGGTCCCTTCCACCCTAAACCAGTCTGGGATTCTGTGATTCATCCATTCATCCAAGCAGAATCTGACCCAGAATTCCCCTTGTAAACCTTGAAGGTTTCCTTGACCCACCCTTCCAAGCACTGCATGGGGCCTGATCTATGACGCATGGCCCCACATTGATGGGCTATGAGAGCTGCGCACTGCAGAATTAAGTGTCCCTTTCTGAGAGCTGGCGGGTGGCTTGGGCCAATGCAAGGATGTGTGTATGAGATGCTATTTTGGCAATTTTGTGCACCAAAAACGTGTCCAGGAGGACAAGTGCACGTCAGGACCATTTGGGACTGGAAAATGAAACTGATGGGAAATCTGGGAGCAGGACCTGCAGCAGAGATGGGGCTTGTGCTTCGGAGGGGATCATCTAAGGCTGCCCCAGGGAGGGTCGGGGCATGCCTGTGGTTCAGTGTTGGTGGGGTCAATGTGTGTTGCCATCAAGACCTGCTCCCTCTGGCACATCTCTGCTAGTGGTGCTCAGGTCAGTCAGGCACAAGTGCCTGCAGAGGCAGGCAGCTGCCCAGGTTAGCACTGCCTCTTCCACGGGCTGCTCCTGCTCTCCCCTGCTCCAGGCCTACAAGCATGCTTCTGCAATGCATTGTGTGAGGTGCTGGCAGCCAGAGGCATCCATCCTCTAGCTAGTGGAAGATTTAAATATTGCTGAAAATGCTGAGGAAATCAATAGACAAGTTTAATGATCTCCTGTGGAAGGATGGCTTGAGCTATAGCAACTATTGATTGTGCTGCAGCACTGATAAATGGATGAAAACTGGCACCCCAAGCATGTTTTGTGGTTCTGCTCGGAGATGCTGGTGGGGTGTAACAGCTATTGGTGATGGAACAACATGTGTTTACCCGTGGCTTCCTACACATCCATATCCCAGGCTGGCTGCAAGCATCTGCTCGTGGTGGGACACATCCTGCGTCTGCAAAGCTTTGAGGAGGTTTATGTCCAGCTTTGGTACAAGGCCAGGGCAGGGGGTGCTGGGGCTGACATGGGGGCTGCTGGGTGTGCAGAACACTGCTCTTGGGAGCACCAAGGAGAGTCTTTGCTCTGTGTTTGGTCACAAACAGCAGCAAACATCAGCCTGGGATGTATAAACAAAAAACTGTGGGCCAGTGCATCAGGGCAGAGGTGTGCGCCCTGTGTGAAGGCAGAGCGATGGAGCCGATGGCCCCAGTGGTCCCCTGTCCTCATGTGCGTGATGCTGCTTCTCTGGGAAGCAAAGAAATTACTTTACAAGGCCAGATTTGCAATAGATAGGACGTCAAGTCTTCAGACTCCATTAGCTATAGATTTCATCCGTGGCATGGATTCCAGCGGTTTGATTAAGTTTAATTTGCTTTGATTCTTTTTATTATTCATCAGGTGCTTTTGCAACTCAGACACCAACCATCAGAGAAGGAAAACAAATGCTTCTGTAAGGTTGCTATGGACTTGTTGGTGAAGCTGTGAGTGAAGTCAGGCACAGATCCCTTTTTAGCTCCTTTATTCCTCACTGTGACAGTGCTGTTCCTTCCGCTCAGCTAAGAATAGCCGCAAGTCCCCCAGGAGCAGGCTCAGACGTGTGCTTCCTGGGGCTTCACAGGAGTCGACTTTGAGGAGGGTGAAGGGGAAAACCACCTCCTGCAAGTTGTCTTTGTGCTGTCTTTACTGACCATGACTGTTCCTGCCTGCTCCCCCATCCCTGTGGACTCCAGCTGCAGGTAGGGGGTGAATTGAGACCAAACCCAAAGCTTCCTGTAACTGATGCAGGGATCGGTTGTATCAATCTGGCCGACTCTTAGTGCAGGAGCTGGTACGTGCTGTGCCCAGAGGAGCTTTTCCTGATACTTCCTTCTCTCCCTTGGGAGCAGCAGGGCAGTGCGTCCCTATCCCTGAACAAGCCCTTGTTCCCCAGGGGACTGGGGCTGGCTGCAGGCTCCAACACTGCATGAAGCAGTTGTTGTATTGAGGAATAGCGGTACATGTGGCTGCCCCATCCCTGGCAGTGTTCAAGGCCAGGTTGGACGCAGGGGCTTGGAGCAAGCTGCTCCAGTGGAAGGTGTCCCTGCCCGTGGCAGGGGCTGGAGCTGGGTGAGCTTTAAGGTCCCTTCCAACACAAACCATTCCATGACTCTGTGGTTCTAACTATGATCCCCAGCAAGGTGTCCTGACCAAGCAAACTGCTTTGGCCACCCCTGGGTCCCACACCTCTGTGTCAGCTCCTGGAAGGAGCAGCTGGGGCACCACCATGTTTAGGTGACACCAGTGGTAAGCATGGGCTTGTGGAGAGTGGGCCTCCAGGAACATCAGCGTCCGTATGTTTGCCACGACTCTGCTCAAAGCTGGTGAAAATGGTGCTACCATCACAGTGTTTGCTCTTCAGAGGCAACACATACATTTTACGCATACAGTAGTATGTACAGCACGCAGCGATTTCTATCTCATCCAGTTACTCCAAGTGTCTTTCAAACAGGACTGCGCCCACCAGCTCTCTGGGAAGCTGTCTCCACACTGGTGAGGTTCAGGTGATGCCTCTGACCAGGAATCACTGTGCTCACCTTATAGGGGGTTTTGGATTCAGTGAGCTGCTCAGTCACACACAGGGACAGGTAACTCAGACTGACTTGAAAATTGCCTTTATTTATCCCGTAATTTCTGCTCAACCCTTTGCTATGCAAAGAAATCTGCGCTAGGGTGAAGTGCAGGCTCCTCGTAGCTCCTCGTGGGGACTTCACCACAATCATGAGCGCTTCCACCCCACACATTTCAGCTAGATTGGAAAAGCACCAATTGCATCACAAGAAATTCAGCTCCTCCTTGACACAGCTCTTACATTGATGAGATGAAACAGTTCTGCACAAGTGTGGTGGCAGCAAGTGGCGACTGCGCAGGAGAGGTTAAAATAATCCAATGGGTTTTATTGCCAGCACTAGGTTTTCACAAAGGAATAATCTTCATGGATGATAACCTGAGCTGGTAAGTGCTGTGTGCTTACAGCCTTACGTGCACTTGATAGCAGAGCACTGGTTATGGGATGTCACCATTTGAAAGTTAATTAACCCCGAGTGTTCAGCTGCTTGCAATGGGAAACAATACATAGCTCAGCTATAAATCCTGGCTTTATGCCTTCATGAGTATGTGTGAACCGAAGAGGAGACAGTCATTAATACTTATTTTTCACCAGCTTTTAGAGCTTTGAATTATCTCATTAAGTGCTAAAGGAGAGATGTGCTCACAGTGGAGAGCATCAGCTCTGAACCTGCAAATAATTGCTACAAGCAAGTTGGATGTTCCTAATGCTTCCTGAGGTCTGAACATAGAATCAGCAAATCCCAGCCTGGTTTGGGTTGGAGGAACCTTAAAGCTCCTCCAGCTCCAGTGGGCAGGGACACCTTCCACTGGAGCAGCTTGCTCCAAGCCCCTGTGTCCAACCTGGCCTTGAGCACTGCCAGCGATGGGGCAGCCACAGCTTCTCTGGGCACCCTGTGCCAGCGCCTCAGCACCCTCACAGGGAACAGCTTCTGCCTAAGAGCTCATCTCAGTCTCCCCTCTGGCAGGTTAAAGCCATTCCCCTTGTCCTGTCCCTACAGCCCTTGTCCAAAGCCCCTCTCCAGCTTTCCTGCAGCCCCTTCAGGCACTGGAGCTGCTCTCAGGTCTCCCCTTCAGGAGCCTTCTCTTCTCCAGGCTGCCCCAGCCCAGCTCTCTCAGCTTTCACTGACACTGGCACAGGTTTCCCAGAGTGGTGGTGGATGCCCCATTGCTGGATTCATTCAAGGCCAGGCTGGATGTAGTTCTGGGCATCCTGATCCAGCGGAAGATGTCCCTGCCCATGGCAGGGGGTTGGAGCTGGATGAGCTTTGAAGGTCCCTTCCTACCCAGACTGGTCTGGGATTCTGTGATTCTGTGATCCCTCACTGCCCACTCCGGGCACTGAAAAACGCATGGTGCTGTGATCGAGCTGCTGAGCACAGAGGTACCTGGAGGCACACAGCCCCTGAGGAGCAGCACCAGCAGCGCTGTGGGGAAGCCTGTTGTCCTCGGTTCAGCTGTCAGTATCTCTG
Organism: Amazona ochrocephala; assembly: GCA_039720435.1. NCBI lineage: Eukaryota > Metazoa > Chordata > Aves > Psittaciformes > Psittacidae > Amazona > Amazona ochrocephala. Next base: position 23,534,100 of record CM077887.1, read on the forward strand.
CACTGAAAACGCATTTCTCTCTCGAGGCAGGAGCTGTGGGTGTTCACTAGGACACGCAATGCAGGCCGTGCCAGGAGTGCCGCTTTCTCAGACAAGCAAACAGAAGCAAGCTTTGAACCAGTTACAGCTGAGATTTTGCTCAGTTCTTTCTGAAGTTCCTTTCCTGAAACACCCCCTTAGGAGTCAATTCTCATTAAGTCTCTATGGACCTTTCCAGCCACTGTCCCTGCATTCCCGACTGCTTGAGATGGCTGTGAAGAAAGAAGGAAGTCTGTTAGCTGCTGCGTACATCCCCTTTTGCTGACTAAGAGCCAGCACCAAGAGGCTTTCCAGGCCATTCCCTAGAGGAGGCAGGAGGGAGGCACCTGCCCGACGTGCAGGAAGAATCACAATCCCTTCATTCCCCAACTTCACCCAGCAGCGGTCCCAAGAGCATGGTCTTCAGCGAAGAGCACAGCAGTTCTGCAGACATCTGCTCTCTCCCACTCCATAACGCATCCTGAAATCAGCAAGTACTTGACATAATTGGATCCCAGTACATGGCTGAGGTTCCTAGTGCTGCTGCAGCACAAATAAACATCTTCACTACAGCTGTGGGGCTTCCAGGAGGAAAATGTGCTTGTCTCCTAAGGAAACCATGGCAGAGCTTGTGAGCTGGCAGGTGATTCCTGCTGCAGCCGTGTCTGGAACCAGGTATCCTCTTCCGCTGCTCATTTACTGCTCTCTTTCAAAGAAGCAGTGTAAAGCCAAAGCTGTTCTGGTGTCAGCACAACAGTGCTGCTGCTAGGAGGAGGGCTGGGGCTTGGTATTGCTGAGTCAGCATCTGCCCATTGCCGGTAATGACTGGTAGCAGGTACTGGTCAGTGCGGGTAAGTGCAGCTGCTGCCTGTCCGGCCCCTGGTGCTGGCAGTGCAGGGCAGGGAACAACCTCAAAGAGTGCATGGAAGTAAAGCACACGAATTGGGAAGGAAAGAGACCCCGGTGTAGTAATGAGCAGTTACTCTGCAGAGCTGGTACTGCGGAACTGCTGCTTTCTCATACTAGTCCTGACACAGCTGTGCGAAGGTGAGCTGGGAAGGGGAGAAGTGATTTTCCTGAAATCAGATTTTGTGTTTCATTGCTTCTTTAAAGTACGTTAGTGCAATCACCATTTACCTAATGAACTCCTCGAGTTTAATTAGCGTGATTGGTGCCAGGTTTGCAAAGAAAGATTCACCCTGCTATAAGAAAAAGATAGATGAAATATTGACTCTCACCTCTGCAGAGGCCTGGGCTGGCAGAGAGCTCCTGGGGATGCTCCGTAGCAGTTCCCGGAGCTGCTTTTGCACCAGCTTTTCCCTTTGCATCAGGAATGGTTTGCCAGGGCAGCAGCACAGGGCTGGGGGTGCTTGAGCTGCCCCAGACCCACGGACCAGCCCAGATAAGTTGCTCAGTATAAGCAAAGCATCGCACACATAGAATCCCAGCCTGGTTTGGGATGAAGGGACCTTACAGCTCCTCCAGCCCCAACCCCTGCCATTGCAGGGGCACCTTCCACTGGAGCAGCTTGCTCCAAGCCCCTGTGTCCAACCTGGCCTTGAACACTGCCAGGGATGGGGCAGCCACAGCTTCTCTGGGCACCCTGTGCCAGTGCCTCAGCACCCTCACAGGGAACAGCTTCTGCCTAATGTCTGGCCCTGAAAACACGAATGAGAGTGAATTTGAAGCAGAAGTATCTATATGGAGAGAAGTCTGTCCTTGTGACACAGCAGCCAGGTGAGGGCACGAATCCCCTGTTTGACAGTCACAGAGAGGTGATGTGATGTGGTCCGGTCCTGCTCTTGTGCTGGTCTGTGTTGGAGTAGACCTTAAAATGCAAACTGTTACCACTGTCCTGAGCACTGGAGCTTCCCTCTTCAGTTCAGCCTCTGGAAAACATGCAGTGATTTGTTTGGAGGCCTTCCATCCTCCAAAGTGGCATGTTATCTACTCGTAAAGGTATGTCATAGAGGTTCTGGCCTTCATACGGATGAGAAATTGAACGTACAACAAACTCCTTTACACCTGGCATATAGGAGCTGCTGAGTATTTCTGCCTGGATTTGAAATACAAGATTTAAAGAGCTTTAGAAGCTGCCCAGCAGGACCAGTCAGTGACAGCAGCAAACCCAGCTTTTCCAATAGGAAACTGGGATGGAGAGGTTGGCCCATTGCAGTGTGCCCTGTCCCTCACAGCCACCCTGGGAACCCAACAAGGGTTTACCAGCATTTTATTCCCCAGAACTGTTTTTCCCTGGAAGTATTCCAGGGTTGAGGGGAGTTTTGCCCCACCGGATGCCCCAGTGCAGCAGTGCTGCGAGCAGAGAGGCTTTCTGTGATGCAGCTGTGATGAGGGAAGCTGCTGTGCAGCCGGAGCCATGCTTCAAAGCGCCAGTAGTTTGAATAGTTCTCTTAAATGGATTTGACTTTGTTAATTTTGCTAATAGAATACAGGCAGAGGAGCATATGCTGCTGCACAACGCGCTGCGTCCCAGCGGGCTGCCCGTGCTTGGCGCGCCCTACCCGCATTGCAGGAGCTTCCTTCCCATTGAAGAAATTCTGCTTGGAATTCACTCCAGCAGGCACAGGGATGACACCCCTCTGCTAAGGAAGTCGTTATTGCCACAGAATGCACTGGGAGCCTGGATCAGGGATGAGGTGGGAAACGTGGGAGGGAGGAGGGATTGCAGAGTCAGGCTGGGAGGATGCTCATTTACACCTCAGTGCTGGCGCAGCAGCACGTGGGAATAGTTTTGCTCCATAGATGTGGATCAGGATCATTTGTCCTCTCTCTTCTCAACATGAGTGATGAGTGGAGTCCCTTTTGGAAAGTGAATTATCATTCCTTGGGCTTCACTAGTCATAGTTCTTGCATCTCTTGCTATTTGAGTAGTCAGCTCCTGAGCTGCCTTTCCTCTTCTCAGCCTGCTTGAATGAGGGTTAAATTTATGTGATGTAAACCAGGAATATGTGAGATTCCAAATATTGCATCAACCAAGGGGATTTTCCCTTGCTACTGTGCTATGGGGAGACCCCCCTGCAGTCCTGTGTCCAGCAATGGAGGTAGAAACACAGGAGGGACTTAGATCTCAGAGCGGCCTCAATGTCCCTGCAATGGCAGGGGTTGGAGCTGGAGGAGCTTTAAGGTCCCTTCCAACCCAAACCAGGCTGGGGTTGTAGGAGTTGAGCACGAGTACATGTAATGATGGTGCTGGGCAGGATTTGGAGCTTTGGTTAAGCTCAGCAGTCCCTGTTACCAAAATCTGTGCATCTGGAAATTTCCTTCTCACCCCGCTGCCCTGATGAAACTTACTTTGTGCAATTACACTGCTGAGGAGCAGTTACCACGTCAGCAGCTATCTATGGCTCACGTGGCAGCGGTGCCTGAGGTCGGTGCTGGTGTGGGTGCTGCAGGAAGCAATGGTGCAGGATGAGGTCCCTGGCATGGATGGGATCAGCCTGAACCCCCCTTACCCTACCTGAGGAGGGTGGTGGGTGCACAGGTGGCACCTGCATTGCTCCAGGAATGCACTGGCAATGCATCACCAGAAATCACTGCTTCCCAGGCCCTGCAGGATTCAACTGAGCCTCATCCTGAAGTGCTTCAGCCATTGTTTGGTTTAAAATTCATCTTCTGTTGTCTTTCAGCCTGCAATTAATACAGAATAAGCCCCTTGGGCTGTAGGTTATAAACCAGAGCCTTGTAGCTCCCAAACCTGTGAGTAAAACTTAATATTCCAGGAGTGTGGAAGATCTGTGACTGGAAATCAATATTTCATGTTCTTCCCTCAGTATACACGTGCTGAGTGAATGATGCTGTTTGGGAGGGGATGAAGGGCAGCAGCCTGGTCCTGCGCTGCCCTGCGTGTTGCACCCCAGCATCGGGGCTCCCGCAGCAGAATCTGGGGAGAGCAGCAGCTCCCTCTGTCCATCCTTCCATGTGCAGTCCGGAAACAACAGAGATGAGAACCATGTAGAAACCAAAAATGGTAACAAGCGTGGCCATGGCTGAGCACTGAAGATGAGATTGTCTCTGCTCTGCACACAAGTGAATTCCCAGCAGAAGTGATTAGCTATATTGCTAATGATTTACTGGGCTCTTTCAGTATGTCAGGAGGCTCCAGAAGCGCACTTCTGGAATAAATCAGTGCCCAAGGGCTGGTTCTTCTGTCCTTTGTAAGGGATTCACACCCATTGGTGGTGTCCCTGGCCATGGCAGGGGGGTTGGAAGTCCATCATGGAATCCCAGACTGGGTTGGGCTGGAAGGGACTTTAAAGCTCCTCCAGCTCCAACCCCTGCCACGGGCAGAGACACCTTCCACTGGAGCAGCTTGCTCCAAGCCCCTGCATCCAACCTGGCCTTGAGCACTGCTCTGGGGACCGCAGCAGCGTGTTGTTCTGGGGAGAAGAGCTCCTTCGTGCAGATGTGTGCAGGTCCCCAAACCTCAGTTCTGTTGGGAGGGAGGTGTCTGGAGGGAGGATGTCAGCCAGGCATTTCCTTGCAGTTGCAGATCTCCATCTGTCCGTTCCCACCTGCGGGAGCTGCTGCTCCTCATCTTCACAGGGTTTATACCTACACAGAGAAATAAGCGTGAAGCACAGAATAGCTCGGGCATGAAGAATGGAATTAGTGAGGTGCTTCTCCTCACAAGCAGACAAAGGTACCTGCTGGTTCTGCCTGGTACACCTACGTGTTCACTCCATCAGCATCTGTCATGGTTTAAGCTGGAGGTGATGGCCTTACCCATGCTTCTGGAGTACTTGGAGACCGCAGAGGCTGGGAACTGCTTGAATCCAATCCACTGGGAACTGTGCAGCTGGATGAGGAAAAGCAGAACGAGACTCAAAGCTACAGAAGAAATGGATCAACTTTCTTTATGCTTTGTGTCATAGATCTGAAGGACTGCTTGATGTGTATAGAAACGGCAGTGAGAGAAGTGGAAAGAGCTGGATCGTGCCCCTTTGGCTCTCCAGGAATGGGGGTCCTGCACCCCATCCTTCTCATCCATATGACCATGAGGCCAGGACTGGGTCTGCTTCCCTAGCAGCACATTTCCGTGCAACTCCATAGCTGTGGCTGACACCAGCTGCAGCCCCCAGGTATCAGCCTTTTCCAAACTAGGGATGCTGGAAGCTGCAATGTGTATTTAAACACACAGGAAGAGCATTTAGGCTTTTTCCAGTGTCGGTAGCACTGAATTCTGCCTTCCTCAGCTCCCATTCTGACTGGTAAGCATTTATTTGCGTTCATAAATAGAAAAGGTCAAGGTAAGCTGCTCTTAGGCCAGTGCTTCATCTCAGGTCTCTCAGCAAAGCTGCCTGAGGTCGTGCCTGTGCTTGGGAGAATCCCACCTCCAGCCCCTGCCGTGCTCCAGTTTCTGTGGTAACAGCACGTCTCCACGGTTGCCACTTCAATATGCTAAAAAAGTTATTAATAACGCTGGAATTTCTTCCCTGCGAGTTTTCATTTGGAGGGCGCTGGGTTCACAGTTAGGTTGGGCAGGTATTTTGCTTGCCCGAAATCCAAGCGGCTGTTAGAGGCCAATGGGGTTACCAGTAAGGGGGAGCAGTGCTGTGGGAGACGCTGCTGCTGGGGCAGTTCCTAGGCTCTGCCCATGTCTGCAGGGAGCCTTCGGAAACCTGTGCCTGCTCCTGCTTGGAACTGTGATCGTTTCTGATACTTGGGCACTGATAGATCACAGTGGTCAGTGGGGGTTTGCTGCTTTTCATGGAACCACAGGATCCCCGCCTGGTTTGGGTTGGAGGAACCTTAAAGCTCATCCAGCTCCAACCCCTGCCATTGCAGGGACACCTTCCACTGGAGCAGCTTGCTCCAAGCCCCTGTGTTCAACCTGGCCTTGAACACTGCCAGGGATGGGGCAGCCACAGCTTCTCTGGGCACCCTGTGCCAGTGCCTCAGCACCCTCATAGTAAAGATTTCCTTCCTTATATCCAACCTAAATCTCTTTCAGTTTGAACCCATCACCCCATGTGCTATCACTGCAGTCCCTGCTGAAGAGCCCCTCTCCAGCATCCTTGCAGCCCCCTTCAGACACTGGAAGCTGCTCTGAGGTCTCCACACAGCTTCTGTTCTCCAGGTTGAACAGCCCCAACTTTCTCAGCCTGCCTTCACATCACGCACAGCCCCACAGGCTCCTGGCACAACACTCACAGCCCTGTGAGACATGGACCCACTGCTAACACAGGGTCATTTCAGCCCCAGCATGGTGCTGGCCACAGGGACTGGCACTGCCAGCAGCAGCACCAGCATCCCATGGGGTACTTACTATCTTCTCTATAGGCTTTTTGGGCTGCACACAGTTCCTGTTTTGATTTTTATTAATGATCAGAGACCAACACATGGACTATTTTTAGTGCACAGAATATACAGCATGTTTTCATCCCTCCATAGAGCAAATTTGATGATAAATTCACCAATTAAGTGGGAGCAACTCAATTGCCTTCGGTGGAGTTCCACTGACTTACCCCTGCTAATTCCATTAAGCAGAATTTGGATGACATTTATATAGAGAGACTTTGGCCTCCCTCCCTTAATTGAAATATGCAAGTAGTCCCAAGAAGCCAGTGGGTCATTTTGGGTGGAAAATACTATTGGAGTTCTCTTGTGAGCGGAAACCTTACAAAGACCACTGCCATGTGGGAAGGTTGAAGGGAATCAGTCAGGTCTACAGATTGTTTAATAGTAGAGTATATGGACTTTGAGTTAATAATCTTACTCATTAAAAACAAAACAGAAGACTGGCTGGGGCAGCCTGGAGAAGAGAAGGCTCCTGAAGGGGAGACCTGAGAGCAGCTCCAGTGCCTGAAGGGGCTGCAGGAAACCTGGAGAGGGGCTTTGGACAAGGGATGTAGGGACAGGCCAAGGGGAATGGCTTTAACCTGCCAGAGGGGAGACTGAGATGAGCTCTTAGGCAGAAGCTGTTCCCTGTGAGGGTGCTGAGGCGCTGGCACAGGGTGCCCAGAGAAGCTGTGGCTGCCCCATCCCTGGCAGTGCTCAAGGCCAGGTTTGACACAGGGGCTTGGAGCAAGCTGCTCGAGTGGAAGGTGTCCCTGCTTGTGGCAGGGTTGGAACTGGAGGAGCTTTAAGGTCCCTTCAACCCAAACCATTCCATGATTCTATGTTGCTATGTCACAGGTTGTTATACATAATACACTGCTATATGTGATCCAGTGCCCTTTGCCCTGCCCCCTGGGGGTCTTTCTGATTTTCTCTTTCTTACCTGGGCAAACATATCAGGGAACACACAGATTATTTCAGTTATACGAGTTTCTTGATAGAGAAGCTGTGGCACATCCCCTATTGCCCCAGGCTCCAGTGGCTGCAGCTGTTTGTGTGGCGTCAGCCCAGGGGAATTGGAGCATCGTTCCTTCTGCCCAGAGAGCTGCTTCTTTGGGTTTCTTCCTTTATTTGTTTGCTTGCATTTGTCTTTAACTTTTGTGAACAGCAGTGTTGGGAATGGGCTGGAGTCAATTTAATGCTCGAATGCTAAGGTGGCTCTTTCTTATTGCAGATTCAGTTCTGAATGGAGGAGCCAGCAATATTGAGGCATGGACGTCAAGCTGAGGTGGTCGAGGTGCCATGAACAGCTGTGGAAAGCAGCAGGTATGAGAGACCTACTAGAGTTGCATGAGAGAAGCACCTTTTACTTGTACAGCCAGTAAAGAGGAAGAGAGGTTGCACCACAGAGGCCAAGGAACAGCATAGCTAAAGGGTCTGCCATGGGGGGAGAGCTGCTGCCCCCTGTGACCCTCCTGCTGAGCCTCACCCCTGCTGAAACCCCAGCTCAGGCAATCCCAATGAAGAGGCTCTTTGGTGAGACCATGGGGCCGAGAAAACCAGGGCAAAGGATGGAGCCATAATTAAAAATTAGCAGCTGGACTCCAGAGAAGCCGATTAAGGCATTAGTCTGAGGCAGAAGCCGCTGCGACTACACGACAGCACTTCATTTTCTTCCCCGGGGCAGCCTGAACACCCGACTCTGGCCATTTGCTGTTGTTTTGGAGGCTGCTGTGTGGGTCGGTACACAGCATCTGCCTGCTTTCCCCTCTGCAGCCTGCTATTAGCATCTCACTGTAATTACATTTTCTCAAAATGAGATGGAATAAATACGTGCTTTTTTTTGCAAGCATCAATATTTCCATGGGGTTAAATTGGCAGTTGCCTATTTTGAAGTAAGGACATCAATGTTTCTAAGTCTGACTTGTCTGCTTTCCCCTTGGCCAGATAATAATAGACTTATTGATTGTTACTGAGGAAAATGGACTAAAGGAACTTTATCTTTCTATGTAAAGATGGAATTTGACCTGGTGGGTTGCGAGAGGAAGACTCTGTGCTCCCTCTCTTAGCTAATAAATATTATGCATTAAGATCTATTTAATTATTTGAGGCCTCCACAGCAAGATGTTTATATTTTAATGTTTTGCTCTGTGCAAATCCAGCAGCAGGGATCACATTGAAACTGTGGCTTAAAATAAACCCCAGTGAAGGCTGGACCAACATTTGGGAGTGTGCAGCCTGGCTCTTCTCCCTCTGCCCTGGGCTGGGAATGAAGGGGATCTTTGGGACCCACTCAAGAGGAGCTGCTGCTTCATCTCCATCACCTTGGGCTTGGTTGGGTCTGGACTGGCAGGTCAGCCTATGTTGGGATGGTGGCTGTGGCACGTGAGAGGCTGATGTCCAATGGATGGGTTGACCTGGTGTCTGATGGGCATGGTGCTTCTCCAGGCTGGATGCTGAAGCTCTCAGTCCACAAGGGACTTGAGCAGCCTCTCAACAGCCAGTCTGACCACTGAGTGGCTGCTGGTGAGTCCTGGATCTTAGTAGTTTCTTGCCAGTATTTTTAAAATAGCTTGAATTCTTTGTAATAAGGAACAATGACAGAAAGTCAGAATTCTGGTTTCTGGAGTTATTTCTGGATGTACATTAGTACCAGCGCAAGATTTGCAGGACAGTCCTGCAGGTCCACATCTGCCCCAAATAACTGCACATGCACTGGTTTAGTTCAGCTGTTAAAAAGTCATTTCTAGCTAGTTGAGTGGAAACTCAGCTTACTCCCTAGAAGAGGCTGATGTGACTCATGCACCATGACAAGTGCAGAGGCAGAGGAGCTGCAAGCTGCATCTTTCCACCTTCCCACCCCCAGCCTCTCCTGGGGCTTTACAGACTCTATCGTTCAGGACAGCACATGCAACCCCTTGGCAAGCTGTGAGCCACAACAAAGTCTCATCTGCTTTCCATCAGCCCCAAAACGTAGTGCCAAGAGTCGTGTCCTCACAGTCATGAGGTCAAATGTGCACCAGGGAATGACAAGTTAAGTGCAAAGCTGTCCTTCATGCACTGTCTTTTTCACTTGTGATGTGATGATACCGCAGCTACACAGATACCAGAGACATCGGCAAGTGGAACTGGATGGTGGAAAGCTGCCCACTGCAGAGGTGCTCCTGCCCTGAACACTGCCAGGGATGGGGCAGCCACAGCTGCTCTGGGCACCCTGTGCCAGCGCCTCAGCACCCTCACAGGGAACAGCTTCTGCCTAAGAGCTCATCTCAGTCTCCCCTCTGGCAGGTTAAAGCCATTCCCCTTGGCCTGTCCCTACATCCCTTGGCCAAAGCCCCTCTCCAGGTTTCCTGCACCCCTTTAGGCACTGGAGCTGCTCTCAGGTCTCCCCTTCAGGAGCCTTCTCTTCTCCAGGCTGCCCCAGCCCAGCTCTCTCAGCCTGGCTCCAGAGCAGAGCTGCTCCAGCCCTCGCAGCAGCTCCATGGCCTCCTCTGCACTCGCTCCAACAGCTCCACGTCCCTCCTGTGCTGCTGCCCCAGAGCTGGATCAGGACTGCAGGGGGGGTCTCCCCAGAGCGCAGCAGAGGGGCAGGATCCCCTCCCTGAGCTGCTGCTCACTCTCTGGGGGTGCAGCCCAGGGCATGCGGGGATTTCTGGGCTCAAGTGCACACTGAAGCCGGGTCATGGGAAGCTTCTCATCACCCAACACCCCCAAGTCCTTCTCCTCAGGGCTGCTCCATCCAGTCTCCCTGTATTTGTGTTCGGGATTGCCCTGACCCAGGTGGGCCTGAATGCTCTGCACGAGGCTTTTTAATGGGGGGATCCGTGTCCTGCTCTCATGGAAGGGGAAGTAAAGGCTCTTTGACGTCAGTGAGAGTTACATCAAATCCCTGGAATGGATCCAAGATGAAAGTGAGTGAATAATTCACAACCAATAATTTATGCAGAAAATGTAGTTTCTTTTCCTACTCGAGACTTGTCTGTAAAATGGAAAAGATTACTTCAGCTGTGTTTGTTGTTTGACTTTGTTCAATTAAGCCGAGTGAGGCTTTGAATCTCAGGTTTATTTTGTGCATTGATTGTATATAGTTTATATATCTGATACTCAATTTTCAGCAAACCTCCCCTGCTTTGTTTGGGGACAAATTAGCTGAACTGTGTCACAACGCTCATTTCTGTGCTGTGATTGAATAAGCATAATGCTTGCAGGGCTTGACCCAAATCTCCTTTTCATCTCTTGCTCTTGGATTAAGCCCATGATCGAGACGAGGCTTGAAGAAACACTTGTCAGAGATGCTGAAGACGTTCAAGAAGAGGAGGAGACAGGAAGAGCTGGGGAATTTTAATAAACATTGGACATCTTTTGCATCACTTCAGAGCCATTTGAAGCATCTGAGCTTTATTAAGAATGAGCCTGCTGCGACAGGGGCTGCCTTGCTGTACAACGAGAACGTGGGTGAGCTCAGGAAAGAGGGGCTGCAGAGGGCAACAGCCCCATCATGACTCAAACATCCTTCCATAAGGGAAGAAAAACCCCTAGCAACAACCCCACACACTTAAGTCAACCCCGTACCTATGCTGCAGTCTAAATACGTTTGGTAGGTAATAAGCAAAGGGTTCTGTTGAGACAGCTCAGTGTTCTCAAACCAGCGCACCTCAACCAACACCCCAAAGGAGTGATGAGTTTAAGCAGGCCACAAATAATTAGAGATGTGAGACTTGAAAAGACTTTAAAGAAATTATTTTTTATCAATTTTAATAAATGATTCATTAAAAAAAGAGAAAACTTACTTGTAATTAAAAGAACCCCACGTGGGTATTTAGAGAGCAGCCTCACTGCAGAAGGGCAGGGGGAGAAGGAAGCAGCTTCGATGGCTCAGGGTGACAGCTCTCCCTGAGCAGGGGACATTTACTCACCCCATCCATAGTGGGGAGCCAGCAATAGCAGCCAGCTTTCATCTTCCTGTCCTCAAAGATCTGATCAGTTATAAATGATATTATGATATTATTAATGATGAGTTAAACACATTGGTTCTAAATTATGAGTTTAAAAGGTTGCTCCTGGTACTGCTTGTACCAGCACAGATTACCCCTGTCCTTGCTGCCGTGGTGAAGGTGGGCTGGAACTGACTGCCCCTGATCCCAGAGCATGGGGAACATTGGAGCTGGGAGGCATCCCTCCTGCCTTCCACATGCCAATCCCAGCGTTTACAGCAGAACTGCTTCTTTTGGGGGGTTTCTCTTTTAATCCTGAAGTGTATGCTTTATCCAGTCCTTAAGGGTATCCCAGTTCATCTTTGCACTGGATGCAGTTTGCCAGTGTTCAACCATCTTCTTTCTGGGACAGGGCCATACATGCAACGCTGAGTTAAATGGAAGCCAAGCACTGAAGTCTTTGAGGAGCTTCATTAGTGACCTCTCTGCACCCAGCCATCCCCCTTCTACAACACTGCTTTTTGTGTCCTTGGAGTCCATGTCTACCCTACCAGCCCTGCACTGATTTAGAGTCCCAGGTAAATATCGGTCACTGCAGGGCTTGGTTATGTGTCTGTTCTGGGCTTATTGGGCTTTTCCAGGCTCTTCAGGGAATTCATGTTCGTACACCTTTATTTTTAGTGTGGAAGATGATGGCTCCCATGGTGGAGCCATTTATGCAAAGACCTAGAGACAGGGTAGGAATCACCGGCATTTCAGGAGGGACTTCTGGATTCTGCTCCTGCGAATTGCCTGCTTGTGCTCAGCTCTGACTCTTCAAAGTATCTTCTCTTTTCCTTTTGTCAGGGAAATAAATGTGCTCACCAAGGTGCTGTTCTGAGATGTACTGCTCATTTTACGTAACCTATCGCATTAATTAACATTCATCAGAGCAGGCTTAGGTGTGGTGGGGAGAATAATAGACTTCATGTAATCAGTCTTGTGGGAAAAAGATATCATAATTCCAGCGTGTGAATACTGGTTTAACCATTGAAAATATTCCCCTGCTCCCTCATCAAGAGCAGAGTGAAGAAGAGAAAGAAGAATGGTCAGATTGCAGTCATTTCTGATTCAAATGCAAAGGCTCCTCATGGCAGTGAATATTTTGAACAAGAAAGCGCCTGCAGCATTGGGCTGCACCAGATGTAGGAGCTTCTTATCTCTGAGGAATACATTGCTTTGGCTTAGCAGAGCTGCTCTTTCAGTAACATGGTCGGTTTAAAAAGTCTCCACTGACAACGTCTGTGGGACTCCAGCAAGCGATCAGCAGAGAAAGGAGCATTTCCTGAGGACAGTCACATCTTTATGCTGAGCTGTCAGGTTTGGTCTATCTGGACATGAATAAGGAGCTGATGTTTGGGGCACTAGTGGTATTAATTATGCACTAAGTATGCAGGAGTGAGAATGGACAGGAGTAGCCATATGCACAGTACAATCCCACCTGTGCTGCACTCGATCCTCTGATGCTGGAACTTGTCCCATAAATACCTATAAAGGTCCCAGGTCAAGGTGGTTTGGGGGAGATGTTGAGTAGAGTTTTCTACTCGTTCCTGCAGATGCACCCAACTGTGCAAGGGCACCAGGGGAATTTGAGAGGTTTTGTACTCAGCTGGGTAGGAGACCTGAGGGTCTGAAAAGGAAATGAACCCGTCACAACCCCAGCCAAGGGCATCTGTGGTGTTCTGCAAGGCTGATGGAGCCCCAGGTAGCTCCTGTCACATGCTGTGACAGCAACACTGGGGACAGACCATGGCAGGATCCAAAAGAACAACCTTGATGGCAACTACCATGCACCAGGTGGAGTTTGGGGAGGCACATGGTGCTGTGGACATAGCTTGGAATAAGGAATATTAAAACAGACAGCCAGAAAAGGAAGGGAAGTTACAGCAAGAAGAACCACGTGCTGCGAGAAGCCTGTCAAACCCGAGAAGTGCCCAGCATTTGAAGAGAGACACAAGAACTGTGATGGATTATGTCACATGGAACCAGTTTAAATACTAAGCTGGAATGAAACAGGGCAGCACCAAGGGTTCAGGTCATTACTCAGGGAAATGTGGGCATAATCTCAGGGGATAATGGACTGTTGGCTGCGAAGTGCATCGTTTCTGAAGCCCAGTCTGGGCACCAGTGTGAAAACCTTCCTGGGATGTGCCACAGTGCTCCGTTGGCTGCAAGATAAAAGCAAGGAAGGTCCATGGGTGATAAACTGGGAAAACTCAGTGCCCGTCGTGGTAATTTCTGTGTATGAAAGAGAGAAAATGACATAGCAGAGTCTGTAATAATGTCCATGAAGAGTATGCTTGGCAAGTTTGTAAGGTTGGGGGAAAGGAACGGGGGTGGAGCAGTAAGAGAGCAATAGGAAACAGGTTGTTCATCAGGAATGTTTATTGCCCAACAAAACTCTATCCGCAGGTAATTTGTCTCTCCATCTTGACCAAATACACGTTGTCTATGAAGAGACACAATGAAGAGGTTCCTTTCAATGCAGCTCGCTTTGCACACAATAAGGGACACAACCATGTTCCTCTTGCTGGCTGCAGGATGCCTCTGCAGAAGGACTCACTGCTCTTCTCCTTTCCCGCTGGCAGGATGGGTGCTCAGGCACCAGCCAGCATCTGCTCCCAAACCTGGACTCCACCATCACTGGCCATGACATGTCATAAGGATCTCCCACATGTGGGAGCCTTCTCTTCTTCAGGCTGACCCAGCCAAGCTCTCAGCCTGGCTCCAGAGCAGAGCTGCTCCAGCCCTCGCAGCATCCCCGTGGCCTCCTCTGGATGTGGGATCATAAGTGGTTGCTGCTTTTGAGGACTGACCATAGCTTCCTGTGTAAAGCTTCAGCAGCTTGAAGTGCACATGATTGCTCCACGGGCCGCATTTGTGGGAGCTTTTTTCACTGGCTGTTTGTATTCACCACATTTGGCAGTTCCTCCATCTTCCACACTTCCAGGGAAGAAGCATGATATATTTGATGCTGTGGAAGGTATTGAGCTCTGCACCAATGAAGGTTTGGCCTGGGAATCAGAGCAGCTGAGCAGGTAGAACCTTCTTTCCAGTCTGAGGAGGTGCTGGAGCTCAGGTGCCTGCAGGTAACAAACCACAGCTCAGTAGAAGCCAGATTAAAGCAGCACCTGGACTGGCAACACAGTGTGAGACCTCGGAGCAGGGAAAGCTGATCTCCCTCATTCCCACTCACCCGTCACTGCACTCATAAGCATCGAGATGTGTGAGACCAGCTGGGTTGGCCAAGATCATGCGTGGGGACACATAGGACACGTGTCCTACTGCCACCCCTCAGAAAGCAGATGGACACCAACACCTGGGGCACCGCTCAGCTCCCAGTGTCAGGCACATTCGTCTGTGTACCAAGGACAACGATTCAAGTGCTGGAAGGAGACCAGAAGCGCAGTACATATATCACAATATCTCAATCATCATTTAGTCCTGGGGCTCCCTGGACTGGGACAGAAACCTTCTGAAGAAGGACAATGTGGCTGAGCTCTTCTTTTGCAATCTGTGTTTTTAAGCACTTTCAAACTCAAAAAGGGGACAATTCATATCAGAGCGTGTTCCCCCGTAGTTCCTGAAATGGGGCAGTTTGCAGGAAGTTCAATACTTCACATAAATTAAAGAAAATACATCCTTTTCCAGACCTGCTATATAACATTCTGAGGAGGGAAGCAGGGAAAAATATTGCCCAGCAAGTGATAACATATCAAGGTTTCTCTGCTCATTATCGGCATAAGGAACATAATATACATAAAATGTAGGTCATAGCATCCCATTTAACACCATATTTATCCTTGGTGTGAGAGGTACTTGTGTGCTACAGCAAAACATGTTCTGATAAGAAATTTCAATGGCAGAAAGCCTCCTTATCTTGCAGATAAACAAAAGTGTTTACTTCCTCCATGGATGCTTTTTACAGCATCCCCTCTCCCTTCCCGCTGCCCCACTCTTGCTGCTGTGGGATGGGTGAGAGCAGGTGATGCTCCCTATTTGCAGTATTTAGCCATTGGGGAATGAAAGGGCTGATGGCACCAAGGGAGGTCTCCGAAGGTACATGGGTAGGAGGGCACATGGGCCTTGGTGAAGGCAGAGGGGACCAGTGTCACCTCCCAGATCTGGCCATAGCAGACCAGAGCCACCAGTGGGACCCAAACAGCTGCAGCTACAGCAGTTTGAATAATGGAGGGAGATGTAGGAGCCATGCAGTGACATTTGGGACTCCAGGAGCCATGCTGTGGGTTGCACTTGGGGAAAAGAGCTGTTGATGCAGTTCTGTGTAGGATCACAGAATCCCAGACTGGGTTGGGATGGAAGGGACCTTAAAGCTCACCCAGTTCCAACCCCTGCCATGGGCAGGGACACCTTCCACTAGAGTAGCTTGCTCCAAGCCCCTGTGTCCAACCTGGCCTTGAGCACAGCCAGGGATGGGGCAGCCACAGCTTCTCTGGGCACCCTGATCTTCCAAAGGATTTTCAAGCAGATGGGTAACCTGACCTGAGGGCCCTGCGCAGAGCCACCGAGCTTCTCTTTGGACAAGAGGAGGTGTTTCAGTGGTGGTGGTGTAGAAACGTGGCATAGAAACCACTTTTAGAGATGAGGAGGGGGTCATGCGCAGCTGTCTGCAGGGCAGCACACCTGGGAGCTGTGTCAGCAGGGCCCCAGCACGCCCCTGTAACACTGATCCTGGCTGCCACTTGAATTATGTGATTTTGGGGTCATCTTATTTCCTCTTTAGCAGAATACTTTCTCTCATGGTCACCTGGCCCTGCAATTGCCATTACTGCCTTGTGGCGAGGCAGGAACCTGAAGGAGTCTGAAGGACATGGGGATGGGGACACGAGGGATGGGCACCCATATGTGAGCTGGGGTACAGATGGGTGTCAGTGCCATCACTGATCCTCAGTCCTATTCTTCTCTGGCTTCCTCACCCCCATTTTGTGACATCTTGGGAGCAGATGCTGTGATTTACTGAACCGATGCAATCAGGAGCACAAACAGAATGATGCAATTAGTGTCCACTCTGTCCCCTGGCATTTCTTGGATGAACTGTATCTGCTGTTGTGCATAGTAATAGGAAAATTAGAGACAAGAGCTACCACCATTAAACATCTCCAAAATAATGAAGCAATAAAGAGAAGTGCAGGAGGGTGGAGGAGATGCTGATAGATAATCAGAAGGTTGCTGCAGGTGAAAGTTGACCAGGAATGATGAATGGGAAGGTGGGAGGGAGGAGGGAATGAAGGGTAAAATCTGTTAGCATAGAAAAAGCTAAATAACAAGAGAGCGGAGCTCCCGCTGCCCTCCTTTGCCAGGGCAGGCCAGATAAGCAGCAGCATGTCAGAGTGCAGAGATGGATCATGCAGCAGCTGAAATTTGTCTAAATCACAATGATGGGTGAGACACTGAAGTGCTGGGCTGAAGCCCATAAAGGAGGCACTCCACGAGGTGGGAGGAGTCGGTACGATATGGATGAGTAATAATATTACTTGTGAAGCCTAAATAGCCTTAAATACCAGTTTAGCAGGCAGGAGGACTGGTCTAATAATAACACACACACCCCTCCAATAACAGATAAAACAAACTCAGGAGCAGAGGGAGCAGCAGCCCATGGGCTGATGGCCAGAGGCCTATCAAAACTGGGGGTTACAGGTGCCAGGCACTAAGTGGGGTGGCCACATCCAGAGCATCCCTCCTTCTGCATCCCAGCCAGAGCGCTTGTGGTTGGGGTACACCATGAAACTGGGAAACCGTCACTCGCCTTGCGTAGATTCATGGAATAGGACTGGAAGGGACCTACAAAGCTCATTTAGTCCAACCCTCCTGCAGTGAGCAGGGACACCTTCTACTACACCAGGTTGCTCAGCCTGGTCTTGAATGTCTTCAGGATGGGGCATCCACCACCTCCCTGGGCAGCCTGTGCCAGCGATTTACCACCCTCATTGTAAAGCATTTCTCCCTCACATCCAGCCTGAATCTTCCTCTTTTAGCTTAAACCCATCACACTCGTCCTGTCACAACAGGCCCTGCTGAAAGGGTTTCTCCCCATATTTCCTATAGGCTCCTTTTAAGCACTGAAATGCTGCAATAAGGTCTACTTTGAGCCTTCTACTCCTCCAGGCTGAACAACACCAACTCTATCATATCATGCTACAGCAAGTTGTTTTGTGCAAAATTAGAATGGATAGGCTAGGCTAGGCTAGGCTAGGCTAGGATGGGTTGGGTTGGATTGGAAGGCACATTGAAGCTCATCCAGTCCCAACCCCCTGCCATGGGCAGGGATATCCTCCACTGGAGCAGCTTGCTCCAAGCCCCATCCAACCTGGCCTTGAAAATGGATGCAAAGATAGCATCAAACGTTCAGAATAAGCAAATATTTATCCACCGTGCACAAGAACGCAGTGAACAAAGCCCATCCTTTGAAAGAGCAGCAGCGATGGCAGGGGTTGAAAAATATCTCTAAATGGCAATAAATACAAAGCAGAGACCTGGATCAAACCATGATGTTACAGACAGAAATAGAGAAACTGCTGTGGGAGACTGTAGAGCTCGAAAATACTTTTCCAGAGCTATGTATAGCTATAGAAACACGTGAATGAGGGAACAGAGCAAAGGCCACAGAGTCACTGCCCTGGGGTTCAGGGTGTTTCCGCAGTCTCTGCTGTGAGCAAGGTGTTACCAATGGGGGCAGAGGGATGGAGAGACCATGGGATGGTTCAGAGGGTTTGGCTGAACTTCTGGTCTGGAGAAGTTCTTGAAAGCAAGTTAAGACATCACATAATCAAAAGCCCAGGTAAGGGGGTTTGAGCTGCCCACAGAGCCGTGGGCTCCCCGGGACCCATAACACCCTGCTTCTGAAGCAAAGACACAGGGAAACAAGGAAATCCAGGTAAATAATGTAAAATCAGCTCAAATGCAGGAAGCTGCGTGAGACAGAGCTATCGAGGATTTTATTGGGCATAAGGAATATGTCGCTCTGCACTTGCATAGCTTTCAGAGGGCCTTGCAGGCGCTTTCTACCCCCACAGAACTGACTGGAATAGCAAGATTTCCAGATTTCCAGTGGCAGATGAGCTGGAAATAAGGAAAATACCGCTGGCACTGCAGGGAAGTGGTTCCCTGGGAGCATTTCAAAGCATGAGCTGGGAAAAATGCCACCCTGTGCTGGGCTGCACCCCCAGAGCATGAGCAGCAGCTCAGGGAGGGGATCCTGCCCCTCTGCTGTGCTCTGGGGAGACCCCCCCTGCAGTCCTGATCCAGCTCTGGGGCAGCAGCACAAGAGGGACGTGGAGCTGTTGGAGCGAGGCCAGAGGAGGCCGTGGAGATGCTGCGAGGGCTGGAGCAGCTCTGCTCTGGAGCCAGGCTGAGAGAGCTGGGCTGGGGCAGCCTGGAGAAGAGAAGGCTCCTGAAGGGGAGACCTGAGAGCAGCTCCAGTGCCTAAAGGGGCTGCAGGAAACCTGGAGAGGGGCTTTGGCCAAGGGATGTAGGGACAGGCCAAGGGGAATGGCTTTAACCTGCCAGAGGGGAGACTGAGATGAGCTCTTAGGCAGAAGCTGTTCCCTGTGAGGGTGCTGAGGCGCTGGCACAGGGTGCCCAGAGAAGCTGTGGCTGCCCCATCCCTGGCAGTGTTCAAGGCCAGGTTGGACACAGGGGCTTGGAGCAAGCTGCTCTAGTGGAAGGTGTCCCTGCCCATGCCAAGGGTTGGAGCTGGAGGAGCTTTGAGGTCCCTTCCAACACAAAGCAGTCTGGAACTCCATGATTCCATGAAAAGAAAGTATCTTTCTGGATATCTCAATGAGGGGTGATGGACCCCTGGGACGTTGAGATGATCTCAGGAACTCCCAAAGGGAAGGGTCGTCCCCAAGGCATCCAGCAGCCCAGCCACTGCCCACAGCTCAGTTTTCCTGCCTTGCCCTGGCATAGGGAAACTGAGCGTCTTTCCCAGATTCTTGGATGCTGGCACTGCTAAAATACAGAATCTCACCCTTTAGTCTTCCCTTTTAGAGATATTTTTTTCTGACATAATCCGAATTTCCTCCTTTTTTTTACACTAAATATATTTGCCAGGCTTTATTTTTGAAACTGTGGAAACCACATAACTTGAGTTTTTTATAATATGTATATTTTCCCCCTCTCCATCTGGAAAGCCCCTTGGAACTCATTCCATGATCTTCATTCCCTATTAGATGGAATAAAGCTGGTTCCTTATTCAATTCAATAGAAGTTAAATTAAGCTGAAAAGAATGTGGAGGAAAACAGCTTCTATATTTGTACAGAAACGAGAGGTGAAACCACGAGGCTGAGGCTTTGATGTTGCAAAACTGAGAATATATATCTAATTTTATGAACAATCCGAGTGGATTTCTGCAGGAATATTTCCTCTACGTGGCTTATGCCTAAACACATCTCCGAGAGATCACAGGGGGTGGGAGAACCTCCATCCCCAGCAGCTCCGGGTGGCGGATATCTGGACAGGAGGAATGCACGTAGATATGGGGAATGTGCTTCCAGTGTCCTCGATTTTCCTCAGTTAAAGCTGCTCTCATCTGATAAGTTGTATTTTTGATTCTTATTGCATTTCTGAGTCCAAATGGGCTGATGCTAAGCCTGCACTTCTACATGTGCTGTCTGCTGTGGCTTGCTTTCTCCCATTAATGCTTCCCAATGAAAATCTACCCAAGCTGAAGCTCAAGAGCAAGCACTTGGCACCAGTGCGCCGAGCCCAGCAGAAGTTCATGCCTCATGGATGCTGCCTTTGGAAACCCAAAGGATTTTTGGGGTGCAGAAGGGAGCCCAGGGCTAAGCCATACGCAGCAGGCAGCCTCACTGCCCTGGTGGGGATGGGACCTCCATCCTGTCTTCTGCCTGCTTCCATGTGCTCTGGGGTGTGAGGGGTGATAAATAACAGGTAGGATGGGAGAATGCATCCCTGCGAGGGTGCTGAGGCGCTGGCACAGGGTGCCCAGAGAAGCTGTGGCTGCCCCATCCCTGGCAGTGTTTAAGGCCAGGTTGGACACAGGGGCTTGGAGCAAGCTGCTCCAGTGGAAGGTGTCCCTGCAATGGCAGGGTTTGGGACTGGGTGAGCTTTGAGGTCCCTTCCAACACAAACCAGGCTGGGATCCTATGAATCTGTGTTCTCACCACATCTAGCACTGTGGATATGCAATAAATACATTTATCACAAGTCCTAAGTCAAGTGCTGCTTTCTGCTGAATGGATTTCCATGTTTTCGTCATAATAGAGTGGCAGAAAAGTAAACAGATGTGCTAACGTGAAAAGTCAAGTTTCATTTTAATGAAATGTTTATTCACAGCAAGTTTAATATTAATGTAAAATTGATCTGTGGAATTTTTCCCCATCAAAAATTAATGTGCTACAGTCTTTGCTTTTCTGCATTGAAAGCATCTTCCAATTAATGGGCAGGTATCACACCATAAATCCAGCACCACTGCTCAGTCCTGCGCCATTATGGGGATTTTTAGTGCACAGCCACTCAATGAATAATTAATACTGATTAATGGGGGTATTCAACTATTACTCGTGTATCAATATTGTAGAGCTGGTAACAAGTTTTTATTTAGAGTTGGAAAACAATCAAAATTAAGAATTTATGTATATATATATAAAAACTGGTTATCCTGCGTATCGTGCATGCATTAAAAATCATAGATCCATGGAATCACAGAATCAACCACGTTGGAAAAGACCCTTCAGCTCATCCCGTCCAGCCCCTCCCAGCACTGCCAAGGCCACCACTGACCCATGGCACTGAGGCCTCGTCTCCACGCTGTGTGAGCACTTGCAGGGACGGTGACTGCAGCACTGCCCTGGGCAGTTCCAATGCTGAGCACCCTCTGGGGAAGGAATTGTTCCTCAGCTCCATCTACACCTGCCCTGGTGCAGCTTGAGGCCGTTTCCTCTTGTCCCATCCCTTGTTCCTTGGGAGCAGAGCCCAGCCCCCTCCTGGCTCCATCCTCCTCTCAGGCAGTTGTAGGCAGCGATCAGGTCCCCCCTGAGCCTTCTCTTCTCCATCTGAACCCCCCAGGTCCCTCAGCCCTTCCCCATCACACTGTGCTCCAGGCCCTGCACCAGCTCCATTGCCCTTCTCTGGCCCCGCTCCAGCACCTCCATATCTCTGTTGTAGTGAGGGGTCCAGAAATGAGCACCTGTACAGCAAGATCCAGCTGCCACATCCTGCATTGCAGAAAGGAGCCCCAAACTTTGCCAGAGCTCTCAACAAACTCCGCACGAACTGATGTAACCTGGAAGCAAACACTCTGGCTTCTCTCTCCTCTCTCGTGAGTTCAGGGGCCAGCAGCCAGAGCAGCTCCATGTCAAGAGGACAACCCAGCACCACGCAGTGTATGGCCA
This sequence comes from Amazona ochrocephala, assembly GCA_039720435.1. Taxonomy (NCBI): domain Eukaryota; kingdom Metazoa; phylum Chordata; class Aves; order Psittaciformes; family Psittacidae; genus Amazona; species Amazona ochrocephala. Next base: position 23,555,765 of record CM077887.1, read on the forward strand.
CAGTTAATGTGGGTTTAGAACTTTAGAAACAACTCACTCTGCAACTGAAGTCGAAATAAGGAGCTCTTACCATGGCAACTACTGCAGTGAAAACCACTGCATGTCCTCCTCCCCACTGCAGGTACTCACCAAGAGCCACGCTCCTCCTATAGAATAAGTCCATGCTCTGCTTCTCAGCACAAGGCAGGAACGTGCCTGGGTTTATAACATTAATATTGATTAAAGAATTTTATGACTAAGTGTGAGGAGGAAGCAGAATCCTGTTCAGTGCTCCGAATAATTTAGAATGCTTATTTTTAGGCCAGCATGAGATAATTGATTTACACTGAGCCCTTCACATTGTGATGGAGCCAAGGGCCAGGTACTTAATCCTATTCCCAGCCCTTAATGGCTTCGACTTACAAAGCAGCCCTGGTGCACATCACCACCGATGGGTCCCTGGGCCACATTCCCTGGGGCCTCATCCTTCCTTCATTACAGGAGGAAACAACAAGGGCTTGTATATTTTCCACTGCTCCTTTCTCAAAACTTTCTGCTTCATCAGCACCTTTTTGAATTCGCACTGAAACCAGACAGGCTGTAAAGTGAAAGTGGTAAATATGATTTAACATGAAAAGCATCTCCAAAGCCTTGTTTATATATGTTTGTTTGTTTGGCAATCCATGGCTTTCCTTTAAGTGCTCGCACACAAACAAACCCAGCTGAAATGAAAAAACCCTTCACATATTCAGCTCTGAAAAGGTGAACGTTCCAGCCCCCAAAATAATTACCTTGGGAAGCTGTAAGCAACAGGGCTCAGGGCTTAGAGTGAAAGTGCAACAACAACAATTACAGTAACAATGATAACGATAGTAATATAAGAGACTAAGTGTGGAGAGCAGCAAACTGAGGGCAGCCAGGGCCTGCAAGGTGGCTGGTGCAAAGGCAAGGAGACGAAGCAGGAGGAGATCCAAGGAGGGCTGGTCCTGCTCACTGCTGGGATATGGAGTGGGAGGCCCCTGAGTTGGAGCAGACCCACATAACCAAGGGAGGGGGCACATTCTTATCCCTGTTTGTGTGTGCACTTTGTCCTTTATCACTGTATCTAAAGGGTGGCTACAAAGAAGATGGAGATTCCCTTTTTACAAGGAGTCACATGGAAAAGATAACGGGTGACAGGCACAAGCGACTCCTGGGGAGAGTCCGGTTTGACACAAGGGGAAAATGTTTCCCAATGACAACAAATACCCACTGGAATAATCTCCCTAGGGAAGTGATGACTCCCCAACACCAGACACTGTTAAGACTGGGCTGGACAGGGTACTGGGATATCCAGTCTAGGTCATGCTTTACAAAGGAAAGGTTGGACCAGATGACCCTTGAGGTCCCTTCCAACCCTGGTACTCCATGATTCCATGATTCTTTCCGCTGTTGACCTTCCTGTGCACCTCAGCTGTGGTCTGTTGAAGGAAATTAGTGTTGCAATTCATTCTGAGGGGTTTGGATCCAAGCCCATGCCTTTGGCCTCTCCTAGCATTGAGCACGCTCTGAAATGGGAGGAAACCTGTGTGGCTGCCGGCCTTTAATGGGACCTATAAAGGGAAAAATGAGGAGTTTGTGCTTTTCTCCTGTTGTTATATTTATTACAGGGGATAGCTCTGATTTTTCTGCTTGTTCTCTGCTCATTTAAGGGAAAGACGTCTCCTGCAGGAGAGCCCCTTCCGTGACGCAGGGAGGCGAATGATTCAGTGCTGTGGAGGTTTTCCAGCCTGACTCTTCTCCCTCAGCTGTCAGGCAGGATGGTCTGAGCTGCATTTTAACAAACCTGCTCTGCTGCCAGCTCCTTCAGTACCGGTGGTGGAAAACAAATGGAGGGTTTCAAACAGCCTGAACAGAAATTGCACCCTGCTCCATGCCCTCGGTGCTGCTGCTGTTGTGGACCTCCTGATCTTCAGCTACCAAACGGGTCATCTGCAGCTCAGGCAATTGGACGGCTCCTGCTCTTTCCATGTAAAAAGGAGTGTAAAAAGCACTTCCATGTTTTTGGAAACACTTCCCCTTTCACGCAAATGTGTCCTGGATCCTTTTGCTTTAGGGCTATTTTGTTCTTTGGGAGCACTGAAGGTCTGACTCTGCTCCAGAAGGCAGTGGCTGCATCCTGCAACCGAGGAGGGAACCAAGTAAGGTTTAAAGGAGAAAACCAAACAAAGGGGTTTAAACACAATTAGACGTCAGTTCCTATGGTTTCCTTACACAAAAACATGGGAGGAATCAAGTTCAGGATGCTGTCTCTCCAGTTGTGAGCTTTCTAAGGAATACATTTGCTACACCTTGTATCTGAGCTCGCACCACTCATTTCTCAGCAATGCCAGAGTGAAGAGCTGGATTTTGAGGCAGCATCCACATTTGTTGTGAATCAGTAACCTTCTCTCCACAGGACATGAATTCTGCACCCAGAGCTTTCTGAATCTGGAGCACAAGCATTCACCTGCTGGTAGATGGTCTCGGGGGAAACAGCACCAAGTTTGCTCATCACAATAACAAATTAAGGCCCTTTCATTAGGACACATTCAGCTTGGTTTGACTCAGCAGGACTCATCCTATCTAAGAGCTGTGTCCCTGGGAAGACCAAAGCCCTGTCCCTTTGAGGCAACAGCCCATGGTAAAATGGGTGCTGCTCAGAACAGATCCCTTTGCAGAGTTCATCTGTGGTTGGCTGAGTTTAAGAGTAATAAATCTCCAGGATATCTTGTGTTGAAGGATACAGTCCAGAAGTCATAAACCAGCTCGCGAGAGAGTTTCCATATAGACCTCAGTTATCAGCTCCTGTGTTCCCTGAGGCATCCAGGCTGCACAATATCTCCATAGCTACTTCTCTTTTTTTGCTTTCCCTGTGCTTTTCATCTCCCCTCCTCTGGCTTTTTCCATCTCTCACCCTGTCTCCATGCTAACACTTCTGCTGTTGGACCCCTTTAAAACCCCAAACCCCATTAAAGCAACATGTCCTGGGGGTTCAGACTCTGCTAAGAGATGCTGGTGGGTGCTGTTTTCAGCCTTGGTTTGTGCATGTCCATCTGCTTTCCTCTGCCAGTCCTTCCCATTCCCTCAGGTTCCCTCCCTTTGCCAGAGCTGGGGGACCTCAGGACATTGCCTCTCTGTTGGAAAAGGCTGAGAGGTCGTAGGACCCCAAGAGTTGCTGAAGATGGCTCCAGGCAGTAGGCACAATGGATGCACAGACAGAGGGTTTGGGCTTCGTGTGTCCGTTCTGCCATGTCTCGCTGTCCATCCTGCTGTATCCACATGTCCATCCTGCAGGGCGACAACATCCTCCCTCCTGACATGATGCTTGAAGCAAGGAAGAGCAGCTCCTGGAGCAGCAGCACAGGACCAGGGTGGTAATAAAGCAAACCCATCATCTAAACCTGCCATGTTCCCATGGCTACTGCTTTTCACGGTGCAACTGGGACAGCGCAATCCAGCGCATCCCGGTCTGTGGACCTCGGACACCCCCAGCCCCATCCTGCTGGGATATGGCCACACTGGCCCCCGGGACATCCCTCCTTGAGCCTTGGCAAATGTATACCAAGGGGTGCCTTGAGGTGAGCGATGGGCACCTGGGCGTGGGGCACTGGTGAAGGGGTGGAGTAGCTCCTCACCTCCATTTGGTACCATGGGTGAAGGACCTCGGTCCTTTCTGTTGCCCTGCAATTGCCCCAAACTGTGCCCAAAGCCAGGGGCTGCAGAGAGGGGCAAAACACTCCTTGAAAACCTCGTGTTTGTATCCATAGGGCAACAGCAATACTGGAGGAGTGGGAATGTGTCACCACTGGCACAAAGGCAAAGCAAATACAGGAATGTGCCAAAGCTCTCAATAAATGGCTAAATACAGGAAACTGAGAGAGCATTTTCCTTTGTTCTCCACTTTTGATGTTCTGTTTAAATCAAGCATGAGCTTGATGTCTACTTGATTTTACCTTTATAACTGTAATTAAGGGAGACTGGAGATCTCTGGAGTGTTGTTGTCTGCTTATTTTTGTGTGCTGGCTTCTGTTAAAATCTGTCGTGCACTCCCCAGGGAGGGCAGGAGATGCGGCGCCAGGCTTTCACAGCCCTTAGTGAAACCACAATCACTCCCAGGCAGCTTTTCAAGCTGCTCCCGCTTCTGGATGGCTGGAAGAGTTGGCCTGCGGCTGGGGCTGCTTCAGCCAGCAGCAGAGGCTGTGTCTGCCCCCCAAAGCCCAGGCTGCTCACTATTGCTGGACCCTGTGCCACGAGAGCATCCCAAAGGATGCTCCACTGCCTGGCACCAAGGACCTGCTGTTAACAGAGGATGTGGATGGGGCTTCTCCTTGGGAGGGAAGAGATGTGCTTTCTGCCTACCCTGGTGCTGGGGTGCCTTGAACGTTTGGGGAGCCCCCAGTTTTGCTGCGCTCTTGCCAGGGCATGCGAGGGGATGGAGGTGTGATCAGTGGGCACCAGCACTGAGGGATGGGGCAAGGGAGCAGCTCCTCGCCCTGTCTCCGTGACAGCAGGAGCAGAGTGGTAGGGGCTGGATCCTTTCTGTGCCCCTAAAACTGTCCCAAAGGGGCCAGCAAATCATGAGAGGTGCTGGCAGGAATTCAGTCTGCAAACGCTGCACTGTGATGCTCTGCTGATGGGACCAGCCCCACTTGTGGGGTGTGAGGGGCAGAACTGATGTAAGGCCTTTGCTGTGCAAGGTTTTGGGGCTGTCTTGTTTTGATGGAGCATTTTGATTTTCACATGATCGGAGGCTGTCGGGAGCTCCTCAGGAAGCCTGGAAGTGGCATGACAGGAATGGTGCACACGGAGCTGAGGAAGCAGGGAGGGGAATTGCATCCACTCCCTGGAAATTGGGTTTGGTTCCTTCCAGTTAAAGACTCAGAGCTTGTGGAGCTCTAGCACAGGGCCGGGACAGACCGAGGTCCTGGGTATGTCTAAGCCGGGTCTTGTCACGCTCTTTTTCCCTTGGTCACAAATACAAGAAGTTGGTGTGAGCCCAGCTTGAAAACAGAAAGGATTCCACAGGGTGCTTCCGGAAACTTGTCACTGGGAGAGAAGGAGCCCCCGAGCTCCCTCAGTGGGGAGCGGGGCAGAGCTCTGGTCGGGTGCGCATGGAAGCGCCTCCAGGCTGCTTCCCTGTCGAGCAGGACTCCAGTGTTGTTCCCCTGTACTCTCACAGTAGTTCATTTCTTCATCATTTGCGTGCTTTTGCCTTGAAGGAGAGCAGCTCCTGACACTGTCCGAGGTTCAGGAGGCACTTCCCAGCACCTGCTGAGAATGTTACTTCACTGCTTCTGACAGTGGGGTTGTGTCTGCCCCAGCTGACTGAAGCCATGCTGAGGAGCACCAGGGCTCTTCCAAAGATGCTCACCTATGTGAAAGCAGGGGACAAGCAGAAATTCTGAGCCACTAGAATTAGTGTCTAATGCATGTTCTGGTTGCATTCTTTCACTCTGTAGGCAGCAGTTGGATTTTAGGTTACCCTTTGTGTAAGAAAGCTGAGATTTATAACAGGGGAACCTCTTGACCCTCTCTCATACAGGTGGACAGGGAGAGAGACCCTCCCTTGATCACTTGCAGGTGAAGAACAAGTGTTTTGTGTCAAAAATTAAGGGGGGGAAATGCACTGGAAGACATCCATGAATAGCTCTGGAAGCACAGATGGCATTTCTCTTGTCAAGGCTGACCAGAAACACAACCACCGAAGTCGGTGCAATCAGCAGAGGTGCTAGAGATGCACCTCTCCAAGCAGCCATTTAATGCTCCCCCACCTGAGGGGAAGGTGCTGCCCATAGGGGTGCTCACAGGAGCTGCCACCTCCACCAGGGAGAGGACAGCAAAGGGCAGCGCGATGTGACACACTGCGCTAACAGGACTTGTGGCTTCTCACCTGCAGTGACACCAGGTCTTACATCTGCTTGCAGCAGCAGCAGTGCCAACCTCCTCCAGGCAAGACAAGTGTCTGACGGCACCAGCAGCTCCCCATGGCAGAGTCGTGATCTCGAGAGTCCAAAGGCTCACGTCAGCCGCCTGGCCTGGGGGTACGAGCTTGTACTTGTCTTGCCTCGTGGAATGAGCTGTGTTTGGGAAAGCTGCAGGAGTGAGCAGTACCTGCAGTGCTCAGCACTGTGCTGGAGACACCGGTCATGTCTGGGAGGGGAATGACATTTTAAGAGCCCACCCTCGCTGCTGGTGAAGGTTATTCTCTGCACAGAGTCCCAGCTGATGGAGTGGGAGGGTGGGAGAGCATGGGAGAAGCTGAGGGGTAGGATGGAGATGGAAAACTCAGTGCCATTCAACCAAAAACTATTGGCAGCAAGCAGAAACTCTGCTGCAGGCGTGGGCAGCTTCATACCTGCGGGAGCTTGGTCTTCAGAAATCAGCTGCGTGTCCTGATGGGCGGATGTACCCGGAGCCTGGGGTTTGGATGTTCTGTGAGCCACCAGGACCTTCTCTGTGAACCTGGATCCTACAGATGGGCGCCACAGGTGGACACAGATCAACCCTCCTGAAAACACCAGTTTGCTCTCATGATGGAAGCATCACCCTAAGGTACGAGGCTTGAGTTCCCTCCTTCCCAAGGCAGGATGGGGAGAGCTTTGCTGGACCACTGGAGGATTTTATCCCTTACCTACAGAGGTTGCAGTGCTCCAAGACACTGTATAAATGCGAAAGGAGATGAAAAATGAGGCTTCACACTCTTTGTACTCCCAGCCATATCCTCCCCCTTGGCTGGGATACGTGCACAGTGCATCCCCTGTGTGGGGCTGGGAACACGGAGCAGCTAATGCAGGAGATGGGCTCTTTTCAGATCCACTTGCTATTTTTTCCTGAAGAAAATGAATTTTTAAGTTAAGTTTTTCACTGTGTCTGTCCTAAAGCATGGACAAGAAAGGTTAGTTATGAATAATGCAGGGCTGCCTCCCCTTTGAGGGGAAGGAAAACACAAGGAGCCTCAGAAAGAGAAACAGCAGCAGCACCCTTGATGGACGGGATGAGCCAAGGGAGGTGGGGGTCCCAGCAGGCCACCAAAGCCCTTCTCCTGCCCATGGGGAGAGCTGCCCATGGGCGTCCAGCCAGGCAGGGAGCAGCCAGGTCTGCACGAGCCAACCCTGAGAGCAGCTCCGGAGGCTTGTCAGGGCAATGAAAAATGCAGCAAAGGCACTTGGATCAAAGCAGCGTCTGAGCACAGGAGCACTTAATTGGGCTGTGCTCTGGAAACTGCTGGAAGATGAGTCCAGAGAGGAAGGAGTCATCTTCCACCCAGCTTTTAATCAATTCAGGCAAGCTTCCGTGTGCAGCAGAGGGCTGATGGTGCATCAGCCCATGTGCCCACTGCATCCATGTGCTGCCTGCGTGCTCACCCTGCACTAACACACTGGGAGAAGCTCTGCCCAGGGACAAGCCATCACCCACCTCAGGACAACCTGGAGATACAATGCCCTCACTTTGGGGAGGGGGACAACTGAGCACTTGGTGGAGGTGGGCAGCTATTAAGACTGGCCACTTTATTTTTGCAACATTAAGGGAGTAATGGCCCTCCATGAAAAGCCATTTTATTTTGTATATAAAGGCAGTTGTGAGCATTAATAGAGAAAAACATATTACAGTCATTTGTGTGGGGAATTAGAAAGCTTTTGCTTTGGCCAACAGGGAAACACTGGACCTACACAGAGAAATAAGGGGAATTCTTCCCTGTGAGGGTGCTGAGGCGCTGGCACAGGGTGCCCAGAGAAGCTGTGGCTGCCCCATCCCTGGCAGTGTTCAAGGCCAGGTTGGACACAGGGGCTTGGAGCAAGCTGCTCCAGTGGAAGGTGTCCCTGCCCGTGGCAGGGGTTAGAGCTGGAGGAGCTTTGAGATCCATTCCAACACAAACCAGGCTGGGGTTCTGTGATACAGATAATCACAATTGCAATGAGTTGGTAGGGGGTTGAGTATTGTGATGATGCGCAATGCTCTGCAACAGAAGTGCATTGCACTCTGCTTACTTTTAAGCTAGCAGCTTTCGATATCTCTGCCTGACATGGCATCTAGTACCAGGGCATTGAACTTCCCTGGCTTGTCCTTCGTGGCAATATCACACCATTATTGTTCCTTTTAGAGATAGTAAACTGTGTTTGCCTCCTAACAACTAATGATTTCTTCAGCATGTGGTTTGTTGTATACAGTTGACTTTAACCTTGTGCCAGGCAAAACTGGGAAAAATACAACTGGTTTTGAAGATTTATTTCATATTTCTATTGAAGTAGCAAGGTTTGCAGTGAAAATGTGTGTCTGGGAGAAAGACACTCCCCTGCCTACACTGTCTATGGCTTTGTCACTAGAAACATGTTATGTGCTGTATTCCATCATCGCTGGAGAGCTGAGGGGCAGCGACCTCTGTGAATGGTCCAGCCCAACACCCTGCTCGAAGCAGGGTCACATGCAGCAGGATGGCCAGGACCTTGGAAACACAGAAAATAGGGCCATAAAAATAAACACAGCAAATCAGGGAGTCCTGACACACCGATGGGGCAGGGCTGACTGCAGCAAAATCACCCTCATCATCCTCTTCCCCATCACGGGCAGTGTAAAGGCTGTCTGCTGTTAAATTGTCTTCAGAAAGCAGTGGTAGGTTTCCTGCCTTTCAGCTGTTTCACATCAAATCCATAACCCTGAACAAGTGTGAACTCCTCACGGTGCTGGGATTAAAGGAGGACGCGTGGTCATCAGCGGACATCAGTGGTCCCTGGGACTGATGGACACTCTGTGGTCTTCCAGCACTCTGGGGCCAGCTTGATGCTGAATTTAACCTGTTTTGAGGAAGCTGGTTTGGAGGAAGAAGATGTGCTTTGCAGGGGCACGTTAAACCCTCCCTGGGCACGTGTGCACCCTGCGAGCCCCTGTGCTAAATTATGTATCCGGCAGCAAACTTTAATGGAAGTTCTGAATTCTTTTATTGCTCCATTTTCTACGTGAAGAGCAATTCATCAAACGGGGACTGCTCGGGAAGCAGATCACAGTGCAGCTATTCCAGAAAATAGGTCTGCTTTAAAGGCATCCCTCCTTTCAACTCTGCTCTTTACACAGGCCATGGCTGGCAGGCTCCAGCCGGGAATGGTCATTCTGATGGTTGCCCATGGGACTCCCTGTGAGGCAGCGGACCCTTCACATGCTTGGTCAGCTACAAAGCCCCATAACTGAGTCCTGTGCTCCTGTACTGCCCTCAGGCTGGAAGTGGCAGAGGCTCTGCCTTCATCCCTCCGTCACCCACATCTCAAGAAGCAATGTGGTTTTCACAAAGAGGTCACCCCCATGCCCTCTGCCATGTCTCCAGCCCCTTTCTTTTTCTCAGATGATGACCTTCATAATGAGGCAGAAGAGGGTTGGTTCATCCTGTCTGACTTTTGGAGCCCATAAGTTGAACTCAGGGATTTCTTGTATGTCCCCAAATCCCCTGGTTTGCAACAAATGGAGATGGAAGAATGCGATTGGTGAAGGAGATGGAAGAACCTGACAGGCGAACGACTTGCTCATCCCTCCATGTTTCTTTACCCCTTTACCTGCGCTCCCTGGCTCACTATACTGTATTTAATAATCCAGTAACCTAACACAAGTCACAGATTGCTCTTCCAGAGCAGTAAAGCCATTCCATTTGGCTGCCTCACACATAGGGTGCCTGAAGTCACCTCATTACGGTCGCAAATCCAAATACCTCAGCTGAACTGAGGCCCGCTACAAATGAGAGCAGATCGAGGTGTTCTTCTCTTCCAAAGAGCCGTGCAGGTCAGTTGAGCTGCACCATTTCCTACCGCGAGCTGTATGTGTTGGGGAAACTGCTGTTCCACTTCTGCGTGCGATTATTTTGACACAATAGAGCACCGAGTCTGGAGAACTCTGTCATTCCTCTGGATAATTCTAATGCATGACTTGTACTTTTAATAGCTGGGCTTCGGCAGCTGCGTTTCAGTTTTTCACTAGCATAAGCTGTATGGTTTTCCCATTTTCTCTAGCAGACCTATCAATTCTAAGCTGCCTTCTTCCTCTGCAAATCTTAGTTAATTGGAAATGTCAGTTACTGTATTTGATGATATTTTCTCCCCTAGTCTAACTCTGGCTGTGGTAGTGATTGTTGTGAGAAGAGACTTTATCCTAAACCTAGTCATAAAGAACCAGTGCAAAAGTCTCGGTTGCTATAAATCAATACGGGATTCAGGAGAGCTACTTCAGCTAACAAGGATTTAAACCTCAGTTCTCCTGTTTCTAATATGTGGTGGGAAAAGTACAGATATTTTCCCAATTTCTCTTAGTCTTGGTTTTAATTTCATTCATTCTATGTCTGTACCAGTGCTGCTCTTGGCTCTTGGTTTCTTACAGAGATATTGAGAACCATGAAATTAAAGAAGTCAGATGAAACAGCACATGCTCTGCTTGCAGGAGCTGCATTAGAGCACCAGCTGCTGTGGATCACAGAAGCATAGAATCATAGATTGCTTTGGATTGAAGGGACCTTAAAGCTCATCCAGCTCCAACTTCTGCCACGGGCAGGGACACCTTCCACTGGAGCAGCTTGCTCCAAGCCCCTGTGTCCAACCTGGCCTTGAGCACTGCCAGGGATGGGGCAGCCACAGCTTCTCTGGGCACCCTGTGCCAGCGCCTCAGCACCCTCACAGGGAAGAATATCTTAGGGAAGATGAGGGAGTTACCTGGAAATGCAGGACTCTGCTATTCCAGGCTTTTAGGCAATGTTCAGCTTAATCATTAGCAGAAAATAAAGCAGAGGAAACTGTGTGATTGATTTGATCAGGGACCTTGGAGTATCTTGTTCCCAGAGAACCAATGACCCTCATGTCAGCATAGGAAGGAAAGTCTACTTGCAGTATCATTTCTATTCTCCTGCTGCAGACATGGTTCACTCTGCATCTTGTCCAAACCTCCTTCCTAATCATCATGAAGGAGGTTGACAAGGCACAAGATTAACTTCAAATATGCTCTTTTTCTTACATTCATCTGACTGCCCTTCACCATCTGACTAGCAAAGAATGGGTCTAGAAAAGAAAAATGAATAAGGAGGGGAAACGAGCACGGGGAGAGCAACTCTGCCCTCAGACAGAAATTGTTCTTCCTCTTTGGTTGTGGAATGAGAATCCTTCAAGCCTGAGCATCTTTTGGTGCTGATCTGTGTGTGATATTTAATACTCTCTAAAAGACATTCTCAGCTGACATCCCTTTGTTAGCTGATGTTCCTCTTTACCGTCTACAGCCCCGAGTTTCCAACAGTGCTTCAGTGACTTAAACTCAGCCACTTCCCAGGAAATTTATGCGTTTGTAGTGCCTTAAAATGCCACCCATTGTAGAACTGGGGCTCTCCCATTCAGAGCAGGAGGTGTCTATGGTGGCAGGAGGCTGCAGGGCTGGCCGAGGATGGGCTATACGGCTGCAGCGAGGCAGGAGGCTGCAGCAAGTGCAGGGCTTTATGGCTTATAAGAAATGATACAATCAAATGAAGTGAGACTTTGATTTTATGGGGTATGAAATGCTGCTTACATACAGCAGCCTTCAGTGGGGGTGATCATTAGGCAGCTATTTGCACAGGAAGCTTGGGTCATAACTGGGTATGGCTCCCAGACTGCTTCATTGGGATACCCTGCTGGCTCTGGACCCATGGAGGGGGAACTGCTGGAAAAGCAGTCAGAAGCAAAGAGCTCTCACTCCTCTGTGTTGCTGCAGAGGAAAAGCATCCTCATGTGTGCCTACTCTCACTTGAGTCTTTAGAAATCCACAGTGACACTTGAAATAGGTTATTAAGTTGCAAAGTGGACAGGTCACCATACGGGAACAAAGCTTTATCTGAACGTGTTGCTAATAAATGTATGAACAGTTAAGAGTTAGGGGAACCTGTAGGTTATGTGAAGGAGCAAAGTAAGTAACCTGCCAGAGGGGAGGCTGAGATGAGCTCTGAGGCAGAAGCTGTTCCCTGTGAGGGTGCTGAGGTGCTGGCACAGGGTGCCCAGAGAAGCTGTGGCTGCCCCATCCCTGGCAGTGTTCAAGGCCAGGTTGGACACAGGGGCTTGGAGCAAGCTGCTCCAGTGGAAGGTGTCCCTGCCCGTGGCAGGGGTTGGAGCTGGAGGAGCTTCCAACCCAAACCAGTTTGGGGTTCTATGATTCTATGAAGTAACTGCTTTTGCCTTTTCCCTTACTCTTTGTCACTGCAATCACATTTGCCTCTTGCTTTTTGTTTAACAGTCATTGATTTAAATTGTTTTACTTGCTGAAAGGCAAAGAGAAGCAAAGGGGAAGCATAGGGGAAGTAAAGAGGAGCCAAAGGCATCGCTTCCACTCACTGCTCTGTGGCTGTCTCTGTCCCTGTCTCACTGTGCTGCAGCACCGGAGCCTGGGCAGGGGTTCAGGGCTCAGCCCCTCCCACATCCCACATTCATCTCCCATCCTGCATCCCACGTTCCGCATCCATCCCACTGCAGCTCCATCTCCGTGCTCCTGGGCACTGGGCATTATGATGGTATTCATTTGGATGTGGTAACCAGACAGTAACGTGATTGCAGGGCCAGTAACAGCTTTTGATAACCATAATGCAATTGCTAAGCCCTGGTCTTTATCCAGTACAGCTCAGTGGGGAAACATTGACTTCAGATATTTTGTGCTGCTTCAGCTCCTAAGCCTCAAAATACTCAATATTGATTTCTTCTTTTTGTAAAAAACAAATTTATTAGTCATGGCAAACTGCTTCCTGGCAATTAATGTCTTTAATATGTGAAAACACAGCGTTACATGGTGCAGGTTTGACGCTTAACCACAGCAATTAGTGTGTGCAATAATGAATCTTACAGTTTTCCCCCACTGTAAGAAATCAAATAACTGTAAATAAATTGTTAACACTTGGCCATTTCAACAAGCTTTTAATGGCCCTGGTGCTGCTCCTCTGCAGTGGGAGCAGGGGCACAACAGGCACACAGCATCAGCTGCAGGAGCCTGTCCCAGCCCATGGCACAGCCACTTTGCTCATAATCCCTCTCCAGAGCAGGGACCCGCTGTGGTTGGAAGGGACCTTAAAGCTCCTCCAGCTCCAACTTCTGCCACAGGCAGGGACACCTTCCACTGGAGCAGCTTGCTCCAAGCCCCTGTGTCCAACCTGGCCTTGAGCACTGCCAGGGATGGGGCAGAGTTCCCAAAGCTCCTTCCATCACAGGCACCTGTGGCCTTTCCCCCAGCTCTTGTCTTATGGAGATTTCTCCCTTTCATCCTTATTTTTCTTATTCAATGGCATCATTTGGATGATGAAAATTTAGGCTGATTTCATACATGGTTTTCATACACCTCAGGCAGAGGTGGGTGGGTGCAATGGTGACGGGGACCACCGGCATCTCGAGGTTCCCTCCACCCGAGCCCAACACAAATGCCTGCCAGCAGTGAGTAATCTCCACCATATTGGGAAGTTAAGCCCGTAAGTAGTGCCCTGAATTAGAGCTTTCAGCTGCAGGAGCCCTGCTGAGATCAGTAAAGATAATATTGGTCTCCACGATTAAAGCTGAGAGCAGAATCTATCCTCAGGAAACACATCTCCAGCCATGTGCAGTCAGAGCAAAGCATCACAGCTACTGCTTTAGGATGCAGCGCAGTTCTTACTGGGGCTGGAGCTGCCACTGTGGAAAGTGGACCCAGGCCGGCTGAACTTATCATAGGGGTGGTTCTGAAACAAAGATGATCCCTTGAGCAAGTAACCACAAGGTGATGGGCGTTCTTAAGGACAAAAGAATTCAATTTGCATTCTGAAGTTAGTTTGGGGTCTGTGTGGGACAGTAAAGCTGCGAAGGTGCGTGGATCACCTCTTGTTGCATCCTATTCTGCTGGATGTTCCCATTCATCTCATCTCCTTAAAGCAGGGATAAAAAGGACAGTGTGGGAGAAGCACCTCATGACATCATTTCTCTCTCTTCCCTGCTACTGGTCACTGGGCTTGACACCAATCCATGTCCTGCCCGCGCACACTCAGCCTGCATCCCAGTGAGCTCATCCTGGGAAACTGGGATTCTCTTCTCCTCCCCCCATAACTTCTACGCACACTGTAAAATTCCTGCAGCAATGCCAGCATCAAGCTGGAACCATATCCCTGCTCCTAACTGCCACCATCTAAGAGGGTTCCCATCCCAGAGGATGTGGTGGGGCTGCCAGGATGTGCTTGGGGCAGCACCCAGTGGCAGCACTGAGGTGGCTGCTCAGGCTTGCACCTCACTTCCAAACCTGAGGACCATGGATGTATCTCTAGCTCTTGTCCCACCATGGTTACACCGCTACATGATGTTATCGCCCTGCTTCTTTTTCCCCTTTTTGTTTAAAGATGTTAAGGCATGTGGAAAGGCTGCAAACCTGACCTCAAGTCAAGATGTTCAAAGCCAGAGTGAAACCAAATAGCTCCTGATGGCTGCTGCTATTGTTCTGGGGGTACAGGAGGGAAGCAGGCTGGGGAGGGAGGCTCTGATTCATACTTTGGCAACCCACAATGTTTCCAGTACTTAGGCTGGGAAAAATACCTGTTCACAGAAGCGATCCTCAATAGCTTTGCCTTCTACTTACTGCCATCGCTTAGTAACAGCTCTATTTTTAAATGTTAAGAGGGTATTAGACCAAAAAAAAATGGAAGTTTACTCAATCTCCCATCTAGCGGGTGTTAAACTCAGTGGGGACGTGGCTGTTGGCCTCAGGAGCTGGGTGGAACATGGGCTGGGACACAGGGAATCCTGTGCTAGGGGCTGCTGATGACAAGAGCCACCACCACCAACCTGCTAATGTCCAACATAAAGCTCCTCTCTGGCAGGTTAAAGCCATTCCCCTTGTCCTGTCCCTACATCCCTTGTCCAAAGCCCCTCTCCAGGTTTCCTGCAGCCCCTTTAGGCACTGGAGCTGCTCTCAGGTCTCCCCTTCAGGAGCCTTCTCTTCTCCAGGCTGCCCCAGCCCAGCTCTCATCCTGGCTCCAGAGCAGAGCTGCTCCAGCCCTCTGATCACGAGTTACGAATGGAGTCCTGAGTGTAAAACTTGTGCATTCAAAGCCAGACCATGGCAGTGAACCTGCATGGAGGGATCACCTGGCAGACGTTCTACATTGATCATGACTATGAAGTAATACTTGCTCTCGGACATATTCTGCACCTCATGGTGTTACCATTGAGCCCTCCTTTGCAGTGTTTCTTTCAGCGCAGCCTTTATGAATCCTCCTTCCACTCTTGAGGGTGGTGAGGCTGTTTTGTATACCAGGACATGGTGTGCTCACATCTAAGGAGCATCCCAAAGCAGAGCACAGCACTGGCTCCACAAGCAAGCCGTGCTCCACACCGCATCCTCCATACGGTTGGCACCACCTCCCCTCCTAGTGCCACATCATCCATATCCAGGCACAGGATTACTGTTTACCACTAGATTTCTCTCCTGTTGGGATCAGCAGCATCCCGGGGCTGGAAGCCCATCCTTGGCGGGGGCAGCTGCTGCCGGGGGTCTCTCATGTACACCTCACCCACACCGTGTACATGTTAATTTTAGAGGCAGAAAGAATTCAAGTACCTTAAAGGTCAGAAGGATGTGAAAGAGGGAATAAACACAGACTGCTTCTGTGGAATAGAATGGAGCACATGGTGAGTATTTGTTCCTGCTGCAGTATCTGCAATGTATTTTTGACACACGCCTGCTGCAGAGTGCAGCCCACTGCAGCAAAGGAGGGAACCGAATCTCCTTCCCTCTGCGCGCGGCAGCAAGCGCCGTGTGGGAGCTTTGATGAGGGGCACAGCAGAATGTAATAGCCAACAACTTCACAGCGCTGACAGAAAACACCAGTGGGAAGCCTCTGCATCAAAGCCACCCCAATTTCCCCACATTAGCACCGGAGTGAGGAATGACCTTCATCTGCTCTTCACACAGGCGGCTCTGGCAGGGAAAGTCATGCATGGATTGTGGCAAATTTAGATGAAATCGTGGATTTGAGAGACAGCTGTAATTAGGTTTGAAGCAGACATCTCGCTGGAGCAACCTCGAGGCTCAGCCTTCTCCAGGCTGGAATTTAAAGAGTAGGGAAGGCTTTTGTGCGCCACCGGAATGCCAGAGCCTGGGAGGCAGGTACATGGTTTGGGGGAAACAAAATGGCAGTGAGGGGATGGGAGATGCTTCTGACAACAGTCCTGACCCCTGCGGCCAGCAAGGAGCATCCCAGCACCCGCCATGTGCTGCTTCTGATACTAACATTTAAAATATATATAATCCGAGAGCAATCGCAGCATCAGGACAGGTCACAGGTCTGCTCCTGTACCCACTGCTCCCTCTGGCTGTCCTCGTATCACAGATCCATCACTCTGCCCAACAGCTTCTTCCACGCACAGAGGCTTCTCAAAGCCTTGTTCAAAATTCCAGGAAGTGGGCAAGTGCCTGCTGCTTCCCAGCTGTATGTCTGCCTTCCCTCTCATGGGATTGCCAAGGCTGGTGGGACACCGGTGGAGGCAGCAGCAGCGGCAGTTGCAGTGGCAGTGGTGGTGACGGTGGCAATGCAGTGATGCACTGATGCTTGATGTAGGCAGGGATGCTCCCACCCACCCCATCCCATCCCATCCCATCCCATCCCATCCATCCCTCCCACTTTTGCTTCCCCCCCTCCAAGACTCCCCAAAAGAAGGTTCATTATTGACAGCTCATGTTACTTCCAAAGTTATTGACCTTTTTAACCTACACACCCAACCTGGAACTCCCATTACCATCTCACAGCACCCAACTGGACTTTAAGCTACCATCCACTGTGGCCTACTTAGAAGATGACCTGAAACTCAGCATCCATCTCTACCACCACAGCCCATGACTCATCTTCTCTTCTCAATCTCAGAATTAAAGCCTCCAGAAATGGAGACTGTCATTGTCTGGGAGTATATAAAGTAGCACTTGAGAGACTTAGCAAAACCAGCAGGGAAAATAAGATGCTGGAACTTCTGCAGGGGAAATTTTCAGAGCTGTGTGGCACCACCATGTATTAAATATGAGGAACTGTGTCCTCAAGAGCCGCTCCTTCTCTTATATGTTACAAACTCCCTAAAAATAAGAAGAACAAATAACTTTATTTCAGGGTGATCAGTCTGAAGGTAACGCTCTGTTTTACCACACTGTCCTCCCAGCCAGTGACTCCAACAGCCACTGCTGAGCCCAGACCTGCAGGCCCCTCAAGGAACACATCCAGCTTTCCTATAAAACTGGAGGAATTCCATGAGTTGTGAGTTGGTGGAAGTCAAACCACTGTGAAATTCATGTAGGACTACGGGAATTAATGGTTCAAGATCAGCAATGATTCAGGATCCCTGAATGGTGTTTGGCAATACCTTTGTATGATGTCGTATGCTGTTGGCCAGGTTGGATGGAGCTTGGAGCAAGCTGCTCTAGTGGAAGGTGTCCCTGCCCGTGGCAGGGGGTTGCAACAGG
Source organism: Amazona ochrocephala (assembly GCA_039720435.1). Lineage (NCBI taxonomy): Eukaryota > Metazoa > Chordata > Aves > Psittaciformes > Psittacidae > Amazona > Amazona ochrocephala. The sequence continues at coordinate 23,573,207 of CM077887.1, forward strand.
ATGATCCTATGCTCCTTTCCAACCAAAACCATTCCATGATTCTATGATTCTATGTCCAACCACCTCGATGTTACCCACAGAGAGAAGCAGTAACGCATTCATACTGGCAACTGATTACAACAACATTGGGCTTCTCTCCCCATGTCCCTCTTGGGGAGGGTGTCTGTAGGGGGACAGGCTGGTGACACAGGGGAGAACCTCAGTAACGTTAAGCGGGAAATAAAGCCCAGCTCAGAGTTGAAGCTCTCTCCCATCCTCTTCCCAGCCCCCGGCTTTGGGGTTTGTGCCCCCTGGGGAGGGTTCCTACCTCCCCTGCACTTCTGCAGCTCCCCATGGCATTTCCCCCACTCCACACTCGTATTTACTGAGTGGATAGATCTGTCTGTGTGTTGTAGGTAAGGACTAGACTCTTCCACAGCTTGTCCAGCTGCAAGTCTTTTCACCCTGCAAAATCCTGGAGGTGTTTATCAGGAACATACAGGAAGGGAGAATAGCTCCCTTTATAATGCAAACCCACATCTTGTGCTACAGTGGATGTCCCAGGAGACAGATCTCCATCAGCTGCCCACCAGAAGCTGTCCCTGCTGTACCCAGTGCCCCTGGGCAGACGGCAGTTTGCCTTTCCCAGCGTGTTCAGCACTGATGCGTACCCGGCACTGGTTTTATGTGCAACCAGTTGGAACAGCAAAGGCTTCTTCTCTTTGATGCATTTCTACGGAATATTTTATTCTATGGTCATTCATGGATATGGACAGTGAGATCGAGCACACCCTTCGCAAGTTTGCCAGCAGCACCAGGCTGAGTGGTGCAGTTGACACACTGGAGGGAAGGGATCCAGAGTGACCTAGACAGGCTGGAGAGGTGGGACTGTTTGAACCTCATGGAGTTTAACCCCCCAGCACAAACACAGGCTGGGGGAGGCTGGATGGAGCAGCCTGAGGAGAAGGACTTGGGGGTGTTTGGTGAGGAGAAGCTCCCCATGACATGGCTTCAGTGTGTGCTTGAGCTCAGAATCCCCCTCCCTCCCCCCACGCCCCGTGTGCTGGGCTGCACCCCCAGAGCGTGAGCAGCAGCTCAGGGAGGGGATTATCCCCCTTTGCTGAGCTGTGGGGAGACCCCAGAATCATAGAATCCCGGACTGGTTTTGGCTGGGAGGGTCCTCAAAGCTCCTCCAGCTCCAACCCCTGCCACGGGCAGGGAGACCTTCCACTAGAGCAGCTTGCTCCAAGCCCCTGTGTCCAACCTGGCCTTGAGCACTGCCAGGGATGGGGCTGTCCTCAGGTTGTTGACCAGGTCCCGTTGGGCACGGTGGGAGCGCAGCCACCTCCCGCTGCCTCCCCGCGGGAAGCCCCCGAGCCCCATCGAAGCGAAGAGGACGGATCCCGCCTCGCGGTGGGTTTTGGCGTCGCCCCCGAGGCGCGGGGATGCCTCGGCCGCGGGGAGGAACCTCCAACCACGAGGCGCCCCGTCGGGGCGGGGCGGGACGGGGCAGGGCGGTTCCGCTCCGCCCCGCATCGCATCGCACCGCGGGGAGGGCGCGGCCGCGACACGCCCCCTCCGCCCCTGCGCCGCCGCGGAGCGCAGCGCGGGTGCGGAGCGCAGCACAGCGCAACGGAGCGGAACAGAACGGAGCGGAGCGGGACCCGCCCCGCCGCCGCCTTTGTGTCCGGGCGCCGCCCTGTGCTCGGGGGCGGGCTCAGCGCGGCGGGGCCGGCGGGAGCCGCGGGCAGCCCTCGGCGGCGGCCCCGGACCGCGGCTTGGCCGCGCATGGACGCGCGCTCCCGCCTGCACCGTGAGTACCGCCGGGCCGGGCGGGACCAGGGAGGGCGGAGGGGGGATGCTGGGGATGCTCCTCCGCCGCCCTCGGTGCGGGATGCCGTCGGGCTGCGGGTCCGCGGGGAGGGAGCGCCCGGGCTCCGCGGAGCCTCCGCCGAGGACAAAGGAGCGGCCGGCGCTGGGGCTTCCCGCGGGTGCAGCCCCCGCGCACGGGCTGCGCTCGGTGCCGCCGCCTCCTCCGCTGTATTGCGCGATCGTTCCCTTCAACCTGCCCGGAGCGAGCACAGCGCTCAGCGCCGCTCCTGAGGATTCTGCGCCCTTTCCAGCGCCTGCAGCTCCCTCCTGGAGCACCGCGGCTCAGGGGGGTGAGGGGCGGGGGCAGCAGAGCCGCTGCCGCCCCCTCCCAGTCCCGGGTCCAACGCCCGGCCCCGCGTTGTGCGCCGGGCGCTGGGTGCTCGCTGTGTGGGGAGCCCCGGGTGTGGGTACCGGCTCGTACCGCTCCCCGGGGGCACGGAGGGACCTCCCCGAGCCCGGGCAGCGGCTGGGCGGCGGGAGACGGGTCCCGGGGCGTCGGTTCCCACATTGGCATCTCCCGGACCCATCTCCAGACACCGAGGGCAGAGGGGACAGCGGGTCCCTGGGGAGCCGAGGCACGGCTGGGTTTGAGCCTTATTTCTATGAGGTCGTGCTGGGGAAGGGTCGTGTCCGTGAAAGCACTGCTGGAAGTTCCTTGGGTTTTGGTGACATTAAACCGATCCACATGCTGGATGTTTCTGCCCATCGCTTCTCTTAAAGCCCTTCGTTTTGGCTTTGCACACCTGTGGTTTCCAGCTAAACCCCGCCACGTGTGGTCCCCGGCATTGACTTCAGGTGTTGTGGGTAGTGATAACCCTCAGGAGTGGATGAGAGGCAGCTGAGGCATCTTCCTCATGGCTCCATGACGAGAGAAGTGACTTCATCTGGTGGGTTCTGCCGTTAGAGGCCGTCCGCTTGCCATGGCAACCTCCGCCCGGGTGCTGCAGCCACCGCTGGGAAGTAGCAAACGAGTTGTCAAATAGGAGCAGCTGATTCCAGAGCCTGCATCCTCAGAGATAAATTGTACATCCCGGAAAACGTGACCTCCTTTCCAGATTATTGCTGGATATTGTAGGGATGGGGATGGGAAGGGAATTGGCCTCCTGGGAAGGTTGTGGGGTTTTCTGTTCATGAAAGGTTTCTCCATTTCTCAAGCAGTGGTAATACTGTAATTCGTTTGAAAACCATGTTAATTTAATGATCCTGCAGTCAGATGTCTTGGTGTGAGCTTGATGTCCGTGTGAGCTTCATCATTTGCTGCTGTTCAATGTGTAAAACTTCGATAAAAGAGTAATTTTAATGCAGTTTTCTTCTGTGATACAAATAATAGGAAATGCTTAAAGCCCTGGGTTTACATCCGAGTGGTTTTGCAGTGGCTGGAGTGGCAGCAGCCACAGCCAGCTGCCCGCTGCTCCCAGTGGGAGCGCACAGGGAGCCGCAGCTCGGAAGCAGGGGTTGTGTAAAGGCTTCTTAATAATGCCTTAAAAATGAGTGGAAGTTGTAGCTTACGAAATGGGATCTGCAAAGGAAGGTTGCCTGTTAGCTCTGGAATATCCCAAGGCAGCAGATGCGCACGCTGCTAAAGCCGCAAAACTTCAGAATCCATGAGGAATTAACAGCCCCCTGGGCTGTCTCCATCTGTACCAAGCTTTGGTTGTGTGCGGTTGAAGCTGAGACGCTGGTGATGTGAGCATTGAACTTCACCCCAGACCAGGAAAACTGGGGTTAACCCCCACTGGAGTGGGGCCAGCAGATGCTCCTGAGGGAGCAGCCCCAGAGCCCCATGTCCATTGAGCACCCCAAGGTCTGCTCCATCCTCTGCCTGATGCCGAGTTCCACTGTGCCAGAGCTGCTGCCTGAGGGGCTGTTCAGAGCCTGGGATGGGAGCAGGGAGTGATGTGAGCAGAGGTTCTTCACTGCCTCAGGAATGGTAAATTTAGGCTTTAGGTGTATGGGTAAAGACAGCCCCTTCTCTGCTCTGCCAGTGGGTGAGGTGAGAGCAGCAGCTCCATCCCTGGTCTTGGGTGGCTCTGCTGGGGCTGGGCTTGCTGTAGAGAGCTGGGAGTCAGGCCTTGTGTGAATGGGAGCGGGAGGAAATGCTTCCCTTTGAGCAGGGCCCCGAGCACAGGCACTCATCTGCAGGTCCATAGATCACTGTCTGGGAGCCCACATCAATGACCCTGTGATGTGCGGGGTAGAAACTGTCCCAGAAAGGGTCAGTTCTGCTTCATCCTGTAAGTGAATGCTCCCGGTAGCTCTAAGCTGAGCACAGACCAAGCACCTCCATGTTGTATGAAACCCTATTTAAAGCTTTGCAGGAGCCACCACCATGTGTCCTTGGTTTTCAGCTCAGCTCTCTCTAATTTTAGCGTGGTTTCTGCAGGCTTTAATTTGCCGGCACGGCAGCTTGCATCAAACCCTGGGACAAGTCCTTCAGAACTGTAGCTGTTGGTCAGATCGGTTCCTTTTCCTGGGAATGCAGAGCCATCCTTTGTGTTCTACTGTGTGTCTTCACTGGGCAGGTGTAGTGTGACCTGCCCAGAAGTTACGGAGGAGCCAAAGGATGGGAGATGCGGTGGTTGGGGGGGAGAGCACATTGGAAGGCTGTGGGTTAGGCTGGGCAGAGCCTAATGGGAGAGGTCTGGCAGCCTGGAGGAGAAGCTGCTGTGGGTGGTTGGTGGCAAAGTGCAAAATCAGGGAAGTAAAGGAGCATAAACTCCAGACAGCTCGAGAGGCGCTTTGCTGAGGTGCAGTGTTAATGGATCAAGCTAGGGTGAATAAAGGAGGAGAGGAAGCCATGAGCTCAGAAGGAGAACATTCTTCATCCCTTGGTTCACTTGTATCGAAAGAGAATGGATACATGGCTGCAGGAGGAGCTTATGGGAGGAAAATGCCTTATTTTATTGTTCTCCTTGAATATTTTGCTGGGGAAAAGAGATGTAAATGAGAGCAAAGAAAACCCGAGGAGAGCAAGTTTAACCCTTTACAAGTGTATGAGAGAGCGGGCAGGGAAGATGGGAATGTGTCTCGCTTGGGTGAAGGACGGCGACACCGTTGATTGAAATCCAATAAAGGAGATGTGTGGAATGCCGGAGGGTCTGCGTGAGCTGTGCGAATTCCTGGGGATGGGAAGCAAACACTTGGCTTTATGTCATGTTGCTTGTCAGTCGTTACTGGTATTCAAGGATGTGCTTAGGATGTAAAGACATCCCTGTGGAATCTTTGATGCTGGGTTTATCACTGGAGTGTGATGTTTGGAAGATGTGACACAGACCGTAAATAGAGCAATATTCCAGGTAGAAACATGTATGGGAAGAGCATTTGGATGCACAGAAATGCAAGGATCATGCTGTGTGGCATGGGGAGCAGCAGAGCACAGCGTGCCCGTCTGCTTGCTGCCAGTAGGACTTGTGGGCTGTGGGCACTGACCTCGAGTCACGGAGCTGATGCTCCATTCCCTGGAGAGCGCTGCTCCGAAGTGGAGAATTGAGTGGGATTTAAAGCTCTGGGGTTGTTTTTCAGTGGCTGATGTTAAAATACTGCTTGGTTGGTGGCTCTGGTTTGGTGCTTTCTAAATTTCCAGTTGACTTAGGGAAGATTGTGGAAGACAGATGATGGTGTGCCAGGAGGAAGGTGGCATTCCAGAAGCTGCTCTGAGAGGAGCCCATGGTCCTAGCGGATGTGTTCCTCACTCATGCTGTGTCTGAGTCACACAAGAGGCCATCACCAGAGCTGTCCTTCCGTTCTGCAGCGTGCATGGATTCATCCGTAGCAGGTGTTGGGTCTTGGCTGAGGCTGGAGGTGAGCAGGCGCTGGTGGGACCTGAGCTGTCAGGCTGAGGATGCCCTGTGAGGAGGCGAGAGGAGCTGTTGCCAGAGGCCTGGGTACCTTTGGTGGCCAAGGAGTGGAGCTGTGGCTGCAGGTCCCAGTGGCAGAGCATGAGCCAGCAGCAGTGGCAGGGCCTGGAGCTCGGGCTTCAGCTCTCCCCAGGTCAAGCCCCACCAGTCCCTCCCCCTGCCTGCTTCTCCTGTGTCACCTTATTCCCAAATATACATAAACCCTCTCCATCCAAACACCGTATGTTCTGTTTCCAGCACTGTGTTCCCATCTTCACTGTTGTTCTCAGACCACGGAAGAGTCTTTCGGGCAGAGGCCCTTCACCATGGTAGATGCTTTGTGAGATGTTTCTGCTCATTCGTACTCTTGACACAAGGGCTAGGACAAGCTGGAGCACCGCTGACAGGAGGGGAATGTGGGGATGGTTCTGGAGCGATGCCTGGAGGCTGGGGGAGCTGGTGATGAAGTGGATGAGGCTGGGGAGTGGAACACGACGCAACATGGAGGGGCCTTTTGGTACCCGGTGGGCAGCTTTGCTTCATGAGACTAAAACCTGCTAAAGGAGTTCGGTGTCAGAGTCTTGTTGTACCTCGTGTTTGGTTTTGCCTCGGCTGTTCGATACGCTGATCCAGCTGCACAGTGCGTGCCCTGGGTGTTTCCACCTCTGGGAATGCTGCAGCTTTGCTGTGGTTCCAATAACAGTCCCTGCATCTGAAAGCCTGAGCACTAAATTGGTGCCTTTCAGCAGTTCTCTCATTACGTGAGACATTTGCTGTACTTAACAAATGGTTCTTATTCTTGCCAGCGCCTCAGCCCGGTGTTTTAGGCCCGTGGGTGTCAGGGAACAGAACATATTTCTGTGTCTGTGAATGTGATCCCACACGTTGTCTTTAAGTGGGAAACTGTTCACAGCCCTTACATGGCGAGGGATCTTTTCCCAAACCCATCCTGCTCTCTCCGGCAGCAATAACGCTGTGTTGTGTTCTGGTGCTCTGCAGCCTGGATACTGGTGATGAACCAGAAATAGGAAATGCTCCGTCTTCTTTGCCTGGCAGAAGTCACCTGCTCTGGCTTGTAATCCATTCAGGAATTGTTTCTAGAAGTGCTTGATGGCTTCCAACAGCTATCAGTGGGTAGGTGCCAAAATCGGAGACAGGAACCTGAGAGCAGCAAAGGTGCTGTTTCTGCCGAGTGCTGGGCATCTCTTCTTCATCTTCACTGAGTTCGCACACTCCTCCTCACATGCAGCCACTTGGACAGCAGAGTGGCAGCCTCCTGCCCGTGCAGGCAGCCAAGCACTGTAGGAGAAGCGAAGGTGTCTGCATGTCATGGCACAGGGACGCGTTGCAGAATGATGTGCCATGATTCCAGAAGGTGTCCTGTGTGTTGTGCAGTGAGCTTTGTGAGGTACATGAGCTACCAGAGCACCTCGTGATGTTCTGAATGAATGCTGGTGAGAGGCTGGTTACAAATTCATGAGCATATGAAACAAAGGGTGAAGGGTCCTTCAGGGTGATGGAGGAGCACTTCAGATGGATTACCCTCAAATAGACTTTGTTGAGGAATGCTCATTTTTGCATGAAATATTCCTGCCGGTGGCAGAACACCCCCAAATCCTCTTGGTTTGTGACAGAAAGGCTTTGTGATGCTTGTGGCCATGCACAGAGGAGGAGGAAGAGGTGCGAGGCTTCACTCATGCTAGTTGCTGGGAAAGCCAGAGGTTGAGGCTGGATGGAAGGATGGATGGATGGGTGGATGCACTGCTGCTGGAGCTGTCAGGAGCTGTGCCATGGTCCCCCAGCAGTATGGCACAGTGCCACCTGCCTTTGGAGGCTCCTTGCCATATGGATGTTTCAGTGCAAAGCCTGTGTGGTCACCCAGCTGGGGTGTAAAGGGCACTCGAGTAGTGTGAATGGGAGAGAGGGAGAGCATCCATGGGCATGGGTGCTGCTACCTGTGGGTGAGCAGTGTCATCTCGAGAGCTTTCATGACCACCCTTGTTTTGAGTAGGGTGTGTGTTGGTCCCCTCCTGCATGGCAAGAAGGGAAGAAGGTGGCCTAGTGTGGAGGCATGGAGGAGTGAGGGTCTGTGGGGAGAGGAGAGAATCAACTGGGGGCTGGGGAGCAGCCTGAACAGGAGTCCAGGACCCTCTTGTACTTCCTGGGCTCATGGTCACATCCTGCATTGCTTTGGTAGCCTTTGCATGCTTTCTTCCTTTGTTTATCAGTGTTTTGTCCTGCGACAGATTAGGAAGTACTGCTCCAAAGGCTCATCGTGCAGAATGTCCTGCACCTCTGTGTCCTTGGATAGCACTGGGTGCCTGCAGTGACTTCTATCATAGGCCAAAGGCTCATTGTGCAGAATGTCCTGCACCTCTGTGTCCTTGGATAGCACTGGGTGCCTGCAGTGACTTCTATCATAGGCCAAAGGCTCATTGTGCAGAATGTCCTGCACCTCTGTGTCCTTGGATAGCACTGGGTGCCTGCAGTGACTTCTGTCATAGGCCAGAGGCTCATAGTGCAGAATGTCCTGCACCTCTGTGTCCTTGGATAGCACTGGGTGCCTGCAGTGACTTCTGTCACAGGACTCGGGGGTCTACCAGATCCCATCTTCTGCTCCGAGGAAAGGATGTGTCTGATGCACAGCACAGGGATGTAGCTGCCTCTGGAGCCCTGTGGTGTCACTTGTGTGGAAGCTGTCATTCCCTCCGGCTCTGAGCACAGCAGAGGTGCTGCTGTTGATTCAGACACACTCATTGCCTCCTGAATTCAGATGTTGTGGTCCTGTGTCTGGGCAGGAAGATGAATCATTGCAGTGCAGGTATTGAGTTATGGTGGTATCAGTAGCATCCCAAGGTTTAATAATCTTCTTGGAAGCTCCACAACTGCGCCAAATTCATTTATGCACACAGGTGACAGGGTTAGTTTTTAAGGTGGGGTTCAAGTATCAAACCAAACGGGATCAGAAATGCCATGAAAGTCTTTATGACTTCGAGTGTCTTCTTGGAGTGGCAGTCAAGTAGAACCACCCACTGCTTTCTGAGGGGAAGAAGCAATGGGAGTTTTGGGATGAACTTCAATGGTTTTCTGAACGTTTTTTAGCAAGTACTTAACAGAAGAACTGTTTTCATGAGAAATGCTAGAACGTAGACATGTTCTATTTGTAGTCATGTATTAATATGGTCTATATAACAACGTGGTTTGTGGTTTATAAGTGTCACCTAGGGCAGAGGATTTGGCTCAGAACCATCTCCGGGACAAAGACAGTCTCCATGGGCTATCCCAGGCTTACATCCAAGTGGGGAACAATGAGACCAAACCTCAGTTAACCACATTATAGGGCAATCATAGAATCCCAGCCTGGTTCATATTGGAAGGGACCCTAAAGTTCATCCAGTTCCAACCGCTGCCACGGGCAGGGACACCTTCCGCTGGAGCAGCTTGCTCCAAGCCCTGTCTAATCTGTTCACATGCACCTATTTGTAGGAGCTTTCCTAGGGCCATAAAATAGGGTTTTCTTTCTTTGTTCCACGGTTGCAGATGCTGCAGCATTTTTCTAAGGGCTTTTTCCCCCGGTAAATCCATGTTTCCGGACTTCTGCCGAAGTATCTGTGAAAGAGGCCACGCTAAAGATGCCCAGTGCCGCACTGGCCTCTGGTAGCACATCTCCTTTCAAATCTGGGCGCAGAAACTCCTTTAGCACAAGCATTCTGTGCATTTCCCAAGGCTCCCCGGTGTCCGTGCACCACTCTGCCACAGAAGGGCATTCCTTTTAATGGGATGTCATTAGCACTCTGCCGCTGAATGATTATTTCCATTTATAATGGCAACAATATGTTAACTTCCACAAGTTAAGGACTGAGATCCTGGAGCTGCCAGTCAGCGCGCGAGGGCTGCTGGCGCTCTGTAATCATCGCTGCTATTTCTGGGTGGCCAGATTTAGCATAAATAGGTGTGATGCAAAGTGTCATTCCATATTTAGTCCTTGTCCAACACATCTTAGTTTAGGGATGGTGCTTTTTGCATAAAATGAATGAAGAAACTCAACCTGTATCCATGGGGAGGGTGGGGAAAACGAAACAAAACCCACTTGTATCGTTTGCTTCTCTCCCCAGTTTCAGTTTAATTTACCTGACTCGCAGCATCTCCATGGCCTCCTCTGCACTCGCTCCAACAGCTCCACATCCCTCTTGTGCTGCTGCCCCAGAGCTGGATCAGGACTGCAGGGGGGGTCTCCCCAGAGCACAGCAGAGGGGCAGGATCCCCTCCCTGAGCTGCTGCTCACACTCTGGGGGTGCAGCCCAGTGCACATGGGTGGCTTTCCAAGCACATGCAGCTAAATGGGACTGCGTTGATTGGCCCTGGATTTGGCTCTGCTCTGTAGCTGGCTTTAGAAATGCTGAGCTCTACAGCCCTTATTCTTTTACTCAGAGTTTGGACTTAACATAGTCCTAAGGTTTCTTTATTCCCTTTACAATGGTGTTTTTTCCACCTTTCACTATTTCATGTTGTGTTGCAGCAGAAGGGCTGTCTTGTGGTTACCTTCATTCTGTGCTCCAATGCCCCCTCAGCCCCACTGCCTTACCCCAGGGAGCAAAACTGGGATAAGAGTAAGGAGGTGGGAGGTGGGTGTTGCCCAGGACTTGCATCTCCTCTGGGCAGCTCCTGCAATTGGGACATCATCTGTGAATTCGGATAAAGCAGAAGCAACCTCATCGGCGCTGGCTGGTGGATTAGCCTGAGATTAGGTAAATCTTAATTGCTCCTCCTCGGTTTGAGTCTGACTGGTCACCCTGAACTCATGTGCGTAAGTTACACGGTCACTTAGGGAGCAGCTGCGCAGTAGCATGAACGTTCTGTGCCGTTGGGAGTTATTCCCTGCTGCCAGATGCATTTGGAGGCCTCATTTTTGCACAAGGAGCTGCTCCCAATCCATCTTCTCCATGCCACCAGGGTTTGATGGATATCTATCATGCTTCTTCCCCCCAACTCATCTCTTTTATACACTGACCTACTTAGTGACTCTCCGCAGAGGAGTCTGTACCTTCACCCATCCTTTTCATCCTGTTCTGAGCATTTCTCATCCCTGGTATGTCCTTCCCTTCTATTTCAATGAGGGGACCATTTCTTCATCGCTTTAGAACAGCTCTTGGAAACCTTCAAGCAAAAGAAATTGGGTCCTTTCTGAAATACCTCACATTTTTCTAGTCCATTAGTCTGAATGTGCTGACTTTGGCAGCATGGGGTGAGCTGCATGAAAAAACATAACCGATATTAACAGAAATATAACATTAACGGAATATAATGAGTTTGTTCTTAATAAATGCTTACCTAAAATACAATACCTTGAAAGAGGAATGTTCGTCGTTGACAAGAAAGGCAGAGGAACAATCATTATCTTGCTAATGAACTGATAAGTCTGACTATTAAATCATGTACAGAAGCTACCTCTGAGCTCCTCTCCAACCTCTTTCTCCATCTAGTTGACAGTAAGAAAAAGCACTTTAACACTGAGTACAAAATATATTGTCAGCCCCTGTCTCTAACACCCGATGTGTGTGTATATATATGAATATAGATTTATATTAATGCATGCATGAAAATCTGAAATCACACTGCTCATAGAGGTTGCCCCGTTCTCACGATAGGGGAAGCCCTGGAAAGTCTCAGCAAGTAAAATGCAAACCATTAAGGAGTTTTATGACTTTCAAATCCTTCGTCAGTGGGGGGCCAGGGTTTCATTTTTACCTCCTGTGGTTTCTTCATTCCCTCTGAAGGATGTGTAGTGGAATGAAGGGTGTGTAGTGGAATGAAGGGTGTGTAGTGGAATGAAGGATGTGCAGTGGAATAATTTGCCCTGGAGCAGGTTAAACTGGGATTGGGGTGAGCAGAGCGTGTTTCAGGTGATATGTGTGTTTAGGAAGTGTCATCGTACGTATTGGGCAGGAGGCAGTGGCTGAAGGCAGGGACTCCATGCAGCAGCATGGAAGCAAACGGCACAGTGAAGAAGTCTTAGAGCTGAACTGTTTTCTCCTCCAAAGAGCATTAGTGTTCCTTGTTGTATTGCAGAAGAGAAGGGTCTCCTTTTGCTGTGTCTCTTTGCATGTGGGTCTCCTTGGGCTGTGTTCAGTGTCCTCAGACTCGTTGTGAAGGGGCGGTTGCTCCTCAAGCCTGTGTGTCCCAAAGACCCCATTGAGGCACATTTTCATAGCAGCCCAGTTGCTGTTTCAGGGTGTTTATAAGCGACTTGATTTTCCCTGTAAGCCCTCAGCGCACAGAGGCTGCTGCAGAGACCTGCACTGCTCCTGCTCTCCCTGGAGCATGGCAGGTACCGGCCTCATGCATGAGGGGTGGCTTTGTGAAGACCCGAAGGCAGAGCTGCAGGGGTGGATGCTGGCTCTTGGAAAGCTGCTTAAGGGTGGGTTTCTTCTTTTCAAATCTAACTGAAGCATCTCCATAAAAACCCAATCTCTTCAGGCAAACAAGGAGTTTTCCAGACCTGCTCTGCGCTGCTTCATGAAAAAGCTTCCTCGTCTAGTTCAGCCTGAAAAAGGCTTCCTTAGAGCAGCTCCCAGTGCCTAAAGGGGCTACAGGAAACCTGGAGAAGGGCTTTGGACAAGGGCCTGTAGGGACAGAACAAGGGGAATGGCTTTAACCTGCCAGAGGGGAGGTTTAGATTAGATTCGTCTGTGATTCTATGATCTGCCAGACTTTAGGTCCTGAACTGAATTTTCCCAGTTTATTGCTTCCCTGATAAATGTTTTCTTCTCAAGACTGTTAAAACTAGAGGGGGAAACCACACTCTCCACCAAGGGTAGTAACTTCTGATGGTTCCTTCTTTGTACTTTTGTTGTGATTTCATTTCATAGAATCCCAGAATCCCAGCGTGGTTTGTGCTGGAAGGGAGCTTAAAGCTCCTCCAGCTCCAACCCCTGCCACAGGCAGGGACACCTTCCACTGGAGCAGCTTGCTCCAAGCCCCTGTGTCCAACCTGGCCTTGAACACTGCCAGGGATGGGGCAGCCACAGCTTCTCTGGGCACCCTGTGCCAGCGCCTCAGCACCCTCCCAGGGAAGAGCTTCTGCTTAAGAGCTCATCTCAGTTTCAACCAACTCTTCTCTAAGAAATGCAGGGGAAAAACTGAAACCCTTTTTTTTTGTGTGGTTGCTGTGGCTTTGAAGACGTTCTCTGTGTTATTTCCTGACCACTGAGGACTACATATTCATAGCTGAGAGCAGAGATCAGCCAGAACCTTGCAGCAAACCCGAGGGCGGGTGTCAGATGTGCAGGTTTGTAGAGCCCGTTGCCGAGGTGAAGCAATGAGCTCTTGCAAAGCAGCAGTAGTAGGCACCAACTACAAACTCCTTTAGCATCCCTGGTGCAAAGCTGTGCTGCAGAAGGCTTTTTGAGATGAACTGCTTGCAGAAGAGCGTTGACCTGCCCTGGGTTGCAGGAGGTAAAGTAGATTTTGGTTTGATGCTGTGGTGAGGCTCTTGCACTGTGTTTTCCTGCTTGATCCAGAGAGCAGCAGAAAGTGTGCTTGGAAATTGCATGGTGAAAAAGCTATTAATATTAAGGCACTTTCTCTTGTTTTCAGCTGTGAACTGTAATTTACTATGATTATTTGTTTCCTAATAAATTGTATGGAGCTCATCTCAACATCAAAACACATTAAGCTCTTTGCTCTGATGTCTGTTATGCAGGCTAATTTAATTCATCTTTAGAAAGGAGTTTATGACCAGACGCATGAGATTTGACTCCAAGATATCACGTGCTTGTCCTCTCTGTCTGGTTATACCCAGAAGGTCAAATTCTGCTTCTCTTTATCCTCATAATTTAATTGAAGTCAAGAGAGCTGCATAGGTACTAACAAAAGTACACTCATTAAATAGTGTGGTATGGGAAGGTTTGAGGATGGTAGTGTGTGAATGGATTGGAGAAAGCCATCCACTGGTGTTTGTCTTAAAAAAGCTTCCAACATTTCAGTTGTAGCAGCTACTGTTTAGCTCATGGGATTAAAATAGGGATTTTAAATCTAAATAGAAATAAAATACCGAGTAGTGACACCATTTAACTGCAGACATAACGTGAATGCTACTATTAATTAGTGAAAAAAGCTTATGAACATGACGTTGTGGAGAGGAGTGTTTTCTATTAGAATGCTTTGAAAGCAAAGATAGTCCACAGCTGAACAGTGTTTGAGGTCGCCCTCCCACTTGTTGTGTGTCTACTTTTCTGCTCTATTTGCTTATCTTCCCAAGCTGTGATGGGACAAATTCTGCTCTCACATATTATCACTGGGAGCTGGTGCTAAGTTTGTGTGTGCAAAGCAGAGGTTTGTCCCAGGCCCCCAGGGAGCAGTGAGCTGATGGGATGCACTGGCCCTTGGGGCTGCACCAGTTTAAACCCCATCTGAGAACTTCAGGTTCAGAAGGTTGCCATCACTGTGGGTACCACTGAGGGGGTCAGGAGCCCTGTGAGGGGCCAGCAGACCCCAAGCAAGTGCATCAATGTGAGATAATGGGTCAGCTCACATACCATGGGCAAAACCAACCCTGGTTTTGCTTGCGTTGTGCTTGCTCTGGCCCAGCAGCATTTGAGGAGTTGGTTTGGATGGTTTAACAGCCACCCTACAAAAATAGCCCATGTCAGTATGTGTGTAATCGCGTTCTTCTCAGGGAAGAAAATAGAGCTGAAGGTGCTGTGCTGCTGCATCCTCACAGCTTCTCCTACACATGGTGTTGGCAGCCAAGCAGGGGCAGAATGAGACAGAACTCGGTGGTTCCACAAGGAAATAATTTATAAACACCCAGCCTTAAAGAAAGCATGCCAAGGGAGAAAAGTGGGTCTTCTGCAGTGCAGTAATGGCTTTGGAATGGAGTTCCTGGAGCAAAGACTTCAATTTCATGATATTTTTCATCTTGCGTATTTGTGATGTGATTGTCAGCAAGAAGTAAAGGGGGGAGCTTAGTGGTGGCCTTGGCAGTCCCAGGGTAAGGGTTGGACTTGATGGCCTTAAAAGTCTTTTCCAACCCAGCTGATTCTATTCTATGATTCTATGAGCAGAAGCCAGATTTGTTCCTAGTGGTTCTGAGAGTCCTGTAACAACGTGTGTTTAGTGATGTGCAATGGAGATAAAGCAACTTACACTACACAATAGGAATGGAAGTATATCAGAGATCAGTTAGGTTGCTGAAGTGTCTTTGACAGACCCTGTATTTAAGGGCTTATGGTTGAATATATCTTGGTTTTCTGTTTTGTACTGAACATTGCTGGGTTCGTTACATCTAGGAACTGCTGCGTCTCTCCTTTGGAATCATAGGATTAACCAGGCTGGAAAAGACCTTTAAGATCATCAAGTCCAATTCTTTACCTTCCGCTTTCACTACTGTAAATCCGGTTATTTCTTTGGAGTTACCACATAATTGCAGCTCTGTGATTCATGATGAAAGGGAGGTATAGGAACCCATAGTGAATGCAGAGCAATGCGCAGTCAGCCCATGAGTTGCACTGAATGAGGACCCCACTCTACTTTCCTTGATGGTAAAAGATCAAGGATCCAGGTGAGGTTTCAGGTCTTAGGAGCAAACCTCGCGGTGAAAGCCCCAGGATCAGTGGGAGGCTCAGCTCTGAGAAGGACCTGCAGGTCCGGGTGATTTATAGTCCATCCTTTGAGCAAACTTGGTGTCTCATGGATGGTTACAGGAGACGATGACATCTTCCATTTTGTTGTTGCTGTTTTTCTGGGCTTTGTTGTGCTCTTGCAAGTGTGTGATGGCTCGAGCTGAAAGAACTCCCAAACAGCTTAATTCATTTTCTAAAGCCATTGAGGAAAAGAGGAAATTCTGAGTCACTTCGTGCTTTCAGCATCACGAACACAAACTGGATCCTGATCCAAAGGTTCCCTGAGATCATGAAAGCTTGCATCAACTTGCATGAGATGTGAATGCGGCTGCCAGAACGTATGTGTTGAGCGCAGCTTTATCCGAGGTTTTCTTCTGCACAGAGCTAATACAGGGTTTTAACAGGCTGACATTCATACTGGAAATGGTGCGTAGTGTAATGGAAGTAAGGTGAGGGATCGTTCTGGGATGCCTTTCACTGCTTCAAAAACTATTCCGCACAGTGCCATGCCTTGATATTTCATTTTATGCTCCAAAACTTTGTTTGGCAACACCAATTAGAACAGCTCAGTGTGATTAAACCAAGTGTCGGTTGTGGGGAGGGCCAGTCTGGTTTGAGTTGTGTGTGGTGGAGGGGAAGGTTGTGGCTTTTTAACCAGAGATTGGCCAAAGTACTTTGATGTTCAGCAAAAAATGACAGGAAAAGGGGGAAAACCTCCCCAAACCCCTTGAATGCACTCGATCAGCACGGGGAGGTGAGCAAACCAGGGCGGGTGGCTGATGAGGCAGAGCAGCTCTGCTGCTGGGCTGGAGCTCCCCAGCCAGCATCCAGCCTTCATGTGGAGGAGTCTGCACCCGCGGTGCCTGCAGAGGATTTCCACACCATTGGAGTTACATCAAGTACTCGCCCACTGCCTTTGCATTAGGTTGGCACAGATGAGCTTGTTTGTTGGTGTTTACTGGTACAGAACAGCTCGAAAAGCTTCGTCATTGGACTTCTCTGCTGAGATCTTTAAATAGCAACAGGCATCATCATCTTATGCACCAGAGCGAGTGATGACCAGAGCTAACCAAAGCATAGTCACAGGCCAGTTAAATGCGGATAGTGAAGTGTCTTCAAGCACTGTCCCATAGGCGTTGATGCTCGAGTGCTCACATTGGCCTTCCCACAGCTTCTGAGCACAGCTCCAAAGACAAGTTGATTGATTCTTGGCTGATATTTAGCACACAGGCTCGCAAGTTTTTGTTGGCATAACTAGATTTCCATAGAAGACAACTACTGGCTGAGATCTTTAGGTACATTAAAATAACAGCGCTTTCAAGTATCGTCTTAAAGGGCCTTGTGGCAAACGTAAGCATTTTTGTCAGAAGTGGCATTAATATAGTTGATCCATACTGTGGCCGATCCACAATACATCCATTAATGTGTGATGGGCTGCAGGACACCTCTCTGTCCCTGATTTTTGTTTATATCCTATGAAAGCCAGCTTGGTTTTCCCATTCTCCTTGCAGAATACAGTTGGCAAAGGCATATTGTGGATGTTGGGAGAACAGCCAAGCAGTGGCACAGCTTGTCCATGTGGCTGATACACTGGGGTCTGCCTAAGGGTGCTGCAGGGCTGTGCTTGGTGTGGCTGAGGCAGGTCTGCACTGATGACAGCTGCCTGGCCCTGCTACTGCTGAACCCAGGACAGTCAGGTAGCACTGCCAAGGAGTGCCCTAAAATTGCTTGGTTTTAAACTTGTGGTATCTTCCATGGTGTGGCTGAAGAGGAATTTGTTTGCTTTCAGCAGTTTCTGTTTGGGGTTTTTTTTTTGTCTTCTATTGAGAGAGTGAAAAGCATTTTCTCTCTTGGTAAAAGATTAGCAGCAAAAGCCTCCGGAATGCATCCGTAAGGACTTCAGCTTTAATAACTACTTCAAGGGGTCTTGCTTTAGCTGTGCTTAATCTTAAACCAAGTCTGAAATTCCAAAGTCATGGAATCCCAGCCTGGTTTGTGTTGAAGTGAACTTAAAGCTCATCCAGTCCCAACCTCCTGCCACAGGCAGGGACACCTTCCACTAGAGCAGCTTGCTCCAAGCCCCTGTGTCCAACCTGGCCTTGAGCACTGCCAGGGATGGGGCAGCCAGAGCTTCTCTGGGCACCCTGTGCCAGCGCCTCAGCACCCTCATAGGGAGTGTGTTGGAGGACTCAGAAGAACTTGACAGGCATTAGTGATGGTGTCTCTGATGATGATGGTAATTTTCAAATCTGTGTTTGGCCAAATGGAAGAAGACAAAATGAAATTTCCTCTTTAAGCTCTTCATGGGTTATTATTTATAAGGCAAAGTGTCTAAAGACTGCCTATAAATAAATAACATCTACACATGGGCAATAAAGTGTTTATGAATAAAAATGTATAATTACCCCAGATTTGGGCTACTGCAGATTACTGATCCCACTGCGTCCAGTGGGCAGCCACAAAGACTTGATAACCTCTGTGAGAGGGGATGTAAACTGCAGTGAAAGGTAAAACCTTCAACTGTCCTTGGACACCAGTGTATGTCCTCCGCTATGAACATTCCCACCATTTTCCTTCTAGGATGCTGCATTTGTTAAACAGAAGCAACTGGAAGAAGCAGCACAAAACCCCAGTAGTGTAAAAACCTGGAATGTTTGTACTGGATCCATAGCACTGGCAGCTTGCAGACTGAGTGCTTGTCTTCAACAGGCTATGGGATGCCTGGGCTTTATGGCCTGCCTGCTGTTCCCAGTGTGGAAAGTCATCTGCTACCACTAAAACCATTTATCAAGGCCTGGCAAACGGGAAAGATGAGTGATCACATCATAATGCTTGCTTTCATGGCCTAGAGATGCCACTGTGATTTAATCATTCTCCTGAGTTAGTTATTATCGCACCCGTAGGTCTCCGCTGCTGCAGGAACCCTCCTGGGGCTGATCCAGGCACTGTCCCAGGTGAAATGAAGCTGCAAATTAGAGCAGCGTGAGCCTTGGTTGGGCCTGAGCTGTTACTGTGCCTGGAGAGGGGCCTGGCTCCAATAGTGAACAATCTGGCTCATAATTAGTATTAAAAGGGAAATCAAAAGGAGAAGACGGGTCACCTCATGCACGCAGGCTCATGGCCACCAAGCCCTAAACACTTACTGTCACACAGAGGACCAACATTTGTCTCTCTTAAGAGTGATGACTGCAGCACAAAGCAGGTTGAAGGCACACGGGTGAGTAGACACTGATTTTCCAGGCATGGTTTTGTAGCCAGGGACCACTCAAAACAAGGACAGATACCACAACTTAGTCCTGTTTCTTATGGATCGTGCCTAACCCAAGTATGTCTGTGTGGATGCTTCTAATTTTCAGTTTCTAAGGATGCCATGCACTAAAATGATGAGATTATTACTATCTTACATGAATATCTACTGTCTAAAGTTAAGATATTTTAACTTTTACATACCCTTCTAGACCTTAGTTCATAATGGCAGATTTAGCAAGAACCTCTTCCGCTCTTTGGGTAGGTAAGGCAATGTCATCATTTCAGGGTATTATAGAACTATTGCTGCTAATTCCGTAACTCGTGCGCTCTGAATCACAGTAAACAGCACTAACAGTAACTAATGCTGTTTTGTTTGGCTGGGAACTGGGAACTGCTTTCAGTGGGGTGTTTTATTTACCTAAGTTAGATTTTCCCCTTTCAAAAGACACAAAACCCCCGCTTGTTCCATAGGCTCCTTGCTTCCCTGTGCAGGTGATGAGGCACTGGCGCAGGTCTCTATGAGGCTGTGTTTACCCTCTGCTGGGTGCTTCATTTTACTGTGAGAAGAAGAATTCATCTTTCTTCAGAACCACTGGGATCTTAAATAACATTCATTTAGACATTAATGGTGTTTATGGAAGCAAGGGGCCTCACCTTGGTGTTTCACTGTAGGTTACAGTGGCATTGAAACAGAAGGCAACGGGAGAGCCTGCCTCCACCTGCGTGGCTTGAGGAGGTTCATGCGTTCCGTGTGGAGCACTGTGGGGCTGGTGAGTGCTTGTGATGCAGGACCACGCTCCGGGCAGGCAGCGCCTGCTCCCGCTGCGCTTCAGAGGGAAGGCAGATAAGGCAAAGCTGGCATGTGCTGTCAGCTCTCGTGGAATGCAGCCATGGAGTGACAGTTGTCGTCTTGCCCACGCTGCTGCGCAGTCATATCCATTTCCCTGACCTTTTATCTCTACCTTTCTCAACGGGGAAGCGCCGTGAGCCCTGAGGAGCCGGCAGCTGTGGGAAACCCTTGAAGTGTTGCCAATAAATCTGAGGAGATGAGAGCTGGATCTTGTCCGTGTTTCTAACGCTGCGCTCATCTCTTGATTAGCGATTCAGACCCGCGTTCTGCTCCTCTCCATCCCGATACGTGCTCGTTTATGTAACTCCTCTTGGGCTGGCGCTGCTGTCTGTCTTGTCAGAGCTGGTGCTGGAGCAGCATTAAGACGCGCTCTTCAAAAGCATGTCTTTAGCTCTTGCATAAGACAGAGCTTGTTTCCAAACGGGGGTGCAGTGACTAAATATTTGAGAAGCCTGAGCCCGTGTGCTTCAGCGGTTGGGTTTGGGGGCTGTTGTTTTAAGGTCCATTGGCATTAGCAGGCACTTTCCTATCAATCGGTCTGTATTCTCCCCACCAGCTGGAGCCTTTCCAGTCTGGCCAGGATGGCCTTTGTTTATTGTGCATTGGACGCGTGTTTCTTTGTGCTTGACAACAGAACAACAGTTTTATTCGTCCTTTTAAGTGGATGAGGCTGTAAGGGTGAGATTAAACCTAAGGGCAGTCATTTTACCTATTCTGACACCTTTTCCCCCAAAATGATGGTTGTGCCTTCTGCTGCAGCTCAGCAATCCCAAGAGTGGGAGGAGGAGGGATCCAGAATGAACTGGGTTAATATTTAAGCGCGGTTGAAATGCCAGCTTGTGGACTAACGCAGTTCACCAGTGCAGTAACAATACCTGCAGCTGATGGACTTCTTATGAACCTAAACACTTGCTAATGTAAGCATTTAAAGAACTTAGAAGGAATCCTCGGCCACTGTGAGCGTCCCTGAAAGGCTTTGTTCATTTTGATAATTTACAATGTTGCCTCCAGTTCCACTGGTTTTAAAAATACACTTCCCGGTTTGGGGAGAAGGAAACCTGTGGGAGAAGTGGAATCACCATTACAAGCGTGTTATGAAGTCTGATGAGTTAGATGGTTTTAATTTGTTTCATTTGTTAATCAGGGGAGTGTGGATTAATTAAACTTCCTATCCGCATATGTAGGATTTATTTTAGCTGATGAGCCTCTAAGAAAAAGGTTGGCAATGTGTCAGCATCTCCTCTGGCTCTGTGAAAGGAAGATGCATGGACTTAAAAAGAATTACCGAGGGAAGGCATCAATAGCTGTGCCCTTCATCCTGCTGGACAAAAAGCACAGTGAAAGGGAAACTCTTCTTCAGAGGAAGGCTGTGATAACTGACCTGTGGTGATACTGCAGCTTCTTGGAATTTCCTTATTCACTTTCCTCTCAAGCCAAGTGGATGCATCTTATCCTCCGTATAGTCA
This sequence comes from Amazona ochrocephala, assembly GCA_039720435.1. Classification (NCBI taxonomy): domain Eukaryota; kingdom Metazoa; phylum Chordata; class Aves; order Psittaciformes; family Psittacidae; genus Amazona; species Amazona ochrocephala. Next base: position 23,594,082 of record CM077887.1, read on the forward strand.
CCATTAATGAAAACCCTATAGTCCTGATGAGCACATCCGAGCATTTGTCACTGCTTTTAATTGACTTCTCCAGCATCAGTGTGACTCGGTGGACTTGGACAGCTTTCCTGTAGCTCCCGCCCTTTGAACGTCGCTTTTTCTGCTAACGTTTCACATTCGAGGTTTAATCTCTTGCAGCTTTATTAGGGAGAAATCAGCTTCTGCAGGAACTGAGCTGGGGAAGCGGGTATTAGGATCTTATCCCGATTCAGAAGAAGGATGCTGTCGCGGCTGGTGCTTTGGAGTGTGGGTCTCAGGGGTACACCCTGTGCAGCCTGGGTCATGGGAGCGGCTTCTTCCTGTGGGAGAGGGATCAGCTGCAGGGAGCACAGGCAGAGCAGGCTGATGGTTTTACTCTCCATTTCGTATTCCAGATGTTCTAATACTCCAAACAAATACTGCTCCCTGCTCTCCCAGAGTCATACTGCAGAGCAGAGGCCGGACAGGAGCTGGGACTCTCCTCCCTTTGAGTTTCTCTGATGTGTTTGACCACATTTGCTTGTTCCCCCATGTTGCTTGACTGTACTGAGCAGTTGGATACTGGTGCTTTTTTGCCCCCTGTTTGGCCATGTTGTTGTTTGCTTGTTCCCTCCTGTTCAGCCAAGGGCTGCTGCCTGCTCCTTCAGTTGTTTCCAGCTCAGCTGGTTTTGATTCACTTGCACAGAAATGATTTCATGTCTTCTTAAGTCTTTGGATGAGAGGTAAAGTAACAAAGGGCCCCAAACTGGGACCTGGATTAGAACCACACTCCTCCTGTGGTGGTTCCCCAGGCTTCTTTTCTAAACTTTTCTCTTATGAGTTTCCAGTCAATTTAGTGTAATACATCCATTATAACATCCGGAGTTCTCAGAAGCTGTGCAGTAGTAAATCCACTGCCTGCTGAATTACGTTGCTTTGCCACTGGTCCTGTTATGCCCCAGACCAGTAATCCCATCAGAAGAAATTTGCTAGGCTGGTTTGACACTGCATTTTTTGGTACACACGTGTGCTGGTATTAGTTTTATTAAGCTGCTGTAATTCTTCATAAAGAGTGTTGTGCATTGCTTATTCCATTACATTGTGCAGGATCAGTGTCAAACTGACAGGCCTGTAACTGCTCAGATTATCCCATTTTCTCTATTAATCACTCGGTACAGCAGCTGCCTGGTCCATTCTGATCCTCCTTGCTGAGGACATGCAATATGTCATGCAGGAGGTTCTTGTAATTATACCTGTGACCAAATTATCGATGGTCTTTGAACGCAAGTAGAGGCTCCAGATGCCATAGAATCCCAGAGTGGTTTGGGTTGGAAGGGACCTTAAAGCTCCTCCAGCTCCAACCCCTGCCATGGGCAGGGACACCTTCCACTGGAGCAGCTTGCTCCAAGCCCCTGTGTCCAACCTGGCCTTGAGCACTGCCAGGGATGGGGCAGCCACAGCTTCTCTGGGCACCCTGTGCCAGCGCCTCAGCACCCTCCCAGGGAACAGCTTCTGCCTAAGAGCTCATCTCAGTCTCTAGAAAAGACAGCCCGGTATAAAGTAGAATGCGCAGAGAAGATTGGCCTGGGCTGTCCTGGTGGTTCTTGCTGAAATAAACCCCAGAGCATCCTGTTAATACTCATGAAGCCAATGCTGGAACACTCTACAGATGCATCAATATATTCACATCTCAGCGCATGATCAGTGTTTTACTCCTAGGTTTCTTCCTAAAATACTGGCAGTGCGCAGCAGGGCGGCCGTTCGGCCTGAGCACGTCTGAATCCGATTTGGAAAGCAAGCTAATTCCTGCAGCACACGGAAAACTGGGCTCACCTAGGTGTGATCCCAGCCAGAGCTGCTTTTGTCAGTGCTGGAAACCGCTCCAGCCTGGGTTTGCCTGCTCACCTCCTGCCTGTCCGCTTCTCCTCGCTGAGGCATCTCCCAGCAGAAGGCTGCTTTTCTTGGGATGATTTATCCCGGGTTATTTGCAGGATATGCACAAGAGCAGTAAAAGGGGATGGTATTTCCTGGCAACATATAAAAAGATGTAATGTTATTTACAAACTTAGGCCATGTCATTCTGTTTGCTTGCTTACAAGAGGAGCAATTCATCACCGCTCAGCAGTAAGGGAAGGGGTAGCAGCTATTGAGTTACCATTTGATTCTTCATATTTTTGGTTGGCAATTTGTCAGGAAATTAATACTGTAAAATGTAGTTTTTCTGAATGCGAACTACTCTGTAATGAAATGGCTTTTGCGGCTGATTTTACACACTGGCCTTGTACTGCAGGGAAATTCAGAGTTCCTCAGCTGTTTATGGCTTTTATCTCCTGAGCCATTGCCAGATCTGCAAGATAAGAAGATCTATTTTAAGAAAGGAAGAGAAATCCCCACTGCTGTGCAGAGACTATGAAAATGTCTTCCAGCTGATGCTAGGCTGTACTGAGGTGTTCCTGATGCACCAGGGCAAGACTGGCTGCCTTTGTTCTGTGTGTGGTGCAACTCAGAGGGAAAGTGATGTAAAGCTGATGCTCTGGTTGGTCTGCTGGAATAATTTAATCTGGGAGTCCTCTCTTATGCCAATTGCTCTTGTTCAGAAAAGCCTTTCAGGCGGTTGGAGACTGCCATAGCAAAGAGCTGTGTTATTTGGGAATTAATGTCCTGTAGTGACAGGACGAGGGGCAATGGCTTCAAGATGAAAAAGGGTAGATTTAGATTAGATATTGGCAAGGAGCTCTTCCCTGTGAGGGTGCTGAGGCGCTGGCACAGGGTGCCCAGAGAAGCTGTGGCTGCCCCATCCCTGGCAGTGTTCAAGGCCAGGTTGGACACAGGGGCTTGAAGCAAGCTGCTCTATGGAAGGTGTCCCTGCCTGTGGCAGGGGTTGGGACTGGATGAGCTTTAAGGTCCATTCCAACACAAACCAGGCTGAGATTCTATGGATCTGAAATAGCAGTTCTGCAAAGCCATCCTCCTCCGCCTCTGAGCTCGATGGCAGAGATCTCCCAGCCCTGTGGCTGCATCAGGGGCTCAGAAAAGAGGGACACACGGATGTCCTTCACTGGTGGGGAACGCTGTATCGTTATGTACGAGGAGGCTCTTAGGTTTTGCGTACAGAGGTTGCCATCCTGAATGCTGCTGTGTGATCAGGCCTGTTCTGAGCAGCAATAGAAGGAAGGTCTGGGGGTGGCTCTGGGCTGGTGGCTCATAACACATTGCTGCTCCATGCAGCCGTGGGATGGGAAGGCGTGCAGTGCCTCTGCTTTTGGTTTGCTGAAGGCTGGGGATGCCACTGTGGTGCAGCAGTGAAAAATGGGGTGTTTCCAAAATAGGGATGTTTCTCAGCAGAGTTCTTGTGGCTGAATGAACCCCTAGATTGGCAAAAGCTACTGGGGTAGGGGCTGCTGCAGGGAATGTGGTGGTAGAGAGGTCACTGAATTCCATGCTCATCACTGCTCATCATTGTGGATGATGTCTCTGAAGGACTGGAGATTGGGAGTTTATTAAACTGTGTGTTCAGAGGCTCTTCTTGAGGCATGTTTCTGTAGTGCTCTGGGCGTCTTGCAGTGCTGACAGGAGCAAGAACACCATTTAAGCTACAGCAAGTTTGCCAATTAAAGACTATGATAGGGATGTGATCTCGGAGGAGCTCCAGGGAGAGGGAAATGTGTTCTTTTCACCTTCGCATTTTGTAACTGTGCAGCTGAGGCCAAGGGAAGGGAGGAAGAAACTTCATCAGACTGCACGTGAGAGAAAAATCAGTCTGCGATTGCCATTGTGGTTGGAAATGAAGCTCATTTCTGGTGTTTCTGTAAGATGGAAGAGAGGAAAGGTTCCGGGAGGAAGTAAAGTATGAGAGGCAAAAAGGAATTAAGTGTTGGTTAATTCATTTATTCCCTTGCCCAAAGAGAAGCTGAACTCAGGATGCCCCTACAAGTTACATAGCCCTGGGACAAGGGCTGGGCCCTTGATTTCGAGGTCCCAGAGGAGATTCACTGTAGTAATTTCAGATAACTACTTTGGTTACATACAGTGTACATGGGACATTTATCTGGCTTATTTTGATCATTTTATCCTTTGTTCCAAGTTTTGCTATTCATCTATGCTTAAATGTTAATCAAGCTGACAGTGTAAACCAAGTTTCAGGTGGAATCCTAATGTTTCTAGTAAATCTAGGGTACTTAGATGATGTCTTTGTGCTAGGCAGTGAGGTGTGAGGATGAACTGTCCTCTATCAGCCCTCTGATAGAAAGGCCCGAATGTAAAGTGTTACAAAAGCAATAAGAAGTCGACATACCCGTGTTACATCTTTCATCTCTGAGGTCAGATTCCTACTTCGTAGTGCTTCTAAAACTCAGATCAGTTTGTTATCTTTTATGCTGTTGTTCCAATGATTTTCAAATAGTCAGGTCTGCCATCCATAGCGTTCTGTTAATGAAGTCACTTGGCTTATTCATTGGACAGTGATTTAAAAGTGATGGTGCTGTGATGACAGCAAAGCAAAAGGCAGTTACACAAAATTGAATGAGGGGAGATTTAGATGAGATGTTAGGAAAGAAAATCTCCACTACGAGGGCTTGGAGCAAGCTGCTGTAGTGGAAGGTGGTCCTGCCCGTGGCAGGGGGCTGGAACTGGATGAGCTTTAAGGTCCCTTCCGATACGAACCAGGCTGGGATTCTGTGGAAACCATGGGGCAGAAAGGAGACAAAGAAATTGCTCCAGGGCAGCGAGCTGTGCCTCAGTGGGGTAGCTCGCATGTACGTTAAATACCATGGCTTTACTGGTGGTCTGTGTCCTCCCCCTCCTGGCTCAGCACCCCCCTGCTGTCTGCTGGAGGAGAAGGGCAGATGTTGTTTGTACCTGCAGCCTGTGCATCTTCAGTGCTTCTCCAGAGTGCTGGTTCCTCCTTGGGCACAGGTTGGACTCCTCTGGCTTTGGTCCTGGACCACAGCCTGCTGCTTTTCCTGCCAGAATGGGGGTAAACTGCAAACCTCAGGGGTCCTGCAGCACTCTCTGCAGCAGGATGTGCACAGGTATGAGGCAGCACAAGCTAACTCACATTCTGTGTTTCGGAGCGTGGGGTAGGAGTGACTTCACACTGCAGAGAACGGGAGGTGGCACAAGGAAGGGGACGATCTGGAGCTGCCATGGGGACAGTGCTCTGCTGACAGCCCCACGGTGCCAGACGGCCATGGCACGCTGCAGGCAACGTGCTCTCGAGCAAACCTGCTTGAGATGGAAGCTGAGACGAGCTCTTTCGAAGAAGTCCTGGTTCTTGAGGCTGGCTGAGGCCAGCCAGCCCCGAGCTGCTCACCCGTCCCTTCTCCATCAATGTTTCTTGCCCTGTTCACTTCAGTACCAGAAACATCCTTTGCAGATCCAGCCAGTGTTCAGTTGTTGCTTCAGCTGTGAATGTTAAAGAGCATCAGAAGCCATGTGCATCTGGGAGAGTGAAGGCATTCTTTTTCTGGATCTGACCCAAAAATTCTAGTTGGTGCCTTGTGTTATACAGGAGAATGTCAGTGAGTTGGAGCAGAATCGCTTGTGACAGATACACATGCGCATCCACAGCCTCCGTGTGTATGAAGTTACGGAGGGCTCTTAAACGGGCTTGAACCGCTGCCTCTGAGCTGTCTGTAATGGGAACAAAATGAATCATTAATATTTAACATTGAGACGGGTTTCTCTTGACTGACTGTTGGAATTTAAGAATGAAAGTTGGTGTTTTGGGTTTTTAGCACCAGTTGGAGAATACTGTCCAGTGCGTTTGCGACAAAGACAGAAGTGCTGGTAGCTTTTTAGATATGTGATCCATTGCTGGGATGGAAGGAGAAGGGAGAAGCCAAAGATGAGCACGTACATGTGAACTTGCCATTATTCCGTATGGGAGGAGTGACTGAATGAAGCTGATGAGCAGGAGCAGTGATGCAGACATGCATAGCCTCAGGCAGTGACTAATGTTCAGTCGGTGTTTTGCATGAGTGAGTAAAAATGGACTTGATGTAATACTCAGTAATTTCCTTCAGAAGTCCGGAGCATCCACGGGGTGATGGAAGTCTCTGCTGTGCGTGCTGGGGCTGCCTTGTTCGGCCGGTTGAACTGGCCGTGCTGTCCTTCTCTCTCCCACCAAAGCTCTCTGTCGGTAGCCAGCCTGGAAGCTGAGGGCACGCTGCACCATCTCCCAGATCAGCTCTCTGCCGCTGGCTGTTGAGCCTGGCATGCGTTTTAATATAATTGAAATAGATGATAACAAAATTGCATATTGAATTGGCCTCCTATTTCTCACCTTAAAACGTCATTACTGTAGCGGTTAGAAGGTAGTTATCTTCCAATGATTTTCCCAACTTCCTGTATGCAAATAAGGAGATACCCAATAGCTTGGAAGTAGGCAGAAAAAGGCCATGGGAATTTCCAGGAGTACATTGCCATGCAGCTACACTGCATCGAGCACTTTGCCCTGAATGGGACTGATACACCATGAAACGTTGTGTAGAGTTTCAGTGGTGGTGGGATGGTGGATCTCCACCCAGGTAGCCAAGTCCCCAGCTGCTATGAACCGGGTAACTCTACCAAAGGACGAACCTGGCTTAGATCAGCTCAGATTTGACCTTTAATGTGAAAGATTACTCCTCATGTGGCAGCCGGCTTTTCTTGCCTGCGTTTTGTAAAATGGAGAGCTCCTTTTTGATGTGAGAGCTGTTATCTTCAGGTATCACCAGGGACTAAAACCCAAAGGTTTTACAGCTAAAAGCTTCATTCTGTTCTTTAGAAAGGGCTCATCTAATTCCCATTACTGTCACTTGCAGTTTTGTGCAGGGGATGCACTGGAAAGAACTCTAAACCTGAAGAAAAATAGCATCTGTAATAGGAAAATGGATATAGAGTTATCAATGTCCTTTAATTGTGAAGTAACAAATATGGGGCCTATTCAGTTACAAAAATGCTTTTTGTTCTTTCCAGTGTTTCTCCAGTTACAATGTGAATTTCTTTAAATATTTATATTTAAACCTGTAAATGTAACTAGGTAATAGACAAGTGTATAAATACAAGTCAATATAACCATAAATATGCAAACAGCCAAAGGATACATAACTATATTGAATATAAGCAGATAAATTTCAATATGCAAACATACATAAATGTGTGGAATATCAACAGAGATGTTTAGATGTGTGAATGTGAAATCTTCAATGTGTCTTTTGCTTGGATTTTGCGGCATCCTTTCTTGTCAAATACACAGTTTCTGGTAGTGTGACAGGTAATTTTCCTGCCTTCAAGCAGTAGCACCGCTGTGTGAGGGGAGATACCGCTTATGTTGTATTGTCATGGGGAAAACAATTATTCCTTATTAATTCCTTCTTAATTACAATTAAGACATGGTTCTGATGAGATGTGGGTCCTCACTGTGGGATTAAAGCATCTGGAGCTGTACAGTCATGTGAGCTTTGCTCTACAAAGTAAGTTGCTTGCCTTTATTGTTGAAGAGAACAGCTTAAAGCAGCCATAGAATCCATGCTTTGTGTTGGAAGGGAGCTCATCCGGTAAAGCTCCTCCAGCTCCAACCCCTGCCACGGGCAGGGACACCGTCCATAGAGCAGCTTGCTCCAAGCCCCTGTGTCCAACCTGGCCTTGAGCACTGCCAGGGATGGGGCAGCCACAGCTTCTCTGAGCACCCTGTGCCAGTGCCTCAGCACCCTCACAGGGAACAGCTTCTGCCTAAGAGCTCATCTCAGTCTCCCCTCTGGCAGGTTAAAGCCATTCCCCTGTCCTGTCCCTACATCCCTTGTCCAAAGCCCCTCTCCAGGTTTCCTGCAGCCCCTTTAGGCACTGGAGCTGCTCTCAGGTCTCCCCTTCAGGAGCCTTCTCTTGTGCAGGTGCCCCAGCCCAGCTCTCTCAGTCTGATTTGGTTTTTCAGCTCACTTGTCAGAGTTCCCTGTTTCTGAGGCAGCTTTCCCGGTTCCCACAGCTCCTCCCAGGGGCACCATGAGAGCTCTGTGGATAAAATACTTGGGATTTTATCAAAACCCAGGTCATTGTGCGAGTGGATTCAGGCTTCTGGTTACCTCTGTGAGGAGGAGTGGTTAGTGCTGGAGAGTTGATCAGGAACTGTCTTTGGGGCTCCTCAGGGTCTTGCACATCCTTCCACACTGGGCATCCCACACAGCAGTCTGGATTTGTTGGTAACTGTGGACATTTGGAATTGCCCCAACCCTCTGTGGACAGTGCATGGGTGATTTCATCTGAGGAAGGCAGGGACCAAGCCAGCCTGTGGCCAAATGCCACATATGCATATCAAATCCGAAATAATTGGTGGTGCAATTCCAGGAACAAGAGTGGAATTTGACTGTGGGTGAACCTGGCAGTGTGCTCACATCAGCGTTCCCCTGGTGTCACAAGACAAAGCCTTAGGGATCAAACCCCTGATTCTTCTCTCTTGAGCATCTCTCTAGGGGTTGGCAAAGCCAGGAGCAGTGCAGGTGATGGTGGAGGCTCTGTAGCAGCTGTGCTGAGGTGCAATGAGCATCATGAGCAAACTGGGAAGCATCTGTGCTTGGAGTGCACTGGGGTGCCCCGGGCAGCCACACTGGAGCTGTTCCTCATGGATCATGTCTGTTGTGGGTCACCCACGTCAGAGCCAAAGTATGATGCACATCGGCAGACGCTCAGCCAGATGCTTTGGCCGAGAGGTTGTGTTTCCTCTCTTGATCTGATTTAAGCTATTCAGGTGTGTTTTGCTTCAACAAATAACCTCTTCATATGAAAGAATTGCTATTTTGTCATTGTGCCAGAGATGAAAAGGGCCAGAAGATAATGATATGAATTAAAACTAAAAAAACTAAGGTTGTCTGTGTGATTGGGAGGCTAGGTGGCTTATTGTGCTAAAGAGTAATGTACTGTTATCATAACAGTGAGAACAAGGGCAGATTCCCCATCCCTGGAAGTGTTTAAGGCCAGGCTGGAGGGGGCTTGGAGCAACCTCATGTAGAGGAAGGTGTCTCTGCCCATAGCAGGAGGCTGGAACTGGATGAGCTTAAGGTCCCTTCCAACACAAACCAGTCTGGGATTCGGTGGTTCTATGATTATTTCAGTCATTTCCTATCAAAGATTTAATCAGAGAGCTGTGTACTATAAACTAACAGTGTTTTCCTGACCTATGGTCATCCGACATGCTCATAACAGCCATAAGGGAACCCATGCAAGCCTTCAGTGGGACCTCACTGGTGTTTGGGTGGTTGGAGGTAGGAAGCTGTTGGGATGCTCTCTTGTAGAAGTCTTCCTCAGCAGAGAGCTGCTGCTGGTGAACCGAAGCAGCAGGGCAGCCGTGGCTTTTGCAATCCATTTCCTCTTCTGGTCTGACTGAGTTTATGGAGGAGGTGTGTGGTCGCATGCATGTGCATGTGCAGTGTTGTAAGCATTGGAATCTCAGCACATCTTTGCATAGTGTATGTAAGTGTAAGGCCACTCTGTTGCTGGATGCTCATGATGTTGCAGTGTTTACCCTGGAGTGAAGGTGGTGGGCATGGGGCATGGGCATTTCTGGTGAAGACAATGTTGGAATCCAGAAGTAATGGGCAAAACTGGAAGAATAAGTGCGTCCTTGGTTTGCTTCCAGCAGATACCCACAGGGCTTATTTGGGAGTGTGAACAGGACTGCCTGAATTTGTCTCTTGTTTGTCTGTATTTTTCTTCTAAACTGCTGTTATATTTTGAGGAGAGAAGGAGCATCAGGTGCATCAGAAGGACACTGCTATGCGGAGCTGTAGTGATGTAGGCTGTGACCTAAGTCCCTTGGTGTGGGAGCCCATGAATTGTCCCTGTGCGGTTGGGAACTCTGGAGTTTCAGACTCATATTTGCATCATGGTTCCAGAGAGGAGCAGCGGAATGAAAGCACGGACAAACTTTAGTGCTTCCCACTGGGGAGTCACAAGTGGGCTCAGAAATAGCTTCTGCAGATGAAAACACTATTTAGTCATTGTTTTTCTGGGCACTAATGTATGAAATTTAGGGTTAAAATGGGAGTCCAATGATTTCATGCACCCAAAACATGGTTGGTTTATAACTCCCATTCAGGCTAATTACCCACGTTTTTGGAGTGCACAAGGAAGGCAAATTTTATTAAACACATATTTCTTAGGCTTATTCTCTCTATGCTTTTCAAGCCCATGCTGTAAGTCTCAGCTAGACACACAAATGGTTTCCTGAGGTTTCGTGGCCCGCAGGAGGGCTTGGTGGCAGAAACAGCACCGTGCTGTTGAACTCAGGGTGATGTATTGCCTGTGTCGGGACGAACATCTGTACAGTGGGAGAAGATGTATGTGCTGTGGAAGTGGAAGCTAATGAAATGAAATCACCAAGCTGAAACATGAGCGATTCCAGCGAAAGCCACATCCATCTATGCAGTGATGAATGCCTCCCTGCAGGTCCGAGTGGGAAACGGCGGAGCAGCAGCAGCAGCGTGTAGCTCAGTGCCGCTTCACTGCAGGTTGAACATTTGCTGGAGAGCCACTGAGCTGCTGCTGCCTTGGGAGCAGCGCTTGAGTAATGACAGAAAGCAGAGCTGAGGGGTATTTCTTGCTTTCTAGAGGGAAAGAAGGGGAACATTAAAGAGAGCAGAAGGAAAGAGAAGAGGAGAAACTGTCTAGTTATGGCTCGAGGTCTAAACTTTCCCCTTTCCTTCCCTTCAGTGGGATTTGGTGAGTTACGGTTTTCTGTGATGATTCCACTATGCAGGTTTTAGTTAAGTTGCTTAACACAGAATAAGCCCCTGAGGACAACTTGAGGTGAGGATAAAGAGAAATTGAGTGTGCTGATATGGCAATATAAAATAAGTGAAATACCAATACTGCAATGATTTGGGATTCTTTTAACAGAGCAGTGGGCACCTTTAGTAGAGCTAATTCTTGGATTTCTAAGTTGAATTTGAAAGGTGAAGTCGCAGCCCACGTAGACTTACTGCTGCTGGGATGGTAATCTAAAAGCTGAGAATTCCTTTGTGGCTTCTTCTTGTTCCTACAGCAGTAGGCAGAATTCCTGCTAGCAGCCTGCCAAGTCTTCATCTGCAGTTTCCCAGTGTATTTCCATGAGCTTCAGAGGAACTTAATTTATAGTCCCAATCCTGTTTCATCACCTGCTCCTTTCAGTGTCTTAGATCTTGCTTTTAACTTTTTATATCATCATTGTTTTACATCATCGTTCATACAAAGGATTTCATTCCCTTGTTGTCTTCTTCTCAGGGGTTATCCCAACGTAACTTTCTGTGGGCTCCTCCATTCCCAACGGTTATTGCTGACATCAGGAAAGTGGTTTTAGATGGTGTCTTTGTCAGTGGTCGTACAATGTGGTTTCGACATCTGTGCTTTGTCTTTAATCACTGTTTGGATTCGCAGCAGTTTCCTTTTCTGCACTCCTGTTATCAGAGGGGTTTTAGGGATCATCTGGAAAAACTGCTGAGTAATTTTCCTCAATATGTATTTCGGAGTTCTCTTACTTTCCAAAGGAAGAGCCCTAGAGGTTTGGGCTAGGGGTTATTTTCCTCTTCATCTCTCTCCCTTTAACGTGGAGTGGGCATTAGTGGGTAAGATCTCTTCCATCTCAGGTTTTTGCAGCAATTTTCTTTCCTATTAAACTTGTGCTTAACTGTTAATTTCTGGAGGAAGCTTTTCCCCTCCATTTCTGATTTCCCTCATGCACTGTGATGTTCCACCTCACTTTTCCCCTTACTTGAGTTCCTTTCACTCTTTCTTTGATGTTTCCCATGAGCGATACCCTACTCTTTCAGAGCCAATTTTTGCTGCCACTGTCTTCATCTGCCTGCAAGATGCTGGGAAGTGAAATGGAAGAAAGCAAAGTCATTTATTTCATGATGCAGCTCCTCTCCCTGCTCTCCAGGCCCTTACCTATCCTTATTACTCCTGTATGACTTTAGTATGTATGGTGGGCAGTTATCCCACTGTCATTTTTAGCTTTCTTTTCTTTCACATGCACTTCAGCTTTGTTTCTAAGGCCTTCTGTCTATTTTTACAGTCTTGTACATTTGGGAAGTCCTTTATCTTGGGTTCAGTATTGCCCTGATCAGCGGCTTATGTCAGTAGATATTTGCATGTACTTCTTACTCATTAAAAACCAAAGATCATTCCTGAATCAGCATATGAAAGTCTGATTGTCCTGTCCATGCAGTGCCACGAAGGAACCTCCTTGATAGACATCTAACCTGTTTAAATGTATCCTTTCAATTTTATTTCTCCATCCTTGGTCCAGCACCAAGCTCTGTGGGTTCTGTGGGTTTGGGTTTTGGTTTGGGGTTTTTTATTTATTCCTTTTTTGTTGTAATCTCTGAGGACCGAAGTCTTCAAATGTTTGTTATTAAACAGTATCAGCTAAAGGCCATTCCTCCTAGGAACTCCTGGTGTTCAGCACTGGTGACACCCTGCAGTGTGTCTTTGCCCCCCATCTGAGCAGACCTTGCTACCTCCACAAAATTGTATTGATTGCAGTAGGGCTCACATACATCCATAAGCAAGATAATGGACTGCAGCTAACCTCACTGCTGGGAAAATATGAGTAGTGAAATCACAGCTGGAGGCAAGGCATCAAATAAGGGGAAATATGTCTGTGCCATTCCAGGGCTTGTCTATAGCAAAGCCAGAGAGAAGCTGTGGGTGGCAACAACCCGTGGAAGGAACATGCAGGGAGATGAATAGCTCCAGTCTCCAATAGCCAGAGTGGTTCACCATACAGTGGACAAACAGTGTACAAACAGCTTGTACAAACAGTGTAAGTGAATGGTTTCCTACCATGACTTCTTACAGTCTTACCCTTTCCTGACTTATTTCCCTGAAAAGGTTTGATGTAGCGTGTCTTTCCTGGATGACTGGCAGGTAGCTTGCCAGTAGGCTCTTACTGGCAGGGGAAAGTAGAACCTGGGGGGTGGGTATGCTGGCATTCAAATCTCTCCTATTATAAACATATATTTGTAGTGATACCACATAAGGTCATGCTTCCCTGGTACACATCCCTATACACTAATAATATTAAGCCCCTTAAGGATTTCCTGAGCCAGGCATCATGACTGTGTATTATTACTTGGTCTTGGTTGGCTTTTCTCCCCTCACATGCGTTTGAGTGCTTTTTTAAATCCCTTTATAGCTTTGGCTTGTATACAGTTGTGTTGCAAGGACTTATAGAAAAATCACTCATCTCCATTTCTTTTCTATGTTGCCTTCATGTGCAGGATGAAGTCAGTGTTATCTGTGGGGGTTTTGAACTCTTGAAATTGGCTGTGCTGGAAAATAGATCTTTGAACGAAACATAGAAATGACGTGGCACTAATATTTGTTAAAAGGTGATCCTCTTTAACCATCACATTGTGTTATTGGCCATATCTTCAGCTTTCTTACAGTTCTCAAAGCAGTGCATCCAAATACGTTTCTCTAGTATACCTGAAGTTTGTGGTTAAAATGTCAGTGAATGTCTAATGGGGGGATTGACTGCATATTGCAGCAAGCATCCTTTGACAGCAAATGCTGTGCCAATGAGCTAAGGGGAAAATCCTTCCTTTAATTCCTTTTAGGAGCGACGCTGCAATATAATGAGAATGTTATAGAGTACAATTGCATTTACACTCGCTGAAATTGCTTTCCTATGTGAAACTAAAGCTGTTGTAAGTCTTCCCTATGCAGTGCCCATAAATATTCCTCTCACGTTCACTGGGATCCCTGCTGCTGCTGAGAGAATGAGGCCTGGCTGGGCTGCAGGGTGCCTGCTGACCGTGGCATGCAGATGTTCAGTGTTTGCTGGCACACGCAGCAGGTTGATGCACCTCGCTGGATATCCAGAGGGAGCCTCTGACATTATTTAAGTATGGATGTGCACTTTTCCCAGTTTTTAGCAGCTTGGTAGCTACTGAACAGACACCAAGGGACGTATTTTCAAACTGGGCTTTAACCTCTGTCTATAATCCCCACATTTACTTGTACTGAAAGACATTTTTACGTGCAGGTTGGGTAATTCACAATTTAATTGCCCTCTCTCAAGTGAAAATAACGTTTTCTGCACGGAAGAAGGAGCCAAGTTGAGAGGCTTCATTCTCGAGAGCTGTTTGCAGGACTGATGCTGAGTCCGGAATGACTTGTTTGCCTTAAAAATATCCGGATGGTAAATCCCTTGAAAATGCGCTTTGCCAAGTATCCGCAGAGAGGGAGCCAGGCCAGGGCAAGGCAGTGAACCGCAGAAATGACCTTGGGTTATCCACTAGCATACAGATCTGTCTGGCAGAGCTGAATCATAACAATTGCTGGAAATATCACTGAATTAAGTCCCTATTTTCTCATCTTTAAATGAAGGGCACTCACAGATTGGGGTGAATGGGGGTGATTCCATGGTTTAGAGAATGGGCTTGTGTTTTTGCTAGGGACTTGTGGGCAGATTAGTTTCTTGACAGCTCATGGCAGTATTGATCAGCTGGATATACAGATGACTTGTGTTAACTCACCGTTCATTGCTTCCTAGCAATGGCATGTGGGATTTTCAGTGATGCTAAAAGCTTTAGTGGCAGTGTTGTTATGTGTATAGGATTGTCCATCTTATACTGACCTGGTACTTGGAAAAGGTCAGTCGAAATGAAAGCACCTTCATCTTAGTTGTTCCAGAAATGCATCCAGCGGGTAAAACCAGATGTACCAACCCATGAACGGAAAGGTTCCCATTTTCAATTACACTCTGTGGCAAGTGAAGACAATGAGAGAAGCTTCATTTCAACCTAAAATAGATTTAAACTCTGGGATTTATAGTCTGGTTTTTTGTGTGCTGTTGGCTGTTTCCCCTGCCATTCACCCAGCTGGGGGCCGTATGCTTAGCTGCCCCAAAAGACAGCGTCTCCTGCATGTCAGGGAGCATTCACTCCTTTTGGTCACCGCAGTGCCAGCTGAATACATGGAACTTGTGCTGCTAAGGCAGAAGTGTGCTCTGGAGGGGTTTCCTGTTGAAAAGGGAGGCTGCCAGAGTCAGCTGAGTTAGCCGTAAAGCTGATATACAGTGTTGTGGTTATAAATGCAGAATACAGCCCAGAATTAGGCATCTGTCATTCATTTTGCGTTCTTTCTTGGTTTCTTAACCTGCCTTCTATGGCTTCAGAAGCTGATGGATGTTGCCAGGTGCTTGTGCAATTCGGCCTCTGTGGAAATCAATATAATATCATGCTCAGACACTTGAGACTGCTTTGGTGCTACAAGTGCTTATGGTTACTTCAGCTTTGGTGTTTGTATGTAAGGCAGTACAAGAAGATGTATTATTATTTGCCTTAGTGGTTTTGAATTTGGTGTCTTGCTACGTTCTTTTGGTGACATACACAGAGAGTGCTACTGAGATGCCAGCCAGGATTCCCCCTCATGGAACTTATGCTTCTACCAGTAGTGAATAAGACTGGCTGGGGCTGGGTAGTCTGGCTTCCAGCCCTCTCTAAGTATGTGCAGCACGTGCTCATGTTTGCTTGAAATGAGCTCCTGCTGGTATGATTCATATGAAATGTATATATTTAGGTCACTTACCATGATTCTTATATTCTAGTGCAGTTCTGGTGTCCTCAACATAAAAAGGACATGGAACTGTTGGAACAAGTCCAGAGGAGGGCCACAAGGATGATCAGGGGACTGGAGCAGCTCCTGTATGAAGATAGGATGAGAAAGTTGGGGCTGTTCAGCCTGGAGAAGAGAAAGCTGCGTGGAGACCTCATAGCAGCCTTCCAATATCTGAAGGGGGCCTATAGGGATGCTGGGGAGGGACTCTTCAGGAGGGACTGTAGTGATGGGACAAGGGGTAATGGGTTCAAACTTCAACAGAGGAAGTTTAGATTGGATGTGAGGAAGAAATTCTTTACTGTAAGGGTGGTGAGGCACTGGAATGGGTTGCCCAGGGAAGATGTGAATGCTCCATTGCTGGCAGTGTTCAAGGCCAGGCTGGACAGAGCCTTGGATGGCATGGTTTAGTGTGAGGCGTCCCTGCCCATGGCAGGGGGGTTGGGACTGGATGATCTTAAGGTCCTTTCCAACCCTAACTATTCTATGATTCTATGATTCTAAACCTGGCAAGTTCGTAACTGGGTTTTAGGAAGATAATCTCAAGAGCATCCAGTTTGAATGTTTCTGAAGCATTCCTCCAGCCGTGGCACTGGCTCTTGTGGTGTTTAAGTACGGGTTCTGGTTTTGCAGACTCTTCCAGACTTCTGAGTACCTTGAAGTAAGATACAGGTCAAAAGAGCCTGGAGACCCAGAGCAGCCTCCTGGGACTCAGCTCTCTCTGGGCACTGCACAGCCAGGCATGGTGTGGCTCCAGAGCAGCAAACTTGACCATTCCACTGACCTTAGGTTCATCAAGTTGTGCTCCATGTGTGTACATGTCTCTATTTCCTTCTGGTTTGCTCTATGAACTTTCGGTCCTGTCTGATTTCAGTCACATTTGATATGGAGGAGTTTCCCAAGGTATGTAAGTATCTGTGGACAGGAGAAGAAAACTTTCAAGTGGCCTCACTGGTGTCCCGCTGTAAAGGGAATTCACGGAGGAGAGAACCCCAAAGCAAACAGGCTTTGTAAATACCCCTCCTGCAGAAGAAGCTTCAGTTGAGCAGAAGGAAGTTGAAGAGAGAGGCTCTATCCAGAGGAAAGCAGGCTTTGCTACTGCTAAACATCATGGAATTGCTTCTTTTTCCAAGGCTGAATCCTGTGAAGAATGGATCAGGCACACTGACAGGAAGCTGGTTTCACCTGCTCAGTTGGAAGTGTCTTGTCTTTAATTAGCTTCTGTTTGAAATTTTAGATAACAGTCAGCATTTTAAGACTCCTTTTATTTTTTTGGTGTGACAAGGAGAGCTGTTCATCTAAACAGATGGAACTGTTTCTGCTGAGCTGAGGTATCGATTGTTTTCAGATTAGATTCTATTCCCTGGGGGTGATGTAATTCATTTCCATACTCAAACAGAGATTGCAGGTGAACTTATTGGTAAAGGAGAACAGAGTTTGTGATTTTCAGGGACGAGCCAAGGGCTTATCCCCAGGCCGGAACTCCCTCCTGGGTGATCTTTAGAGTGACATCTGACTTTTCATCTTTGGGATTAAATGGCACGTAAATCAAATATCTCTTGTATACAGCATGATGCTTGGTAGTGCTTCATTCTGTGTATCTCGCTTCCATGGTCAGTGGAGGCTGTGGTGCTCTGCTCCAGTTCCTCACATTTCCCCCAAGTTTTTGGATGTTGGTGGCAGAAATGAAGTGTGACACATCCATTTTGAGAATGGCTTTCCAACTGTTCGGATTAGATCTACTAGGAAATCCGGCAGATCAGACTGCGTTTTGAAATGCATTGTATTACATTACATGCAGTTTTCTGTCTCCTTTTGGATAGTCACAATTCCTGAAATAGAAGATTCATCTTATTGATGCTTATAGGAAATAATGTTCCACTCCTCTAATAGGATTGGCTGTCTTTGATACAGTTTCTCTCCTGCATCAGCAGTGAAGTAATGCAAAATGGGTTTGATGCTTTCTAAAGCCATATTTGACCTTGTAGTTGTTGTAGTGCATTAGTATGACCACTTGGTTCCAGAAAGCAGTTATCATGAAGTTGGTTTTGTAGAACAGGATTCAGGATGGAGATGAAGAGCGGGCTGCTGCTGATAGTGGAAATAAGAAGGAAGAATAGAAATAGTACAAACTGTATAGGTGGAAGTCAGATCCTCACCTGGTTTAAGGCAACGCGAGTGGTGAACTCCAGTGCCTGGAATGTTTATTGGCATTTAGAGATGCTAACGCCACTGAATGTGTTGCCCTTTGCTGTATGCAGGTGAGTTTTTGGCAGGTCTTTCAGGCTTAGCTGCTGGAAGTTAGTCAGGAACATCCTTTTTCTCCAAGCTGCTTGCCAGTTATGTCCAGGTTTATCCTGAAACATGGGTTTGGGTGAAACTTTCCTCATCAGCCTGTTTGAGTTGTGAGGACCAGCCATGAACCTCTGGGAGCGTTCGATCCCTGGCACAGAGTCCTTAGAGCAGGAGTCTCCTTTTATTTCTTACTGTACTACAGCGCAGGAAGAAAGGGGGAGACATCGTTTGCCATTTGTGAGTGAGACTTACCATGAAGTGAGGAAAAAAGAGAATTTCACAAGTATTAATAATGCAATTATGGAATAAGTGCTCGGTTATGACAGAACGAGCCTCTGCCATGGTTACAAATCGAAAGTAATTTATGATGCTCTCAAGTGATGCCCATCTGTGTTTCTAACTTAATCCGTAAGAGATTTTCTTGCGTTTTGTAGGTGCACTGGAAATCTTTGCATTCTAACAGGTCATGTGTGAGCGGAGCTGCCCGTTACCTCCTTGGGAGGGACGCAGGGTCATCAGGAAGGAATTGCTGTCATGCTCATGGTCTGGCTCTCTTCTCATTTTTAAAGGCTGTAAGTCAAAGTTAGATGTTAAAAAGCAAACAACTTATTCTGAAGACAAATGTCTGTATGATATCCAGAGGATGGATTGTGTTGAAATAAGAGTGGCCTTAAGTTCAGCTTTATCCAAAGCTTTGAAGTGGAAATTGGTGAAGTGCTCGTGTGTTAGCTACATGCAGGCTGGACAGGGTAACAGGGATAAAACACGGGTATTTGGAAGGCAATATTGATATGTCTTAGACCATGTTCTTCAGGTATTTATAGCCAAGAATATCTCAAAATCAGGCTTTTTTATCTAAATGTAGTTGCTACTTGGAGAAGCAGATTCTCAGTCATTTATCCCATTAAACCACCTTAAGGGGACAAATCGATAAGATTGCTTTCTTGGTTCTTGTTTTATCCTTTTGCTCATGCAAGTTTAATGCAAAGTTAAATGCAAAAGCAGATTACTGTGGCACTGAAACTGGTGTTTACTTGTCTGGGGCTGAATTTCTAATGGTGCATCTCTTCCTCCTTGGTTTGTAGACAGAGCAGTAGCAATATGCATAATGAAGCAGGCAGAATGGTTTCCAGGATATCCACACACTTTCAGTTGCTGTAAGTTGCCTGGATGAAGCATTAGACTGATGTGTTCTTTTAACTTTTGGTTTTGGCTTGCTTCTGGCTAATTCTTTCTGTTGTTATTGTTCTTGATTTGTATTTTTCTTGAAAGTTTCAAGTTTTGATAACCGTCAGAGCAGCTTCTGAGGGTGAATGAAAAATCTGACTGTTCTTAAATGTTGCTAGAGTAGTTTTGGACATAGAATGAATCCTAGAAGGGTTTGGTTTGTAAGAGACCTTAAAGCTCCTCCAGCTCCAGCCCCTGCCACGGGCAGGGACACCTTCCATAGAGCAGCTTGCTCCAAGCCCCTGTGTCCAACCTGGCCTTGAACACTGCCAGGGATGGGGCAGCCACAGCTTCTCTGGGCACCCTGTGCCAGCGCCTCAGCACCCTCACAGGGAACAGCTTCTGCCTCAGAGCTCATCTGTCTCCCCTCTGGCAGGTTAAAGCCATTCCCTTGTCCTGTCCCTACACGCCCTTGTCCAAGGCCCCTCTCCAGGTTTCTTGTAGCCTCTTTACATATTGAAAGGTTGCTCTAAGGTCTCAACTTTCTGGCCATCCAAATATCCGGTACAGCATGTGGGAATTTGGCAGTGAGTGATTCTGAAATGGAATTGTTCCTCTTTCCGTGTTAATGAGAAAGAATTCCCAGCTGTGCACTGAGTGCCTCTGCCGTATTCTTGGTAGGCTTTCTTGCGTGTTCCCCTTGATTTTCAGTTTACTCATGCCTCAGAGAGAGCCCAGACCAAATTGATAACACCATACTGTTAAGACTGGGTCACACTGTAGTCCTAGAAAAGGGTAAAATTCAGGTTGTAAGGGCAGCCTATTTGGGGTATTTCTTAACGTTGAAGTGCTTGATTTTCCAGCTTCTTTTGAGCTAGTTTTTGTGGGGGACCATACAGAAGTACAGTCACATGCTGCTGTTTTGCCGTGCACAATGGGAAGTGATGAAGGGGGCTGGCTGAGAGCTGGGAGGCTGCTTTTCAAAGGCTTTCCAATATTATTGTTACTGGACCTATAAATTTTGTTTAAAAGCCTTTATAAAAGCAGTTTTCCCCTGAGGGTGCTGTACAAAGCAATGGTGTTCTGTAGTGGAACGTGGACAACCTTAATACAGGGCTTTTAAACATTGTTACTTCCCTTACTGTCTTTAGCCTAAAATACTGAATAAACCCATTTCTGATGGGTGCTTTTTCCCCTCCCTCCGAGATATTTTGTTGTCCTGGATCGTGTCTGGCTGGGGATGTGGGTGACTGGTACGGGCTGCCTGCATGTCACGCAGCTGCTGAGTGGTAAGATTGGATTATGAAACAGAATAAATGAAGGGGCCTCACTGTTCAGTGAGTAGCTCCGTTTGGGAGATTTCTATATCCTTCCTTCAATTCCATCTGTATTTTCAGTGTTGGAGTTTTCCAGACTCTGTTTGTGGCTGCCAGAGACACCCTCTTGTCCCCATACACCTTTTTCCTCCAGAGAAGTGTGGGTGCCCCTCAGTACAGCTAAGTACTGCATTGCTCGGGGGAAGGCACATTCAAGCCCCAGCCTACTCTGAGCATCCTACTTTAAGGAAAGATTTGGTTGCTTGGAAACTAGAGCTGGTCAAACTGTGGAATTTCAGTTCTAGAGATATGGTTTTCTGGTTTTTCCCTTTGGATTGGAGCAAAGAGTGGAGAATTCCTTACAGAATCTCCCAGAAGTGGCCTGTTGAGACAGTTCATTGCAATGTAATCCAGATGCTGAATTTCGAATCTGGTGGAGTATATGGAGTCTGGTAGAGAGGCCAGGATGGGGCTTGGAGCAAGGAGAGGGGTGTCCCTGCATGGAACTGGATGAACTTTAATGTCCCTTCCAACCCAAACCAGTGTGTGATTCCACTGCATGATTCTGCTCCATGATGTAGAGCATTGGCATTTTGGTATTCTGATCTAGAACGGTTAAAAGGGATCATTTTGAGCTTATCAAAACCCTTTTACACCTGTTTGGAAAGCAAGGCTCTTGTAGGAAGGTATTTGTATGGCAAGGTTCAGTTTTGGCAAAATATGATTCCCAATGGAAAAAAACGGACAGTTGGAAGGTTTTTTTAGGGGGTTCTACCTGCCTGGCTAAGTCCAGGTTTTGGCTCTCTTGTCATGCTTTAGCCAGCGCAGTGGCTTTTTAATCCTTGCCCATTGTATTCTCAGCTTGAGAACACTGAATGTTTCTCCCCTCTTTCTTGAATGTCTCAATTTGAGACGTGCTCTGTCCTCTCAGCTGCTGTGTAGAGGAGATGGGAGCAAGGGTTTCAGAGAAAGGAAGGCATGACATGATGCCGTATCCTGGGGAAGGCTTCTCTCCAGCCCCTGTATGTGAGAATAATTGAATCACAATACAGGTAGCGCTCTGTTGAGCTCAAGAGGTGCCTGATGAAAGGAGATTTTCCTTTATTCCTTTCATTTCTCTGTATCTGCTTACAAGCTTGAGTGAAGGGACGGAGATTGACGTTTGGCGCTTCTCTGACATTGTGCTGATGCCGGTATTAAATTGGGATGAAGAGTATTTACAGAGTGTCTGAAAATTAACCACCAGAGCACTTTCCATCAGAGGCAGGGTGACGCCTCCTTCCCCCTTTCCTCAGCCGTTTAGTCTCCTCCTACACTGTGTTAGTGGCAAATTTGTGTATGGCAGCTTTGTAATGGTTGTGTTTATATTGCCCAGGAAATCAGTGAAATTTATCTTTGAACAGATAAATTTTATCGGTTAGAATCACTTCTCCCCCTTATGATCGGGGAAGGTGTCAGGAAGTGGCCTGCCAGAGCGATAAATTTGATGGTGTGAGATTATCCACCTTTCATAAAGAGGGGATGATGGTCTGAGCTGATTGTGACAGCAGGAGGCTCCTATTCTGGAGACACAGCTCAGCCCTTCTATTTGTCATTTGTAAGTCCTTTCATTTTGCTTTATGCATTTTGAAGTTAACTGCTTAGGTTGGGCCTATTGAAGGGTAGAAAGTGTAAATTGAAAGTGTATGCAGCCCTTAGCCCAAGCATTGCTGCACTGATTTCATTCAAAGCAGGTGCTGACCTACTTGCTTTAAATTGGGTCCTCTTTAACCACAGTTAATTAAAACCTATTCTTTTTTTCTGTTTAAAGGAACCCACTACATGGAAAACTGTTGTGAATGAAAATACCTAAAACTTTGCAGCTACAGGACTAACTACTAAGTAGGTATTCCGTTGTGTTCAGGGGTGTGCAGTTGATGCACGTGCGCACATCTGTGATCCTGAAAGGGTGCTCAGTAGCACCCAGGAATTATTGGAATGAATTAAGAGGGGAGATTGAGATGAGCTCTTAGGCAGAAGCTCTTCCCTGTGAGGGTGCCCAGAGAAGCTGTGGCTGCCCCGTCCCTGGCAGTGTTCAAGGCCAGGTTGGACACAGGGGCTTGGAGCAAGCTGCTCCAGTGGAAGGTGTCCCTGCCCGTGGCAGGGGTTGGAGCTGGAGGAGCTTTAAAACCCAAACCATTCTATGAATTAGCTGCCAGCGTAGCACTTGAAGTGTACGAGGTGTGGGTAGTTGGGAGGGTGCCAAATTTCAAGTACTTTTAAGACTTCCCCATTCATTTAAGAGCAGATGTTGCTCTTAGTTATGTCAGATGAAATGTCACTACTACAGGTTTACACAAGGAGAGTTGAGAGTAGGCTCTGGCTACCCATTCATCATCACATTGCTTGGCTCTCACAGGGCACGCTCTGTTGATGAGAGAGAAATGCCAGTGTCCATGAGGTCAGAAGTACTCTGGCTCAGCTCTGACATGTCGGTGAAAACTCACCTTTCTCTGAATTGTTTCCATCTGGAAACTGGAGGGTTTGTCTTCTTTAACAGGCTCTAAATCTCCTCAAAAAGGTTGTATTGCAATTAATTACAACGCAGGCAAACAATGAAGAGCAATCTAAATCCATCACTAGAGTTTGCTCTGTTTTTATTGTTATGGCATTTTGAAGTGAAATGAAAGAGATTATTTGCAAAGCAGGTGTTCAAATGGAAGTGAATGAGGAGAGTGCCGAGTGAACAGGGC
This sequence comes from Amazona ochrocephala, assembly GCA_039720435.1. Taxonomy (NCBI): domain Eukaryota; kingdom Metazoa; phylum Chordata; class Aves; order Psittaciformes; family Psittacidae; genus Amazona; species Amazona ochrocephala. The sequence goes on from CM077887.1 coordinate 23,617,159, forward strand.
TGTGTAGCTGTACCGGAACAACCTTTCTAAGGTCTCTCTTGCTTCTTTCTATTAGGAAACTTCTCTTACAAAACATATTCTGTCTACTGGTAGGATTTACCAGGAGAAATCGGAGGATTTCTTCGAGGTATTCCTTAACTTTGTTTTGGAGGATTTTCCATTTTCCCAACTTTTACTATCTGTGGTATTCAGCCCAAACGAGTTTGGTTGATGTCTGAAGGCCTCGTCTCTCAATTGCTTGGCCAAGGGAGTGATTTGAGAAGATCTAGTTTTTGAGATTAGAGATTCTGATTTGAGGAAAAGCAGCACCAGATGTCAGAAGACACCAAGGCGAGTGTAGTGGGAGTAGCACTTGGAACACTCTTATCCTCAATCTGTGCTCTGGCATGTGGGCAAGGAGTGGATAGCAGTAGCAGAACGAACGCAGGGCTGGACGCTTTGCTGTACAACATCCCTTTGCTCATCGGGAATATGTAACCGTGTTTCTGCAAGCTTTTCTTCAAGATGCAGAAGCTGTTTCCTGATGAAAATATACTGGTTTTAATAATATATGCCATTTTTTAGCAAAGATTGGTACGCATATAGGTGTGTATATGTATGTATGTATGTATGTATCTATCTATCTATGTCTATAAAAGTAGCAGAGTAGATTCTCCTGTGGTGGAAACTAATACGTCACCTTCAGGTAAGGAATTTTTGCTGGTTTGCAGAAGGGAGGAAACTCCTGTTATGACCAAGAGATTTAACTAAGGCTTCCTAATCCTTGTGGAGAGAGGCGTTTGCTCTCCTATCTTAAGAGGAGAAAAGTTCTCCGATTGCCATGGTTGGATGTTTTTAGTTCTTGAATCCTGCTGAAGAAGCAGAGTTTTGCCATAAGCAGAGTGGAACATAAAAATTGCCTTCTCTGAAAGAAAGGCCGTTGCGTTAATCAGGTTTTCCCTGAGTCCTGCTTCCATGTTCCCATCTCTGGGCACCCTGTGTCAGCACCTCACCACCCTCACAGGGAACAACTGCCTAAGATCTCCCCTCTGGCAGTTGAAAGCCCCTGTGAAGTGGGAGGGATCCGACCTTGCTTTGCACCAACACAGGCTTTTGCTCTTGGTGGGGCTGCACTTTTGGAGGAGCATCGGGACAGTCGGGATGTTTTTCATTGTCCTGTGCCTGGTGCTTGATAGGTCGATGTGCTGTTCCACCCTGGGCCCGCCGTGGGGACCCTGATACTTGAGCAGCGCAGGGATGCACTGGGCTGCGAGCTGCCCTTTGTGGTTAGGCCAAGTGGGTGCAGAACCCCTTCTACTCCTCAGTGTTAGTTTGTGTGCTTTGCTTCATTTTTCACAGCAAAAAAAATCAAGCTATTCAAACCAAATAGTACACTCCATGCCCATAGAGCCTGATACATGCACAAATATGTGTATCAGTGCATATATATGTACTTTATCAAAATTATATCTTTATATTAGTACATTTGTCATCCTGATCAGGCTTGTCAGAGTTTTGGCATAAGCCTTTTCTCTGAGGTATATAGTTCATTAGAATTATAGATTATAATTGAAAACAAAATCAAATTGCAACAGGATATTCAATCCTTACCTGTGTCTACTTGTAACAGGACAGAATATATTCTACCTGATGGGTCGAGATCAACACACTTATAATTCAGAGAACAAAAAGGGGGAAAATTGCATTGCAGACCCCCAAGCAGCACCAAACCATCTGTCTCTGAAGGGGATTCTCTGCACTAAAGAAAGGGAATCTTTTATTAAAGTCTTTTATTGGAATTCTGGGGAATTTGAACTGAAGATCAAGAGAGACTTTTTGTCTTGGCAGCTACCTCTGACTCAGCATTACTGCTGCTATTTAATTAGCATAGACTCACCCTGTTTGCTCCTACCAGCGCCTGGGGTGCCTTCACTGTTGCTGAGTTATGGAGCCATCTCCCACCTGGAGAAATGTCAGTTCCCACTGAAATCAGTGTAGTGGTGCCGGTTCAGGTGAGCTGAGACCCACTGCTGCTGCATAGGCACTGCTGGAATGTGGGCACTTATTGGAGTGAGGCTGGTGAAGGGCCATGGAGGTGGTAAGAGCCTGGAGCATCTTTCAAATGAGGAGAGGCTGCTTAGCTTGGGAAGGGGCAGGCTCAGAGGGGATCTAAATAAATGTGTGAATACCTGATGGGAGGGAATGAGAAGCTGGAGAGTCAGTGGAGTCTGGAGGCAGCACCAGAGCCAATGAGCACAAACTGAAACACGTCAAATGTCCTCTGAACATAAGAAAATGATGATTTACCTCGAGGGGATCTGAGCACTGGAACAGGCTGCATAGAGAGGTTGTGAAGTGCCATCCATGGAGATACCCAAACCAGGCTGGTCACAGTCCTCCTCCAGCTGCCTCTGCTTGATGCCCTGCATGGGCTTGGAGCACATCATCTTGAGGTCCCTTCCAACATCAACCATTCCGTGATTCTGATGCTGTGAGCTTTTCCTCTCTGCTGGATTTGGCTGTGAATGCAGGAGTGACAGTTTTCCTTTCCTAGGGTAAAAGTACATAGGAAAGAAACTCATAATCGGGGGGGTAAGGCCACTGAGGACCAAGATAATATTCTGGCACAAACTGCCATTTGTAATTTAAATCTAAGAGCTTCTGTGAGTTGATTTGAAAAATAGTCTGAAAGTACTGACATGGCATCTCTGAGCCAGCTCTCCGAGCTCACCTTGGCTTGGTTTTGTAGCCTACAGATGTATAAAAAAGCAGAGGTATGTTCCTTTAAAACAAAGGTTATTCTAGTCGAGATTACTTAAGTGTTAGGAGATGAGTCACAAATTTCAGTTCTATTTCTGATGTAGCTTCCTATAGATTATCTGTCTCCATAGCACTGATAAGGCCTTTTAAATTGTGGCATTAATTGACCTAGTGATTTGAAGTGTTTCCTACAAAAGCAGTTTTCTTTCCAAGGAGCATCGTCGGTGTCTTGTCCAACTCATGTAGAGGAAAAATCCCAGTTTGATGTAGAGCAATGCTGGAATGCTAAAAAATTGGTGTTTGTTGAGTTTCCCAAATCCCGAGCATTTCAGAGCACATTTCAGTGCTGTGTTGCTAGAAGGCTGAGTGAGCGCTGCTGGAAGTCTGTAGTTAATGTGCCAGTGATAGTAAACCTTCCATTTCTGGTTCATCTCATGACAAAACACAGTGGAAGCAGAAGACCTCAGCTCCTCGTGTGTTGTGCTTAATTTCATGGCACCACCTTGTAAAGTAGATCCTAGTTCAGGTTCCAACTCTTTCACTCTTCCTGTTGTAGAGATGCAAGAACGCCTGGCTGGGACAAGAGATTTGTCATCACGGAAACTGATGTGCAGATACTTGAGGTTATGGAAGGTGTCAGTGAGGGCTGCCTGAAGATGCTCATACATCTTCCTGGGAAGTGTTAAGTGATTTCAGTTTGGTGCCTTTAGATCAATGTGCCCAACCTCCTAAAGCATTAATAGGAGCATTTCCACCATGTGGATGGGAACTCATCAAACCTGCTTTGACTGTCTCACAGTTGATAGCATGTGGATCATTTCCTGGCCAGGTCCTCCCTCTGTTTGTAGTGTAGAATTGCATGCACGCCTCTGAGTTTATTCCTGAAGTTATCACAATTGGAAGCTGGGCAGCTGATTCTGAGATGAAGGGATTTCCTAAGCTGTTGGGCAAATGTCAGAACTGAATTCTTTTTTTCTGTGACTTATATTGATTTTTTTGCTTCAATTAGTTCATTCCTTGTCACTAAAAGTTCACAATAACATCTGATGTCATCATGACATGATGTCATGAGATCACTTCACATGGCACATGGATGTCATAGAGATGAAAGTCACAGTCTTGTCTTCGTTTTGTTTTGATGTATTTTAAACCAGTAAAGGTAAATTGATACATTTTGCCTTATTTCTTTAGGTCAAAGTTTCTCCTGCTTGCGTTCATAGGAAACATCTCGACAGTCTGAATCAGGAAGTATCAGACACCTTGTGAGTAAACTGGAGGAGCAGCTATTTTCAGTAGTAGAAATGTCACCGCAGTCTAACACATGGGTGTTAAAACATCTGCTCCTCTAATGAGTTCACTGAGTGTTTCAGTTTTCTACATGACTTGAAGTGCTCAGACATGCCACACTGCGCACACTACAGCTGGAACAAGGTGAAATCATAGCAAATGGACTGAATGAGTTTTCAAACACAGGCTCGATTCTGACATCGCTCTGAGACCTGGAAATTCTGTTTTGCAGTAGAACTCCTGTGGTTCAGTGACCTCAAACAACATCCTTCAGGCATCCAACAACAAGTTGTGAGCAGGGATCAGCTGATATTAAGTGTGTTGACTTTCATGAAACTTAATGGCACCTGAGATACTAATTACTGCTTAGGTTACTTTTCTGTGCCCGGTGTTGTATTCATGACTGTTGCCTGTGTTTGGGAACATGCACATCACTATTTTCTGTCAATCACAAAATGCTTGAAACACCATTGTTGGAATATAAATTTCAGATGAGATTATGGGAAGTTTTACTTCCCTTTTTCCTTAATAGTGGATATCAATTGCTTTTAGCCAGGTGTGGAGAGGAGATTGAGATACGCTCTTAGAAGTTGTTCCCTGTGAGGGTGCTGAGGCACTGGCACAGGGTGCCCAGAGAAGCTGTGGCTGCCCCATCCCTGGCAGTGTTCAAGGCCAGGTTGGACACAGGGGCTTGGAGCAAGCTGCTCTAGTGGAAGGTGTCCCTGCCCATGTCAGGGGTTGGAACTGGAGGACCTTTAAGGTCCCTTCCAACGCAAACCATTCTCTCACTCTATGATATCTCCATGGAAGACTCCATAACCTCCTGGGAAACCTCTGCCCTCACGCTAAAAAGGCATTGTCTGGTGTTCAGATGGCATTTCAGGTGTCATGTGCTGCAGTCCCTTAATCATCATCCAGGAAGCCCGTATCTGTGTCGTGATGGGGAGCCTGGAACAGAGCAGGGCCCTCGTAGTGCAGCCGCACCGATGCCAGGGGAGCAATCACCTCCTGTGACACATGAGGAGGCTGAGAACTCTAATTATATAAATAAGGATGGCAAACAACTTAAACGTGACTAAAAATGAGGGGAAATGAGTGATTTAGAATGCTTGCATCTTAATGTTTATGGTTACGTATTAACATGTAAATGTACTTTTTAAAGTAGATGTTTATGTACTTTTGAAAGTAAATGTTTACATGCAAAATTCCATCCTTGATTTCCTCTGAGTGTAGGAACCGAGGCTCTGGCTGTGAGTCATCTTTAGTCATCGCAGAGGCTGACATTTCTATTTGGAAAGGGCAAATCCTGCACACCCAGGTGGAGGGGACTGGCCAATGTGCATGTTTTGTTGACTGAGGGAGTGTTTCAGAAGTGGGGGAGAAGAAGACGGGAGCGTTTTCTGTTTGCCTCCTCTATTTGACATCACCATCTCGTGCAGTAACATTCAGTGCCAGGCTGGCATGTTTCTTCTAGAAATAAAGGCCAGGCCAGACTTCTTTGTAGGTATTTCAGCTTCCCCTGTAATGCAAACACTCTGCATTTGAATGGGCTGCTCCTGCACAGATGCAACAGCTTAAGATGTGATAAAACTGTGGCTTTAAATATACCTGCTGCCCATGTACATAAAGCAGGAAGAGGATCTGGTACCCTTGTCCTTATGGAAACGCAAGGGAGCTGTGGTTCATTAGTTATGTCATACTGCAGATCCTTCAACCAGCTTCCAAATTTCAGGTGTGTGTCTGTAAACTGATGGGGCTTTAAAAGAAAAAGTAACTCAAGCAGATTTCCAGAAAACACTTGTTGGAAGCCAATAGGAGCTTCTTTCTCTGGCAGACTGGCATCTGTTATAATCATCCTCTAGCTACGAAGACAGGTTCTTTGTCAGTTAAGTAATACCTCTTTCTATCTTAGAAAGTGGCAAAATGAAATCCTTTTCTGATGATTCTGTCCGTTACAAATTGATGCTCACAGATCTCACGGTACTGGTTCAGCAGCTGCCATCCTCATCTCTAGAAATGTTCAAACTCAAAGAGCCTCTCCGCTCTTTGGTTACCTGTTTATGTCTATTTATTTGTGACTCAGCTTGCAACTAACCTGAACTAGTAAACCCTAAGTAAAGATTCAGTAGCCCTGATTCACCACTGTGCTGCTCTGGTACCTGTACCGAGGAGCTCAGATGAGCTCTGTGGTGCTGATGTGCCACTGAAGGAGCACTGCCAGGTTCCTTCCTGCCAGTTCCTTCAGTCCCTTCAACCTGGCAAATAGATGAGAGGAAACAGTGCTTGAAATACTGTGGGTAAGGAAGCAATGTGATGTTTCATGTGATAGGGCCTGTTCCCACTTTTCTCTTGGGTATTTTCATCCATTCTTGCTGACAAGACCTTTGCACAGGATAATTTCTGCACACTGTTTGTGAAACCGTTTTCGTGTCATTTCTCCCCAGATCCCTATACTGTATTCACAGTAAGCAGCTGATTACATTTGACTTGTCTGGTTTAAACAACTAGGGCAGTTCTGTTCTAACCTTCCAAACTGTTCGAAGCCAGGAAGTGGTCAGAGGGGTACATTTGTTTCTACCAGCCCCTTCCTCTGGGGTTTGCCTGTGCTATGAAATCAGGTTGCAGAGCTTTTGGAATGGTACTGCCCGGTTTGAGTGAGACCCCCAAGTGTTACCCAGAAGGACAGGGCTCTCATAACGGTTATGTGAGCTTTGACAGGGGGTTTTGTTCCTGAACTGTTGGACATCAGGAGATGAAGGTAGGGAAGCGAGTGACCTGTCTCCATCTTTACCAGAAACTGGTGGCACAGCTGCAAACTTCTCTTACTGTTTTCCTGTTAGTTTTATTATAGTTCTATCTGCAGTAACCAAATTTGGGAGGGAGGGGACGGGCATCTTTATTTTGTTATGATAAATCAGAAGCCAGCCCGGGTGCATGAGCAGAAATGTCTGTTCTGTACGACTTGGCAAAAGATTTCAGTGTTAGAATTGTCACACTTATACTTGCTCTTAATACCAGTGCTAGTTCAACGTAACCTAAGGAACTTCAGAAGCGCTGCTCCTGTGATATACAGAACATTTAGACTGGGATGCGGTCAGTATGGCAGAGAGAGAATGAAGGGAAGGACTTGTTGAATGCTATCGTTGATCTCCAGTTTCATCAGCGGAGTGCAGGGCTGATGCGTGATGGGTGTCTCATTTGATAGGACTTAACCAAGAGAAATGTGTTGGAGATTGCTTTGAACAAAAAGGCAAGAATTTAATTAATTTCTGACTAATTTTATATTCAATTTACAAGCTTTCATCAAATTTCTCTCAACTGGCGTGAAGAAATGGTTTTGCTGGGAGCAGAGCTGAATGGCCATTTGAAGGCATTATTATATTTAGGATAACTGGGATTTGCTGAAGGCCTTTCACGAAGTGGCTGTCATTGAGGAAGAGGCACAGATCTCAGAGTCACACTGCCTTACTAAACAATAATGGCTTTGTTTGGGCTGTAGGATACCAGCATTCCTTCCAAGCAGATTTCCTGTCTTCAGGAGATTTCTCCAATTCAAAAGCCTTAAAGTCAAAGCAGTTCCAGCCTGATTTTGGCAGCTGTCAACAACCAACAGCTCTAACCCCAAACTGTTGTCTACAAAACTGGACTGGCAGATGAGCAGGATGAGGCCAGTGATCATTTGAACCACAGGCAAGGAGCAATTTCATAACTAATAGGACTAAATTTCATAAACAGTGGGGCTAAAATTCATAAAAGGGGGGGAAATGTAAACTATACATAGAGTTTTTGGGGGGTTTTGGGGTTTTTTTGTTTGTTTTTTCTTTGTTTCAGAGCTTTAATCTGGAGATTAAAGACAGTAACTACGTAACGTGTTGGAAATAACTATCTACTAATGTGGCTTAAACCCACCAAACACTCAAAGGTAGAAGCTGTCAGGTTTCTGGCAACAAACAGGTAACAAGCTTGTTAAAACCCTGGTTGCATCATAGAATCCCAGATTGGTTTGGGTTGAGAGGGACCTTAAAGCTCATCCAGTTCCAACCCCTTGCCATGGGCAAGGGCACCTTCCACAAGAGCAGCGTGCTCCAAGCCCTGTCCAACCTGGCCTTTATGTTTTATATATATATATATATATATATACACACACATATATATATATATACACAGTATTCTACAGGACACCATAACCAGGGTTGCTGACGTCTTTCTGTTCCAGGGAACATAATATTGCAGATATTTTTTGCATCGTTTGGAAAAGCAGGATGTGGTTTTTCTCCAAGAAGAGTCCCCATGCTGCTGCATTATGTAAGGAAAGTGGATGTCTGATAAAAAGCAGAGCTTAACATGACCTTCATCTCAATGCTTTTCCCCAGTCTTAGACATTTTAAGTTTATGAACTGAATTCCTAAAAGAAAGCCTATGAATAAACCAAACCATAGAACCTTTGAGCTATTGAAGCAGAGGATTAGTGAGCCTGCAGCCAAGCTCTTGCTCCAAACAAGCCTTGCTTTGGTCTTGCCTATGCTGATCATCTTTCTGAGAGCCTCTGGGATGAAGACTGCTTGAGCTGTCTGGCCCCACTGTTCTAGTGCTTGACCATGTTAATTGTGGAGACCTTTTCCTTCTCTTTAGTGAGAATTTCCTGTGCTACTTGTGCCTGTTACCTTGGCATTGTCCTGTGCAGCTCCAAGAAGAAGCTGGGTCTGTCCTCTCTGCAGTCCCCCAGTAAGTAGGTGAAGAGAGCAGTTAAATCTCTGTTAGCCTCTCCTTCATGTCATGCTCCAGGCCCCTGACTACACTGTCTTTTTGATTCAGGGCAGCCCAAGAAGCTTCAAATGCTCAAAGCAGAGAAGCCGTTTCACACATCACTTTTTATTCTTGTACTTCCCTTTTAATTAAGGTGAAAGAAACAAAAAGAGTTGTTGTAAAATGCTGTCATTTAAACTATTTGTTTAAACCTTACATAGCCAGATCAGGTGTGAAAAGATTTTGCAAGGTTGAATCTGGTTTTGATGACTTCATAACAGTTTCCATTGCCTCTTCCGAATTTCCTTATTCTTAGGCTTGTCTATTCCATCAAGCTCTTACCTATAAATGAGCATGTTGGCACAGAAGAAAGTGGGTATAAATAGCCCCTGGATGAATTTAGGCCAGTTATTAATAGTCATATGAAACACAGAGAAAGCAAAGTTTCTATAAGAACATTCCAAGAGGACTTGCCAGGAGCAAGACACCACTTGACCAGAGGTGGAGTTAGAAGAGTTTAGGTAGGAGGTTAAGTGATGTGGTTGTAAAGCCTTAGTAGGGCGTCATAATTCACCAGAGAAGTTCCTTCCCATCCCCTGCTCCTCTGCCTCTCTGTTTTTATTCGTTAGGAGCAGTAGCATAGACTGTGAGGGTGTTGTTCATCTTTCTGATCCCATCTGTTTTCCTTGGTGGGAGGGAGAAATGGGACTCATTCCAAGCTGTTCCAAATGGTTTTTTCCTCATTCAGCCTGAAATTCAGATGTTCATGTTCAGTTTCTAATGCGGTTCAGTGGCACTTAGAGTGCTGTACTCTGGGCAGGCCTGATCCATATGTCACTTGACCCAACAAGGCCGTAATCACCTCTTTATGGAGATAAGAGGGCTGAGGCAGTTGCTTTGAAATCAAAGGATGGGGATTCATCAGTGAAGCTCATTGCCTTCTTTTGCTGGATTTACAATTCCGTCTTTCTTGTGTACTGACTGAATGCTTTCCTTTAAGCTTTTGTTGAGCTTCTGTTCCACTTCTGTACTACCTGTCTGTACTACTTGTCCTCTCTACAATCATCCTTGCCACTGGTGATTTTTCCTGCGTTTCCAGATCCTTTCATGTCCCACTCCAAATTCTCTTCATTTCCTCCTCCACTAAGATACCAGGCAGTGTCCCGTTATTTCATGTTCTCGCACCCATCATCCTGGCTGTGCTCCTATTTTGCTCAGTGCCTTTGTTTTCAACAGGCACTGACAGTCTGAGCACAGTGATATTCTCTTTTTCTTCCTCCCAGTCTGCAGTTATATGCCTTCAAATCGGAACCTCTCCAAAAGCCAGGCTGAGAACCTGGCTCTGCAGCTTCTGCCTGGAAAGTGCTTCCCAGTACTTTTCCCTGGCTTTTTCAGTCTCTTCTGCAGAAGTTTTCTGCCAGTGCCTCTCTTGCATGACAACACTGTGTAAAACTGTCAAACCCAATATAGCTGCGGGCTGGAAATGCTGTGCATTGAAAGTCCTCGCAGCAGTTACAGTTAAATGCTGCTCTTTGTGTGTGTAGCCACAAGCAGTAACAACTGCATTGACATTGTCTCAGTCCCTCAGGTCTCCTGACAGTGGAGGTTTATCCTCACTTGCCAGTCGATAGGCGCAATTAAATAACTTGGATGTTACAAAAATGACATTGTTCATTGTAAATTAAGTCCTGACAGGATTTCTTTTTGCCTTTTTATAGGCCATGGAGGGACTGAATTTTTAGCCAGCTCTTGTAGAACTTGAAGAAAGACAGAGCGTGTATAATTAGATATTACCAGGTTTGTCGCCTTATAAGAGCAGACTACATCTAGTAAATCAGTAAATGCATGATTTTTTGTGTATGTGCAGTGTTTGGTACTCACCCAGTGCTAAGGACTTGATGTACATGATGGAATCATGCAATGGTTTGGGTTGGAAGGGACCTTAAAAGGTCCTCCAGTCCCAACCCCTGCCATTGCAGGGACACCTTCCACTAGAGCAGCTTGCTCCAAGCCCCTGTGTCCAACCTGGCCTTGAACACTGCCAGGGATGGGGCAGCCACAGCTTCTCTGGGCACCCTGTGCCAGCGCCTCAGCACCCTCACAGGGAACAGCTTCTGCCTAAGAGCTCATCTCAGTCTCCACTCTGGCAGGTTAAAGCCATTCCCCTTGGCCTGTCCCTACATCCCTTGTCCAAAGCCCCTCTCCAGGTTTCCTGGAGCCCCTTTGGGCGCTGGAGCTGCTCTAAGTTCTCTTCTTAAGGAGCCTTCTCTTCTCCAGCTCCCTCAGTTGCATTATTCAGTGCATGGGTTTTGTCTGTATTGTTTTCCGAAGGCCTTTTCCATTGCCTTCTCCAGGTCTCACAAAGAGAATCCATAGAGATAGGGACTGAAAAGTGACAAAGCATCTTCCAACTGTTAAACTAAGAGTATGTAATAGATTTTTTCAATATAAATTAGCATTAGAGCATTTGATGAGTCAGGCAATAGCAAGAGAAAAATGTCAAATGCAGAAGAACACTGGAGTAGGTATCGTGGCCAGGGCTCTGCTGTGCTGCTGCTGGGGACACATTTATCAGCACATGATTGTCATCGTTAGAGATGTTGCTGGGATAATTTAAATTGAAATAAACTGATGAAATCATAAACTGTAGATAAATTTCCAAGACCTTCAGGAAACTCCTTAATTCTTTTGCCTGCTCTGTGAGAATGACAAATGATGGTTGTTCAGTTTGATTATGGAAGAAGATGGATCAAATACCAGATTGATGCAATTGAGAAAAACCAGTTCAATCTTTATAAAGTGCATCTGCCCGGGTGTTGTATTATGAAGCAGATGAAATGAAATTAATGACAACTCCTGTAAGAATTAACTTGAGCATTTTGAAGTGGGCTGAGGAGTATATTTAAACACCTTTACAAATATTTATATGACTATTATGGTATAGCTGTAATTCAGTTGGATCTGCATGTAACTTTTCAGTTTTATTTGGCGTGAGCATCGCACCAGCCTCAGTGGTGGTTTTGCTTTGGCTTGTGGCTGTCCAAATGATTATAACACTTGATACGTGGTACAGAAACTGTCTGTTCAAGTGCCAGAGTTCTGTTAATTCAGGCAGGGATAGGAGAGTCCATATTTCACTTCTCTCTGGCTTACAAGCACGTGCCCCTAGGCCAGGCTTTTCTCTCCTTTCTAGACCTCTTATCACCGGAGCAGATTGTACAATGCAAGTTGTGTGTCTATTCCTGAGTTGCTGCCAAAGGCTATCACTGTTCATATACAGCCAAGACTTCACTTAGCAGGTGGGTGGATGCTAAAATACTGCTTAGTTCTTTGTCCATGCTTTTTTAATCTTGTTCCAGGCTGTAAGGAGTTACACTGGGCATGGAGCCTTTGCTGTGCTTGCTCAGAGGAGGTGTCTTAGCCCTTGGAGAATGTCTGCTGGGCTAGATGAGCTGACACAAGGGAAGACCTTACGTTGTAAGAGAGAATAGTTAGCAATTTAATGATGGCCACCGCACAAAAGAGTGCACGAGCAAGGGAAATACTAAAAATTCCCAAAGGAAATCCTTGTCGCTGAATGGAAAGAATGCGTCCAAGTTCTTGGATCTTCCAGAGCTGTCGCTTCCACACCTGGGATTTCTGATGATCCGATGAACCCCTCCATGAGGAATCAAGCGCTTGTATTTCTGGAGTGGAGCAATTTGGCACAGCTCTGGTTGATGATCCCACTTTACAATGGGAGCACTGAAATTCTCTTCAGAAAGTCATTGCTAAGACTGCATAATTGGGCATTGAAGTTGTGATTATACTTTCCAAACTCCAGGACTTTGTTAAAAACCTGCCATTCCAATGTACTGAATCTCAGTGTTTGACAGCTCAGCTGTGAGATTTTTTTTAGAGAACATTTGTACCATAAGAACAGCATGTTAATTGACTAAAAAAAACTGGGACAGATTAATCATGGGAGGGAAACACGATACTGAGGAGAATGTGGTTCTAGAGCCCTCTGCTGATGGAAACCTTTAGAACTACAGTTCGTTTCGACTGGCCTGCTTTGAGTGGCTTGGGTTACCCGTCCCATCCATTTCAGACCCCTGACTTGGGGTGGGGTAAATCACACACTGAAGTGGTGTTCTGGTGGTGCTGATAAGGAAGCCTCCACACCCTGAACTTCCACATGGCCAAAGATGAGGTGATCCTGTTGCTGGGTGGCCGTAGGTGTGTGTTCAGGCGTGTTATTGGCACGTGGGGTTTAGAAGGATGTCATTTCTCCTTCAGCGGTGGCTGTGATTGTCATTAAAGTGATGTATGCTGCAAAAAGTGATCACAATATGGCTGAGCACTATTGCTTAATGCATTGCAAGGGTAGAGAGAGCAGACAGGAGCTGGAAAATCCACCAGCAGAGGACATGTACTAACAGTTTACACCTTCCGCACAAACACTGCTGCAGGCTTTGCAGCTTCTCTTTCTCTTTGTTTTTCAACACAGTGGCTTGAACACAAGCCCTTGCAGCACAGCACCCCTATTGTGCCTGCCCCATCCCCGGCAGTGTTCAAGGCCAGGTTGGATGAAGCTCGGAGCAAGCTGCTCTAGTGGAAGGTGTCCCTGCCCGCGGTAGGGTTGGAGCTGGATGAGCTTTAAGCTCCCTTCCAGCCCAAACCAATCTGGGATTCTGTGGTCTTACGATTTTCAGAGTTCCCTCTCTGAGCAGGTGACAGTGACTTTGATGTGGAGTTTGCATCCACAAACTGCTGAATTGATTCTTGTTGTTTTAAATGTATTGCTAGAAACAGGAGCTGGGTTTGTGCCAGCAGGCAGAGGGCTTGTTTATTGTTCTGTGAGAACATCTGAAGCACAAAGAGGTCCGATAGGGCTTCTTTCAGATGTATAAAGCTGAGGCCTTCTGGCACGGTTGTTTACTTGGGGAAGGGAGGAGCGCTCCTGAAGTTGCCCTTAAATCTGCCATTCCCTTGTGCAAGGTGCAGTTACTCCCAGCAGTTCAACATCGGTACACCCAGAGCAAGGCCGAGGTGGCTCTGGGCAGCTCTGGGGCTTGAGCTCACAGCTCTGCAATTCTACAATGTGTTCTGCACTGAAACAAAATGGGCATTTTAATGTAAAAGTATTTTAAACTCTGCAGATGAAGCACGCAGTGCGCTGGGTTCAGGAGGCTTTCAGCGAAGGGTCCAGGTGCTTAATCCTTCCTTGCTCAAGGCCAGTGATGGAGGTAGTTGGTGTTGAGGGGAAAGGGCAGGATTCCGACCTTATTACTTGATGCTGGCTTAAAATACACCAGAGAAATGTGTCAGGTGCTGTATACATGGACACAGAGAGAACACGTACTCTGGTGTTCCCAGGTAGTGAGGTATGTGCAGGGATAATAGATGTAAAACTGTATTCTCATATTCAAGCAACCAGTTTTCTTTTGTGTTTGTGGGAATGATGTTTTTCCCTTGTGCTGGCATTCTGCTGTACAGACACAGGCGTTTGCATTTTGATAATCTGATTTCTGAATGTACAAGCAAGCGTATTGCAGCAGGGGCACATAGCGTCAGTGGGTATGGTGAAACAAATAGGGAGCACTGAGCAAAAGTTGTATCCAGAGCCAGGAGCTGTACCCAGAGCCAGGAAGGAGGACAGAATAACAGAAGAAAGAGGAACTGGGAGTAAAAGGTTTTTGTATTTTTCTTGGCCAAGCTTAAGATCTATAGAGAGAAAAGGGGGGGGGAGGAGTTAACAATGGTGAGAATAAGTTACATGTTTGTGTGGTTCAGATGGAGAACTGGGGTGTTTATGTAGGAACTCACAGAAGAGAGAATAATGGCACAGTGCAGAAAGCCAGCCTGACCATTGGGAATTGTTGCGGTAGGATGTAACTTCAAAACCAGGTACAGGGGGCTGTAGGTACAGAGGTGAAGGACAGAGGATGTGAGCAGGAAGAGGGGTTTGGAGGTGAGACCTGTGGTTAGGACATGAAGGGCAAAAGGGGATGGATGAAGGAGGGTGAATAGAGAGAACTGCATTAAGCTCAGGAAGGGAGGAGATGGGGCAGATTACAATTTATTGCTAGTGGATGAATGGAAGACCAGAAGAGGCTAAAGAAGGTAGACGAATGTTGGGGAGTAGGTTATGCAAAATATAGGAGGATGCCAGGAGATGCTGAGAGAAGGGAGAAGGTGGGCAGCAGGAGTTGGAGAGTAAGCAGTACTTCTGACACTTGGGTCAGTGGAAGGTGCAGGAGTTGAACTAGGTGATGGCGAGGTGATATCAAAAGACTTCCTGTAAAGGGAAAGTGTGGTGAAGGTGACAATCGGGGATCAAAAAAGGCTTTGGATGGACCTGGCTGTACTGTGGAGGCTGACAGGAAAAACAATGTCTCTTGGGCTGTTCCAAGAGGAACAGTTTGATAACAGGGTAAGAGGAGGTGGCTGGGATCATTATGAAGAGCAAGGGAGAAGCTCAGAGCTGCCTGCCAGTGCTGTAACGTGACATGGCACGCATGCTGAGCAGGTCCCTGCAATGGTCAGTGTAAGTGAAGGGACCTGCAGTCCTGCCACATTGCTCGGTTTCTCTCCATGTGGCCCAATTCTCATTGGTGTGAGCAAGAGTCTGCCGCTGAGGAGGAGTGGGGTGGTGTACAAACAGATTTCCTTCTGGTGGGGAGCTAGGACCTGATCTGCACCCTGGAGCATAGGCACAGTCCTGGGGGCTGGGGGCTAGATTGAACCTCCCGAAAAGTACAAGGAATAGTAGGAATGTTCACCGGAGTGGTGACCTGAGGGGATAGGAGCTGGCTCAGGGCAGAGTTTGAGTGGTGGAGGAGGTTTGCGAATAACCTCCCATGGAATCAGAGCTGTGGGGTTTATCCATGACTAAGAAAAGGTCTATTTTCAAAAGGAGAAGGGTTTGTGGCTGGATGTGGGGGGTGGGCAAACCCATTTCCAGGAAGTTTGTTGTATACGTTTCAGATGTAACCCTGTTTTGGAAACACACACGTCTGAACAAATATGTGTTAGGGCATGTTGAAAGCGAACTTCATCTCTTTCTGTGTTGGACTTCAGCCATACCTGCTCCAGCGGGACTGTATCAGACTAGTGCTGAGCAAGGCAGCAGTAATAGGAAACAAGAGAAAGGTCCCGTGTCCCCATGCATCTCTGCCTGGTTCTTTCAGATCAGCTTTCGGTATGAGTTGTAGCTGTCACTTTTAATTAAAACTTCCCTTTTTAGCTGCAGTTTGTAGTTGCACATTATCACCTCTGGAAGTTTCATCCTGCATACTCAGCACAATGCCACAGTTTCCCTGTAGTAAGCTCCTGCTAAACTGATGCATATGTCAGAGGTAATGCAGACAGGTAGTGATGTAAAGCACTGAAAAGTAATTGGCCATTCTGTATGGTTCTGTGCTCTCTGAGGAAGGAACCAGGCTTAATGAAACTTACACAGCTCATATTTAAATGCCAGTTTGGTTGATGTCATTACCAGGTAAATTATGTTCTCTATTCTGTTCCTTTGGATTGCACTTCAAGCCATCATATGGGCAAAGAATTCCATTACACCATAAAGCAAGGAGTTAACTGTATTTCATACCCAATTCCATACCAGATGATCTTCCCAGCTGATGGGTTACTTCCAGTAAAAGCTGAAACACATCAAAGATCCAAGTTAAAATGTAAATTCCCCAGTTTCCAGAAACCCCCTTTCCAAAGGCTATTTCTTGTCTATTGTCATATCTGTGTTGAGATTCTCTCCTACTCCAATGCCTGCGTCAAAGGCATGGAAGAGCCTAATGCTTAATTTTCAGCATGTGCTATTAACATGCAACACATTATTGGAATTGTGTCAATTATTGTATCAAAAGAAACTGAGCAAAACTGGAGTTTTCCTGAAGGTTATGTGAAAACTCTCCGTAGGGAGAACAGGGTGCAGGAATCAAGTCTGGAGCAACATCCCAGCCTGTGTAGCAAAGGCAGAGAAACTGTGTCATTAATATTCACTAGAGACGAATGGTGAAGCTGCAGCCTTATCATTCATGCTTGGTTATTTTATTTTGGGATTAGCCAAATCTAAATATGAACTCGAATGGAGAATGTTATGGAGGATGTAATGAAGAGAATTCAATTGTCACACATTAGATGGCCTTTCTGGGTGAGATGTGGCGGCTATTGTGGCATTGCTGTGCAAGAAAACAATTCAGGTGATATTTCACAGCCCTTTCTTTGATAAGACAAATTCTCCTGCTGTGGATTCCCATTTAGAGCCACTTTCTTAATCTGTTCAGGAAGATGAATGAAAACTATTCCAACTGGCTTATACAAACTGAACATTTCAATTCCTAACTTGGAGTTACCAGTTGGAATACAAAAGTGATGCGCCCGTCTCCTTTACCTGCTTCTTGCTGCTGAAGAGGATGAGTAAAACTGGAACTTAAGGAAATGTATCATGACTTCCAATGGAGGAAATGTGATCAAAAGGAGAGGGGTCTGCTCAAGCTGCTTTGTCCTTTTCAAATACCCTAATTGGAACCTTGTGAAGAATGTTACCCTGATGGGAAGGCACTGAAGTTTCACCTTGTTTTCTGACGCTGTTCTCCCTGGCCAGCCCCCAGCAGAGGCAGGGCTCTGCGGTGTGGAGCCCTGCTCTGTAGTTCCACAGCACGCTCCTCAGAGCCTTGCTTGCAGCAATTTCCTCCTGTAACTCTTCTAACATTGCCTCTGGTTTTCTTCCATTCCTGCACAGGATTGTTATCACTGGTCTATTGAAGTGGAAAGGCTAAGCTGACCTTTCTTTCCTTTTCCTTTTTTCCTCTCCCTGTGTGGAAAGATGCTGTCAGTGCACAGCTATATTGACTGTAGCAGAAATAGTGGGTTAAGAATGGAAGCACCCACAGTCCCTCCTTTGGTTTGTCTTTAACAGCTCTTAATAATAACTAAGAGCAACTAAGAGATAAAGGACCAAGAAATCTGGTCAAGGACTTTTTACAAGGCCGTGTAGGGATCAGAAAAGGGGGAATGGCTTTAACCTGCCAGAGGGGAGACTGAGATGAGCTCTTAGGCAGAAGCTGTTCCCTGTGAGGGTGCTGAGGCGCTGGCACAGGGTGCCCAGAGAAGCTGTGGCTGCCCCATCCCTGGCAGTGCTCAAGGCCAGGTTGGCCACAGGGGCTTGGAGCAAGCTGCTCTAGTGGAAGGTGTCCCTGCCCATGGCAGGGGTTGGGGCTGGAGGAGCTTTAAGCTCCCTTCCAACACAAACCAGGCTGGGATTCTATGATTTAAGTTTTCTTTCTCCAAATCCTACTGACACCATTAGAAGAGAACAAACTTCCAAATCCTGGTAGCAGAAGGGGCTGGAGTCCTAGAGATAAGTGAGTTTGGCAAGCGCAGCCACCCTTCGAGTAGCCACGGGCTGGCTGTGGGGAGGCGTTACATTGGTGTGATGGCAGGAGCGCCACTAGTGCATGGGTTTGGTGGCATCCCAGGCCATGCTCTTGCTTGGATTACTCTATGGCTCAAGAAGGGTTTGGTATCAGGAAAAGAAATGGCAGGTGAAGGGTCCAGGCTGGCACTGCCCTCACATGACCTCTGGGGTGATGAAGGACCTCTGGGAGAGCTAGAAGGGGAGAGTGTGAACTGTGATGTGTTTAGTGATTGACGTGGTGTGATTCCTAAGCTCAGTCCTATAACTCCCTGCAAAGAGCCAACATATTAGCATATTAATGTTGTTGATTCTGCTGATAATAACAGGAAAAAAAAAGGAACAGAAAAATCATCACTTCTCAGTGATGTATGACAAAGAAATCAGCCAAGTAAATTGTCTGCTTCTCTGGGTATAATGAATATTTTCTGAACCCTCTGGCAAATGTTACTGTTATTACTCACTTCAGCCCTGCAATGCTCTCATTCACTTCCAAGTCCTTTATTTTCAGGATCTCTCCATTACTTTCTAGCACTACCAGAGCACTCAAACTTCGCAATTTCTTGCAGTTTTTTGGATGAAGTTTCTTTTGTATGAACTGTTTTATATTTGATAACCTGTCAGACAACACAGCCTGGTCCTGCAGCACTTTGAATCATAGTATAGTTAGGGTTGGAAAGGACTTTGAGATCATCCAGTTCCAACCCCCTGCCATGGGCAGGGACACCTCACACTAAACCATGCCACCCAAGGCTCTGTCCAACCTGGCCTTGAACACTGCCAGCAATGGAGCATTCACAACTTCCCTGGGCAACCCATTCCAGTGCCTCACCTCCCTTACAGTAAAGAATTTCTTCCTCAAATCCAATCTAAACTTCCCCTGTTGAAGTTTGAACCCATTACCCCTTGTTCTATCACGACAGTCCCTCATGAAGAGTCCCTCCCCAGCATCCCTATAGGCCCCCTTCAGATATTGGAAGGCTGCTATGAGGTCTCCATGCAGTCTTCTCTTCTCCAGGCTGAACAGCCCCAACTTTCTCATCCTATCTTCATACAGGAGCTGCTCCAGCCCTGATCATCCTCGTGGCCTCCTCTGGACTTGTTCCAACAGTTCCATGTCCTTTTTATGTTGAGGACACCAGAACTGCACACAATACTCCAAGTGAGGTCTCACAGAGCAGAGTAAAGGGGCAGGAGCACCTCCCTCGACCTGCTGGTCACACTCCTTTTGATGCAGCCCAGGATACGGTTGGTTTCTGGGCTGCGAGCGCACACTGCAGCCGGCTCATGTTCATTTTCCCATCAACCAACACCCCCAAGTCCTTCTCCTTGGGCTGCTCTGAATCTCTTCTCTGCCCAACCTGAGCTGTGCCGGGGATTGCTCCGACCCAGCTGTAGGACCTTGCACTTGGCATGGTTAAACTTCATCAGGTTGGCATCAGCCCCCCTCACAAGCGTGTCAAGGTCCCTCTGGATGGCATTCCTTCCCTCCAGTGTATCAACCGAACCACACAGCTTGGTGTCATCGGCAAACTTGCTGAGGGCGCACTCAATCCCACTGTCCATGTCACCCACAAAGATGTTGAACAAGACCGGTCCCAACACCGATCCCTGGGGGACACCACTCGTTACCGGTCTCCAGCTGGACACTGAGCCACTGAGCACTACTCTTTGCGTGCGGCCATCAGCCAGTTCTTTATCCACCGAGTGGTCCACCTATCAAATTGATGTCTCTCCAACTTAGCGAGAAGGATGTCATGGGAGACAGTGTCAAAGGCTTTGCACAAGTCCGGGTAGATGACATCAACTGCTCTGCCCCTGTCCATCAGTTCCGTAGCCCCTTCATAGAAGGCCACCAGATTGGTCAGGCAGGATTTCCCCTTAGTGAAGCCATGCTGGCTGTCACCAACCACCTTGTTGGTTTTCATGTGCCTCAGCATGCCTTCCAGGAGAATCCGCTCCAAGCTGTTGCCAGGCACAGAGGTGAGACTGACTGGTCTGTAATTCCCTGGGTCATCCATTTTCCCCTTCTTAAAAATGGGGGTTATATTTCCCTTTTTCCAGTCATCGGGAACTTCACCTGACTGCCGTGATTTTTCAAATATGATGGACAGTGGCTTAGCAACTTCATTTGCCAGCTCCTTCAGGACCCGCGGATTGATTTCATCCGGTCCCATGGACTTGATTACGTTCAGGTTCCTAAGATGGTCTTGAGCCAGATCCTCTCCTACAGTAAGCCTAGAATCTTCATTCTCACTGTCCCTGCATCTGCTTTCCAAGACTTGGGTGGTGTGGTCAGAGCATTTGCCGGTGAAGACTGAGGCAAAGAAGTCATTAAGAACCTCAGCCTTCTCCAAATCCAAGGTAGCCAGTTCTCCTGATAGCTTCCGGAGGGGGCCCACGTGGTCCCTAACCTTTTATTTGCAATGTGCCTATAGAATCCCTTCCTGTTATCTTTAACATCCCTAGCCAAGTTTAATTCTAAGTGGGCCTTAGCTTTCCTAACCTGGTCCCTAGCTTCCCGGACAACATCCCTGTATTCTCCCCAGGGCGCCTGACCTTGCTTCCACCTTTTATAAGCCTCTTTTTTCCTTCGAATTTTGCTCAGCAGCTCCTTATCCATCCAAGGAGGTCTCCTGGCCCTCCTGCAGCACTTCCTTCTAGTTGGGATGCATCGCTCCTGAGCTTGCAGCAGGTGAGCCTTGAATATCAACCAACAGTCTTGGGCCCCCCTGCCCTCTAGGGCTGTATCCCATGGAACCTTACTGAGCAGGTTCCTGAAGAGGCCAAAGTCTGCTCTCTTACTTCATACCTGTTGTTTCTGTTGCTGTTTGAATCTTGACTCAGACCATGGACATTGATGGCAGTGCATCAAGGAGCTAGGACCTCCCTGATATAAGAATAATTTAATGGAGTGTTGCATCAAAAACTTAGTTGGTAGAAAAATTAAATCCATAATTAACCTATAGTGAAAATCAGAAAATCAGAAGCTGGTTTATGCTGCCAGTATAGAGAGGCACGTTCTGGAGTTTTACATTAATACTTTAACTACCTCTTTTCTTCATGTATCCTCTTGACACCTGAGAAGAGGGTATCAGGAAGCTATTGCTTGCCTCTAAGAATTAAAACTGCCTTCAGTGATTCAAAGTGATTTGGTTCAGTGGGGACTTCCAAGGAGAGGAGGAACAGGTAGACGCAGGGCAGCAGCTCCATGGTGCTCAGCATGTTAGCATGCAGTGATCCCAAGGAACTCGTGTCTGGAGAGTAGGATAAAGGCTGAAGGAAGCTGATCCGTCCTGGCTGTGGGGTAGGATAAAAATCGTTTTAGAGAAGAGCTGCATAGAATTTAGTAGTATCCATGGCAGGGGTTGGAACTGGATGAGCTTTAGGGTCCCTTCCACCCAAGCCATTCCAGGATCCCATGATTTTAGGAGCTCATTTCCTTGTGGAAACTGACTGATTCTTGTCATGCTTGATAGAAGCCAGTGAGCCAGATACAAACCAAAGCTGTGAATCATAAAGCTATTTTTAATAGGCTTACCAGTGTTTTGTACCCTGTATTTTTGGTGTTTGGGTTTCTGTTTGGGCTTTTTAGCATGTCTATAGATCACAGATCAATGCTTTTGAAGTTCTGCAGGTCCAAGGTGATCATCAGAATTGACTTCATAATTACAGCCACATCTTTGAAATAGGGCATTTGGGAGTTGTTATTCTAAATGTGCTTCCCACAAGAGATCAAGTGGATTCCAAAGGCTCTTTGAAACCAGCTCTTGTGTTACAATTCCTTCAAGTTCCTTGCCCAATAATTGCCACTTCCTACTTGTTCCCACTGGCTTTTTAACACTGCTAATGGAAAAGCAGAGCGCATTGGAGATAACACTTTGCACTTTTTAGGATAAAACTAAACCAATTAGATAAGAATATTTTCAGGGCGGTATGGCATTTCTTGTGGGGTTTAAAGCAAATTTTTAATTACTTTGTGAGGGGGAAAAGGAAAATGGCAATATCTGATCATGTGTAGGCCTGTTGCAGGGAAAAAGCTTCTGAGATGGAAAACAAGCTCTTTTATCTTAAAAAATAGATTGCAGCATCTCCTATTCTTTAAAGAGACTTGGAGTCCTGTTGAGCTTTTTCATTCCATCTTTAAACCAGAGCTCTGTGAGCGGTGCAGTGATTATCTCTGCCTCTGTCTTCTAAAGAGGTGAGGAGAACGTCTTCTCGTGCTTACTGAGAAACAGGGATTAGTGGTTTTCCTGAACAAAAGAGCCATTAATTGAGGAGAGATTAGATTTTATTGTAATTAATTTCCATAAAATGACTGTTTTTCTTAGATTAAGGGTTTTCTTTATAAGAGAATGAACTGCAGCTGATGATAATGAGATGCTTGCATGAAGCAGATAAACAGCAGTTTATATTTATGCTTCTTTCATAGGTTCTTAATCTCATTCAAGAAAATATACTCTTTTAAAAGTATTCAGAAAACAGGTCACAACATTTTTAAGCTTTTGTGGGGGAAAATCTTGTGTTTCTGTTTCAGTTTGTTTTCTGAATTGTTGAAAATGGCGCATGGCGGTTTGCTATGAGTGCAGTTGTAGAGAATGCATTCTTAGTTAAGACAGTAATAAACTTCATCCTCTTTCTTTTGCTTCTGAAAAACCCCACCAATTCCCACTGCCTTTGCAGGATGGTCGGTACAGCTTTGCGAGCTGCTGAGCATCTCTGTGTGTGGTCTGATGAGTCTGGAGAATGAAGTGTTCTTACATGTGAGACTCAATAGACAACCTGGCATGTCTTCATTCTGGCTGTGGTAGAGATCCTTTAGAGACAAGAAACCTGGAGAGGGGCCTTGGACAAGGGCCTGTAGGGACAGGCCAAGGGGAATGGCTTTAACCTGCCAGAGGGGAGACTGAGATGAGCTCTTAGGCAGAAGCTCTTCCCTGTGAGGGTGCTGAGGCGCTGGCACAGGGTGCCCAGAGAAGCTGTGGCTGCCCCATCCCTGGCAGTGTTCAAGGCCAGGTTGGACACAGGGGCTTGGAGCAGGCTGCTCCAGTGGAAGGTGTCCCTGCCCGTGGCAGAGGTTGGAACTGGGGGAGCTTTAAGGTGCTTCCCAACCCAAACCACTCCATGATTCTATGGTTGTAATGTGCAGCAGGGGACACACGTTGAGCAGTAACCTCCCAGCTATGGAGAATTGCAGTTCACTAGTTTGAATGGGGAAAAGCACTGAGCACTTGTATTTCTGTGGGGAAATGAGAAGACTTTCTCTGTCCTTTACAGGGATTAAAGAAATCTATAAAGCAGCAATGCCTGTGGTGACTCAGCCTCCCAAAATGGGGAGCTGGGCTTTCTATTGACTTGGACTTATATTTTGCTCCCAAGCAGCAATCCTCTTACAATGAGGAACCATTAGAACAAAAGCAAAGCCTTGTGAAATTTATGAAGGAACAAAATGTGGGTAAGCAAGGAGTAGTCACCAAAGCGGGAATCAGTGCAGAGTAGGAATTAATAACACTGAGATTAATAAAGGGCTTAATTACCATTAGCCCACAGGGCATGAAATTGTGCTCCATTCCCTGGTACCACAGTCCTTTAGTTCTGTGCTGGTGCTTCGTGATTGCAAAGAACAGTATAAATCCATGGGGACTTTCTTACAGGTTTTTGAGCATTTTTGCTTGTTTGCTTCATTATTTACTCGTTGTAATTAGAAAGGAGACTATGGACACATGCAAACCCACTGCTTGCCAGCGCACGTTGAAGTTCATCCTTCCCCATGGCCATTCTTCCAGCACCTATTCTATAAGCAGCAGTTTCTGTGGCTGAGTTACTTCATACTGATTTTTCCCACAGATCTTTGCAGTGCACCACAATTCAGGTCCAAAGTGCCTTATTCCAGCACTGATCCTTTCCTAAATACAGCTTCTGCTTTGGTTTCGGTTTGGTTTTCTCCCTGAAGAGAATGGTTCCATTAGATGACCGGTTAACTCCACCAACCCCTTTTATCGTGACAATTGGGTCTTAGTGTAGCTTTTGAGGAAGGCAAAGTCATTAAATCCCCTTTGATAATCCTCCGCAGTTCTTTCTCTCTAATTTATAAAACACTTCTCTGTTGATTAAGAAATTACAGATATTTCTCTAAGCTGCAATAATGGGAACGCTTCTGTTTGCATGAGCCAAAGAAAACAGTGCTGTTGAAACTGCTGGGTTTAGTGCAGTATTCACTATTTGCACTCTTTCTGGCTGCTCCATTACACTGTTGCTGCGCTGGGTTTCTATCGAAATGAAGCGTGGGGTTTGCTCTGTGTCTGTGCCTACAGGAGAGGAGAATACTGCAGAGCCAAGTGCTTTGTGATGCCTGTGGGAAGCACATTGTGAGGAGTTTCTGAAGTACCTGTCACTGTTCAGTGGTTCGTTATCTTTAAATGGTTTGAGAAGCTACAAATAATTTGATATTCCAAGGGCGTTCATTTTTATTGTGTCAAGGTTTGAGGTAGGCAGTTGCAGGTGCTGGGTCCTGGGCTTGGTGCAGAAGCCGTGCAGCTTGGCAGGTAGCTTCATTTGGCTTGTGCAGAGCGCGTTCTGTGACCACAGCTTTGACAGTTCTCATGTGGTTCCACCTTGTCCACTCCGGGGAGCTATTTGGGGAGGTTCCTGGCAGTGAGGATGCGGAGCAGGTTGGTGTCAGTGGTGGTGCTGCACCTCCTCCAGCCTCTACGTGGATTCTGGAAGTAGCGGTGAGGTGGAGGAGCTGTGCAGGGTTTGTGCTGCCTTCCCCAAGGCATTTCCTGGAGGAATAGCACCCTGCAACACACTGAGGTGCTCCCTCTTGAAGGGGGCACCAGCCAGGCAGCCTCGGCTGGGCAGCCCATCCCGGGAACACAGGGCACACTGTATCCCCTGTGTCCCTTCAGCAGCTCTGTAACAGTGACACCTTTCCTCTTGTCACTGCTTTGCCTCCTGCCCCTGCTGCTTCCCCTGGAGGTTTGCTGAAGGCAGCAGTGGCTGTGGATGCAGATGGTCCTGAAGCCAGGCAGAACATGGCGCAAGGTGGATAACTTCAAATGGCGATGGCCAAAGCCACTTTCAACATCCAAACACAGACTCTCTGAGACCAGAGGTGCTGACTGCGTATGATGTGCTATGGTGGGGGGAGTAGGCACAGTGCGAAAGAGGTGGAGACAGCAGATAACAGAGCAACCATCAAAACCCCTGTTGTGAGAGGAATCCAGGAGCGCTTTTGGTGTGATGGGCCATTCCCTGCTGGACTTGCTTTGGAGCAGAGTTTTAGGGCTTTGCCTTATGTAGAAAGTGAAAAAAGCAACATATTTGGAAGTTGAGAAGGTGATAGAAGTCATTTCCTCCCAAATGTGTTTGAAATGGAGCAGCAGATGGGAGCTGAAGCGTCAGTAGCCTTGTTTCCAGCAGAAAATTAGGGGTAATGTTAAACATTCCTTTAGCATAGGGAATTTTGGGTGCTGATCAAGGAGCCACATCCAGTTACAGTCCTGGGTATGAAACCTGGCTGGGGATCAAGTGTTCCTGGGGTGGGGAACTGGAAGAACACTTAAAATCAAAGCTCACAGTGAATTTGAGTGGTGTATGGCATCCTTACATGTTACCTGCGTCGTTGCTGTGTTCTGCACTGTCTATACCACTGAACTGAAAGAAAGCTTTTAGGATTTGTAATTTCGTGCTGGTAAAGGAATTGCTGCTTTTTCCATACCTGTGAGCGTTCTGGTTTTACCTCTTTAGCAGTTTCTGTACACGTATTATGCAGGTGTTCTCAGTGCATCAGCTGACTGTGGTTAAGATACAACTTTCATGTCACACCCCCAACCTTGGTGGCTGTTCAGGATGAATCGCAGAATTCCTCCATCCTTTTCTCTGCTTTAAGCTTTGCCCTTAAGCCAACACGAGGCAGCGGAAGGCCTGTCCTTGGCACTGCTGGATGCAAACCAGCTGCACTCAGGTTCACTGTTGTTCCTTTCACCATCCCAACATGCGTCCTCTGAGAACATGAACACCCACTGTTTGTGTGATGGTGTTTGTGTGCTCATCCCATTGGGGTTATCGGAGGTAGGTGCTAAGAAAACTGAAACACGGAAATAAAACATTTGAGCATTTTATTTATCTCCAAAATATCAGTGGATTACATGACAAAAAAGTCAGAGATCCACAAATAGAGCATTATCTGACCAATTAAATTATTTATTTATCTTAATTTTTGGCTAAATAATTGCCTAAGCAATATGAATTAGCTATTGGCATCCGGATGAGCTTTAGTTTGCTTTGCTTGGGCTAATTTTGTGCATTCTCTCTATAAATGTAACTCAAAACCTTGTTAGTGGTTTAGAAAAGCGGAGCTGAAGGTTTAGCCCTTCACGGCTTTGGGGTAATATGCTTCAGAACAGTCTTTTTTATCTATAATCATGTTAAAATAACTCCTGAAAATGTCAAGGTCTACTCCTGACTGAGAGGCTCTTTGACTTCTATAAAACCTGTTTTTTGAGTGTACTCTCAAGGTGGTTTTATTCCAGTGGAAAATAGTGGGATACACTTGTGTAAAGTGTTACAGATGTGAGTTAAAGGCACTGGTGCAAACTGTGCACAAGGAATGGCGACAGATCTTGGCACCTGGATTAGAGGCTGTAGGGAGCAGCCTGTTGTGATGCTTCCCAGGTGTTCCTTTTACTGCGGAAAAACTAGTGGCATTTTTGCTTGTCTCTTATCTGAGTTATCAGCAGACTGTGGTGACGCAAGAGAAGCAGGAATGACAGATAAATGTCTGGTTTGGGGTACTCTTGTTCAGGTTTTGTGGCCAGTTCAGTTTTTGTATCCTTTTCTTTGGTTGTGTGGTTGAAAAGTGTCTGCAGAGCAGAGCTGCTCCAGCCCTCGCAGCATCTCCATGGCCTCCTCTGGCCTCACTCCAACAGCTCCACGTCCCTCTTGTGCTGCTGCCCCAGAGCTGGATCAGGACTGCAGGGGGGGTCTCCCCAGAGCGCAGCAGAGGGGCAGGATCCCCTCCCTGAGCTGCTGCTCACGCTCTGGGGGTGCAGCCCAGCACAGGGGGGTTGTGGGCTCAAGCACACACTGAAGCCGGGTCATGGGGAGCTTCTCCTCACCCAGCAACCCAAGCCCTTCTCCTCAGGGCTGCTGCTTCATCTTCCCCAGCCTGTGTTTATGCTGGGATTGCCTCGACCCAGCTGCAGAACCTTCCTCATCCGTGTTGGATGTGTGCTCGTATGTGTCAGATTTACACACCTAATTTTCATCATTAAAGGAAGCAACAGTTGTGAATGGGCTTGGCATATTCTCTGTTGTCCCAGCGTGTGGGGACAGATGATGTCTTGAGTTTGTTTTTTGTCATTACTCTGAGAAATCGCTTTTTCATGTGCTGTAAGAAGGTAGAATAAGAAGTGCAGGCTACAGGAGTTATCCCTCAGGAAAAGCTGTATTTAATGGACTGCAGTCCTGACAGTAATTCTAAAGAAATAGCCCCCAGAATGTGGGTCGTTTCAGAAAAGTGTTTTTCCCCTTTTCCTGCAGTATGCTGCTTGGAGATGACAACCAAAAGGAAGATCATCGGCCGCCTCGTGCCCTGCCGATGTTTCCGTGGGGAAGAAGAAATCGTCTCCGTGTTGGATTACTCTCACTGTGGCCTACAGCAGGTGCCAAAGGAGGTGTTCAGCTTTGAACGGACACTAGAGGAGCTTTACCTAGATGCCAATCAAATTGAAGAGCTACCTAAGGTAATGGTGTTGTGCCTGCGGTGCAGGTGGCAAAGCTGTGTGCTTAAATGTGTGTGCAGCATGTGCTTCAGCTCGGAGATGGGGCTTGCCCTTGGCCAGCAGATCCGCTTGCTTTGGCAGTCATGGCTAGCAACTGGAGAGTCAGTTCTGGTTTTGGAAGGCTTTTTCTGCCCTCTCAAGAGCCCAAACAGCCGAGGCAGTGACCTCAGAGGTGGTGCTGCATGGGGAGGAGTGGGGCCACCTCCTCCTCCTCACTTCAGGGCACTAAAACAGGGAGCAGCCAGTGAAGTCTTAACATGGGAAATTAACAGTTGTTCAGACGAAGGACTTTCTGCAGCGCAAGTAATTAGTGTGGCATTGCAGACCTCGACCAGGGTGTGCTGAGCTCACATTTGGATCCTCTGTAGCACTGCATTTGAAAGCAATTTCCTCATCAGGATAAGCCCTTTATCTTTGCGGGAAGAATGCCAGTGACGGGTGTTGTTATAACTGCAAAGGAGGCTCTGCAATGAGATTACTGAAGAAGTAATCCTTCCTGTGCAAAACTTCTTATATGGAATCTTGAAATCTGCTCTTCTGCTGATTAATGTTTACTATGGGGAATTAAAAGTTACTGTAACTTCAGTGTTGTGGAAACAAAAGAGGGCAAGGTAGGGGAAAATCAATTACTAGTAGGTGCAAGCTGCATAATGAAGCATGAAGTAATGTAATCCATTCCCTAATTGAATTTTTCTCAGCAGTACTGAAAGGTGCTTACAAGTCTTTAATTAAACATTGTTCCACTGTAATCCATTCTTCAGCATCTCTCAATGTATTTCTTACGTAGGCTGCAGAGAGGCTTTATCTGAATTCTATTTACAAACGTAGAAAACATCGTTTTGCCATTAAGTGGAGTTCCTTTACTCACGTATGATGGTTCATTTAAGATTGCTCACTCCATCAAGAGATTCTTTACGGATGGTAAGACAGGGTATCTGCAATCTTCTAAGGGTCACAGACTAAAGACATGGAGAGCTGCATCCTCTCTCCTGCTCCTAGAAAGGGCAAAAGAGAACCAGGTATTTTCTCTATCCCCATAAGACTGAAATGGGAGTAAAATCTCCACTGCAATGAGGACTATTTCTCTTAATAATAATCCATTGTTAACCTTGTGTATTTTAATTGTGCTACTGAAGAATCGGACTGAAGAATATATAAAATGTTGAATTTAGCCAGGGCTTTGGGGTGTAGTTGTTTTGAGTCTCTTCAAAGTACACATACTGCAGCATTCAAACTAAATGGCTGTGCGTAAAGGAAGACAAATATATCAGGGCGCAGAACAAGAGCAATATGCTGTAACTCTGTATGGCAAAGCTGAGGGCCCAAAAGGAAGGGGTCCAAAACTATGACATTGGGGTGAAGATGGTAGGTGTTAGTGTCAGTCACAACACACAGGAAACCTTCATGTTGCATTGTGGTATCATCTCCTTTGTATTGGTGGTTTGTGCAACACAACAGCACATGAATACATACCTTGGGGAGATCAAAATGTATAGCACTCTATTTTGGCACCTCTCTTTTCCCATTTTCCTTTACTATAAATAATATTTTGAAGCAAATGCTATGGATTTAAGAAGTCCTCTGGAGTAAATGCATCGTCTGACACAGTCTTGGCCTTGTCTAAGAGTCAATTAATGACCATGTTAATTTGCTTTCTTATCACCATTCGTAATATTTTGTCTTCAGCTTCTCTTAATCCTGACCATGAATTAAACAGTTCAAATAATTTCTTTATCAAATTTTCTGCTTCAAATCTTTTTGCTGCATGTCTCTGAAATCTTTCCAATGTTGAATTAATGGCTAGGAGAGAAAATTCCAGGTTTTCCTTAAAATGGCACGATACAAGTGAACAGTAACATGTCGCGATCTACCATAGGCTGAACTTTCTTCTCTCTACACGTGAATTCCAATCGCTTCATCCAGAGGAGATCTGTTTGGTCAGTTTGCCTGGTATTTACCAGAACTTTGGGGCCTCTGAAGTTACAATATTCCCTTGAGATTGTATATCAGCAGAACACTCAATCATGTTTAAAAATTGAATGAAAACAGCACAGGTAAAAAGCTCCATTAAGTCCTGGTCTACCTGAATTACTTCCACTGCTGCATCACTCTCTAGAAACCAATGCGTTATTTTGCATTAATCTGATTAAAGTCATTCTGCTTGGGTTTTCTTTAAACTTTTACCTGAATTTTTATGTATCATAACAATGTTGGGTTTTGGGGGTTTTTTTCATTCTGTCTTCCTTAGAAATGGATTTCTAGTTCCCCATTTCTAATATCTTCATTTTCTTTTAAGGATTTATAGGATTGTTAGATAATTCTACTTCTTTATTTTCCCCTAAATCGAGCCAAGTCTGTTACTTTATGTGCCTTTGAGTTCATTATCTTGAGCTGCTGCTGCAAATATGCCCCGATTTGTATGAGCTGCATGAATCAGTGGCCAATAAAAGCGAATATTGGTTTGGATGAAGGTGGAGTCACTGGCAATCAGTATCCAGAAAAACATGAATGAGATGGAAACTTTCCCCAGGAGCTTTCCCTTATAAAGACTTGGACCACTTTGTAAGGGACAAAATTAGTTTACTTGGTAATGCCTAAGGGAAAAATCGTCTGTTTCCAACAGCAAACTCTAGAAATAGCCCCCACTGTCTTTTGTCATCTCACGTGTTGGTAAAATAATATGCTCCTGCAGTTAGAGGCTACATCTTAATGCTTGAATGTCTCACTGAGAACAAAATACAACCAACATAAAAAAGGTGGTGAGGCAAATGCTAATGTATAGCTCATGTAGGTGGGTAGGTGTTATAAATTCAAAGATTTCTCTTTTGCATTGCATTTGCTATATAAGTTATAGTTTCCATTAAAGGCATTGAATTCTTCTTCTAAATCCGTCACTAAGAAATCATATTTGTGTTCTGCAAAGCTAGGAAGCGTTATTTCTTTGTATTCCTGACATCAGATTCCCCCAGAACATGAGCCAATCCATTTCACAGCCATGCCTATGGGAAGTGAGGAGCACAGATTTCCTACTGTTCTCCTCTGCTGCTGGTCAGTCAGGAACCTGAGATGCTCGAAATGACAGCCTGTCCTTAGAACTCACAGCTCTATTGGCATCACTTGGTTTCCAGCCTGAAAGCAAGAGCAGCAGAACAGGGACGTACAGTGCAAGGATTACAACAAAGGCATGATGGCAAAGCCAGAAAGCACTAGAAACTGAGAAAGGCACCTTTTGAAAACACAGTGGGTAAAAAGTGCCCAATTTTGGGGCTGCATACCTGTATTCACACTCATATTGATCCTGATACAAGAGTACATCACTAAGTTACTCCAGGGGGAATATTTTTTATTATGCTTCATTCAGCAGCTCCAAAGCCTTGTGTCTGTTCAGGTATTGTCAGAACACTTCCAGCCTTTTCTTGGCTTTTAGAATATGAATTCTCCAGAGGACATGCACTGGGAATTAAGTTTTCCAGGTACAATGGCATGGTATGGTTTCTATATGTACCAATATTGTAAAGGTTCCCCATGCTGTTACTCTGATCTACAGCTTCTCCTGCAGGAATGTGGCTGGAACCTTCAAGAGCCAACTCAAGAGCCTATTAATTACATTCCTTTCCAGTCGTGTCCTAAATGATGTGTTTCCCTTTGTGTCTGGTGGCAGTTGATAGCCACTGTGGTGTGGGGCTTGTCATTCTGAGCACTGTTAACTCTCAGTTTTCTGAGAATGGATTAAGTGGAAGGAAGAGCAGGATTTCCCAAAGGATTGCCATAGAAAGTTCTGACAGAAAAATGTGCCGTCAAAATGATCTAAAATTTGCTTAAAGTGAAGGGTCAGGTTGGCATTTGCATGACATTTGTGTGTTAATTTTCTCCTCTCCAGATACTTGGCTGGGTTTTTCATCTAGGCAATGAAATCATTATACCTTCTCAAATAGCCTGCAGCTGAGTATATAGACTTCCTTCTGATAGCGAAGTCTGAAAGGCTCAATCTGGTGTAACCACAGCACTAACATTTCAAGAACCCTTATGAGATGCCTGCAAAGAGAATTTCATAGACTCATAGAGTCCCAGGCTGGAAGGAACCTCAAGGATCATCTGGTCCAGCCTTTCCAGCAAAGCATGACCTAAACTAGATGTCCCAGCACGTGTGCAGCTGAATCTTAACAGTGTCCAACAGCGGCGAATCCACCACTTGGAGATTATTCCTATGGTTGGTTGTTCTCATTAGGAAAAATGTCCTCCTGTGTCCAGTCAGAATCTCTCCAGGGGTAACTTGTGCCCATCTCTCCTTGTCTTTCCCATGGGACTCCTTGTCAAAAGGGAGTCCCCATCTTCTTACAGCCACTGTTTAGGCACTGGAGCTGCTCTAAGGTCTCCTCTTAAGGAGCCTTCTCTTCTCCAGGCTGAACCAGCCCTGCTCTCTCAACCTGTCCTTAAATGGCTTCCCAGTCCTTGGATCATCAAAGTTGTTCTTGCCTGGAATGCACTGAATTTTCTGGTGCAGTTTGTGAATCCATTTTTGCAGAAGGTCCTACAGGGTTTGGTAACTTTTAACTCTTGAAAAGCAAAATGCTTTTGGAGCCCAGAGCCACAAAGTGGAAAACGTTGAGCAGGTCTTTCCTGCAACCTGCTGTGGTGGCAGCCCATTTTCCACAGGGCTGTTGCTGGGGAATGTGGAGCCAAGCAATTACATCATGGAATCCTGGAATGTTTTGGGTTGGAAGGGACCTCAAAGCTCATCCAGCTCCAACCCCTGCCACGGGCAGGGACACCTTCCACTGGAGCAGCTTGCTCCAAGCCCCTGTGTCCAACCTGGCCTTGAACACTGCCAGGGATGGGGCAGCCACAGCTTCTCCGGGCATTCTTCTCTTGTACCTGCCAGCACTGCGCTTGAAGAGCCTATTGGCTACTTGATCTAAATGATACATCTCTTTGTTATTCACCTGCAGCACCTCAGACCTGGCGATGCAATGTGCCTACATGTGAAATCCTTCTTCATGGCTGCTTCCTCCTAACGTGGTGGTTTCGTTCATTTTCCCACGTGGAAGGTGGTGGATGAGAGGGGTGTTCCATGAGGAAACAGCCATGGGAAAATTGTGCTTTCAGCATCATTTATTGATTACTTCAGATTGAACGGAGGGTTTGGTTTTGCAGTGGGAATTCTGATGTATTGTAAGGTTTGAATCTGAATTTGAACCAAAGTTAGAATCAAGTCCTGAATTATGGGGAGATTTGAAGGATGCCTTGGGAATGTCAAAGCATTTTGTTTCTTGAAGATAGTGAATTTCTTCTGCATGCAGTCAAAATATTTTAAAATGTAACATGAAATTGGATTATGAAATCAAATATTTTAATTTACCGCAGGCCACAACAGTGTTTGATTTCATTTGTCACATACAAAATATGTACCTGCAAATATTGAGTGCGAGTTTTTGACGGAAAGCTCTTTCTGATCATTCCTGCTGTCAGTCAACTGCTTTGCTGCTTATTCCTTCCAACTGTGTTTGTGCTGTTTCTGATACTGAGCAGCCTGCAAGAATCTCAAATATTGGCTTTTCACACTACTTTTTGACTATTGAATTCTTACATAGGAAATGTAGGTTTGTGATATTCATTGCTTCTGTGTGTAAATATTGATCCCAAACTGCTCCTTTTCCTGAATCGCTGTAAAGCATCTCCTTGTGTTGCAGCAACTGTTCAACTGTCAAGCCCTCCGCAAGCTGAGCATCCCAGACAACGACCTTTCCAGCCTGCCAACCACTATTGCCAGCTTGGTGAATCTCAGAGAACTTGACATCAGTAAAAATGGTAAGAGATCAAAAGTATGAGGAGGAATTGTAATGACTGTGAGGTTTTAGTTCCTAATAGCTCATAAACTTGTGTTCCAGAAACTTGCTCCTATTGCAGATTATGTATCATTCTCCTGTCTGGCACTTTTGAGAAGTCTGGCTGACCTCATAGGCTTTTCTCTAAATAGGAAGAGTAGAGTTTGCTTTATGCTGTGACGGTTTGTGACTGATGAACATTGCAAACAGGAAGGCTCCTCAAGGATCCCCAAGGACCATTCCAAATAGAACTGGGAGACCATTCTTCAGTGCACTTACGTCCCATTCCACTCTCCAAAGTGGCCTTGCACTTTCTGGGCTCCTGTGTGCTGTATTTAAGCCTATGAGGCTGCAGGTGAACAACTGCCAGGATTTATACAGGCAGTAATTAGTTTGCTGAGTGTGTTCCCAAATTATGCATTTGCATTCCATCCCGTTATATTGATGAGCCTAAAAGCCTTTGCCTGGCTGAACTTCAGTGTCTTTGTTTTGAAATTGAGGCTTAGGCACTCAAACTGTGAAAGATTCCCTCTTGATCTGGGCCTGGAGACTCTCAGGGATGTATTCATGCTCTCCAGCATAGAGAAGGAGACAAAGAAGGAAAACAGTTTGGAAAGAAATGAAAGGCACAAGTCTCAGTGCAGATGACATCACTGTTTAATTCTGGAAGGTTATATAAATCAAGCATTAGCATAATAGTTTTATACAAGGCACAATATCTGCTCTGGTGTATTTACTCAGTGCTCAAGTTCATCTTTTACACTATAATACTAAACCATATGTGTTCTTCCTGTTATAGTCTAAGTCTGATCTGAAAATGCCGAATGATTTATGAACAAAACAAGTTAAACAGGTTCTTTATGTGCGCATGCCAATCCTTTCAATGGTTTTTTTCAGGAATTCAAGATTTTCCAGAGAATATTAAATGCTGTAAATGTTTAACAATTATTGAAGCCAGCGTCAATCCCGTCTCCAAGTGAGTATCAGTACTTCGTGTTTGTATCCTGCAACTGCAGAGACTTTCTGCAAAGTGACCTTCAATTTGAAGGCATCATATCAAGTTCATTTGCAGGATTAATCTAAGTTATTTAATTGTTTTAATACGTCAGGGTTGATGTATCTATGAAAAGAGCTGTGTGCCATGGAACAAATGTGGTGTCTTTCCACAGTGAAAAAAGCGTTGACAAAGCAGTCCATCAGATGGATCCTTTTGAGCGCAGGGGCTGGTGCTTTATGTGTTCGGGAAGTAAGGCAGGCTGCATCCCACATCACCTCATCTCCCGGGTGGGACCTCAGCAACCCTTATTCCTTCAGGAAGCTTGCCATAATAAAAACAGCCAAACCTCTGTGCTGCAATCCATGATTTATAAACTGGAGTGAAGGAGATAAAAGGATGATATTTTACTATTTCAGTTAAAAAAAGAGATAGAAAGAAAGCACCTTTGACTTAAACCCCTCAGCTGGGGAGAGAGGAAAGGCTGATGGAACTTGAGTGTGCCAGGTATTTGCATTCCATGTGGTTATAGCAGCGTGGAAGAGATGAAAGTGGGCAAAAATGTAGTCTGTAATGAGTTCTGCTTGAGAATTTAGGTAGAAAAAGAAGGTGCGAGAGAGTCATCTTTCTAAATATACACTGTTGTCATTTCCATAGCAACTTTGGTGGGAGCATTAAGCTTTTAACTGTTTTTTAGGCTGCCAGATGGCTTCACACAACTTCTAAATTTGACCCAGCTCTATCTAAACGATGCCTTTTTGGAGTTTCTTCCAGCTAACTTTGGAAGGTAAGAATTAGTCATCAAAGCGCGTTGCTCTTTCATATGAACCCAGGTTAAGCTTTAAGGGACCATTTTAAAGCTGTATTCTTTTCAAAAACAAAGCTAAGCAAAAAAAAAACCCAAACAAACAAAAAAGATTTTGGCTTTTCAGCCTTATTTTGATGAATGATTGTTTTTAGAGAGGATGTTGTGTCAGCAGGAATTCTATGATGAAGCGATGCAGTTTGGTGGCTTAGGGAAAAGGTGAGAAGAGAGAGAAATTGAAGAGGAAACCTGTCCTTGATCAAATGTATTATTAAATTGTGTCAGGAGCAGAAAATACCAATATGGTTTATGCCTGTTGAAAACTGAATGGAAGGAAAACGGGGTGAGAGTCAGGAGGGAAGAAAGAAACGTGATTGAGTAACCAAAGATAAAATGTGAAAGCCGGAACAGAGAGGAGATTCAAAAGACAGCAGAGCAGAAAGGCTGGAGAATGAGGGTAAAAATAAATGCAGCAGAAGCTGAGCCAAAAAGTGTTAGATAAGGACAAAGCAGGGGGAGGTAATCAAAGTTAACACAATTTGCCACAGCCAAATGGCAGTGATCATCCAGTTGGGCAGATAGCTCAGAAGACAGAGGATTAGCAGAGGAAATCCATGGTGGTGTTGCAGAATTCCCCCAGTGTAAGTGTTTTCCATGGTCCACCCAGCACCTGAATGTGGGTGTTATTGTTCAACTGGGAACATCAACTCAGCCCTCCAACATGAACACAGAGATGGCAGAATCTGTATTGGAAGTCACACTGGTCTGCTCAGGCAAAGAGGAAGCGCTGCTTTATCAGCACTCCCTTGATGGGGCTGTCACTGACTTGGGCTGAGTCTGGGGTTTAGGCTGCAATGCCTGTTAGAAAATGCTGCTGGAAGGAGGAGGAGGAAGAGAAATTGTCATTGTTTGCATTGGAGGAGTCTTAAGAGCAGAGTAAATCCTCAGACAGGCTGCTTCTGGGGTTTGGAGTCAAGCAGTATGTTCAAATTCATAGCATCACCGAATAGTTAGGGTTGGAAAGGACCTTAAGATCATCTAGTTCCAAACGGAATAGGAAACACCCTCAATTTATCAGGTGTGGGGTGTCTATATCCATTATGATCTCTGAAGCTGTGCTGGTGCTTTGTCTAATAATCTCCATGCTTCAGCACATGCCTCATATTCTGACCCTCTTAGCAGAAAGCACTAGCTTCTTGGTTTTCCTTCACAAATGCATGATTTATCTACACAAAATGGTGATAGTTCCTTGATGATTATTTTGATTCTATTTTATCTATTTGGTATCCTGCATTTCCAAAACCTGCTCATATTTTCCAAACTTCCCACATTAGCATACAGACATTGCTTTTCTTTGATTAGCTCTTTACCTGCATCTCCTTTCTTGCTCTTCTCCATATTTTAGTGCTTTCTTTATGCCTTCTGGTACAATAAGACTCAGTTGGTCTGTTACAGTCTCATTTAGCCATGCGAATAAAGGCAGGAACAGTGCTACCGAGCAGCATGTAAATGTCTTCCCACATTTCTCATTGGAAGCTCTTTTTGGTCCTGGTTAAGCACAGCGAGGACTTGAAATGTTTTCTGCCTTGTTTGGTAGGACAAAGTAAAATCATAGTTTTCCAGGAGAGCACAATACCAGGAAGCCTGAGGCTCCATGCAACACATAACTGGTGTTGGGCTGGACAGAGAACTATCTAAAGTCGTGTTGGGGTTTTATAGACTTCTCTCACAGCCACCCGTTTGCACTTGTGGCACTAAAGGACCCCGACTGTAGAGATAGAGTGATACGAAGAGCAAGAGTCGTGAAATTGCTGAGTCTCACTGTCCTCCTTCCTTGCCGTTACTCTGCTTCATGAGATTTATTGCTGTGGCTTAAATAATATTGCCAGTTGGAGTTTGCACAGTGACATGGGATTGTGAAGTACGGTCGTGTGTGGGTTCTAATCCACGCCAGCACTTGAGCACATGTCCTGCTCCTGTCTGAAATACAGCAAACTCAGGGGAGATCTGTTCTGCAGATCGGTGTGCCGGTGTGGAGCCTTAGAATTGAGTGCTCATAAAAAGCACAAGTTGTGAGCTGAGTGGGGTTTGCTTTTTATCCCTCACTACATCTGGAAGTGTTTGAGAGAAATTTTTACTATGTTTGCCTTGTTGGAATAATGCATAAAAATGGTTCAGAATTACTGTGAAATCCTGATATGTCTCAGGGGCTTTCAGAAGGGATCAGGTAAAGACAGATCGCATCCTTATCTGAAGCTGTCTGACCTTGCATGGAGCTATGTGGTTCTAAATGCATTTTTGACCCTATTCAACCCCACAATACCCAGACATCTCACTCTTGTGCATTAAGCAGCCCCTCTTTTTGTTGTAATAAGTAGTTTGAGCTCATTCTTAAGGGTACCTGAACTAATTCATTGAATGAACTAATTCTTTTCTATCATATTTCAGACTGGTCAAATTGCGAATTTTGGAATTAAGAGAAAATCACTTGAAAACTCTACCAAAGTAAGTGGCTGAATATTCACATACATCTCTTCCACCTGAAATTCCCCAAAGGGCAAAGCATGTGTATTGTCAGCAATGCAGTGACATTGTTTCTGCAAGGAGCTACTTTTTCATGATTTAAAGCAATTCTGCTGAAGGCTTTTAGCAAAAAGCAAACATACAGTGGAAGATGGGGACTGGTGCATTTACATTTGCTGGCTGTAACTCTATATCCAAAATCTACGACGTGACATTTCAAACTGAGATGTGAACAGAAATGGGGAACAGCAAGAGCTAACCCTGGTCAGTGACTATGTGATGCGGTTTCTTTATCAAGAAGGAATTTGATGTATTGAGCACACTCAGTGTATTAGTAGGACAAACTCCTCAGAGGATGTATGCAAAAGTTGGATGTATTGGGTGGGTTGCAGCTCTATGTAGAGACCTGTATATCAGAGTATGGAAGAAAGGCCCATTTGGCAGTGATTTTTGATGGTATTTACCAAAAAAGCAAGTTGCTGTATTCTGTTGCTATAATATAACCAACATTTAAATGATATTTTGAAAAGGAAACAGTAAAGAAATGAAAAATGAATCCATCCACTTCCCATGTTCAGTGTGGGACGTTGCCCTGCACACAGCAAACAATGTTATGTGCTCTGACTGCTGTTATGTGGCTGTTTTCTGTGTCGGGATCCTATCCAGTGAAAGCATGCGCACGGATTCGGGGGTTGTTAGGAATAAGGGGTGTATGTCCCCATTGCAAGTAAGGCTTGTGGTGGCAATAGGCAGTATTTGTGAAGTGGTGTGAATACTGCAGTGCATATAATTTAGCTCATTTAAAAGAGCACTTTTTAGCAAGCATGCAGTTCTCAAAATCTCCTACTCAGGCATTTTGCCTCTAATGGGATATAGTGACATTTTCACTACTTCCCGTGGGATTTATCCACACCTCTTCCCTTTCTTAAAGGAAAGCTCATTTGCAAGGCAATATTCTTTGTATCTGCTTAAAACACTTCTTTTTTGTATAAACTTTTCTTTCCACTGTTCAGAGTGCATTTAATATATTGAAAAACAGACAAGAAAGCTTCAATCTGGTATCAAAGTGTTCATCTGTGGTTAGAAATTAGATCTGTTGAGGACAGCAAATTTGCAGCCTTTAAGGTCTTTTATCACCCAGAAGGTTGTATCCACACTGTATATATTCATGTTATCTGACTGCCTCGTGAACATCAGTCTCTCTTAGCAGGGAGTTACAGTCTTTGCAAGCAGAAGGTGCTGGTTGGAATCAATGGATGTGTATGTGCTAGGGTTGGAGAGTTGGGATTCCACAACAGAACATTTCTGATCAAACAGAATATATTTCTAGACTGAATCTCATCCCATTAAAGATGGTAACAGGGCTGTTGCTGAATTCAGTGGAAGCACAATAGGGAATGTCTCATTGCTACTGATAATTTGGGGTGGGTTTTTTCTGTGATAGCTGGTGTTTAACAGGCAAATTTTGCCAAGTTTTGCAAGTGTTTGCGAGATTCATACCTAAGCACAGTAGCCTCTGCTTTCAGTAGCACTGAGTGCGTTCAGGTGGCTGGGTGTGACTTTTCCCAGTGCCTGATTCTGACAGTGAGGAGGTGCTTTGATTCATGTCACCAAGGGAAGTGTTACTTGGAGACGTGTTTGTTCTCTGCTATTTGCTATGGCTGAAGCTTTGCTGTATGCTGCTGAGATCAACTGCAAATCAAAGGGTTTGCTGATGCAGATGGTATGCTTAAAAGCTCTAGATGGAAGGGACAGCTGTGGTATGGAGTAGAGTAAGAGGAAGAAAGTTGACAAGGTCATTTTTGCATCAGCTGAGGCGAAAAAGGGAGATGGATGCATTTTTGGGCATCTTTTGCCCTTTGCAAGCAGGGAAAGATGCACAGTGTAATGGAAAGAAAGGAGTTCGCATGTGTTACAGAGTAATAATACATCTGCCTCCTTGTCAGGGTGAATTTGACTCTTTTTATTAAAAGCATCTAAAGCAGCATCTTTTTACGTACTGGAAAGGGCCTGGGAAGATGAGGGCTGAGCGTGGGAGGTTGTAGGAGAGTGGTGAGGCCATGAGCAATGTAGAGCCAGGAATGGGGCAGGTGGAGCTAAAGCAGCACTGGAATGGCATTCAGGCAGCATTCAGGAAACAGGGAAATGTTGACTACCAGCCTGGTTTATTTTCTCAGTCAATAAGCGACTGAAAATCAAGATAAGAAAGCTGTGCCTACAATCCCAGAATTGTTCAGGTTGGAAAGGACCTTTAAGCTCAAGTCCAACCATTCCCCAGCACTGCCAAGTCCACTATTAAACCATGGCCCTAAGTACCACATCTACATGACTTTTAAAACCCTCCAGGGATGGGGCTCCACCACTGCCCTGGGCACTCTGATCCAATGCCTGAGCACCCTTTTGGGGTAGAAATATCTCCAAATTATCCAGGTTCAACCTCCCCCAATGCCCTAAATTTGAGGCCATTTCCTCTCATCCTGTTGCTTGTTACTTGAGAAAAGAGACCAACCCCCATGAACCATCTGCAGTTAGGAAAGGAAGTGCAGTAACGTAAGTCAGAATATATTGTACAATCTAGTTACAGAACAGTGGTGCAGGTTCAGCTGTGTACTTAAAGGCTTTCTTCCTTCTCCAGTAATTTATTAGATGTATCATGAATGAGAAAACCTGATTAGGTTGGTAGTTTGTTCAGCAGTTCTAATGCAAGAAAAGACATGGAAAGGAAGCAAATAAATAATAACATTATGATTTGGCTTTTAAATAGATGTGAATTGTATTGTGAGACTGTTCCAAGCAACCTGTGCTCTGTAGTATTACTTAAAAGATGTTGAACAAGAAGTTACTGGAAAGCAGATGATATATTCTCCTCCGTTCTGTGCTGTCAAGTCTATGTATAAAGAAGTTTTTAAGGAAACATTTAGCAGTTTGGCATAAACAGGAATTAGATGTGCTTTGTGTTCACCACAGCTCTAATTTTGCTGTATTTCATGCTCAATCATCGGTCGAGATTGTTGTCAAATGTATCCATAGAAACCGAATGCAAAATGTTCTCAAGTTATTATAGAGATATCAGATGAAGTGAACGCAGGCTATGCTTGGCTGAAGGGTAACTCTCGAACCAGAGCAGACATCTCCAGAGTGTTCCTTTTCAATGTATCATGCTTTAAATGGGAGAGTTTCTCATCGGTGAATTTGTTGTCCTAAGTTTAAGGCCTCCAAGCCATGCCCAAACCTGTCACTGTATTCCCAACACTTCCCTGACAGACGATTAGTGAAGCATCATCCATAAACCATTGTGCAGATCATTCTGATTCCCTCTGACAAGCAGACCACACATTTAAACTGGTGCTGCCAGGATGGATCCTGCCGGGCTGGAGATGCACATCCCTTTTCAGATGGAAACCTTGCAGGATGATCCTGCTTCCTGTCAGCAGTCCCTTCTCCTCTGAAAACACTCCTAGGCTTGCAGATATTGCTCACATACTGAAGGTATGTTGAGCCTGTGGATCTTCACCATCCTCTTTTATAAACCCAGTAGCTTATTGTCTCTCTTCCATGGTTTCATTAAAGAGCATTATTGATACAGGATTGAGGATCCTCTGAACACTTAGAAATATATGGAAATCTCTGGCCAACAAAGCAAATAACTTCTGATATTTTATTGAAACTTCAATTCATGCCACAAAATGGAAAAATCAGGGGGGTTTGTCTTGGATTTCTGTGAAATGGTTCAGAGCATTTGTGTGATTCTGGCTGAGTTTCATACGTTTGCACAATGTCACCTCCGAAATCACAGGGTTGTCTTTTGGCTTGAGAGCCACCTAAGGCAATTTTGGTTGGTCTGTGGATAAAATTTACTTGATCTTTACTCCGTGTAGCAAGGTGTGATATTGCTGTGTCAGAGTCCAGGGTGGTGTTTTATGGGCTCCAGTAGCCCTGTAGCATCTGCTCTCTGACCCTGCCCTCCTGAAATATGTGTTCGAGGCCGGTTGCTGGTGATGTTTTTGGTCATTCTGCACCCGAGCTGAAGCTGTTTGACTCAGTGGATGGATTCCTGTTAGCTTCAATGGGGTCTGAGTGAGGCAGTTTGTGCTTCAGTGTTTGATTCTTCTGTGTTTGAGCCATTTCTCAGAGTGGAGAGATGGAATTCCTGTTTTTCTGTCCTGCTAAGTGAGGATTGAACCTGGTTGGGAAGAGATGAGGGAAGAGGAGGATGCTGCTAAGGGAGGAACCATGTAGAGGACTGTTGTAGGAGACTGCCAAGTCCCACAGGTTCTACCAAGGCCCGATCTTGCCTTCGGTTAGGTTCGTGGCAGTGACCAATACTTACCTGGCAGGACCTGAGTCACTTGGTATCTGTAAACCTATTTCCATCAACATGCTCTGGTCTTTATAACCAAACTAACCAACGTGTGCCCCAGCGCAGTCTGACTGTTGGCAGCTCCTCCTCCTCCATCTATTCAGTTAAAATTGGTATTTTTTTCCTATCTTTGGTCATTTCTTTATCCCTGTGAAGGCCCTCTCTGACCTCCTGCTTAGATTAAGAACTTTGAGTGAAGGACCTTTGCATGTATCTCTTGGAAATCGTAGAATCCCAGCCTGGTTTGTGTTGGAAGGCACCTTAAAGCTCATCCAGTTCCAACCCCTGCCACGGGTAGGGACACATTCCACTAGAGCAGCTTGCTCCAAGCCATGCTGGTCAGTGGCCTCAGCTTGTGCTGAGCATGTGTAGGAGGGTGAGCACCATGCTGTGACTCCTGCTGGGGCTTCGTCAGGGAGGAAGCAGCTGCGAGAGCACCAGTGGCACACTTCAGTGTGCGCATGGACAGTCCAGGGCACTGTGCACTGAAATGGATTGTCCTGAGCACAAAATCAGGAGGATAGAGGCGCCCAGTGAGCACCTCTGCCCTTCCTTCCTCTTCCTCAGCAGTCTGAGCTCTGCTTGTTTGTCAGAGTTTTATCCGTGTGGGTTGTTTAGCATTAGCTCGTGTGGGTGGTGTCCTTGAACGCCAGTGCATCTGTCAGCATCTCTGGGTTCAGCACAACAACCTGTGATTACAGTTGCACTTTTCATCTGCTGTGTCTGGTGAAACAGAGAACACCCCACTGAAAGGTTTTTCTCAAGTTTACAAGAAAAAATACCTCGAGTTGCACATTTCAGCTCTGTATCGGAGCACATGGAACC
Source organism: Amazona ochrocephala (assembly GCA_039720435.1). Taxonomy (NCBI): domain Eukaryota; kingdom Metazoa; phylum Chordata; class Aves; order Psittaciformes; family Psittacidae; genus Amazona; species Amazona ochrocephala. Next base: position 23,660,457 of record CM077887.1, read on the forward strand.
ATAGCATCACACACTGGATTGGGTTGGAAGGGACCTTAAAGCTCCTCCAGCTCCAACGCCTGCCACGGGCAGGGACACCTTCCACTAGAGCAGCTTGCTCCAAGCCCCTGTGTCCAACCTGGCCTTGAGCACTGCCAGGGATGGGGCAGCCACAGCTTCTCTGGGAATTCTCCTCTTAGACCTGCCGTTATTGGGAGTTACTGAGAGCACAGCCATGCACTAAATATATCTGGCTATTTTAAAATCATGCTGGTGAATCAGGAGTGAATGAGGTTTATGATTGATGTTATGACTGTGTGTGCCTCCGGCTTGGTGAATCAGGGGTTCACATTATTGCCCAGTCTTCCCACCTCAGTCCAGATAAGGAGCTTCTATGCCTGTGTTATGCTCTTCTCTGTTTCCTGCTCTCTTAACTGCAGCTTCAGCTTACAGGGCTTTGCCTCACCTCTGACCCAAACTGGAGTGTTGTTTTCCCGTACAATGGCACAGTGAGGAGAATTTTACCTAGTGATGAAATAATTATTAGGCTGGGAGTGTCTGCGTTGATGCTTTTGAAGCCATTTACCCAATACCATTGGTGTTTCCGAGCTGTGAACTCCACTTCATCATAAGGTAACCCTTTAGGAATGGCTGTGACTATTGGACACTTCTGTAGGAGCCACAGAATGCTCTGATGGTGCCTTTCTGTGCACTCTGATGCACAGGATACTCACTTTTCTCTGAGGAGCAGGTAGATTGCTCAGCACTCTGTTTTCCTATGTTTGGTAAGGGGATTGTACTGCATGTGGAGAGCTCAGGCACTGAGCACTTTGGTTGGTGTCGACTGGCACAGAAAGTGAACTTTCTGCAGCCATTAGTTGACCCAAACGAGTTGAATGAAAGCTCCCAGTGGATGCAAATACCAAAGTCATGTTTGTGCTGCCCACACTGTAGGAAACAACTTTTACATTATGGTGAGTCAACCTCAAGTCACGCAGCAGCAGCAGTGTTGGCAGTCAGCCTCTGGGGTTGTTTGCTCCAGTCTGGCTGCGGTCCCAGCCCTGGTGCCCTTTTTCTGGCTCTTTAGTTGTAATAGGTGCACTGGTAGGCAATGGATCTTCTAACTGCAGTCTGATATGCTCCAAAAGAAGTGAAGCCCAAAAGTTAGTGTTCTACTTGGAAACAAATCCACAGTATTGAAAAGAACGTATTTCTATTGCCCTTCTACCAAAGGTCACCTGGTTAAATCCTAGCATTGCTTTCCCCATTTTTTTCCCCTGTAAGTGCTAAGACAGTTGTATTACACAGAGTTCACATCAGTACAGGCTATATTTCATCTATATTCATCTATATTCATCTCCATCTTCACTGTTTTCCAAGAGCTTGAATGTAACTTTGTTCTTGTATTAGTAATGAAGATGCATCAAAGACCTGTGCCCTTGTGTTGGTGTTCAAAGGAGGATATTCAGGCTGAGGAAAGAACCCTCACAGGAGAGGAGAAGGAATCAGGAAAGCCAAAAATATCTTACAGCATAATTACACCACAGATTTAGGAAGCAGAGATATGTACAGGCTAAATATAACTGCGTGTTTTGTGTGTGTCTGCTTATATATGCAGACAGATACAGATATACAATATATGTGTGTGTGTATATGCACGCTCCCATGGGCTTACTTATAGAATCCCAGCCTGGTTTGGGTTGGAAGGGACCTCAAAGCTCCTCCAGCTCCAACCCCTGCCACAGGCAGGGACACCTTCCACTAGAGCAGCTTGCTCCAAGCCCCTGGGTCCAACCTGGCCTTGAGCACTGCCAGGGATGGGGCAGCCACAGCTTCTCTGGGCACCCTGTGCCAGCGCCTCAGCACCCTCACAGGGAAGAGCTTCTGCCCAAGAGCTCATCTCAGTGTCCCCTCTGGCAGGTTAAAGCCATTTTCCTTGTCCTGTCCCTGCAGCCCTTGGCCAAAGCCCCTCTCCAGGTTTCTTTTGCTGCCATGCAAACACGAGCCTGGTTGTGGCATTTGCACATTGTGTTGGGACAACACAGTGGTTGTGTCAGGATTGCTCAGAGTTATTACCGTCACTGAAGGAAATCAACCGTTCTTCAGACAAATCTAAGTTAAATTTACAACTGATTTGCAAAAGGAATGTTCAAATGCAGCAACAAAAACTTCTAAGTTTCTAACACTTGTATTTAAGCCTGGGCTGGTTACTTCTTCTATGGAAGCTCATTAATTTCCATTGAGCTTTATATTTTCTGAGATTAGGCTTTGTCATCAATATCCATTGCTCTTCATAGCAACAAACGTCAGCTGACCTACCATTGCCAAAGTAAACGGCTTGGGACATCCAGATGCTGTTGGATTCCTGAGATCAATCAAGACCTTTTCATATCTCAGGGAAGATTCTGGACCCCAGACCTGTGCTGCTGCTCGCACCCAGCAGCCAGGCAACCTGCCTGCCTCTTCTCCACACTACTTCTCTTTACTCCGATATCTTTGAGTAAACTGAAGGGGTTGGTGTGATCTCTGCTCTCAGAGCTGCTGGGGTGAGGAAAACATCTCAGGGTTCAGTGGAGATCCGTGAAATCGAACAATTGCAGCAAACCACATTTGTAAATGGTGAGTCACTTGTGGCTGGGGAGCTGTGGCGCTGGTAATTGAAGAGAAGAGACTTGCATTTGTGGTACTCGTCCTGATGACTCACTGTTCCCCCACTGAAGCTGTGGCTTCTCATCTCGTCTTTGCTCTTCCTGACAGTAGGTATTAGGGCTGTTGTTTTTGTGCAGCACCGTGCTGTTAGGAAATGATGTACGACAGGGATGTTACCAAAGGGATCGGTTCCTGCCAGCTAACGTTGGGGGAAAAGGTTTCTCTTGGTCTTCAGCTCCTGCTCAGACTTAATTTGCTTTGTGAGGAGTAGAAGTTGTAGATCAAGTTCTCGAGTACAGCCTCTAAAAATGGAAGAACGAGATAATTCTGAAGAGGAGAGCAATTAAAACTGGGTGATGTTTAATAGTACAGTGCACAAGGTCATGTACTGAGGGACTAATAGGAACTGATGTTATAAATTAGGAGTTCTTCAATCAGAAATCATGCTGGAAGAGAGAGACACGAGTGTATTAGTAGGATGTAAAATGTCTGAGTCATTGTTCTAATAGAGTCGTGAGAGTGCCAAATGGTCTTTGTTGAAGTATTTTCACTGGAGACAAAGAAGTGTTTGTGACATTGTGTAAGAAGCAAGGGAGACTTCATTTGGAAAAGCTCCAGGTGAAACAAGGATGGGGAAGAGCTACAGAAGGTCTTAACCTGGTAGGAAAAATGATGAATGCAGAGCGTCTTATATAGAAGGGCCCTAAAAATAATCTGTTCCTTAACCTACGAAGACAGAAGTTGAGGGGAGATAGGTTGGTGTTTGTCTCTACACACACAGTCAATGTGTAGGCAACTTGGAAGAGAATGATTTCTTGTGTGTGCTCATAGCAGAGTAACAAATACAGGTAAGGTGGCCCTGAGGGGCAGGAGGGAGATGTTTCCGAAGTATCAGACTCCTCAGTCCCTTCTCCCTCCTCTTTTTAGGACTGAAGAACATCCCTCTCCATTTTGCTAAAGGACAAAACAGCACTCGGGGCTCTATTCCTGTACGGGGGTGGGTCTGCTCGAGGCAGAGGGGAGGCAGGAGGTGGGGGAACCAGCCGTGGGGGCTGCTCCCATCTCATGGCTACTGAAGGAGCTGGCCCAGAAGGTCCCAGCGCACTGGGGTTGAGCACCCAACGGCCCTGCCCAACAGTCGCCCTCCTCCTGTCCCCAAGCTCCAGTTCTCACCAGGAAACTGGGGAAAGATGAAACTCAAGGAGCATGTTTTGTGGTCATGATGGTTTGTTGGTGCATCGAGATACCAGATCTGCTCCGGGCACACAGCAGGTTTGGGTGGTTTTGGCTGGAATCAACCAGAAATGGTAAGTTTTTATCACAAGTTCTGTAACTACATCATAAGACTGCATTGATCAGCACTGGTAATAGTCCTTTGAACGTGCTTGCCTGCATTGTTCTGTTGTTCTTCGTTGCTTTAAATCCATACATTTCTGGCAGATACAGATTTTCTTGTTACTTCTCTGTCCCCTTGGTTTGGGATTGTTTTAGTGCAATCTTTCTGCGTTGCCCAAATATTCCATACCTGTCATCTTACTCCTGGTTTGAGTCAGGAATAAAGGGACTTTATGGACATGATGATGATGATGAGAGGGTGGTTTGGGGTTTTAGTCCTTTTGTTCAAATAGCCATTCCATATTGATGTGTTTTCAGTCTCCAAATATAAATCAATGTGTTTTATTCTTGATTGCACAGTTTTAGGCTTTGATTGCAATAAAACACAACTATGTGAAAATAGAGGCAATATGTTTTCGCCACACAGTCTCATTTCGGGGAATTGCTGCCAATTATGTTTGCTGTCAAATTCAGCTCTGGAAAAACCTTTGTTGAGACTTAGCTGTTGTCTGTAACCTTCTAGTTTGCTTTTTTTCTGCAAATGCATCAAGTCATAATGAATCTCGGGGTTTTAATTGCCTCTTTACAACAGTACTTCTGTGCCTTCCAGTTCCACAAGAGTGGTTCTCCAAAACTATGCAAAAGAAGCCTTCCTATCTTGTGTAATATTTTGCTATCAGTGCTTCACTATCTTTCTTGATGCATCTGAATACGTTTTCTTCCAATCATTTGACAGCACAGAGGGTCGGTCTCATCTAAAATGTGCCATAAAAATATTTCAAAGAGAAATGGAAACAAGAAGAATGCCATCCATTAAATGTTTTCCTTCTGGATAATGAATGAATATATTGAACACAGTATATCTGTTCATATATAATGGTAGTGTCTGGTTTGGCTTCACAATTGATTAACAAAAGCTGGGGAAATGGAGAATCCTGGTTTTCACCCAGAAGAATTTACTGTTAGGGAACTTCATGAAATGGATTTTTTTTCTCTTTTAAATTCAAATGTACTTTTTATTCTGTAAATGTAATGTGGAAATTTTACATTTATCTCTAACATTCTGTCTTTCCACGTCCGTCTTTCCTCCAAAATTTAGAGATAGAACCATAGGAAGTAGAAGCTTTATAGAGTGGTGCTGGGCAGTGAACAGTTCCTTTTCCCCCTGGATAGTTCATTTGTTTGTGTATGTATTTTATTTTACAAACCTGCTAAATCAAAGATGTTGTGAGTCCTGGGTTGTGATTTCTTTCATTCCTTGGCCAACTGCTGGCCATACGGTAACTCTTTCACACCTGCGAAATAAGCCAGGCTATTAAATGCTGCCCTGGGGATGCCAAACTTTGAATTAATTCCACTACTAAGCTCTAAAATTCATATGCCAGTTATCCACAACTGCAAAATACCTGTCAACAAATGGGATGGAAACAAGACAGAGTGGTAGAGGCTGTCCTGTTCTTCTTGTAACTGTCATAACACATGGGGTTTAAATCACTTGTAACTCTTACTTATGCTAGTTATTTGTTAGAAGTGGTTATACTGTGTGTAAGGAGACTCAAAGGATCAAGGTTTCTAAGCAGCAGCAGAACCCCTGTATAAACAGCACATAGTAATTTGGTTTGAAAACAATGTAAAGTGAAGTAGGCTAGATTCATCCTTGGCAGAATAGATATAGTAGCAGATGTTCTGCAGAGGTTAAGTTTGCAGATTGGAAGTATCTAAGCCAGTAGAGTGATAATTCTTGCACCTTTCTGTACCTAGGACTTTATTCCAAGTGGAGAAAGCAGGCGGAATATTAAGGTGAATCACTTCTTGTGTAGGTGCTGTGTGTGTGTTGAATGCTGGCAGTCCTCTGAAATAATGATTTTGGTGTAAAACCGGCGTATGTCACTTAAAGGGTCTTTGGTGATTTATTCAACTATTGTCTGCAAGAGTTAAGTGCAGTTATTTTGTCCTTATTCCCTATTTCAATACCACTTTGCTTTGGCTTTTTGAGATAAGCAAGAGTGTTCCTCAGGGTTTGCAGCACTGAAAGGCAGAGAGTAGAGCCCTGCTTCCTTCTGGAGTTCCATTTCACAGGAGCTAGCTGAGATATTGACGCAAGATTCGAGACATCAGAAAGGTCAAAATCCTAGAATCATAAGATCCCAGGCTGGTTTGAGTTGGAAGAGGCCTTAGAATTCATCCAGTTCCAACTCCTGCCACAGACAGGGACACCTTCCACTAGAGCAGGATGCTCCAAGCCCCTGTGTCCAACCTGGCCTTGAGCACTGAAGGGATGGGGCAGCCACAGCTTCTCTGGGCACCTGTGCAGAATGTGCTCAATAAAAGTGATTCCATTAACCTGATCTAAAAAGCATTCTTGTGACTTAAGAACACTGGTCCCCTTGGCTACAATAACATTTGCGTTTCTAAGATCCTTAAAACTTCCAAAATCCTGGTTTAGGAAGTACGTTTGCAAACACTGCAGGCTGGCTTAAGCGTCTTGAAGTCAGTGGAACACTTTGTATCCAAAGACATCTAAAGGCAGGTTTGAAAGCCTGGCTTTAGGCTGCTGCTGTCTGCAGTGCTGTTCCACTTTCCTTCTCATTTACTATGAAGATGTAAACTCTTTCTCACACTTTGACGTTACAAGTATTTTCATCATTCCTGGTGGCCTGTTTTCTTCAAATACCAACTCCGACTGAGTTTATTAAATCATATTCCACAAGACTTACTACTTTGGCACTACATTATTGAAACATTGCCAATATTTTAATAAGCACCTACTATTACATATTGTCCCTTCAGGCTTTTTGAACTGAATATATTTGCTCCCGAGAGAAGATGCAGGAAAATGTGTCATATTGTTTTCAGGTTGTAAGAATGCTTTTCCAGCATACATGGTGGGCCAAGGTGGGCTGAGAAATTGCCTTCATCATTCATGTCTAAAGGCAGGGGTGGCATTTTTTTGGCTGTATCTCCAGTAAGGGACACCCTGGGGGAAGGTGCAGCTGGAATCACAGTGAACAGACACCAGAGCTGCTTCTGCCCGCTCCGATCATCCTCACTTTGCTCAAGCTGCAATTAGTGCTTCCTATCTGGTGGTGTTCATGCTGCATAGTTTTAATGTGTCAGATGGGCAAAGGGAAGAAGCAGCAGAAAACATGACCAGGCCTGTTTCCTACACCAAGTGTTTTGTACTATCACTTATTTGCTTCCTTACAACTTCCATTTAAGGGATGCAAAGGTGATTTATTTCTTCAGGAGGGTTTATGTCTGCTCATTAGGACAAATTTCAGATAAAGACTTCATAGCACAAAGTGTCGGGAGGGGAGAACATTTCCAACATGGAGAATCATCCAAACTCACTGCATTTTGTTCTTAATTATCCCAGAACACTGAGTTCCTCCCAGAACAGCAGGAGCTAAACCCTCCCAGGATTCCCTCTGACTGGCATTAATGAGGTCTGGTTTGGTTGCGCTTAGACTTTGTGCTCTGCTTTCCTGGTTTATGGTGTGCAAGGAAATCACTTGTTATGCTCAGAACACCCAAAGTCAGTGTCCTTTTAATTTTCCTTGATTTAAAATGAGGTATCTACAGAGTAAAACTGCCTGCACACAACCCAGGCTGTGAGAGGAATTCAATAGAAGATGGCTGCTGGAATGTACTGAGAACAGGATGAGGTTTTACCTGCCCTCGCTGTTGGAAACCTTTTCTTTTCCCCAGCTGGAACAAGAGATGACTCAAAGCACATGTTTCTCTGCTGCAGAGCTGCTGCAGCATTGACTTGCACACAAGTCACATCACCCGAGTGCCTGTGCTCCCTGCACTGTGCGTCCCTCTCCTGCGTTACCACTGAGGTATGGCTCAGCCTGATGCCCTGGGACAGCGCGTTTGTCCTTAATGGGCCGTTGGAGTAGGAATGGATGGTGCTGAGCTAAACACCCATAGAATGATGTTTGCAGTTGTTGCCATCCTCATCGAAGTGAGGAGCAGTGCCTGCAGCTGCTGCAGGTGGTTTGTGTATGTCATCAGGAAAATGATCAAGCAAAGCTCGATGCCTCCCAACTGCTTGTGCTGTTACACATACAAAATGTGATTGACAGTGACTTTTGAAAGTTGCAGAATGCAGATGTCTGAGGAAATCACAGTGGTCATAGGCTCTTTAGCAGTTACAGCTTCCTGTAGCTGGTCAGTGAGGTCTTTTATGAGCTATTAACCTTTGTATTTCCTATTGACATATGTTTGGAGTCTATATTCTGTCCAATATTTATGCCTTGTAGCCATGTTTTTAGCATGCGTGGCTTTTCCATCCTTGGCCCATTTCAGTGTGTGGCAGTAGAGATCATCTAGGTCTTACAAACTGTGCTTCTACAGCTAAAACTGCTGGAGATCGCCTGTGAAGAAATCAGCCATTCTGGTATAGCTACATAAGGATGCTTCACGTGTGACAGCAGGGGTTGTCCTTCTGGGTTTTCATTTTCTGAGATGCTCCTTGCCGTCTCTGACTGCTTCCATCCCTCTTCCTCAGTTACTATGTACTTAGTTACTGAGTCATGGCATTTTTCATCTCAAATTCCTCCTTGTCTTTTTCTAGGACATTCATACTTTATTTCTCTGGCTTTTGCTTTAGAAATAATCCTGGTTTTGACAGTGTTTGTGATGTCTTTAGGTCATATTTTGGTAGGAAGAATAATCAAAAGGACTACTAAGTTAGAAATCTGTGTTGAGAGTAAAATTCTTTTGGTTTTTGGGCTACCTGATTCAGTTAACTTTTAATCATTGGATATTCCTTGGCACCATTTGAACTTGGTTCATCCTGTTAATTAGTTCAGCATCTGAAGTTAGGTCTTCTTCCTGTTCTCTGGCAAAGTAAATGGGAAAACAGGGCCCACACTGCATTTTCAGTCTCTCTTTAATTTCTGTTCATTCTTTCCATGCAAAACTGGTACATGGGGGGATAAAGCATGCGCTGAATTTTTTAGGGATTTGAATAACATATGGTACATCCTGGTGAAACGCGGGTTATTTTTAGTCAGCTTTTAGTAGTGGGAAATGTCGCGACTGCTGCTCCTCCGTCTTCAAGGTGGCAGAGACCGAGATCCCAAGTGCTACTCATTGTGCATTGATTCAGTGATATGTTTGAGCTGGTCAGCGCTGCTGTGGCCGGTTCCTTTCCACTGTATTATTACCCCATAAACTAAATATAAGTTGTCAAATACATTGTTTACCAATTACTGAACCTTAAAGCAAAAGCGCAAGGTGGCCTTTGTGGCAGCGCATGGCACAGTCGCTCCTGCTCAGTCCCGGTGGGTCTGTGCTTATGGAATAGGTGCGTCTGTCCCAGACCACAGAGCAGTTTGTGCTCTCAGTGTGTCTCCTCTGTTACTGATGCACTGTGTTTCTCTGCCCGCACGCAGACAAATTACAACAAAATCCTTGATCTCAGCAGAACCACATCTCCTTTACTAGATGGGAATTTGCCTCCAAGGTTTAGTGGCAGCTGGGAGGTGTTCACCCTGGGACTCACACTGCCCTCAGGGGAATTATCTATTCTAATATATACTGCTGGTGCTTTGAGTGCTTTTAACTAGATATACTTCAACATTTTACAGCCATGAATTTTTCATCTTCGAGCTGTCCATTGAAATCAGTGTTTTACAATAGATATGAGGTTAAGAAACACACGTTACTGTCTGGAAAAGGGGCTGTAGTTGAGTCGAGGCCATCTAATCTTGCAAGTGGGCACATAACTCCTCGTTGTGTTATGGATGGCAATCCTCCAGACTTTTCTGAGGTGAGCATTATGAGATAGAAAACACCAAATGTTAAGTGGTAATTTCCAGTTTTCTATACCAAAGGATCCTTCAGGAAGTGATCTTAAGTGGGACATTTCAGGGTCATGCTGTGAGTGTGTACATGGGGGATGATATTGCCCCAATATTCCAGAAAACAGTCATAAGATACTGTACAGAAGTACCACATGCATCATGTATCAATCATCATACCAATGTCTCCATCCCAGCCCGTTCTCCTGCTGTTACATAGCAGCAGCAATAGCTGTGTTCTGTTTATGTATGTAATCAGTTAGGCAGAAGTGGATCTGAACTGAGATTCCAAATGCTCTTCCTCGGAGCTCTGATAGCTGTGTTGGGACAGAAATCTGGGTGTGAATGAGGGTCAAAACTGTGAAGATTTCACCTTTCTCTGCCAGCAGTTGAGCAAACTGTTCCAGCTGTGGAGTGGTCCATAACTGGGTCCTGAACTAAGAGGTTAGCTCTAGGGATCTGACGGATTTCCAGCAGAAACAAAGCTGCAGGGGTTTTAGGATCCTGTGTGGAAGGTGGGGTTTGAAGCCATGGTGCACACAAACATTTTTCCCCCAAATCCCTGTGTTTTTCTTATGACTGAATCGCACCAGAGTTTGATTTCCAGCTTCTGTGTAAAGAAGTCTTGTCCATGTGGCACCAGAAATGGCAGCATGAAGAACATCAGCAGGAGTAGACTGGGTTGAGATAGTTCTCCCAGACTAGGATAGCAGACCAAAGAACTCTGGTACACAAAGGCTGATGGAGGCTGCCTCTTAGGCCCAGAGGGTTTGACCTGGGTGAGCATGATGGGTGGTTTCCCCTATGCTCAACCCAAGGGACACTGTGTACAACCCCACATGTTGCGCAGCAGTGTTGCTATGCGGACTCTCTGCTCGTCGCTTCTCTCTCTGTTAGTTAATGAGACCTTCCAAGAGTAACTGCCACAAAAGAGCTGCTCGGGTTACTCGGTCTTCAGACACAGAATTGCTTTGGGCATCATTCTGGGGTCTCTGCTATATTACAGAATCACAGAATAGTAAGGGCTGGAAAGGACCTCAAGATCATCGAGTTCCAACCCCCCCGCCATGGGCAGGGACACCTCCCACTAAACCATGCCATCCAAGGCTATGTCCAACCCCACCTTGAACGCCGCCAGGGATGAAGCATTCACAACTTCCCTGGGCAACCCATTCCAGGGCCCCACCACCCTCACAGTATAGAACTTCTTCCTCAGATCCAATCTAAACCTCCCCTGTTTAAGTTTAAACCCATTACCCCTTGTCCTCTCACCACAGTCCCTAATGAAGAGTCCCTCCCCAGCATCCCTATAGGCCCCCTTCAGGTATTGGAAGGCTGCTATGAGGTCTCCACGCAGCCTTCTCTTCTCCAGGCTGAACAACCCCAATTTTCTCAGCCTATCTTCATACAAGAGGTGCTCCAGTCCCCTGATCATCTTCGTGGCCCTCCTCTGGACTTGTTCTAACAGTTCCATGTCCTTTTTATGTTGAGGACACCAGAACTGCACACAATACTCCAAGTGAGGTCTCACGAGAGCAGAGTAGAGGGGCAGGATCACCTCCCTCGACCTGCTGGTCACACTCCTTTTGATGCAGCCCAGGATACGGTATATTCTCTGATTTGTGCACTGATGCTGCAGTTCTTCAGTCCTTAAGTTCTTCAATACAGTTAAAAGTTGAAAAGGATATTGAGAGTTAAAGACGGATAGGCATTAGGATATGTGTTATGTACATAATTTTAGATACTTTCTCTGTTGCATGTTTCTGTCCATGTGTAACAGCATTTTGTATTCTCAAACTCAGTTTTTAAGCATACTCTGTTATTTTGAAGCTTGTATAATATGTAGGTTCAATACTTGATGACAGATTAATTTATTCTTTTGGTCCTTCACACTGTACATGTTTTATATTCTAGAAACTATATGAATTATTTTGAGGTTTACGTGATTCTATCATGTAATGCTTTAGCTCTGGTTGAGACTTAACCACTCTGCAGCAGGTATACTACTAACAGTAAGTATTAATAGTACAATGTAACTTCCAAACTGATTCAGTAATGAATTTAAAGCTATATTGCGAGGTTTCAAATACTGAAACTGGAAGAGGCTCCTGGATGTGATGTTTTAATGACTTTGAAATAGAGGAGGCTGTGTACAACAAAGTGGGAGAAGATGCTATTTGAAGTGAACACAGCAGATAGTACATGCTAGCCGCATATTTGTCTTCCTTTGCTTTTCATTTCTTCAGAAAGTAATGGTGTCCATTTGTCATGAACTCAAACGACAATGCAGTTCTGTGTGTCGATGCCCACGACGCAGTGTGTAACTGTTGTAACCTTCTCAGTCCTCTCTTAGAAGTACGCCACGTGAGCAGCAGGCATTGGTTGAGTAGCAGCGTCCTATTGTACTTACCCCTGTGTAAATCTAGTTGTGTCTGATACAGTGGCTTCTCACTCTTGAATTTTTACCTATTAGAGGTGTTTGTATTATATGCGATTGCAGTTCAGATGTGAGAATAACACAGATGTGGCTAGAAGTTTGTGATTGAAGGTTTGGATAAGCCTGCATTTCCTCATCACCTCCTGTCTGCCAGAAAGCTGGCCAGGGTTGTGATGGACATACCAGGATTTCCTTCACGCAGTCTATGGCAGTTGACTTGTTTGTTCTGGCAGAATCTCTACAGCCAAGGCATGTCCTAGGTATTTGAAGTGCGTAGATAAGTATCCTCTAAATAAGGCAGCAAAAACAAACACGAAAACCATGAGAAAGTTGTATTAGGCAGTATATGTGATTGCCATGACTGGTAATGAGTGCCACTGAGCTGTATCATGGGAGTTATGCTTTATGGTGTGTGAATGTTGTAAAACTGTTGTGAGCAAGGTTCATTTTCACACAGGATGTAGTAACCTCTCTAAGTAATCTCAGCTGATTTTCATGTGTTTGCAGGGCTTTGAGAACCATGTTCCATTATTGGTTGTAAAATACTTACAAAATCAGTCCTCTTATTGTGAACTAACCATGAGGTCCAGTTCAGTAGCCCAGAATCACACTTGTTCAGCCTGGAGAAGTGAAGGCTCCTGAAGGGGAGACCTGAGAGCAGCTCCAGTGCCTAAAGGGGCTGCAGGAAACCTGGAGAGGGGCTTTGGACAAGGGATGTAGGGACAGGACAAGGGAATGGCTTTAACCTGCCAGAGGGGAGACTGAGATGAGCTCTTAGGCAGAAGCTCTTCCCTGTGAGGGTGCTGAGGCACTGGCACAGGGTGCCCAGAGAAGCTGTGGCTGCCCCATCCCTGGCAGTGTTCAAGGCCAGGTTGGACACAGGGGCTTGGAGCAAGCTGCTTCAGTGAAAGGTGTCCCTGTCCATGGCAGGGGTTGGAGCTGGAGGAGCTTTGAGGTCCCTTCCAACCCAAACCAGGCTGGGATTCTGTGATCTTTGTCTGTGTAACTCCTGCAGTTCTTTATGTATCAAAGAATAGATTGAATGCAATATGAATAAAGATTTATGTGAAATTTTGGGCTGCAGGTTTTATTAGTGCATTAGTTACCTTACATTACATCATTTAAGCAGTGAGTATTTAACTGAGCATTACTCATAATTGCACCTGTCCTGTTCCACCTTTATAAAATAACCCTGCATAAAAAAGTTATAATGAATCTTTCCATAAGAAAAATATAATTAATCACATGAAAGAGATAAAAATACGACTGATTAATGAAAAATGTCAGATAATATTCCCCTGTGTACCTTTGGCAGTGTGATTTATCTTTGGTCTAGTACCAGCCAGCCAAAATTCATCTGCCCCTACACGAGTGTTTGAGTTTCTGATGGAAATTACAGTAAGTGGTATTTGAAAGTTGCCTACAGTGGTACAAACCAAACCTTCCAAAGCAGAAGCCTTGCTCAAAGGTAGAACACAGTGTGAGGGCCACGAGTCTTCACTTGATTGTAAATTTGAGTATTATTCATTTTTGAAGAGTTTCAGGGTTTCACATTTCAAAATACGTGATTCTGTCTCTGTGTAAAGAGTGATTTCATGTGTGAATGACGATGGGGCACTGTTGTTTAGGTATTTCCACTCTTGTGCTTGGGCTTTAGGATCACTTCAATGAGGGCGTGGGGAATTGTCGTCACTAGAAGCCTTTATAGACTTTAATGCAGAATGCATAGTCCTGCCTGGGAGAGAAAGCTTTGTACCAGGTATTAAAAATGTACATCATGTTTCCTGGTTTATAATTGTGAAAGCTTTGTGTATTGCGTGTGTACAGTTAATTTAAGTGGAGAACCATGGAACATCTGCGCGTGTAACGGGCTATAAACTTGCCACGCTCCCAGGCTGGAATGTGTTTAAAGCAAAATTACTCTGACTTCCCAAACAGTGACTGGTAAATTGCGGACAAGTAAAAGCTGAATCATATTTAGGGAGCTCCGGAGGCCAGGCTTGGCACCACTCACTGCCACGGACTGCACACAGGAGTAAAGGGTTTTCCTACAGTAAGTGAGGTTCTGTATGGTAACCAGCGGGCCCATAGTCAGTGCTTTTGCAATTACAAGTGTAGTTACTTACTCCATGGGGTTCAATCAACTTTCAAATCTATGTGTGATATTTACAGCTTGTATCTAAATGTCAGAAGTCTGAACTAGATAAATAACAAATCAGTTGAGACAGTGGTGAAAGGTTTAGGAGTAAGTTAGACAAAAGGTAGATGTGTTAGGGATATATGTGTTATTAAGGAGAACAGGAGGGTAGATGAGCTGGCTTGAGCATGTTGCAGGTTAATACTTAGCTGTTGTCTGGATGTGTTGCATCTCACTCAGCTTTTGCAATGCATTTCCAAAAAGAAGTGCAGTGCATCTGAACACCAGAGGGGTTAAAATTGTTTTTCACTATTACTTTAATGGGGATTATAATATAAAATGGAATCATTTTGGGGGAGAGTGTGAAACGTTCACTTTGTCCGAGTGACTTCATTATCTGCCTGCATCATCCTCCTTTGCTGTGCTGGAGGAAGGCTCAGTTTTCTTGCCCGGCTCCCACCCTCCCAGATGCTGCTGCAGACCAAGGGCTTGCCAGTGAAAGAGAATGTGTTTTCGTTTTTCCTTCCAGTTGTATAACAGGAATAAATAAATGCTGTAAAGACAGCGATGCAGTAAGAAGCACGTTGGGAATTGGGGAGCATGGATCAAGACTTATCATACTAAAATGCTCTGTGTAGAGTGTATAGAAATATATATATATACACATTCATATATATATGTATATATGTATATATACACACATTCAGGCTGAGAACATTGGGGTTGTTCAGCCTGGAGGAGAGAAGGCTGTGTGGAGACCTCATAGCAGCTTCCAGTATCTGAAGGGGGCCTATAGGGATGCTGGGGAGGGACTCTTCATTAGGGACTATAGTGATACGGCAGGAGGTAACGGGTTCAAACTTAAATAGGGGAAGTTTAGATTGGATATGAGGAGGAAGTTCTTTACTGTGAGGGTGGTGAGGCACTGGAATGGGTTGCCCGGGGAAGCTGTGAATGCTCCATCCCTGGCGGTGTTCAAGGCCGGGTTAGACATAGCCTTTGGTGACATGGTTTAGCGTGAGGTGTCCTTGCTCATGGCAGTGGGGTTGGAACTGGATGATCTTAAGGTCCTTTCCAACCCTGACTATTCTATGATTCTGTGATCTTATCACAGCTCTATTGATACATATTTTCCCAGGGTCAACCCCCCCATGCTCTAGGCTTAAACTACAGCTGTGTTTGTACCTTATAGCCAAAAGATTGTTGTTGCTTTTTCACTTCATTTTAATCCAGGTGCTCAGCCCTCCTGAGCCGTGTGGGCAGCTCCCTTTCATTGTAGCAAACAAGCAAAAAGTATCTGTTGCTCTGTTGTCTAAAAAGGACCTGTGAGCATTGATCAAAGAGATTGCAAGATGTATTGGAAAAGAGCGGGGCGGGAAAAGAGAAATATAAAGAAACCATGCGCAACCATGAATGTGACATGGGAGAGCTGTCAGAAAGCATTAAAAAGCAAATGTATCATGAATTCATGTTAGGGTGTCAGCATAGGAAGATGAAATGATTCTGGAAGTCCACTGTGACTGTTTCTAGATGTTTCCAAAGCACCAACTGATCAGCAGGAATAGCATAATTGCTGAACAGGTTTCAGAGACTCGGTAGGAAACTGAGACCAGGCAAAACTGGGCAAGGAAAGAGCAATAATGAGCAGATAGAAAGGTGACCACTGAGAAGAAAGTTTAGGAAAGCCCGCTAGGTTAGAACAGGCACACGGTAACACAGAAGGCACCAAAGAAATCAGTATGGTTCTATCAGAATGAACTTCTCAGTCCTTAGGCGGATGGCTCACCCCTGAACCAGAGAGGCAGCTTCTCTGTCAGAACATGGCTTTCTGCAAAGTACAGAGCCACATGTGATGCCTGATCTTAGCCGGTGAGCCCAATTCATTCCTTGAAGATGCACTGGACGTGAAGGAGTGCAGCAGGTCGCTCAGCATGACCTGAGTCTGTTTAAGTAAAGAAATCCAAGGAAATATGTAACTTCTTGTTGTGGTTTAAGCCTCTATAACCTCTGTGACCTCTGCTGCTGAGCCCATGACACTTCTTCACCTTAAGGGCAGATTATTTGTTTGCCTAAATGGGGTTTTATTCTACTACCATGTCTAACAACAAATCCTTCGCTCTGCTCCTGAAGAGCAGCGCTTCTGCTTCTGTGCCTTCTCTTTCCTATTTTACAAATCAGAAAGTCAAATTTGGCTGTCATGAGCGTGCAGCAGTGTTCTGCAGCCGGCCCCAGCAGAGCCCCATTTCCCCCTAATTTCAATGTTCAAGCAGGGCTGTGTTTTTAGCCGCAGTGTCTTTGATAATCAGTTTTACTTTTGCTACAAATTGCAGGTTGGTATTTTAGATCGCATCAATTAAGTCTAAGCTAATCTTTGATTAGGAACAACTGATTACTTCAGAAGGCCTCTGAACCCACTGCTGCAGTTAATGCGAGATTACACTGTTATTTTTATCCTCTTATTCCAAGACTACCATCCAGTGTGGTGGTCAGAGTGTATTGGCCTAGCAGGGCTTAAAGAGAAATTACAGGTAATACCCTGTTCCAGCGTTGTTCATGCAAACAAAAGCCGTAATTCAGTAAACTGGACTTGATCCAAAGGAGGGAAGCCACATTGCCTCTTGGAAGGGGCCCTGGCTAAGTTTCAAGCTAATTTAAGCTAAGTTTCAGGAGCTATAGGTAATGTTTTTAGGATGGAGCATATTGTTCTCATTTGCATCTGCATCAAACTGATGACATTCTTCTTGCAGTAACGGTATCACCTGAGCTTTGGTTCTGTCTGAACAATCTGATAGACATTTTGCAAGTAAAAATTTCACCTTGGATATTTCCTCATCTCTTTCAGGTCAATGCACAAACTGACTCAGCTGGAGAGGCTTGATCTGGGCAATAATGAATTCTCTGAACTGGTAAGAAATGCATCAGTCCTCAATCGGAAGCCTGTGTGGTTTGGGTGCTCTGTGTGGGGGGCATTAAACCTTTATTTAAAGGCATTATTGTAGCGTAGCCACGTGCTTTGGCCACATTTCTTTGTAGAAAGAAGATATCCTAGTTCATGAGGTGAATGCTGGTAACAGAATGTGATTCATCTATGTCAGGCTTCTGCAGTTCAGATCAAGGTGGTGATTCTCTGAGCCGGTTCCTATTGCTGGAATACTTCAGTGTGGGGTGAACTGATTGAGCCCAGTGTAAATGCTTGTGTCATTATGTAGTAATTTCTTAGTATCTGTCATTATATCTTACCAATATTGGAAATTGCCATTACCAGGAGTAAACTTTGGACTGCAAAAGCGGCTGCTGTCCTTACCTCACTTCTAAGATGAGAACTGGGTTCCCTGAGATATAACAGCTTTCGGGAGTTTTGTCTACTGTCAGTATAGAATGCAAACGGGTTGCTGTTCCCTTTAGGTATGTTTCTACTGCACCTATAGGAGTTGACACTTGTCAGAAACAGTGTGAGGGTGCTTAAACTGTCTTAAAATGTGCCTGGTTTTAAGGAGAGCTCACTGACTGCAGCTGCAGGAACTGTAAATCTGCTAAAAGAACATAAAACTCAGAAAACTGGTGCCTTGTCCTTGTTGAGAGCAATCGCTGCTTGGGCTATTCAGGACTTGCTCTTGTAAGACAGCAAATGAACACTGTGGCACTCACTGGTGCACTGATGGTGATGGAAATTAATGCCTGTGTGTGCCTTACCCACCACCAGCCTGTCCAGTGACTGGGAAACCCTGTGAGCCCAACCACCTTTGCTTCAGAACCATAGAGAGAAAGCCAGTGCTGCTGAATCAGGGACTACAGCTTTAGGAGGGTGATAGTTCCTGTAGCTTTAATTAAAATGAGGGTAATTTCACTTCAAACAACTTTTGAAAGTTCATCTAACAGTAGAAAGCTATAGGAAAGAGTCTACATCTGGTTTATAGGCAGTGCACTATCTTCTACCGTTATGGTTAAAACCCCATTAACATTAACTAGCTTATACAGCTGTGTAGGAGACTGATTTCTTTAACTCAGAGTTTTAATTAAAGCTAGAAATCTTTTGCATAGTTAAACAGAATAAAACTCTCAGAAGTGGTGTTTGGAATTTTGATTGTAAGAAAAAATATCTATTGTATATATATTATATAAATATTTAATACATTTTTATATGTCTGTGTATGCTTTCTGAATTCAGAGTGTGCCCACTTCAGGGGCAGTCTTTGTTTTAAATGACTTCAACATCATCCTACACTTTTTCATTGTACCATCCTGTCCCCTAAGAGAGGTAAATCAGGAGCTGGTGGCCCCATTCTGCTGTGAGGCGCAGACTCCCCGAATTGAGCCATTTTTCAGGCAGTTGGTACAACAGTGTATGAACTGGAGCCAAATGCCACAAACAAAATGGGCAAAGAGGCAAGGGCACTGCATGAATCTGCAAAAATGTCGTAAGAAAAGTGGTACTAGTTTAATGGAAGAAGGATGCGGGGGTCCTGTTCTGAAAACCCGATATGGGCTTCAATAGAAACTTTCTTCTTATTGGAGGAAAATACTACCTAGAACTCCAGGCTTGTCCAGCCTGGAGAAGAGAAGGCTCCAGGGAGACCTTGAGCAAGCTGCTCTAGTGGAAGGTGTCCCTGCCCATGGCAAGGGGCTGGAACCGGATGAGCTTTAAGGTCCCTTCCAACACAAACCAGTCCATGAACTGTGGTGTTGTGGAAGAGCTGAGTTTCTGCAGCAGTTCCTCTCTGGACCATTGAAGTCGCTCCCTTTGCACTGGAAGACGCAGTGCTCTTTGTGCAGACACACTGGAGCAATGGGCATGGGGTTAAGAATAAAGGCAGTTGCGAAAATGAAGTAATTCTGCTCATTCATTTTCTGGAAATAAGATTATACAACTCATGAGCAAGGCATGTGTTCCTAAAATAGAAATTGGCACTTCTAAAATAGAAACCATATTCAAGTGGTTTAATGTAATCAAGGAAGGGAATAGGAAATCTGTGTGCCAGGTCTCCAGGAAAACTGAAGCATTAAATCACAAGGTATAGGCAAGGTTTTGACATCTCCCACTCTTTGAAGTGTCAAAAAAAGGCACTGGACAAAGGCTAAACAGCAATTGCAGGACCTGAAGGGAGGGGGAAGGCTGAGGTTGCTCTTCCCAGAGTTTCCAGGGTCTGCTGTCAGCAGCAAGGCTTTAGGAGAAGTTGTGAAAGAAAACAGATAAAGGGAGGGAGAAAAGGAAGAGGAAAGAGGATAAAATGTAATACACTTTTACCAAAGATTCATGCCAGTCTTCAATTCAGACTTGATACTGGGAAGTGTTTCTTTACTAAGAGGGTGCTTGAGCCCTGGTACACGCTTCCTGCAGAGGTGGTTCATGCCCCAGGCCTGTCAGTGATGAGGAGGCATTTGACAATGACCATAATAATCTCCTTTAAGTTCTGGTCAGCTCTGAATTGGTGAGGCAGTTGGACTGCATGATTGTTGTAAGTCCCAGGAATAGTCTATTGTATT
Source organism: Amazona ochrocephala (assembly GCA_039720435.1). NCBI lineage: Eukaryota > Metazoa > Chordata > Aves > Psittaciformes > Psittacidae > Amazona > Amazona ochrocephala. The sequence continues at coordinate 23,680,288 of CM077887.1, forward strand.
TCTATTTCTATTCTAGTCTATTCTATTTATATTCCATTCCTATTCTCATTCCATTCGTAGCGATCTATGTGGAAAATGAAAATACTCTCTGCAAATGCATCAACAGAAGTATTTCTAACACAGACCAATAAGGTTTTAATATCACTTATCAAAACTTCAGTGAGATCTCATCTGAATTATGGTGCCATAATGCTATACCATAATGCATAGTATACCATAATAATGCTTAAGACATTTCCAATCACACTGTGATATGTGCAACATAGGAGCAGTCTGATGCCCTTAGGAAGGGTGTCTGTCTAATGAGGGGGATTTAAAAGGAAATTGAAGTTGAGGGAGGAATTGTGGTTTTGTGCAATAACCTCAGTCAGTGAACACCCTGGAGGAATAAAGAGACATGGACCATCACAGGAACAAACAGGATTAGGTGACCAGCAATCAGCTCAGCCTGGAAATCAGAAGTGGCTTTAAGCACTGACGGACAACAACATTTCAATAGAAGCAGCCAAGGCAAAATAAATGATCTTTAAGCTGGTGACTTATCATTTTTTAATAGAAGCAGATTAGGGGACAACACAGGAAACTGAGGGACTGAGCTCTCCAGGTGGCAGGTTCTTTCTGTGTTGTGTGGCCTGGAACCTCCTCTTTCCTGTGGAATTACATCCTTCCAAGGAACTTAGGCCACAGGAGATAATCAGAGGTCTTTCTGAAGGTCCTGTGGTACTAGACAGATACTTTTGTTTCTAGCTGTGTTAGAATGATTCCAGTGCAATAGTACTACGACTTATAAATGGTAGAACTGGAGAGCAAAGGAAGTATTTCATATCACTTTCTGGCAAAGAAAGACCTCTGCAACTTTGCAACAGAGGCACATTGGAAGTCTTGTTTTATTGGGAAAAGAGCGTTTCATGGAGAAGGAAACTACTGCTTAGGCTGAAGCACAGAAATATTGTGAGCTGACAGTTCTTGATTTCACAGCTGTAATGAGGGAGAAATGATTTTGGGAGTGCCTTTTGCAGTTTCCCTCACTGACATCCTGGAGTGTTGAAATGAATAAAGCATCTTAGATTAAAGTTCAGTATTGTCATTTTAAGGCTTTATCATTGTATAGCACTGTTTTAACCACCAAATATGACATTTGTAACCATCAAATCGTACATAAATGCAGTTTTCAATCAAACTCGGAAGTTTTCAGCAACATGACAGGTCAGTTACCATGGCTCTTGCAAAAGGCAGTTTCACATGCGCTGCAGGATGAGCTTTGCTCTTTCTTTCCCATGCATTGTACCTGAAGCTCCACAGTTCTCACTTCTCTTGTTTGCCTTGTTCCTGCTGCCAATAGACCGTTTAAAGCAGGAACTTCTGAGTTGTTCTTTGTGTTCGTTTCTGTTCCAAAGCTTCTTAAATATTACAAGTTTTGAAAAGAGTAACAACGGTTAAATGGAATGAAATGAGGATATTGTTCATGTCAGTAACTGTCTGAAAGTCCGATGTGGGCTATAAAAATAAAAGGAAGGTGAAGAGGGAATCCTTTTTTGAAAGACAATATTGATTTCTATTTAACTACAAAACCAGTGATTTATTTAACAGTCCGTAACACTGAATTCTTTTCCTCAGCCTGAGGTTCTCGAACAAATACAGAATCTAAAGGAGTTGTGGATGGACAACAATTCCTTGCAAGTACTACCTGGGGTATGAACATTTATTTTATGTAGTTAAATTATTGTGTGATATAGTGAACGATTTACCTTGCAGTGACCAACTGCACGTGCATTTCCTTGGATGGGTACATATTCCTGGTTCAAATAGTCATTAATTATTATCAAGACATAAGTCTCAGCAGAGCCGTTCATCTGAAAAGCTTTTCAGTGTTGTGTTATTACGTGATAGTGGCTAAGTGGGGATGTGCCTGGTTTATTTAAGCCTCAGGTGGTTTTCTTTGTGAGGAGACATTGCTTCTTGCACATCACCGTGTGTTAAGCAGCCCTTCAGTAAAAACCCAAGGAAGTTTGACAAAGAAGAGGAAATATTAAGTAATCTAAATAAGCTTAAAAATAACAGATGGTAGATACAGATTGAACTAAGCTAAAAGCAGTTCTGAGGCAGGGGCACAGGATGTGTTTCTCTGGAAAGCACTCCATTTAGAAACGGAACAAAAGGCATTTTACAATGCCAGCATTAAGGTTATGGTTATCTATCAGTGCTGTTTCTGAGGCGTTGCTACTCACCATAGGACTTTGATTTTCAATTTTTATTGCCATGAGTCGTTTGAGATTGTCACTCTAAAATCCTCACGGTGATTATGGCTGGAGGGGGGGCTCCCCATCGTTAGGGTTTTAACACACAGGTAACAGCAGGTCATGGGTTTCATGCACTAGTGCTCCTTATTGCTGCAGGGAGAATGTAGAACTAGATCTAGCACTGACGCATCGAGGTATTGGAAGAAGTTCCACCTCCTCTTTCACCTTTGCACGTTTGTGAACCAAAATTCAGTGTTTTGCATTGGGCAATGACTGGGTTTTGTCTGAACTAGATTGCATTCGGGTTGTATTCTGTGCTAAGCAGATGTTTGCATGGAAAATTATAATTTTCAATCTCTGTCCAAATCTCCACTTTGAGGGCTCTGTCAGTACAAAGAAAAGCTGATGTGGAAACCACTCCTTGTTACCAAAACCCGCTGGAGATCCGGGACTTAAATAGTGCAGTATTGCTGCTGCAGTGTAACCGAGCAGAAGGAATAGCAGATCCACAGGAGAGTGTGGGCACAAACATTACAACCATTGTTCTGTTTCTTTTCCCCTTCACAATGAAATGGATTGATGCATCCAGCGCTAAAACGTGTTCCAAACGCAGTCCTGCTGAGCTGCCAGAATCCCTGGAGAGGGTCCTTAGAGGTGAAAAAGTTCAAGGAGATCATGGAATTGAATCCCAAACAGCATAATTGTTTCAGTGAAGAATTCGTGTTTCCTGAATCTGATCCTAGTAGATCCCAGATGATGTTTTGTGAAATCCTTCCTCACAGCGAGAGGTTTAAAGCAGTTACTATTAGCCTTAAAATTTGGCTTTTAGAAATAGAAATGCAATGCCAAGTGGTAATTGATTTGGTTTCCAGTGTGTATAATTCAGGTTTTTAAATAGCCTCTGCTAGAAACAATGATCGTGTTCAACTGTTAAAATGGGTAGAACGGCAAAGGTTGGTGAAAGGGAGATTTCCCCTTAACACAACATGCAGCTAGGATTAAAGATAAGATGAAACTGCCTCTGTAGAAGCAGAGATAATTCCTGCCCTGTTGCTTATTGATACTCAAGCTACAGATAAACACTTATTCACAAACATGTACCATGGGCGTTAACCCCTCATAATTGAACTGTGAACGTCTAAAGTCTAGGTTTAGGTTCCATAAAATGCAGAGAATCGGTTTGATGCAGAAGAGCTTTACCTGCATGTCCAGCCTTAGTGCTCTTCAGGACTGCTGAATAGATGTAACTTGTGAGCAAATACCCTTGTATCTGTGTCCAGATGAAGAAATAATATAGCTGAATGAGAACTCAAACCTTGTACAGATGTAATGGATTTGGAACATGTTATTTAGCTTGGCATGTGTTGTTTGGTCTGGTATGGTTGCTTTCACAGTTGTTGGGACAGGAGGGGTGTGGACCGCCACTCATACCATGGCAGTGAAATAAAAGGCTGCTGAGATAACTGAATATGAGCCTGTATTACCATGTATTACCATTGCTTGTCTTTAATTGAACTTAGAAGCTGGCATGCAGTGTCTATCTGTTCAAGTAACGCTTTGTAACATGCTATTAAGTCTATAGGGAAGTTAAAACAGCTCGTGTACCTGGATGTGTCAAAAAACAGGATAGAAACTGTGGATTTGGACATATCAGGATGCGAAGGACTTGAAGATCTCCTGTTGTCATCCAATATGCTGCAGCAACTGCCAGACTCCATAGGTGAGAAAAGCTCAGGATTTCTTGTAATCTTTTACAGTTGAGGATTTAATTGATATCTTTTTTGGAGGTGATTATGAGACTTTATGATAGCTGGAACAAGAACTGCCACTATATTCCAAAGGAGTTGGAAGCATCTCTGTCTGGACCACCCATGAAGACCATTTTGTAAAGTCAGGGAAAAAGTCCCTGGGTAGAAGGAACTGATTATTCTGCCTTTCTATTTTAAAGAGAATACACAAAGAAAGATATAATTGAGCTGATCTGAATTGGAAAGTAAGTATAGTAGTGATTATGTTAGCAGCAAGAAACTCTGGGAGGAAATTGCTGCTCTTAGTTACAGTGGTGCAACTCCATATGAGAGCATTAAACAAAGCGATGGTTTAAACTACTGGTTTTCCTTCTTGACTATATGGTATGCACAGAATTTCTGAATTATTTAGGAAATACAGAAGTTCTGGAAGCTGAGTGGTTGGTAGGGGTCTAACTCTATATCTGCATGTTTCGTATGGGTCTCGATCCCTTATATTTTCTTTGGCAACAGGTTGAAGTCTTTCTTCTACTGCTTCCAGCTGATGAGCCCACTAAATCATTGTCATCATCATGTTTTTCACCTTCCTAAGTGTGTCCCTTTGAACACGGAACTCTTAAATTCCCTAATCTTAGTCAAGATTCCCAAGTGTATTACTAGCTAATGCTCCTGTGCTACAGGAATGGTACCAGATGCCTTTCACAGCTCTTTTCCATCTTGGTCTTCTACATTGCACCCTAAATTCTAGAGGTTTTGCTTTATGTGGGTTTCTGATGTGCATACACAGATTGGTTTTTAGAGGAGGCTTAGCTCCTGAATAAATGTGTACTCTTTGAATTAGACATTCTTGCAATTGTATATATTCAGTCCTGATTTCCAAATTCTCATTACTCAATAGTAATAGATTTAACAGGAGTAAAGCAAAACCAAGCATTTTAATACTGCATTTTCTAGCATCCCTTTTAATGCTACTTTTCATTTGTTTCAGTGTTCATACATTTTTTCTGTATTAGTGATTAATTTATATCATTCCCAACATTAATTGCAAATAATAATTTAAACCCTGCTATTTCAGTGCAGAATTCTTTCAGGAGGAAAAGCAGATTTTGAAGTGTTAATAACCTCCAGAAGGTGGAAATCTGCTTCAAGCTCTGTTTCTAGCACTGTGATGCAATGTTTTCCCCATTTTTTCTGTCTTTGTTATTGTTTTCTGCAGTTTTGCCCTGATAAAGCGGAAGTTTCATTCCCTTCTTGGTAAATGTTACCCAGTTATGCATCTGCTTGCACTTAGATGTGTAAAAACTCTTTTAATGATAAGAATGAACCACAGATGCAAATACAGCCAGGATAGGTGCTGGGTTTCAGTCAGATTCCAGTTTTCTGTCTATACTCATGTATTGTGAAGCTTTATAAATGCAACATTAGCTTTAGATGATCTGCTCATGTCCTGTTTTGACCTGAGCTCCTTTTAATTGAGACAGCAGGACTTGACTTCAATAGAAACATGAATAGATAAGCAGGAATACAGCTCTGCCTGCCCAGGTAGGATCCTGGTCTTTCTTTTTTACAGTGCTTCAGTTTGATGACACACATTGTCAATGGGACAAGAATGTGGCTGTGCACCATCCTGTATACATGTGTTTTCTAAACTCTAGCTCAGGGTTATTCAGCATTAGAAATCACTCTTTCTTGAAGGATATGGGGGATTACAGAAAGCAAAGATCAGTGTGAAATGTTTTACTGTTACTTCTTCCTTCCCTGTTTCGCAGGGCTGTTGAAGAGGCTCACAACTTTGAAAGTAGATGACAATCAGCTTACAATTCTGCCAAATGCAATTGGAAAGTGAGTATAAGTCTCATGATTTTCAGCATTAAGGAAAATGTGTTTTCTGCTTGTGGAATGTGGGGGATTTAAAATGAAAATGAGGCAGAGATGTATTGAATTATAAAATAACTCAGAAATGGGTGCCTAACACCAGTTTATCGCATTTGGATTTGGCACAACACTATTACTTCTGCGGACTTACACTGCTGTAAGTGATCAGAAGATGAAATGTATCTCATTTTCCAAGGGAAAGAACAAAGATGTTTTGCTGTATGAATCACTCACAATTTAGATGATTAGAGCAGGAAAAGTGGAAGAACCAGAGGGATTTGGGGGAATACGTCTGTTCCCATAGCAACAGCCAGGCCTCGATGCTAAGAAGAAAATGGCAGTAAACCTCCTGTGTATGGAGATCTCCTCAAGTATTGAAGCAGCAGAAATGAAAAAGTCATGAGCGTTTCATAGGTGTGTGCATCAAAGTGTGGCAGTGTCCTGTCAGTAATCTTACTATGAAAAGCACTAATGATGCCCTTTAGCTGCAGCTTTGTCAGATGTTACATGATCACTGGTGCAAAATTCAAGCTTGTACTGCTGTGTGATGAGCCTATTGCTAAATGAAACCTCCAATTTGTTGTAAAATTCAATGTGGGTATAAGCCTGTCTCTGAGCATGGAAATGGGTGATTCTTTATGAAGTTATACACGGCACGTATCCTTCCCTAGCAGAACATATCTTTAACATTGATATGTTTGTAGGATGCCTCTTCCTCTACGTTTCACTTCTGAAATGCTGTACAAACTGATATTGGGGAAAAAAGATCTGACTACCTGGTCACTGGCTGCCTTCTACAAGTAGAGCACTGCTGATCGCATCATCCCCTTGCACCAGCAGTAACAGTCCTGCAGAACAGAGAACAGAGTTCAGCCTAAGGAAGGGCAGTCTGCCTGGCACAGCTGAACATGTGGTTATGCCATTTGTACCAGCAGTGGAAGTGGGCATCAGAGAACAAGTTGCACTCAGGCTCTGCCTTTGCTTCCAGCACGAAAGCTGGTCTCTCTTCAGCAGGTTGTAACTCAACAAATGGTTTCGTTAGCAATAGTTTTCTTTAAGCTGGATCTGTTTGGAGGCTCCCAAAATTAAAGCCTAGAAAGCTTTGTTTAGACTTGTGCACAAGCACAATAGCCCAGCGAGGTCTCTAGAACAGAAATGGTTTCTAACCTGCACAGCCACTGGTTTACTACTCCTGCACCCATCTTATAGTACTGATTTCAATAATAATTGAGTTGTTGGTGTACCATTTGGGAAAACAAACCCAGATTTATGAACTATTACAACTGTAGCAACTGAAAGCTCTGGTTGGGATTACCATGCTGTACTTCCTCCTGTGTCTGTTGATTTATGGGGTATTCATGGAGAGCATTAAAAAGCAGTTATATGAATCACAAAAGGGCAAATCTTTGCTGTGCAAACCATGGTGTAGCAGTAAATTCTGAGAGGCAGTGAAAGCTCAGGAGGCTCAGGGCTGTGCTGGACACTGCAGAAAGGCTGATGTAATGGCCAACATCAACTGTTTTGGGAGAAAATGTTAAAAACTCTTCAAACCTTTCTTATTTATTGACTTGCTCAAATTAAAGGCGAAGCCCTCCTTTTTTTCTTAACCTTATATGTGTTTATTTGTCGTGGAGCTTTAATTACAGTTGTAAAGACATAGTGCTGCTCCGAATGGAGTATATGCAGAGCACTAGGCTAATCAGGTAATATTATCACATTAGTTTTGAGTGATACTTTTCAATGAAGTACTTTCTTGTAATGAGGACAATGTCTCCCACATCAGAATGAATTTCCTTGCTGTGACTCATCCATTTGGATGGTTTCCTACTGGGTCTTTCTCCTAAATGATAGCGGTAGTCAGTACCCACTGCAGAGTACATTGTTGTCACACAAAGATTAGCAATGTGGAGGAGGGAACTCTCCCTCCAGGGGCCAATTTCCTGATGAGATACAAAGCACTTTGCCACTGTCAGAGTTAGTGTTGCTCATAGGGAACCACCACCCTCATTTTTGGCAGTCTTGTTCAAAGGGCAAGCCTTTAAATGTAAGCAGCATCTAGAGTTTGACCCTGTAAGATACCATGCACAGTAGACCTAAAGTTCTACCTAAAATCAGGGGATTCCAAGTTGGACACAGACTGGAGGTTTTACCTGCAGGACCTGCAGAAGGAATGTCGCTACTTCCCCTTGGTGGGTGGAAGGTGTCACGAGGGAAGTCACAACACATCCATAGGTAATGGTGCAGCAGGTCAAGAGCCAGCGTGCAGTCAGAGAAGTGCTTTGTGTATGTGTCTAGGCTGTACCATATCTGACAGCATCAGATGCTGCAAGTGAAAGTGCAAGCTTGTATTCCCAAGTCTGCAACATTGCTTTTGCCTGATGCTGTGGAAGTAGTGGGTGTAACTAAGGATTGAGGCTACTTTGGCAGTCACCTGGGTACCATGGCTGCTGGGAGAAAAGGTCTGTGACTGCACGGAATGGGACTGGGATGGATTGGAGCTACCCCTTGGTCCATGGCAGTCATCATTCTCCATGAATCCCTCTCTGCTCATCTGTCTAAAAATATTCCTCATCTTCGTTAGTGTGTGTCCTGTGACCTGCCTCTTTTCAGTGGCGCCAGACTGAACAGCAGGTCCATGTCTGATTTTAGTCTGCCTTTAAACCTGTCAAGAATGATCTGAATTTAGCCCAAGAAGACAGTAAGGTTAATGGTATTCAGCTGAATTAGCATTGTTGGAATTATAGCTGCTATTGTCAACTTACTTTCGTGCTCAATCCATGATGAATGAAAAGCCGCTTTCTGAAGTGCATATTTTCTTAGCCATGGTAGTTACCGGGATAAAACCCAGTTTCACACTGGTTGGTTTTGTGACCACCTTCATTTGCTTGCTCATTCCATCAGGAAGGCGAGAAGCTGAGAGTGTCTGTGCCAGACAATTCCTTTCACATAGAATTCTGTTGTCTGATGAAGTCATTCTTCACTGCCAGGGAAACTGCTCCAGTTAGAGCTCAGCATGTCTGAGTTTCTCAATGCCATTGGAACATGGTAGTTCCCAATTAGCTTATCTGTTTTCAAGCTCTTCTGGTTGTGTTGCAATCAGTAGAAGTTAAAGCATGTGTCTCACAATGTACCAAGCTTCCCAGCTGGACTTCCCCCCATTGAGCACGCATTCTGTATGAAGTAGGCAAACGTGGCGGACTTTCGCCTTTACTGGAATTGTTTTGTATCTCCGTTGAAATCAACTGCAGTGGGTACAGTGCTTTGTTAAAGAAAAGCTAAAACCAAAACCTGGCAGAGCTTTTGGATGCATTCCATGCATCTCTTTTACTAAGCACTGTGGCTTTTCAGCCTATTGAAATACAGCCATTAGAGGCGAGTTCTGAGAATTCCCTGCTAGGAAAAGCTACTTCTGCTTTCACGTTTCCTGAAGTTCAAAGGCTGAAAGCCCTTTTTCTAAATTAAGAAACTGGAATAAAGGTACATTCGAGATGCAGCGAAGGCCCGGTCCTGCAGCTGTGACCCATTGCAATCTGACTGAGCAAAGGTGAACTTTGCATCAGATCTACCAAAACGTGCGGGAAAATCCCAGTCTTTTGGGCATGGAGTTCCGTTGTCAGTGCACAGGAGGGTGACAAACACTGAGGAAGAAACAGTTGCTTGCCATTTATCCTTACTGTTAATTACAGCACTTGAAAGAAAAAAGGCAGCATATGTGGAGCAGAAAAATGGGGGCAGAAGCAAGGAATGATGGCATTTGTGATGGGCCACCAAACTTGTATTCCATGAAGGAGCAGTGCAGCATTCATTTGGAGAAATTTTATATCCAGCCTAAATTTTATGATATTCAGAGTATTTATATATGTGCATGTGTATATGGTCAGAATATATATGTAATATGTCAGTATTTCATTTATCTGTGTATGTATATATAGTGAATATATAATAGATCTCTTCATCAGGGACTAGTGACAGGACGAGGGGGAACAGGTTCAAACTTAAAGAGGGGAAATTTAGGTTGGATACAAGGCAGAAGCTGTTCCCTGTGAGGGTGCTGAGGCGCTGTCAGGGGGTGCCCAGAGAAGCTGTGGCTGCCCCATCCCTGGCAGTGCTCAAGGCCAGGTTGGACACAGGGGCTTGGAGCAAGCTGCTCGAGTGGAAGGTGTCCCTGCCCGTGGCAGGGGTTGGAGCTGGAGGAGCTTTAAGGTAGTAATTGCCTAGTAGTAATTGCTCAGTAGTAATTGCCTTGGTCACTGTTTGAAGTAGTTGAAAAACATCCTCACTACAAAAAGTAAGAATGATGATGTGAGGAAACCAAGTGGTCTTTCTTAAACTGCCTCATTGGATAAGATTGATGAAAAGTGTTCCTAAAATCACATTGTTATAGACTCATAGGGAAATCTACACTGAACATTCCTTCTTCAGGGCATCGTGCCTGTAACAGTGTGATGCTTTACAACTTTCAAAGGTTCTAGTTTGTTTGGTTGTTATCTGGTCCTTGTACAGCACCTAACAAGTGTATTTCCTATTTCAGTTTGTCTTTATTAGAAGAATTTGACTGCAGCTGTAATGAGTTGGAGTCTCTACCTTCCACCATCGGCTACCTTCACAACCTGAGGACATTGGCTGTGGATGAGAATTTCCTTCCTGAGCTGCCCAGAGAAGTGAGAAGCTGATTCTCTTTAATTTACACCTGGAAGTGTTTGTGGTAGGGCCAAGATTTCATCCCTACTCAGACAAAATATCTCTTCAAGCACTTGCTTCTGCACAGTGTGGAAGAAGCATGTTGTTACCTACTCAGTGCACACTCAGATACTCACTGCTCTTACATACTCAATAGTAAAATAGTAAACCAATTGGTAAATTCATGTAAAGGTGAGAGTGTCCCTCAGGGCAGTGCAGGTAGCCCTGGCATTTCCCTGATGTTACTGGCAAAGGGAGGACATTGCTTGAAGTTCTCTATTCTCTGCGGTTTTGGTCACCTCCCAACATCAAAATGTAGTGATAATGAATTTTATCACAGCAGGGTTCCTGATATCTTTGGTTTTCCCTCCCTCTAGATCGGGAGCTGTAAAAATGTAACGGTGATGTCTCTGCGCTCCAACAAGCTGGAATTCCTCCCTGATGAAATTGGGCAGATGCAGAAGCTGCGAGTGTTAAATCTGAGTGATAACAGGTACAGTTCACATGATTCTTCTAAGCCATTGTAAGGCTTTACTAATATAAAAATCATATTTAGGATTACTTTATTTAAACTATAAGGAAAGAAACCTTGATTTATTTTCTGTAATCTGTATGGTTTGGTCTTAGTTCCACCACCAAACTTGAATGGGGCCAAGATCTGGGTTTCAGTGTGTTTTAACAGATTAAAGTCTGTTTACTTCTTTTATCTCCTGCTGTTTCCATGTGGAAGTGTGATATTTGGCTCCAAAATTGTATACAACTTTGTAATATTTAATGATTAAAACACTGTGACAAGCTGGTGCATCGGGGCTCATTAAATGCAGGCACACTGGCGTGTTATCCTGTTATCCTGCCTCTGCTGAAAGAAGAGAAAGCTTTGTGTTTCCTTCAGCAAAGGTTTTGTCAAAAACCAGATTCTTCTGTTCCTGTTCACATACTATTCCTGAGAAGCGGAATCCATAAGTGAGCCTCTCTTGACCCCCACCCCATGTCACAGATCAGACTTTTCCTTAAAGTTTATACACGTGTATGTTCCAAGAGTGCTTTAATTGTCAGTATAACCACAGAAACACAGGTTTGCTCAGTAGTGCAACACAGGATGTGCAGATGCCGTTTTGTTTCCAGTATTATCACCCATACTCAATAAAAACCAGGGGAAGGACTTTCCACATCTGTGTCCATGTTCTGTCAGCGGTTTCACTGCTGAAATTCAAGCATAAAATATAACCGAAGTAATGTAGAAATCCCTGTAATATATTGGTTTAAAATTATTTGCTTCATTCTCTTTGATGGTTTTCAGCGTTGCAATTGTGTATCATAAAACACATGAGGTATGGACCAGAACATGAAGTCAAACTTTAGTTTGTGTTGAAACTGTCCAAATCCCAGAGTCAAACCTTGGCTCATTGATTTTGGGTTTCAGATCCCAGTGCTTCCTCGTGGCCAGGGAGTGCTGTCCCATCAGTCTGTCACCGCAGCAGTGTAGGTTTGTGCTTTTATCTCTGCAGCCTTTAGTGTCACTCAGGCTGGTGCCAGCATAGGCATTGCAGCTTCCCTTGACTGTTCCGCACCCATGTGCCCTGTTCTGTCCTGCTGTGGTTCTGTCGAGGTGTACAGTGATCTCGAATGCATATGTGAGACAGATGAGAGGAGGCTATCGCAAATATGGTGAAGCTTCAGATGATGTCTCCAGGGGCTGGTCCACTGTGCTGCTGCATGGCCAGCGCACAGGAGGAGGCACAGGGTGGACGTAGAAGTGGGGAGGCAAAAGGACAGCGCTGGTTTGGGGTCTTGGGGGACTTCAAGGAGTAGCACTGCAGGGTGCCTTTCCTGGCACATTAATCCAATCTGTCCTGGATCACTCTGACCTCTTTACAAACCTGTAGTTGTGCCATGAGTTTGTGTTGAGGAAGCAGAGAAATTGTGTGGGTTTTTGTTTTGCTTTCTTTTTTCCTTTGTTTTTGGCCACGTAACCTTCAAGCCAGGCCAGCTGCTGATTTCAGGCTCGTGTCTTCGTGTGTAGTTGCTGAGAGAGGGAGGAGGTGGTTTACTGCTGGATGGGGCACTGGAGGTGGTAGTAGCAGGCAGGGCTTCCAACCAAGCTACCTGACAGATGGATGCCGCCAGAGCAGCAACCCTGCTCCACCTTCCTTTGTCCCCAGCTGCCCATGTCTAAGAGAGCATTGGGATTTCCATTGTGGAGGAAGGTAATTAGCAGGGCCAGCATCCTGATGATGGGATATTCCATGGGGTAGAATGGGCTGCTGTCCTTCCCACCCACCCTTCAGTGCTGGCTGGCAGCCCTGCGTCTGCACTTACACTTGCTCAGGGCTCACTGGACACGTCACTGAGCTGATTTATCTCACTGAAAAAGGGAGAAACGATCATTCTTCATGTTATGTTCATTTTATGACACTCTTTGTGGTTGAGTTCCTCACCACTGAGCCTGGCAAACATGAGAACAGGACTTTGCCTGTTGGGGAGAGAAGCTGTTCTCTTGAGGCAACCTGAAACGATGCACAGCGAGATCTAAGCATTGAGTAACTAGTGGGAAAGCAGAGTCTAGGCTAGGAGAGATAGGAACTAACTCAGAATGTAGGCCTTCAGCCTTTAAACCTGGGTGAATTGTCTCATGTACTTTTCTCTTGGGGTTTGGGGAGTAAATTTTTCCTCCTTGTTGATATCCGTTCTGGCTGAGGTTTAATGTTGCCCTGCTGGGACATTGTGATAATGCTGCTGTTATGGACGTCCCCATTTTAATGAAATCAAAGTTCAGTCTTTTGGCACCAAAGGCTTTGGAAAAAGTTCAGATGCCATCTTAATGCTGGGGTTTTACATTTGTTTTACTTTTCTGGTTTCCCATTTTCCCATTCATACCAACACTAAGGCAATATCCATTCTTCTTTGAATGAGTCCACTTGTCCATGCTAATAAGGAGCTTACTTGGCCTCTGCTTGTTGCTAGGAACCTTTCCCTGTCACTACACCAGTTTTGCTCCTCTGCTCTTCCTGTCTAACCTGTGACAGAGGAGGTAGAGACCCCAGCTCTTCTACTGGATACCCCTTCGAGCCTTTGGAAGAGGAGACACAGACACACAAGCAGAGCAGAAAGGCAATTCTAGAGCCAGGGGGTCAGTGCATGTGCTTCACCCCACGGTGATGGGCTCCTCGGTGTCTTTGCACATTATTTCTCTCACAGAGGGAGCAGACTCTCATCATGGATGTGTAGATTTCCAAAGGGATCACAGTCTTTGGGGATCTATCCACTGGAGGTTCATTCCAGTGAATGATACCTCAGGGTCATCTACTTCATCACACGCCGCATTTCACCTCTGGTGTTTACAGCTGTGACCATAAATGGTGCACTGTGTATCCATTAGCCTCTTATGTCATTGCCTTTATCCCCGTGACTCTCTGCTAGTACTCTGGATGGATGATGGTTTCGGCTACTACAAACTCTCACTCGTGTTCAATATCTCCTGAAGGCTGCCATCACTGTAAGATGGACCTTGCTATTGTAATTGACCAGAAGCTGATTTAATTCCAGGACATTCTTCGGATATTCACATTAGAGTTCCATTTTAACCAGGGAAATAGACCCCAGCTTTTCTTTTGCATGCCATATACTCTAAGGCAGTATCTATGCTTCCCATCTCCGTAGCTGGGAGTCCTTTCTCCTGTGATATTTACAGGCCCAAACCTTTTCAACTCTCTTCATCTCTGGGAAATGCAATATTCTGTTGTCTCTACACACTAAAAGGCAGTAGTAGGTTCAATCCTGACTTGCTGAAGGTGGAGCCTAAGGAGGGTTAGTGTGCAACCACCCAGAGCTTGGGGAGCTTCACCTTCTGCAGTCAGGGAAGCTTTGGCTCCAGATACTTGCAGTGCAGCTACCTGGAGGTTCATCCTGGCCTTTGCCAGCTGTAACACTATCTCCAGTGCTTCAAGAGGTGATGCAGCATTTGATAAGTAGTTGTGCAGTTACTACTTGTACAAAAGATACCGAGTCCTCCAGCACGTAATGAGCCCTGGGGGCAGCTGCTTGGATTCGGTCGCTGTTAAGAGTATACATGGGATTCATTCACAGAAAAACGATGTCTTACCAGTAACCGGTGTTCTTCACAATGTGTAGTCCACATATACATTTGTCTTCCATCTGCTTCTCCTCTCTCCTCAGAGTCCTTCCAGGTATGAGTCCTGTGATTGAGAGGTAGAATTGTTAGAATGTACATTTGGGCTACACTTCTCAAAGAGCATCGGTTACTGGTAAGTAACCTTTCTTTTAGTTTTAGATTGTGCTTAAAGAAGAGCTGAAAGAATCAGCACCTTTCTGTATTTGCACTGCTTCTGTCCCGGGGTCAGCACTCAGTTGCTGCTCTGAATCTCACCCACAGATGTTAGACAAAAAAAGGCCCTAAGATGACATGACCCACTCAAAACAAGGCTATTCCCTCTCCTTTTTCTGGCTAGATGTTTGATTGTACAGCATTGCTCATTGCCAAAGAGGTAGTTACTGCTGGCCATGTATATCCACAGTGGTTTTATGAACAGTATGTTGATGAGTTAATATAAATCGTGCTCTTTTAAACTTCCCCACTCGGCAAACTCTGTTTTTGCCGATTTGCTGAGAGCTCCCTTGGAGAACTGTCACAAACACAACTGTCTCTGGGCTTCACTGACTGGCTGGTGATGCTGCTCGTAATGATCAGTTTTCAACGTGTTTGGACACGAATTTTCCATGTTTGGGTTATTATTAAAAAGTCTTTCTGAATGACACCGAAGTATGACGTGTGCATCGAGGAATCTAGAAGGTATTTCCCGTGAGCTCTTTGTACATTTATGTTACTGAAAGTAATAATCAGGGGAAGCTTTTCCCGTCCTCTGAGCTGGATTACTTAGGACATAACAGCGATGGAGTGCCTGGTGCAAATATGTAGTGGGTTATTTTGCAAAACTATGAGAAAAACAATTGTTATCAGGAAAGAGAAGTTCAAGTTATGTCCGTCAGGAGGCTTCAGTAACAGCCAAGACCACATTTGCCCCATGAGACCCCTCAAATATCAACATTTGATGGGTTTTATATTTACGCAGCATCAATGGCACTTTCTTTCTTTTGCTTGTGCCCCATGAATAATATTTTTAAAGTCTCTAACCCTTAAGAATGTAACAAATTATGCGAATGGGATTAATGATGGAGTTTTATTCAAATCCTCGCTCCAGATCAGTGTACCATACTGATGTGTAGCTTCCCTGAGGTTGTGAAGTCATATGATACAGTGGTTTAGTGTTTAGGGATGTCATGTCAAAAGGTGTGCTGGGGTGGGTTTGGTTTTATTCATCTGAGGAACATCAGGGGGAATTTCTTCTCCTTTCTTTTTGCATAAGAACACATATTCTGTGTGATGATTAAACACTATAAATGAGAGTTGGCATTTCAGTTGTTCCCAGACTCTTACTGAGGATGGTTGTTTCCCTGCAAAATCAGTTGGTGCATCGGGGTTTGCCTTAAAAGAAGTGCTTTTATTGATAACTTTGAAACTTTTCCATTTACCCATAGCATATGTGATTTAACCTGTAGTTTAACCTGATTAGTATGAATCATGGAATCCCAGGCTGGTTTGGGTTGGAAGGGACCTTAAACTTACCCAGTTCCAAACCCATGCCACATGCGGGGACACCAGAGCAGGTTGCTTCAAGCCCTGTCCAACCTGGCCTTGAACACTGCCAGGAATGGGGCACACAGATAATCTCTACAGCACTCAGAGTTTCCTTTAATTTGACTATCACATTTTCAGCTCTTTTTACAGACCAGTGTAAGAGATTGCAAACTGAAGTTATTAGTGATGAAAACATTGCAGAGGAATGGAACTGTTGCTCATGCAAGGGAGCACACCCACAGGCACCAGTTGGAACTGGTGTTATTGTGCTAAACAGTCAGTGATACTGTTTTCCCATGGACTTTGCGTTTCAGGACACCGTTGGGCTGATGCCTGAAAGAAGGCTGTAGGCTCTGTGACCATGTTTCTGTCCATCCTGTTCCCCATCCTGACTGCTGCCCTTGCTCTGTCAAGCCTTCTGGTAGAGAAATAGCGCCATACAAAGGTCCTTTATTCAGGCTGAATAAAATACCAGTCACAGTCAGAGCAAGTCAGTTTGGTACAGCCTAGTTTGCCTTTGATTTCTAAGTCAATTTGATTTGGCCATCTTCTTGATTAGCTATCCCTGCACCAATTAGAGTTTCATGTGGTTCTGTGAATATCTTTTCCCTTAGATTGATAAAAATAATGACATATGTGATTTTCCAAGCTGTCTAGTGAGAAGTTTCAGCATCTCAGCATAAAAGAAATGCTCTCTGTTGAGCAGCACAGCCAGAAAGTTTTATTTCTCTGTACTGACTACAGATGTGCGCGAGAGCAATGGAAGCAGTGCAGATTAATTGCTTTTTTCAGTTACTGATGAACATTTCTCTCTTCAGAGGAGGCCAAATCCTTTACTGAGGATGGTGTGAGCTAGCTCTTTGAAATCAGCTGGTTATGCTGATTTATAACAAGTAGGATCTGGCCTAGAGGATGTAGAAGCAATCAACCTACGTCCATGCAGAACTAATGTTTGAGGTGCTCTGTAGCTGTGGTATAGCCTTGTTTTGACTGATGAAGCTGCAAAAACATTGATGTATTTCCCTTTCATGGTTAAACTAATGCAGTGTAAGTGCCAGTTATCACGGGCCTTGTTTTGACCCTGAGTAGAGCATGAAATCACTTGGTAATTCATTTGTTAGTGAAGGTCAGAGTGATTGCATGAGCACTGGCAGTACGGATGAGGGAGAGATGTTCCTACAGCACATGACTTATGAAGCAGTCTTAGTTCTCGAAACCAGATTGCAGTTAGACAAAGAGGCTGGGGCTTACCTTGGCTGAGCATTTTCCAAAACCACCCATGATTTCGGGTGCCCCCATTCTTTGAGCTCTATTTGGGGATTTCTTCCTTTAAAGACTCCTTAAAATCTGGCCTTTTCAGATGTTTAAAAATGGGTATCTGGGCTTACTCACAAAGAAGAATTGAAAATAACTGATTCTGTGCTTTGTTTTGAGTATGGAAATGGAAAACCAGCTTGGAGATCCCCTTGCCACACATCATAGAATCATAGAATAGTGAGGGTTGGAAAGGACCTTAAGATCATCCAGTTCCAGCCCCCCCGCCATGGGCAGGGACACCTCACACTAAACCATGTCATCCAAGGCTATGTCCAACCCCACCTTGAACGCCGCCAGGGATGGAGCATTCACAACTTCCCTGGGCAACCCATTCCAGGGCCTCACCAGCCCTATAGTAAAGAATTTCTTCCTCACATGCAATCTAAACTTCCCCTGTTTCAGTTTGAACCCGTTACCCCTTGTCTTCTCACTACAGTCCCTAACGAAGAGTCCCTCCCCAGCATCCCTATAGGCCCCCTTCACCGTGTCTGGAGCAAGCTCACCAGTTTGGCTTCTCCCTTTGGTACACACTTCTCAACTTGAGCACACTGAACCGCCGCCAGTAACATCTGCAGACAGAGGCTTCTGTTGAGTTTTGAAACTTATGTTCCTGGTACTGAATCCTAAAATGTACAGAAATAACAGTATCAATTGAAAAGCAAACGTTCTTCTCGTTATGCAGAAAGAAAGCTCTGCATTAAGCACATGGTTAAATGCTATTTAAGAATCTTTATGTTAACTATTAAAGCTTAAACTTGTAACCTTAATATATAAAGAGTGTCTGCAGTGCACTGTTCCACAGCAGTAACACTGAAATAACACTGTCTTCAGAGGGAACGACTTTGTGGCAAAAATACACCTGCAAGTTCCATAATGGGCACAGTTTCAAAGCACTGCAGAGAGGCAGTGGCGTAAAAGCTCATGAGGTGCTCATCTCCCAGAGGTATGGGTAGGTTTTAATGTGCAGAAGGCTGCAGGAGTGGTGTTGGTGATTTGGTGGGAGATGGCAATGGATTATGATGAGGATACCCTGCACGTGGGACAGCGCGATGCCACCCTTATCTGAGGTGTGAGTGAACATCTCTGTAAGAGCTTTTCTTTCCATAGCATGGGATGTCTGACTCTCAGGAAAGGGCTTTTCCTCTTTTCTTGCTCTTAAATCACATTCACCTTTTGTCTTTGTAGGCAGTCCTCTGGTCAGTCCATTTCTTCCTACAGTCCTGCAGCTTCTTCACCATCCCTAGCACTAAGATGGGTCAGTGTCAGTGAGTGGTCAGGACACTGTCGTGTTGGTACAGACCCAGAAGTAAAAAGAGCATGTTCAGAATTAGTGGGGAAAACCTGAGTGACGCTTCCACACGGATTTAGTCATCCTGTCCCCACTCCTACATTTAGATCGCTCTTAGGAAATGCATTTACATGTATAACTAAAATGTTAATTTTTTTTCCTGCTTCATTTAATTTTGGCATTTAGGCTCACTCTGAATATTTATAATATTTTAATCATTTTCCTAACGTTTCTGCAAAAAGGAATTTTCAATAAGTTCGGGGTATTTCTGTTCCAAAATGTGAATATCCAATGAAAGGATTTGTGTTACCTGAAGCCTGTCAGGTCTTTCCTCTAAGTCTCCCTGGGACCAAGACTTTTCCTGTCGTCTGCATTATAAGCTGTAACTTTGGTTACCTTATAGCCAAGGCAAAATATTGGTATCTCCTTAACATTTTTAGGGTATAACGTCAGTAGTTTAAGGTTCCAAATCTCAAAGGCCTTTAATAGTCAATTATGTTTTCTTGAAAGTGAGAGAGTATAAGGAGGTGAAGTCACAGCAATCTCTTGATGGTCAAGGTAAACGTGCTACATGCAAAGCTTTGCAAGAAACTCAAGTGAAAATGGATTCATGTGGTTCCAATGTTATCGTTCACAGGCTGAAGAATTTGCCCTTCACTTTTACAAAGCTCAAAGAACTTGCAGCTTTGTGGCTTTCTGACAACCAGGTAATGACTTTGGGTACTCGTATTTTCTTCACTAACTTGGGGTCTTTGCCAGGGCTGGAGATGAAACCTGTAATTTAATACATGGCTGTAGGCGAATTTTACAAGTGTTTGCTCCCAGTCCAGCTTTATGCTTTCATATCAAGGTCTAGATTCCTCTGGCTGTCATTTGTTAACTTGGAGAGGTCACCTTTGCAGGATTTACCACTTGCATTTAGCTAAGCTTCTCTAAGGCCAAAAGTACAAGAGAACGTTTTGTAAATAGAAATTCAAGAGGTAAGACTTCGCTATCAAACTTTCCATCCTTTACTCCATCTATGCCTCTGTTCTTGTCATCTGCCTTTTCCCTTTCTCTGTCCACACTCCCATTGCTGCATACTTTAAACTCCGTTAAAGTCAATGGGAGTTTAAATATGTGAAAGATGCACCAGAACTCTTAGGTTTGTTTCGGAGAAAACTCATTTAAGTTCCTTTTACGTTTAAGTTTGCATTTCTTTGTTCCAAAGGGATTGGCTTCATAGCTATATGTTCTTTGGATTCTATTTTAAAACAAATGATGTAGTTTATGCAGCACTGAGAAATGCAGCAGTTCAGCCAGCATCTCAGCACTGAAATAAGTCCCGCCCCTCTCTAGGACTGATGGATAGAATCATTTTACACCTCTATAATTTAACCCTAAATGGAGAAAAACTCCATTTGCACAAAGACATGTTTGACATTGCTGAACAGTTTTTAGTAATCTCAATACAGTCTTAAAATCTCATTGTTCCCACTTTGCAATAATGCTCATAGTCAGATATTACACCTCTTTAGCTGCAGTTGATGAGGTTAATTCTTCAGGGGCCAATTGTCATGCTACCAGAAATAAGTCCATCCTTTTATCCACATGAAAAAGCCCTCATGGAAGCAGAGCCCAGCAGATGGGGACGTTCCGTTGCCCAGACATCAGATGACATTCCTGCTGACTCCTGGCCAGGGCACACCATTCAGCCGGGCCCTCACATCGCAGCAAAGCCAAGAACATGGCAGTCAGTGGATTTACACTGGTGCTGCTTACTGCGCTGCTCCTTCTGCGTACTTCTAGATTCTATAGCTAAGCAAAAAATGTTGAAACTGAAGGGAGGGGAGATTAAGTAGAGGGATAATAGAAAAACACAGAATCCTGGACTGGTGTGGGTTGGAAGGGACCTTAAAGCTCCTCCAGCCCCAACCCCTGCCATGGGCAGGGACACCTTCCACTAGAGCAGCTTGCTCCAAGCCCCTGTGTCCAACCTGGCCTTGAACACTGCCAGGGATGGGGCAGCCACAGCTTCTCTGGGCACCCTGTGCCAGCGCCTCAGCACCCTCACAGGGAACAGCTTCTGCCTAAGAGCTCATCTCAGTCTCCCCTCTGGCAGGTTAAAGCCATTCCCCTTGTCCAAAGCCCCTTACATCAGTTGAAGAAAGACACAGCAGTACCATCTGAATATTCAGAGTGCCTCCATGTAAATTCTCCAGTATCTTGCACCAGTTTTACCCTCAGATGAACTAATAACCATCCTGAATCTCCTCCTGGTTAGCCCTAGCTTTAAATAGACCGCAGCCGCAGAGTGGGTGTTGTAACTGTGTGGCTGCAGCTCTGCTCCACTGGGCCTTCAGCTTCCTCCATGGAATGACTGAATGTGCAGTCAGTATTTCTGATAGATGGGGTTATTCTGTTGATCCTGGTAGGAATTCCAGAAGTGAGGAATGGGGGAGGAGGCTTTTCCACCAAAGTGATACTTGGTTTAGTCCACAGAGAAGTTTGTTTTCATGTGGAATTTAGTTCATCTTTTATTTTCTATTTATCAAATGCTGAATCTGCTCTCCATGCGCATGCTGTGAATTAACAGTTCTCTGTTTTGCCTTTCTGCTCAGTCCAAGGCTCTCATTCCCCTGCAAACTGAGGCTCACCCCGAAACAAAGCAGCGAGTTCTGACTAACTACATGTTTCCCCAGCAACCCCGCAGCGATGAAGGTAAAATGCCATCAGCTCTGCCTGCAGAGGCAGGAGCAGAGCTTGTGCAGAGAGTGGAGGAAAGAGCAGAGGGAGGGAAAAGAAGGGGTTTCAGACCTGGTTCTGTGTGTGCGTGTCTCTTCTGACACACAAAGCCGGTGGCACACACATACCAGTGTGCGTTTTGTCATACCCAAAGGAATCCTGTTTGCAAATCCTTTATTCTCAGCCCGTCAGATTTACATTTTCCTGAACACTTTTCTGTTGTCAGCAGAATGGCTTTGTAGGAATGATCTGAATTTGGGAATTGAGTGTGCTTGAGACAGAAATGCTAAGGTATGCCTTGCTGCCATGCTGATGGGCACGTGGTCAGAGCAGGTTCAAGCTGCGGGGACACTGGACCCACCTGAGGGAGCTTTCATACATCCCTCCACCTCAGACCTGCCTCGAAACCCTGTTGCTCCCCATCACTCTCACTTCAGTTTAAAGCTTAAGCACTGTTTGTAATGGGTTATGGGTTATTACTCTCACTGCCCCCCTCAGCAGTTCTAAACCAACAACCCAAGATGACAGGATCAACTAAGAACATGTCTTTTAGATCATTTCCAGTCTTCTGCTGGCTACACTAATGGCTCTTTGCAATTTAACTGTAGATTTCCAGTCAGACAGTGATAGTTTTAACCCTACTTTATGGGAGGAGCAGAGACAGCAACGTATGACTGTTGCCTTTGAGTTTGAAGAAAAAAAGGAAGAGGAGGAAAATGCAGGGAAAGTGAAGGTAAGTTCTATTTGATTTATTCTGGAATTCACGTAGTATGGACGGGGTCCAAGCTGCAGATCTTGGGTTGAGCTGGTTTTGAGTTCTAAATACCTAGAAAGTACTCGTCCCCGTGTTTGAAGTACAGCAATTGAGGGAGAATAGCATATCTGTTCTCCCTAAAGTCACACCACCAGTTTCTGCTTTTGCTATTGCTGTCTAGACAGCAACACTTCGCTTCCATACGTCAGCTCAGGCCCATGGCCCTCATGTCGGGTTCCTGCTGTGCGAGGTGTTTTGTCCTGAAGACAAGAATAACACGGAATGTTGGGAGACTTGGAATTCATGTCCCACCACATGGTTCCTGAGAAATAATCAGGTCATGCAGGGAATTCCATGTTCCTATAGATCAATGAGATCTTTGCAGCTTCACAGGGGTACACAGGAATGTGCAGTGGAGGTTTGTAACCTAAAAATGAAGATCAAAGCATGAGTATCCTCCTCCAGTTATCTGAAATCAATGTAATTCCAGAGTTTCCAGTAGAGCCCATAGTCAGTTACCTTCTCAGAAGGGTATGGTCAGGACCAGCTGCACGTACCTGGCATGAAAATTTCCATTCCTTGAATGCTATAAAGGAATTGTCCCAGGTCAGACACTTAAACACTGCGAATTTTACCTGTGGGAAGATGCCAACATCAGATGCATTGCCAGGGACAAAAACCCTGTGAGGAGGTTTAGATCATCTTTTCCTTTTAAAATTAGCAGTACCATTATTAACATTTTTTAAGCATCCATTTAGATGGAAATTTTGGGGTTTTCCTTTTTAGTATTTTTCCCAACCAAGGAATATTCATCTAACTCTTGTAACCAGGGATAACAGACTCTGCTGCTTTAATAAAGCAGAGAATGAAGCCCAAACACCACCTTTGCCTCACAATAAAGAGATTAAACTGAAATTGTACCCCAGATGAATTGCAGGTTTATGGGTCATATAAGGGAAACAGCATCTGGGAATCTTTCTGAGATGATAGAAGAATTTAATTGTATTGTATGGTATTTGCTAGTGTTAGTGTAAGTATTGGAATGTAATGTACGAATTACATCACTCAGCCATTTGGGGTTTAATGTATTTCAGAACACTATGAATGGCTGAAGCAAATGTTTCCTCTGAGTAAACTGTTCTTGTAGAATAAATAACTCCTTCATCCACTGAGCTGTTCCCCTACGTCAGTTCAAATGCTGCCATCTGCTGCATGGAGAACAGGGAAGCAAAGACAGCACCACACTTCCAGGTTTCCTAGAAACAGGACTTAGCAAGCATAGCTGGCCTGTGCCCATGCTGAGAGCAGATGTCTCTGCATGGTGTGATCCCAGGCCCTGGAGCTGTTGGGGTGCTATGGATGCTCTGGTAGTGGTGGTTCTTACCTGTTCTCCCTCTCATCCATATGGAGTGGACATAAACCAATGTTGTAGAACTTGAGTCTGTTTCTGGATGAGATTCTTCTATTCCCACATAAAATCCAATGTTCCTCTCCTCCAAAATCAGAGAGTTATGGAATGGTTTGGGTTGGAAGGGAGCTTAAAGCTCATCCAGTTCCAGCCCCCTGTCACGGGCAGGGGCACCTTCCCCTAGAGCAGGTTGCTCCAAGCCCCATCCAGTCTGGCCTTGGATAATGATCCTGATGTCTTCTCGTCAGTTGAAGCCACTAAACTGCAGCTGATGCTATACTTACTGCTTAGATGGAGCAGAGTTATTAAATGAAAAGCTAAGTAGGAAGCTGGGAGCTGATCAGGTATTTTCTCCTGTCTGTACCTTGAAGAGCTTCTCTCCTCTCTGGTGTCTCACTGAGTGTACCCAGAAATACCTGCAGTGTGTAAACACTGTAGAGACCTAATGGTGTTCAAACCTGGGAAATCCCACCAGGCTGTGAAAGGATTTCCCACTGCAGGTGTGGGTGGGATATTCCCCTGTCATGGCAAAGAGCCCTTTTGCCCAAGCCATGAAAAACTGACCCCCAAACCAGTTACTATGAATAAGGTAGAAATGTTTATTTGCATCCTTCTCGTGTGTCCGTGCTCTTTCCCGCTGGTGTCAATTCAGCTCGAGGTACAAATGAGCATGAGGGTGTTGTAAGGAGTTGGCCAAGCTGTCCATCAGCCTTTGTGTAGAGGTAATTGCTGGAACCTTCTGAGAACTCACTGTGTGTCACACCATGCAGGTGTGGCCGTAGGTCAAAGGGAGGTTTTAACGTGTATGTTCTTAGCAGTTTTACCTGACCTTTATGGGCTGAATTTGCAGGTTAATCTGAGCTGCCACTAGGCAGTAACCACAGACATCAGTAGTGGTTTATAGCCCGCGTGGTTTTCACTCTGGGTCTTTCCTAGCAGAAACTGAACTCTCAGCCAGCTATAGGTTTAAACAGATTTATTTGGGAACTGAAATTGCTCAGTAGCTTCTTCCATCAAGAATTTTGAACTTAAGAGTTCTCTTTCAGGGTCATGCTCCTTTTGATGTAGCATTAAGCATGCGAGAGCTGTGTCGAGAGGGAGTACAGATTTCCTCTAATGATAAGTCTCAATCACTGATCAAAATGTCTGCATTCAGTGGCTATCCCCTTCCACCCCTGCCGTATGAAACATTCACTGTTTAATATTAATACAGTGATACAAAACTCTTGCTGAAATCCCTGCCTGTGACTTGTCTATCTCAGGAAAACCTTGCAGTTAATTCTTCCTTGCCCAGTACAATGAGAACTTGCCCTGTGGCTTTGCTCTTCGCTGGCTCTGTCTGCAGCCCTTACCCTTAAATCACAGCCCTATACTGGCAAAAAGCAGTTGCCTCATTAGGCCACGTGGAAATATGATTTCTTTCAACCGTAAATCAACCAGAGCTTTAGTAACACTTTACAGACTTACTTTATTATTTTCTGTTGAAATTCTTTCTCAGCATATGGCATCACAGTCATACATTGTGACATTTTATGTTAAAGTCATGTCAGAATCAATTCTCTGTACTGTTTATTTGGTTGTGGTTCAGAATCGTATGCTGGTATTTCATACAGTTTTATTTTCCAAATTGATCATGCTTTTGCTTCTGAACTCTTCCTATGAACAGCCCATGCTCATTGGAATCCCAAATTACATTATTCCTGTTCTTTAGGAATTTGAATTCCAGCAGCTACAACAGTGAGCTATCAAAAGTAAGCTCCCTTGGCTTATCCTACATACACAATGAGGCAAAAGCTGCTTTGTAGTAAACACTTGCAAATACTTATCACATGGTAAATGTGGGGTAATTTCCAATTTCACAGCCTCATAACTGGGAGCAGGTATCCTGACATGCACTGGGAGCTGGAAGTTTACCCCATGTAAGGATTTTCTTGCATTTCCACCCCACATTCAGGCACTCAAAGAGCAGTGAGCTCAGCCAGCACCAGCTGTGTTTCAGCTGTGTGTGGTGGCCGGGCCATGTGCTCAGCCTTGCTGCTCCACAGGGTGGGCTTTCTGGTTCCCCTGTGAACTCCGTGTGAAGCCACAACCATCTTTCATTGCTTGGACAAAGGTAGTGGAGGTAGGACAGGTTTGCAGCGGGGAGGGCAGGAGATGCTCTGGGAAGCACAGGGCCCTGTGCTGAGAGGGAAGCATCTGTGGTAGGGCTTGAGGGACAGACCTATAGGTGCCCACACTCTGCACAGCCCAGGCATCCTTGCCAAGGTAATGCTTTGGATGTACACTTTAGTTTCCTCAGCATCTCTTGTCATGATGTGGTGTGACGTTCAGCAGACAAAATAGGTCCATAGTGCAGGAGGTGTACGGAGAGGTCAGCATCATGTATGTCATCTCTCCCGCTTGGATCGCTGCTGACTGGGCATTTGCTGCACCATCTCCTCAGAGCAATTAGCTGGCAGTGTGATGCCTTCCAGGTGATGGGGTGATGACACCCATGAGCCCTCTCAGCTGCTCGTCCCCCTTCACTCAACCCTGAGATTTTATGGAGTTTTCTTCAAATTAGCGTCGCTTTGGACTTGGGAAATACGATGTTTCTCTACTTCTGAGTGGTAAAAATTATAGACTTCAGTGTGGAGCTTTCTGGCAAATCTGTAGGTCTGCCGTCACTCAAAGTACTATTTGGTGACTTTTCTGTCGTGGTTTGAGTCTGTTTTCTTGTATGAGAAAAGAGTAAGACACACTTGAGTGCATGTATGTACAGCAAAGAGCAAATAGCTCCCGGTAGATCAGAGCCTGTTCTCAGCTGCCATAGATAATTCAGATGAATTCAGAACACTGAACATAGTTATAATGAATTCTGCATTTACACCAGTGCTGTTTTTCAAAGGTGTGGTTTAATATGTCAGTACTCTCAAGCGAGTGCAGAATTAAACTACAATACTCCCACAGGGCACAAGATGGGCTTAGAGGGAACCTTTCCCATCCATTATTTTATGTCACTGAAATTCCATTACAGGTTGACA
This sequence comes from Amazona ochrocephala, assembly GCA_039720435.1. Classification (NCBI taxonomy): domain Eukaryota; kingdom Metazoa; phylum Chordata; class Aves; order Psittaciformes; family Psittacidae; genus Amazona; species Amazona ochrocephala. The sequence goes on from CM077887.1 coordinate 23,707,001, forward strand.
TAGTGTAACTGAGAGCAAATTTCAGTACAAAAACACCATGAAGGTAGCTGTACATAGCCCATTACCTCAAAGATGTAATGGAAGATTTGAGGGGTTTGCCCTTAGCCATAGTACTGTAACCATGGTTTTCGTTTGCATGCTGTTTTCATTTTGTATTTGTGCTTTAATTCTTTTTATGAATGTTCAGGTTGAAATAAATCTAAAACGTTATCCCACTCCATACCCGGAGGATTTAAAGAATATGGTAAAATCAGTTCAAAATCTGGTGGGCAAAACAAGCCATGGAGTACGGCCTGAGAACGCAGCACCAACCGCCAACAGTGACCAAACTGTGAAAGACAAGTATGAGCACAAGTGGCCCATGGCACCAAAGGAGATTTCAGTGGAGGTAATGTAAAAGGATCGTTGTTCCTCTCCGGAGTTCAAAATGAGGTTCTCACATAACTCCCTCCAGTGACATGCTGCATCTGCTGTGAACTTCATGCCTAAGAGCTCCTAGTTTCATTCCATAACTTACAATTCAGTTTTAGAGCCAGCCTCTGGTTTTCCCAAAGCTCCTGAGTGTATCAGACTGAATTTTGGGGTTTAAATCTACTTAGATCTGAATTTAGCTGCTGATACATTCAAGCACTCTCCTAAGCTGTAATGATATGACTTGCAGATTTGGAGGAGAATGGGCCTGATCATGAGGTACATCTCAGACTTCAGTAAGTGCATTTCTGTGTCAGATATGTTGCTGGCAAATCAGTTTGTTCCATCTGACCCCACAATGCTGTTAGGTTCTGCTGCTTCTATTCACACTCTGTTACTGGATAGATAGCCAGGGACCTTGTCACAAGTGGATGGAGTCAGCAGGAGTGCTGCTTCAACTGCGGGGAGCTTTAGATCGGGTTTCCCCTGCACAGAGGGGACTTAAAAGAGGTTGCAGAATATAGCCCTTGGTATGTTTGCCAGTGTGTGTAGTAACAACATCTTCATTTCTAACACGAATGCAGTCACTGAAAGGTGAATTCCTGCATACTGCAATCTCGTGCCAAGCTGCTACAAGCAGCTGAAGCTTCATCTCAGAGGGCACCTACTCGTTGAGGTTGACACTAATGACTTACTCCGTGCAGGCAGTTTGTAACTAAGGGAAATCTCTTACCCTGGCAGCATGCCCTGGTCGTTTAAAGGCTTGGGCAGGTCTACAAGAGCACCTTGAAAACCTTGATGAAGTCTTCGTGTTGAAAAGAAAGAAATGAGGGAAAGAAATGATCACATTAACTTGTCACTCCTCCGTTAGTTACACATTATGCTGAATTCATCGTCCTTGAAATATCCCTGGCTCTGACTAGTTGTGTGTGCAGGAATCTTTCTTCCTCAATTCCCCATTGCCTTAACATGGCTCGGCTGTTCTTACATACTCAGCAGTTGCTGTAGCCGCTCTGTCAGTGCCCTGTGTTTCATCTACACTGCGTTTCCTAGGGAAAAACCCAAGCGAACAAAAATCAGAAGTTTTCTCTTCAAGATGGCTTCAGAAGACTTCCTCCAAATCTAGTCACAGTGTTGATTGGTCCTTCAAACTGAAACACTTTAATCCCTCGTGGTTTTATCTAAATCTGAAATCTTCAATTCCACCATTCTTCCTTTCGACCCTTTAAATCCTTTCTTATTGTGTAAATCTGGCCTTTGAGCCAGCTTGTGACCTGTGGTGTGAGCGTCGACGTGTTCTGCTGTTGTTGCTGAGTACATGCAGTTGATTTTGTATCATGTAACTTTTGAACTCGGATATTCTTAATAGCTTTCTGCAGGTTTGAATTATCCCTGCTGTGAACATAGTACCTCTGTGGGATTTGGGTCAGTGTTGTCTGACAGAGACATTAGGTGTTTGGTGTTGTGGCTGTGGTTGCAGAAGGAGGCGGCTGCAGTGGTTTACCGCAGCCTAAACTGAATGTTTAGTACAGTTCAACTGAATGTTCAGTTGTTAAACCAAAACGTTACTGAGCCACGGAAGTGCCTTGTGCGTGCACAGAGCCAGTGAAGCCTCTGTTACGGAGGTGTAAGGAACAACTAAATTGCAGAAACACCATTAAATACTGTAGTTACTGTGAGATACTTGTGTTATGCAGACTGTTTTCTAACGCAGAAAAGGGTGAAGACAAATTTCCTTCTTACATTTCATTCATTGATAGCGGTGCATTCACTTTTGCAGCAGGAATATAGTCCTGTCTGGTTTTCCTGGGAATGTTCATGAGCACCACAGAAAGGATTCTATAAAAGCAGTTGAGTTGCTGAAGATGCTGCAGTAACTCCTGAAGTGCAATTAAATAATACGATTGTAATTTCCTACTTAGTTTCCTACCACGAGCAACTGATGCAAGCACATGACTATTGCCAGCAGATAAGTGAAGATGTATTTTTTCATCTTCTGATATTGTAATAGTGAAGATGGTGGAACTTTTTCAAGATCTTAATATCCCTGGTGCTCAGTCACGATTAGTGTCATAGAACACCAGGGTGGAAGGGGCCTCTAGGACCATCTGGGTTAGTTACACAACTACCTCCTCTACTAAAGAAGACAAAAAGGTGTTCTCGTCATTCACACAAGTAATGGCACTGGGAAGATGTTGTGGCTGTAAAGCAGGATGCTGCATACATTTTCCTCTCTTTGGCTTCCCGCAAGAGGATAAAGAGGAGGTATGAGAAGCTGGAAAAAGGGTGAATGATTTTGTGAATAATATTAGCATGATTTCAGTTGTAACACGTTAAATAAAATGTAATTAAGCTCCATTTGCTTTGCAGATAATTAGGAGACATGATCTCAACCCTCGAGTTAAATACAGTTTGAAATTGCAGGTGTGTTCTGATGCAGATTTAGGCTGAAGACAGTTTCTAATAGCAAGGTAATCTGCTTTCAGGCATGGTGCTCACTTTTCATCCTCAGAGGCCAAAGCTGGTTTCTTGTCTGATCACTTTTGGGTTTCTTTGCAATTACTTTACTCGTCTCTTCACAAAACTGTCTCTAAATCATTAAAGGAAGCATTTGAAATGAGTAAGAAGCTGCATTTCAACCCCCTGTGTCATCCACCTGCAGTTCTAATAAGCAAACAATTTCTTAAGTAATCATCTATTAAAATAAGCATCTTCGTTGTCCTAAGAATGAATGTCCTGATGTCTTTCATGTTGCAAGATGCGCATTTTGGACAAAAGGAAGTCTGGGATAACTCAGTGTGTTGCGTAGCCATTCCATGGGAAACAGTGAGAAGTACCTCAGATCAGATTTCAATCAAGATCTTTATAGTTTCGATATTCTTGAGATGTATGGATTGAGAAATAAACTGGAAATACTTCTATGTAACTCTCACCTTAGGATCAAACAAACCTCCTCCTAGTCCAGCCTACAGCATTCCACCCTCTGTGTTAATTCCAAGCAGGTCTATTAACACCGTGTAAAAAGGAGAGATTGTTGCTCTGAAGTGATCCAATGCAGATCCTAGTGGTAAGAGCTGGAAGAATACGGCCTGAGCTGTATGGGATCTTCCGAGACCTTCACCTCATCTCAGTCAACATCAGACCTTGATCCTTCTAACTGCTGACCTTGTCACTGTGTGGGCTTGGGTTGTGGGGTTTGCTCCCCCAGGATGCCTGGCTTCACTTGATTCAGTCCATGTGGCTGCTGTGGGAGCTGTTTTCCACTAATGAGATGCGCAATGACAGGCTCTCCTGGTTGGGAGAGGAATATGTGCTACAGTTTTGTTTTGTATCTGCTTTAAGCCTGTGTCTTTATAAGCTCTTTGCAGCAGAATTACCTGTATTTTACCAGGAATCAGAAATATCCTCATTACAGCAGTTTGGGTTTCTCCGCAGCACAAAAGACCTTTACTGAGGTTATGCCCTTGTCAAAGGAGGAAGAAGGTAATGATTTCTTCATCTGGAGGCCTGGCTCACAAGAGACCTTCCTTCAGATAGGATGTCAAATGTCTTTAAGTTCATTTTCAGCTACTTTAACTTCTGCCTGACCTTATTTAAGTATCTGGATTGGAGGGGCATTATTCAGGGCTGTCTCCAAGATACAGCTGCCTTCCCTAAACAACATTTCTTGACCCCATGAGGCTACTGCTCTGCATAAGGATGCAGGAGGCACAGTGTTCTGTGTCTGGGCATGGCATCTGTGCACTTGCACACACAGTGCATGGACATGAGGTGTATGCAGCTGAGTGCAGTTCCATCAAGACAGAGAGTAGCGGAAGCTTGTTTCCTCCACAGATGAGAGACTGCCCTTCACAAATCAAGGTGTTGCAACTCAGGGCAGTGCTGAGGCTTCTGTCCTCACAGTGAAGACCGCATACAGAGCTGGACAAGAGCCTCTCCGTGGCTTGTAACTGAGGGTGATGGTGGACGGTGCTCTGCAGTACATGACTGGTGACTGGTTATGAAGCTCTGCAGTTTGTCTTTGTGGAATCCTAACCGTGTCAGATAACAGGCTTACCCAGATGGGACTGAACTACTGGAAATAGGAATCTTCAGTCTAAACTGCATCTTTGTAAACTAGGGATCTCTTAACTTTGGTTTCTTTGGTGATGGGTACTTCTGGTTGGTTCCTGGGTGCGTCCCCTTGGCTGTATTTCTGATCACCTGGATAGGCAAGGTCAACGTGTGCATTCCTCCAACTGCTTGTAGTCCATCTGCCTGCGCAGCAAAGACACACGGCAGGGACAATCATTGTGTCCTACCTGCAGCTTTTTTCCAGGATGACAACTTTTTTCCAGGATCTACTGTCTGTGTTCACTATGGGAACTCCAAAACTACCTCTGCGCAGTCTGCTCCTCGTGTAAAAGTCTGTCTCCTTTTGAAGCTCTATCATGTGTCTGAGATTGCTGCTGCAGCTGAAATGCTGAGAGCTTGCTGCACCAGTGCTGTAATGTTGTGCTGGCTGCTGTGTCACCTCTGCAGGTAGGAAAGGTAGGGTTTCTTCATTCTCACACTTTCAGATTCCATATTCACATTCGCAAGTTTTCCTTACACCAGTTCAGTTATGTCTTGTATTAGCATCCTGTTCGGGAGAACCTTCAGATCTAATGGCTACTGACACTGGCCTTTCTGGAAGCTGCCACTGCAGCCAGAGAGTGGGAGAGATTGAGGAGCAAGTGGAAGATCCTCCCTTCTGCTTTCTCCTGGAACAATCCTAGGTTTTGGGGTAATTCTCTGCATTCCTGGATTGAGGATTGAGTTTTATTTACCTCAGTCTGATACTTGCTGGCTTGCACAGCAGCGTACCCAGCACTGTGCCTGCCTTTCACATGCTGAGCTCCAGAGAGAATTCACTTTGTGATGTTGTCAGGAGAAGACTGTTCAGTGGGACTTTGAAGCCACTGTCCCACAGGGCTGAGAGGTGCAAGTACTGCCGCTTTCTGTGCAGAGGCTGTAACGTAAGTGGCTCAGTGAGGCTTTGTTACAAAGCCACATCACTAACAGGGAATGCCAGGGAAGAAGCCCATGTGTCTGGGGATGTCCTGGCAGCTGCTGGTTGTGTTTGTTCCTACGCTTTCTGTGATCTTCTTTATTCATAGAATCATAGAACAGACAGGGTTGGAAAGGACCTTAAGATCATCCAGTTCCAACCCCCTGCCATGGGCAGGGACACCCCCCTTAAACCATGCCACCCAAGGCTCTGTCCAGCCTGGCCTTGGACACCACCAGCGATGGAGCATTCACAACTTCCCTGGGAAATCTGGACCAAATAACGTTTGCCTTAATCTATGTATTTCTTTGCTTCTCCAATTCTTTCTAGTCATCCTCCAGACTGACCTGGCCTCCTCCAGTTTAGAAGTGCTGGCAACCACCTCTACATGAATCTAATTGTTCCTCTACAACAGACCCATCATTAATGATCCCACATTCCTGTGCCTTGTGTGTGCCGTGCCTGCACAGAGCCCCCATCTGCTCTGCTCCAAGGCTTCATATTCTTTGCAAGCAGACTCCAGGAGTTAGATTATTTCAAGAATCCCATTTCTCCACATTATAATTTGATGTTCCAGTGTTGTCAGCATGAATAATTGGTGATATTTCTCTTTCCCAGTTACTTTAATGGTTTTTACCATGTATTTTCTCTTGGGGAACAGCTCACCATATTTTTCTGTCCTCTACCTCCATCTTTCCTGGTTAGTCCTGATGAATAAGCTCTGACACAACACAATTGCGTTTATCTCTTCCCTTTGTTCTTGCAGTTGGTCCTATTAATAATACTTTTCTTTCTCCTATTAGTGACCTTTTTGTTCTTGAGCTTGTAAGAAAAAATGTCCTCTTAAACACAGTAGAATTAATGGACTATGATTTTGGTTTTTTACAACATCTTTCACTTTCATGCAATATTCACAAACTCCAGAGTAGCCCTTTCAAAACTGTGTTGATTTTTGTTGGAACAGCCGGAGGAGGAGCTAAAAAGACGAGAAAACCCAAGAGTTTAACATAGAAAACTGGATAAAATCTTGCACCTGAAATAAAAACCTGTGTTCATCACTATGTCACAAATGGAGCTGCTGCTTCTTCCTGTCTCACAGCAAGTAGTTTTATTTTAAGCTTATAACTTTCAGAAGTTTCACGGCACAATATTGGGGTTCTAGGTTCAAGATAGAGAAACTAAGGAATCCCAAAAGGGTGACCTGTCTGGTACAGACAACGCTCATAAATCGACTCTGGAAATCCCAGTCGGGAAGGAGGAAGAAGAGCACACAAACGGCTCAGAGGTACAGCAAGAGAGTTACCACACACCATGCTTCAGAGGTGCAGAATTCCCCACTGCGAATGCAGTGCACTTTCGTATTCCTCAAAAATGGGTTTGCATCACTTTGTTACCCTGCACTAGGAGATGGTTGTGCTGCACTGGATGAATGCTGTTGCACTATTGGTAGCTTTCAGTTACCTGTACATCACTATTGCCATGCAAGAAATACCATGCACAGCGCAGGATCTCTGCATGTGAAAGCAGGTTAAAGTCTTGAATAAGACTTTACAAGACATTTTAAGAAGTAGTATGGATCTATAGTTGCTTAAATGTTAGCACTGAGAGGGTTCATTACATGGGCTGTAAAGGTACCTGGTTTGATATGGTGCTGCAACAGTAGTACACCAAATGCAGAGGGAATGAAACATCTGTAGTTAATGGAGAGTAAACCTCTGAAAGTTTTCTCCTGCAGAGTAAAGCAAGTAAAGTTAAACATATTGTAGCATTTACATTTTAGTAATGTGATTTGGGGCTTCGTACTCCATTTTAAATTGTTTCTCTATCCTTTATTGACTTCACTCTGCAAAATCACTGGAGTACCTTTAATCACAAAATGTCAGGGTACAGAGATGCTCATGGTGTCTCTGTAAGTGCAAGTTTCCTTGTAAATATATTTCTCCTAACCATTTTCTTCCTCATTTATACTGCTAATTGTTGATTTCACCTTATATCTCTCCAAGACTTACTTTCATTTACTAGATCTTCTCCTTCTCCAACTTCCATCCCTTTATGAAATCACAGCTCTCACTCCTGGGCAGATGCATGTTTTTCCTACCCCTCCCCACAAGGATCTTGGCTGCATCAGTACTACTTCCTGGTGTTGCCCTGCCTGTCTCCACCATTACCTTTCCATTCCACTGACACCCACAGACTGCATTTCCCATTCTGCTCCTTCTTGGGCTCCCTTTCCATCCATTCCATCCCGAGGGCAGGGTTACCAGTGTTATTCCTCCAATAGGTGCCACTCCCACCCTGCGTCCCCAAGACAGCAATCTTCAGGTCAGCATCTTCCTCATTTCTGAGCAATTCCAGGGATCAGAAATGCCGTGGATTCCCTCTTTGTGTCTTCATTCCCACCTAGCTATCCCCTGAGCCCAATTTAAATGTCCTCATTTAAAATATCTAAGGGTCCATCTCACTTCCCTTCCACCTCTGAACTTGTTGTTTCCAGTGTCTATCCTGTTGCTGGCCAGACCAGCGCAGCAGCTGTGCAGGGCAGCCTTTGAAGGTGCAGGTTTGCTGAACTCTCAATGAGAAGTTCATGAAATCTGAGTCATTTTAATTTAGCAAAAAAGACTCTTTAGAGACAAGGTCATTTTAATTAAATGCTGCTGCAGGGCCAGCTGCATCCATGGGAGGAGTTGTGCCACACGCAAATGAATGAGGATGCTTGCTCCTGAAATAAGTTGTTATTTGCTCTGAATTTTTGTTCATTCCTACTGGCAGCTTGCACTTCTGTGGCCTTTACCCCATCCAAATTGTTTACATGGCCTTGATGTATCTCACAAGTTCCATCTGGTTTGTCCCCATTTCCAGAACGAACTCAGCACCGGAATTGTTACATGCATTTCCGTAGGACTAATTGGTATGTTCAGCTGCCAAACCAGCACGATTGGACACGACCCGTGCGGTGGGGCTTCGGTGTGTTGTCACGTTGATGAAAAGAAGGCTGTGAAATGTTTGCTCCTTGCAGTTTGAAGTGGGTTCTGGTTCCTGTGTTTACTCTGCGTTATTCTATTCCCCAGGAAGCCTTTGGACATCCTCCCACCGAGATGAGGATAGGGGAACTCCGTCCCTCCATGCCAGAGACTCCCTTGTACCCACCCAAACTTGTCCTTCTGGGTAAAGACAAGAAAGGTACTAACTTAACTTACAACCTTCTAGATGAAAATGTGTGTGCTGTACATAGGTAGATGACAGAGCCTTGAGTGACATGGTCTAGGGTGAGGTGTCCCTGCCCATGGCAGGAGGGTTGGAACTTGGTGATCTTAAGGTCCTTTCCAACCCAAACCATTCTACGATTCTATGTTCCACACATCACTATGATTTGAAAACATGTTACATGCACATTTGTGGACATGTGTATATATCTCCATAGTATTCATTTCAAACTGTATTCTTCTGAGGTGTAGCTGTCAAATGCCATCCCCTGAAAACGTTTGCTGTGTTTTGTTTCAGAATCCACCGATGAGTCTGAAGCAGATAAGATCCATTGTATGAACAACAGCGTTTCCTCAGGCACTTACTCCGACTATTCCCCTTCCCAGGCTTCCTCAGGGTCCTCCAACACACATGTTAAAATGGGGTCCTTGCAGACAACGGCTAAAGAAGCAGTGAACAACTCTTTGTGGGGGAACAGGTGGGACCATCTTTCTACACATCTTCTGGTTGCCTTTTGTCTTACGTTATCATAGACATTCAAAGAGGTCATATGCTACTGGTAATACCATATGAACTGGTATTCAGTTAAATACGGTGGTTTTATCCCGGTTTTGCAGAGGTCTGTGTAGCAATTCAAAGCTCAGGCTGTGCAGAGCTGGCCACCCGCTCACACTCTGTGTTAGCAGTTCTACAGCTGGTGGTTCAACTAAGTGCTATAACCATGCATTAAAAGTGCCTAGTAATTGAGCTGCAATTACCCTGCTCTCTGTGGTCCTGAGCTGCAGCTGGCTGGAGTTGCACACAGACAACAGAGTGTGCCTCATTATTGCTGTCCTGGGCCTCACTCTGCCCTGGTTATCTGAGAACAGCACAGTCCTTTGGAAGCTGTAATTTGCACTGACCACCAGCAACCTGGAAACACGTCCACACCGTAGCAGGAGCACCCTGCCCTGTCTGTTCCTGCCATAAATCACCTAATACAGTTCCATTCACAGGCTCTTCCCCATTAAAGAGAGGCTGGAGCCCGCTCACTGGAGACGGTTAAACCCTTGGTGGTGAGAACATGCACAAAATGAATCTGCTTTTTTTGTTAAAAGAAATAATCATGTAAGTGTTAAAAATCATCTTCCTCTGCACTCATAGAAGATTACTTTTGAAGCAGGAAAATATGTTCAGCTATGAACATATATGTTCATATATGCATATGTTCATATATAACACGTATGTTCATATGCTATGAACATGTCGTTGAAGGCAACCAGGAGCTTTGCTGGAGTTGTTGTTTTGTCTGTGTATTATGTGCTTACAGAATCCTTGCTCCAGTGCAAAACACTGCTGCAGGTATCCGTGCCCAACCAGTGGCACAAGGTGCACAAGGATCACGGTACAATCCCAAAGCCAGACTCTACTTGGGAGGGGATTAAGTTGCCTCATAACTACCTCTGTCTGATGGCTGCGTGTGTGCTCTAATAGAGGGCATTTCATCTTGTTTGGGTTTGTTCCGTTTGTTGCAGGTTGGCCCAGTCCTTTCCGCAGCCCATTGAAACAAAGCCATTGCTGAGCCAGCGGGAGCCGGTGCCGGCCGGGAGCCTGCCGCAGCGCACGGACCGGCGCCCGCTGAGCGACACCTTCACCGACAGCTGGAACGACAGCACCCACTACGACAACACGGGCTTCGTGGCGGAGGAGAGCGCGGTGGAGAACCCCACTGCCAACCCCCTGCTGAGCGCCAAGTCCAGGAGCACATCCGCACACGGACGCAGGCCGCTGATCAGGCAGGACAGGATCGTCGGCATTCCCCTGGAGCTGGAGCAGCCGACGCTCAGAAACACACACGAATCTGAAGTGCCTCCTCCCAATCCTTGGCAAAATTGGACCAGAACCCCCAGTCCTTTTGAAGACAGGACAGCTTTTCCTTCCAAACTGGAAAGCACCCCCACCACCAGCCCTTTGCCCGAGCGGAAAGATCACATCAAAGAGTCTCCCGAAATGACTAGCACTTTCACTCCAGGAATACCATGGGAATATCACGATTCAAATGCTAACAGAAGTCTCACAAATGTCTTTTCCCATATCCACTGTCGCCCGGATCCTTCCAAAAACGTGATTTCAATCAGCAAGAGCACGGAGCGGCTTTCTCCCATGATGAGGGATTTAAAAACGAACAAATTTAAGAAGTCGCAAAGTATCGATGAGATCGACATTGGTACCTACAAAGTGTATAATATCCCCCTAGAAAACTATGCATCTGGCAACGATACTGTAGGCACCCACGAGAGGGTGGACAAGCTCCTGGGCCCGGAGCACGGCATGCTGAGCATGTCCCGCAGCCAGTCTGTCCCCATGCTGGACGACGAGCTGCTGACCTACGGCAGCGTCAAGGTGCAGCCGCAGCAGAAGTCGTCCGTCACGAAGAAGGTCTACCAGTTCGACCAAAGCTTCAACCCGCAGGGAGCCGTGGAGGTGACAGCGGACAAGAGGCTTCTGCCGCCGTTCCAGCTCAACCCCGACTACATCCCCCAGCAGAGTAAGAACCTGCCGCAGGAGCTGGTGAGCCCGAGGGCGTACCGCGGCTACCCGCCCGTGGAGCACATGTTCTCCTTCTCCCAGCCTTCGGTGAATGACGAGGTGGTCGCGGCCCCCTTTGTGACCCAGAGCTCCCGGCCGGGCTTCTTGAGGAGGGCGGATTCCCTGGCCAGCTCCACCGAGATGTCCATGTTCAGGAGGGTCAGCGAGCCCCACGACCTGCCCCCCGGCGACAGGTATGGCAGGGCCCCGTACCGCGGCGCCGTGGAGCGCCAGGGCAGTATCTCGGTGGCCGAGTCTCAGTTCCTCAAGAGGAACGGCCGGTACGAAGACGAGCACCCTTCCTACCAAGAAGTGAAAGCCCAGACTGGAAGCTTTCCCGTTAAAAACCTGACACAAAGGAGGCCGTTGTCTGCAAGAAGCTACAGCACAGAGAGTTACGGCACATCCCAAACCAGGCCGGTCTCAGCGAGGCCTACAATGGCAGCTCTGCTGGAAAAGATTCCGTCAGACTATAACTTGGGTAACTATGGCGACAAGCCTTCCGATAGCAGTGATATAAAGACAAGGCCTACCCCTGTGAAGGGAAATGAGAGCTGTGCTAAAATGCCCGCTGACTGGAGACAACAGCTACTTAGACATATAGAAGCTAGAAGGTTAGACAGGGTATGTTTGGCATTTCTCTGCAATTAATGCCTTTAGTTGTGTGTTTTGGTATGTCAAACTATTTGCACGTACAGTGGTAACCACCAGAATTCCCAGTAATGCAATTCCTTGCATTGGTGTCAGAGGAACCGGCCTGCAAAGAGGCCTGGGGGTGCTCCAAAGCAGCTGGAGTGAGGGTTTTCTGGGTAAATGAGCAATAAATACAGAGTCTGTGCACAAGTCGTGCACCACGGTGCACGTTACTAATGTAGTAACCGCTGCAGCACTGCCTGAAGTAATACAACCCGTAAAAACCTCTCCTTCCCAACAGATGGGAAGGTGCTGCTGAGATCCACCACTTCAGTAACGAGCTGGGTACAGCTTTGCAGTAAAAAGAAATAAAACCATCAGAGTTAAAGAGTAAAATGGTGTATTTCAGCTTTCATGTCACTGTTAGTGGAGGGGATTTCGAGGGATCCCGTAACTCCAAAAAAGACCACTGGGTACACACTGCCACTGTTTTGAACAGGGGATATGATCGTTACTCCTTCTAGCTGTAGGAAGTTCTGCTTATTTGCCTTCTTTAGAAACCAGTACAAGTATTAGTGCATGATGTCAGTCTTGGTCTTGACTATTTAATGACCTGCTTCATGAATTGGATTTACTTCATAATCTGAAGTGGTTGTGAAAAAATACTGTCATGAAATGCATAAGTTAGCTTCAAAATGTGTCTTCAAACCTACTTTTTTGCTAGATACTCATGAGTTTGGTGTTAATATATTCCTAACCTTCCAGTTGCTCGGATGTGATGCATATTAAAATATCCTTAGGGATCAAATGGCTAAAGCTTAAAAACTGGCTTGAAGGCTGAAGCTTTTCCCTTCCTTCAGCTTTCTGCCTTGTGTTGTGTCAAACTGATTGGAAAATCCCTAATACCCAGGCAAAGCAGTGCGCCCCACGTAGGGCTGTTTCTGGTGGAAACGAACACTTCCCAGGTGCTTGTCTAAGAAATAACTTCACACTTAACTTATGATGTGTGTTTGCTCATGGGAAGCTGACGCTGGTGGTTTTATCCAGCTTCCTCAGTCCACAGCAATCCCTGCAGGTGCCAGCGCGCCAGTTCCTGGCTGCTGCCCACCCAGGATGAGCAAAGCTCTAAGAAGCTGGGCTGTGTGGTGGGGACTGTGCTGCTGGGAAGGCCTGGGCACTGCCATGCAGCAGCTGCTCCAGGAGAAGACACTGCCCATCTCCCCAGGGCGCTGAGATGCTGGTCCGTGTGGAGCCTGGTCCCACCAGCAGCAGCCGCAGAGCTGGGGAGATGGTGCAGAGCCTTCTTGTGTAGGGTTTTCTCCTCTGCCCTTGATGCTCTTTATACTGAGATGTTTTCTGGCCCACCCGTGGCTGCAGGCATACCAAAATTTGGCCGTATTTGCAAAATAAAGACTTGTACCGTGTTAAATCCTGCAATTTTCAACCGACAGAAAACATATTTCATCTGCTGTCAGCGTTGCAGTCTTTTCTGGTATCCATTTTATGTATAACTAGCAATGTATTTGCTTCCGTGTGACCCAGTGCATGCCTCAAGAAGCTATTTATTTCTCGGTACTGTTTGTTTGCTTAAACTAAAACTTTGTGAAATTAACCATTTATGTGTGATACTTACTTGAAGGAGCATGTGTGTTCATACCTGTCACGTGGTTGTTTCCTCTACTCAGACCGCTGCTTACAAACACAACACAGTTAGCCTTGGCATGCTGCACTCTGGAGGGTTTTCAGCAATGCATGCCGGCAGAAGCATGACTTTAAACTTGCAGACTAAATCTAAATTTGAAAACCAAATGCTTCAAGAGCTACCTCTACCGAAAGTAAGTATGGGATAGCCCGCATATACCAGCATTACGAATAAATTGATAACACTCCTTGCTTCCTCCTGGTTTAGCTTTTGCCTATGATTCATGCTTATACTCTACGCAATCCAAAAAGCAAAGATGATTGTCAAACACTTCTCCTTACTCCGTAATCTTGCTTTTTGGATTAAGTAGCTCTCGTGGCTGTCATTACTGCTTTCTGCTCTCGTGTTACAGACTGATGCCATCATTTTCTCAATGACTTAGTACTTGCACAGAAATGGAGGATGCGCTTTGTTTTGTCACTGTTTGATCTTAGAAAATTGAATGCAGAAATGTTTAATTATACATCTAAATAGGCTCTGAAAGACAGGGATTTTAATAGCTGAACATCTATTGGGTATGCTGTAATAGTTGATTGGGTTTGAGTACATGGCTACTAAACCTAAACACTGACTTTAAACTTTTGCTGAGTGATGCTTATAGAAAGAGAATGATATTCTCATTATTTCACTGTTTATTTTACAGCTATTAAGGGTGTACTATAGATAAGTACTTACATACTTATGTCATACTTATCGATTATACTTACATGCAAAGCCATACACTAACAAGTGCATTCAAGGCCAGGTTGGACACAGGGGCTTGGAGCGAGCTGCTCTAGTGGAAGGTGTCCCTGCCCGTGGCAGGGGTTGGAACTGGGTGACCTCTAAGGTCCCTTCAACCCAAACCAGTCTGGAATTCTATTCTATAACTTAAGAAGTATTCAATGGGAAGAGCACAGATGTCAAGGCAGAGGGGGACGCAGCTGAAGGATTTTCAGAGTATCAAGGGGAGATGCTGGGATGTTGCTCTGCGCACATTTGGCTGTGCTGGAGTCCCTGCAGCAGCTCAGTGCCAGCACTGGGAATAGTGGGAGCACTGGGAGCAGTGGCAGCACTGCGATTGCATGCAATGGCAGAGGACTGTCACTGCAGCAGCAGCAGTTGGGACGAATAAGCAGCTTCTCTGCGAGTAGTTAAAGTGCAGCAGAGCACAGAGCCAGGCGCTGCAGGGCTATCATCTGCGCTGTGACTTGCAGGGCTGGCCTCAGACTGGGGTGGCCCTGGCCAGCTGGCACCTCCCAGGATGTCCCTGGCCGGGATGGGCTCCGGAGCCAGCCAGAAATTCCTGAAGGAAGGCTCCAGTGCCCTGTTTAAGGGTTTAGATCCAGGTCTGTTTAGAAGGATAAGATAGGTTAATGGCAGCAACGTAACCAGATTGTGCTGCTTGGCCTGAGGACAGCCCTTAGCCCTACTTAGCTTAGTGATACAGGACTAAGCACTGGATTTCCAGGGAAAGCTGTGAGAGATTAAAACACGCGCACACTGAGCTCACTGTCAGCTTTCTCCTGTAACCGACTTTCCACACACCGTTACCTCCATTTACACCTCCCATTCAGCCGTCCCTGGATTTGAACAAGTCCTGATGTTAGTGTGTGCTTCTCTGTTGTTCAGCTGCTGCCGTGTAGGTCAAATCTGAGCCGTGGTAGATGTGTGTGTGTTTGGACACAGGCAGCTTTGCAGTGTTGCTTGTACTGTTTTTTCCTTCAAAGAGTTTGTTTGTCTACTTGGGTATACGCTAATTCTCATCACAAGTCCTTGCAGGAAGTGTGTTTGACATCAAGAATGTTCTGTTCCCTACACACATTTAGGAGCAAGGTATTTTATAGCACTTCAAGAATTTCAGGCTGTAGATGAATATGGATACTAATACATGGGTGTCTAAGGCAATTCTAATATATGGATGTCTAAGGAAATTCATGACAAGTTTTGGGGTGTGGGCTTAAATGATCTATTCTGCTTTATTTCATTAGCATTGCTACATACCCATGTAAGATGCTGAACCGCATGAAGGGGGTGTATTCTCTTACTGTACTGTTTGGAAAGTGGTGGAAAATTATTGTGAACCCTATACTGTGAATGTTTAATATTGTTTAATTTTATTCCTTCACATGTTTTAAGGAATTTGCGTTTCTTAATGAATCCAGGCCACAGCACCTTAATATTTACCTCTTCTTCCTCCCTCCTGTGGCCTAGATTCAAGAGAGTAATGAGTGACTTCTAATTGTCAGCATCAGGAAATCAAATATAGCAATTGCTTATATTGAGGGAGTTTATTGCATTGATTCTACTCCATGTATGAAGTATTTGAACTGCTGCTTTTTACATCGTTCTAGGCTTAACAGATATGTAGTTTGCTTGCAGCCTGCAGATGAGTAATATTGCAAATAGGCAAGTTCATTTTACTGCAGAAAAGCAAAAGAAAAACCTGTTATCACAGAATTTTCCTATTTATTAAGAAAGCAGAAAGCAGCCTCTTGTGTTTTCCTTTATCCATTTTGAGTGCAAACTCACCTCTGCAGATGTGAGTCAGTTGCTTATAAAACCAGCCCAGCATTATCTGCAGTGACAAAAGAAACACTTTGCAGGGGAATTATTTCCAGTTTCGGCATCCATCTCATGATTCTTCTTAAGGTTTATGGGTTTTCATCCCCAGAAGGGTACAGTGCCAACTCCCTTTAGGAATAATCAGCATATTCACATGTATAGACCAGGTAGGATGGGGCTTGGAGCAAGCTGCTCTAGTGGAAGGTGTCCCTGCCTGTGGCAGGGGTTGGAACTGGATGATCTTAAAGTCCCTTCCAACTCAAACCATTCTATAAGTGTATGGTCACATAGGAGTAAACCCAGGAGTTCCCATGGGAAGCTGCCTCACTGACTCCATGTCTCTGCACGGGGAGGCACCTACCACATGTTATAAATTCATGTCATTCCACCTCGGTGTGTGGGTGCCTGAAGGGATGGCACAGCACAGGGATGATTCCTGGCCTTCGTCATTCCTATTTACTACTCCTCAGAGCAGAGGTTTTTGCGATTGTACTTTTCAGGAGCTGTTTGCTGCCCTGGTCTCAGGTGATGTACCCTGGTTGGGTGAGGGTTACATGGAGATGGGCAGCAAACAGGGCAGAATGGCTCATCCATGAGGCACAAAGCCCCAGATTCTGGTCTGTGGACACAGAGGGCTCAGCAAGTCCTGGGCTGACCCCAGCAGCTCTTCAGGAAATGTTTGGCTGTGTTGGGAGGATCTTAGAGCCATAAAGTCAGGGTCCATCCATGTCTACACACCAGCCTGCAGCTGTGGACCCAAATTAGAGTGTTGTGCTATCTGAGAGAACAGAGCGCTGGGACCAGCCTCTGTTGAGCCATGAGGGATAACCCGCAGGGAGAGTGCTGAGTCAGCTCTCCTGTTTCCATTTGTAATGTGTCTACAGGGAGGTCGAGCAGCTGCAACAGGGGAAAGGTTTTTCTTGTGTTTTTAATATGAGGAAAATCACATTTTCTTGATTTATTCAGGAGACTTTTTGAATGGTGAGAGAATTATAATGAAAATTTTCTTTGATTTTAAAAAATAGGTTATTTTTTTTACCTTGACCTCTGAGGAGTATGATTTAAATCCCAATTTACTTCTATTTACTTTGGAAGGAGTTTTAAGCTTGCATTATAATTTCTTAAGTGGCCAGTTACCAGCTTTAATGCCTCAGAGCAGCAGTTTCATTTGTTCTTCAGCCATCTTTAATATAAGATGAAGAAGAAGTTGCCCGAACAACAGTGAGGAAGAGCAGACTCTTCTTCCTTTGCAGAGTATCATTAATCAGAGCTGAAGGAGCAGTTAACTGAATAAGCGCTACCGGTGTGAAGTGCTGCTGGTCATATTGAAGCACCGGCATTTTGGAAAGTCTAGCACAAGAAGCCCTACCCATGGTAGCAAAATCTCCAGTGATGGGAGAGAAAGACAGAGACAGAAAACAAAGTCAGGATGGGACAGAAAGTACATGTGTTCTAGAAAGTACTGGGAACAGGATAAAATAGCGGGGGAAAAAGAAGGAATGTGCATAAAAGGAGAGAACAGTGGAAAATATTAACCAAAGTCTCAAGCTTATTTAGGAAGCTTTCAATGTGTGTTATGTCCATTCATAGCCAAGACAGCATTTAGTTACTAGTTAATATCAAGTAGATGATACCCAGTTACCTTAGAACAACACCAGCCATAGCCTAGAGAGAGGTCACAGAGCGTGCAGGGTGCACAGAGCATACATGGGGTGAGAGTAGTCCCAAGGTCAGTATTGCTGGTAAGGAATGTTTTCTGACAAACCTATAAGCATATAATTTATCTCGGTGGCAAATACATAATTAAAAGGTTTTTGACACCTGAATGACCAGTAAGAAAGTTCTAATGCGGACATTAGTGGCAGACTGCACATTTAAGTTACAGAACTTTGCCAACATTTGTTTCTCTGAAATAACGAGTTACATTAAATGAAGTTTCTCTTCTCTCTCATCATTCATTATTCTCATTACTTCTCTTATATATCTTTCAAGATCTTCTGCTTGCACAAAGTCCCACAAAAGATTGTTAATGAAATACTGTAAGAATTCAGAAGGATGCTGCGTTAGCAATAATGTGCTGCAGTTTAACTGGGTTGGTTACTGAAATCAGTATGAAGAGAGTGTTTTCTGTCATGGTGTGCCCGTGACTAAAGGCTGCCCTACCGTTTCTGCAACAGACCCCATCGCAGCAGAGCAGCATTCTGGACAACGGGCAGGAGGAGGTGTCCGTGAGCAGCCAGTGGAACCCCTACCCGCTGGGCCGGCGGGACGTGCCCCCAGACACCGTCACCAAGAAGGTAAGCACACGAGCAGGCCTCTGACCTGGCTGCGCTTGTCTGCTTCGCCCAGCACATCACTGGCAGGAGGAGACCAGGTTAATGAGGTTTGGGAAACGTGTGTTTCTGTTCCACAGCTTGAAGCAGTAATCGTGGTGATTCAACTCCCGTGTTTTCTGGCCACGGGTGTTCTCTAACGTCATGAGAACTCTCTGGAAATTGTTATCCGCAGGACAACATGTGAAGACCTAATACCTAAAAGGAGGATGGAACCAGGAGGGGGCTGGGCTCTACTCCCAAGGAGCAAGGGATGGGACAAGAGGAAACGGCCTCAAGCTGCACCAGGGCAGGGTTAGATGGAGCTGAGGAGCAATTCCTTCCCCAGAGGGTGCTCAGCATTGGAACTGCCCAGGGCAGGGCTGCAGTCACTGTCCCTGCAAGTGCTCACACACCGTGGAGACGAGGCCTCAGTGCCATGGGTTAGTGGTGGCCTTGGTAGTGTTGGGGAGGGGTTGGACTTGACCTGGAAGGTCTTCTCCAACCTGGTTGATTCTATGATTCTATGATTTAAGGATGGTGTCTTCATGCCTGCTCCCTGTTTGTGTATTCAGTGCACATGCTAGCGGTTACATCTCTATCTGTGAAATGGACACATGGGTTTGGCAGATGTATTTGTGCACATGTCAGAGAGCTGTCACATCCCTCTTGGCCTGCAAAGCCTTCACTCAAGTGTTTCGTTTCCATTACATTCTCCAGTTCACGACACAAAATGCGTTCAAGGTGGGGTTGGACATAGCCTTGGATGGCATGGTTTAGTGGGAGGTGTCCCTGCCCATGGCAGGGGGGTTGGAACTCGATGATCTTGAGGTCCTTTCCAACCCTGCATCAGCCTATTAAATGTTTTCAGTTCACAAAACATTCTGAGCAGGAGCATACATCGTGCCATGAGATCAAACCGGTGTTTTCTATTTCTACAGCATCCTGTACGTGCCTAATTTCCCTTAACCCCCCAGGGGCACTAAATGCAACAGGCATGTCCTTGCTGCTTTTAATCACGGTGGTTTCCAACCGTGGTCAAAAGGCAAACCTCTGAGGGGATTTAAGAGGTTTGCTTTTACTTGACTCTGCAAGTTGTAATAATTGCTTCTTTTCAGCTTCCTGAATTTCTGGCCTAACGGGTTACGTTACCCACAGGCAGGTAGCCATATCCAGACTCTCATGGGATCCCAAAGCCTTCAGCATCGGAGCCGCGAGCAGCAGTACGAAGGGAACATGAACAAAGTCACCATCCAGCAGTACCAGCCGCCGCTGCCCATCCAGATTCCCTCCTCGCAGAGCTCTCGGGCACCTCAGACGGGGCGATGCTTAATCCAAACCAAGGGCCAGAGAAGCACAGAGGCTTACCAGGAGCAGGTGAGGTTGCGGGGCTGCAAAGTAATGCTTTGACAATGCTCTGGGGGGGTTCTTCTGCCCTGTGTGCAGCAGGAACAGGGAGAAACATAGGGTGGCATTGGGGGGTGGCCGAGATGGAGGTGGGTGAGCAGCTCTGTCCTCTGCCCCAGTATTTTCTTCCTGGATGGAGCAAGCAGCACAACTTGGGACGGAAGCTCCCGATCAGAGCCGACATCCTGGGTCACACCGAGTTAACTTGCAATTTCTGATGATTCTCCAGTGGCTCAGTTGAGTGCTGACAGCGCAGCATGTTTGGCAAGACACGGATCTCAGATCTGTGTTGCCTGCTCCAGCTTGGCCCCAGGAAAGCGTAGCCCCAGTGCCCCCAGTCAACATCATGTGTGCTGTTGAGTTTCTTCATTAAGTGGTCCTACCCCCGTTATATTTGGCCTTAATGCTTGCAGCAACTGTTGGAGGGACTACACTTGCACAACGCAGTGCAGAATCATCAGTAAACCTTTCCCTTGAGTAAAGGGTTGGTCAATGCACGTAGTAGCTGCCCGTATTAAGTATTGCGCTGGGATTCCAAAGCAATTGCTTGTGTGGCTCGAGTGCGTGCTGAGGCTGCCTCAGTGAGTAGTCATTAAAAGCTATACTGAAGTAATTTGTATTTTATATTCAATTACCTAATGCCATTAGAGTCTTCCTGACTAAAATATGAGTTTCAGCACTACTTCCCGCAGTAAGGCACTTGGAAAAGTTGGTGCTCAGTGCAGGCTGTGGCCCTAAGCTTTAAAGTACTTATCCCTTGGGTTTGACACAAGCACAGTGCTGGGGGATGCTGCACATGTGATGAAGCACCACTGACAGATTTATCCCAGTGTTTAAGTGAATCATTAGGCCAATGTGAACTCCTCTCACAAAACTAGAGGGTTTTTTAATCCTTGAAAACAACATTTTGAAACATATCCAAAAAATGCATGCAGCACTATGAATACTATGGTGTCACTGCAGCATACTGAAACCATGCAGATACATCCAGGTTATAATGATGTTCTGCTGAGCTTTACTGCATTGTGCAGAGCAGCTTCTGAGAGGGTCAGCTCATCTCATCAGTGGTGAGATCAATGGTCAAGGCCAGGTTGGGCACAGGGGCTTGGAGCAAGCTGCTCTAGTGGAAGGTGTCCCTGTCCATGGCAGGGGCTGGAACTGGAGGAGCTTTAAGGTCCTTTCCAAACCAAACCAGACTGTGGTTCCATGAAACAGATATGTGTGAAGAAGATGCTGCTGTTTGGGTAGGCTGGAACGTTGGCATTGACTTACCTTGCCATGTCTTTTTAACCTAGTTTTGTGTGAGGATAGAGAAGAATCCTGGCCTTGGTTTTAGTATCAGCGGTGGAATAAGCGGACAAGGAAATCCATTCAAACCTTCTGATAAGGTAAGTTAGTTACACATTTCTGCCTAAGTGCTTCTTGCTTTAGAGTCTCATGTGGACAGACATAACACGAGTGAAATTGTTATGCACTTCTGTTGTGATATTTGAAAGAATTCTCTCCATAGTTGACTTTTTCTTTTGTTAGGAGAGTTTTTGCTTTTTCCCTGGTAATTGAAGAAGAGAGAATCAAAGCAGAAATCATGGGGGTGCCTATAAAACTACAACTGGAGTTTATCAGTTACACAGGGCTTTAGGAGTAGGACGTGGACTCTCAGGCCTGTTCTGAGCAGTAAAACTGACTGGAGTCTGTGGAAAAACAAGTGTAAGGTACATCTGTGTTGAACACAGAGTTCCTGTTCCTCAACAATACTGGATTCAGCGTGAAGAGGCTGTCATAACTTCCACAAACACTGACAGTATTTAGCAGATGATGACAATAAAAGCGACTTTTCATCTCTTCAAATGTTTGAGATCTGCCTGCAAAGTGGAAAAATGATTTCCTAGGAAATACCATTCTGACACAACCCGAACTCCTTTCAGATTGCCATTGGTAACCCCTGTTCTGAACTTCAAGAGTAGTTGCATCTAACACACGTAACTGTTGGGTATTTTAACAGTTCTCCCTTAAAACACTCATTTTTGTGTCCTCCTTTGAGGCTGCAGACTAGAATTAACACTTTATGACACCACTGTCTCTTTACTGTGCAATGTCTGACTCAAGCTGTGCTTCCACTCGCTGTCACTTGCCTGAAATGCTCTGCTAAAGCAGAGTCTGTATCCCCTTCGAATGTGCCTGCACCAGTAACATGCTCAGTGCAGCAGCACCTGCAGATGGGCTTCGTTTTACCCGTAGCAGAAATGCAAATCTGGGCACTACGGGAGCGATGGGGTGGTTATGTTGAAGAAATTAATAATTATAAGGGGGTTTATGCGTTGTTCCTCTGAAACACTGCAGCAGGGTGAGAGCAGCAGAGGCACTGAGGAGGTGCACAAGTGCGGGACTGCCTGAGCTGTGGGGGAAATACTTCAAATGTGTTCACCATTGAGGAGCTCAATCTTAGATTTGGGATTTTGTTAACGTATTGTACTGAAATACTGAAAACTAATCTAGAAATGTCCTGCACCACTTCATAATCTTACCCCATTCAAAGCCATTCAAGGCTCAGAGCTTGGATTGACAGTCCTGCAGAGCACTGCACTGAGTATCTCAAGGCTGAATATCAAGACTGCATTTTAGAAGATGTTTTAAACTTTTTTAAGTAAATGAAGCACATATTACTGCATAGATTATGGTACCTTATCATTCTGTTAATTGATGCTTGCTCCATTTTAATTATCCTCCTGATAACCCTGTTACTCTTGCCCTGTTCATATTGGACATTATTTTGTGATGTGGAATCTTAGTTTCAAATGACAGATGTGTTGGAAGAGAGCTTAAAGCTCCTCCAGCTCCAACCACTGCCACGGGCAGGGACACCTTCCACTGGAGCAGCTTGCTCCAAGCCCCTGTGTCCAACCTGGCCTCGAACACTGCCAGGGATGGGGCAGCCACAGCTTCTCTGGGCACCCTGTGCCAGCGCCTCAGCACCCTCACAGGGAACAGCTTCTGCCTAAGAGCTCATCTCAGTCTCCCCTCTGGCAGGTTAAAGCCATTCCCTTGTCCTGTCCCTACAGGCCCTTGTCCAAAGCCCCTCTTCAGGTGATAACTCTCTGACGGTCACTAAGAGCTGCTACAAACCCATCCTAGTATTTGATTACGAACAGATTTAATAGAGTTTCATGTTCAGAACACTGACAGAATATGTAAAGCCCCAGACAGCAGTTAGGGAGACACCTGTATTTTGGGAAGTAGTTCTTGGTGATAGCATCCTAACCTCTGTTACTTCTGACTTATAGGGTATCTTTGTTACTAGGGTTCAGCCTGACGGACCAGCATCCAGCCTGCTCCAGCCTGGCGACAAGATCCTCCAGGTAGGGGTGGATTTAAATCAAGCTTTGTCACTGAACTCAGTCTTTGCATCTTACAAGTACAATGACATGGCTTTCAGGACAAGTTAACTGCTGGTTTTGTTACCTCGGTACTTTAATGCTGATTCACAGCAGTGTTCCAGTGCTTTTGAAAGCCGCTCTCGGAAGGAAGGAATAAAGCCGTTTGTAAGAAACTGAGGGTGTGAAAAAGAGGCACAGGACTGATCCAGGTGACACGATTTAGAAGAAGGTGCAAGGAGAGAGGAGCTTCATGGGCAGTGTCATGAGCAGGAGTCTGTGACAGAGCAGGACATGCCTCCAGGTTGCATGTTTGTACTGGTGTAGGGAGCTCTATATTCACGTTTTGACTATATTGGCAATTGACTGTATTGGCGATGTATTGACTAGCTTTGACAGAGTAGTAACTGGCAGTGTTTTTGCCTCTCTCTTGCTGCCTCAGCCTTTGTGAATGTGGTTCCAGGAAGAGGATCCGCTGCTGGATCATGGAAGCAGCTGTGGGGTTCACAGAAAAACCTCCACTTTTGTTCTGTTGTTCGTTTCTCTAACAAACGTTTCCTCTATTCCGGTGACCTTTTTAAAGAGGAAGACAGGCTGTTCCTGCACACACCTTTCAAAGCTCCTCATCCACTGAAAGTAATGGCCGTCTCTATAGGAAACATCTTCAGTAGCCTCTCTCCCTCCTCCTGCCCCTCTCCCTCCTTTGCTCCTCCCTCCCCAGAAGGGGCACTGCAGGAGGGACCAGCTCAGAGCTCTGCAATAGGCAGCTCACATTTGCCAGGATGCTCAAAACCTGTGACATAGAGAAAATAACAGAGCTAAATGAAGTACAAAATTAGCTCAAGACGGTGCTATATTGAAAGCTGAGCTTAGAAACAGAAGCAAAAATATGCTAAGAGTAAGAGATGTTAAAAAGCAACCGCCAAATAAGGTGAGAGGGTGACTCCTGATGGACACAGGCCATCAGGAGCTGGGGTTTCTCGTGTCTCAGCATGCGTCCCTAAACCAGGAGCATTTACGTATGTTTATTTAAGATCCTGCTGCATGGTCTGGGAGACGCAGATCTCACTCTCCTGATTTATTCATCCCTTACACTTATGAAGTTTGACTTTGCACTCTCAGTCCCTCCCATCAGCTCGCGGCTCAGCCTCAGCCCCTCATTCATCACCATCATTCCAGATGCTCTGGGAAGAGCATTTTCCTTTTATTTGCAATTACTTCTCCCCATGCATAATACCTATTGCCAGGTGTTGATTTCTATTGTGGCAAGTAAAAGGGCCATTCATCTCATGGAGGAATTAACAGACAAAAACCATACGTGTGATGAAGATATTTTACTTCTCAAATACAGGCAGTGCTTTTAGCTGTGAACGTATCCCGTTCCTTGGGCAGTAAGAGCTTGAAATTAAGAATACTCAGTGGCATCTCTTCACCCCAGTTTCCCACCATTGCCATCACCTCTTTGGTTTTCTCTCATGAGACCATCCCCTACCAGAGACCAGGGCTCTATGTTACGAGTCCTGGTGGAGGAGGAGGTCCCAGTTTCTGGTGGGACTCAGAGGAGCCATCTCCCTGTTTCCTCAGCCTCAGCCCCGCATCTTCATGCAGTCTGCCCTGTGATCTGCTTCTCCTGTCATACAGGTCTTCATCCTATGGACTCTCTCCCCCAGTATGTCTGTCTGACCCTTTCCCACCAGGTTCCTGGCCGGTGCATTTGTGTGTCTCCATGGCTGCTATTCCCAATGTCACACAGATGGAACACCACCATGTCTGTGCCCCTTTTGTGCTCGCACACATTGAATTCCATTTACTCAAGGTGCAGGTAACATACGGACAGGTATCATCAGCCCAGGGCTGCAAGGGGGAATTCCTCCAACACTCACGTGAAGGATCTGCTTCGCAGGATGTTGTCTTTAGGAGCAGTGCTTTCTGTCGTGCAGTTACGTTTCTCCCCATGCAGTTCTGGCAGAAGAGGGAAGGGAGATTTAAAAAGCCAAAGGTTTGCCATTCCCTGGGGGAACTCAACCTCTGTGAACCTATCCCCCATGAGCACAGTTTTGCCCAAAGCCTGTTTCTGAGAGGCAAACATCTGTGCGTCTTCTGCAGGGAGAGCGTTCTGGTCAGAGGAAGTCCAGAAGCTCACGGTCCCACTGGGATCCTGGGGAGCAGAATTGTGTCTTCCCCTCCTGTGCCATCAGCAATTCAGTTCTCTATTTGATAAGTAATAATTATTTGCTGCTGTTGGAATCGCAGCAGTTTTAGTAGATGACTTTCAAGGAGGAACATGGCTGTACGGCTGCTGGGGCTGTCAGCAAGCAGGGAGCAGCTCTCAGCCGTGCAGGACAATTCTGCCACCCTGTGTTAAAGGCTGCCCTTCAGCTCTCAGAAATCTTGTTACGGTGGCTCCATGCTCAGCTGAAATCCATTCTTCCTCTCTAATAATTAGAACTAAATAATCACCGAATCACAGACTGCTTTGGGTTGAAGGGAGCTTACAGCTCATCCGGTTCCACCCCCTGCCACGGGCAGGGACACCTTCCACTAGAGCAGCTTGCTGCAAGCCCCTGTGTCCAACCTGGCCTTGAACACTGCCAGGGATGGGATAACTCAATGTGTACCAATAGATGGGGATTTCATAGTGTATTCTGTGGGGAATGTGAGACCCCAGCAGTGTGACAGATTCCGGTTACCATCGATTTATGTGGTAAATCACAACTCCCTCTGGCTGTGGGGGGCTGCGGTGTCTTTGGATGTGTGATTCCTGCAGCCCACTTCCTCCAGAAGCTTTCCTGGTGGAAATGAGGTTTCTCTGTTAGCTAAAGCTGAGCTTGCACAAGCTTTTCCCACACCCCTCACTGGAGAAGGGCCAAGGGCAGAGCTCCCGGCCCTCGGGCTGCCTGCAGCTTCTTTGATTTCTATTTCTGAATGAGCAGTGCGGATCCCAGTGAGCTGTGTGATGAACACTCGGGAGCTTCAGTGTCTCTGAATGACACCAGAGCCTGAGATGACCTCCAGCTGAATGCCAGTGACTGCCTAGTTTGGGCACATAAATGAGCATCCGAAACTCTTCCTGCCTGAAAGCTGTATTCCTGTTCCTTGGGGCAAATATGCTTCGTCCTTTAATGCATCCTTTCTGCAGCCCCTGGGCCAAGGGGAGGGTCTTGGCTCCAGGGAGGCTCTGCAGCCACTTTGTGCTGCTTGTCCCATACGCTGCTTGTGCTAATGGTGGGCTGGAGGGCTTGGGAAATGTCTTCCGTGGGTCATAGGATGTAGTACAGTTGTGTGGTGGCCAAGAGACCCATGTGTAGTGGGCTGGGTGTGTGCAATAAGCATCTTCTACAGTAGTTCTTCCATGGGGCTGTAGTTTCTGTAGTGATTGAAGGTTTCTCCTGGTGTCTTTGGGCAGTGAATCAGCACAGAAGCAGAACAGTTCAGTCAGTGCATTCTCTGCCCTGTAGATGCAGCGTGTCTGAGCTGGAACCTGCCTTTGCATGCAGCAACATGTTCTGGTGGCATTAACCTCCTTTGGGCTTCACAGCATTTGAACCTCACACATCCAGGGTCATTGCTCCTTCAGAAAACATGCGGAATGTCAAAGAGTCACTGAGTAATTTAAGTTGGGAAGCATCCCTGAGGCTTTAAGCAGGGGCGCAGCATCTGTCCAATGCAGGATGAGAGAGATATGTTCTCCTAAGGGCACAGCCCAACTGTTGTGTGCACGAAACCAGCACATGATTATTATTTATTGTACAATATGATTATTATTCATTGTAGCCTTGGTTTTAATCTCCACACATCCCTTTGCTCCCCCAAAATGACGACGCTAAATAGAACCTCCTTTGACTTCTCCTCCTGTTGTGTCTGTCTTGCAGGCGAACGGACACAGTTTTGTACATATGGAACACGAGAAGGCTGTGCTGCTCCTGAAGAGTTTCCAGAACACAGTGGACCTAGTTATTCAACGTGAGCTTACTGTCTAACTATTTTTTTATAACCAGTAAATACGCCTAGCCAGAGCTGATGGTCAAACAGATTTATACATAGGAAACAAACTTTTTTGCCAATTGCTGGACCAATGGCAAACAGTAGTGCCAAATGTAAAATACTCTATGTTAGTACCGATCATCTTGACAAATATATTAACTATATAAATATATTGTTCATGTGGCTACGTATTAGTTTTACTTGTCAGCCTCTGGCTGTGCATTGGTGCGTTTTTTTAATCCAGTTACTTCTTAAAGTCAATTTCATATGATCTCAGAACACAGAAGCACATACAAATTCTTTAGGAACTCTGCTGTCCATCAGAAACACTGCCTCAAAGTTGTATATGCCTTTATAAAGATAAAGTATATTAACCTGTACTTCCCATGAAATATTTCTATCATGTCACATACAAAAATAGAGAGAAGAAATATTTTCATAAACACCTCAAAGAAAGTATATATTAAATTAAATTTACTAATGTTCATTTATTTTCAATGCAAAGATATTATATGCCTTATGAAAATACCTGTACATATGCAGTGTGTATAGCTGGCTCCATATGAATTAGTAAAAATGTCACTATACAGGGTGAGATACTTAATAAATTACACTCGACTCTGGGACCTACACAAAGAACTGAGATGAAATTGGTTAACTTCTGTCGTTTGACACTTTTAGTTGATCCCATGGGAACACACTCGGTGGATGAGCAATGAGTTCAGGCAGGTATGGTCAGACATGGAAGAAGGTTGTGATGGGTGGCAGGACAAGCACCTTTTGTTGCTGCTGATTGTATTATTTAAGGTTTTAATTTAATGGCAGGCTCTTCAGTTCCATTCCCTGTGCCCCCCACTCTTATCCTGTTCTGTGTTTTCACGCTGGTTCAGCCGTGCTCGCCCTGGTCGCTGTGTCACTGTCAGGGAGGCTTCAACCTTTGTATGTTCCCTCAGTTGGGTAATGTGGCTCAGGGGGAGCAGGTTCAGTCCCGGGGGTGATGCTGGCCTGGCCTGGGGAAAGCTTCCCAACGCAAGTGCGATGCTGTAAAACCCTTCACGTCCACATCGCAGAGCTGTCCCTGCAGAGCATCCTGACAGCACAGCACTGCTGCTGTTGCGGGCCTCCGTCGTGTCTGTAACCAGCAGCAAGATGGAGAAATATGAGAAATGTAAGAAACTGGGTTTCTGGGGATCTGCTTCCTCTGACCTGATGGCACTGCTCGCACTGGCCTGAAGGCTCTGCGAGGGCCAGGCTCCCTCACACTTTGTCCACCTGGGTTAGAAACTCAAGGCAGGGGAGCGTAGGTACAGCATGAGGACATGGCCAGATCATTGCACTTGGCTGCTTGCAGGAGCCTCTGGAATTCTCACCCTTCCTGCTCTCCCATCAGGCCCATGCTGACTGGGGTCATTCTGTTCAGATTAAACAGGGCCGTGACATGCTGCCCCTGTCTGCTGCACCCTGGTGTAACTGCAACCGGGGCAGCCCAGCTGCACGGTGGGTGCAGGGGGTGGAAGGACTGAGCAGCGCAAGGTGCCATCAGCGTTCCTACCAGCCAGTGTGTCCCTGCCATCACTGGGCACATCCATACGGCAGCTCCTGCGCAGGCAGGTTGGTGTGCCAAGGGCTTATGCCCATATCGAGGGAAACTGGGTAAACTGGGAGAAAGGAAAACTGCTGCAGGTACTGGGATCTGGCAGTCACTTGGTGCTGGGAGAGGGTGGTGGTTCGTGCGCACCTGGGAGAGGAGATAAAGCACCCCGCACATAAGAAGTAAATCACAGCTTCGTCAGTAAAAGGTGAGCAGGAGCCATCCCCAAATGCTGTTAGGAAACACCGGATCTGGGGAACCCCCCTTTTTTTCTGACTCTACGGCAGCTGCTGAGCCCATTGGGATGACTTGATTGCTGGGCTCACCTCTGCTGTGGGAGCTCTTTAGCCATTGTCTGGGAAGCGACACTTCTGCATTTGCATGTAAGCTGTTGCATGTTGGGAAGGGACCTTAAAGCTCCTCCAGTTCCAACCCCTGCCATGGGCAGGGACACCTTCCATAGAGCAGCTTGCTCCAAGCCCCTGTGTCCAACCTGGCCTTGAGCACTGCCAGGGATGGGGCAGCCACAGCTTCTCCCTCCTTCATCTTGTATCTATCTCCCTCCTTCTCCTCAATCAACACGAGAAATTAAGTTCATCTGTATAAATATTAATGAAGCATAAATTCCAAGCCCACCTCACGTGAATCCGCCCTCATCCAAGCAAGTGCTCCAAGTGACAGCACCATGGTGCTGCTGGCATTGCCAGGCACCAGCAGGTGCCACTGAGCTACAGCCAATGCTTATCCTACATTTTCCAGTTTGGAGAAGCTATTTTACGATATTCAGAACACCAATTAAATAGCTCATGCTTATCAGTAGATGGAGATCCTCCCGGTGCCATCAGCTGAAAGAGCTCGCTGGATTCACAAGAGCTGGGGCTGGTGTTACTTGCTCCATGTTTTCAGCCTCCAGTTTCCTGTCAGGTGGATGTGATTTCCCAGTGTGCCATCAGGGCACGCCGGCTCTGGCTGAGCCCATCCAAAATTCCTCTAATTCCCTGACATTTCCAGAGCCAAAATTTCCATTCCTGAGTCCCCATTGCCCTTTAAGAAACCTAAGAATTTATTCAACATCATGTTCAGGGAACTGTAGACACCTACGTAGTTAATGACGTTGAATGGGAATTAGGTCCCTACATGAATGTTTTGCACCTAAATCCCTCTTTGGAGCTGCCGTTGGCTTTTCATGTGGAAAATCGCTCTGTGACTGTGCCCCCACACACAGCCACTTGTTGGTGCCAGTTTGTGCTCCGTTGTTTTCCTGCACACCAACTTCATCAGACCCAAAGCATGGTTGGCATCACCAGTCAGGCTGTGTGCAGGTCCGTGTTCCAGGACTGCCAAGTGCTTTCCTTAATGGATTATAATGAAATACAATGAAGCCAGGTTAGTGCCATGGAATGTCATGTTCCAGTCCCTAACTTGGCCAAACCTCCCACCAGCTCCTAAGGGGTGCTGGGGGACGTTCGGACTCTCAAACATACCATAGTGAAGCTTTAACACCAACCCCACTGCCCCAAAATACCAAATACATTCTTTCTGGCATTATTTCTATTCAGATGGGCTGAAATGTTTAGCTAGCAGCAGTATTGTGAGCAACTAACATTACTTAATGGACTCCTTAGCAGGTTTCCATTGATCCTTCAAATGCACCCTGCACCTCTTGTCTTCCCTGGCAGGTCTCCTGCAACGTCCCAGACACGATCACCTGCAGCCCGTTTGCAGGTCAGGTACCAGGTTACGTGTGTGCTTTGCACATAATGATGGCATTTGATGTTATTTACTGAATGTGATTATATGGCAAGTGTGGAGGCAGTGTCAGTGCCCCGGAGTGGGTTCCGTGTGCGGGTTCACTTCCATGCGTGTGAATGGGTTCAGATCCAGGCAAGCACGGCCACAAGAGGCAGATGCTTTCCCTGCTTTGTGCTTTTTAGACTTTTCCGTGCAATAAACACTTATTGAACTAACGATCCTCAGGGAAGGGCTAGCTTAAAGAAGGAAGCCTGCAAGGTTATTCCCATATGCTCATTTTACAACAGGTTTTAAGGAGCTCTGTGGTCGGTGCCACTGCTCCGGTTCCTCCCCATAACACACAGTGGGGCCCAGCACAGACTGGCAGGAAAGCCTTTGCTTTTCTGCTGCCCTGTTGGAAGGCAGCTCCGAAGGGGAAAGAAGAAAGAACAAAGGAGGAAAAGGAGAAAAAACTGCTTGTTTTGAGACAAAGGAGAAGCTCAGACCGTGGAAAGCCCACAGGACTCTCCAGTCTTAATAATTTACCCATTTTCCCATTCCCAGCTTGCAGTTTTTACCTCGGTGTTGATGAGCTGTCATATTTAGAAGCCAGTTGTTCATAATAGTGATCATTGAACATCTTCAAATTGATTTTGGTGTTTTCCAAGGTATTTTTTAGCACGTCCACGTCTGTATCCGTGTTTCACGGCACTACGGCAGCTCCTGAGGGGAGGACAGGCTCTGCCAGCCAGGGACACAGCGCCTGGCAGCATCCTGGTGCAGGTACCTGGTGGAGGGGGGACAAAGCTGAGGTGCAGGGGACAGCTGAGAGTAAAGCTGAGGGCTGTGTTCCCCACGCTGGGCACAGGGCACCCAGGATAGCAATCAGCCATTCCAGGGCTGCCCTGGGGATGCTCAGCCTGGAAGCTGGCTGAGGTTTTCCCCGTGCGGTCCTTATCTGAGCAGGAACGACAAGCCCTGGGCACCTGAGAGGTGCAGTCACTGATGTTACAGACCACCACTAACCTGCAGGGGCAAAAATTCCAACTGAAATTAGTATGAAATGTTCAGGACATTGGTTTGCTGTTGCTACTCAGCACTTGGAATATAAAGCCTTTCCTTGGTTAAAGCTCTCTGGCTTGTAATATAGCACTTAGTTACCTTGAGCAATTCACAAGCGCTTATTTATAGCTATGGGTGTATATATGTATATATCTGATGGAGATATATGCAACAGGAAATGCAAAGTCAGTGCTAAATGGAACCCCAGACGTTTCGGCCCGCTCAGGAGCAGGCTCTGCTCTCCAGAGGAGCGGGGACAGTGCCTGAACAAGGGGCTGTTGGGGATATTTATCGAGGGAACTGACCTCTAATGGAGCGGGGCTGGAGCCGGGCTCTTGCAGGCTGGGCTGATGAGGGGTGCTGTGCTGTGGGGTGCTCTGCTCCATCACAGTGCTCCCTGTCACACCACCGGTGGGCCCTGTAAAAGCAGAACCAGATCTGACATGAGTATCCATCTCCCCAGAGCCCCAGAGGGGCAGGTGGGGGGCTGAGGCTGGTGGATTCCACACTCAGATTGCCAAAAGTCAAACGTTCCCTGCAGTTGAGCTCCCTTCCACCTCCACATCCCGCCCCAGTGCTCTTCCCCGGTCCTCTGCCGTCGAAACCTGAACTTTAAGGAAGCGCACAAAGGTAATATGATTCCATTTCCAGGCAGTCGGATTTGAGGCTTTATTTCCAGTGTGAGTACAGCACGACGATACAACTTTCAGGCCAGTAGTTTGGGCAGGATACGGATTAACTGATGGTTGGGTTCGGTTTTGGTTTGAACACGTTTGGTGATGGGGGCACAAGCCACATGGCTCCCAGAGGCCAGGCTGGGGCACGGGTGGGTGGCAGCAGCAGGAAAAGCAAATGTCGGGAGCAGTTTCTATTAAAACCATTCAAAAAGGGTTTAAAAATGAAGCTTTTTGCCAATCCTCTCCCCGGGCAGTTCCAGCGAGTGGGCTGGAAGCAGGTGCCACCATTGCATTGCGTTCAGCATTCCCACTGCCCAGCCCCAGCCCCGCGGCACACGAGGGGTCCCCAGTGTCCCCCTGGGGCCCGGCAGCCGCTGGGCTGGTGCAGGCAGCTTCGCCCCCCCCCCGCAGAGCAGACGCTCCCATCGGTTCAGTTTTCTACTTGTGAGTACTGTAGCCAACAGCTTACTTTGTTAAAGATTTTACCATTTTATAAAAGACATGTTTAATTATGATGGAGATGGCTGTATTGTAATTAATATTTTGAGATAATTGTGATTTTGAGCTTAAATTATATACAGAAAATGGTCATTTTTGTATGTGTTCAAAGATTGCTATATTACAAATGATTAACTGTACTTTTCAGTTTAACTACAGTATTAATGTAAATAAGGCTGAATGAAGAAATATTTACTACTTTACTAACATAGATTGTGAATGTACTTAATGTTTTTTGCAGTATAAAGACTTACTGAACTTGAAAAGCTGCTTCATTTTATGTGCAAAAAGGTACTTCAGAACTCTATTTTAACTCTCTTGATCAGTGCAATCACTTCTCTGGTGGGTTAATTTGCACACGCCGGTTGTATCCACCCCGTCCCCCTCCATGTATGACACCCCCCGTAAGGTGTATATTGTGTTTCGAATGCATTTTGCAGATGCTGCTGTACATAGAACAACTACAGGGACTAAACCAATGCTGTGCAGTGTATAGCAGAGCCATTTTTCGGCTTTGGTGTACCCAACTTTTTCAGTATTTAAAGAAGTGTTTTGAATAACATTAAAAAGTCTCTTTATTGTATAAATAATAAAAATGTCACCTTATTGTAATTAACCTTGTCATCTTTTACTGCTGGAAGGGAGCTGAGTCCTCAGAGAAGGCTGTTGGGAGCGAGCTGTCTGGTGGTGACCCATCCCCTGGCAGCCCCGCGCCTTCCCCTCAGCCTCATCCACCAGCAAACCGAGTGGAGGCTGAGGGAGAGACTCTGTAATTCCCAGAGCCTTGGAAATGGAGCAGCTCCCCTCAGTCAGTCATAGCTGCGGGTGAGACGTCAGATATGAAGAGGGGGCGGCTGCACGTGTGTGCAGAGCAGCTCAGCATTCCCTGTTCTGTAGGTACAAATGCTGTAGGAGAGATGGGAGAACAAGAGAGGAGTGAGGGTGGGAGAGCAGCAGCAGTTCCATCCCCCAAGTAACCACAGTGCATCTCCTGACATGTCTGAGCTCAAACCCACCATCATTCCTTCTGCACTCGACACTAGCGGGTATTTCTCACTGGAGATTCCTTCCTGTCCCCTGAGAGGTGCTGCTAAACCTGAGGATGAGGTCACTGTATTTTGTGTTACCCCTGAACACATCCAAAACCTGGAAAGTTTAATGTTGAATCACGTTAATTCTGCTGTTATAGAGAGGTTGGGTGGAGAAAGGAAAATGCTTCCATAACATGCGTTTTTCCCTTATAAACACGTACCACAGACAGGATCTCCATTCCACATCAGCCCGTCAGCCTTCATACAGCTGAAGAGAGAAGTGAGGTGTACTTCTGCTTCTAAAGCTTAGCAGGAATATCTTTCACTTGAATACTTGTTCTTCGTTGCACTGAAGTCAGCAGTTTGCAGTCAGAAGCAGTAGTCATCCATAGGGACAGCATTAAACATTATTTGCTGGCAGCAAAGGACAGGGTGGTACTGGGAAGACAGAAGTGATGCTGCCCAAGTGCCAGCAGCAACACAGGTACCTTGGCACCTATATCTGACATAGGGCAACACAGCCATGGGACAGGCGGCTGTTCCCCCTTGGTGAGCTCAGCCTGAGAAACAAACCCCCCCTACAACAGCCCCTCTGGTACCTGCTGCCACTTCCCGTTCATCCACCTGGAGCTGCCCAATTGATGGAGAAGCAATGGATCTGCTGTCCCAGTGCAAGCAGCCCTCCCACTGCCATCGCTAACGTCTGTGATGCGTTACTGTCACCACTAAAGGTACTGCTTTCAGGACATGGAAGCGCATTTAAACAGAAAATGAAAGTACCTGAACATTACCAGCTACACAACTTCATTACAGCATATGCTCACATTAAATCAAACCAAACAGCCACCAGGGAATGTTTATTGTTCAGTGCAGCTACCACCATCGACCACAGTCTGCTTATGTTCAGGTGTGACACACACAGCCCACAGCACACCTCACATGTACCCTCACTGCACAGCTGCAGGGCTCAAGCCCTTTCTCACATACAGACTCACCACTGAGGCAGCAGTGGAAAGAGAGACTAAATACCTTGGGGGAGGCTATAAAATAGGCATACAAAATCAAAGTGGTTACTTCTAGCTTCTGTTCAACTACTTTGATGTTGACAATGCTATTTAAAAATCAGCTGGATTGTAGAAAAAAAATGTCACATTACTGGAGGCAGCTCGCAGTGGCATCCTTTGTCACAAAAAAGTGTGAACGTGGTAGAGTACTTTAAAATGTGCCCTTGAAACATGCAGCTCGAGGAGAAAACAGTTCATAGATGGTTCCTGCTACAAACGCTTCCTGGCACAGGCAGGGTAACAGGGAGTTGATGGAGGAGGAGAAAGACAGGAAAACCCCATGGCATTTGGTCGGATAGGTCAGTGCTTCACTTGCCGTGCGATGGCCCAGGCTGGCCAGGGCCTGTGCTGGTGCATCAGGTGGGAATGCGGCTCCGCAGGTACTCCAGCACCGCGGCAGTTCCTTTGGCCAGGATGGCTGCGCGCGGCGTGCGGAAAGGATTGCCCTCCAGCAGGAGTGTCCTGGAACGAGAGGGAAACCCAGCTACTGCTTGTACCAACACAGTCACACACTCCATACAGATCTGAAACTCATTTGAAATTCTTAATTCCTCTTCTGTAATTCCCAATAATCATCTCAGTCTCCCCTCTGGCAGTTTAAAGCCATTCCCCCTTGTCCTGTCTCTACAGGCCCTTGTCCAAAGCCCCTGTCCAGTTTTCTTGTCGGTCCTTTAGGCAGTGGAAGCTGCTATAAGGTCTCCCTCGAGACCTTTCTGAAGTCTTCCTGGACAGTGTCCTTAAAGGGGGAAACCCCAAGGACCAGGAATGTGTTGTTTCTGACAAGACAGACCGCTTACACCTGTCATCTTTGAGGTGTAAGGACACCCAGAGTCACGACTCTTCATACGTTATTCAGAGGCTATCATCCTGCCTCTTATACCAAGTTACACACAGAGGTAAGGAGCTAAACGTACAGGCTGACAGCGCAGCAGCTCCCCGCCTGGCTGGTCTGCAGGTGCACCACCAGTGTTCCTGTACGTAACCACCTTAGGCTCTAACATGAGATTCACATAGACCAACACACTCTTTCCATTGTCATAAAAATCATGACACAACTCCCCCACTATTGAATAAACATGCAAGAAATTACAAGGGTTGACAAGTGGCAAGAGAGACCCTTTTTGTGCACTGGGACCTACACAATAATACATTGCCAATCAGTGCTTTTTCCTCTGGCAAAACATGCCCTGAAGAAACGGGTCAGAATCTGTTTCCTAAACCATGTCACAACCTACAGAACACACCTCAGCGTTTCACAGTTTCCAAGCTCTGGCGGCACCTGAAGGAGGTCATTATTCTGAAGGTCCAGTGTTCCCAGTTTGTCCATCTTCTGTAGCTGCAGAGGGTCTATGGCCCCAACCTGATTGTTAGCCAGCAGGATCGTCTCCAGTGCTGGGATGCGATAGAGGACACTGGGAAATACTTTCAGTCTTCAAGAAGCAGAAGGAGGCAAAACAATGAAAAATCAGAAGTAGGGCATTAAAAATATTAGCAGCCTTTAAAATCAGCATTTAAGCTTTAGCTATTTAAGGAAATGGTTAAGCTTGCTTTGAAAGGAGGCAGCATCCATTGTCTTAGCTGGCACACAGGGAAAGAGGCGACCAAAAAGTGGCAGCTCAGCAGCTCTAACCGTGTCACAGGCCAAATGCGGTCACTGAGTAAGGCTGGTGTGTCCCACAGAACATGAGCCAGGGGAGACCCACCACCAGAACAGTCAGCTCCCTCCATCCTGCTGGGGCAGAGGCAGAGGGCTCCAGCCTAGCCCAGCCCAGCCCTGCCAGGGCAGCAGCAGCGAGAGCAGATGCTCTCCAGGGCACCACTCGCCTGCTTCCTGCAGCCCATTCCCCTCCTGTTCCTCCATCCCAGGGTCCTGCTGTACTCTGGCTGCCAGAGAGCAGTCCACTTGGGGTCTGTGGTGAGATGCACTGATCACAAGATCCTTTAATCCCTTTTTTAACCAGGTCCAAAACTTAGGTGGCAGAAAGTTCCAAAACCACACTATCCATTGTGTAGAGAAACAGATTCACTGCATCAGTTTTAACCCCATAGCCAGCTGATCAAGTGCCCCCTCACTTACATCACAGGAAAATCATATTCAATTCAGCCCACTTATTTTAGTTATTATATTAAAAAATATATAAATAGTTCTCACCTATTGAAAGAAAGATTTATTATTTGCAGTCTTGTCAGTGACTCCATTGCCTCAGGTAGAGATGTCAAGAAATTATTTCTGTGTATCAAATGAGGACAAACAATAATCACTAACTTCTACAAAGTTTCAGTTAAGAATCCACCAAGACAGAACGTGTGTATTCATCAGTGCCAACACAGGGTCTTACACCAATTAATTGCTTCATGAAGGGGTTAAGATCATGCCCAAGTACAGACGCTTGCTAATGCGAGCCAGGTTTGCGTTCTCATTCCTGTCAGTAGGAGATTCAAAGTCTATCCTCTAACTATTCCCAAGTATTTCAAAGCATCTAACAAACAGCTCCACAAACCTGCCTGGCAAGTCAGCTCTGGGGGTTCAGAGGACAGCTGATGAAACTGCACAGGTCCTGGTGCCAAACTGAAGCAGAAGCATAACTCCAAACCTCTTCAGAATTCATTCACCCTGGTATGCAATTGCTGTAGCAATTTCTGGCTATGGTTACCATGGTGTTTCCCACACCAGGAAACCATTTGGAAGCTTCTTAAATACACGGGGTTGGTAAGGATAAAGAAGGTCTGTCCTGAGTTTGACATAAAGAGCCATTCCAGGACAAGAGAGACGACTCACTAGAAGATGCCCAGACTTAGACCTAAATTCTGAGACTTAAGACTCTCCTTGTAGCAGAGATGCTCCAGACCCTTTGTCTTGGTGGCCTCTCACTCTCTCTAGGCACAGGCAAGATACATTAAATCAGGCCAAAGCAAATACTAGTCTCTGCAACTGTGCTTTGTGAAACACCGAAGGTAACAAACGCCAGCAAGCTAATCCTGGTGTCTGAACAAATGCAGTGAGCATTTTCCAGGAGTTAGAGAAGGCAAAATGACAGTAACTCCCTTGCAAAGTACCTACAGACAGCACAACAAGCTTTGTACTGTCACTGTCCTACTTCCCAGCTGCCCTCCAGGATGTCCTGGTGCAGGTTTCTTTTGTGGGGTGGTGGGGGCTGTTTTTAAATAGCAACTTCACATCTCTGAGAACCTTCTAATGACTGAAGCAAGACCTTTCATCACAGCAAGGCTCAGAGCTTGCCCACTTGGGTTGTGTGGTTTTCTTTAACTGATGCCTAAATCTAGGCCACTTGCTGCTTCCGATCTGCCAGGCATCCAATGTCGTGGAGGCAGCTTGGGATACGAAGAATTATTTCAGTACTGCTGTAACAGATGGTGGTTTAAACAGGCATGAAAATGAGTTACCCGAAAAGGAAGTCCAACACACATCACAAACCTGATATCCAAATGTGTCAATTTATGGAGCATGCAAAGCTCGGGGGAAATGGAGGCGATTTTATTGAAGGCCAGGCTGACATCACAAACTGAGTCTTTCAGCTCCACAATCCTGAAACCAAATACGAGTATGTTTTTATTATGTAAGCTCAGGTTTGCATTCTATTGTGTAAGGTATTGAAAAAACCCTGAGGTATTCTACAACTCCAGGACACTGCTTCCGGACATTTCAGAAGCAATTCTGAGCAAAGACAATGGAAACTTCACCTGTGAAGGGTGCCTGTCCCGGAGCCTTCACTTGATGTGAAGACAGAGCTTATCTGAAGTTATCAGAATGGTAAATTTTCTCTCAGTGATAAATAGAGCAAATTTTATTACAAAAAACTACTCACTTCATTGCAGTTGAGAGGTACTGCAGAAGCCACGGCAGAGATGACCATCACTGCCATCTTCTGCCCTGTAAGCGTTTCAGCTGTTCTTCAGCAGTCAAACGAAAGGAGATTGTTCTTTTAGAAGCATAGAATGGTTTGGGCTAGAAGGGACCTTAAAAAACATCTAGGTCTTTCTGTTCCACCCTCCTGCCATTACAAATCCCAGCAAACAGCATTTGCTGCTTCTTGTAAAAAGGTATTATATTCAGACGCTTTGGTGTACAACATTGAACAGATCCAAGTTAGCTGCTGAATCCCTGTAACAGCCTCTGCTTTAGCGCTAAACCCAAAAGATAATTAAATGAGAAAATACTCATCTCTCCCACCTGGATGCCACTGAATTCTCTGGCACCCAGCAGCTGCACACCCACACCTACCCCAGCAAACACAACAGCCTCCATCCAGCACAGGGAAAAGTGTGGGATGCACAAGCACCACCTCACTAAATTGATTCTAGAAATTGTACTGAAAAGCCAGTTTTAACTCTGAGAAAGAGATCACATCTCTTCAAGTTCCATGTACTAAAGGTTAAATGTGCAGCACACTTGTGTCCAAGAATGGAAATCAGTTCCACCCACAAATGTGTCGCTAGCCTTAAAAAAGAGTTTTGATGATTTTCTTGGGCTACCAGAGATGAAGTAACCTTCCTCCATACACCAAAATGCTATTTATTCCCATTTGTGCCAAGAGAAACCTTCTCCTTAACTGTGGTGACATAACAAGTGCAATAACATCAAATGCTGTGTGATGGGACACAAAACCTAACAAGAAGAGAGGCATGGAAACTGTTCAGGCTTCCTTAAGAAAAACCAACCAATTACGCTTCCTGAAGAAACTGAATTTAAAAAGAACCCCAGGTACAGTACAGTTATTGAACAGTAAGACCAATCAAACCCCACTTGCAGCACTATGTGCAGTTCTGATGTCCCCAACATAAGAAGGACATGGAGCCGTTGAAGCAAGTCCAGAGAAGACCACAAGGATGATTAGGGGCTGGAGCACCTCCCACATGGAGACAGGCTGAGAGCATTGGAGCTGCTCAGCCTGGAGAAGAGAAGGCTGCGTGAACAACTCAGAGCAGCTTCCAGTATCTGAAGGGGGCTACAAGGATGCTGGAAATGGACTCTTCATTAGGGACTGTAGCAATAGGACAAGGGGTGATGGGTTCAAAGTGAAACAGGGGAGACTGAGATGAGATTCTAGGCAGAAGTTCTTCCCTGTGAGGGTGCTGAGGCACTGGCACAGGGTGCCCAGAGAAGCTGTGGCTGCTCCATCCCTGACAGTGTTCAAGGCCAGGCTGGATGGGGCTTGGAGCAAGCTGCTCTAGTGGAAGGTGTCCCTGCCCATGGCAGGAGTTGGAACTGGATGAGCTTTAAGGTCCCTTCCAACACAAACTATTCTACGGTTCTATGATAATGAAGTAGTGAATCCACACAGATTATCTTCACATAGAAAAAACCTGCTCCATAGAGAAAACAATCCCCCAGTGTGGTTAAGCACCAGCACTTCACTGTTGTGAGAAGTCACACCCGCACCCCTCAATTCACCTCAACAACGCTTAGCAAAGCAAGACGAAAGCCAACATGCAATGAAAGCACCACTGAATAGAACCAAGCTCCTTTTTACTGCCATCTTTCTGTCCATCAGTGACCTGCAGCACACTACTCATACTAGAAATATGAGTGTATTATTCAGCATCTCAATTATACTTTTGTTTGTGTGTCTGTGTGTACACAAACAAATGCATAGCATGAATGCATAGCATGAAGTGTAAATACACTTGATGAGGAATACCACAGGATGCTGAGGAACGAAAGTAGGAAAGAAAGCCACACAGAGAGAATGATCTTCACAACAGTACCTTGGAGGAACTTCACTCAGCTGGTTTTTGCTGAAGTTGACCGTGGTGACAGGATTGCTTCTGACTGCGTTGAACATTTCATCAGGAATTACAGCTGCCTGTTTCTCACTGAACAATGGAAAGCATATAGCTAAGTGACACAAGCAAGTCAAATGTTTCCTGTTTATTAGCCAGACATTTTCATCTTTCAGAAGACGAGTAATAGAATAGATGAAGAAATATCTACAGCCTGAAATTCTTGAAAAGCTGTTAATCAGAAAGCTACTAATCACTGCGCCATGTTATGTGGCGTCTGGGTTACGATGTCATTTCATGTTGGTGCACTGATCTGTTACCACACTTAACAAAAGTCAGTAAGAGCTGAGTTATGTCACTACCTTAACAAACCTGTGGATGCTGCATGTAGGGCCAGAAAACATGGCAAGATTGGCATGAAACAGGTTTCCCCCTCTCAGCTCAGGAAACACGATGACAGGTAACTACTCACTGTGGGGCTCCTAAACATTTGTGGTGACCAAAGCCACCCCAGCCCTTTCACCAGTGAGGTCCCTGCCACGTCCCAACCCTCAGCAGCATTTTGCATTTCACCCAGCAGCTCTCAGCAAATCGGGTTTTATTCCCCCTTCCCAACCTAACAACTCACATTGTTGGTTACATTTAAGAACTAACTGGAGAAACTCAAGTACTACAAAGTGCTCTGAGACTTAATGGAAATTGCTAAGGAAGTTTAAAGGGTACTAAAACCACCTGAAGGTATGAAGTATTTCAGTGACTTAAAATAAATATTACTGTGGAATATTTGATAATACAAATAATTAAAACTCTGCAATTCAAACCTGCCTATTCCTGAGCATACACATTGAAGTGAAAATTGTACAAATGCAGCAGGATTTGCACACAAGTTGGTATATATCATAACAACTAAAAAAATACAAGTGTTTTTACAACCTTAGAAATAGGCAGTATTTCAACACACATACCTGTATTCCAACAGTTTCAATGTGGTTATGGCGTGCATGTTAACCCTGGACTCACTTGGAAGTGTCATGGCTGTCACAGGAGGCTCCTCATTTGAGTTGGTTACATCATCTACAGGTAACAAGTATGTACAGTCACACAGACTATGTGGAGTCCTAGGCAGAGAGGTTTCGTGTCCCTAGTCACCTGCCACCACCGCTTTTAATTCTTCCTGTATTCCTGCTCAGTTGGATATTATCTGATTCAGAATATTTCAAGTATTTTCTAGTAAAGGTTCTCTGTAATCTCAGGTTTCTGCTTTGTTTGGGTTTGTTGGGTTTTTAGGAGGGGGGTGAAGGAGAGGGGTTGATTGTGAATTTTAAAAGA
Organism: Amazona ochrocephala; assembly: GCA_039720435.1. Classification (NCBI taxonomy): domain Eukaryota; kingdom Metazoa; phylum Chordata; class Aves; order Psittaciformes; family Psittacidae; genus Amazona; species Amazona ochrocephala. Next base: position 23,748,891 of record CM077887.1, read on the forward strand.
TAGGTCAGGAAGCAATGGAGATGCTATACTAGTAAAGAACTTGTGTAGGCAGCTGCCTCCATGGGGGAGGGAGCTAGAAACAAACAGGGAATTTGAGCTGGAAATGATGATCAACTCTCTCCAGAACAGCAAATCTGACCACAACATTAATATTTATAAACCATCATCACACCCTCCTCTGTTACAATCACACAGAAAAGCCCTTGGTGTTGCAAGGACTACTTGGAACATTTAAGAAATGCAGTTTAAAAGCACTGCTCTGCACACCTAAGGTGTAGCCTTACACCCCAGCGACTTACACACTCATAAGCAGAGTGAAGCCCAGCTGAACACCTAAACCAGTGATAAATCCAACTTCCACTAAAAGAAATTGAACAGAACTCCTTGGAAATCAGCAGCAGTCACTAATAGAAGTCTACTAATAATTGTGCCTAACCACAACTAGCTGTCCTTTCACTAGGGAAGGTCAAAACAGTCAAACCCAAGCTTTTTTCCCCATTTAAATCTCTATAGAAACAGCACTGCTACTGTTCTAGCTCCAACTTAGATGCCATAGCACACAGAATAAACTCATAAGCATTGCTGTTGAGCAGGACATCAGCTAATTTTATTACCCACTATTACATTATCTACTGTACTTCACCAGATGAGCTTCTGAGCATGTACTCTGGCATTCAATTAATTTTTGTCAAGTTAATATGTCACATTTGCATGGAACCTGATGTTCTGAAGCACTTTTACATGCTGCAGTAGCCTAACTGATACTGCCATCCTCTGGCAGAGGGCGAGAAAACCCACTGAACCAAAAGGAAAATTCCCACATACCATTTTCAGTAAAGGTTGCTTGCATCAGTTATCGAGGCCCCTTCTAAATTAAGAGGTTAAGCATATTTTGCCATCTAAGTGCAGCATAATCACTTCCATATGATATTTAACATGACCCGTGAACTCAGTCGTTTTGCCTTATGTAAACTTCCCATCATGTTCAGAGAAGAAATAAGAGAAGCTACTGGAATTCCTCATGTAAAATGCATAAAGGAACCAGGGGAAAAATACTGAACATTATTTTTCTAAATGATACTCCTCAACAAGGAACGTCTGCCAGTCAGTATTATCTAACAGAGTAAGAAAAAGGAACAGCACTGAAATGTAAGAGCAAACGTTGAGTAAAGAAAACTCAGGGTAATGGCAGGGCAACTGGAAGAACCTGGATTTAAACAGCCACCCTCAGTAGGTTCTAACTCATTTTCATTTCTTAGACAGATTGTCTTTAAAATGGAATGCAATAGAGCAACATACCTTGGATTTTGCTTCTCAGGTATTTCAGAAGCTCCTGGGTGCCTTTCTTCAAAATAAAGAGAAAAATGAAGTCAGGAAAGTCTTGGCCAGGCAGTGTCTACGTAGCTCCTACATTGAAAGACAGTAAACCCTTGGAAGCCAGGGATACCAGAAGTTAAGTAACCAGGAACCCTAAGTCACACACCTTTGCAGGTACATTTTAAGCCAACTCTGAACTCTGGAATCATGTATGACTTTATCCACAGAAGCCCTGCTCGTTAATTTAGAGCACACAGTGCTCAGTTAATCAGATACACGTTTTCTCTCTTCTGACAGATACTACAAAATTCCCTTTCAACAAGTCTTCAGTGCTGCTTATTTTTAGAGAAACCAGAGCTTTGTAAGCTTTTACTTTGTAACACTTGTAAAACCACAGGAACATATATAACTCCTATGAGAAGAGGGGCCTGCTGGGGAACAAAGTAACAGGGAATTCTACAGCAGCGCCAGTGCCTACGCTCCAGTCTCCCTCCTGCCCTGTGTACTTGCTTCCTCATGCACATCTCGCACCTTCACGCTCTCTGGTTACCTACACAAAGAAAACAGGTCTGAGGTGCAGGTTATCCTAAACAAAGGGTAGTACATCAGACTGTCATTGCCCAAAATGCATCTGCCATCGAATACACTTTGGAGATGGATCGTAGAGCCTTAAATCAGGCAAGTAGGAGATGAAGAACAGAAATCCACACTCCCCTAAGAAAAGCCTGATGTATAGTATTCACATGGCATTGCAAGAAACTGCTACTGCTGCAGGATTAGGCAGGAGACAGCTGACCTATCCTTCTTTTCCCAAACATCCATTGCTTCATTTGCAATATATGTAACAACTTCTGAGGCAAATCTGAAACAGGTCCTAAAATGCAACAACCTCCTTTACTCCACAGTCCTCATGGTCTTATGCACTGCCTCCGACTCCAGTGGAAAGAGCACACAAATGACAATATGCACAGACAAGAGGAGGATTAAAGTTGCAAAGGCTACATGGAATCTGGATGTATTCCGATTGTTTCTAATGTTCTGGCTACACAACCAGGATAATGTACATAAGCAACACCACCAAACTTTATATGCTGTCTCTAGTGCTTACTTGCAGAAGGTCTCTTCGAATGGTCCTCAAAGGATTTCCCTCTAATGCCAGGAATTTCAACTGGGGAAGGTTCCCCAGTGTATAAGGCAACCTACAAATGGAAACATCTCATTTCAAAGAAGCCTCAAAACAATTTCTGAAAGGATTTGGCAATGGTTTGTCAGATGGCATGGTACTCTGAAGCTCAGGCTCAGATAAAGAGATACAGAACATACAATTACTAAATTACACAACATAGAACGGGTTCCTTCATTTTATGATCGAGTCCTTTTTTAATTACGTATCACAAAGTGCAATGCAGCAGCTATAGAATGAGCTGTCATCAGCTGTGCCTCATCACAGCCACAATGCAGTTTTTAATATTACCTACTGATATCATTGTTGGAGAGGTCGAGTCGCTCCAGCTTCTGAAGCAGAGCGATTTCATCAGGAACTGATTTTATCTTGTTGTCTCTGAGCTCCAGTACAGAAAGGGAAATCAGATGCTTCAGATTCTCTGCATTTAATATTTCAATCTGATTTTCACCAGCATGCAATTCCTATGGAAACAAAGATCACGCACAATTATGTTACTCTATTAAAAGTAGAACTTACTGATCTCCTAAATCATGACATTGGCAAAAATATGCAGTGATGTGTAGAAAATGCAGACCTCAATTCCCTTTCATCTGCACATGAAATATCAAAATCTCCAAATATCCAGACACACAAGTCTGAACTTAGCTTTTTGACATCACCACGGAACCCTCAGCTTTGAGGTCCAAGCTAGGAATAAATTTGTTCCATCTTCAAAACTTGTCAATGAGGTTATTAAAGAAGTTTCTTAATTTCCAAGTTTCGGGAAGTTGAGAGGGTAGCTCCCCCTCTCCCTATTGGAAATGTAATTAGAAATAATTTTGTTACAAAATGCTGAAAGAGGTTGGAATTTTAACTGCTGAGTTGAGAGTTATGCACAACTAAAGTATGTGCACTCTTTGACTGATTTTGGCATTGGGAACAACGTAGTGGTACAGGCATTCACTTGGCCCAAACATTTTGCTATTATTAGTTGAGTAACCAACTTCTGATGTTCTGAAACAGGCAATTTTTAATTTTAAACATACTGGGAATTACGGCTGCAAAATATCTGCAAGATCTGACTATCCTAAAAGGAGAAATAAAAAGTGTACTTTCTCTGCAATTACAAAGGAAGAAAATGATCATGAACAAAGTAAATTTACCTACAAAATGTTCCTAGAGACAAAAAATAACTGTAGCAAGGCAACACTAGATCCAGTTTTCAGTCACTCCTCTTCTAAATACTTATTTTCTTTCCCAAACCTGAAGAGTACTGCTGCAAATTTGTCTCCCACATGATCTTAGGATTGACCAATACAGACCATAAGAGTAACTGCAGATAGGGGTGTATTAAAGAGTTTTAAACACAACTTTTGATCATAGCACTTCACAAGAATTTGTGTTTAAATTAAGTCATTATTTTCAGTTTACAGAAAATACCCTACTTTCTGTACCAAAATACAGCATACCAACCATTTCAGACCTTACCTTCAGTAACTCACAGGACGGAAATTCTGGTAAGGAACGCAGTTTATTCTTTCTCAGATAAAGCTGTTCCAAAGATGCCATCGTTGCAAGTTTAGAAGGTACCGTTTCCAGGTAGTTTTTAGTACAATCCAGTTGTCTCAAGCCTATAGAAGGAAGTGTGCAGTGACAAAGAGAAAAGTAAGAGAACATAAACATTGCATTGTATGGAAGCATAAATATCCTGGGGTTTAAAATAAGCAGAAGAACATTTTGCCAAACAGAATTTTGGAAGATATCAAATCAGTCAGCATCAATGTTTCTGAAACAAAGGCATCTGCTTTTCACTTATTCTTCAGAGAACATTCTGGAATGCTTTCAGTAACACTGCCAACAACTCACTATTGTCAATAAAGGGTCTAAGCACTGCAGACCATCTCAGAAAGACCTGCAAGTCATTTCTACAGCACTTATAAAAGCTGCTCCTGTAGAGTTGCCTCAGCTATTAAAACATGCGTTTCATATCAACCACTACTCAGCTTGATATTTAACATCCAAATGCTACAAGTCAACTTTGTCACTCTAATTTATGTTTTTTCCTCTCCAGTAATTTTAACTCTCTTTCATTTATGCTTTATTTTCCACTCAAACTGTGTATCAGAGAAAAAGAATGTCAGATTTCTTATTGCAGCCATAAGGCTAATAACCTCTAAGCAGAACTATGTTAGTCCTTATACTTCATACCTTTCTGATCATTCCACATCCCATTTATAGAATCACAGAATCATAGAATAGTAAGGGTTGGAAAGGACCTCAAGATCATGGAGTTCCAACCCCCCTGCCATGGGCAGGGACACCTCCCACTAAACCATGCCATCCAAGGCTATGTCCAACCCCACCTTGAACGCCGCCAGGGATGAAGCATCCACAACCTCCCTGGGCAACCCATTCCAGGGCCCCACCACCCTCACAGTAAAGAATTTCTTCCTCAGATCCAATCTAAACCTCCCCTGTTTAAGTTTGAACCCATTACCCCTTGTCCTCTCACCACAGTCCCTAATGAAGAGTCCCTCCCCAGCATCCCTATAGGCCCCCTTCAGGTATTGGAAGGCTGCTATGAGGTCTCCACACAGCCTTCTCTTCTCCAGGCTCAACAGCCCCAACTTTCTCAGCCTATCTTCATACGAGAGGTGCTCCAGTCCCCTGATCATCCTCGTGGCCCTCCTCTGCACTTGTTTTAACAGTTCCATGTCCTTTTTATGTTGAGGACACCAGAACTGCACACAATACTCCAAGTGAGGTCTCACGAGAGCAGAGTAAAGGGGCAGGCGCACCTCCCTCGACCTGCTGGTCACACTCCTTTTGATGCAGCTCAGGATACAGTTGGCTTTCTGGGCTGCAAGCGCACACTGCCGGCTCATGTTCATTTTTTCATCAACCCACACCCCCAAGTCCTTCTCCACAGGGCTGCTCTGAATCTCCTCCCCGCCCATCAAGAAATACAAACTATAAGAGGACTCAAGTTGGATACACAGTAGCTGTAGCTGACTTTTTTAAGTCACTCTGAACTAATACTCTTGAGAACACACTAACTCTTTAAGCATGTATTTCTTAAAACCTGAATAACATGCACTACATTTCTGAACACAGTACAGAACTGGCTGTATGGCATCTGAGGAAACTGATTTACTTTTCATGGCACTGAGGTCTGCAGGCAGGCTCTGGAGCTTGTTACAAGCCAGATTGAGTCGCACCAAGTTAATGAGCAGAGCAAAACTTGTTGGAATGTCTGTGAGATGATTGTTGGACACATCCTGAAGATTAAATAGAGAAAGAGAAAGAGGTTAGAAATAGAGTTGTTAAAAATATCCCATGAGTATGACTACTGCAAAGTTAATTACTAGCAGAACATTAAAATGAGATGGCTGACATCTTCAGGATCAACCTGGTAGGAACGTGAATAGAAGAAACAAGTCTCCTGTGGCTGACAGATCACAAATAATTTGATTTCTCTTACAATATTTGGCAAACCAAGAGCAAAATTTGGTTTCAAACAAGGAGATGGCAAACCAGCAACTCACCACATAGCAACTGAAACTGACAACCTACATAAGCCCTTAGAACACTCGCAAAGTTCTGTCACCTTAGACATAGAGGGTTTTAATCAGCAGTAACAAAATGTGGGTAAATCAGCCCTTCTGCACAAATAAACATTTTCAAAGAGTTGTAACTTACTAATTCCTCTAAACTGACAAGTTGGCCAAACCCATCTGGCAAGACGCTCAGCTCGTTGTGGTGAAGAAGGAGGCTCTTCAAATGTGACAGCTGCAGCAGCTCTTCTGGGATACTTTTCAGTTTGTTGTGGCTAAACACAAAGGGAAAAACAATTACTGAGTCATTTTAAGGAGGTAACTGCAGGAAGACACTCCTGTTACCTGATCCTACCCATCACTGCTATCAGCAGGGTGATCTCAGGCACCCACGGCCTGTTGAAACACAAACTCTTCAGAGCCTAGAGCACAAAGCATGGAGCACAGCAGCATGGGGAATTCCATGCTGGCACAGGCTATTAATTCCATCCAGAGGGAGGCAGGCTTCTGCGACCCATTCCCACGCTGCAGCCTGCACATGTACTTGCTGCTCAGGATACCATCACCTTGAAGAAATATCTGTCTCCTACAACTGTCACAGCCCTCCACAATGGATTAGTTTCCTGGGAGAAATTAATTCTGTTTATTTCTTCAAGAATCTCTTTTATCCTCATCTGAATTTGCTGTATCCCAGCAGGATCTTTGTTTGTTTGATATATTTCACACACACAGAGGCAGCACACCCTCCTTCTCCTTGTGTACTAGTTTACAAAACTACTCCAGTAAACAGAAGATGATGAACTTTCCAGCATGAGAACAATACAATTCTTTACTACGTATATTTTTCATGGCAAAAAATATGTCTATACTCAAAGCTGCCAGAATGAAGCAAATGAATGTAAATACTGCTTTTGTGTGCTTATTCAAAGTATCAGTTTTCACCCTCCAAATGAGATCATGGCTTTGAATATCAGTGAAAATAACTTTAACAAACCTAAGGTTATCATTTCTGACCCAAACCTTACAATTCTCAATCTACTAATACTCTCTTGTTAAAATCTCAAATTAGTATCCAAAAGAAAGCTTGATATCCTACAATCTCTTATTCACCCTGTCAAAGTCACTGTGGTATTTCTCAGGTTCCAATTTTGCAACGTGTAATTTACCTGACATCGAGTTTCTGAAGATTCTCTAACTGTCCTAAAGCAGAAGGCAGTGATGTCAGTTGATTATCATGCACCTGGAAAAAGAAAGTTTTGAGCACAGTTACTAATTTGTACAGTGTAGGTTCCCTTTCCCTACCCCAGAAACAAACCAAGCTAACCTAAACACAGAGTAATTTTGTACACAGTAACATACATGCCTTAAAGCAAGTAGTAACAGCAGCACTGCAACTGCCAAGTTGCAAAATTCTACTTAAACACTAAGAGAGTAGATATGATCTTTCTACAGAACAGCACCCGCTATCAGCATATGATATAAGAGTGATCTGTAACAACCTTTTCTGTATCCTGAGAATACACAAGTGCCACTTCAACACATCCACTGCTGCAGGGAAATGGAAAACAAAGATCTAAGGCTCTGTTTATTCCCCCTTCTATGGGGAGAGCACAGTCCTACTGTAATGGGATCACTGTACTTACATCCAGAACAGTGAGTGCAGGCAGAAGTTTGACATCCTCTGAAAGACACTGCAGCTTGTTTGAGGCAAGTATCAGCTTGGTTAGGTCTGTTTGCTCCCACCAGCGATCCGCAGCACCAAAAGAGAGATTCTGATGAGCTTCCTCTGGAGTATCCAAATTTATCCGCCACACATGCTGAGGCACTACATAAGACAAAACAAACATGTCAACCAAAATCTTCAGGGGTTTACTCTCAAATTTACACCGTCATAATGCTTCTCATACACATATGGGCAAAGGGGTTTCTACAGACATTTTTCCAGAGCTGACAATAACAAGGTGATGGAAACCTGCCAGCAACAGCCAAAATTAAGTTCATCTGCAGATGGCAGGAAGCATTCATTGCTGTTGCTCTCGCTGTATCTTTCGTGCCCGGATGGCATTGCCTAGCGAAAACCCAGGCACAGGAGGCACACAAGCCCGCGGGATCGTCCAGCACACAGAGCACCAGATCCCACAGCTGCGGCTTTCGGAAGCGCCGAGGGCCCGGCCCAAGCGCAGCCGCTCTCCCCCGGGCTCCTACCCCTCCGCAGCACGCCCCGGACCCCCGGCAGCACCGCCGCCTGCAGCGAGGCAGGAGCCCCGGCTCGGCGCGGCTGAGGTGAGGGACGGAGGGCTGGAACCGCCCGCTACAGGGAGAACAAGGAGCGGTGAGTTCCCGCCGCAAGGCGCTCACCCGCCCTAAGCGGCAGCGGCGGACTCGCCGCGGGATGGGGCCGGGTGTCCGCGCTCACCCTCACTGAGGTTCCGGCCCGACAGGTTCAGCTGCCCGCTCTTCCGAGCCGCCCGGATCAGACCCTGCGGCACGGTGGGGCCCGGCTCCACCGCCTCCCGCATGAACATAGCACGGGGATCCGCAGCCCGCCCTCTCCGCGCCGCCGCCATCCCTCGCCGGGTCCGCGCCGGCACCGCCCCAACGCCCAGGCGGGGCCTGGCGGGGGCCCTCGGGCGGGGCCATGGCTCCGGCAGCCGCTCCGCAGGGCGCTGTCCCGGCTCCGGGCGCCGCCATTTCCCGCTGGCGGGGCTGGTTCCGAGCACGGTGCCGAAATGGTGCCGGACACGGAGCGGGGCCGGCCGGCGGGCGCTCAGCCCGTCCCTGGGGGCACCCGGGCCCAGAGCGCGGGCTGCCCCGAACCCCGCATCCGGGTTGTCCCCCCGTGCGAGACCAGCGCCGCCATTTCCACACCGGGCTGGCCTCAGTGCTGCCCTGTGTGGTTGCCATCCTCCAAATCGGCATGAAGTTCTGTCCCTAGCTCCCTCCAACAAGTGTGAAGACAAAGAAATCCCGTCCCCTCAACAGCCATGATGTATACTGTGCATCTGCTGCTGGTGCAGTTAATGTACATATTAGGAACTTGAACATGGGTCAGCATGACCTCCATTGACGATAAGGATTTCATGAGTAAAACCAGGGCTTGGTTCTGTTTGAAAGATCAAAGGAGAACATCCAGGATGGATTATACCAAGAGTTACCTGACAGCTTGGCAAAGTGACTGTTTGATTAACCATCTTGGCAATGAAACTGACTTTTAAGTTGTCCTGAAGTGAACTGTCTTCATTATAATACTAAAAATTACACCCACGGGTCAAAAAAAGACCCTGTCCCAGGTGAAACACCCTGCCTCTGAGCTTGTGTAGTGATTAGAAGGGATGGCACAGCAAGTATTGTAATTATATGGCACTTTTATATCAACTTACTGTTCTTCATTTCCCCTTTAGTCCACAGTTTGCAAACTGAATAGAAACATCAGAGTGAACAATCCTACCAATACCAGAGGTTAACAGGGACCAGTATCTGCTGCTTGTACACAACCCAGAGCATTATTTCCTGATCCCACCAGCTTCTCCTGGTGAGAAGGAAAGGAGTGTCTCCATCTCAATCACTAGCGAATTTAGCTGTAGCTCTTTTTACTTTTCACTTTCACAAACACAAGATTTGTGTTCCAAACATTTGTGTTTCAAGCACTGCCCTTTTTGAAAAAACCTTCCACTAACAGTGCCAAACAAGCTAAAAGTAACTAGCTAAGGACCAAATACGTTAGGTAGGTATGTGACTCAAGAAACTGTCCTGCTTCAGGCACTAACACTTGAGGAAGGATTCTGGCCTCATTAGCTTTCTACCACTGCTCTTTAATTCCCTTTTTCTGTCTCCTCTCTCTTTCATCTGAGTATTGAAATAAAACACAGCCAGAAATCCCAGAGTTTGTATGAAGTCTTCAAGTTACCATCCCTGGCAGTGTTCAAGCCCCTGTATAGTGCTTGGAGCAAGCTGCTCTAGTGGAAAGTGTCCCTGCCCGTAGCAGCAGTTGGAACTGGATGAGCTTTAAGCTCTCTTCCACCCCAAACCACTCCATGGCTCTACAATTGCTTTATTTACAACCTGTTGCCAGAGCAGAACACACAGCACTTGAAGCACATTCACCTCAGTGAGGCCAGGCAACAAAACACCTATTCCACTCATCTGTATGTGAATACAATTCATGTAGCAATTGACCCAGCCTGTCAAAGTCATATCAGTTAAGCTTACAGCTCTGAACGAACAAGCAGCATTACGAGGAACATCTGGAAGACCTTGTACAGCGCACTGTTAGCAACTCAGCAGCCTCCGAGTCCCACCAGCTCCCCTCAGGCCTAGCCGGGAGCGCTCTGGAAGCCGGGGTGCCACCTGGATGCGCTGTTGTGCTACTGAAACATGGGATAGCCGGTGCTGAACGCTCCCTGTCCCCGTAACAGCCCAAAATGCTCCCTCAGAGCCGCCCAGGCCACAGCACTCCCCGCACGCCCCCTCACACCCATCGCCCCCGCCCTGCTCATGCGCCGCCCCGCCCCGCGCGCTCCGGGGGAGGGGGGCGGGGACACGCGCCTGCGCGGTGGCCCTGCGCACGGCGCGGGCCGGGGGCAGTGCGCCTGCGCGGTGAGGCGTGGGGGGGGTGCAGCGGCGGTGCATTGTGGGATACTGCGGCCCAGGCAGGCTGGTGAGGCGGCGGCGGGTCGTGTGCGGCGGTAGTGGGTCCGGGCTGGGCCAGGCCGGGCGTGGGGTGCGGCGGCGAGCGGCTGCTTGGGCTTAACGCGCTCTTCCCCTTGCTTCCTTCCCCATCCCCGCTGTGTCTGCAGCGGCGGCGCGATGGCTTCCAGCAGCGGCACCGACGTGATCCAGGTCACCAACGTCTCCCCCAGCGCCAGCTCCGAGCAGATGCGGACGCTCTTCGGCTTCCTCGGGAAGATCGAGGAGCTGCGCCTCTTCCCCCCCGAGTGAGTGCGGGCCTTCCTCTCCCTCCTTCCCCGGCGGGAGAAGGCCTCTTCCTCCGCCTCCCCGCGGCCCGGCCTCCGCCCTCCCCTCCCCCAGCGCAGGCCAGCGCCCGCCTTCCTTCCTCATGGCGGCCTGCAGCGGGTCCCGCCGCGCCGCGGCTGCCGGGCGCCGGGCGGAGGGAGCCCGCCTCGGCCAGCGCCGTGGGCATCGCGGTAAGGGGAAATGAGAGAGCCGCCCTCTTGCCCCCCCTCAACTTGCGGGGCGCTAGGAGGAGGTTATGTTCTTACCACAACTATGTTCAGCTCATGCGTTAGGTACGAGTGTGGTGAGAAGGCAGTAATTTACATATGTCATTCCAGGCGGGATTCCCCCTGCCGAATGCCCATTTCTCTCTAGGAGCTGTTCTTTTTTTGGCTGGCCAGCTAACCCCTGCTGCCTGCTTAACCTCCACAACCGTTTGTGGGCAGTTGGCCATAAACCTGCTTTTTTAGGTATAGAAATGTGCCTTCCTTGCAGAGAATTCCGTGCAAAGTGGGCAGGTAATCACTAGTATACAAATAATGCACATTTATTATGTTCATTAAGTGTTAACATTGATTTTGGTCATGTCAGTTTCATGTGTTTTACAGACCTTAGTGTCGTATGTTGATCTTTTGCATATGTACTATGCCATGATGAATGAGCATGGAGTGGAGAAAAATCAAACAAGAAAGCAGTCAATTATTTTTAATGCCCGAAACTGTTTAGATTTTTTCTTTTTCATTTGGGGGGGGTGGAAGCTATCACAAAGCTTTGTTTTCTTCATCGTTGAGCTTCAATCCCTTCTAGCACAAGCCCAGGAAGGCTCACCCATCCTGCTAGCTGGTTATGTGCGCACATTCTGAAACAGCATTTCTGGTGTTGTGGCAGTTTTGCACTCTGGGTTGGATTTTGGTGGTTTCACATTGGAAGTTGAAGCATGGAAGGAAATGGAATGTATATGTGACTGAAATACAGGGACACTTGCAGATATGAGAGCTGTGTTACTGGCTGAGATAACTTAAATGGCAGAACTGTTAATGCTTGGCAGCCAGCAAAGTAATTAATCTTTAAACAGATGCAGTTATTGATGTGCTACTCTCTGTTTTAAGGAATGTTGTTCTAGGTGAATTCTGTTTCTGAAATGTTGTAGATACATACTAATCAGTCTGTTAGAAGATTACTTTTGTGGTAGTGGAATGAAGTGCTCTACAAAAAAAAATCCCCCTATCCAAAGCTCTCCTCCTACCATCCCCCAGACTGTCTGTACATTCTTAGTTGCTCTCCTTTGCACGAATGAGTAATGAAACCCCAGCCCCATGGGGCCGTACTCGGTGCAGGCGATGGATCTGTCTTGGGCTGTGTGCTGGAGAGAAGCCTGTGATGGATGGATGTGTTGTAGAAATGGGTTATGGCAGGAGAAGAGATGGCTATACCCCTGTAGCTGTAATGCTTGATACTAGCAGATACCAGTCTTCAGGGCAAACTTGCTGGTTTATATAGAAAAATACCAGCTGTCTGCCTTATAGCTGTGTTAGTGAAGGCGGTTTGCCAAGGGAGAAGAGGCAACAAGATGTAAATAACTCCATTAAGCCAGATGCCAGATACCTTAAATTGGGTGACCAAAAATTACTTGAAACATTTGGTCTTTTGTATTTCAAAGCCCTGAATGAAAGAGGAGGATGATACTTATTTGTCTTGTAGGGATATTGTGATGATTTCGTAGTAAAGTTAAAACTATAGGAAAGCCACTGAAGAACTCAATAAAGAGCAGGAAATACAGTGCAACTAAATAGGCCGTGCACAGAAGATGCAGAAAATATTGAATAGCTGTTGAAGTGAACATTTTCTTATCTCTTCATTGCAGAATGTATGTCGTGGTGGAAAAATAGCAGTTTTGAAAGCCATATATAGAGGTCGTGGAGCTGATCCTGGACCAGGCACTTTTTTTGGGCCGGGGTTAATTTTTAACTTTGTTTTTTTAAGGAGGTTTTATGTCATTTCCTTTGTGTTGCTGTCCATACGGAGATTCCAGGGACACCTCTAGACCTGCTGTGGGTCTCCACTGAGGTGCTCAGGGATCTGATTTTGGGATGCTTTACAGTCTCTGATTTCATTTCATACCAAAGAGGGTTATATTTTCTAATAGTGGCAGGTTCTTTTGTCTGTTTCTCCTAAAGCCTTTTTTATTCCTTCTCCTTTAAACTTCAGGTCCTGACATTTCCCTGCCCTTGTTGTTCATCTATTGCTTTTTTTTTGAGTTGGGGGAGAGGGATAGGGTGTTACAGGACATAAATTATAATCTGTAAATTCTCGCCATGGTCTGAATCTGTATCCCAGATTATAGTGGGATTCTTCTTTGCGTACAGTGTTTCTGAGTAACCAGTGCCATTGCTTTACCTCTTTATTTGATCTTTCCCTTGGTCAGTCTGATTCTGCTGTCCCCTGTCGAAGTTCCTTATTCTCCTAGCCTTCCAGATCAGATATGACTTCCTGAGCTCATCTACATTTCTCTTTCTCTCCCTTCATCTATCTCCTTATGCCAGTTTATTTAATCAGTTATTACACACTTTATGTACGCCTCAGCTTCCTGTCACACATTTAATTGACAGCCAACTCTGTGACTCCTTCCATTTTTCCTCCTCAAGACTTTTCTTCCCTTCATCTTCTGCTTTTTCCTGACTCAGTTACCTGGTTCCTGTCTTTGTTGTGTTCCATATGGCTCATCTTCCCTTGTAGGCGGAACAGAAGATTGGAAGGTATGGATTTTTGAGAGTGTGGGTTTTTTTCCTCTTAAAGCAGTGTATGTATACACACATATATATACATAAGCTGTTTTCTGTTTAGCATATTGTCCTGGTTTCATCTGTAGTAGTTATTTTTCTCCGTCCTAGTAGCTGGTCCAGTGCTGTGTTTTCGACTTTAGTTTGAGAGCAATGCTGATAACACACTGGTATTTTAGTTGTTGCTCAGTAGCACTTACCCTGACCAAGGACTTTTCAGTCTCATGCTCTGCCAGTAAGGAGGGGCACAAGAAGCTGTGAGGAAGCAGAGACAGGACACCTGACCCAGACTAGCCAAAGCGATATTCCATACCACAGCACATTATGCCCAGTATAGAAACTTGGTGCAGTCACTTAGAAGGGACTAATTGCTGCTTGGGTCAGGCTGGGTAATGGTCAGTGGGTGGTAAGAAATTGTGTTATGCATCACTTGTTTTATTGTTGGTTTTTTTCCCCCCTTATCATTATTAGTAGTTGTAGTAGTAGTTTTGCATTATACTTTAGTTACTGGGCTGTTCTTATCTCAACCTGTGGGGTTTACATTCTTTCCATTCTCCTCCCCATCCAGCCCGGTCCACTAGACCTGGTTGCTCCAAGCCCCATCCAACCTGGCCTTGAGCACTGCTTGCCAAGATCTTCTGCCTTGTGTGAAACTGCCGATGAAAGTTCCACAAGGACTCTTCTCAGAATAGTGGCATTACCTGTAATTGCCAGATGTAGTTGGTCTGCTGAGAAAAGGGGGGCAATTTCTGTTGCCAAGTGAAGCACATGGTTTGGGAGTTTGTTGGGTTTCTGTGTTGTTGCTTTCCATTCAGTGAACATGGTAATATGGAAGAAGGTCTCTTGCATGGACAATCTTTTCATTTCAGCCTGGTTCTAGCCTGATTTTACGTAAGTAATAGTGTTTATGTATTGTCTGAAATATCACTTAACCCAGATTTAAGGAGCTGGTTGCAATATGAGGAGTGAGTAGCTGGAGATAATAGGGTGAAGGTGGGGCTTCCCTGTGTGTCTGCTGTGTTTTGGCATTGCCTGTACTTCAGGCTTAGTACCTTGTTCACACACCAACCCCAGTAAATCGTACATCTCAGCATTCAGAGGCATGATACCTGAGAGAGAATTACTGAATTTTTACTCTCTGGTGAATTAGAATAATGATGGCCTTTTTTTGGTAACGGCTGAGAACATTCTGTTCTGCTGAATTGCACTCAGCCACAGCTTGGATTTTTGAGCGACTGAAAATTCATTTATAAAAATGAAATACAGTGATTTATATTAAATGTCAGGCTGCATAAGCATAGCCTTGTGTGGGTTCAGTTGGGTTTGTATGTTCAGCTGGCTGTATAAGTTAGTACCTGGTAGTGCTCATGTCTACAAAGAGCATCTACTCTATTACAACAGGCATTTTAAGAATGTTGAAAATATTGTACTGCAATTATGTAATAAATTGGGGGGTTAGACCTTAGATTAATATATAATTCAGATACAGTGTAACTCCTTAATTTACTTTGCTTTCAAATTTTACTGCTGTGGTTCTGTTAAACTCTGCTAATGTTTCTTTGGGTTTTATGCAGATGGTTAAGAAGAGGCACCATTTTGGCAAGCTACTGTGTATTTGTGGATACAAAAGAGCTAATAGTTTCCATTTGTCTCTCTTTGTGCCATTTATTACTATAATGTTACTTTCCAGTTTATTAACTCTGCAAGATGTTGGATGAGATGGATGTTTCTAATTTTAAGATTTTAAAAGCTGCCATACACTGGCTCCAATGTAGTTTTTCACATCTGGTTAAATTTGAAGTACATTAAAGTCATCTGATAGACGTTGAGGGCTGGTCTTGAGTTTGTGTAACCTGCACGTTGGGCTAAGTCTGTGGTGGTGAGGCTTAGAGAGGTTTTGGCATTTGCATGGACAAAAATAGATCTTGGATATCTTTCTTGTTGATGTCATTCTCTGTTCTCCTGAATCCTGACAACTCTCTCAGTGCTTTAAGTCATAAAGACTCGATTGAGGTTCTTCAACCCAGATAACATTGTTTTGGCAGTGGGCTGCAGTTTGAAGAGCTAGTCTTGTAACTGCTTCTGGGAAGCTAGTTAGCGAAGGGAGATCTTTGTCATGAAGAATTAGTGACTGTTTTTCAGAGCTACTTCTTTGACTAATTTGTACCTCTGGTATCTGAGGGCAGCCCTGAACAGCACATGTATCCTGGACTCTGTGAACTAAGGCCTTAGGACTTGCTACAACTTTCAGTGCCTGCCGGGTACCTTCTGGAGGTAGCTCTTAACTCCTCTGCTACAAAGTTGTGTCTGCGTAACAATTTGTCTCACCGTCTTTTAGTTTATATGTCCGATTAAAGAAAAATTTGTACCATTTTAAGGATATATGGGCTTTGAAATCCATTTTGAACCTTTATGAGGTTGATTCTGCGTCTGATTTGGGGATTTTGGTTTGGTTTCAGGAAAGGGAGGTTTGGGGGGTCACAGTTTTGTCCTACAATTCTCTCCTGTTATGTAGGAAGTAGATATTTCTGGATTATTTTCAAGTAACTCAGAACCTTTGCATTCTCTTTTGGATTTTCCATGTCTGGGGATGTCTTACACAGCTCTGCTGACAGACACTTGTTTTGAGCTGTGGAGTAGTTACAGACCTACCTCTTATAGATAGGTCTGTACCTACTTGTGGAGTAGGTACAGGCCTCTGTCTTGTAAGGAGGTCTTTACACTGCTGCTTGAACTTTTGTGTTTAGTTCTGTTACTGCTGAATGACAGACGTGTACTACATCCCTTCAGAATGAACTTGGCAGTTCCTCTTGTATAAGAAGCAGCCTGAAGAAGGTTGGTCTATGAGCTTTTATGAAAATGTGTTGATAAGTAAAATCATAGCGGTCTCTAAGTAATTGACCTCTTTGTATCATTTATCTTAATGAGTAATTTGGGGTTTAAAGCAGAGTGCAAACCCACTAGTTTTGTTGAGTGGTATAGATAGTATAAGTTGGTTTACCTTTCTTGAGCCAAGTTTTCCTTTGTCTCCTTCCCTTCTCACAGACTAAATTGAAAACTGATGAAAACTAATTTGCACTTGGGTGAACAGTCATAGATGCATTGTGCACAAGAGAATTAATGTCCGGTTACAAATGAGGCAGTAAAAGTGTTCCTGCAGTTTTGCAGTGACTTGGCTTCATGCAGTGTAATTTTATATCTGTGGTCAATCAAGATGATGTGTGGTACAAAACCTGAAGTTGTGTTCTTCCATAGAGAAGTGCCTCGTGGTCCCTTGTGACTTCCCGGGTTGGTGAAAGTGGGGAGACAACAGAGGTTACAAGCTTCATACTGTCGGATTTGCTTCCACCTCGGTAACTGATCTCCTTCTTTTGCAGTGATTCTCCTTTGCCTGTGTCATCACGTGTGTGTTTTGTAAAGTTCCATGACCCCGACTCGGCAGTTGTGGCGCAGCACCTGACAAACACTGTATTCGTTGACAGAGCCTTGATAGTCGTACCGTATGCAGAAGGTTTGTGAATTGTTTAATGGCCTATGAAGCCCCTGTATGGGGGCATTTTATTCCAGTATAGTTCACAAAAATGAGGATTAGTAAAATGTCAAGCATAAAAGATAATTAATGTTTTGAAACCCTTGGTATATTGCCATTGGCCCATGGATTAAATAGTTGGTTTTAATTTAGTGACACTGAATGAAAGTGGAAAGTTTAACTCTTAACTGCTTTTGTGTGTCTTTAAGTTTAGAACATGAACGTTTTAGGCAGAACTATTTGCAAATTTTGCTCTTTATCAGTCTCAATGAGACGTTTCCCAAAACAGACTTATGCAAACAGGTCCGTGTTCTAAGGAAATTTTGCCTTAATAATTATTTGCCAGTTTCACATAGGCATAAATCTCTTCATGAGAATGGCTTCTCCCTCCATGAGAGTGCATGGGAGAGTAGAGCAGTGTTTCTCTGAGATACTCTGCCACTGCATCTATTTGGGAACTTCCCTGAAAAGGCACTCACTCTCCTTGTAAGTCCAGTATACCAAGGGTTTGAATAATTATGGTGTAATTTGAAGTTAGATCTCCAAGAGGTGCCAAATGGGCACTGGGACTAGTTTTTTTTATTCCAAGTTTTCTTGTTCATCCTTGATATATTTTATAGAATTTCACTAAATAATAAACTCTTCTCTCTGTTATTTGTGTGTGTGATTTTTGTAGTGGAGAAGGCAAATGCAAAGCCCTTCCAGATGACTGAAAAACAGTGGGTCCTCTGCAGCTACAGGGGATTCTAGACATTAACTAAAGGCCAGCAAGCACTCAAGTCCCCAAGTGTTTTCCTGGTGTAACCACTTGTTAACTACATTTTCTCTTCTTCTTTTTATTTTTACGTTTTAGGGTGTTACAGTAATTTGAAAGGCAATGAGCAGGGTTTTTGGAACTTACCTTATAAACAAAGTGCTGAGAAGACACCTCTTCTTGCAGAAGTCTAATTAAACTCTTCTAGACTTGCTTTAGAAGTAACTGGTTTCCATTGTACTGTTTCTTGATTTACTTCTGAATTAATGGATTTTCCCTGATTGCTTGAGTTAAATAAAATCTCTGTAGATTAAATTGTGCTACAGCAACAAATCTGGTACATGGCCTGGGTTCAGACCTATGCTCAAGACATTGTAATGCTGTAGGCTGACTTTTGAGGCCTGGGGAGCTGTTTTATCTTTCTACTCCTTAAACTTAAATGCTGGGGAAACTTAATTTATGGAACATAGGACTCTGCAGCATGACCTCTGGTTGAGACATGCTGCTTTTTGAGAGCACAGAACATGTTCTGAAATTACCATTGAGTTACTGCTTCTGCTTTTGCTAGTTTAGGTGTAATAACATAGTTGAAAGGCATCTTGTCCTTGTCTTTGTATTAAAACATGATATAGCAACAATCCATTCGAGTCAGAACTGAAACAATCACCAAGGCCCGTGGTGCAGAACGTTGGTGTTTTAACTTGACCAATAAGGATAAAGCCAGTCTGACTTTGTCCGTTGTGCTCGATGGTGTATAAATCTGGCACATAAGAGAAATCTGCCCAGTACTTTTGGTTCAGATTGTGTAAAGAAAATAAAATAATGAGCAAGTAGAATATTTGAACGGGCCTGTTTAAATCCAGGAGCTCCTCATGGGCTGTTTCCTCTGGTGCTCTAGTGGTGCAGAATGATGTGGTGTGTCACAAGAGATACACTCAGCCTATAAAGTTATACCCCCTGGTTTTGTAACCATATGCTCCTGTCCATGTTTTGGAGCATAGTTTTCCCTGCCAATGCAAATCACCAGAGTCCCAATTCAACAAGCTACTTAAGCACGATACAGCAAGATTCATAACACCACAGTGAAATTGCTCATGTGCTTAAAGCCAGGCATATGCTTAACTACTGTGCTGAACTGCGCCCTTTGATCTTCTATTTTCTGTTGTGATAATTCTGTATGAATATTGCCTGTCACTAAAGTAAATGTTTATTATCTGTTTAGCACAATAATTATCCCCTATACCACAAGCGCACTCCAGTTTTAGCATACACAGTTTGGTGTTGGCTGTTGCTTTGTGTTATAGAACTATACACAAAGTCTACGGTAAGGTTTAGTATTTGTCATTTTCACTGTGCTATTCCTACGTTTGGAAGGAACTCTTTAAGATTAAAGGTGGCTGGGGGGGATATTTAGGTTCTTTGGTTAATGTTTGTTTCTTTTGTCTGTTTCTTTTTCTTTCATTTCTACACATTCATGCAGTATTTCATGGTTCTAACAAAGCAGCAGTATAAAAAGCTCTTGAAGCATGAAAATTAACTGGTGAGGGGCCTCATTGCTCTTTTTTTTAAACTGTAGTTTATTAATTTCTAAATACTTTTTAAAGAAAAACAATTGGAGGATCAGATGCATGATTTTTTTTTTAATGGATGCAGATCTTCTCTGAGGTGTCTCAAGATAAGTCTGAGGTTTTATATTTAGATGCCAGAAATGTTGTAGTTGCACTAATTTGAAATGTTTAGCTGTAATTTGTAAATATCCTCTGAGCCCTAATTTTGCATGCAAAATTCCCCCATAATCTCTCTGTAGGTATGTTAATATATTGATGCATTAATGCCCTTTATCTAAATGACCTTTTTCCCCCCCTCTCCCTCCATAACTTTGGGTATCTAAATTGATGACCGCTCAATGACACAAGCAAGATAACAGTGCTGTGTATTATACATTTGTTTATATTATCGGCACTTCTCAGTATAGGTGGAAGGAACCATTACCTTTATTTAACAGTGGTTTTTCTTTTTTGTTGTTGTGTTTTACAGTTCTTTTCCCTGGTTCAGCCTGAACTATATACCAGGCCCTGCTGAAAATACCACCCAACAGTTTTCTTCTGCAGCTTATCCAGTTTCTCTTAAGTGCCCTGTACATATTGTATGTTTTATGATGAGATGCAGTTTCTTAATGTGTATTGCAGAAACACTACTGGTATTTGCAACTATATAGTAAAATTGTTTTATTGAACTCTCATTTTGGGGGCTTGGGCACATTAACAAATTAATCCATCTGTATAGGGCTTTTGCTGTTGGATAGAATAAAAAACACCTGCATAATGACTTGTTTCATGCTAGGACCCTTAAAATTGTATGTGCAGAGCAGGCAGTAAAATAAGACACTTGTCTTAGTTGGCTGCAAGATTTTGGGCCAGAAGTTTCTTCTGAAATGGCAGTATGTAGCAGCATTCTTGGTACAATAAGCATGGCACATACTGGAACAAATGCATTTTACTGCGCAGGTAAGGAATGTGCCGCAATATCCTGTATGTATGCACCCATCCACCCTCAGACACACACACAAGAGTGTGTATTTGAAGATCTGCAGAGACTTTCATTTTCATTTGACAAGTCAGCAAAAGCCCTACGCTTGATTCAACCAAAAATATTTCCATACCTTCTCTTTTAAGTTTTACAAAATTTATATGGTAGGTGTAAAAGCAAACTTAGTGAACTGTACCATATTATTAACCCCTAAATCAAACTTTTTTTGTCTTGTGTATCTTGATTTTTCTGTGTGCTTTATAGTGAAGCAGCCGACACGAGTCGTTGTTCATAAAACAGCTTTTGAAAGTTGAGAGCACACCCCTGGAGAACCGACTGTGCTTGCTTACGTTTGGTTCATGACTTAAAAATCGAGTACAGGTGATGAAATCTTGGCAGTGTTAACAAAAAAGTAGTGTGTATTGTGCTATTTTTTTGCTCTAGAAACTTAACCATTTGTAGAGAAAAAGGAACAGTCAAATTGTCACACATTGAAGTTGCATTCTGACAAAAAAATTTAATGATAAATATTAATAGACAACGAGCTTTGTATTTTAGCCAACATAAGTACTTTCAACAAACTCAGGTGGTGTATCAGGGAGACATTTTCTGGGTGTTTTTGTGTATTTTCTGCCTTTGAAATGGAATGCACTCTAATGCAAGGCTGTTTCTCTGCAGGAGTTATTCCTGATGAGACTAAGGCTTTGTCTCTCTTGGCACCAGCTAATGCTGTGGCAGGTCTGCTGCCTGGAGGTGGACTCCTGCCTACTCCTAACCCACTTTCTCAGGTAGGCTTCCCCTTTCCCATCAGGCTAAAGCTAATGGGAATGATTAGATGTATCCTGGTCAGTTCTGACTTAACTTCTGTTGTTTTGGTTTTTTTTCAGGACAGATAGACTGATGTAGTTAATTCTGTGATTCTGTGTACCAGTGCCTATTCCTAGAATGTTTTAGTTTATGTGTCTTGGATTGTTACAGCTGCCTGATGTGAATTGTGGCTAAACTATGACAGTTGGTAGATGGGATACTTTTATTTCCCCAATATGATGCCTCTGGTTTCTCAGGGGCCCTGTGTTTGTATCTCTTTCTCATCCTTCTTTTCTTTTCCTCCATTCTGTGCTTAAAGACAGATTTGACAAGCAGTAGAGGTCTTGTAAGCTTTAAATTTGTGAAATTCAAGGGGTTGACATGCTGTGGAGATACAGTTTTTCCCCTCAGCTGGAGTATTAAAGGTATTTGCTTGTTATCTAAATACACAAGAATTCATGCAGAAGATGAACATTAAGAATAATACATCATGGAAATAGTTTCAGTCAAAGCACGTATCTTATTAGAGACAGAAAATCAAAGTGCAAGAAGCAAATTAATAAGAATAAAGCTTCATTAATTCGGCAGTTCCCAAATCTACTTCTTCAGCTTGTGCTTAGCTCTTCGTTGTGTAGCCCCTGTTAGGATTTCTTATTACATGGAAGCTACACTTGACATTGAGTTGTTCAGGTCTCTTAAACCATATATGAAGGGAAAAGCGTAAAGTTTAGCTTTGAAATTTGAGGAAAGTCATGGAAGAAACAAACACCATCGTAAAGACGAGTTTCATCAAAACCTGTATGTGTATGAATTCCTGACGATGACTGTTGAGCCACCTTAATCTTAGTTCTGTCAGCTGAGTCCCAGCTTACTCCCCATCCACTTAGTGGTAGAATTGGTATTTAACACATGCGTTTTATGGATGGTTATCCAGATCCTCGACTGTTACTGGGAGCTGGGCATCTAACTCTCAAACTGCAGGGAGGAGCCAGTACAGTTTCAAGAGGTCAGCTAACTGGAAAACTCCCTGTCAGATAGGGGAAGGTTCCACTGCCTTGCTCCTGGCTACATGCTCTTGCTGCTGCTTTTACACTGGCTCTGGAGCTCATGCGATTCCTTAGTGAGCTGTAGTGATAGTGGGGTGTAGGCACAAAAGTATGTTCTCTGACTCCTCAGTGGGTTGAATTGGTTGACAAATGAGCCTCAAGTGCCAGAGCTGTCAGGAAGGAGGCAGTGGGGAGGATGGAAGGAAGGGAGAGCAAGCCCTCACGGTGACAGCACAGTGCTGGTTAACATGAGATCACCTGGGTTTAATTTCACTGTATGTTTTGATCATTTCACTTCAAATGGCCAAAAATGAGGTTCTTTATGAGGCTTCTAGATTAATGTAAGGAACTCAAACCTGTGCCATCATCCTGCTTACTCTTCCAGTAGTTTTTTAACCCATTTGATAGTTTTAACCGAACTAGAGAAATTTGCAGATATGTAATAATATTATATTGTCTTTTAATATAAAACATGTTCGTTTCAATCCTAAATTGATTTAGCTCTGTGGTTCTTGGCTCAGTAACTTACATTGAGTTTTCATTTTGGCACTGGAAAACAACTTCATTTTAAGCTATTTCCTGACTGTACTGCAATGTTTTGCTTTCTTACTTCCCTTGACTCACCCACTGGGATGCAGAGGAAACTGAACTGCATTTTAGAACATTTATAGGAACAAGAATCTTTCCTATACTAAGCTTTGGAATATCTGAATAGGGGTAACTGAAATACTCTAGCTGACCTTAGTATAATGTTTCCTGTAGCTAGAAGCCTAAGTAAACCCCAGTTCACATTTTCACATGTCTAATGCTTGGGAATCTTGATCCAATGGCTTTTTATCAGTTGAATATGGCTTTGTCTGATTGCTGCCTTTGTTACAGATTGGTGCTGTTCCTTTAGCTGCTTTAGGAGCTCCTGCTCTTGATCCTGCCCTAGCTGCTCTTGGGCTTCCTGGGGCAAACTTAAACTCTCAGGTATGTCCCACACTCTTAACATTTTCTTTATTGTCTATTACAGTTATCATACGTGATGCCCTTAGGGTTCATCAGTATATTAAATAACAAGCTGAGGATCTGGAAATGCTATACGTAGGTTTGAAGAAGTGCTAAAAAGTACGACTTTTTATGAAAGGCTTGGCTGAATGTGGTTGCACAGGCTGTGGGTTCTTTAAACTCCTTCGAATTGTTACAGAATGCAGTCTGTTTCTTGGCATAGCAGGTCTGTATATGAATACTTCTCTTATGTTACCCTCTTCTGTTGTAAAAGTAACATTCATTTATATCAGTTTAACAGCCACTGTCTGAAAAATCCAGTGATGGTTTTCTCTGTTGTTTGGAATAAGTAGTATCTGTAGGAGTATCAAATGCCAGAGGGACCTAAATAATAATCTGGGGCTAGTAGTGAAATACTTCAAATGTGTGTCATTATCGAGCTGTGAAACTGTACTTCTAGTAAATAAAGACTGTTTGAATTTTGAATGTTGTGGGTGTAGAAAATACTGAGACTTTGTTAGACTGTAGTCTTTAAAAAATAAATAAAAGCAGGCTTTAAGTACTGAGTAATAGTGAGTTATATTGGGTTAATACTTAAGATAGAAGAACCAGATAGTGTACGGAGAACAAACATGTTTTATAGGTACAAGCAGTAGGAATAATTCAGTACATTGCTAAGAAATCCATCATTTAGCATTGTCTTTATGCATGCCATGTGTAGTAACAAGCAAATATGGTAATAATGAGATAAAAAATGAAAAAATAAGCATTCTAAATGCCTATTAGAAACATAGAGCTGGTATGAGGAAGGGTTGTTTCCCTTGTTCATTAGGCAGCTGAATGTAACAAAGTGTTTGGGTTCAACGCAAGGCAGCCTCTGTAAGAAGAAATCAGTGGGGTCTACACATGTTGTTACAATGCCACTGGTGCAGGAAGTGACCAGTTATCATAGGGTGTTTAGATTAAAGAAGCTTTTGCTTATGAATTGCCACTGAGGACTTCCCATGGACAGGCAACTTCATTCTGTAATGAGATTTCTGTTCTCTTCAAATAACAGGGGAATTACTCATAAATACCAGGAGTGCATTTTCACTTTCAAGCGCTTTGATTCTATCCAGGAACTTTTCGTCTGGAACTTGTCTGGGGGGTATTTTGGTTTGGTTTTTTTATCTGTAGAGACCTTTTGCTTTAGCTGCTGCTAAGGATACATTCAGGGAAGATGATCCTCTTAAGCACACGCATCTTCCAACATGGTTTTAACTGTTGTTTTTGTTTCTCCTCACAGTCTCTTGCAGCAGATCAACTACTAAAACTTATGAGCACAGTGGATCCAAAGTAAGCATCAGTGTTTACAAATCTTTGTATTGCAGTACACTGGATCTTGGGAATGTCTTTGTGATTCGGTATCCAGTCTGTGTCCTACTGGATCTAATTAAGATTTGAGAAAACTCGTGATTTGGGGATCTTGTGCAGACTCTTCTCTGTGGTAGGGAGAAGAGGGGGAGGAAATGAAGATGATTCAGCCTTGCGTCCGTGGAATGATACCAATTAATATGTCAGAGAAAAAAGCTGTCAGACAAATGAGTAGATGAGAAATGTTCTAAAAGCAAAGAAGCCAGATCTGCCTCAGCAAGCCCTGGTACTGCAAATTGCAGGGAGCTTTGGAGAGAATTCTTTCAACTCTCAGCTTCAGCAAGTACTGCTTGCCTTGCTGCTCTGTTAGCTAAACAGCTTCTAGCCCTGTTTGGCTGTTAAGTGTCTTTAAATTGTCAGAGCCACCTCATCTAAACCAGGGGATAAAGCTATATATCTTCCGGCCGAAACCATGCTCTGGTATGCTTCTATGATATGTGACCCATCTTCTTTTTTAATACTGTTCTGGCATATTACTCCCTATTGTAAATTAACATTTCTGTAAGCGGGGGTTGCATAGCTGATTGAGCAAAGCAGTTAACCAAGATAATGGATTGGATGTACCCAGTACACCTGACTTCAGAGCCACCTTGTAGAACACGTCTTCTGAATTGCAGATTTCATCACTGGAGGCTTCCCAGTGTGGCTTATCAAAATGGAAGCTGACTTTCTGCTGCGTTATACACTGTTACCCATGGAGCTGTTCTTTCACGTGTTAAGAATTGAAATTGTGTTGTACAAGTGTTCTGACAGGTGTCATTAGAAACTCACCTGTGCAAGCCAGCACAAAGCTTCCTGCTGTTTACAGTAGACTGGAATTCTAAGAGCCATAGGTGCTAGCATCTTGTGCTGCTGTTTTCAGCACAGATACCACATCTCAGACTTATTACTCTCTTATCTAAGTGGTGACAAAGCGTGGGCAGGTACTGATTCACTTAGATCCATCCCTCTGAATAGGCTTCGGGCTGTATTTCTTGGATTCATTAACACTGAATTACTAAAGTTCCTTTTCTTATTTCCAGGTTGAACCATGTAGCTGCAGGTCTTGTTTCCCCAAGTCTGAAATCAGATACCTCCAGTAAAGAAATAGAAGAAGCTATGAAAAGAGTACGAGAAGCACAGTCATTAATTTCTGCTGCTATTGAGCCAGGTAATTTTAAATACCTCATTCACTTCAAGAGGCAGTTTTGATGCAGTATGTGATAAAAGCTGATGGTCTGCAAAATACTGGCTTAGTGCTTTCATGTTCTCTAGTGACTTAATGTATGGTTGGCAGGTTTTTGACTGTCCCATAGTGTGAATGCTGCGCATGTCCTGCCCAGTGTTGCAGGCAATTAACAGTTTCTTGGTTTTTCCCCAAATTCCCTTCATCTGAAGACAGAAAAATGCATGAGCTTCCCCTGGTGGAAGTTCTTAGTGCCAGCTCTGAGACTTCATTGGAAACAGCAAGTGGCTTAACCACTTGGCATCCTGGTGGTTCTTGTGCTTGGGGATGATTTCCTTTCCTTAATTCCTCATCTGTGGAAGTCTGTAAATGATTCTTTCTGTAGCTGATCTCAGTCGATTCGATTTTAGAACAAGATGCAGTAGTTCATCCACAAATGTCAGAGCCACCAAATCTGAGAAGCAGGCACTTGAAACACTGAAAATACAGTTTTTCAGCCTCCTGGTTGCTTTCAGGGAAGAACAGAGCTCCTGTTCCAGTGCCCCAGGGAACCGTGCTGATTGCTCTGTTTGAGGCTTTCTGTGGGAAGTTCAGAGCAGTGATGTGAGAGATTCTTTAGCCCTTCACAAAGTGGCAGACTCTGAGATCTTAACCAAGGCTTTTCGTTGCCCTCAGCTCTTATCTCTTAACTGTTAAATTAACCATCTGCTGAATTTTGGCTCCTTCAGTTTTGCATAAAGCATTATGTTGGTTTTGTGTCACACGCATCTTTATCATGTGACTTCTTTGTGTCGTCTTCTGAGGAAAAGGATGATAAGCCTTACTCTCAAAATGTTCCTTTTGTTTTCTTGTTTATGGCATGAAGCTCCACTTGTTCTTTTATAGAATCCCTTTGAACACTAAAACAACACTGTGGTTTTGCTTTGCTTTTCCTTTTTAACCTCCAGACAAAAAAGATGAAAAACGAAGGCATTCAAGGTCGAGGTCACGCTCACGGAGGAGGAGGACACCTTCTTCATCTAGACACAGGTAGTCAGCTTGTTTGCCTTGTAAAAACCCCACATGGCTGAAATAGGGCCTTCAGAAATCCTTGGAAAGTGACACTTCGCTCCTGGAGGCTGACAGATGGTTGGAGGAAGCTGAGGCCATGATCTGGCTAGGCTGTAGTGTGGGATGGAGGCCAGCCTCTGGTTTTGTAGGAAGGGTGGGAGAGAGGTGATGGCAAAAAATACCTCAAAAGTACCTGAAACGACTGCAGAAGGACCTTGAGGACACTGCGCAATGCTTGGACTGATTTAGGAATCAGTTGCTGCTTGTATTAGATAAGAAACACCTTAGCTCAGAGCCTTGGCGTTACACAGCCTTCGCTACTGCGAACACCTAAATGTTGTCCTTAATCCTCTGTTCTATCTTCAGTCTCTTTCCAGTGTGCTCATGTGGTAGTTACAATTTGTCTTCAAACCGAGCCCTAGGAGGCTTCTCTGAGCACTGTTTTTTAGGTATATAGATGCTTCCCTGCTGGGCTTTTGGTTTCAGTTTGTGCAGCACATTCACCTTAGTGGAAGTGTGTGGCTGAAGTTTTCCCAGGGTTTTCTAGGTTATGATTTACTTGGAGATCAGGGCTGTTCAGGTGCTCTGACTAGAGATCTTAGCACTGTTCTAATACCCAAACATGAGGACATATGGCTCATTTATGCTGTTGGCTTGTCAGCTCCAATCAGGCAGCACATAACCAGTGATGTGTGCAAAGCCATTTTAACCATGGCTTTCCCATCTGTACTTTGCTATTTGCATATTCAGTAACTGGCTTGTATTTGGTTTGGGGTTGTAAAAATTTCTTCCCATTTCAACACAACAGACCCATTTTCCTCTGCAACAGGACTGATACCTTCTCATAAGAAGAGTAATAAGAGATTTTCTTACAAGGAGAGTTAAAAAAAGATGATTGGAGCATCATTCTTCTTTGCCTTTTCACATTTGTGCACTTCCTTTTGCCTTGGTGGACTCAATGCAGCTCGTTTGCTGTTTTCTGTGTTCTGTATCTTTGTTCATGTCGCACTATGCATTATGATACTCTGAGCACCAAGCAGACGGATTTTGAATAGTCTATTAAAATTCCCTGTATTTAACTCCCATGCACAATGTGCTCCTCGTAGACGGTCAAGAAGCAGATCAAGGAGAAGGTCCCATTCAAAATCAAGAAGCAGGAGGCGGTCTAAAAGTCCAAGGCGAAGAAGATCTCATTCCAGAGAGAGAAGCAGGAGGTCCAGGAGCACATCCAAAACCAGGTAGTTGCTTCGGTAAATCTGTTCTAATTGCTAGCAGTGATTTACTACGTTTTGGTGCTTAATTTAGGAAAAAAAAAAAGCCCAAACAAGCAAACAAAAAACACCCACAAACCCCAACACTAGGGCAAGATTAAAGTTACCGTCTCTTGTAATGCCTTGCAGACTGATAACAGACCTCTACGTGTGCACAGTCAGTTACATAAAAACACATAACCTGCTTTTCCTGAGAGTCAACAGATGCAGCAGGCATTAGCTGAATCCCTCAGTAGCTGCCTCTGGAAAGCAGGAGCTGTGAGCATCTGGGCTTGCAGATTCTTTTGCTGTTCATGCACAGAAGGTGGAAGCGCTATGATCTTATTTAGCTGTAGGTAACTGTAATCTGTGTTGCCATCATTATAATGTGACTGGCCTCAGAAATAGTGAACCGTGTACACTGTCCCATGTTGTTACCACTCTGCATTTGTTTTCCTACATAGCAAAAGGAGAGGCTGCTACTTGAATAGTTTGACAATGACTTAAACTTTAAAATCTGTATTTTACTAAAAGGGATAAAAAGAAGGAAGAGAAAGAAAAGAAACGTTCTAAAACTCCCCCCAAAAGCTACAGCACAACCAGACGGTCAAGAAGCACAAGCAGGTACAGTGACACAACAGCTTTCCTTGCTGTTTCCAGCATTTTTATCCACTTTAATCGAAAGAACATTATTGTGAGTAGCAGGATGAGGACTCTGCTGTGGGTATATTGGGTGTTTGCACAAATGCACACGTGCTCTCTACCCATGTTGATAAGATGATTTATCTTTTCCCTAATACTGACTGTAGTTTTCTGGAGGTGCTGTTTGGGCTTAGAACAGTTTCTGCTTGCTCTGTATCAGAGAATGTGATTCTTTGAGGTCACTGTTAAACTCTCCTGATTTATGGAATAAATACAAGCAAAATGTGTCCTTTTTTAAAACCCTTCCAAAAAGATCTTGCAGCAGCAGCAAGGACAGACAGTTTTGTTCTGGTTGCAAAAAGAGCCAGGGTCCCCAGTACAGTCTAAGATAGAGATTTGTTCATGAAGATGAAGGTAGAACAGGAGATGACTTTGCTGATCAGGAGGGCTTTGCAGGGCTGCCAGGAGTAAATACCCATTATTGAGCCAGAGGTGGATTTGTAGCTTTAGAGAAAAGAAGCTGTGATCTCTCTTTCCTGCAGAGAAAGACGACGTAGAAGAAGCAGGAGTGGAACACGGTCACCTAAAAAACCCAGGTCTCCTAAGAGGAAAATGTCCCGGTCCCCATCTCCAAGAAGGTCAGTTGATCTCTTGGCTGCAGCAGGAAGTGGTGTCTGGGTGGGAGGTTCCTCAGCTGGGAACTGGAGCAGGGGAACTCCAAAAGAGAGGAATTCAGGGGGGAAGATAGGAGGTACCGAGCATTCCCAGCCCCTTCAGCTCTGTACCATAGGGGCCAGCTGACCTCTGGGTGGGCCTGGGCATTCTGTGGTCCTCTCTTCCCTAAACGAGGAACTTTGAGATGCTCCTTCATAGAACACTGGCATGTTGCTGTTCTTGGACTCTGCTTCTGGGTGGTTGGGTTTGCTCCAGAGCTGGGAAATGGGGCTGTTGGGTTGTTTTCTGAGAGTTAATGGTGTGTTGTCGTTGCACACTGCTGTTCTCCCTTCAGATTTGCAGTGAACTGTGGGTGACAGCTATGGATGGTGTGGTTGTGGCTTTAATTCTTCTCCATACTTCATTGTTGTAGACATAAAAAGGAAAAGAAGAAGGATAAAGACAAGGAGAGAAGTAGAGACGAGAGGGAGCGCTCAACCAGCAAGAAGAAAAAGAGCAAAGACAAAGAGAAGGATCGAGAGCGGAAATCTGAGAGTGACAAAGATGTGAAAGTATGTTTCCAACCCTGCCTGGCTGCGGGGCCCTGCTGCAGCCCTCGCCTGGAGCCAGCAGGCCCTTGGAAGGCAAGTTTTACTCTTCCTTTTTTCTCTCTCGGCAAAGCAGGTCACAAGGGATTATGATGAAGAAGAACAAGGATACGACAGCGAGAAGGAGAAGAAGGAAGACAAGAAAATGTCGGAGTCTTCCTCCCCTAAAGCAAAGGAGTCCTCTGCTGATAAAGGAAGTGGGGATGCATCGAGGGAATCCAAAGTGAACGGGGATGATCACCACGAGGAGGACATGGACATGAGTGACTGAGCTCTGCCTGTGCAGTGGCCACGGCTGCAGCCGTGCATCAGTGTCATTCCTGTGTGATTCTTTTACGCTGTACTCGTTAATCCTAAACCTCGATGTATACAGCTCTGAGCTACCCCTGGTTTGTAAATCTCCTGATACTAACTCACACGAAAGCTTGGTAGAAGGGTAACCATCCTTGTTCTGGCTGAGGGAGCGCGGAGCCAAGCCATTTCTACTAACTTGGTGATGCTTCAAGCAAAAGTAAAAAGCTGCATGCATCTACAGCAGGCATGGACTGTTTGTTGTCTGATCTCCTGTAGTAAATCAGCTCACCTCCGATAGTGTCTCTAGAATTTGATTCATTGCAGTAATAGGGAAGTAGAGGGAATGCACTGACTGCATGGGGATGGGGCAGAAACATCCTCCCTCTTGGGATGTCCTGCGGAGCGGTGCGAGGGTCCAGCGTGGAGCTACACACAGCAGCGTGACGGTGCAGCTGGAAGCAGCCTTCTCACAGAGGTAGCTTTGGGTTTTGTTGGTTGTTTTATTTCTTAAAGCCATGGGGCTGGGGTTGGTTTTGGTTTTCCCGGTGGGTTTTGTTTGGCTTTGACAAGGTTAAGATGCACTGACCTTTTTGAGGGCTTCCGTTTTAATCCTCTGTAATGGTTCTTTAGCTTTCCCTCCTGAGCCTTGGGACAGAAGTCCTCTGCCTGGCCAGCACCCAGTGATGAAAGGTTGATTTGTGCAGTTCTCCTAAGCCGGGTTGGTTTATTTGTTACTGAGCTGAACACTTTGCAAAGAGGTAGTAGTGCGTTTTAAATCGACCTTCAGATGCTTTTAAAAGCAAGTCTACTTGATAATGTACTTTTTACTTGATCTCAAGTTGTATAAACTAATACCTTTGTGTTACTGTCACTGCAGTAGTATCTTATGCACAGTGATTCCATGTTATGCGCAGCGTAGTTAGGCACAGCTGTTTCCTTAGTTACAGTTCAAGAGCTCCCCTTCCGTGCAGGTCAGAAGACAGCAGTAGGCCGCGGTCTGTGCCATGTCCATGTACAGTTTCTGAAATTGTTTTACAGGACTTTGATAATAAAACCCTTAAACTTGCGCTGTGTTTTTGGTTATTTACACAGACGTGACCTCGGTACCGCCTCCGTCTGCTCGGGGCCTGGGGTAGCTCCAGGCAGGGGCAGCACACTGAGGAATCGCATCACTCTTGAGGGGAATGAAGGGAAGGGGCGTACAGAGGCACTGTGGGACAAGTGCTGCTGACAGGAAACGCATCTGTGAGAGCCTTTGTGTTGTCATTGAGCGGTGCCCATCCACCTCAGTGGAGGGGCAGCAGGGAGGGGGGCTCGGGCAGGGAAAGCTGCTGTCAGCCGAAAGCTCCCTGGGTCAAGGAGTCAGTTTGGGGATGAACGGATAAGAGGTGCCTGAGCTTTCGAAGCTGCCACATCCAACCCCCTCCTCCTGAGCTGTGCCTTTACCCCAGGCCAGGTGGAGCTTCCCCTGGCAGTGCGGAAGGGGGAATCTTTGCCAACTTTGGTGTGATTTGGTGGTAGAGGCGCAGTGCACAGCTGGGCCCTGGCCTCAGCTCCTGGCAGGGAGAGGGGCAGTTGTGGTCAGGAAGCAAACCCAGGCACACCCCAGCTGCTGCTGACTTCAGGGGTGGTGTTGTCATCAGGGTGTGTGTGTGCGAAGTACCAGGGCATGAACCAGACACAGAAACGAAGTAAATCTTGATGGGGTCCGGAGCCACATCGGTGTGGAGTCAGTCACAAGTCAGGGCATGGAGCCCGCAGTGGCACAGCAAGGGCGATGTGGACTCCAGCTCTTGGGTCTGGTTTATTGTACACACATCCCAACCTGTGCTGTGCCTCCGGCCCCTGCAGGCACCGTTAGCCATGACCCATTCCGGAGTGGGCTGCAGTTGTTAGAGCCCTGGCCCTGTTTCAGTAGTTACTGCCTGTCGCTCCCCCCAGCATCTCATGGCCTGATACAGCAACGCGATGGCTGCAGCCGCCGTCACTGTGCCTTTAACTGGTGATGGTTCAAGCACTTCTGTCTTCCTCACCTTTAAAATCTCTTCACAGAGTCAGCAAAGCCTCAGCTCAGGCGGACGCCCTGGGGGCAGCTCTGCGACCTCCGTCCCCGGCGCCGCTCTCCGACCTCGGCCTCTAGCGCCCCCCTGAGGAGCTCGGCCTCTCGGCCTCCGGCGCCGCTCTGCGAGCTCGGCCCCTCGGCCTCTGGCGCCCCCCTGCGGAGCTCGGCCCCTGGCGCTGCTCTGCGACCTCGGCCTCTCTGCCTCTAGCGCCCCCCTGCGGAGCTCGGCCTCTCTGCCTCTAGCGCCCCCTGCGGACCTCGGCCTCTCTGCCTCTAGCGCCCCCCTGCGGAGCTCGGCCCCCGGCGCTATTCCCGAGTATAAACGCCCCAGAAAACCTTCAAGGCAAACTGAAGTTCCAGGTTTTGCCTTCCAAGCCATCCACTGCTCTTCTGGGACTGCAAAGCTTCCAATCCTCGCACCTGGCTGTTTAAATGAGTACAGCGCTGGATTCAGGATGTAACTGAACCTTGGGGTTTCCGGACTCCACAGCTCAGTAGGTGCCAGAAGCCGCCATCCGCGTCCTTCCACTGCTGCCCCCCACTGGAATGCGGAACGTCACAGAGGGGAAGGGGCAGTTGGTGGTGAAAATGCAGGGGTCTGCTCAGGTGAGCAATGCAGTGCCCTTGCAGCCGGAGCGGCGCCGCTCAGCCCGGGGCACATGGACCCTGCAGGGACATGGGGACAGGACCACCCCGATGCTCACACGTGGAACGGGTTCAGTTACCAACAGCGTGTTTTGGTCTTTATTCTAACAAATGATACAACCAAAAGTCACAATTGGTGAAGGAAAGTTAAAAACATGGACCCGGACAAGTGGTAAAATGCAAAAAGGTGACGTTTGTTCCCATGATAGTTACAAATTGTAAGGAAAGGAAAGGTGAAACTGCAGCATTACAGGTTTGTTAATACAGGTTAATAACGCAGTTCTCCTCGATGGACTACAACCCAAGAACAAAGACAGTTAATAAACCCAGACACCTGCTTGGAATATCGGCTCCACACGGCGGGATTCCAGCGCAGATCCCTCCAGAGGGCTTTGGGACAAATCGTTTCAACACACACAAACCAAGAGTAAAGTGAGTACAGTGACTGGAACAGCAGCTCCTTGGGAGGAAACAGAAGACATTCCCTTTGCCACCAATTAAAGCACAAGTTTGGAAGACCAGGAAAACAGTTTGGTTGAGAGAACCCTGGGGATGCTCTGCTCTCCGTTCAGTTCAGCAAAACGCATGGCTGGTTTTCAGTATGTGCTCATAGGAAAACCTCGCAGCCATCAGGGAAGTGGTGGGATCAGAGCAGCGCCTGCACTTCAGGGGGTGCCCCACCACCCTGGCTGGAGGTTGCCCTCTCCAGAGCCATCACTGAGCCCTGGGTCTGCTTCTCCTGGCGCCACCCTGCACCTCAGCCGGGAGATGCTCACCAGACCCCTGCGAGTTCCCTTCTCCCCTCCGTCAGGCTGGATGGCACCAGGACTAAGAGCATCCACAAAGGTGGTTGAAGCACCCAGGTCCTCCTCCCATTCCAGGCACCCGGTTCCAACAAGTCCCTAATCCCTGCACAAGCCCCATTAACAGGTTAAAGCTGACAGGCTCCTCGTTAGGCGCTGATGAGAAGATGCCCATTGTCCAGGGAACCAAACCTTCCCTCAGCACCCAGCGTGGTCTTAAGGAAAAGGGGAAAACCAAAAGTGAGGTTCTGCCAGCTCAGTCCTGCCTGAGGGAATCCATTTCCATTGGACACCCCAGCAGGAGACGGGATGAAGTGGAGGAAGCAGTGCCCACAGCACAGCTGCGGATGGGGGGTCTCTCCCCACTCCTCACCCATCTGAGTGCTGGTGCACAGACACATCCATGCTGACAATACACACTTACTGCCTAACAGCACAACCCCCAGCAAGCACAACAGATCCAAGTGGAGAAATGGCCCCAGCAGCCCCGGACACCGCGTCCTGAGCGTCCCTGCGCCCAACGGTGCCGGGCTCAGCACCGGGAATGCTTCAGACACAAAACATCACCCAAAGTCCGAAGGAAAGGTACTGAGAGGCGCTGCCTGCGCTCACTGCATGCGCTGCCACAGGGCCCGAGCAGGCACTGAGCCGGGAGGACGCCGAGCTGGAGGGAAAGCAGCAGCAGAGGACGCGCACCATAATAACCAAGAGGCTGCAGTCACCCGGCCCTGCGCCTGCTCTCGCTCCACGTCAGAGCGAGCCCCAACAGAGCAACCAGCACAGAAAGCTGCTGCAAATGTTAAAGGTGCCGAAGTTGTTCACGGTGTGATCGGGAAGGTCCAAAACCCCCAGACCTGCAGCCAGAGGCTGCAGAGCGCACAGAAACCATCCCCACGCTGCAGCAGGGTCCGGGACAGGCACCACCTCCTGTCCTGCTCCACCTGAGGCCATGGGGTGTCCCGAGGCAAAGGAGCCCTCCTCTCACGGGGCTGCACAAGGAGCTTTGTTCTTATTCTAGAGCCCAGAGTCCAGGCCATGGCAGTCCCCGCATCACCTGAACAGCCCCAGCTCCGAACACTCCCTCCTCTGCCAACGAGCTCTGCGTGGCCACTTGGAGCAACCAAAGGGACACGGAACGCCTGGATCCCCCCTGCAACCCCAGAACGGGATTTCTGCCCCTCACCTCATGGAGACACCTCCTACTGCTGCGCTGCAGAGCGGCTCGGTGCCCCTGCGCCTGCTCCCACTGCTGTCACCCAGCACAACCCTCCACCCTGCACGGGGCACCCGCACAAGAGGTGACAGCAGGACCCAGGCTGCAGCCCCGCTGCCACTGAGCCCTGGCAGGGACCCTCAGTCTCCACATTGCAGCCCGGCCTCCCCCACTGAGGAGCGCGGCTGAATGCAGGAGCACACGGTGGGTGCTGGGCTATAGCACAGATGTGAACACCTCAGGAATTCATAATTACTTGGAAGAACAAGTCCCATCATTCCTACCGAATGCTCAGCATCCGCTACTGGTGCGGTACTGAGGAGGTACCGCAATTCTGCACTTCCCTTTGCTTTTTCCCCCTATTTTCCATTTGATTTTGAACTACAGCTCCAGTGCATCGGTCACAGCGTTACCCACCCGTCAAACCCGCAGCCTTCCAGTGCCGCTGGAAGAGGCTCAGCCTCTGTTCCCATTCTCAGCTCATCTGCTCTGCTGACAGCGATTCCCTGGCACTCCACCTAAGGTGCCTGCACTTCCCTAGAGCTGCCTCTTTGGGCTCTACGCAGATGGAGGCCACAAGCTTTGAAGGAACATCTGCTTGGGATGGGTGCTCCCTGTCCCGTCAATGCACCTCACAAGCCAGCTCCTATTGCCCTGCAATACACCACCTCCACTCATGACCTGCATGGTTAGTTAGGTCGGGTACCTCTAGGAAGCGTGGATGGAGCTCTCTGTTATGAAGTTTGATACTTGACTATGATTTCCAGAAAAAAGTTTTAACTACAGTGCACAAAGAATATAATCTTGGAAATATTTACAGTTCTGTACAAGGACACCACCGCACTTTAAATGTCTCGATACAAACAAATAGCACCATTAGCCTTTTGCACAAGTTCTTTCTAACAAACCAAAAAAGCTGGATTATTGTCAAACCAGGAGACGGGAACCACTTGGAATGAGAATAAGCTCAAGAGGCCGGAGTACGGAAGCACCTACCTAGAAAATATCAAGAGGAAGGAAACTAAACCTGGAAATACCCTAATGCATCTGCAAATGAAGTCTTCCAACGTGAGCCCTATTCAATGTGCACTACAATTAAACTAACCTCAAGAGAAACAACTTCTTGTACGAAGGTTTAATGCTCGAGTGTACTGTCCTAGTAACTCTTTCTACGCACCCCATGGTTCGGAGTGGCCGCTGAACACAGACACGAGGTGATCTCAACCATTATGGAGCAAGTCTCCTGCGTGGATGTGAAAAGAGAAGGAAAAAGGTGACAATCTGTAGCTAACAACCCCCCCGAGCACATTTGTCAGCACAGCATCATGGGCACAGCAGGGATGTCCAAGCCAGCGTGACGAAGAGAAGCTGAGCATGAAGCCAACACAAGAAAGGTCAGTGGAGAAACAAAGGGTTCAGAGACATGGATAGCACCACAATGGACCGCACTAAGGTGCTAGAGGAGGTACCTTATTCCCTGCAGAGCAAATGCTATCTCTGAAGTGTATTGCAGTGTGAAAACCCAACTGTTTAATGGTTACCATTTGGTTCATTCCTCTACAGAAAAAGCATTCCTTCTAATATATGTTCAGCTAACATTCAGATTACTGAACTGTACATTGCGATACGTAGTTTACAATCCATGAAAACAAAGCCTGGAAGAATACAATATGGCCAATCATACGCACGGTGGGGTGATGCACAGGGCTAGTATCCAGCTCGGACACGTCAACCTGCACGCTAACGGTCCGAGGGTGCTTTTTGTATCACCAAGAAATGTATAAAATTTAAAAACCAATGACAGTCCTCACAGCTGCTGTGTCCCCAGGGCCATGGGGGCGGCACCGCCACGCTGCAGACCTGCGTGGAGACACGTGTGAACGACACGTCAGGAGACTTGCTGGAAATCAGGAACTACATCAGATGCCCATTACAGCGAGTACAGTACATCAGTCATTTGATACATGTTCCCTTTTCTTCTGGGTTATTAAGTTTATCCCTTCCTTCACGACCCACTTTTTCTAGCTCTACCTGTGGGCTCTTTTTGCAGCCATTTGCTTTCACTGTGGTACGCTGGTATTGGTATTCCCCGTTCACCTTCCAGTTTCGTTAGAGATCAGGGAAACGGCTGGGGTCTTCCTTGTAGTCATCAGGAATAGTGAAGATGGATTCATCAAATTCATCATAACGGAACTCCTGAAAAGTCACAGTGGCTGTGATGGTGGGAAATACAGGAATATCTGGACAGGAAGCAAAAGGGTACAGTGAAGGGCAATGAAATGCAGCCCTGCCAATAAGCACCTACTGTTACTCAGGGATTTGTAACTTCAGACTTGGTGGAGACATGGAAGCTTGTTTGGTGTTCAAGCCTCTTAAAGGAGGGGGCTTAAAGGAAGTTACTGCAGAATACACCCAGATACCCTGAGCAAAGAAACAATGCCCATCCCCAAACACACCCTTCCAGGAACTCCTAGTAATATAAATCCAGTGGTTTGCATTTCCAGCTGCAGACTGACATGGAAACCAAGGAACATACAGATTAATCTGTTAAAATAGAGGATATTGGCCTCTAAGATAACCTCGCCACGGGTAAGTTTGCCTTGAGCCAATGCACATGAAAAGATGAACCTTTCCCATGTTTGCTTTGAAAATACCACGCTTTTCCAATTTGGATTGAGCTTGAACACTTAAGAGCTATCCTCAATAAAACTGGTCCTGCCCAGGCACTAACTTTACGAGCTCAGCAAAAATCCAATCCTCAATAACAGAGCTGTGCAAATGGGATAGGAGCAGAAGAGTCTGTTCAGACTTGTCGAGCTTAAACAGCTTACATGGATGACAGAAATCCTGTCATGCTTAGAAAGGTGTTACACTTATTACTTTCTGGCAGTTCGTGCTGTGATAATCTATACCATGACTAAACTGCTTTATACATTTCCACAGGTTAGAAGTGTAGGAGTTTTCTCTATTTTTGTAAGTGAAAAATCAATAATCATCAGTGATCTCTGATGAAAAAGAAACACGAAAATGGTACAAAATGCTTAACTCCTGACTGAGATCCTTTTAATGCAAGGACAACTCAGCAAATCCGCATCACTCTTAGAGCAAACACAAGGAAAACAACCGAGCTCTCTTCCTGACTAGGTCTATATTCACCTTTCAGCTGCACATTTCCTACCTGATGCTGCTTCCACAAACTTAACTCTTCCTCCTGAAGCCTACAGCAACAAACTCTTTATCCAAGACCTCTTTTCCAAAACTCAACAGAAGTTCTGAATGTATCGCCCGAATACGTACACCCATTTGCAAATACAAAGGCAGTGCTGTTGTAGTTATCTTACCTAATTTTACAGGAAAGCCCGGTGGCAGCTTCATTTGAACGAATTCCCTAAGTTTGTTAAAGTGCTTGAAGGGTGCGATTACTTCTAAAACATTCAACAGTCTGAAAAGGAAAACAGATTTCACTATAAACTCCTGTTTCACAGCTTTCCCTCCAGAGAGGAGGAGGCCACAACTCTGTAAGAATTCTACAGGCAAATACATCTAGAATTCTGTACACACAGGCACATCAGTATTGTGATGTTAGTCACAAAACAGTTTGAGCTAAAGGGACCTTAAAGCTCATCCAGTTCCAGCCACTGCCACGGGCAGAGACACCTTCCACTGGAGCAGCTCGCTCCAAGCCCCTGTGTCCAACCTGGCCTTGAACACTGCCAGGGATGGGGCAGCCACAGCTTCTCTGGGCACCCTGTGCCAGCGCCTCAGCACCCCCACAGGGAACAGCTTCTGCCTAAGAGCTCATCTCACTCTCCCCTCTGGCAGGTTAAAGCCATTCCCCTTGGCCTGTCCCTACATCCCTTGTCCAAAGCCCCTCTCCAGGTTTCCTGCAGCCCCTTTAGGCACTGGAGCTGCTCTCAGGTCTCCCCTTCAGGAGCCTTCTCTTGTCCAGGCTGACCCAGCCCAGCTCTCTCAGCCTGGCTCCAGAGCAGAGCTGCTCCAGCCCTCGCAGCATCCCCGTGGCCTCCTCTGGACTCAGTCCTACAGGTACATGATAAACCTGGTCAGACCTCTCTCATTTGGCACTAAGTAAGATAAGCACTCAGCTCTTCTAATAACAGGCACCCCAGCACTGAGGGCTCTAATTTAGCAGTGTATTTGTTTGGCAGCATGATTTCAGTCATGTTTTAAGCTGTTTTCCTATCTGAAGATATGAAGAATTCTGCAGCTCATAAACACATTAAAACATTTCCTACATATTAATAACATTCACGGCCACTTATTTTGACTTACGATTCAATTCCTAAGGGAAATTCCTGGCTCATAGCTATCGTGGCTTTAAAGGTTTTCTTGCTTTCTTTGCACACCAGCTCTCTACCCAGATGAGGAGCTCTGTAAGGGGAGGGGAGAAAGACAAAGTCAGTTTTCCTCTCGATGAAACCTCAGTTTTAAATGAAAGAAGACATACTCAGGTTAGAAAACATCAGTAAAGAATCCCTTCAGTAAAGCAAATACTTTAAAAGCTGGGCATAGTGAAGAGTAGTCAGTAACCACCTTAATTCAGGTTACTATGAGCTCCGCTAAACCAGGAGACAAGACAAGAGCAGTGTGGGGAACGACTTAAAAATCTTCATATAATTCCTCATGAACACTACATTAATAAGCTCTACAGAAAGACACGGCAGATAACCAGCAATACATACATCTGACTTCAGATGTGAAATCAAACAGGCCGTATGTGAACAAAGAATCAGGCTGAAGTAGAAAAAGGGTAATTTTATTTCAGCCTAAAATCACAGAATCATAGAAGAGTTCGGGTTGGAAAGGACATTAAGATCACCTAGTTCCAGCCCCCCTGTCATGGGCAGGGACACCTCCCACTAAACCATGCCATCCAAGGCTCTGTCCAGCCCGGCCTTGAACACCGCCAGGGATGGAGCATTCACAACTTCCCTGGGCAACCCATTCCAGTGCCTCACCACCCTCACAGTGAAGAATTTCTTTCTCATATTCAATCTAAACTTCCCCTGTTTAAGTTTGAACCCATTACCCCTTGTCCCATCACTACAGTCCTTAATGAAGAGTCCCTCCCCAGCATCCCTATAGGCCCCCTTCAGATACTGGAAGGCTGCTATGAGGTCTCCACGCAGCCTTCTCTCCAGACTGAACAGCCCCAACTTTCTCAGCCTATCTTCATACATGCAATACAATCTCAGAAAGAAAAGTTATTCTACACAATCACTGCAAGGCAATACTGGAAAACACAGGACTGCTACAGGACAGGTAACGAACACCATAACCAATCTCTTTCCCTCTTTTGCTTTACAGTAGCTAGAAATCTGGTTTTCCCATTAACCCCCCTCCAGTTAATCAGATTATTAAAGAAAGCAAAATCTTACATGCATATTTCTGCCCCAGTAGCAAGAGCTGTTCAAGCATAGCCTATTTATTCTGCTTGAA
The DNA here is from genome assembly GCA_039720435.1 of Amazona ochrocephala. NCBI lineage: Eukaryota > Metazoa > Chordata > Aves > Psittaciformes > Psittacidae > Amazona > Amazona ochrocephala. Next base: position 23,789,571 of record CM077887.1, read on the forward strand.
TACTCATCCCATCTCAAATGTTATTAAAAATCAAACTAGTTAAACCCCCCAAACCCCCACAACAGATCCATGTGCCTTTTTACTAAGCCTGTGCTTAACATCATCATATTCCCTGGTAACATCTGACTACAGGCTACTCTAGTACCTGTGGAGAAAAGACTTCTATCACTGCTACTTCTGTGATGCACTCAGTACAGTTTTTGGTCCTTCTGCATTCAAGGATGCACTCCTAGAAAATAAACTCACCTCTCTGCATCTTCTACAAATGAGTCTACTGTAAGTTAAATTCTAGCTGTTCACTACCAAGTTACACCACAAGAGAGTCTCTTGCAAAGATCTAACCAGTACCAGGAGATCGTACGTCCTTCTGTTCCGTAAGTGTGGGATTTTGTACACTGCCACTGCTACAGCCTCATTAAATCATAAGTAATTATTTTAAACATGGTGAATTGGATTATTCATTTCATCATAAGTAAAGATAAATGAGTTACAGCAAAGAATTTGTTAGAAAATCTTCCTTAAAAAGCCAGCTTAGATGTGCATCCTTTAAAATGTCTAAATTTCAAGCCATGGCTGGCAGGTAGATGCCCATACAGCACTTTTATCACCAGCTGATGCAATAATACTGTTTATGTACACAGGTATCAGCTCCCCAGCCAGCCTACTGAAAAATGTTAAACATCTGAGATATCAAACCCATGATCCTCTGTCCCCAGGAAACCATAAACTAAAAGCACCCACACACTAGAAAATCCCAGGATCCCAGCTTGGTTTGTGTTGGAAGGGACCTTAAAGCTCATCCAGCTGCATCCCCTGCCACGGGCAGGGACACCTTCCACTGGAGCAGCTTGCTCCAAGCCCCTGTGTCCAACCTGGCCTTGAACACTGCCAGGGATGGGGCAGCCACAGCTTCTCTGGGCACCCTGTGCCAGCATCTCAGCACCCTCACAGGGAACAGCTTCTGCCCCAGAGCTCATCTCAGTCTCCCCTCTGGCAGGTTAAAGCCATTCCCCTTGGCCTGTCCCTACATCTCTTGTCCAAAGCCCCTCTCCAGGTTTCCTGCAGCCCCTTCAGGCACTGGAGCTGCAATAAGGTCTCCCCTTCATGCAGCAGAGGGGCAGAATCCCATCCCTGATCTGCTGCTCAAGCTCCGAGGGTGCACCCCAGCACACGGGGGGGTTCCGACCTCAAGTGCACACTGAAGCCAGCTCTTGGGGAGCTTCTCCTCACCCAGCACCCCCAGGTCCTTCTCCTCAGTGCTGCTCTCAACCCATCCTCTGCCCTGCCCGTCTCTGTGCTCAGGATTACCCAACCCAGAGGCAAAATATACATACAATATAAACACTCAATATAAATAGAATATAGATAATGACAAACCAACCCAGAACCTCACAACCCCAACCCAATACTCTAACAGTGTCAATGGAAATTAGTGCCAATAAAGCAGTAATACTTACTTTCCATTTTCAGCAGATATGTACTCTTCCCATGTAATGGTATTGGGTGATGGTGGAGTAAGGGACTGCCGTCTGACAGGCTGTTCAGAAAAACAGGTCTTAACTCTTTATCTTCCCTTACATGCCCTTAGAATTTTGCCATTCAAAAGATACTACTGTTCTTCCACTCTACCCAGAACAGCAATACAGTCTATCCAGTCTGTGGCTGATACTTCCCCGGGCTTTTCCATCGCCTGCTCTCGCTCTCATGGTTTCCATTAAGGTATTTGGCCTCAAACTGTATTTTACATAGATGTTGGCTGGTTTAATACATCAGTTAATCAGTTAATTCAAGTGTCAATGACAAGTAACAAAGGACAAGCTAATACAGACATAAATAAAACATTTTTAGAATGCACATTCCCAGATGACATCTGGCTCGTTCTGAATAGCTCTTGATTTCATGGTGATAATAACATGCTTAGCTCAGTTTAATGAAGCTAAAGAAAACCATGATTGAAAGCAAAGCAGAAAGGGATTGTGAACCATAAACATTTGGTCTAAAAGAAGTTAAAGTGATCTGCCACAGCCAAACCCATCATTTTCTACTAAGAGCCAAATTAAGACTGAAATATCCTACATAATCACAGACATTCCTGAATGTGTGCACTAATGAGGATAATTCATTAATGTATCACCATGGTTATACTTGTAAGTCATATTTATTATTAGAAATTAAGTGAATCAAAACAGAATAAAACCATTATCTAGAGATTCTGCTACATGACAGAATGTGTGAAGGATTATTCTCCTATGCACAAACACACACACTGTGAAGAATCACTTGATTATACCTCAAAATTCTGCTCCATCAAGTTGCCGCCTTTACTGAGGCTCTCCATGATAGCTTTGTTTCGAAGAATATCCTCCTCACTGAGATGTTCTCTTCTTTTCCTTGATTCTAATACAAGTCCATTAACCAAGTAGAAATCTGCCAAAAAGTTTCCTACTCTTTCCTGCAGAAAAGGAATTGGACATGAATGATTCACAGGGATAAAATAAAACCATTTCAATTCTTGTATATCCGAATAATTGCACATCAGTGCAGTAACTTCAGGACTGAAATGCTGTTATTCACACATGAACTGTCAGTGGGCAATCCCAGTAAGGTTTGGACAGCACAAACACAAGTCCATCATGAGCAGGTATTCTGCACCAATGGCAATTTTAAGACAAAGGATTGCTTTACAATTTAAGAGTGGCCAAGGGAAATTTGACTGAAGTCCCCTTCAGCAGCAAGCTGTGTTGAAGGATAATTTACAGGTGCAGAATACAGATTTGGTATCCAAAAGGAAGAAAGCTGTGCAACACCAGCTCAGCTGAAAGCCCGTGAGAAATGGCACTACCTGAACACATGCAGATGAAACCAAATTACTTCATAGCCACAAGATAATAATTTCCTACTCAAAGAAGCTACCGCAGTGGCCATTCCAATTACTTCACAGCTGAGAACTCAGACCTTAGACAGGCGGATAACACAGCAAGGAACACCCAAAAGAAACTACCCACATCTTCCATCTCCCTGCAACAATCTGACACAGGAGAGCACAGACTCCTCACTGCACACCCCAGAATGAATCTGCAGAGGCCTCATACTCCTACAATGAAGTAGTTTTTATCATCAAGCTGTCTGCACTCTTTTGTCCCCAGTACTGCAGCCTGTGAAGTTTTCCGTCTGCTTACCGTTTTGTCTTCTCGAAACAGCCATCCCGTTTGGGCACGCGTGAAGGTGATGGATTTGGTTGATAATGTTGCTGAGTAAATATCACTGCTCATCAAAATGTCAACCTCCTCCTCTGTTTCCATCTCAGATTCCTAGAAGAAAAATTCCCAAATATGAACAGAACTTAATAACAATGATCACTGTTTTTTAATGTACTTTTTACAGAAGAAGTTAGAAGTAAATCAATAAACCTTTTCATTTGGAACTTCTCCCAGAACCAGTGTTTCCTGAATTTTCAAACTCTTCTCTAGGCCAAATGGTTACCAATCGTTTCATCTTAAACATTAATGCCAATAAAAAACTGCCAGAGGGGAGACTGAGATGAGCTCTTAGGCAGAAGCTCTTCCCTGTGAGGGTGCTGAGGCGCTGGCACAGGGTGCCCAGAGAAGCTGTGGCTGCCCCATCCCTGGCAGTGTTCAAGGCCAGGTTGGACACAGAGGCTTGGAGCAAGCTGCTCTAGTGGAAGGTGTCCCCGCCCGTGGCAGGGGTTGGAGCTGCGTAAGCTTTAAGGCCCCTTCCAACCCAAACCATTCTAAGATTCCATGAAAAAAAGCATCCAAGTGATTTAGCCAGAAGCTCGGCAGCCTCTTTCTACATGCCAAGATCCATATACTTAAGTAACTGGCTGGTAAAGCTGTAAATTAAAACCTTGACTAAAATACAAGGGGTCCAAGGAGTCATATCCTTGTGCTTGTTAACAACTAAACTGGACACAGGGTGATGGAACAGATGCCAAGCATTGGCAAGGAAGTTTGAAAACCCACCTGGGGACGGTGGGGAGCCCACTGGGAAGATTAAAAGTGGCACACACCATAGCTTTAAAGAGATTTGCCTGCCCAGAATGGTAACAGATTTTACAAAAGGGTTACATTCCAGCTTTTTCCTCATTTCAAAGTCTGCATTCAAGAGCACTGTTTATCACTGCAAACTTTCACATCACCTATACAGCTGAACTTCTAACAACTGAACAACAAAGTCTTTGGTTTGCATTTCCTTGGAGCTTGTTGGGGTCTTTCTGAGAGGCACATTTTGTTTACTAAGACTTGTGAAATGAAATTAAACTTGAGCTATTTAGGCTGAGAAAATTGGGGCTGTTCAGCCTGGAGAAGAGAAGACTGCATGGAGACCTCATAGCAGCCTTCCAATACCTGAAGGGGGCCTATAGGGATGCTGGGGAGGGACTCTTCATTAGGGACTGTGGTGAGAGGACAAGGGGTAATGGGTTTAAACTTAAACAGGGGAGGTTTAGATTGGATATGAGGAAGAAATTCTTTACTGTGAGGGTGGTGAGGCCCTGGAATGGGTTGCCCAGGGAGGTTGTGGATGCTTCATTCCTGGCAGCGTTCAAGGTGGGGTTGGACATAGCCTTGGATGGCATGGTTTAGTGGGAGGTGTCCCTGCCCATGGCAGGGGGGTTGGAACTCGATGATCTTGAGGTCCTTTCCAACCCTTACTATTCTATGATTCTATGATTCTATTTCACACTCTATGTTCACACAGGACTTTACCTCGTGATGTATTCGCTGGTAAACTTTTTGTTCATTGTCTAAAACTACAAAAGATTCAGAGGGTGCAGCATCACCATTAAAAATGAAGCTTAAATCCCCTCGTTGGCACTTCATGTCGGTAAAGTCTATGAGAGTTGTGTCCAGCCTGTGAAAACACACCAACACAAGGACCCATAAACACTCAAATACACTCCGAAGTTCAGTTCGAAAGCAGAAGCATTTTGATTTATCACAACCAAACACACCAAGGCCTCCGTTTTAATACAACATTTCATAAGTGAAGCCTGGATGCAGAAATCAAATTGCTATTAACAACAAATTCCACATTATCACATCTCTACCATTATAAATGCATTCCAAACTATTATTATGCCAACTTCAGAGGAAAAGGTAACATCTTCAGAAAACTTTATTTCCGAACTGCCAGCATGTGGAAGAGACAGCATTTATGCAGCCAGTGCTACACATCGGGAAATACAACTACTCCATGTGAGCGGCATTGTATTCTGCAAGCAGCAGCCACGGATGTGAGCAACGGTATTAGGACATGACCCAAATTACAAAGAGGACTAAGAAACAGACTGGGTTTTTATTTGACTTTAGTTGCTATTTCTACATTTTCCCCTCACCAGTACAAAAGAAATGCTTCTGCTGACCTGAATAACTAGAAGATGGAGGCAAGGATAAGGACCTCTCTAGCAATTCATAGCTATTATGGCTAGAATATTTCCTTCTTTAACAAAGATGGTTGAAGAACCTGAATTTAGCGACCACTTCAGCTCTAAGGGGTGACTGCTTAATTATCATCACATATTGGCCTCTGATTTCAAGAATCTGCAGCTATTTCTACTCAATGCCAGTCTCACAGAAGCAGAAATAGCCTCACAGCACACAGAAATGAGGAGAAAAATGGGCTCAGACTCAAATTTGACCTAAAAATCAGTTCCCACACCTGCACTAACAGCTTTAACAGAACAAGGTTTTCTACAGATTAAATCTTCTGAATCATATTATTGGGGTTTTGTCTATTTTAGATTTTGGAACCTAAAGAAAAAGCCAGAAAAGACACAAACCCAAATGCCCAGACTAAGCAAGTTGAAGGAGCAGAGCGTGGACAGACTCCTGGAAGCACTCTATTGACTTTGTGAATCTGTCACATTAAGCATTTGGAAAAGAGAAACTACACCACTTTTTCTTACTACAGAGAGGAACAGCAATTTGTCTCCACAAAATACTGAAAGCTCATTTCTTTGAAGTTTTATTAAAAATACCAGATTGCTATTTTTCAACTCATCATTGTCATGTCTGGTAGAGAAAGCCTTACACTCCTCAACTGCTTTTCCATTTTAAGTGACTCAGGGACTGAAGTTAAACTCGGATCAATAGAGGAGGAAAAAAAAGACAGTCTGAAGCTCAAACCTATTCCTGGCTCTAACCATCAGTATGCACACACAAGGCTGTTTCACCAACGCTTGCATGCTCCTCAGTGACTTCTTTCAGTCCGCAGTGAAATCCAGCATTTTCACTAGCACACAGATGTTTATGACTCAGATAACACACACTGTTAAATCAGACTTACCTGATATTTATACCTTGTTTGTGTATTTTACATGCATCAGAAGGCAGAATTCGGGAAAGTAAAGGCACTGAAGGTAGGAAGAGAAAACATAATCAAGACACTGACGCTCCTCTGCAACTTATTTCTATTAAAACTACGCATCAGTTTGAATCTCTCTTTTCATTTTAATACAAATATATCACACCCATTTTCCATCATGATCTCAATACAGATATAACTGACTAATACCAGGCTTACTTCTATTCAGTAACTGCAAAACTGACTTGTAATTGTACAGGCTACTTTCAGCATCAGGACATAATTTAAAGTATCCTCAGGCACAGCTAAATCATTTATAAATCCTAATAACTCGTCTTCTAGCTGTTTGAAATGTTAATTCTAGGCCTTGATAGTTTACTTAATATACTGTGCCAACTGAAAGCCCAGCTGCCATTAAAGCTGAACACCTACAAGCAGGAAAAAAACCCCAGTGCACTAAACCACCAAGCAAAGACAAAAGCACCGGTGGAACCAAGAGGCCATATAGAATTACAAGACGGACACATGAGGCTGCAGCTCTCTTTACATTTTTGCTCATTTATTTCTGTTTTTCTACTCAAATAAGAGGAGGTGGAAGGTTACACAGTCACATAAAAGAAGCATTAAGGTGAAGGTCTGGCTTGAAGCGCGTACCACACAGCTCCACTTAACTGACAGTCACCATTCAGAGTACAGGCTAAGTTCAGGAAATTAAATGCCTCAACGCAATTAAATTGTTCAAACCAATGCTCTGTAGTGACACAAATCAACCAGATACAGATATTTTACTTTTCTAATAATCCATTTCTTAAAGTAAGCAGCAGCTTGTCCCCCCCATACTGTGCCACTGGATTACAGAACAGAATTCAGCTCCAAAAGTGAATAAGCAAAAATAGCTCAGAAAAAAAGCTGTCCTCTTTTCTTTGTAACTTAGATCTTGAGCACTGAATGGTGAACTTCCCAACATGCAAACCAATTGATAATTTCAGCTTGAGAGAACAAGTGTGCTGAAGACTGATTACATTATCTCCCTGTGAAGGGAATATGCAGTTGCTTACCCCAACTTTGAAAATCCCAGTGAAGCTCTAGATAGAAGTCACCTAGCTGAGATGAAAAGAACAACATATTAAGGAGTTTTTCAGGCTAAATGACAAGTATAATATCTGCTGACAGACAGGCAGAAGCTGGGCTTTGCTGACAAAGAAAACTTTCTCTGACATTAGTATTTGAATTGATACTGAACTAAACATTTCCGAAGCTTTAGCTAGACTAGAATCAATGATAAAATTTCACAACTCATTTGAACCACCCTTTTAAAGAAATACTAATTTACACAGCTATTAAGTAGTGTACTGTAAAAGACTCATTGTAAATACGTGTTTAAGAAAGATCTACGGAGCTCTGCTTGCTTTGATTGATCACATCGAACCCCATGGAATTACATGTTCTGGCTTATATTAATGAGCCAAGTATTAGCTAGGAGCATTCACATACACAAATCTCAGTCTGCCTTCTGGAAACATACTTAATTCATTATATAAAAGCTCTACCTCCATAAACACCTACCAGCCAACTCCTTTAAACTGTATGCAAAGCAAAAGCAAAAAAAGGGGTGACTTGATTAAAATTAGCAAATGTTGGTAGTACACTGAGGTAGCCACATAATTCCACTCCATGCAACTCCAGAACGGGCCTTGCTCCAGCAGGAATAAGGAATGGCAGAGCTGTTTGATTAAGGCTGCATCTGCTTTCTGCCTGCTCTTACACAAAAACTGAAAGCTTTTCACTCCTAGACAGACAGCAGGTTTTTTTCTTGGATCGGTGAAACTGGCAGAGCATATCCATAGAGCATATCACAGATGCAGCTTCACTTAGCTTTTAAGATGCATGGGTTCATTAACTTAAGACAAAGAGCTGGTTGTCTATAAACCCATTCATATTTTACCATGAGTAGGCAGGAGCAGCTCACCCCACCTAAAGGGAAATAAACACCTGTAAAAAGCCCCTCTCCAGATTTCTTGGTGGCATTATTCACCCAAACAAAAGATTCTGGAAAGCCTTAAAAATCTAATGAAATAAATACAGATTAAGAATACAGCCTTTAACTTTTGGATTGCCAAGACCAGAGGTCTGTCCTACACAAACCTTTTACTGGAACTTTTAGAAGCTGAGGCTTCAGCAACCTGCTCTAGTGGAAGGTGTCCCTGCCTGGGGCAGGGGGCTGGAATTGGAGGAGCTCTAAGGTCCTTTCCAACCCAAACCACTCTGTGATTCTGTGATCTGTTTTGTCAGCACAACTGCCTTGAACTTACCTCTTTCAGGGCTTTTAATAATCGAGGTCGCTTTTCTTCAACACTTTCCCTGGACTGCTGTTTGAGCTTCCTTAGGAGTGCTGAAACTAAACAGAAATGAACTATCAGGTAAATCTGCCCTATTTATTTGTTGATTCATGACAGATTGGTGTCATTATTTGACATCTGAAAGAAAAAACAATGCAAAGGTAACATTTCATCAGACTTTGGAGAAATTAACCTCAAGTTATAGTAATTATACGCAGCCTTCTCTGATGACAACAGGAAGAAAAGACTCAATCATTATTTAAAATATGAAGGACACAATCATGTCAAGATTGAGAATGTCACTGAAGACCCTGAACGGGTCTCTGACATGCACGTTACTCAACATGGGATACACATGTGTTATTGAACATGAGCCTACAGACTGCATGAGATCTGCTCCACTGAGGAACTTCTTCAGTAGTGAGGAGCTGACATGCAGAATGTTGTTAGTATATTACAAACTAGTGCATTAATATAGTAATGGATCTGAGTTTTCTGCTATGGGACATAGTAAGACATAATACTATGAACATCCACTAGTGAGTAGCAGTAAAACAATTTTCTCTTTACTACTTCATATCTGGAGTAAGTAATCACTGTATTTGCCCACTGGCCCGCTGAGATGCAACATGAAAGCAATATCCCATTGCCAATTTATATACCTGATATATATCTCCATATAACTGATACATATGATCACATGAAGCAGTTCTAATTAGATGACCCTATACAGCTAAAATCCATTCTGACCTTGTAACTCCAATTTTAAATACAGAATGCTACTTTATAGCTTCTACAATCACTTCAAGCAAAATCTTTACTTAGCATTATGTATCCTAATGCAGTATCTTTTTTATCAAGGAAATGGATATGTGTAGGGCTTGTCATATCATATTTAGATAGAGAAAAGATTAAGATAAACTCTTCAGAGAACTAAAATAGGCATATTATTAAAAAAAACATAGCTTGAAAACCTGTTTTCCTGTTCTGAATAAGGCCTTAATTTCTGATTGATAGGGAAGCAGGGGCTCTTACTCATTTGTCTGTCTCCATAGCTGATGGCTTCTGCAAGAGGGCTCCATCCCTGAGCATTTTTCACCTTTACTGGAGCATTATGGGCTAATAGCAAGTGGGCACATTCTGTAACAAAACAGTAATCATTATTTGCAGTAAACTTCAAGGATGCAGGAATATCACTCATAATAAAGGAAACAATAATAAAGCAAAAGTGAGATATTTAACGTATAAAACAGTTTATCAAAGTACGCATCTGGATCTTGTGTCAAACTATAGACAAATAAAACCCATTTATGTATTTATAGAACTTCCCTGATAAACACAGGCACTAAAAACACAATTAGTGATTAACCGCCAATTACACAACCACTGAAGAAACATCCCTTCTGCTTTTTATGAAGCTGTATGTCTGTATGTGTACACAGACACAAAACCATGTAACAAATACTCGTAAAATATGACATCATCTCTACTTAATGCACAAATCCATGCCCCAAGACACACTTCATAAGTCTTCCACGGGAGGAAGTTGTGCACATTCCTCCCCCTCCTCTCCATCTCAACCCCCTTCACCCAAAGGTCAATGGTAAACTGGTTTGCTAGAAATCTGCACAGAGATGTAGACTCAGCTAAGTCCTGAGAACTGCATGTGTACGGGTAGCAGAGGAAGCTGTGGCACTAACACATCACTTTGTGCTATGACACCCTGTGGCATCTGAAGTGAGCAAACAAGCTCACTGACCTAGGAAAGCCTCGGAGTATGTGCATGACCAGCTGTACAACAAGTAACAGGTACTGTAGGACTGACAACATCGGTATCTGGAGCACACAGCTCACAGTCCTGTGCTCCATCAATGGACAGGCACACTTGCAACGTACTCCATTTCTCACCAGTGTCAACAGTAACAGCGAGCACCAGTGCTAACCCTGAGACTCAGCGTGCATGTGCTGTGCTGATAAAGCAACTCCGCATCTCATCAAAGCCACACACATTCCTAGCGGGAGACAGCTCAACCTGCATTCCCTCCTTCGTCCATGGGTAAAAGGTGATGGAATAACAAGCAGTCCTTAAAATTAGGGAGCACCAAAAGCTTTTGGTGTTTCCATGTTTTGAATAAGCTGTCTTCATACGAAACCGTTCTTCAGTTTCCAACTACAGAAAGTTTCCTCACCACATCTCATTAAAATCAACCTGACCCATCTGCAAATGACAAAGCAATACAAGCTGGAGCTGCAGGCTGAAGAATGTCTCGTTACGAATACGATGGCCAGGCAGGATGGATAGAGGAACTTCCTGGATTATTCTCCTGCTATAGGTGCTACAGGAAACCGTACCAGTCATTCCAGATGCAACAGTTATGAGTCACCAGCAAGCACAGTGTTTAGGAAGGAAGAGATACCCCACTGGTGAATATGCTATCTTCTGTGGTAAACAAACAAAAGCCCTGACTACTTTGTCAGCACAAACAGAGATGTATTTTTATAGTTGCTTAAATATAGTGCCAAATGCAATAACAGCAGTGCACAGCAAGCGGGCAAATAAGCCTGAACTTACCAGCCAGGTTACACCACAGTTAAATAAACAGGACGTAAATTCACCCTGCCCTTCAGAAAACACCGGCTATAACACTGCTACACACAGCTGAACAATCTATACGCACCACCCAGAAAGACAGAAAATCAGTGTCAATGAGACAGACCAATAAGGCAGGAAAGGACCCAGGGCTCTTGGTGATCAACAACTACACAGGATTTGAAGTCAAAACAGTAAAAGCAGGAGCTGTGCTGGATGCTGTGCACAAACACCCCTGCTCTAGGCAAGCTAGACAGAGGCTCGCCACAAGCATCCTAAGGGATTTAGGGCTTTACCCACAGGATGACTGACTACATGGAAAGAGGCCAAGAGGTGAACTGCAAACTGAAATCTAAAATATGCAGTCAAGAACAGGAGAAGAGGGAAGAAATGCCTCTCTTTGCTGTGCTATACATGAGGATAACTCACTGAAGGAATCTGTCTGCACTGAACAGATTGCTCTTTATCCTGGAGCTGAAACACAAAGTAACCAAAATTTAAGAGAGACTTAGAATAAATATTCAACCATACTGAATTAAAGTTGGCAAATGCTTTTCTACCACTTTTATTGGAAGCATCTTTGATCAGAATTGTTCATATTCATTAATGTAGCATGATACTGTTGTAGCTATATGGTTATGTGTCCCTTCATGACAGCTCATCACCTTTTAACCAAAACCACATAACCCCTTCTACACCTAATGACCGTGACAAACTAAAGCCTAAAACACACACGCTGCTGGTCGTCACTGCTTGACAACAGAGAGTGATTACAGAACTAAAATGTACCTTACAAAGAAAAATGCCTTATGTATGCCTGAGAAATGAAAGAGGCTTCTGTCTGTTTTCTTCTGTCGATCCAAGCCTCTAGCATAGGACCCTCACTGGAAAATAGCAATTCTGATGAAGCCTCATTTTTCACTGAAAAAAACTCCTATCTGTGACTTGTAAAACATATTTGCCTCGCTGCTGTCCCAAAAAGTGTTTGCATAGCTTCTTTTTCTTCCCTTTTTTATTGATTTATTTTAAAAGTACCCCAGCCTGGACCAGTATCAGCAGATTCCAGCAAGCTCTACTGCCTCTTCTTCTGCATATGTCACCTCTTCCCTTCTTCCTTCAAAATCACCTCCTGCTCTAACTCTCAATTATCTTGGATCACTTCATAGGTGTTTCCAAAACGTCCTAAGACGACTTATTGCACTTCTGCATTCCCCTCTTCAAACCTGCCAGGTGTGTTGGTTCACAGCAGCTCCCTCATGGAACAGTACCACGTACCAGGCACAGGACTCACAGGGCTGAATGACACCAAGCCATTCCTGCTACAGCAGTGAAATTTTACTGCCACAGACACTGAACAATCATATTCCAGGGTTCTTCCCAGTCTTGAGACATGTATACATCCATACTTCCTATTTGAAGTAGAAACATAAATCCTGTGCCTTGAAATTCTGCTGTAAAGAACTCCTTGAAGGAAATATGGAAAACTAGGAGCCATGGAGAATCAACAGCCCTGTACCTGTCCCATGCCCCTTACAGGGCTCTCTGACACCTGAAGGGACAGCTAGGCAGTGAGTCAGGAATTCCAATCCAGTGAGTGAGGGAGTACGCAAAACACAGGTGAGAGGTTCCATTTCCACTCACAGAGTCATTTTATTCTAGAGGATGTTACTCTGATTCACTTCACTGGGAAAGAGCAAAATGGGGTTACTAGACACCCCTAGTGAGCAGATCAGCAACACACAGCGACACTAATAACCAGAACAGTACTGACTAGAAGAAAGGGTATCACCACATGAACAGGTATTAGTAACCCTTCCATACATGAATTAATTGCAGAGTAAGATAGAGATCTGCCTGGATCAAGTCTCCTGCCTACACATACCAAGTACATCCCTCCACTTCAGCTGCTCGGATAGGAAAGGGGAAGTAGGCGTGCAGATGCTTGCCCCTGCTGCACACCCCTGCTTTGTGTTGTTTCTCAATCTTCTACCATGTTCCAAATTTCCCAATTTCCTCCTAACTTTGCAAGAGAAGAGCTGGGTCCACCCACTGTTGCTGTTCCAGGCTCCCAAAGAGTCCAACAGCTACAGCTCCTTTCCACTGTACTCCATTCACTACCAGGCTCCTGGATCTTGGCCAGAAGAACAGCTCTAACCATGTCTCCAACTTTCCCCTTCTAAATTCATGTGGTGGCTTCTTTTCAGAAAACCTCAACTTTCAACCACAAACAAGATCAAGTGCAGGGAAAAAAAAGAAACACCCACAAAAAAAAACCCAAAACAAAAAAAACACCTTTTTTCTTCCTGCCACCAGGTCTTCAGGATAATTTAAAAGCCAACAAAATCGATGTATTACCTACCTTTATGTCCCAGCATCACAGCAAGATGTAACGGAGTGTTTCCTAAAATAAATAATGAAATAAAAAGATGTTAGATTCAAGGTCATAGAATCCCAGCCTGGTTTGTGTTCGAAAGGACCCTAAAGCTCCTCCAGCTCCAACCCCCTGCCATGGGCAGGGACACCTTCCACTAGAGCAGCTTGCTCCAAGCCCCTGTGTCCAACCTGGCCTTGAACACTGACAGGGATGGGGCAGCCACAGCTTCTCTGGGCACCCTGTGCCAGCACCCTCACAGAGAAGAGCTTCTGCCTAAGAGCTCATCTCAATCTCCCCTCTGGCAGGTTAAAGCCATTCCCTTGGCCTGTCCCTACATCCCTTGTCCAAAGCCCCTCTCCAGCTTTCCTGCAGCCCCTTTAGGCACTGGAGCTGCTCTCAGGTTTCCCCTTCAGGAGCCTTCTCTTCTCCAGGCTGCCCCAGCCCAGCTCTCTCAGCCTGGCTCCAGAGCAGAGCTGCTCCAGCCCTCGCAGCATCTCCATGGCCTCCTCTGCACTCGCTCCAACAGCTCCACATCCCTCTTGTGCTACTGCCCCAGAGCTGGATCAGGACTGCAGGGGGGGTCTCCCCAAAGCGCAGCAGAGGGGCAGAATCCCCTCCCTGAGCTGCTGCTCACACTCTGGGGATGCAGCCCAGCACAGGGGGGTTCTGGGCTCAAGCAAACACTGAAGCCGGGTCATGGGGAGCTTCTCATTGACCAATGTCCCCAAGTCCTTCTCCTCAGGGATGCTCCATGCAGTTTTCCCCAGCCTGGGCCTGTGCTGTGGATTGCTCCAACTCAGAGGTGGGACCTTGAACTTGTTGAACTCCATGAATCCACTGCAGTTCCTTCAGGCATCTGCACATAGAACTCAAACATATTAAGAAACCTGCTACATGATCTAACCACGGAATACACTAAAATACACCAAAGCAGTCACGTTCTTCTGAGCAAGCATTTGGATTATACTTGTTAGAATAAATATATCCAAAACATATTTCACGGACCAAAGGAGCTTTTTTGGAGTGACATCTGGAAACTTAAAACAGCCAAAGAGGCCAAATTGTATCTTCGAGACAGAGATAACACAAACCTCTATGCTTATCATGGTCTGAAAAGTCTGATACCTTACAAAGAATGACATATCTAGGCTAAAAGCTACTCATAGATATGATGCTGATTAAAATTTTAAGAGCCTATTTTATTAATTTTTCATAGTTTTAATACAAAATTTTCACTAATACAGTACTGGACAGATTGTGAAATAACAGCAACTTCCCTACAAAAGCCCTTTCTGGTTGTTTTGGTGCCTTGTTTCCAAAGAAAGCTTCCGAGATTATCAGCAGATATTACAAACATGAGCTTGTTTTCCTGGCTGCGCATATGACACATTCTGTACTTCTGCTATTAAATATGCACTGTGAGGTACAGAGGGTTGATTTTCCGGATCAGTGACGCTACCAGAATTCTGGCACATTTTATTGATGTAGCTTGCATTAAACTGTATTGCTCTGTTTAAATATATAAACACTTAGTGCAGTTAAGAGAAAAATCACTGGAAAACCAGTCATTTGCAACTACAACAAATGCACTTGATTTTAGGGTTATTTTCCAGTATCACGTTAACCGTAAGCACTTGCTACACGCACAGGGCGTGCACTGTACACCTAAAAGATGTAATCCAAAAATTGAGAGGCTTCTGTATGAAGTAATTGCCAGCATACTCCAGGATCATGAAATGTCTGATCAAGACAGGCAAGCAAAGGCAGGTTCCAAGTGGTTTTGTATGAGCTATTCAACACAAAGCACCAACGATTCTTGCAGGTCACTAGCAACATCACGAACAGCTCCAGCCTAGTTCATTATGCACACTCTGACCTAACCTCAAATTGTCTATTAATAGATTTCATCACATCTCTGAGCCAAGACACAACGTAGAATACCGGATGCAGCCACTCTTTGTTAAGTGACTGAAATAACGTTACTGAGGAACGGACTTGAGTAGGAGCCAAACCATGTGCTCAGAAACTTCAAATTATGGAAGCCAGGGGTAAACATCTTCCTCACCTTTTCAAGCACTTCAGGGGGGGATATATACATATATATATATGTGTATGTGTGTGTGTAAATTCTTCCCTGTGAGGGTGCTGAGGCGCTGGCACAGGGTGCCCAGAGGAGCTGTGGCTGCCCCATCCCCGGCAGTGTTCAAGGCCAGGTTGGACACAGGGGCTTGGAGCAAGCTGCTCTAGTGGAAGGTCACCCTGTCCATGGCAGGGGGTTGGAACTGGAGGAGCTTTAATGTCCCTTCAACCTAAACCTGTCTGCGATTCTATGTATATATAAGAATAGCTCTGCACTAAGTTTTCTCTTACATTAATACGCCTTAAAATTAAAAACCCACCCCACATTTCAACAGGTGAATAGAACAGAGCCAGACAGCTCCAGCAGCTATGACAGCATGGTGTAATGGCAAGAAAGACCAAACCCAAAGCTAACCAGACCCCTGACAGCTTTCCTGGGGACTCTGTCAGATCTCATTCAGCCAGTAAGTAGAAAGCGCAGCTGTGCAATAGCACACATCATTTCAAAACCCCTCTGGACCCAGTCCTGAGGAACCTGATACAATTCAGGTGTTATCTCTGCTTTGCGCAGGAGGTTGGACTAGATCTCCTTCTGAGCAACCTCATCTAACTGGTGTTCTCTCTGCTTTGAGCAGCAGGCTGGACTAGCCCACCTCCAGGAGCTCTTCCACCATAGATTTTTCTTTGATTCAATGTTCTTTTGAAGTATGAAATTCAGAAACTAGATAGGAAAATTGGATAGAGCAGATGAGGGGGAGGAAGAGCAGCAGGCACAAAACCAGACAGCGCAATAACTGATAAAGTACAGAAACTGGAATCTATCAACTCCAGAAGGAATGAAAATATAAAAAGCTATTTATGAGGAACCTGAAAAGAGGCGACATCCTGCTTGCTGGTCTTTAGCCAGAGAGTCCCTGGCAAGGAGAAGTCAAAGGTTTAACAAACAACAGTGAGGTAACATAAGAGGTTAGTTGTGGTACCAAAAGGAAAGGAAAAGCCAGGAAAGCTCCTATAGAAAAGGGTGTCAGAAAGAGAAACACACAGAAAAGGGACATGATGAAACTTCTCACTGCCCTGATAACCTCCTCTCCAGACAACTCTCAGTCTGGACCAGCCAAGTTCAGCAAGCATGGACACAACAGTGTGTGGCTGCTCTGGAGAGCCTGGTGGCAGGACTGTGGATGGGGTGGTCTAATAACACATACACAGCACACCAAACACTGTAAGCACCACAGCAATCTCACATAGATTTATATTCCATCAAAACTCCACTGCTACTTCAGAAGAGAACCTCCCTGACCAAAAGAAGGCAATCTCAACAACAGCTAAGACACACCACTAGCTTTGGGACATCCAAAAGTCAAACCTGGAATGGCATTTTGCACAGCTCCACCACTAATCATCCATCTGATAGATCTGGGTAAGTCTTGATGCTCTTAGGGCCAAACAAAATGAGGTTTATCAGTAGCAAATTTAACTCTGACTTATCAAAATAAGCCATCTAAACTGTGCAAGGTTGCATGAGAAATTAAGGTTGAGGAATCCCTCAACTCATAGAATGTCTCCATGTAATCTTCAGGTTCTTCCCTCGCCAGCAGAAAAGAAAGGGAAGAGCTGTTCAAGCAGACAGCAACCAAAAACATTCCACACATTTAATCTCAGAAACCTGGCTGGCTCACAGACATAACAGGACAAGTTAACTTCTACTGCATCGGGAGAGATGGGATCTGAAGACGTAAATCCAATTCCAGCAGCTGCTGAAACAAAGCCCCACCATCACGATGCATAAAGTCCCAGACTGATAAATTAATCAGGACCAGTGTTTACAGGGCTCAAAGGGAACCACTCCACTGGAATTCTATTGCACTGCAACCTCAGGATCCTGAAATACAAATGATGTTTAGTTGCTTGATCATGGCAAGAACAGCAGCGCTCCCCTAGACATAGCCAGAGCACAGGGAATCATTCTAGGCAAAACGAGTCTGACGAAAACACACTGTGAGCTTTAACACTACTCTTATTTTTCCCAGCCAGTGCACAGCAGAAGTAGGCATTTCTGCCAGGATAGGCAAGAGGGTAGGGAGGGCAGTTTCACTTCTTCCAGCTGCACAGGATGAGGTTTTCCAAGAACCCCAGCCAAAGCCACAACAGTCAATGTTAGATTCCATAAAACCAAGGAGCTTTATACAAGACAGCTGCTAGAGAGGAAGAGGAAGGTGCAAAGATACAACCGTGTGCTTCACCTCTTGGAGGTGGAATAAAGAGGGCACTCTAATGAAGTGGCCGATGCGTCATTTTGATTACTTCCATGCAATTTAATCATAATGACAATGTATTTGATACGATCACTTGCAGACACCAACTGGAACGTGAATGGGCACATACTTGAGCAGCTGCAATCAAATTCATTATCTTTTGGCAACAGCTTGAGCCGCCACATAAACAAATCTCATGTTTCCTTTCCATCTAAGGACGACTTCATCGACATCTATAGCTTTGGGAAATGAGCTTGCACACTTCCCTCCCCGAGTCACTGAGCCTGCAGGGCCTTATTCTGAGAAAGCAGTGATACAGCAGTGCCTGAAACCCTACACATGCATTCCAGGGCAGGCAAACAAAATCCATTTGCACAAAAAGACACATAAAACACAGCACTCGTCCGCATGCGTGTGCGGCTTTTAACCTTTTGTGAGGCATCTGGCACACCTACAAAGAAGCTGAGTCTGTTTTCCAAGAGTAATTCAGAAGGATGATTTGGCTATTCCAGAACATAACGTGGTTTCATTATGAATATGTGTTTAAGTTCTTAAATGCATATTATAGTAAAAGTAACCTAATAGGGACAAAGACAAGCTTTTCCCTAGAAACTCGCTGGTTTTGGAACAATGATGCTGGCATTCCAATGAGTAATGTTTTTTGAGGTCAATTTAGAGCGAGCCAGGCTGCACGCCATTTACAGTCACAACCATCAGCTGTTTCATCTGAACACCAAGAGTTCAACACTCTACAGAACTTGGCTTTTCTGCACTTAACCACACACTAAAAATGGGACTGAATTATAAACACTGTTACGAGCAGTTCTTTTCCCCCTCTCTCACTTCCTTGTCATGCACTGGGATTCTTCTGGCTTATTTCTGAGTATAACATCTACCCCAAATAACTCACAATTCAGATATGTAAACAGGTGACAGATGGATTCAGGCTGAAGGAAAACAATAACAAGGAAATATTAGTCAGGCCTTTGGTATGTCAGCACATCAAGAGGTTTGTTGTTAGGGTTTTTCTGAAAGCTTAATAGTAAAGAAACGCTTAAAGTAAAACCTTGGAGGAGGATAACGAGACAGAAATCCCCAAAGCACTGCTACTGTAAACAGTACTTAGAAAGCAGAAAGATTTTCATTTTAAATGTATATATATGTGGGCATATATATATATTAAAAAAGGATAGAATCAGTGTTTGCGATAGACATTGAAGATGAGAGTGCAGCAAAGATGGATCAAGTAAATGTTAAACTTGTGATGATGAGTTACTTGACAAGGAACTGGAGGAGGTGCAGGGGAGAAGTCAGCAGAAGGAACACACCAAGTGAGAGAATTTCTTCCCCAGTCTGCTGCTTTCATTCTCCCAGTATCTGCTGCAGCCTTTGGAATGAAGATGACAGGATAAATATATCCGTAGCTATATTTACAGCAACACACTCAGAAAAATGTTATGACAGTTGGAAGAAATACTCCTCCCTGCCTTGACTGAGGAAACGGAGCTGTGTATTCCTCCACATACATTAGTCTGTGTTTCAGAGTGCCCAAAGTTATCATGGACATAGCTTTTAATTTCCAATTACACTGTTCTTCCCATTGTGCTGATCCCAAAGAGGGTTTTACCTTAATGTTCCCTTTTACTTTACAGAAGACAATTAAGTAAAACAAAGGGAACATTTATCTCTTAATCAGAAAAGGAACATAGCTGCACCCTTTAATCACAACTTCCCAGACACCACACAAAGAATAACTTAGCATTCTCCAGCACAATGATGTTACTCTTAAAATAGGTAGGAAACCTAGAGATGAAAAACATGAAACTTAAGCTGACTTGACAGGCTGATTTGGCATTTTTAAACGTAAAATATTTCCTAAATTAAATACATGGATGTCACATCCCTGGCAGTGTTCAAGGCCAGGATAGAAGGGGCTTGGAGCAACCTGCTCTAGTGGAAGGTGCTCCTGCCCGTGGCAGGGGGTTGGAACTGGATGAGCCTTAATTAATTAATCCACGATTCTATTTAAATCCTGCTAGGACACCTTAAAATAATATCAGAGAATCCCAGCCTGGCTGGGTTGGAAGGGACCTTAAAGATCATCTAGTGAGCTAAATATTTATGCATTAGAGAACAGCATGAGGATCATATTTCTACCTCTGCTATTGCCACTTCTATGTCCAGACCCAGCTTGGAGGAGAACAGAGAACAAGATTTTGTCTCTTTCAAACCCCTGAACTAAAACATTTAAAGAGGAAAAAGGAAGTTTGGGGTTTTTACCCCGGGGAAAAAAACAAAGCAAGTTCCAGCAACAGCCAAAGGAGCCACCCTCTGGGGAGCTCAGAACCTTCAAAACCAAACAGGAGACGCTTCAGACATTTGGAAAAGACAGTATTTTTTCGTTAAATGAAGTAGGCTTTAGGACACGAAGCAGAGCCGCCCAGAGGAAGCTCTCCCACCATTACGCTGTTACAAAAGTTGATACCGTACTCACTCCAACCGCCAAAACCCCACGGATTTTGCCCAGAGAAACTGTGGCTGCCCCATCCCTGGCGGTGCTGAAGGCCAGGTTGGACACAGGGGCTTGGAGCAAGCTGCTCTAGTGGCAGAGGCTGGAGCTGGATGAGCTTTAAGGTCCCTTCAACACAAACCATTTCACGGCTCTACGCTTCCCAAACGTGCAGCCGCGTTCCTCCGCAGCCCCGCGGCGCGGCCCCGGCGCCCTATACCCGGCAGGGCAACGGGAAGGGGCCGCGGAGCTCCCTCAGCGCGGCCGCCCACCCCACCCCGCGGCCCGGTGACCGCTCACCGTGACTGTCCTTCTGCCCGATGCCCTGGGTGCGGATGAGGGCCGAAAGCCGCCTCACGTCCCCCTTGAAGACGCACTCGTGCACCGGGAAGTGCGCCGGGCACTTGTCGGGCTCGGCAGAGGGGCCCGTCCCGCCGGCCGCCGGGCCCCCCTTCAGCGGCAGCCGGTGGTGGTGGTTGCTGAAGATGCGGTGGCCGCCGGCTCGGCCGCCCTTCCCACTGCTCCCGCGGCCGCCGGTGAAGATGCCCCCGGGCGCGGCGGCCGCCTCCTCTTCGCCGGGCGCCAGCAGGTCCCCGTCCTCCTTACTGGGCTTATGGTCCCTGCGCAGCGAGCGCAGCTTCTCTCCGGTCATCGCCAGCGGCCGCCCCACCAGCGGCAGGGCCCCGCCAAGAAGGCTCGCCGCAGCCGGGGGGTGTGGATGCGCTCAGAGCCGCGGCGCCGAGCCCAGTCCCATCCGCATCCCCCGCCAGCAGCGCCCGGAGCCCGCCCGGCCGCAGGCTCCCGCTCAGCAGCCCGGCGCCGCCGCCATCTTGATAGCTTGATCCCGCGAGAAGCCCAGCACGAGGCGAGACTTGAGCAGGCACCGCGAGACTGCGCGAAGGGCGGGAAGCGGCGGATGAGGAGGCGCCGCCGGGATCGCCGGTACCGCCCCGGTACCGCCCCGGTGCCGCCTCGGTGCCGCCCCGGTGCCGCCCCGGTGCCGCCCCGGTGCCGCCCCTCGCCCCGCCCCCTCACCCCGCCGCTCCGCCCCTCGCTCCGCTCCTCGCCCGGCCCCTCGCCCTGCTCACCTCGTCTTGGCGGGGCAGGGAGAGGCCGGTGGTGTCATGCCCAGGCCTTCAACAGGTAGAGGAGCCCGCGGGCAGCAGCTGATGGCCGCAGCTGCTGAGGTGAAGGCCGAGCCAACCCTTGGAATCCCGCCGGCATCCCCCGCGCTGGCTCTTTGACTCCGGGCTCGGGTGTATCCTTCGCAGGGATTTATGGACATGCTCTTGTATCTGCGCTATGCACATATCTGTCATCTCTAGGGGAAGGGCTGCCGTTGCCTGATGGGTGTAGGGAGCGGGAATACCCTGTGTGGCCGGCAACTTGCCGTTTTTCTATGGGGTGACTGCTCTTCGCAGAGGGCTGTGCCTTCCCACAGGCCTTGTTTCCATGTCTTTGGAACACTACAGCAGCTGCCGCATAGACTGTGGCCATTCGGAAGTACTCTTGGCTGACCAGGACTGCTGAGGGGAAGAAGCACCATGTCTCATGCTGCATACTGTGAGGGATGGATCCAGGTCCTCAGCCTGTGGCAAGAACCTGCTGCAATGACTCCTACGGATTCCTCTCAGGTTCATTTGTGAAGTGGCCAAGTGGATCCAGGAGTGCCTTTGCTTGAGGCTTAGTTACGCAAGTGTAGAGATGACAGTGCATGTTCTGGTCGTTGCTGCGTGCCAGAGGTGTAAACAAACCACACAGCAACGAAATAAGTGAGATGAGCTAATGCCCCTTGTTTGCTAAGAGGACAGAAGCTCTGGGTCACCTCCCAGATCATGAAACATCATTGGATTTCACAAGGTGACCTCAAGTCAGCAACTGGGCATCTTATCCAGTGCTCCTTCGGTGAACCTCTGTGTGAGCTGAGGAAAAGAAATGGGCTGCTAATGCTAGTCTGAACAAAACGCTGCCCTGTTCACCCATTTCCCTCATTTGTGGGGGTATTTCAGTCACTGAGAGAGGGAAAGAGAAGGCAAAGACCCAGCATGATCCATGAAATGAAACAAGGAGTTATCTGGAGAATGATGGCACCTGTACAAATTGCTTTCCTCAAAAGCACACACATGAAAAGGGAAAGATAAGTCGTCCTGTCTGTGTAGACGTGTTATCATCTCATAAAGTAACTGCATTAGGTTCAGAGTTCCCTGCAGCAACTCCTTCAGTGCTGCTCCTGCAAGTATTGACTTAACAATAGTGGAATGAATCATAAAAACATGATGATGTGTCACAGTCCAGGTAAACTGGATTCTTTTACTGGTGCTTCCAGGAGAAAGAGCCCACACATTGTCAGCAAGATTAGATAAAAGATAAAAAAAACTACCCTGAGTGACCTTTTTCTTTACCTGATCTGCATCATCTCCTCTCCTACCAAGTGGCTAGGGAGAGTTCTAGGCAGAGATGGAACTGTGAAACTATGAAATCCAATTTCTGTGCCTGCTGTCTTCACAGTGACAGCACAGCTGCTTCCCACATGGATATTTACAATTTTGAATGACTATAGGCGGAAAAAAGTCACCTTTGCTCTATACTCCACTGGTCTTTCTGACAAGACTCTTGTATCTTCTTGTTTGTAGAGAAAACTAAGACCCATCAACAAACAGAATTTGAGAGGTTGGCACCACTGGCAAAATCTGTCTCTTGCTCCATGCTCAGGTGCTGCACAAGAGGCTGTTTGCCCTAGTGCTGGAGACATGCAAGATGCAGAGCCAGTCTTAGAAACACAGAATCCCAGACTGGTTTGGGTTCAAAGAGACCTTAAAGCTCACCCAGTCCCAACCCCCTGCCACGGGCAGGGACACCTTCCACTAGAGCAGCTTGCTCCAAGCCCCTGTGCCCTGTGTCCAACCTGGCCTTGAACACTGCCAGGAATGGGGCAGCCACAGCTTCTCTGGGCACCCTGTGCCAGCACCTCAGCACCCTCGCATGAAAGAGCTTCTGCCTAAGAGCTCATCTCAGTCTCCCCTCTGGTAGGTTAAAGCCATTCCGCTTGGCCTGTCCCTACATCCCTTGTCCAAAGCCCCTCTCCAGCTTTCCTGCAGCCCCTTTAGGCACTGGAGCTGCTCTAAGGTCTCCCCTTCAGGAGCCTTCTCTTGTCCAGGCTGACCCAGCCCAGCTCTCTCAGCCTGGCTCCAGAGCAGAGCTGCTCCAGCCCTTGCAGCATCTCCGTGGCCTCCTCTGGACTAGCTCCGTCAGCTCCACGTCCCTCTTGTGCTGTTGCCCCAGAGTTGGATCAGGACTGCAAGGGGGTCCCCTGAGTGCAGCAGAGGGAGAATCCCCTCCCTTGACCTGCTGCTCATGCTCCTGTGGAGGAGACGCAGGAACTCAGGTTTTAGGTGATGTTGGAAACTCCACGTTGCATTTTTAATTACTGGATGCCAGCTAAGAGGAGGCAGTGGCATGAAGTCACAGTTTACCAGCTTATTAGGGAGTCCCTTATTCAATGCAGAAATATAATGGATGCATTACTAAAGGGAACTGCGCTGTGAAAACCGGCGCTTGTGGCAAATCCATGTGTCCTGTGTTGTGCTGTGCCTTCAACTTTGTGAGAGTATTTGGGGTCTTTCAACCATCTAATAAACTTTGTCTTGTTTATATTCTCCATCTTAAATTCCTTAAATTGCTCCCAGGCACTAGGCAATTCAGCAGAAAGGATCAGGTATTGTGGCAATGTGGGGCTGCATTTTCTGCACTTTGAGTCTATGGAAAATTTGCTTCTGCAGTTCCTCAAGTGGAAAATAAATAATGGAGGAGTAATTTCCAATGGATGTGTTCCTCCAGGAAGGATGCTGATATTTTTAGTATGTAAAGGAATAGGTAAAAACAGTGGAGAGGAAGAAAAACCTAAATTTGTTCAAAAGCCAAAGGTAAGCAGTAACTGAAAATGACAAGTGTGTATCTGTGTTTATCCTGGCTGGGAGCGTAACTGCAACATTTAAAGTCATGAAGAGTAACTAATAGAATACTGACAGCACCCTACTGTAGAGGGACGCTCTGTGGTTGCCTCTCTCCTTGCTTCCACAAGTAATAGAATTAACAAAAATAAATGAGGTCCCAGAGGACAATGAATGGAATTTCCCAGCTGTGGAGAAATTTACTTCTGCTTCTCCCAGGCATTCAGAATGGCTGGCAGGAGAGGTGCTGGGTAGCAGTCATCTTATAGAGCGACAGAGGACATTTAGAGGAATTAAACTGAACAGGAAAAAATAGGTGAGGAGTTTTTAGGCATCACAGCCTCAGTGGGGAGCTTCTCCTCACCCAACACCCCAAGCCCTTCTCCTCAGCGATGCTCCACCAAGTCTCCCCCAGCCTGGGTTCGTGCTGGGGATTACCCCGACCCAGGGGCAGGACGTTGCCCTTGGCCTTGTTGATCTCCATGAGGCTCACACGGTCCAGGTCCCTCTGCATTCACGCAGATGTTCTTCACAGCCTACAAGAGGGATTTGTCACGGCAGCATTAAATTCCCCGGTCCTAAGCCTCAGTGCTCTCACTCGCACGTATCTCAGCTCGGGTTGTGTGACCTCACTGCACCCCCGGTGTTTGTCAGGCTGCAGCCCTCTGGCGCAGAGCCGGGAGGAGGCCGTTCATTCCCCGGGCTCACCGCTGGGGCCGCCGGCCCCCACCCCGTCCCCACAGACCCAGGAGCCGGGCAGCCTCTTCCCGTCGGGAACGGCTGCACCCGCGGCCGGAGCCCTCTGCCGCGCTGCCCGCCCTGCCCGGGCCCGTGCTGCGGTGCGGCGGCTCCCCCCGGCGGGCGGGAGGTACCGCGCCGGAAAGCGCTCCCCGCCCGGCGGCGCGGGCGCTGCCCGGTCCCGCCCCGCCCTTCCCCTCCTCAGCCAATGGGAGGCGGCGGTGAGGCCCCGCCCGCGCCGGGCCCCTGGTGGCGTGGGGGTGTGGTGCCGGTGTCGGTCCCCGTGGCGCGGCGGCAGCGGTGTCAGTGTCGGGAGCGCGGCCATGGAGCGCGGCGGGAGCCGGGACTTCCTGCCGCCGTTCGCGCACTTCGCCACGCAGGCGATTCACGCCGGGCAGGAGCCCGAGCAGTGGAGCTCGGCCGCCGTGGTGCCGCCCATCTCGCTCTCCACCACCTTCAAGCAGCAGGCCCCTGGGGAGCACGCGGTGAGTGTGGCCGGCGGCGGGGCACCGAGGCGGGCTTGTCCTCTCCGGGACTCACCGGGGGGCTGCGGCACGGCCGGAGGGGCCAGACGGGGAGCGGCAGCCTCTGGGAAGGCGAGGAGAGGAGATGGGAAGGGAGGGAAAGGGATGGGGACTCCCGGTTGGAGCACGTGGAAACAGTCCCTTTATTCTCGCTCCCCAACGACCCTCAGACATCGTTTCCCACGCGGACGTTGGGTGGAGGAAGCTGTAACCGGGCTATAAGGTTCAGGCACCGGACAGATGGTTCCTGTGCATCTCGGGCTCTCTTGAAGTCTGTGTGATGACAAAACCTTCTGCTGTCCCCAAGCAAAATCCGTTTTCCCAATTACACCAGTTGTGTAAGAGGCTGCCTCAGTTGTCCTCGCAGAACAAACAAGTATTTCAGCAGTCTCTTGTGGATAGCATCATAGGATCAGCCAGGTTGGAAAAGACCTGTACAATTGTCAAGTCCAACCGTTCCCTCAGCACTGTCAAGGCCACCACTAAACCATGTCAAATGTTTTGTATTGTATTGTAGAAAGTGCTGAAAGCGTTGGGGTTGAACTATCATGACGTTTCTGATGGCTGCCACACACGTATGAGGGAGATGGCACAAACCTGCTGTTCACATGCCAGTTTGTTCCAAAGCTGGTGCCTGAACATCACCCTGTGCTGGCTGGGCAATCCGTGTTTGCCTTGTGATCTTTGATTCCACACAGCCACTCGCATAATGCTGTGAGTGCTTCTAAGTCAGTAGCTGTTTTGAAGAAGACCACAGAGGAAGCAGTCACATGCTGCTATGTCCCTGTACTGACAAGAGCATGGCTGTCTTCCTGCTGGAAGCTCCGTGAGATCCGTCTGCCAGATTTCTGGACGTGATCACATTCTCATTAAGCAGAAGTCCCGAAAGTACAGAGATGCCAGGACACTTAGCAGTTTCCTCTGTAACGTGTGCATCCGTGCACAGAATCCCAGCCTGGTTTGTGCTGGAAGGGGCCATAAATATCATCCAGTCCCAACCCCTGCCACGGGCAGGGACACCTTCCACTGGAGCAGCTTGCTCCAAGCCCCTGTGGCCAACCTGGCCTTGAACACTGCCAGGGATGGGGCAGCCACAGCTTCTCTGGGCACCCTGTGCCAGCACCTCAGCACCCTCACAGGGAAGAACTTCTGCCTAAGAGCTCATCTCAGTCTCCTCTGTGGCAGGTTAAAGCCATTCCCCTTGTCCTACCCCTACAGTCCCTTGTCCAAAGCCCTTCTCCAGGTTTCTTTTGAGCTCCTTTAGCTACTGGGAGACTGTTCTAAGGTCTCCCCTGCATGAGTATTTTTTGTTTCTCATCCAGTTTTCTCAGTCTTCACATAAAAACTATTGCACTGGGATGTGGAACTTGGTCTGGTTTCATGCTAGGGAAACGTTCGAGCTTTCACGAACTTTTGATGGGTACAGGTTGGCACTGGTCAGTGCCCTGTAGCATCTTCCAAGCAGAACATTGTGGTGATGGGACACATTCTTCCTGATAACGTAAGAATGAGTGGAATCTGTCAGCCCAAGGACTTTCTCCAACAGTGACCAGAGGTCGATATCTGGGAAAAAGTAGGAGAACGTGGCCAGCAGTGTGATACTTCCTCAGCACACCCCTAGAAACCATTCTGAGGTTGGGGATGCCTGATCAGATGTTGTGTACAGCAGCTTGGCGTAGCCAGGAAACCAGCCTGATGGTCTTAGAGGAGCTGGATGCACAACCTCAGGGCTGAGCACAAGGGCTTTTTAAGGAACCTGGGACAACTATTGTACACAACTTTCTCAGTGCTCTCTCTTAAGCTGTGTCTGTTTCTTGCTTTCCCAATAGGGTTATGAATACAGCCGGAGTGGAAACCCCAGCCGGAATTGCCTGGAGAAGGCTGTGGCAGCACTAGATGGAGCTAAATACTGTAAGTAATTAATAGTTTCATCAAGCAAGATGGCAGCAAATGTGTTTCATGATGGTCTACAGGAAGCCTAACTTGGGGAGCAAGGACACCAAGCTGCCAGCAGCAGTCACATCACAGCAAGGCTTTCACAGCCTCTAACTGCTGGTTATGGGCAAGAGTGAAAAGAGTTCAACACATCATTCAGGAAAGTCCAGCTCAATCCCTGGGCTTTTGTAGGGCTTCCTCTCGCTACATTTGATGTCTAAGCTAAATGGAATCTGTCCTTGTGCCGCAGCACTGAGCGCAGTGGGGAGCAGGAGCCAGGCAGCAGCTCTTCCTGGACTTTTGTTCATCCTAGGTTCCACTCTGTGTAAAATCAGGCTGCTGCTTTTACTCAATCCACTGAATGATTGGGTCAGTGTGAGAGTAACAGAGCAGGTTCCTCTTAAAAGCAAAGTGAGGAAAGTGAAGGAAAGTTTGACAAGGTTTTATCACATTAAAACACAGTGTCTGACACTTACTGTTTTCTGTTTTAGGTTTAGCTTATGCTTCTGGCTTAGCTGCTACTTTGAATATTACTCACCTGTTAAAGGCAGGGGACACAATTATTTGCATGGATGATGTCTACGGAGGTATGTAAAACACAAGTGTGCTTTTGATCTTCGTTGCAGAAGTGGTTAAATGTACCTATTTGTGATTGTCATGAACTGAATTTCCCACACAGGACCTTACTTCCCTTTACAGCCTTTTCACTTCCTGAGAACACAGAACACCCCTGTCTGATTTTGGGGTTAGGAATTCAAACACTGAAAGGTTCTGTGGCACAGCATGCGGGTTTAAAACAATATAGCTAACTAGTAATAAGTACAAAATAGCAACATCTTGGCCTTGCACAGGTTTGTTTGCAGAGCGGGACCCTCCGCAGTCCAACAGAGCAGAGCTTCCCAGCTCCTGGTATTTTACTATCCCTTTCCTAGGTTTGACCCTTTATCAACAAGCATTTTGTCTGGACTGTTTTGAACAACTGTTCTGCCATCTTCCCTGAAAGCACAACTTGCTTCTGCTATACACGTCTTCTGAATGCTTCAGCGGTGCTGCAGCTCACTATTAGGTTTTGATCTTGTATAGGGTTTTTTTGATCCATTCTTCCAAGAAACTCCCCAGTAACAAACGGAGTTCATCCACCTCTGCCAAAGTCCTTCAGAAGATTGATGCCACCCAGAAGTCCTTAGTAGGAAAGTCAGCTCGGATGCCCTATGACAATCAGTGTCCTCAGTGCCCAGCTCCTGCATTTCACTGATCAGAAAAGCTTGTCTCCCTCTCTCTGCTCCAGGGCCTCGGCACAAGCAGATCAAACCTGCTTTGTTCCCAAAGGAAGGTTAAAGAGGCCAGGAACAGGTTGTGTTTTCCCAAGCAATTGCTGGAAAACCTTTTAGCAAGAGTAATTACCTTTTCCAGTGCTGAGTGATTGCTGTTTGTGAATCAGTTCTCTGTGCTTGTGCACATCAAATACAAATGCACACATTTACTTTAATGTCGTAGTTCGTGCCAGATAGCTGATCTCCAAGTACATCTGGAGCCAAGCTGAGTGGAGCAGGAATCCCCACTGACAAGCTACTCCTTTAATACACGGCCCTCCCGCCGCAGAACTCAGTAAATCAAAGTCATTTGTCCAAAGTGTGCTATCAGCTCCTCACTTCAGAAAGGGCCATGGGTGTATTTTTCAAGCAAAACCAGTTCATCTGCTCATTAAAGCCTCAGCCCATGGTGGTTTCAGCGCAGATGAATTTCATGGTTTCTTCCCTGAGGGCTTTTTTTCATACTTTTGTTGTAAAGAGAGCAGCTTCCCCCCAGCCAGCGTTATTCAGCAGACCTCACGCCCCATCCATGGTACATCTGCAGATCTGCCACTGCACACTGTGGCCAGTATGTGTTCAGCCCCTTCATTCCTGTTCTGGCTGTTAGGGGCTCCTTGTCCCCTAAATCCCTGCTTGCTTTTCTCCTAGCTTGTGCTCTTCTGGCTGTTCCTGGTCATCTTTCCTGCTTGTGTTCTTAGAATCATAGAATCCCAGACTAGTTTGGGTTGAAGGGGCCTTAAAGCTCACCCAGTTCCAACACCTACCATGGGCAAGGACACCTTCCACTAGAGCAGCTTGCACCAAGCCCCTGTGTCCAACCTGGCCTTGAACACTGCCAGGGATGGGGCAACCACAGCTTCTCTGGGCACCCTGTGCCAGCACCTCAGCACCCTCTCATGAAAGAGCTTCTGCCTAAGAGCTCATCTCAGTCTCTCCTCTGGCAGGTTAAAGCCATTCCGCTTGGCCTGTCCCTCCATCCCTTGTCCAAAGCCCCTCTCCAGGTTTCCTGCAGCCCCTTTAGGCACTGGAGCTGTTCTCAGGTCTCCCCTTCAGGAGCCTTCTCTTGTCCAGGCTGCCCCAGCCCAGCTCTCTCAGCCTGTCTCTTCAGCCTTATAATAGCAACCTGTGAGTCACTGGGTATGAGCACTGGTACAAGCCCCTGCTCCCTCAAGGGCACACTGTCTTTGCTAAGCTTTTACCATGTTTTTCTGTAAAAGGCCAGGTTGGATAGGAGAAGAGTGCTGCACGTGCTAACAGAGCAGCGCTGCACGTGCTAACACCAGCGCTGCACTGGCTAACAGAGCAGCGCTGCACTGGCTAACAGAGCAGCGCTGCACGTGCTAACAGAGCAGCGCTGCACGTGCTAATTCAAATGAGGCTGCAGTTTGCAAGGCTGGCAGAAAAACAGTGAAAGAATTGGAATGCTCTCTGGCAGTGCTGACAAGTGCATTGCCTGGGATGTGTTTAAGAGTCACTGAGTTTTGGGAGGGTGAGGAGGAGCTGTCAGGTTTTGACACCTCTGAATTCTGAGCCACTGATGTAACTTTTTGAGAGGGCTACTTTCTGTGCAACTGCTGATTTCCATCTAAGGTTTTACTGTAGTGTGTTATTACTTAAAGTATGTAAAGCAACTTTCTGTTGTTTGTAGAGCTGACAGCCTATGTGCAAATTTCCTATACCTGAACACATTTCCTACAGCACAAGCAATGGTATAATATGCAGCTCATTGTAGAAATGAAAGTATTTCCTTTCAAAAATCATCATTCAGACATAGCATTCAGCACACAGGATCGTGCCCTGCACGTGCCAGGGCTTTATGGCTAAATGGCAAACTCGTGTTCTGTGTGAGTGAGTGGATGTTGAACAGCCTTGGCAGAAAGACTGAATGAATTAATTTTTAATCCAGGCAGCAGATAGTCACTATGCTGCACTCCTAATGAGCAACTGGTTGCTTCTGGTTTCTTCTTTTAATCTTTCCAATGAAAGGCTTCAAAGACAGAAAGGTAGGAAATAATCACTCCTGTATGTTCCTTGCTACCTGTTGCTTTAATGGAATGGTAAAGAAACACAGTAGCTGGAGTTTTCCCCTTGAGAATGTGGGAGAAGAAGAAGCAATGAAGCTTATGAAGTAGAAAAGAGTTTGTGTGGTGGAAAGAAGTAATTGAAAAGGGGGAAAGAGAATATGAAAGCTGGAACCACTAACGTGCATGGCAAAGGAATGGAGGGTATGTTAGAAGCAGGCAAACTAAAAGGGGTCCATTTAATTTTCTGATTAAACCAATCCCAAACAGCTGCTGATTGAAAGTACTTCTTAAATTACTCTGATCCCATATTCCCATCAGTCCTTTTCCATGATCTATGGCAATCTTTAAACTTTTTTGGAATAAAAAGTGCTAATGTGCCGTTCATGGTGTACAGCATAAAATTGTACCCTCCTGACTTTCCGTGGATGAATACAGGAGTCTGGAGATCAGTGTCGTTTTGGTTTGAGTCTCTGATTTTTTCTTCGTGTTTTTTAGGCACAAACAGGTACTTCAGGAAAGCAGCCGTGAAAATGGGTCTGAATGTAGTTTTTGTTGACTGTTCAAATGTGAAATGCCTGGAAGCTGCAATTACACCAGAGACCAAGGTAGGGGAGAGGGAAATTGCTGAACTTACTTGCTTAATGTCGTTAAACAATTCCATTCTTGCTCTTGGTGTAATGGGTGTACGTGCCAAGCAGAGGGGGCTTCAGGGATGGCTTTTGTGGGGACAGGTTGTGGCAGAGCTGGCTCCAGCACATCTTCACTCAGTCCACTTGTCGGTGGTGCCTCATTGACAACACTTTGAAGGATAAAACCAGTATGGACAGAGAGAGGAGGAGGGCAAAGGTCAGAAACAGCAGAGGGAGCAGCAAGGTCAGAGGAAGAGGGGGTGCTCCATGGCACTGGAACAGATAAATAATCTGCTCTAGTGGGATATCACTCAGCTGGAAAAGGCTTACAAAGTTTTGGATGTAAAGACTTTCATGTGGCTACGTCAGGCCTTCTTCAGGTGCAACACGCTGAGGTTTTTCGAAGCTTTGGTGTTATTCCCTTGTATCAGTTATTTTTATGGAAAATATTGCCTCTCCCAAGAGCCATCAAATCCCAGACTGTTTTTTGTTGGAAGGGACTTTAAAGCTCATCCAGTTCCAACCCCCTGCCATGAGCAGGGACACCTTCCACTAGAGCAGCTTGCTCCAAGCCCCATCCAACCTGGCCTTGATCACTGCCAGGGATGGGGCAGCCACAGCTTCTCTGGGCGCACTGACTTTCTTCAGCAGGGATGCTGTCTTATTGCCACTCTGCAAACCTGCAGGAGAAGCTGACACTCAACAGATTAACATTTGAACCACTTGTGACTTACGCGTGTATCATCACCAGCGCTTTAAATCCTCTAAACTGACATTTTGTGGTGTTGAATTACTACAGCTTGTGTGGATAGAAACACCCACAAACCCCACACTGAAGATCATTGACATTCAAGCGTGTGCAGATGCAGTACACAAGCATAAAGATGTTCTTCTGGCGGTAGACAACACTTTTATGTCTGCATATTTCCAGGTAAGCACTTTGTTTGCAGTTACCCCATTATTACAGTGTATTAAAAGGTGCATTTTTTAAATGGAAGCACCACCATGGGACTCCAGTTTTGATCTATGTGTTGTAGAATTATGTGTTCTCTTTCTAAATACAACCCATGTACTGTGCTTTTTACATTAGTAAGGATGGTATGCGCAGTACTTTGTAGCTAGCCATATCCCAGTATGATACCAGCAAACCCAGTATAGCTCAGCAGTCCAATAAACACACTGAATCA
The DNA here is from genome assembly GCA_039720435.1 of Amazona ochrocephala. Lineage (NCBI taxonomy): Eukaryota > Metazoa > Chordata > Aves > Psittaciformes > Psittacidae > Amazona > Amazona ochrocephala. The sequence continues at coordinate 23,822,341 of CM077887.1, forward strand.
GGTAAGCCATTCAAAAATCATGTTTGTTTAGTTCTCACTGATGGAAATCATAACGGGCCTATTAAAAGGTATCCTGTTTCCTAATTTTGGCCTTTTTATACCAGTTCTTTTGTATAACGTGTTTATGATCTGTTCTGAACCACTTGATATTCTGAAAAGAGCAGTGGAAGAAAAAGTTAAACCAAGCAAACTTTGTTTTCTTTTGGGACATTCAATTCACCTTTTTCTTCAATATTTTGTTGAATGTATGGCTTAAAAGTTTGTCTTTTTGATCTCAAACAAATAGCATAACTTTTCTGCTTGGATAACTAGAACACATTAAGTGAAGACAATTCAACTTTGAAGTCTTGTTCATCTTAATGTGGGCTAGAAATATTCCTGTGTATTTCCCAGGAGACGAAGCTGATCCCTTCTATTTTAGGTCTAAAGTAAAACCTTTTTATGAGTGCAAAAGGCAAGGTGTCTGTTTTTGTTAAGGGCACTGAGATCTTTATAAATTAAGAGAGCTTTACAGAAGGTGTTAATACTTAGCCAGAGCAGCACTTGAGTTTGTCTTCTACATACCAAAGGCTTGGCGATTTACCCTTTGCTACATATATTTCTTTGGCAAGACAAGTTTGAAAGAAGCAAAGTGAGCATCTGGATATATGAGCTAGTTAATGTGGCTTTTATTGGCCTGGTGCTAAGAGAAAGTCAGTTGTAATGATTAATTCCAAGTAATAGGTAATGCCTTTAAACCCCGTCATACTGCTGCTGATGCACTGTGCTGAGATCCTAATGTGAGAATACTGTTGAATGTAAGAGGCACTGGTGTTTATGCTGCTGCTCTCCTGGATGCACACCAGGAATGCACATCATCCACGTTCCTTGACTAGGTGCCGGTGTTTAAGTTTGACAGCAGCAGCCTTTCATTCTAAATCTGCTTTGTTACCTTTCAACATATTGACGTTTTTCAGCCTTTGGAATGTGTTTGTATTATGTGCAAAGTCCTTTACTTAGTGACTGATTAAAAATATTGGTCATTACTTCTCTCCCACCAACATCGCCTTTGCTTCACCTTAGAAAGGCTTCTGAGAGGTCAGGGAAGAGAGACCTGGCAAAGGAAACCTCTTCAGGTTTCAGCTGCTCTTCCAGTGCTGTATCACCAATACTGATATGTACACAGCAGTGCAGATCTTTTGCTTTGCAGACTGCATTGAGGCCTTCATTTCCTAAACAAACACACCTTAGAGTAAATAGCATTACTTCCCCTGCCTCAGCCAAGCAATAGAATTACTTTTTCACAAATATGAATGTATGTTGGATGTATTCAGTCACTCCACCCCTGAAGCTGGTGGGAATTAGACCAGTGTTTTTAAATTACATCTTATCTTGGGCTCTTTTTGTTGTGCTTTTCTCGAACTCAGAGTGCTTTCCTGTACTACTGTTTATGTCACATATCCTATCTTCATTCGCAGGGTTTTGTGTTTAAAGTCTGAAGTTTTTGTGGTTTTTAGTTTCTTCACCTATTGTTGCTTTCTCTGTTGGATCACAGCCTTTCTGGGTGGCTTGAAATGAACTACAGTACACATGAGCTTTAATCAGACCTATTTCATTTGATTTCAGCGTCCTTTATCTCTGGGGGCTGATATCTGTATGTATTCTGCCACCAAATACATGAATGGTAAGTATGTCACTTTGACCCAACTCAGGCTGGCTGTTCAAGAGCCATTCTGGCTGTGAGCAGTTCATAGAATCAGACTGGTTTAGGTTGGAAGGAACGTTGAAGCTCCTCCAGTTCCAACACCCTGCCACAGGCAGGGACACAGAATCACAGAATCACAGAATAGTAAGGGCTGGAAAGGACCTCAAGATCATCGAGTTCCAACCCCCCCGCCATGGGCAGGGACACCTCCCACTAAACCATGCCATCTAAGGCTATGTCCAACCCCACCTTGAACGCCGCCAGGGATGAAGCATTCACAACTTCCCTGGGCAACCCATTCCAGGGCCCCACCACCCTCACAGTATAGAACTTCTTCCTCAGACACCTTCCACTGGAGCAGCTTGCTCCAAGCCCCTGTGTCCAACCTGGCCTTGAACACTGCCAGGGATGGGGCAGCCACAGCTTCTCTGGGCACCCTGTGCCAGCGCCTCAGCACCCTCATAGTTCACAAAAACCAGTGTGCCTTCTGGTAATTCTTACATGGATTTTTCGAGGAGATGGACCATTGAATAGACCATTAGTCTTCATAGCTCCTAAACTATCCCTGGGAGAAGGAATATTGACCTGACTTCAGGCAATAGACCTTGAGGTGTTTATAGCCGTGTTGGTTGTAATTTGGCTACAATAAAGCAAGTGGCTTCAGTAGAAGGTGGTAGCTAGAAATTGCATTAAGGTTCACAGGAGGTTTCATTCATCTATGGTGGAGCCTGTCCTAAACCACATTCACTGTGTTGTGTCCCAGGCAGCCCAGGCATGGAGCTAACGTGATGGGATGTGTGGGTAGAAGAGGAAGTTTTCTGGCTGGTGTTCACCCTTGCTAAGACAGCTCAGTAGGACACACCTGATTCCTGTACCCTGGAATTCCCACTTTCTGGCAATTGGCTTAGGAAGTGTCTGGGGGCAGAGGGCAAAGCATGCTGCTGACCAGAGCTTTAGAAAAAGCTGAAATCTACCTTACAGTCCTTGTGCTGCACAGGAAGGACAGATATAGCCATGACAAGGAGCACAGTGTCTCACAAAAAATGGACTGTATTAGCAACAAGACTGAGAAGATAGGGTTTTGTGGCATAATCCTGGAGCTGATGGAGTGGCTGATTCTGTTCTTGTCTTCTCCTTGTGTTTTTAGGGCATAGTGATGTTGTAATGGGACTTGTTTCAGTAAACTGTGATGATCTCTACGAAAGGCTGAAATTCTTACAAAACTGTAAGTAGTCAATACAGGAAATACCTTGAAATCAGTTGTGTTCAAATGTACCAGTTTGTAATGGAAAGCATGTTGCATGCACGCAAGTATGAAACCTATCTAGAGATGTAGCTCAGGCATTTAAACGTCCAGAAGTGTAAATGGCCAGAGAGGAAGTGGTGACACAGCTGTAAGGATACTGAATTCTCTTCCCTGCTTTTCACTGGCCTTATACAAGCACAACATCTTTTGGTGTGCCTCAAATAAAGTTAACAGCACTGGTCTCCACTTCCTAGTGCTTCTAACACTGAGAGCAGGGTGGGCTGTTCCCCACTTGTTCACCAGGGGCTGCTGAGTGGGGTGAATTGCCTGGGGCAGAGGCAGCACTCTTGGCCACCAGACTGTAATTCCCTCTGTCCCTCCTTTCCTGAAAGCATCCGATGCTGTCCCCATGGGCAGCCCCTGCAGTTACATGGAGCAGGACTCCTTACCAAGCCTCTCTTTAGGTTGCAGTTAAGACCATGGCAGAAAGCACCATCATTTCCTATGTTATCTTGATGTTATGTATGAAGAGGCATATAAACATTTAAATTATGCCTTTATTTAGTTCCACCTAACTCATATCAAGTACATCTGGGTTTTTAAACTCATTCACACATCAGAGGATATGCCTAATGCAGTTTTCTTATATAGGTTGATTTTAACAATTTGACTGCCTCTTAATTGTAATGAATACATTTCTGTGTAGTATTCTGTCTGCCCTCTGTCTACAACAGAGAGACTAAAGGTATATTGTGTCTAATACATGTAATCCTCGAGTCTTCATCTTGTTAATGCAGCTCATTAATTGGCTGGATTACCATGCGTGTGTGGTGAGGAAGGCAGATTGCATCAGGCCTCTTTCTGCTGATCTTGTTCTAACTTTAGGAATTTGGAAATTAGGACCTCATGAAGTTTTACTGAGCCCTCCCCCGCTTTGTTGTATGTTTTAATTTCTGCAGCTCTTGGAGCCGTTCCATCCCCCTTTGACTGTTACATGTGCAATCGTGGTCTGAAGACACTGCCCGTCCGGATGAAGCAACATTTCCACAACGCATTGGCTGTTGCTCGGTTCCTTGAGTCAGATTCCCGGGTGGAGAAAGTCATTTTCCCAGGTATGCTGGCAAGACTTCAGAGTGGGTGACGTCTGGAGTTGAGCACTGCGGTGCTACGTGTAGCTTGTACACTCTTCATGTTGGGTGACTCTGGGTTGGGTGTCCACCTTGGCAATGGCTGTTTCTGCGTTGCTGTGAGTGAGCTGCTATACCCTTTGTAATGATGGCAATTAAATTAGAGCAACTTCTCTGGATTTCAGGTTTGCCTTCGCACCCTCAGCATGAGCTGATCAAACGGCAGTGTACTGGCTGTCCTGGCATGATCACCTTTTACATTAAAGGGAGTCTCAAACATGCTGCTACCTTCCTCAAGAATTTAAAGGTAAATGATGGTAAATACACACTGCTTTAGAGGGACTGAGTCTGTGCTTCTGAGAGTGATAAAGGAAGTGGTTTTTCTTGGGGTGGGAAGAGTCTTTCTCTGGATGTGCAAAGCTCTTGAAGACTTTGGGTGTAGCTATCCCTAAATAATAGATTATTTGTAAATGGAGGCTAATGAGAGGGAAGTAAAGGATGCCTGGGCTCATTTGAAGTGTTTATTTACACAGTAGGGTGTAGTATATCCAGGCCTACAAAGAGCCTGCATACCTGCCTTCTGCAGAAATACCTGTAGGATTTGAAAGCAGAAGAGCTGGGGCTGGTGTAATACTGTTGTAATATTTCAAAGCACTCATCAGGGCAAAATCCCATTGAGAAATGACATGAATCATGAAGCAAAGAGGCAGTCCCTCAGATTGGAGAAGACTTGTTTGTTTATTTTACCTAAGCATTGGCTTTCGCCTTTGTCTTTGCCATGTATTAATTCTGCCTGTACTCTTTAGTGTGTCGGCTAGTCTTGATCTCTGGTTAATTTGCATCCTGCACTTGTGCTTTTGCTGGCTTGTTCCTGGAAAACAAATCAACATATAATAATCCACAAAGGAAAATTAGAACTTCCTTCTCCTCCCTGTCTCACTTGCCAACGAATGTTATCAGCTGAAAATGAATTTACTGAAGACATGGTTTTCCCATAAAATACTATTTTACATGAGAGAGAGCATTTAATCCTGGCAAGGAGATCTGCCAGCTTGGGCAGGAAGTGTCAGGGATTACATTCCAAGAGAAGCAAGTTCTTATGAGTATACTCAGTTCAGCCTTTTGACTTGGGTAACCATCAGCTTGTCACTAGGTTGGTACAGAAGTAAAGCCATTTCCTTGAACCATGGCGAGAAGAGATTTATTTACTTGATAGGTTTAGGGTTGGTTTGTTTAAAGGGGAAAAAAGTGAAAATGAGCAACTGGCGCTGCAGAGGAACATTGAGGGCAGTAAGTGCATTCACAGCAGACGCACTATGAATCTGTGTTTGATGCATTTGGCTCTTTGGAGGGCCCTTTGTCACCCAGGAATGCATGCCCATAATTCAGAGGTCACTGCTGAAAGAAGGGTTGTAAGGATAGGGTATAATCACTTAAACCTCAGCTGACATTTATGAGATCTGGGTCTTTGTTCAGGCAGCCTGCTCTATCCTCTGAACAGAGTGAGCACTGGTGGTGCCCAGGCAGAGCCGCTCTCTGCTGTTGTGCACTGTCCCTTCTGCCCTTCCTCCATGGTGCCCACACGTTGCGTTGTAGCAGCTACTCCTGAGTTACATTTGATCAACATGGGCATATTTTAGTTTCAGCTTTGCATCAGTGTCTCTTCAGAGCCTTTTTAGGAGAAGTCTGGTTTAAATCGTAGTATCTCTTATCTGCTAAATGTAGAATTCATACCCTAATTACAGGTGGTACCTTTTATAACATAAAAATGATCATAGAAAAACTTAGGAAAAACCCTAAACATTCCTTTTCTCTTAACCATCTCTTTCAAGCATTCAGAACCTTACACTTGTTAACTTCATTTTCCTATAGGTTTTTATGCTGGCTGAGAGTCTGGGTGGCTATGAAAGCCTCGCAGAGCATCCGTAAGTCATCCTTCATCCTAAAAGCCTAAAACCAGCTGCAGAGTAACAGCAAATTGGTATGGGAGTTCTAAAACTTTCTAGTCCACAAAGCCAAGATATTCAGCATGCAATTGAGATGCAAGGATAGACTGTTGTATAGCACAAACCCCAGAGGCTGCTCCAGAAATGAGTGTGGCTTTAGTGAATATGAGTGTGGTGCTGAAAGAATTTCCACATTTCCTTGTCTCAACTGGGGGCTGAGATGTGATTTGTTACTGTGGTGATAAGAAATCAGCGTGTGTTTGGGCAAGTAGTGAGCAGATTTGGTCATGCTGTTTAGGAAGGAGCTCTGCTATTCTGCCTGCTTGCACAAGAGGGCATGGTCAGTATGCTGCATAGACTGTCTCCATGTCAGGGGAATTTTGTGGCGAATTTGATAATGCTAGGTGCCCCTATCTAGGTTAAAAAAATAGGATTTTTGTGGAATTAGATTATTTCACTTAAATCCAGTTTGCTTTTCAAAAAGATACACAGAAAGTTAGGACTAAATTTGTATGCTTAATCTTTTCAGTTTTTCATTTTACAAGAACTGCAAATCTTAAAACACTCAAGCAGTTCCCTTCCTGTGGCAGGCAGTTGGAACTGGGTGATCTGTAAGGCCCCTTCCAACCCAAACCATTTTGGATTCTATGAGTTGAAAGATAATTGTGAGGTGGTGAATGTCAGTGACTGAGCACATGGGGTAAATAGCTCCTTACCTGCATCCGCCATAGCAGATGGAACAAACTCTCCACTGTAAGTGGGTGCAGTTTGACAAGTGATCCAAGAAACCAAAAGTTAAAAGAAAATCAAAAACTCAGGAGATTTTGCACTGGAGATTATCTACTGCTGCTGTTTCTCCATGTGCTTAAAGCAGAGCTTTTGGATAGCCTCTTCTAGGAAATAAAATGGAAAGGAAGGAAGAGGAATAGGACTTTCGCCTTTTACAGGTCCAGATTAAGTGTCCACTTCTTACTCATCAGTAGTGGCATGGAAATACTGTACTGGGAGATACCAGTCACTGACTTGTCTGCAGTTCATGTAACTTACAGTAGCTGAGGACATGATCTCTTTGCATCTGTGGGTTAATCAGCAGGTGGGACCCAAAAGGTGTAAAACCTTCATGGATTTTCGGGGAATGCTCTTCAGGAAACCAATTGGTTTGGTCTTTACTGATAAAACTAAAAACTTCTTAGAAAAAAGGCTATTTTTTTCCTGCAGGGCCATCATGACTCACTCTTCAGTGCCTAAAGAAGATAGAGAAGCTCTTGGAATCAGCGACACATTAATTCGCCTGTCGGTTGGTTTGGAAGATGAAGAAGACTTACTGAAAGATCTAGATCAGGCCCTGAAAGCTGCAGTAAGTGGGTTGTTACCTTAGTGCCATCACTCTCAAAATGATTTCCCCTCTGGTCCTCTGCCTTTCTCACTAAACTATCTGCTGGTAATTCTTGCTTCACTTGATTTAATCACAAGGGTACCTTGCAGAGTGTGTGTAAAGCTTTTATTGTTAGGTTTCTTTGTGCACCAAGGTTTACAGTCCTAGTCAGCCACAATCTGAGTTGACATAGATTCAGACAGGATGTCCCTGGCCCCTGAGTGATGTGGGTACCCACTAAAGTCAGGCTGAGGGGAGACTCTCAGGTAGGCATGGAAGTACCTAGTGCATGCTTCACATGTTTCATGTCATAGTTTTAGAGGGTTGAAATATATTAAGGAGTTTCAAGCAAAGAGCTTCCATCAGGCAGTAAGTCCAATATTGGAGTAACCTATTTCATTTATAAGCACGACTTCTCTACCCAACCTTCTGGATTTGAGACAGTAGATTAAAATTGTTCTTTATTCGTGGTAATGAATGTGATGCCACATAGTGACTTTATTTCTCAATGCAGCTCACCTAAAATGCATGAGGTGTAGATGTGTTTGTGTATGAGTATACACACATAGAATCATAGAATCCTAGTTTGGTTTACTTTTTGTCCCTCTGTTTTTCACTCTCTTTTTGCTTGGTGACAGGGAAAATAAACTATAGTAGGGGCATGTATTTCTGTATGCCAGCACAGAGCATGAAGATAATCCAATGCTAAAATGTACCTTGTTTATGAAAAGGAAAACAAAAGCAGCACAGTTGATACAGGTGTTTAGCATAATTGTCTCTCATTTTTCCTTCTTGCAGTTTGCAGAGTGTTAAGCTTGAAGTTTAAGGCCAGAACTTGGAATTGAATGTGGAAATGCCTAAGGAAGATGATATGGAAAGCCAAATTGCTAATGATTTTCCTTTGATTTGTCTTTGAGAATTGGAGTCTGTTCAATGGAATCCCTGGATCCCTGGGGATCCTTGTGCTGTAGGTTTATTGTGCTGCTGCCGGGCTGTGCATGGACTGTGCGCTGTGACACACAGCCTGGGCTCTCCTGGGGGTCCCTTCCTGTTCTGTTGTAATCCCTGGGGTTTGGAATAAGCTGTGTCTGAGAGCAGCCAGGTGCCCACTCAGGAATACTATCCTGGCTTTCTCAGTGAGGGTAGTGTTTCTATTTGTCGTGCTGGTGCTGCAGGGCTGTTCTGTCAAAGGCTTGGTTAATGCGACTGCTCCTCAAACTGCGCAGGGAGTTTTTCTCATCTCTTCTAACCCGAGAGCCCAACTTGAGAGCTGCAGATTTGGATATTTGTTGTTTAATTGGGTTGGGAATGTGATTGAATGTTTTTTCCCCTGTTGGTATCTTATGGAGCATTGAAAATGAAGCGAGATCCAATACCTGGTAAACAATGGGAACTTTTTAAAGAGGATTCTTTCAGTTAAAAAGTACAAAATCATCTAATGTCAATTATGGTAACAATTTGATTTGTATTTGGAACTGGAATAGTAATTAAAATATGCTTTGAATTTCCCTGAGGTATTGATTTGATCTTTTCCTATACGAGCACTCCAAATCAGGCAATGAAATGACCCTGGATTTGTGTAGATTTTCCTATGGGAGATTGATGTCACTGATGTTTTGATATTTGTCAAGAAAAAAGATAGGAATTCTAATGTGTGACAACTTATCCTGCGAGATGCAGTATGCAGACCGGAATATTCAGGTGTCTCAGGGTGCTGCTGGCTTGGGGTAGGTGGTGGGTGGCTGCAAGGTGTCATCTCTGAGCAGAGCTTGCCCACAGCTTATGAAATACCTGTGCTGAAGAGCCACAAAGGAGGTGCGAGTACTACAGGCATTTCTCACAAACTGCTACAGGTATGTCTTACCAAGTACTGCAGGCATTTCTCACAAGGTACTGCTTGTTACAAGTCTGATTGCACAGGTCTGTCTTGGTAAAAGCATTCAGCTTTACCAAACTAAATGAAAATGAGATTTCCAGAGGTGTCTTTTCCTCCCGTTTGTTTCTCAGATGAAGAAAGCGCAGTGGCTGAGTGCAAGCAGAGCTTGAAATAGGAAAAACCTTCTATTTCTTGTAATTAAAATGCAGACTGTGCTTTCATCCCGGATCAATACAGCAGTTCAGTGTCAAGTACAAAGACAATCCTATCAGGCACTCTCGGCACTGTGCCTTCCGAGCAGTGAGCAACTGGGTATATTCACATGCGAACAGAGTAGAATCCCAGAATCCCAGCCTGGTTTGGGTTGGAGGAACCTTAAAGCTCCTCCAGCTCCAACCGCTGCCACGGGCAGGGACACCTTCCACTGGAGCAGCTTGCTCCAAGCTCCTGTGTCCAACCTGGCCTTGAACACTGCCAGGGATGGAGCAGCCACAGCTTCTCTGGGCACCCTGTGCCAGCGCCTCAGCACCCTCACAGGGAACAGCTTCTGCCTAAGAGCTCATCTCAGTCTCCCCTCTGGCAGGTTAACGCCATTCCCCTTGTCCTGTCCCTACAGGCCCTTGTCCAAAGCCCCTCTCCACGTTCTTGTCAGCACGTTAAGGTATTGGAAGACTGTTGTAAATTGCAATAGTCTTGATTATCTGGAATGATGAACTCCCGGGAAAAGTGAGCTGAAGGTGTGCGCGCCCAGCAAACAGCCCTCCAGAAATGGGGACCAGAACATACTTCTTAGCAGAATGAGTCGGGCACAGTGACTCCAGCACCCTGCAGCACCTCATTGCATGGGAGTATAATGAACAAACTGGGTAAGATGCTATAGGGGATGTAGGTGGATGAGTGGTATGAAAATGCGGAGCTCTTGTTACTTCCAAAAAGCCCAAAACTGGTAGTGAAAAGCCCCAAGGGCATGGGGGGCTTACTGTATGAGTTAGTACCTCTCCTCTTCCCTGTAGTAAAAACTGTCTCCTCGCTGTTAATCTCTTTGAAATTTTCATGCTTGTGATTACGTTTTTTGATGAAATATCTGATTTAATTTCTGTATTCCCAGTCCTGCTGGTTCCGGTAATGCCTTCATTAGCAAGGAGGTAACTAAAGGAAACAGGGTAGGTTTAGGGAGGATAAACTGCAGGGGAAGATGTGCCTGTGCCTGTGAGGAGTTCAAGGGGAGCTCTGAACATCCCGTGTCTGTAGGTGCGCTGAGGCCGCAGTGATGAGCTGGAAACCCCCTGCTCCACAGGGCGAGCAGTAGAAGGTGAGAAGCTTTCACCTGCCCGCTCCCCAGGACATCGGGAACCAGGAGTAATTGTGCCATTATTATGTATGCCTCTGAATACCCTTGATCAGTGCTTGCAAATCAGATCACAAACGCCCCAATGGAATTTCACTGAAATGCCAAATACAGAGCTGCTAAATAATGCCTGAGCTCGGTTCATGGCTGGGTAGAAAAGCAGAGCCGAGCCCCGGGAGCCTGAACTGCACTTTGGGGATGGATGGAGTGAGTCCTGAAGGAGGACCAGAGAAGCTGTGACTGCCCCATCCCTGGCAGTGTTCAAGGCCAGGTTGGACACAGGGGCTTGGAGCAAGCTGCTCTATGGAAGGTGTCCCTGCCTGTGGCAGGGGTTGGAGCTGGAGGAGCTTTAAGGTCCCTTCCCACACAAACCGGTCTGGGGTTCTATGACCATTTGTGAGGATGGTCCTTGACAGAGCTGTGATTTGACGTGACCTGGTTTTGTGCTGGGTCTGCTGGTCCTCTCCAGGTCAGGACCCTGCAGCTTGTGGAGGGGCTGCTGGGCACTGTGTGCCACGTGTCGGTGTCTGGTTGAGTTTTCCTCCCTCCAGACTGTGGGTTGCTGGTTACAGCAGGTCAAAAGTTAAAGCCCACCCATAGGAAGCCTCACAGATACACATGTTTTCAAGTGTGCAGCTGCGATGCTGTGCAATGAGCCCAGGTCCTGGTGCGGGAACGGTTGGTCTTTGCTTGCAAAGGGGCACAAGTGTCTGGTTTCTATCAAAAGAATATCCACTGTCACCTGAACAGCTCGTGTGTTTCTGCCTTCTCCAGCTGCTGCCTTCTGCAGATGTGGATTCCTTTTGTGCCATTTGTATGGGGAAAGGACGGATGAAACTGCCAGCAGCCGAGTTCTCCATCAATTGCTCAGTGATTTCCTTAACTCCCTCAATATGGGGCTCTGAGGTTGTCCTGCCCAAGATGGGGGGCTTGGCCTCACACCGGACATACCAGAAACCAATCTCCTTGTGGGGAGGGGTTGAGGTGAACGGCAGGAGAATGCAACATCTGGTTGTAAATCTGAGCAGAAGGCAATCCTTTGGGATCTTCTCTAAATATCCATTCTTTCTACCCTTTCCTGGAGTCATCCCAGCTGCCCCTTCCAGATCTATCACGTACTTCACATCTTGCATCCTTTCTGAAGTTAAAAGGGCACGTTTCATCCTTTGATTAGATTTTGCAGCCGTGGATTCGGATTTCATTACACTTCAAGGGGAATTTCTCTTTTCATGTAGAGGCCCAGATCACACTTGCGTTGACTCCAGATTACATCTTGTTCCCTGGGAGATAATTGTCTCACACTAAGCCCAGGAGTAGGACTGATTAAACCGTGTCTGTTGTGAGCAACCGCAGCCTGAGGAGGCTCAGCAGCGCTCAGGGGACAGTGGTGTGGCACTGACCCAGCACGGAGCTCTGCTCCTTGCCCTCTGAATGTGCTGTGCTGTGAATCAGCGTGGTGAGGGATGCCAGAGGCAAAATGGTCTTTGTCCTTACACCAGCAGGAAAGAGTGGATGCCTTGGGAATCAATGAGAGCAGAGCTGGCTTTTGATGCTGAAAGCTCTGCCAGTGCCTGCCCTGTCTCTTCTGTAGTACAGCAGCTGCTGGCCAGGTCAGGGTCACAGAACCCCAGCCTGATTTGTGTTGAAGAGACCTTAAAGCTCCTCCAGCTCCAACCCCTGCCACGGGCAGGGACACCTTCCATAGAGCAGCTTGCTCCAAGCCCCTGTGTCCAACCTGGCCTTGAACACTGCCAGGGATGGGGCAGCCACAGCTTCTCTGGACACTCTGAGAAGCCTCTGGGCACAGCTTCACCCGAGCACCACACCACTGTCACGGAGGTGTTGCATTTTGCATGAAGGCAGATGTGGCCATGAGCCCCTCTCCGCAGCCAGGAGGGGTATTTGGGGAAGGGGACATGTGGGAATCTCCATCCCAAATCACCCATGAGGATGCCTGCAGCAGGCAGGACATGGTGTGGGATCTGCTGAGCACTGAGGCACCAGGGGAGTGGTGCCATCCTCCATGATGGGACCTTTTTCTTGGGATTTTTGCTCCCCATCCCTGCAGTGCTGAGCAGAGCAGATGCAGCGCCTGGCTCCCAGCATTGCAAATGGCAGCGGGTGCAGGAGTCAGCACCTCCTGCTCTCTCCCAGGCTCAGATTCCCTAACTGGAGCTTGTTTTGGCATTTATCAGCTGCAGTCGCAGTTATAGCCCTATGATAAAGGGCTTTTCTGTTTCCCGGCCATAGCACAGCCAAGAGCGGGACCACATTAGTCAGAAGGGTTCTTAGAAACTCCCCGCTTTTACTTACAGGAAAGTTGCTGTAATTGAAATCCACTATTTGTCATAATTACATAAACTTGTGTATGCAGGGGCTGTCAGGCGGGGCTGTGCATACTTTCCATCTCAGCTGCCCACTCTGCAGAGCTGCACACAGGCCCTTCCTGTCACCACTGACCATGAACACGAAGGTGCTCCATCTTAGCCACCGCTCTAGGTCCGTGCTGGAGAATGAACTGGGAATGGCAGCTCAGTATCCTGCATATTTAGGGGTTTAGTAGACTCAAAGGCATTGATCCAGCGAAGATGGATTCCTAACCATCACAAGCATGTGTTTGTGAAACACTGAAATGAGTTTGCGCCTGATAAAGTGCTTCATATTGTTTTGATCTGCTGCTGTGTGCAGGAGCTGACAGACAAACACAATTTGTGTTCCTCCCTTGTATCGTCTTCCATTAGGGAAATATTGATTCTCCCATGTCTTGCTAAGAAGCCCAGTGCCGTAGGATGGAGCCAGAGCCCGGCTGCACCCTGTGCCAGCGCCTCAGCACCCTCACAGGGAAGAGCTTCTGCCTAAGAGCTCATCTCAGTCTCCCCTCTGGCAGGTTAAAGCCATTCCCCTGTCCTGTCCCTACATCCCTTGTCCAAAGCCCCTCTCCAGCTTTCCTGCAGCCCCTTTAGGCACTGGAGCTGCTCTCAGGTCTCCCCTTCAGGAGCCTTCTCTTGTCCAGGCTGCCCCAGCCCAGCTCTCTCAGCCTGGCTCCATGGCAGAGCTGCTCCAGCCCTCACAGCAGCTCCATGGCCTCCTCTGGACTCGCTCCATCAGCTCCGCGTCCCTCTTGTGCTATGTTCTCACCCAAGAGTGCTGCTTCCTCCAAGAGAGTGTGTTTAATGGAAACACTGACTTTCCATTTCTGGTTCAGACTGGGGCTGCCAAGGCATTGCCAAGGGCAGAAGTGGAAAGAAAGGGAAGGACTTGATGAATGAAAGAGATGTTTTGAACTTGACACCGTTCTCTGTAAAGCAGCCAATTATGTGGGGCTTTTTATGTTGCTGCGGAGCATGAACAGGCTTATGCTGCTCCATCACTGCCATGAAACTCCCTGCCAGCCCCCTCTGCACCCAGAGCCCCAGCACCCCAAGCATGTCCCTGCTCTAAGGACGAGGGATGTTCTTGTTTGTCCATCACAGGTGTCAGAAATGGGGACAAGAACAAATCTTCTTGCAAACTGAGGTTTAAGCACAGGGACTCTTGGCTCACGAGGACCCAGCAGCACCGAGCCCACTCCTGGCATGCGAAACAAATCCCACTGCATCCCTCCAGTGAGGGCGTTGTGCACGGTTCAAGGTGGTGCATCCCAGCAGTGCAGCCCTGCCAGTTGTAGAAAGGGAAAAAAACCCAATTAGCAACACTTATTAACTGGGAGTGTTTGATCTATTAACAGCAAAATTCATTTGCTGATCGATGCGTAGTGCTTAGGAGAGTGAATCTGAGCTAGTGACTGTGGGTATTGATGTCTTAGAAATCACAAAGGATTCTGCAGTCGTTTCCTCTCACTCTTTTAATTAGGTTGGTCAGTAGAAATTTGGGTACATTTCTTGGAATGCTGAGAAGCTGCTCTTAAAAAGCCTAAAAATCCTAAGTCTATATTAGTGCCTAGAATTAATGTAGAATCTGGATTGCCTGGCTAGAATCCCACCTGTGTCTTGACTAAATAGCAAGGTTATTTGGAATGAATAAATTAACTCCAAACAGCTTTTTAGTTGGATGCAACAAGTGGGAGAACTTGAAGCTGTACTGGCATGGAGATGGCCGCAACTGGGGCTCATTTTTCTCCTCTGTCTCAGGGAATGCTGTGTTAATTGGAACTAAAAATACTCATTTCCCCACTGCTCTGCCCTCCTGGGTCCTCATCTTCGCAAGTACCACACAAACCCACCTAAAGAACCAGGATGGGATGGAGGGGATGCTGAAGGTGCGACGCTTTGGAGGCCCGAGGATGGTCAGGGCAGCACCAAAATGCGTGTCTCAGGTAATGCTCCAGCTTCAATGCAGTGCTGTGTCAGTACTGAGTTAATTCATAAATTACCAACCCTCCTCCTGCTTTTCTCCTGATTTATCATCCCTGCCATTAGTAGAACTAGGCATTTATTTAAATGTATTTCTAAAGTATGTAGAAATATTTGTTGGCTCCAAAATCTGCGCTTTCCAGAGGAGCGCACGACTAACATTGCTAATTCCCTGAGAAATCAGACACCTCCATTTCCGAGGATAATCAGCAAATCCAAGCCTAAACTGCATTTCACTCTTAGAAAATGAGTCGCTGCTCTTAGTGGCAGCAATATTTCTTTAATGTGACAGGAGGAGAAAGTTGGGGCTGTTCAGCCTGAAGAGGAGAAGGCCGTGTGGAGACCTCATAGCAGCCTTCCAGTATCTGAAGGGGGCCTATAGGGATGCTGGGGAGGGACTCTTCAGGAGGGACTGCAGTGATAGGACAAGGGGTAATGGGTTCAAACTGAAACAGGGGAAGTTTAGATTGGATATGAGGAAGAAATTCTTTACTGTGAGGGTGGCGAGGCACTGGAATGGGTTGCCCAGGGAAGTTGTGAATGCTCCATCGCTGGTGGTGTTCAAGGTGGGGTTGGACAGTGCCTTGGGTGGCATGGTTTAGTGTGAGGTGTCCCTGCCCATGGCAGGGGGTTGGAACTGGATGATCTTAAGGTCCTTTCCAACCCTGACTGTTCTATGATTCTATGAATGCAGAACAGTACCACGTTCAGATTGTCTTCCACATTCAAGACCAAGCCCCATCTGCCTTCTCAGACGTATATTTGTCTTAAATTCTTCAAGTAACTGTCCATGATGAGTTTATTTAGCTTTGCAAAGTCCTCAATCTGGACACTACTATATATAGCTGAGATCCTGCTGGCAGCAGCGGTTTCATCCTGAATTCATCCTTTGGCAGATGAGCTGGAAAGGATCCTCTGGGGTCCCGTATAAGGAGTGGGAATATCCACGCTGCTCCGCAGCTCCCCTCTGTGATTTACAGCCCAGCTGTGAATCTTGTTTAATGAGAGGTTTAGGTCAGTGCCACCACCCCACCGCATGCAAAGCCTTTCATCACGTATTCATTGGGTCTGAGTGCGTGAACTCTTTGCATGCCTCTTTCTGTCACGTTGGTACCTCTTCATCCCCAGCCCTGCTGTGCCGCTGACCTGGGGTTAAGGCAGAGGGGACCTGTGCTTGATCCTACCAAGAGCACGAATTGCAGTCCAGGTCTCAGTCCAGGTCTGTGCATGAAGCTGGCCTCAGCGTGGCCTTTTTCAATGGCTCAAAGCTGTGAATCATAGAATCACAGGATCCCAGCCTGGTTTGCGTTGGAAGGGACATTAAAGCTCATCCAGCTCCAACCCCTGCTATGGGCAGGGACACCTTCCACTGCAGCAGCTTGCTCCAAGCCCCGTTCATATCATAGAATCCTGAGTTGGAAGGGACCTCGAGGGTCATCTGGTCCAATCCTTTTAGGCAAAGCATGACCTAGACTGGATGTCCCAGCACGCTGTCCAGCCCAGCCTTAACGGTGTCCAACGTTTGGAAGTCATCACTTCCCTGGGGACATTATTCCAGTGGCTGCTTATTCTCATGGTGAAAAATTTTCTTCTAGTGCCCCGTTCAGAATCTCCCCAGCAGTAACTTGTGCCCATCACCCCTCGTGTTTTCCATGGCACTCCTTATCAAAAGGGAGGCTCCACCTCCTGTGCAGCCACCCCTTAAATACTGGCACATGATGATAAGGTCTCCCTGAGCCTTCTTTAGGCTGGGCAGCCCCAGCTCTCTCAGCCTTTCCTCCCTCACTGCCCAGCCCTTGGATCATCTCTGTGGCCCTTCTCGGGACCATCTCCAGCCCATCCACATCTCTTTTGTAGAACGGGGACCAAACTGAGCACAGTTAATGTGTAGCTCCTGGTTAATACATTTCACTCAACGGACCTTCATCCAGATCATCTGCAGTTTGCATAGGAAAGCTTCATAATAAAGTTGGGTTTTCTTCAATATTTCCATGCCTGTCTGTATTTCCAGGATGCCTGTTGGGTCCCCACCAAGGCACAGTTGTGGACATCACAATTACTGGCTTTAAAAGGCTTCATGTGTTTCACAAGAGCAACATGAAGTCTGCGGAGAACAGAGCGAAATTCCATTTCAGTTGGGAATATTTCCCAAGAGAGTGTGTCACAAAGGCTCGAAGAATGAGGAAAATCTTTATATTTAGATTATGTTAATCATTTATCTCTTGTCCTTCTCTTGGCTTTCATGAGGACAGATGAACGTAAAAGGAATTCTTTGCTTGGACACAGGCAGGAGCAGAAACAGATCAGTTCCAGCCACAGGCCATGTTTTCTGTTCCCAGGCTTCATTTCGGAACCGGTTCTCCTGCTTTTGGTGAGTGAATTCAGCCAAGAAGCAAGTTCACAGGCAGCTTCAGCAAAGTGTTAAGATGGCGAAATGGGACATTAAGATTTGAGACTCTGAAAGAGTGACATATGATATACCAGAACAAACAGTTATCCAAGCAAAGATGTACCCCAGAAAGTCAAATTAAGATGCTTCTACTTGTAGGCAAAATAAAGAAGGGAATGATCATGAAAGGAAGCAATGACAGAGAATAATACAAGTTAAAGCAAAAGTAATCAGATATCCCAAATCCTAAAACTTTCCCCAGATTCCAAATATTTGGCTCATTGTACTTGATTTGATCTTGCTTTTTAGAGGGGACGTGGTCTTCTTGGACTCATCTTGCAGCCACTTTCCTTGCCCAGGCTCTGGACTGGGCTGGATGGGAGCTGCAGGCCACCCGGAAAGGGAAAGGCTTCGGCAGTGGGATGCTTATTGGTGAGTTTGGGGGCTTGGGAGGACCATGTGCATTCAATCAGGTCCATGCTGGGCACTGCTGTCTTGCAGCAGCAGCACGTCCCCATTGGAGCTCAGGCCCAGCTCTGTTTCCTCAGGCAGCTTGCACACAGTGCCTGTAACTTTCAGAGGTACTTTTTGGGTGGTAAACCCCTTAATCCCTATGCTGAAAAACGTTATTTTTTCTGTTTGATATGAAAATCCTGCTGAACCTTTGGCTCACTTCTTTTCTTGGAAACGAATTTCTTGCCAACTTGGCCATTGGGCTGAATATAATTAATGAAAACTGCCCCTGAGACACGAAGAAACAAAGGCCTCCATTTTCAGCAAAGGTTCAATTCAATCTACTCCATATTAAATCTATTCTTCAAAGAAACCCCCAAACAAAACCACTGCAGGACTTTCAGCACAGATGGCTGGTACTGTGCCTTTCACACGTCCCCCATCCACAGGGTCAGGCAGCTGCTGCCGTCCTAGCTGAGGATGGTGTTTGTCGAGCCATTCGCCTGTTCCTTCGGGTGGGAATGTTGCCTGGCTGTTGGGAATGGTGCCATCTGCTCCAGTGTTTGCTGCAGGGTATTGTTCACATGAGCTGTCCATGGAGGGATGTGCCTGTGCTGGGAACCTTTTAATGAGATCTGCAGAGGCATGCAGGGGAGGACGAGCTGATTCCATTCACTACCTGCATTACTCTAAGTGGACAGGTATATTTCATTACCTATTGAGCAATGAGCTTTATAGATCCTGTTAATAAAGGAGATGGGGCTTTCTATTAGGAGGCTGTGAAGCAGATAATGAGGCAGCGGCTCTCCTCTGCCCTCGCATATTCAGGCACATCGCTTTGTGCCACCTTCTCAAGTGCTGATCGTTTTTGACACCAAATTTCCCCCTTCGGAAAAGACACGAACTTTATCTCATCAAACCCTGTCTCCTGCAATCTCCCTGCACGTCTTGTGCTCTCATTTACCTCTCTGTGCCACACAGAGCATCCTTTCTGCCTTTGAGGCTTGAACCAGAGCCCTTTAATTTGACGACCGCTGCAGCAGCTGATAAAGCTGGAGCCAGATTTAGCCCTTGCAGGGCCGCTGTGGGCAGCTGAGCCTGGTATGGAAGCGAGGGCCCTTTTGTGGTTGTATTTTGGAGCTGCTAAAAGCCGGGGTGGGCGGCCAGCCCGGGGTGCAGGGGTTTCGTGCCTCCTATGATCTGTTCTTTGTGAGAATCCCCCAAGGAGCAGCCTGTGCAGGTCCCCTTTACCTGCCCGCCTGTTTTCATGGCTCTATTTCCATCCTGCATGAGGTTTGGTAGCAACAACAACACCCCATTGCCGTGGTCCTGCTTCCAGGGGTGGCAGGGCCAGCAGCAGGGTGGCCCTGGGGGCTGACACATGGTGCAAGGGGCGCTGTTTGCAGGGACACCACAGCACTGTGCCCTCAATGCTGCAGGGGTAACCCCAGCCCCAGCAGCAGCGCTTCCTCTTGCTGTATTCTGCTCACCATGGGTGTGCACGAGCAGGCAGCTCCAATACTGATGCACGGGCTGTGCTGCCTGCTGATGGCTCAGCAAGAGCATATTGAATAATGTGGTATTAAATCACTAACAAGGATGAGTGCAAGAGTCTTGTGAGCCTGCTTGGCTCCTTGATTGGTAAGTGAATTATAGGGTTTGGGTTGGAAGGGACCTTAAAGCTGCCCTAAGGTCTCCCCTTCAGGAGCCTTCTCTTCTCCAGGCTGCCCCAGCCCAGCTCTCTCAGCCTGGCTCCAGAGCAGAGCTGCTCCAGCCCTCGCAGCATCTCCATGGCCTCCTCTGGCCTCGCTCCAACAGCTCCACATCCCTCTTGTGCTGCTGCCCCAGAGCTGGATCAGGACTGCAGGGGGGGTCTCCCCAGAGCACAGCAGAGGGGCAGGATCCCCTCCCCGAGCTGCTGCTGCTGATGCCCTGGGGGTGCAGCCCAGCGGGGGGGGGAGTGTGGGTTCTGGGCCATCCTTCCATGAGACTCTGAGATGGATGGGGTTGCTCCATTGGTGCTGATGCCTTTGTACATCAATCTGCAGCTGTACAGCTGACAAACACCAGCGTGACAAACGCTCTGTGAGCACTTCGGATTAAGCCCATTTTACATGAAATATTGGAAAGCTGATGGTGGCTCGCACCCTGCCCGAGCCATGTTTGGGATCCTGTTTGCACAACATACCTCCACATTTGGGAAGGTATGTGTGAGCCCAGGCCTGCCTCGTCAGCTGGGGCTGTGGCACAGATGTGGCTGTCCAGGGTGCATGGCTGCCCTGGGGACATGTGAGCTGCAGCCCCTCCATCAGCCCACCGGGGTTTTGGGTGCCTGACATTAAGTGAGCCAGCTGAAGGGTGTCCTGCCCGTGTGGGCAACTGCCTGGCACTGTTCTGGTTCTGGTTTGTTTTCAGGCATTCAGGGGTATTTGCTGTGAGGGCGCTGAGGCGCTGGCACAGGGTGCCCAGAGAAGCTGTGGCTGCCCCATCCCTGGCAGTGTTCAAGGCCAGGTTGGACACAGGGGCTTGGAGCAAGCTGCTCTATGGAAGGTGTCCCTGCCCGTGGCAGGGGTTGGAACTGGAGGAGCTTTAAGGTCCCTTCCAACCTAAACCATTCCAGGATTCTATGACTCTATATTCCCTTGATTTCCTTCTGGGAATGGCACTCATCGTACTGCCAGAAGAGAAGCAGCTGCTAAAAGATGAATATTTAATAAGTAGTTTATTATTTCTGTATTAAACTCACATTTTAGGAAGCTTTGCTCACTGATGTGTGAAAAGCTCTTCAGCCTCCTCATCCTACGGAGGATTGCTGCAAACCCAGCTCCTGGCCATGTCCCGGCGACTCCTCTGAGGTGTCCTTATGCAGCTCCAAACCCAAAAGGAGCTTCCCTGCTCCTGAACCAGGCAGTGAGGTGAAAAACTCCCTCTTCATCTCCAGGGATCCATCTTTTCCCAGCGGCTGCAGC
The DNA here is from genome assembly GCA_039720435.1 of Amazona ochrocephala. Lineage (NCBI taxonomy): Eukaryota > Metazoa > Chordata > Aves > Psittaciformes > Psittacidae > Amazona > Amazona ochrocephala. Next base: position 23,843,106 of record CM077887.1, read on the forward strand.
ATCCCTACGCAGGGCAGGTAAATATTCAATGGGAGGCAGATAAATCCTTATCCTGGCATCTTTAATATGCTGCCTCTCCCTTGTATTTGTTTCTCTCCATCATGTTTAAATGAGAGCTGTGAGTGAGTAGGAGACTCCCATGAAGTCTGTTTATTCTAATCTCTGGCTGACACCTAGAATTTGCAAGCTATTATTTCCAGTCCTTCCATTTGCTTTGTTCTAGCTCCCGGTTTATGTTTCCTTTGGAAGGTTATGCTAACACCATCAATAGCCCCACCAGTCAGTTTGCAAACTGTGCTGCCAGCCCATAATGACCTGCTAAAAATACGGGGAATGATTCATCTCCTGATCTATGGAAACGGCAGTGATTTGCTCTTGGCAGCTCCCCAGGGTTTGGTCTGGGCTGCAGGAGATGACAAGTACCAGCAGACCAAGGCATACTGAGGGGATGTTTCTTCCTTGTGTTTCAGGGGTATGAAAACATTTTCCACGAGGTGGGTTTCCCATGGATGGGGGATATTCCCTGGGGAAGGTCCTGGGGCGTCTCAAACCTGTGGTCTCAAATTTGGCCATGGACAGCTAATACTAATAATGTCATTCGCTGACAGAAGTGTTAAACAGAAGTCGCTTTAAGCAGAAATACACTGAATGGGGTGTTTGGAAGCTCTACCATGCTCAGTAGTTTCTAATATTTTAATAGGAGCTGCTTAAGTGCCCTAATAATAAAATAAGGGCTGTTGCGATATCTTCATTTTAACCGAAATCAATGCATGAGAGTTATTTAATTCAGGTTTTATTTAGGTTTATGTATTTAGGGTCCAATTCCAAGCCTTCTGCAGACCTGCGGCAATCTTTACGGCAAAGGTTTCACAGCTCCAGCCCTTTTCTAACCCCCGCCACCCAGCAAGGTGTAAAAAGGGTTAAACCTGTTCCTTTCCTAGGTGCAAATCCCCAGTTTTTCCAGGAGAGGGCTGGGAAAGCCGACCCCTCCCTCATTGCCTTGCGACAGCATCTGACTTTGAGAATCATGGAACAGTTTGGGTCGGAAGGGACCTTCAGAGCTCATTCAGTTCCAACCGCTGCAATGAGCAGGGACATCTTCAACTAGAGCAGGTTGCCCAGAACCACATTCAGCCTGGCCTGGAATGTCTCCAGGGACGGGGCATCCATCACCTCTCCGGGCAACCTGTGCAGGGTGTTACCGCCCTGGCTGGATTGGGTTGGATTTGGCAGGGAAAAGGACCATGGGGTTATCAAAGTGTACTTGGGCTCTGCATAATACTTATTCCTCTGCCCATAACCCTTATTAGTTGCTCCTGGGGAATACTTGCATTAACTACTTTTATCTTTGCCGTGCTGGGATGTGCCTGTGTTGCACACAAAGGGTCAGCTCTGCCCATGTGTCAATGATAGAGTTTATTGCTCACTAAGCAGGTATAAACCCATCTATATTGATACTATGTGCAAAGCTTTGCTGGCGTGACCAGAGCAGTGCTCAGCACTGTCGGACCAATGCAAAACCAGAGCTGAAATTTGTTTGCAGATTATTTTGCAGCTGTTTACTGCAAATAAATAGACCTTCAGGAATCTGGGGTGGTTTGTGAATGTCTCCTTAATGGGGAAAAAAAGGCTATTTCCTCAAATAACCAATTTACTCTCTGAAATTGAATTATCTCCATTTATGTTAAATGGCGAGGCCATCAGAAGGAAGGGATGATGAAGAGAAGGATCCTGGCTGGAGCAGATACCCTGCAGCCAGGAATGGGAGCTGCACCCCAGGTGGGACTCCTCAAAGCTGAGCAATGTGGACCAGAGAAAAAAACCTGGAGCAAGAAGTGGCAGCTTCAGATCTCTTTCCCACAAATATTTAAACCAAAAGATTAACTTCGAACCAAAGGATTTGGAAAACCACAACAGAGCTGGGAGGTCTCGCTGCATGATTTACAGCCATATATATATATATACACATCCATATACTGCATATATACTGCATTGGACGTACTGCAGTGAATGAACAGAGGTGCAAAGCATCCCTTTGAAACCCTGTTTATTTGAGCGTGCTGGATGTCGCGGCGCTGAGGAAGGATGCAGTGGTTGTGTTTAACCGTGAAGGAAATATTTATGTAACTCCAGAGCTTCCCCGCTTCCCTGTGCCTGGCAGTGAGAGCTCGTAGGGAGCCTTCCTGCCGGGCTTGACATCTCCTGGAGCGCGCACCGAGGCGGGAGCAGCCCTTTGCAGCTCACACGCTGCAGGGTAGAGGGAGCTGTGTCACTTGGCTTCGGGAGCTGGACAGGAGCAATTTGGGATCATGCTCCACGCATCCCTCTGTACCACTGTGGGCACAGATACAGAGGGAAACGCTACAGATCAGACATGGAAATCAGGTTCTAGGTCTTAATTACCAATGGGATGGGGGGGTGCCCTCAGTCATCATAGTGTGTAATATATAAAGGGGATGGTTTCTTATCACTAAGAAGGAAAAAAGGCACCACAAATCCACCTTCTTCTGTCTGTAAAAGTTGAAGAGTCTCAGTAGAGAATGTTATGTGTTTTAAGCAATAGTGGTGTGATGTTCGGAGAGGCTGTGGGCTCCAGCTGCCTCATCTGGTGGTGTCCATGCCTCCTGACCGCTGTTGGGAAAACGCTCTTTGGCCACTCCACTTTCTTGCTTCTTTCCAGCTACAACAGCTGGAAAAAGTAGTAATTTTGGGCTGTGGGGCAAGGGAGAGCATAAGATGAGCCCAGCCTTGGACATGCTTCATGCCAAGCCCTTGAGGAGGGTTTGGCCGACCCTCCTTGTACCGCGGCTGGCTGGACCATGGCTCGTTGTCTGAAAGTCTTGTGGTTGCTGCTCCACTGAGTGTGCTGAGTCCCCTTCATAGGGAATGAGGCAGAACATCCCCTGATGCTGACGCTGGGAGGAGGGTGCCCAGGGCTGTGGTCAAGCCATGGGTACACCGGTGTTCAGGGCAGGAAGTGGGAGCTGAGGTATAAAACTGAGTCATTTGAAAATGGGCTTGTAGAGAGGAGATGAGTTAGGGCAGCAGCAAGCTAACCACTCGCACTACAACTGCAATTACTGCTACTGCTGATAAGGCTGTTTCCTATGATATAGTTATGTTCTGGCACAGGAATGGTCCCAAATGGTCCCAAAATAGTAATGTGTCTGTGCACCTACCACATCCTGGCTTGTGCCCAGGAATATTGATATTGCCAGGATGTGGTAGGTAGAACACTGCTATTGCCAGGATGCGGTAGGAATCAAAGGCTGAATAACAGTAGTCTAGCCTAAACCATGGGATCATGTAAGGAAAAGACTAGCTTCATGATTTGGGAGCAGGAATGCATCTTGCTTTTGAACTTCTGGAGCTGGTAGCAGTGTCGTTTTCATTACATTGTCTCTACAATCTCTTGACATGAAATGAGATTATTTATTTGCTGCTGGGTCTGAAATACAATCACAGAACAGTCAGGGCTGGAAAGGACCTCAAGATCGTTTAGTTCACAAGGGGAATTACGTACTGAATATTACTGCATCGTGTTTAACTTGCTGCTGTTGATAAAACCAAAGCATGGTGTGGCACTGCTCAAAAACCTCTCTCTGACCTCCACAGCTCCATGCCTGCTCCCTTCAGAGCCAGGGAATCATTTCTCTGCCCGGTTGGGTTATGGTATCAGCATTGAGCAGATTGTGTTACTTGCAGGACCGGTCTGGTGTGTGGACCATAACTGCTGCGGTAATCAAGCAAAACTCCTTTGATAGCACTTACTGCTGAGCTCTGTGTGTCCATTGTGACAGCTGCCTGTGGGGAGCTGGGATTTATGGTAATTACTCTTCAGTGACTATTGTGTGGAGTAACCCCTGCAGCTCGGAACCTGCCTTTCTGCAACCAGCTAACGCCTGCACAAGCGGCTGCAGTGACTTCCTGGCTTGATGGCGAGGCACTATGTGCTGAGCCTCCCTTCTTTTGCAACCTGTTAGAAGTGGCATCTGCTTTTCAAATGAACACTTGCTGCCCTGAACACGCTGACATGAGACCAATGTGGTGCTGGAGCCCAGGGAGCCGGACTGAGTGCCCAGATCTTACCTTATTCATATGTGGTCCGGGTTCCTGAACTGAAGGCAAAGGCTATTTCTTCTTTCCAGACTCAAGTGATGGAAAACAAGAAGCTCATTCTCCGCACAACTTGCAGAAAATACATTAAATATCAACAGTAATTAGATCAGCCTGGCTCAGAACAATGTTGATATTAATCCAATCAGATTGAATTTGGGAGGAAATAATGTTTAACTTAATGCCCGTAATAAATGAGGAGGAAGGTAGTGAAGCATTCCTCCTCCGTTACAGCAAGACACATCAGAAAATAAACGATATTTTAGGGAAGGGAGATGCAATTTCAGGTGGTGAGGTGCTGATGAAGGGAGGAAGTAGCACAAAAGGAACATCGGGGAAATAGGAGCAAGCACAGCCCCAGCCTACCCGGCTCAAAGCCCCCTTGGCTGCACATCCATCAGCCGTGGCTGCTACTGGCCCCATTGAGCTCTGCAGTTGGGCTGCAGAGAGGATGAGCTCAGGCTGAAGGCAGCCTTTAGACCTTCTGGTATCCCAATTTATCCCCCTGTGACAGTTGGTTTTTCCCCTCCTTTTGGCTTTACTCCTTTCTCCTGATGAAGGTCCAGCAGATGTGAACAAACGCGTTAGAGGAAGCAGCAGTGAGCATTCACCCTGCAGCCAGCAGAAACCAGCAGCGACAGGACCCCTGCAGCACCTCAGCCAACCCTCGGCTGGGTTAGGGAGCGCCCGTCATCCCGCACAGCCTCCTCAGCCCCTGATGTGGCTTTTGGAGCAGGAAGTATCAGATCTGTTCCCATACAATGCCATGATAGCAGGAGCAGCTGGCACCCAGCTTTGCTGGAGCACCCCGGTGAGCAGGAGCACCCCTCACCTGCCTGGGAATTGTAGAACCCCAGCCTGGGTTGGGTTGGAAGGGACCTTAAAGCTCCTCCAGCTCCAACCCCTGCCACGGGCAGGGACACCTTCCACTGGAGCAGCTTGCTCCAAGCCCCTGTGTCCAACCTGGCCTTGAACACTGCCAGGGATGGGGCAGCCACAGCTTCTCTGGGCACCCTGTGCCAGCGCCTCAGCACCCTCACAGGGAACAGCTTCTGCCTAAGAGCTCATCTCAGTCTCCCCTGTGGCAGGTTAAAGCCACTCCCCTTGTCCTGTCCCTACATCCCTTGTCCAAAGCCCCTCTCCAGGTTTCTTGTCTTAACACCCTTCAGGTTTCTGTGCATGTCACACGCAGTGAATGAGATCCTGAGCTGAGGGGAGGGTTTAGCATAACCCTGCTCCCAGGTTTCCTTAACTGGAAAGTTTAAACACGATGAGGTTATGAATACCGTGTTATTGCTCAGCGTTAAGAGGCTGAGCTGACTTTGCGCAACTGTCACAATCCAGTGATGTGGTGGCCATGATGCTGACTGTAAATCATGGACTTCTGTGGATCTCTTGGTCACTGGGGCTTGGAGCAACAACGTCCTTGATTATTTTAAATAAATGAGAAAGCCGTTTTTACACTGCAATGGAAACACACTGTGAGGAGCTACCACCGGAGAGCAGCGAAGCGTGGTTTCCTGGGAAGGACCTCTGCCAGGCTGGAATGCTGCTGTGATAAACCCCACGTGTGTCAGGCAGATCGGAGGGAACAAGCCTCTGGTTTCAGTGCAGGGAACGCCGGGAGGCAGGGATGCTGAGCGGGATGGAACGGACCAGCACTCACACACATCACCCTAAACCCTGCTCCAAGGCTTTCCAAGTGGAGGATCCCACTAGCCGAGCATCTGAGGCCTTGGGGCTGCAGATCCAAAGGGAGAGGCCGAGCTCTGCAGTGGGGTGAAGGCTTTGCCAGACCTTGTTTGGGAACAAAGGAGATCTTGGCATGATGGCCCTGATACATGAAATCCATAGGAATTCAGCTGTCTAGACAGTCCTCCACACTTAATCTCCACGGAGCAGCCTGTTTATCCTATACCTTTCCTTGTTGCTATGTTGAAAATTCCTCTCGTTTCTCACACAAACTCCTATTTTCAAGTGATCAGCAGAAGTTACAAAAATAGTGGTGGGAGAGGAAGGATAAAATAGGTGGGATGAAGAAGAGGCATTCCTGACGTGCACACAATCACTGCGTGCTTCAGTCGGGTGGACGCTGACTTTTGTTAAGGGCCCTGTGTATATTCCTAGAGACATTTATCTTGTTTCCTAGAGCTATAATGTGTATTTATTGCCTGCCTGCTTGTCCTCCTGCGCTCCAGATGACGTACTTCAATTAAGGTATGGCATGCGCACCAAAACTGCTGTGAAGTGCGGAAGGATTCGCTGCTCCAGGGCTGCTGAGGCAGAGGAATTGTTTAAAACATTCCTTTGGAATACACCTGATTGGAGGTGGAAAGTTTGGGAGGGAGGTTTTCAGGTATCGTCCCGCTCAGGGTCTTCCAGAGCCGGCTGTAATCATGCGGAGCAGCCAAGTCGTTGCCCTCACATGCGATGTAATGTAGTGCTGCTGGAATACTTGGGATCCGCATGTACTCCCTGGGAATGCTGCAGTGACTGCCCAGCACCCTGGACACTGAAGGCAAGAGGAGAGGCTCAGGAGCTGTGTGTAGGGATGGAGTAGAAAAAGGTTCTGAGCAGTTCTGGGGCTGGCACTGATGCTTGTTGTGCCTTAGGCTGTGTTTTATGTTGTGTTTTTTCCTGGCTACGTTACCTCCCTCCTTTTCACTCCTGTGAATTCCTGCTATTTCATACTCCTCCAAGGGGCGATCATTCATCAGATTATTTGCCTTTAAAAGAGCTGTTTCATTCCTCTAATTTATATCACTTCCATGCCCCTGCGAACCTCTCACCAAGGCCTGAGCACAAGCCAAAAACCCGGCCCATAAGGATGTGGGTGCCAGGGGTCGGGGCTGAGCTGGAGCCCAGCACCAGCAGCTGCCCCATGCCTGATTTTGGGTCTGAAAATTCTAAATGGAAAGATTCTGGGAAGAAATCCTAGTGGAAGGTGTCCCTGCCCATAGCAGGGTTTGGAACCGGATGAGGTTTAAGGTCCCTTCCAACACAAGCCAGGCTGGGATCCTGTGATGATCCCCAATGACAGGGGCATCACAGCCTGCTCAGGACCCGCTCCAGTGTTTTGATTAAAACACCTCCAAAAAACAATTGCATAAATATGCTTGTCACTTTAAAAACATTTATTTTATCTGTGTTGAGCCAATGTTGGCACATCTTCAGCTGGATTTGCTTAACAAACCTAATCGGCCCCATTTGGCAAGGCTCCTGATGCTCCAGAGGCTTGTTCAAGGTAACCCCCCTTCCTCTTTAACAGGGAGCACAGCCCACATCAGAGCACTGCCACAGTGATGGGCTTTGCTGGCGCTGGGGTGAAGGAGAGGGCTGTCCTGAGTGCACTGATTGTGGAGTGCTGGGGTAAGGTTTGCAGGGGTCTCGGGGAGCAGCAGCGGTCCTTGCTGCCTTATGGCCGTGCGGGGATGCTGCAGCCTCCTTGGTGACCTTGCTGACCCTGGGTGCCCGGTACATCCCGTGATCAGTGTTTGGCTCCCTCAGCTTCCTGCCTTACAAAAATCAAAGCACCGAGCAGGGCAATTTGTCTTCTTCTCTGGTGTAGTCTTTAAAACAAAAATGTTACCCTTGGCCTCTGGACTTCATCATTACAGATGCGATTTGATAACCTATACTTGAAAACTGCGGCTCTTGGCTCAGGAGGCAGAGATGGCTTTTCCAGGCTTGTGTGAGAGGATAAACTGCTTGGTTGCAGACAGGGCTTAGGTTTGAGCTCATCCACAGCTGTTATAACTCCTGTTGGTGCTCAGACCAAGCACAAACCCTCTGGCTGCCAAATCCTCCCCCAAGCGTGCAAGAAGAGCAAAGGAGACGCAGTAAATGCAAAGCCCTGCTCTGTCTGTAGAGCTGTATTTCAGTAGAGAGCTGTGGGTTTGAGTCCCTTTTTGCCCTGAGCAGGGCTCTCTGCCTCACATGGCACATTGTTTGGGTCCCTTGTTCTGCTGTGGCCAGGGTGTCATGGCATGGGGCCACCTCACTGCACTCAATGTGCCTGCGCCGAGCTTGGCACATGCATCCCTGCCAAACTCCGGGATTAAGCAGAGATAATTTGGCCTCTGTGGGCTGTGTTTTGGGAAAAGCAGGGCAAGCTGCCAGGGCGAAACCTGCTCCCATCAACTCGTGCCTGACACGCGGCTCTCCGTGCTGCCCGCATGGTGAAGTTTGAGGATGCATCACTGGAGCAGCAATAGCTGGGATGCAGCACAAGGTTCCCAGGACATCCATCTGGGCATGTGGATTGTGTTAGGAAAGCTGGAGCTGTGGTCCCCTCTAATGCCCTGGGTCACTGTGCTGGTGGGTTTAGGTAACCTTCCTGCTCTAGTGGAAGGTGTCCTTGCCCATGGCAGAGGGTTGGAACTGGATGAGCCTTAAGGTCCCTTCAACCCGAACCAGTCTGGGATTCCATAGCCCAATGAAAGGCAGCAGGATGTCTGGATCCCCATCACGGCTCCCAGGCAGATGCACCCCGGCTCTGTGCTGGTTGTGCTCCAGCTGCAGGGATCTCAGCCACCAGCTGGAGCAGGATCAGGTTCTCCTGCTGCATGTTAAAATGTCCCGAGCAGGGTGAGGCCGCGGGTGCCAGCTACAGAACTTGTTTGTGGTCCACAACTGCTGTTCGCTCACCTTGAGCTTGGCAGCTTCCCCATCTGTCCCCACTGATGCAAAATGTCTTCCTTGTGCTGTTATTCAGGTGAAATTGTTTTTCTCCCAAGCCTGGCAGGGATCTGATGTGACTGAAGAGTGATTTTGCATGGGCTACAACAGCAGCGCCCCATTTGTTGTGAAATGTGCTGGAGGTTGTTAGTAGGGAAAAATAAACCTGGAAATTGAACAACCTGCTCTAGTGCGAGGTGTCCCTGCTCGTGGCAGGGCTTGGAGCTGGAGGATCTTTAAGGTCCCTTCCAACCCAAACCAGGCTGGGATGCTGTGATTTCCGAAAGATACCCAGTTTATATAGGACCACAAGGAACTCGCCTGCTGCTGGTAGTCCGAGCATGTTCTCAAGGAAATGAATCGGCTGTCAGAAATAGCAAATTTTGGCAGCATATATATAAATACATATATAAAGAATGCATACAACAAATATATGCTAATAAAAAGAATAGATAGAAACTGACAGTTGTTTTCAAATGAGGAGAGATAACATTGTCCTGAAACACATTTCCATCGTCTTCTCCTTCAGTTATTGGTGAGCTGTGCGCCTGAAACAACTGAATCCAGAAAAACTGTGCCTGGGAGGGGGAGCACCGAACCTGACGGCAGAGCTTTGGGATGTGCTGAGACTTTCTGCGCTTGGTACGCTTTGAAGGGATGACAGAAATAGTTCAGCCGTAATGGCTGGGTGAGGAAGGATGTGGCACAGAGCATCCTGGCCAGATGTGCCACAAGAGCACAGCTGGAACTTGGACTGAGTTTGGCATGAAATGAGAGAGGAGCTGACGCACCGCAGGGTTAGTTAATGTACATGTGAAGGTAACAGAAATAGATCAGTGCTTTGTGTGCCTGTGCATGCCCTTCCCTGACACCAGCAGGATGCCTCTCCCTTTGCCTGCTGCTGCCTGCTGAGGAGCCGGGGCCCCACTCTGAGTTTGAGGCGTTTCAAAATTGTTGTAATTTTTAATGTTTTACTCTTTATAATTTAATTTTTTAAATATTTTTTATAACTCTTAGAATTTTAAAGATTTTTCTTATGTTTTTTCCTCTTTTTTCCTTTTCCTTTTTCCATTTTTCTATTTTCCTTTGTTATTTTTTCCTTTTTTCTTTTTTCCTTTTTTCTTTAAATTTCTTTTGCCTTTTTGCCTTTTTAAATTTCTTTTCTTTTTACTTTTTTCTTTTCTTTTCCCTTTTTTCTTTTTCTTTTTCCTTTTTCTTTTTTCTGTTTCCTTTTTTTTTTTAATTCCTTTTGTCTTTTTCCTTTTTTTCCTTTCACTTTATTTTGTCTTTCTTTCTTTCTTTCAATTTTTATTATTACTTGCAGTTCCTCCTGCAGGAATCATGCTCTGCATCAGGTCCGATCGCTGCTGCAAGAGCTGAGCCTGGAGCTGTAGGTGCATCGCTTGCTGCTGATGCTTTGCTTTTAAAAAGCCAAACCCAAAGGCACCGTATAAAAGACCTCCAGGATTACAAGTTAAAGGGAAGGAAGGAGAGAGGAAAGGCATAAAGGCTGATTCAGAGCATGGGTTGATCCCACCAGTTTTCACCTCTCCCTTTCCCAGCCCTGATCACTGCTCTTCATCTGCAGCCGTGAGGCTGCACTGGAGTTGCTTCTCCTCCGCCTGGTCTGGAGGAGCATCTCCCACCTCCTATGGGGAAGCAGTGGGTGAGGATCTGGGACATTGCAATGCTCCAGCAGCTGGAACTGTGTCCCAGGCCCCTCTACTCAGCATCACTTCCTTTCAATCCCTTATCTACCAAGATAAACTGTGCAGGAGCAGCCGCCCGCACCCCAGAGCCCAGGACTCACTCTGCTGCTCTGCTCTTGGCCCATGGCTGGTCTCTCTGCACCTCAGCGGCTCCATGAGTGAACCCAAAGGCTTTAGGGTGTGCTGAGAGATGTTCCGCACAAGTGCTGGAGGGAAAGCTGCTGGGGATTGCTGCGGATTAGATGTGCACATAAATGTCTCTGTTGCGTTCTTCTAGAGAAAGAGCTAACACAGAATTTACGGCTTTTGGAAGGCTGATTTTCTGAGCACACAACAGAGAAGCTGATGTTAATGGAAGTGTCTGGACACTCTCTGGTATCATAGCTCAGGGCTGCAGCCCAGCTCCAGGCTCCCGTCCATCGCAGGGAATGTTTTCTCCAAGCAGAGCTGCTGAAGCAAACAGGATTAGTGCAGGCTGCTGGGATTTATTGTGTTTTCTAGGGCCCAGGTTTGACCCTCAGGGCTCAGGCTCTGTTTAGTATTTGCAGCTTCTGTTGTGGAGCAGCTGTGCTGCAGCTCTTGTAGATGCTGCAGCATCAGTGAGGCTTTGGAAGGTGGAGTGGAACCAACTGGAGCTGGGGCTGCTGCTCAGCATTTGCGATCAATGTCTTGTGGTCCTGACAGCATGAAGCACAGAAACTGGCTCTGAAATGCCTGAAGAGTTCTGCTTTCCTGCAAGCCATTAATTCCGATCAGCCAGATTCCAAAGTACATCCACTGGCAGCACAACGTGTCATGTTGCGGTGGACAAGGAGATGAGGATGGCTTCACATCAGTTGAAGGCGTTGTATATGTGTGATTTGGTAAATGTGAGCTGAGAAAAGAAGGCCAGAGGCATCTCAAGGTGTGTTAACATGGCCAGGATGGAGGCAGGAAGTGTCTGGATGCAACTAAAACCTTCCTCCCCATGTGAGGCAGTGGCATAGGCTGCCCAGAGGTGACGCGCAGTCTCCAGCCTTGGAGGATGTCAAGACCAGACTGGACAAGGTCCTGAGCATCTCAGGGCACCCCACTATGAATGGGTGATGGGGTTGGAGATGTCCTGAGGACTCTTCCAGTGGAAAACATCCCATAAGTCTCGGATTTTATTTCTCCCTGAATGTATAAATCAAATGTTTCAAATCAATCCCCAATTCTTGGTACCCCAAGTCATCTTCTGAAGTGATTTATAGACTTCCTTCTGAGGAGATGGTTCAGACTGGAGATGGAACAGCTGATTCACGTAAAAAACCAGAAAAATGAATGCTCATGACATTCCTCCTCCAATAAAAGTCCGAGTTGTTTTGAAGGTTTCCCTCTGTGCAATACAACCACAGAGAGAAGAGACATGTGTTAACAAAGGCATTTTGGTTTTTAATCCGGAAAACTTGTGTACATGGAAAATCCTGCTCCCAAAGGGGTCAGTGGCTCTTCTCACTGCTCTGTAGTAAAGCAAGGAGATCAATCTCTGTCTCAGCCCCAGGTCTGAGTGCTGCAGAGCAGGATCCAGCTGACTTCATCATTGGCTGGGGATGCTCTCCTCAGCTGGGGGGCATCTCACTGCGGATGCTGGTGTGATTAAGAGGGGAGTTCATGCTCCAGAGGGGGACACAGGCATGGGCTTTAGCCACGACACCAGGTTGGACACAGGGGCTGCAAGCAACCTGCTCTAGTGGAAGGTTCCAACCCCATGGCAGGGGTTGGAACTGGATGAGCTTTAAGCTCCCTTCCAACACAAACCATTCCATGGTTCTATGATTCTATGATTAAATGGTTAAAATATTACCCTTTGAAGGAGGAGGGTCTGGCCATGGTGGGAACTCTTTGCTGTGAGACCTTAGTGGTACCCCACAGTGTATTTCAACCCAGTTCAGGATGCTTTGAAACTCTGGCCCTTGTTTTGATCTCTGAACAGCATTCCCTCTAAACGGGTTGGAGTTTTCAACCTGTGTTTTTCCTCTCCTCTGTGTAAAACACAGTCAGTGATGTCTAGCTGGCCCTGCTAACACCCAGCATCCCCCATGCTCCTTGTTTCCCTCATTGCTGCTCCACAGGGACAGCTTGCCCATTGCATGTATTTGAATTAAATGAGAAAATTAAAGTGTGTCTTTAAAAACAAAAATGCAAGCTTGTGTCTGAGGCTTTGAGGGCAAAAGGCCCCTGGAGCCCTGAACACTTACATGGCCCTGGTGAGCATTGGCAGCCCTGCTCAGTGCTTTTGGCAGGGGCTGCATTAGAGGCTGGGGACGATGAAATATGAGGGTCCTGCCCACGTCCTGGCCACTTGTGCAATCTCACGAGTTCCCACTTGAAGTTTATGGCTCTTCATGGCTTGTCTCAACAGGAACAACATTGCGCTCAGATTTATCATGTGTTTAAACAAGTGTTCGTGCCGATAGCGCTTGGAGACGTCGTTTAGGTTTAATTGTAGATAATGTGCTCCAGCCGCACCGCCCAAGTTGCAGAAGGCAAAGGAAGGGACTGGGAGAATGAACTGGACTCTATGGAAGAAAATCAGGTTTGAGATCATCTAAAGAACCTGAGGGTGCACAAATCCATGGAGCGCAATGAGCTGTGTCCCAAGGGAGCTGGTGGGTGAAGTGGCTAAGCCACTATCCAAGCCTCTTGTTCAAAGCGGTTTACTGGAAGAACTTTGCAATATCTTTCTGGCACATTCAGCTTTAATCTGATGTTTGAACCCAAGTAAATGGCTGTGAATGGAAAATTCGCTGGAAAATCTGTGCCTTACAGAGGAAAAACTGGCACAAACCCTTCAAACTGACTTTATTAAATAAACTGAATAATCTTAAATAAACTGAAATGAACCAGGAGGCGTTTTAACACACTGCTAGTGCTTCTGGCAAGTAAACACACACCTTCCCTTGATGCAGGTCCTGGATCTTGAGCTCCTTCCTGCCCTTTTCCAGGTGGAGCAAGGGCATGGGTTCAGAGTCTGGGACACACAGAAGTGTTTGGCACAAGGATGTTTCAGACACTGGAGATGTCTTCTCTTCCAGAGACTCCCTGGTTGGTGCTGATTCACATGCATGGAGAGATGGTGCTGGGACCCCACTGTGAGCATCACCGTGATCCCAGGCTGCATCCTTGGTTTTTGCCCCGCTGGCCCCGGCATCCGAGCTGCCAACGCGCTGGGGAGACGCATCAGCTTCTGGGGTCTGAGACCCACCACCACCTCCTCACACACTCCGTGACACGCTTAAGGCCACAGCAGCGCTGCCGACCACGGGGTCTTCTGGATTTCTGGGAGCTGAGGCTGTGATCTATTGCATATCTTGGCAGGATATGTAGGAAAACATAACCTGGCTTGCTCCCAGTGTGAAAAACGGGGATTTTCTTTCCTTTTAAACAACTTTCTTTCCTGCTTTCCATCACCACTACTATACACAGATCCCGCTGAACCAAATGCTCCGTTGTTGATTTATAACGACAACCAATCTACTGGTGCTTAAAAATAAGTTGAATCTCACCAGAACACAGCTGTGGAATATCTTTCAAACCATTCCCATGTCAACAGACTCTTCGTGTCCCCTCCTCTATCCTGCATCTTGTACAATTAGAAACGACAACCTTCCAGCCTGGAAAGAAGAAATAAACTCTAACGGACATCTCAAGTTACTGAGTTTTAGACTATTTCTTAGGGGTTTGAGGTTGAAAGGCAAAAGGGGTGCTTCTGTGAGATGCTGCTGGAGTCCAAAATTGATGTGAGCATTCACCTGATGGTTTTTCAGCCTCTCTGTTGGGGGAGGACAGATATCTGCCAATGTGCCGTTTTCATGGGGCTGAAGGATCTTGAAGGATAGTCTTACCCTTACAGAATTGCCCTTTGTCAATCCACAAGGACTATGATCCCAGTGCAAGCACAGTGACAGACTCAGATCTGAGATGGCTTCAGTGTCATGAGGTAAGGTGGAGAGGAAAAGGGAGTAAATTGATTTGGAAATGCCAGTGTAGCTGCATCATCTGGTAGGGATTGATTGATCGATCTATTTATTTATCCACCTATTTATTGAGTTTCTATCCATCCCTTACATGATCCAGGCTCAAGTTTGGTTCATCAGATATTCTGCTTTGGCCAGGAGCTGAGGAAAACACAGACCTACAGATGGGTGGCTGGAAGATGCAGAGCAGGCCTGATCTTCACCAGATGCTGTTATTAGCGTCTTGGTGCTGATGGAGTCTGAGCTCATCATCTTGGATGCATTCAAAGCACTGGGTGCATGTGCTAATAGGTGCCCTGTGTATTCATCTGCCAAATTCTCCCTCTGCCGTTGTCTCCCTCCAGCTCCTGTGTCTCTGGTGAAGCTCTCAGACTGCTGGTCCTGTGCTCCTGGGATTCTGGAGACGGTTCTTGATCCATTTTCCCCTTTCTCTGGGCCTCCCGGGCCACAAAGACATGGCATTCTACCAGCCAGCTCCCTTGAGCCGGGTCTGACCTTGCACACTGGGTATAGCTTTAAGATCTCTGAAGGAAAGCATGAGTGCGCTTCTTGTTTCTTTCTGGCTCAAAAAGGTGTCGCAATGCTCCGTGCCCTGGTTTCTGGGGAGCTTCCAGCCTTGTGACCTGCCAGCCCTGGCTCTATGCCGGCTGCTGCGCTGAGCTACGCAAGGTGTCCGTGTGGATGGGGCACTCACCAGTGAGGTTACTTACACCATAATGAAGTTTTAGCCCCCTTTGTTGCGTTATGAGCTTGATATTGGTGGCACAGACTCCTGCAACCTTTGAATCTGAAGATGTAGCAGCTTTGGCTTATTTTGCTGCATCTTAACCCAAGCACCATTGCTCTGATTTCTGGGTAATTTACTCATTTTAAGAATTACTAACAGCTTTCCACAGCACTGCAGCTTCAGCTCCCATTCCCACCCCACTTCCCTGCCAAATCCCATCACTGTGCTTGCTATGTCCAGGGTTTGCATTGGGAGCTTGAAGTTACCTCCCTTGAGATGTTGGTTCTGCATTTCCCTGTGACTGGTGTAGGAGATGCCGGTAGTGCCCCTGGCTGATGGAGATGCCATGAAATGGTGGCACATTTAACAGGGCTGCTCCTTGCAGATTGAGCAAAATGGGAAATCATAGTCTAAAAAGGTCCATTTTTAAGAGAAAGCAAGGAATGTCACACAGGGAGAAGGTGGGGTGCGATGATCCGAATGGAAAATTCTGAGCTGCTCTACCATGGTTGGTATTTATGAACTACAGGAGAGAGCTCCTGTTTGCTCGTAGGTGGGGGATGTTTGCTGTCATGGCAACTGCTAAGTGCTAAATAATCAATACTTGTGCATGAGAATAAAGGCATAGACACGTGTGGCAACTGGCTCCTGCCCGAGCTCACTTTTGAGGTTTAAGTGCTATTGTGCAAGCAGATAAATGAAACTGCACAGAAACAAATGCACAGCATCAGGGTCGCAGGGTGTTAGAATGATTTTTGTTCAGCCTGGAGGGAGAAGGCGCCAGGGAGACCCTAGAGCAGCTCCAGAGCCTCAAGGGGCTGCAGGAAACCTGGAGAGGGTGATTCTATGATGTTGTTAAATCCATGTGTATGTCCGTGTCTGTGGAAGCTGCATGAATTGATGTTAAGTTGATCTCTTCACAGAGCTCTTTTAGGTGCTTTAAATTCCGAATGTACCCCCAAAGCGCCTGTAGCTTCAGATGTGACCACAAACAGTGGTGTCCTGTGACATAGCTCATGCTCTCGAATTTTCATGACAGCTTAGAATCATAGAATCCCAGCCTGGTTTGTGTTGAAGGGACCTTAAAGCTCATCCAGCTCCAACCCCTGCCACAGGCAGGGACACCTTCCACTGGAGCAGCTTGCTCCCAGCCCCTGAGTCCAGCCTGGCCTTCAACACTGCCAAGGATGTTCAGCTTATGAACAGCAAGTGAACCTGGTGGAGATGCTGTGTGTGCTGGTACCCAGGGTCTGCCTGCAATGCCTGTGCGCACTTGGGGGGCTCATTTTTGACACGGTCAAGTTCTGAAGCAGCCTCAGATCTCAGAGGAAAAAAAAAAAATACTATTTCCTAAAAATTTTTGCCAAAAAAAAGCATAAAATGGTGTTAAATTCTGTTACTTGTTTTGGGTATAAGAAGGAGAGGTGAACAGTCAGCACACCTGACATTGCTACACCCCCCCAGTGCACTGAACATCTTTGGTTGTCCCAGGTTCCGCATGGCAGTCCCTGTGCTCCCGCAGGAATGACCTCTCTCCTCTTTTACTTGCCTGATTTAACAGGAATGTTACATAGGAGCCACCCCCCTGAAGCTCTTCCCTGAGGAGCTGCCTGCAGTGGGTAGCAGGGCCGAGGGCTCCCTGCCTGGACAGGTCTGGAAGTATCCCCATGGGAAGAGGCCCAGCGATGATGCTGGAGATTCCTGCGGGCTTGTGCTTCTTAAAAGGGAGGGTGATCCCAAGGAAACATTCCTCCACCCTTTCTGCCACGGGAGTCCTCCATCCAGTTAATCGCTGCTGGGCTCGATGACCCTTTTGTGTCTGCCGCTTTGCAGGACCATGTGAGCAGCACAGGTCAAGCTGCCCCTTGGTACTATAAATGTTAAGAGATTTTTATGTCTTTATATCTTTATATCTTTCTTTATGTCTTTATATCTTTAGTATATGGAAACAACCAAGCGTTGTGTCAGCTGTGTCTTCAGGAATTCTCACTGGAGCATCCAAGGTGACGTCCAGGCTTCTTCCCACAAGGATCATGGCTCCAGGAGGCATTCAGCTGGGGTGATGTGCATCACTGCTGCTTACAGCGAAAGGGAGCTTCATCCAATTGTGCTTGGGCAGTGGCTCCCCTTGCTTTCAGTATTGATTAACCATCTCATCTCAAACCCCGTGGCCTGTCTCACCAGCATGACCCTGTTGCTCTCCTCCCCTCCTGCCCATCGCTGTGGAGCTGTATTTTGGACACAGAGGAATGTTCTGCTGAAATGGGCATTTTGGGGACTGCAGGCCCGGCTCGAGCTGGGGGGGCTTGGTCTGCATCAGTCAACATCGTCCAGGAATGTAAGTGATCTGCTTAGACATTCTCTCTCTTAATGTTATGTTACTTGCTTAAGACACAGCACCGCATTCAAGTCACGAGGGAAAGCAGTATCAAGCCATTATTAATTATATATATATCAAATGTACAATATATAAGTATAATATTCTACATACAATATAATGTATAATATTGTATTATATGTTGTTACTTTAGATACTATATATATTTCTATTCTATGATCCTACATATAATTATATGTATTATATAGTAAGTATATGTGAAATATATTCTATATCACACATATTCATGTTCAGGGGCACTGATTGTTGGCCATGGCATTGGATGTGCTGCTGCTGTTGTGTTTGCACCAGCAGGATCACGCGCAGGATGAAAATGAGCTAAATGATGAGATGAGGTATCTGGATCCAGTTACTGCTCCTGCTGATGCTGCCTCAGGGCTGCAGCGTCGCATTGCAAATACAAGGAAGGAGATGGGGTGGTGTCAGCACACACATCTCATAGCAGAAGGGCTGCCAAATCACGTGCTTACAGCCAGGCTTGTTTTCAGCAGCCCAGGACCGCGCTGTGCTAAATCCATTGCTGTTTCTGCACTTGGTTTCTTAGCAGAAGCCATGGCAAGCAAGTGAAGGGAGAAGTGAGCCTTACCTTGGGCCTTTGCGGTGCTCTTCTGTCCTTCCCGGAGGAATTCAGCCTCTGTGAATGCCTGAAGGTGCAATATATCCTGACCTAATTGCAGCATACACTCCAACGTGCTCCGATTATGGAGAAAGTGAGAAATCCTCATTGTTTGTAGAAGGAACAGTAAGGAAGACTCCATTAATTCATCGAACTGATTGGTATTGGAGGTAGATCTGGAAGTGTGACACAGCTGTGAAATAAGCAGATTTTCTGATTATACGTGTGGGTTTGGTTTGGTTTTTGTGGGTTTGGGTTTTTGGGCTTTTTTCTCTTCTTCTTTAGGATGTGCTCATCCTTTCTCCTATGAAATGAGTTGGCAGCTGAATGCTGCAGCCTCTTGAGGTGTTCTGACACCCAGAGCCAGCTCCTAATGATCTGGCACCTCGGAGCTGCAGCCAGACAATGCTCCTTCCAGGTACTCTCAGGTTTCAGTTCTGATATTCAGACCCTTGAGCTGTCTTGTTCCCTGGGTGGCTTTGAGTCTGTGGGACCTTGTGAAAGGGAGAAACCCTCCACTGCAGCTCTCAATAGACACTCGAGTGAAAAGAGGCAGAACATTGTTCACACTGCATGAGAAAGGAAAAGGGGAAAAGCGGGACTAGACTGGGGAGGAAATGTTCACTCCTTAGCTCAGTGTGACCATGCAGGGACCAAACACTGTGACTGTGAATCAGACTGCGCATCACAGGGCTGCTCTGCCTTGGAAAGCAGAGCCCCAGACTGGTTTGGGTTGGAAGGGACCTTAAAGCTCCTCCAGCTCCAACCCCTGCCATGGGCAGGGACACCTTCCACTAGAGCAGCTTGCTCCAAGCCCCTGTGTCCAACCTGGCCTTGAGCACTGCCAGGGATGGGGCAGCCACAGCTTCTCTGGGCACCCTGGGCCAGCGCCTCAGCACCCGCACAGGGAACAGCTTCTGCCTAAGATCCAAATCCTCGTTACTTGCACCCTGCACGTGGTCATTAAGTGACATCAGAAAATGCAACTTAAAAACCCTGTAAACGGTGAGTGATGTACAAATAAAATCTCTGCTGACTCAGCCTCCGCCTTTGTGGGTTCCCCTCTGCCTTTGGAGGGGGAGGATTCGTTACTGACCGGTGAGCAGCAGAGATATTCTGAAGGAGATAAAAAATCCTTATTCAAAACTTCCCAAAAAGGGAATAAATCCTTGCTCCTGTGCTTAATTTATGGTGCTCAATGCGTTTTCTGGGAAATCCGAGGTACATCCGCTGTGGCTCAGGCTACAACAGCCTGGTGTCAGTGCCAGAGCGAGGAAGAGGCTTCCAAGAGGACCAGCGTGTTGCAATAGGGTGTATGGTATTCCAGAAAATAGGAACTGCTATTGAAGTCATACCTTAAACTGCAATAAGGTTGCACAGAGTGAGTCCTACACAGCTAATCCTGATTTGTGGTTCCTTGGGGATCAGACCATCAGCTTTCCCCCCTGAACCTTGGGGGTTCAGGGCCAGAGGAGATCGGCCTTGAGAAGAGAACCACACAGGAAGGTTCCACACAGGAAACCGGTGCTTATGGCCAAGCCTTGTCCCCCTTGCCCCTGCTGAGCCTGTACATGAGCCTGCACCAGCCTTGGCAATCCCAAGAGATCCTGAATGCCTTCAATACACAGACTGTGTTGCAAAACCCAAGCTCAGCAGCTAGCAGAACACCCCATACGGCTTGTTCCCACCCACAGAAGACCATCTCCAGTAGGTTGTGTGGAAACTTAAGGAATGAGCAGTTCAATTAAAAGGTGGAAGCTGTCACCTGCTGGCACGTTCTGTAGTGGTCCCATGGGACAGACACACAAGGATCCTTTCCAGGGTCTCACTTGCCAAAAGACATTTGGGGATAGACTGTTGATGGAGGAGAAATAGGGAGTTATGGAGTGACCCAGCCTCTCCCTGACAGGTTAAAATGGGCTGAGGGGGAGGCTTATGGGTAGCTTAATATCTCAGTAGCTTTCATCTGCGTTTCTCTCATGCCTATGAAAGGCTTAAGTAATAAATCATGCATTTTCCAGCACCTACGTTACACCCAGAGAAGCTTCTCACATGGAGGGACTTGATGTCAATTGAATTTGGGGTGCACGATGCTTTACACACAGGTTTAAAAGCGACTCCTTCACCCTGCAAGAGCTGTGAGTTGTGGACAAAGCCAGAGCAGGGTTCAGGACCCCTTCTCAGCACTCATGCCCCGTACTCTCAGCAACCCTGTGATAATATCATGCCATAAATGGCTCTGGAACTTCTCTGGGGTGAAGGTCTGATACAAAACTATGCTGTTGTACTGATTTTGTTAGTATTATAATGGCCATTGGTGTCATTTGTCCCATTCCTGCTGTGCTCCCAGGGCTGTTCCCTGCCTTCCCAGAGCCTGCTGGGCAGAGGCTGTGGGCCTGGGGGCCCCCACAGCGATGTGCTTGGCTGCTCCTGCTCATCCATGCGTTACCCACCATGAAAAGTTGGCAACAGCCATGCTCTTGCTCAAGGGTAGTTGTGGCCATCGTCGTTCCTCGCTATTTCCCTGTAGGCAGCCCTAACACTCAGCTTTAACCTTTGTCTTTCTGCTCTGTTCCCACTGCTCCCGAATCTCCGCAATCCCTCACGTCTTTATCAGTGCCCTGCGCAGCCCTGTCACTGCAGGTAGGACCCTGCATGGGAAGGGAACGTCTTCCAAACCCCGGCCAGGGTCTCTGCTTCTCCTGTGTGTTTTGCAGGGAATAATGGCCAGTGCCTGAAGGGGTGCCTCAGCGTCAGCAGGAGGAAGCAAAGAGCCCTCCATTTGCACCACATAGAGCCAGGAC
The DNA here is from genome assembly GCA_039720435.1 of Amazona ochrocephala. Classification (NCBI taxonomy): domain Eukaryota; kingdom Metazoa; phylum Chordata; class Aves; order Psittaciformes; family Psittacidae; genus Amazona; species Amazona ochrocephala. The sequence continues at coordinate 23,864,151 of CM077887.1, forward strand.
AGGCTATCCAAATTCCATTAAGCTCTGAAACAGCAGAACTTGTGCCTGGTCGCAGGAACAGGAGAAGCTGGCTCGTTATAAGTGTAAAATCTATAGCCAAAAGGAAAAGAACTCCTCAAATCCTCCAAGCACAACACCGAGCTTTCTCAGTGGAGGAAGAAAGAAGCGGGGATGGAAAGAGGAAGCAGTGCTTCTGCCTGCAGCAGATGCCCTTGATGCTGTCCAGCTGTGCTGCTCATGGAGCCCTCTGTCCCTCCCTTGCTTTTGACAAGCCCTTCCCAAGCTGGAGTGTGCTGCTGGCTATCATCTGTGTAAAAGAAATGTGGTGGTGTTTGGGCTCTGAGTCTCCGGCTGTGCTCAGCCACCTCCCCAGGGCTTTTGGGCACCTTTTACCCGGCCTCAGGTGTTAGCTGAAGAAGCTGGAGTAGACGGAGGAAAGTGAATTAGACCTCATGGAACTTGTTGAGATCCCCTTCAGTGAAATCTGACGCTGCTGCTGTTAGGATTTACCATACTACTTCAGTCTTTTTCAGTTCTGGATTTAGAATGCCAGGATCCCAGCCTGGTTTGGGTTGGAAGGGAGCTTAAAGCTCCTCCAGCTCCAACCCCTGCCATGGGCAGGGACACCTTCCACTGGAGCAGCTTGCTCCAAGCCCCTGGGTCCAACCTGGCCTTGAGCACTGCCAGGGATGGGGCAGCCACAGCTTCTCTGGGCACCCTGTGCCAGCGCCTCAGCACCCTCACAGGGAACAGCTTCTGCCTAAGAGCTCATCTCAGTCTCCCTCTGGCAGGTTAAAGCCATTCCCCTTGTTCTGTCCCTCCAGGCCCTTGTCAGAGCAAGCCCTTGTAAATTTGCTGATGAAGGGTAAGTGCTTTGAAGTGCTTTGCTCTGATCCCTTTATGGCCGTTCTGGTGAACTTCTTCTCCCTTGACAATTCGCACAGCCCCTGCGCTGCACTTCAGATGCTCCCATCGCTCCCTGCAGTGCTGCCGGGGGCTGCTGCCTCTGCCTCAGTTATTGGGTTTCATTTTCCCTGCAGGCAGCACTGACTGCACTGCTCTTGCTCAATACTGAAATAAAGATCTGAACTTCCAATGTATCCAGGTGTTTTTCCAAGTTCTCTCCCCGTTATTACTTTGTCCCAATGTTTTTTCACCCCCTCTGCCATAAAGCAGCAGCTTTCTAGGAAGGAGAGCCCTTTTAAATGGGAAACAGTGAACCCAAAGCACCAGCGAACCAGACCCATGGGTTTAGAGCTGCTGGGGCATTGCTGGGTGGCATGAAGCTGCTCCTGCCCTCCACTCCCATTGCCAAGCCATGCTCCCTGCCCTGCAGGCAGAGGGAATGCAGGATAGGGATGTGAGGTCCTGCTGCTGCCAGGCACAGGTAACAGATCCCAGGTCACCCCATGTCCCCCTGCTCACCAGCTCATGTGCAGGGGATGTCTGGAGGAGCAAAGCTCTGCTCTGACCTCTGGCGGGTCCCCCATGGGATGGGGATTAAAGATCTCCCCTCTCATTACACAAGCAGCATCCCATGGACCCTGCCAGGCTGCATTGGGAAACGTCTCCAGTGTTCCAGCACAGATCCCCTAGGAGCATTGCCCAAGTCATGTTGTGTCTCAAGGAAAAAGGAAAGAAAGGATTGCTGACAAACAGCTGAATCCAAAACAAACTTCACTAGTGCCCAGCAATGTCCATGAATGACACACAGAGGATGTTATCCCAGCTGCCCTGGGTCTGACCTTGATGACAAGCCTGAACTGCCTCCCATACATCACCTGTACCACCTAAACCACCAGCAGAATAAGCCTCAAAAGCTTCTGGCAGTGGATATAAACACAAATAAAGTTCACTTTCAGAGCAGAGAACTGGGACATGGATGGCTTCAGGTGGGATCTATTGGTGCCTGATCTGCCTGCAGGGATTTTGCTGGATACCTGTGGCTGCTGAATACAGAAAGGGCAGAAAAACAGTGGGAATGCCATATCTGTCATCTCCAGCATCCCCAGCTGTCTGACTGTATACAACAGGTAGTACAATCAGATCCAAACTCTGCACGGATAAACTGAAGTGCTTTGGGAATAAAGCCCTGGCTGCTGTGCTGTGACCTGGTGGTGACAGCGACAGACACGATGGCAAGCCATGGACAAACCTGCTGTGGCACGCTGGATCTTGGCACCCCTGCCCTTGGCACCCCTGCCCTTGGCACGCCAGCCCTTGGCACCCCGGCCCTTGGCACCCCAGCCCTTGGCACCCCTCCCCTTGGCACGCCAGCCCTTGGCACCCCGGCACTTGGCACCCCTGCCCTTGGCACCCCAGCCTTTGGCACACGGTCTCTGGCACTCTCACCGCCCCTTCCTGACGATTGCAGAGGCGCCGGCGGGCTCCAGCCTGAGTAAGGTTATGCCTGGTGCAAAGCCAGGGTGAGCCTCGGGAGAGCTGGTACCGGGAAGGTGGATGGGGAATGTCTGATGGGAGCCTGCACCACGTCACCCCCATCTGTGCTGCTGGGGTGTCAAATCCCAGTGTCGCGCTTGCACAAACCCCTCTTGTTTGGGTGAACAGGAGAGCACAACAGGATGCCATGGCCTGTCTCAATGTGTGCTTTGTCAGTTGGGTTTCCAAGGGCCATGCAGCTCCCACCACAGCTTTGGGGCTGTGTTGGAGCTGTGACAGGCTCCGTTCCCAGACCTGCTCAAGCCTCTGCCAGTGACTGTAAAAAGCTGCCAATCCATCCCATGGTACTGGAATGGGTGGCACAGGGACAGCAAACAGAGCCTGTGCAGGGCTGCACAGTGCCCATGAGAGGTATTGAGGACTCTGAGGCTCTGACAAGGACATAGAGCTGAAATGTGTTCGTATGCAGGGGAAGAGCCTGGATGATTCCAACCAGCCTGCATGCTGCAGCCATGGATGAGTTGGTGTGCTCCAACTGGAGATGGTGAGGTAAAACTAACACATTCATTTTGGTTTCTATGCTAATTGAAGTGATTTATCAATGTTCTGTGTAAAAAGGCGGAAGGGGGGGGGAATTTGGCTGTTTATCAGTAGCACAGAAGCATGTGCATCATCTCCATCACGCCAGCCGTTGGTATGCTGCCCCTCAAAGTGCGCCCTGATTTCACTGGAGCTGCAGCTTTCAGGGCTCACTCCAACACATTTCTATTCACAAGTTACAAAAACCTCCTTTGAACCCAGGTGCTTTTCCAGGGAGGAAAACTTTGCCCATCCTCAGCAGATCCTGGCCATGCCGCGACCTAAACGGGCTACAAGAAACATGGAGAGGGCCTTTGGACAAGTGCCTGTAGGGACAGGACAAGGGGAATGGCTTTAACCTGACAATGCCCGCACTCCAGCGCTAGCCCAGGGCTCTGCTGTGTCTCACCACCCTACAGTGACCCCAACTTCACTTTGCAAGCTGCACAAGGGCAATAAAACACCTGGTTCCTGTAGGCTCAGGACTGCAGCAAATGAGGGGTAAACCCGGTCTCCGCTTCAGGAGGTACATAAGCAACCTGTTTGCTTTTGGGTTTTATGGACCAGAGAGCTTTCTTGGAAATCCTAATGGCTTTATGGCTTTAAAGCTCTGTTCCTGCAGAGCTGGGGATCAGCGGGAACTCCCAGGGCAGCCATAAGGATTGTGCAGCTCCTGGGTTTGGGGGCTCGGTGGGACACTGGTGCTGCCTTTCCCTATATAGCTATCAGGATTGCTGGGAAATCCTGTCTCCATTCCCCCTCCATCCCTCTGCTGCGGCGCGTGGGACAGAGGCCACTTACACAAATGGCTTTTCATTTTGGGAGCTCAGGATCAGCTGGAAGTGCAAGGGATTTCATCTGAGAATTACCTTGCACGGTGTGCTGGGCTGATCCCCAGAGCGTGAGCAGCAGCTCGGGGAGGGGATCCTGCCCCTCTGCTGTGCTCTGGGGAGACCCCCGCTGCAGTCCTGATCCAGCTCTGGGGTAGCAGCACAAGAGGGATGTGGAGCTGTTGGAGTGAGTCCAGAGGAGGCCATGGAGCTGCTGCAAGGGCTGGAGCAGCTCTGCTCTGGAGCCAGGCTGAGAGAGCTGGGCTGGGGCAGCCTGGAGAAGAGAAGGCTCCTGGAGGGGAGACCTGAGAGCAGCTCCAGTGCCTAAAGGGGCTGCAGGAAAGCTGGAGAGGGGCTTTGGCCAAGGGATGTAGGGACAGGACAAGGGAATGGCTTTAACCTGCCAGAGGGGAGACTGAGATGAGCTCTTAGGCAGAAGCTGTTCCCTGTGAGGGTGCTGAGGCGCTGGCACGGGGTGCCCAGAGCAGCTGTGGCTGCCCCATCCCTGGCAGTGCTCAAGGCCAGGTTGGGCACAGGGGCTTGGAGCAAGCTGCTCTGGTGGAAGCTGTCACTGCCCATGGCAGGGGTTGGAGCTGGATGAGCTTTAGTCTCCCTTCCAACCCAAACCAGGCTGGGATCCTGTGGCTCTGTAAATCAAAGATGATCCAGGCCCAGCTGGTTCCATGGCCCTTAGATCAAGTAGGAAATTCAAATTAAAGCTCTCAAGGCAAGGGTACCCATTGGGGTGAGCCAGGGCTGCGGAGGGGGACCCAGACCCGTTCTGGGCCAGCCCCTGCGCCCGGCACAGGCAGTGTCCCTGTGGGTCGTTAACCAGCCCTTCCCGAGCTGCCGCGCAGCTTCCAGCCCCTCGGCCTGGCCTGCTCTGGAGCCGCTCCTGCCGGCGCTGCCGCAGCGAGCGCGGGGCGCTGCGGGCTGGACCCGGCGCGGCGCTGCGGGAGGCGCGATGCGGGAGCGGCTGCAGCCCCGCACGGACCGAGCAGCTCGGCTCGCGTTTGCCTGGCTCTGCGGAGCGGTCCGGACATCAGATCACGCGCAGAGGGTGTAGATGCCATTGGATGTCACGGCCGAACCACCGAAGGCTTTGCACAGAGTCACCTGCTCTGTTTGCCTGCTTTGGGGTGAAGAATACAAAGAAAGAGATGGCTTTTCCTGCCCCGCAGCACCCACTTTGCACTACCCCCAATCAGCTCTGGTTCTCATCCCAGCAGGGTCACTGAGGACACTGGCGGCAGGTCTGCCCTGACACCGTGTCACTGTGCAGCAGAAAGCCCTGGCACAGCAGGACTTCACAGTACCGGTGTCCCTCACTTACCAGCACCGATGTGCTGTCTGCAGGGGGGGGTCCAGCCCCGAGACTGGTGAGGCAAGGTGCTCATGGGGCCATTTCGGAGCAGCATCACTCTGAAATGCGTGCATCTCCTCTGAAAATAGTTCTACATCCAACAGCAATATTGTTTTATTCGAAAAGCAAACCTGCTGACGGAGCAGAGCAGAGGAGAAGGAGCCAGAGCTCTAAAAGCAGGAAGGGCACAACATGATCCTATAATGTGGTTTGAGATGCTTAGTGTGAAAGGGATGTGTGCCTGAGACCGGAGACTAAATAAACCCATCGATAACAGGCCATGATTGTGTAGGCCAGTAAAATATCGGCTGAATTATTAACTTTGACATTGTTACTGTAATCAGACTAATTTATTGACATAGCAGCTCTAATAACTCATTTCCAGCAACTTAGATAATTCTGCTGTGTCAATATGTGTGAGGGGATGGAGCAAACCCCACTGCGGTGGTTCTGTGACTTCAAAGCAAGGGAAAGGATGTGGAGGAGACAAACAGAGCTCGTGTGGCACTTGGCACCCAGAGCCTCGTTGGCTTTGTTTTCCCCAAAATGAATGTGTATGTACTGATCACAGCCATCAGGTTCCTGACCAGCTCACAAATGATGTGTCAAAACCAGGCTGTGGGTGAGAGAGGGGATAAAAACCACACTTTTGGAAGCTGTTCCTGCCCATGGCACGGGTTGGAACTGGAGGAGCTTTAAGGTCCCTTCCAACACAAACCAGGCTGGGATTCTGTGATACTATGAGGCAGCTACTGCAGGGTCTGGCAGGGGGAATGCTCAGGGGCACATCTTGTGGTGCACTGGGGTAGAAAAGGATGGTGCTGCTGGTGGGGAGCTGCAGGGAGGGTGAGGAGGGTGAGGAGGGGCAGCTGGGAGCATGGCCACCAGTGTTTGAATATTGCTGCCCCATTGAATTGCTTATCGTGGGATAAATGCTCCTAAGTGCTTGCCAACTTGTGCCACCCTCATTAAGCCATGCCCCTGTGTTCCCAGCTCTGAGGCTCCGGGCTGCTGGTGCCCTCCTGGAAGCAGGAGCTGTTGCCTCCTGCCAGGCACAGTACAGGAGCAGTGATGCTCAGACCATTGCCTCAAGCAATTAAACCCGGGATCTTGGAAACCAGAATCCTGGTTTCTGAGTCTTACAACACCAGCTGCAGATCCTGGGCTGGATCTTACAAGTGTGTCCATGGCACAGGGACATGGATGGGCCTGGCTGGAGCTGCCCATCTGCAGAGACATGGAGCACCCCGGGTTGACACAAAGCCCATGGAAGGGGGCTTTAGATAGTGTCCATGGAAATGCTTTAGGATACCATATCAGGTGACTGACAGAGCTGAGCTGCAGCCTGGTGATCACCTACATGTGGGTTTCGGATAGAAAACAGTATTAATAGCAAAAAGAGCTTCAATGAAGGACAAAGGGATTTATTATTTCATTAGCAAGCAATGCTTCAAAGTGCCAGTTTCCAAAGCCCCCCATGGCATTGATGTGCTTTTTATGGAAGATGGGCAAATCACCTTCTGCAGCCAGCTTGGACTGCCTCATGGTATTTGTATGCGCTGCACATTGGTGTTGGTGTGGTCACAACACAAACGGTCCCTCTGCCTGCACTGGCTGTGGTTCATCCTCACGCTGGGGCACCTCCTTGCCCCAGGTCAGCTGTGGTGAGGTTCTGTGGGCTGAGGTTTGTTAGAGCAGACCAAGGTCCTGAAAAGATCTGGGATCTGAGGTTGCATCCTGCTCAGGTGGAAGGCGTCCCTGCCCACGGCAGAGGGGTGGGACTGGGTGAGCTTTAAGGGCCCTTCCAACACAAACCAATTTGGGATTCTATGATTCTACGTGGTGTAGTCAAGGGATGAACATTTCACCTGTGTGCTGCCCCTGCAGCTCTGATCCTATCTTTTTCTTTACTTGCATTGAAATGACTCATCCATAACTTGATTCTGAGGGATTTACCAAAATAACTCCTGGGCAAGTGTGTTATCAGATACAGTTTGAAAGATAACCCTGGCATCAGCAAATGGGAGCTTTGTGTGGGGGCACAGACAGATGGACGCTACTGCTGCGGCGTTATCGCTTTGGGAGGAGCTCTTGCCTTAGGTTACGTTGGTCAAGAGTCATCTCATGTCTTTGGCTTCGCTCCTGTGGATTTATATCCCAGACTGGGCAGCAAAATCCAACCTATTGCTGCCCTCGTTCTTCTGAGCCGCCCTGTCAGAAGCTCATTAGTTGGAATAGACTGATATTCATCGCAGACCAAACCCATGTTTTAATTATACAGTAGCAACAAGAGATTTAATAAGAAAGAGAATCAATAAAACTTGGTTTATTGAACTTCCCAAAGGCAACCACAGTATCCCCTTTATTGAATTTCTGATCAGGTTATGAGCCTCGAGAATGGCCACTTTAAAATGAGAACTGCATTTTGCCATCGGGTGAAACCCTGTCATATTGCAGCCTGGCAGAGGCCTCGTGACTTCTGATGGACCGGGTCCTGCAGACCTCCCTGTCTGGTTGCAAGGCATTCCATAAACTCAGGTGAACTTGTCTGGGATTTTGAGCTATGGGATGGTTCCAATCCAAACCATTCCATGATTCTGTGACGCCATTCCATGACTCTATGACATGGGTCTGTACTCTCAGGTGTCTTTGGAGGTTGCTACAAGGCTGTCTGGAAGATGTCTCTGTGTCGCAGCCATGGAAGGAGACGTGCTGTGGTAATGCAGCACTTGTGCTGCTGGGCTTTGTAGAGACTGAATGGGCCTGCAGGCCAATGAACCAGGGGCCGGTGTCTGCCTCAGAGGGCTCAGGAAAGAGCCCGTGTGCAGCAGGAGCCCTGCAGAGGTTCATTTGGTGCTCCTGGGGAAAGCCTTTCACTCCCCATCCTCGGGGCTGGGCACCAGCAGCATCACGTCATCCTTCTGCAGTCACTGAGTATGTGTCCTTGCTTGTCACCTCTGGCAAGAACACCGCAGCCTTGGCACAGGGCAGACGGGACAATCAGTTCTTGGCTTGCATGATGTAAATGTATTGGGGTTTAACCTCCCCAGCTGCTTTATCACTGCTCTGATGGTGACGCTTGGCTGAGCACCCACTGCCGCTGGAGCCAGGCACCAGCCAAGGGAAAAGGACGTTCTTCAGCAAAGAGAGATCATTTTGTTACTATGGTTTGGATAAAACATCATTGAATGTCTCCTGCTGCCATTCCTCACTGGCACAGTGGAAGTAACCAGGCTTCCTCATGAGTGCTGGCTCAGGAGATGACCGATGGCAGGGATGGCCAACAAAGGAACACTCCGGTTGAAGAGAACAGTAACCTGCAGCCTGTCACCTCGTCTCATCTGCCTTTCAAGGGCCTTCAAATAATCAAGAGCAGTAGCATGGAAGGGATGGGAAGGGGGTGAACTGATTATCCTGATACTAAAGCATCTATTTCCAGAGTGTTTTGGCACATCCCATCTCTGTACCTTGGTGGCTCCCCCTCTTCACTAGGTGCAAGTGATAGCACAGATCTAACAGAGAAATGATCAGCTTTTGGAGACCAAAATGGGCAAGGAGGTTGTTTAGTGCGAGGGGCTGGAGAAGGCATGACCAGAGGCTCTCCCTGTGCTGTCTGGGAAAAGCCATGAATTGATGCAGAGGCTCTGTATCCTCTGCTGGCTTTATTCTATGGCTACAGCCACTGTTTTCAGTACACAGCACCCAACATGCAAGGTGAAACCGTCTGGCTTTAGTCTGGAGCCGCTGAACCTTGTCACATTTCATCCTGCTAAATGAGAAGCCCTATGGAGAGTTGGTGCTGCCCTGCCCTGCGACATTTATGTACCATTAAAGTTGTTAATATTGCAAATGCTCCTTTAGTTCTAAACACTTCATGTTGCAGTATTTAAAGGTTCAAGATCTCTCACACCTGAGGTACAGGAGCCAGTTCTACCTTGTGGTGTCTGCATGTTGCAAGAGACAGACTCCAACCTCCCCTTAGTTTTGTCCCAGGATGGGACAAAACCTTGGCCAAATGTGGGCAAAGGGTTCCTAGGCATGTCTTTGTATTCGTCCTTTAAAGCCTGTTCACATCATGAGCCAGCGATTTGCAAATGCATCAGGCAGAATCCAGCTGACTCCAACCTGTCCCATAAACCACGACTTGTTGGGGATTATGTCTTCACACTCTAAAGTCACTCCAAAGCAGGGTGGATGCTTCTTTCCATCTGCCAGCCCAAGAGCTTTGTAAATGCCGAATTTACTTCTCCTAATGGATGGTGTAATAACTGTGGCTCCCCTCAGTGCAAACAGCCTGTGGGCTGAAGGGTGGGCAGGGTTTGTTCAATCAGTGTGTTTACAAGAAGTCATAATAACTGGGGCTTCTTTCCTTTGCCACAATTTATTATCAAAACAAAGTGGCCAAAATATAAATACATTGTCTGTAACAAAATGCATTTCAGCATATTTCACATGGTTTGTGTTCAAAGTGGTTCTTTATGCTCTGCAGTGGATTGAAGTGAGGGCTGGATCTCTGCGCATCCTTCATCAGCACTGGGGCTGCTGAGGCTTCTCCATGCTTGACAGCGACGCCAGCAGGGACAAGCCTGGGAGAACTCAGAGTTGATTCTCCTTTGACTTCATCCTTGAAACATCCAAAATGCTCAGAGAGAAATCACAGCTCAATGGAGCCAGCCAGAGGATTGCCGCTGACTGGGGCCAACCAGAAACGATTGGAGCTGCAGAGTGAGCCGCAAGTCACCGCTCCAAAGTCACACAGCCATAGAACCCCAGCCTGGTTCGTGTTGGACAGGAGCTTAGAGCTCCTCCAGCTCCAACCCCTGCCACGGGCAGGGGCACCTTCCACTGGAGCAGCTTGCTCCAAGCCCCTGTGTCCAACCTGGCCTTGAACACTGCCTGGGATGGGGCAGCCACAGCACCCCTTCCAGTGGTCCTGGGGACTCACTCGCTGCTGCTTCCTGAACCCAGGACAAGCTGTGACCCTTTCCAGCACAACCCCAAGTAGGAGCTCACTGCAGTGCCCAGGCTTCCGATGAGAAAAACCTGCGAGACCATAAAAGTAGGAGCCGGTTAATTTATAACCTGTTGTTCCCAAGTGAAATGGCTGCAGATTAATAATGCACAGAAAGGAGCCGGGGAGCAGCCGGGCATCTCAGAGTAGGAATGTCAGGAACATTAATGCCAGTGAGCTACAGGGAGACTCGTGTCCCATAAATAGTGGTGATCTGCAGGACTCAGCCTGTAAATACCTTTCCGGTCCCATCACCCCTGGAAAAGATCCACCAGACCCAACTTGCTGACCCAAATTGCTTGTGGATTGCAAGCTTCTGTTTAAGAGCCAAGTTTGGGTTATTGCTCACTTGAAAGTCCTTGAGGATTCCTGGGTGCTCGCAGGCAGCTGAGGGATGGCTCCTTCTCCCTTTGGTTGCAGATATCCCTTCCTCCCTCCTTGTGGGAGCTGGGAGGTCTGAACTCATGCCCATATAACGCAGTTGCATCAGCTCTTGCTGCGGTGGGAATCCTCTTGGCCATCCCAAGAAGCTCCTGCTGGGTCCAGGGAGCTTCTTCACCAAGCACCTGAGCATGGAAGAAGCTGCTCCATGAAAGCTGGCTAGGTTTGCCATTGGGATTAGAGGGGAACAAGTGTGTGAGAAATACACTCGTGTGTCTGCACAGTGCAGACAGTAATGCACAGATGTATGAAAGGAAGAGTAATTTGATGTATTCATCATCAGCCAAGGCCAGATCCAGGGTTTGCTGAAGCCCGGCACTGCTGGAGGGAGCTGGGGCATCTCCTGGGCACTGGGGACTTGCGGGATTGAGGGATCACTGCAAGATGGAAGAACACCTCAGTCCTTCCTGGAAAGTGGCCCTGGGTGTGCAGCTCCTGTGGGTAACATCACCGATCCCGACCTTTTCCTGCACTGATGTGATCTAAACTACTCAATTGAATATACAGCATCTCACCTGCGGGCAGGCAGATGCTCCTGCTTCCGACAGGGACCAGCTCAGCCCTACGGCTGCTTTCTCAGTGCCTCTGGTGGCCCAGCACCCACATTCATTTGAACACTGTTTTCTTTGGCCTTTGTCACTGTGTTGGTAACTTGTCACAGCAGTGTGCTGAAAATACCCCTTTGTAGTCACTGCATTTGGTTTCCTGAAGCGTATTGGGGGATCCAGTGGAAGGGGTCCCTGCCTGTGGCAGTGGCTTGGAACTACATGAAATTAAGGCATTTCCAACTCAAACCATTCCATGATTACATGATTCTGTGCCCCCTTGAGCCCAAGCACCAGTTCTGACTCTGCACAGAGATCCAGGACGAGCTGTGAGTGCAGGAAGCATATGGAAAACCACCCCCAGCTTCCGCAGGGCTCACAGGGTACCGCTGGTGGTGGGGCTGCTCTCAGGGTCAGCTGCTCCTCAGGTTAAACTTCATCAAGGGAACCTGAGCCTGTGAAACACTCCTCACATCCCACCAAGGCTCCTGGGGCTCTGGGCAGAGACCGGTGCAGCTGAAACAAGCGCTTGTGCTCAGAGTGGGAGCTTTCTGCTGTCTCTGGGCAACCAGACCTGTTGGCTGCCGTCCTTCCTGTTGTTCATGATAAAATAGATTTGCTTTTCGTGGCTCCATCTCGCTCATGTCACAGCCTTCAGTGCTCTCTTGACTCTGCTTTCTCCCTTTGGCACAGTTTCTTTGTGGTGATCTTGGGTTTTGTTTAACTCAGATCAAATTAACTGGTAAAAGAGAAACCTAAAATTAGATGTTCTGTGGAGCCTCAGCTGAGAGGTGTTTCTGCCACTGTGTGGGGGACTTGGGCTGGAAGCAGAGCTGCAGTGGGGCTGAGCCTGGGTTTCATCGTATCATGGAATGGTTTGGGGACCTTAAAGCTCATCCAGCTCCAACCCCTGCCACGGGCAGGGACACCTTCCATAGAGCAGCTTGCTCCAAGCCCCTGTGTCCAACCTGGCCTTGAGCACTGAACACAGATGGAGCATGCAGTGTGCAGGTCTGCAAAGTGACCACAGCCCAATCACAGCGCTCAGTGCCGCCCTATGGCCCTGCGCAGCTCTTTCAGAGTCTCACAAGAGGTGCTCCATCCCTAATTCGGACTTGGCCTGTTTGGTACCAGGAGGGTCCTTTTTCATGTCAGAGGACCCACAGATGGAGTTATTCATTCTCCCTTCTGGTCCCCACAAGTGGAAGACTTCAGTGGAGCAGCCACTGTTGATGGCCAGCTGCTCACATGTGCTCACTAACAGGTAACAATGAAGTGATGAGGTTTCCAGTTCTGCAGCATCATGTGGGCTGAGAAACTGTAAATGAAGCTGCTGTTGATGCTGTCGGCTGCAGAGCACCCGTTTCAAGGTTTTCATCAGCTGGGCACTGTTGACATTAACTCCTGCACCCGGCGGCTCAGGCTCTGCCCCAGCTGCAGGAGAAGTTTATACCAAAAACAGGTTGCTGCCACGGAGCACCTGCCCATGGGACGCTTCCTTTATTCCCCTTCTTCCAGGAGGATATCCCTGCAGGACAGCAGCCATGAAAAGTTGTAATTGGGAAGATGAGCTTCACTGGGTATCTTCCCTCTGTATTAGCAAGTGGCTGTTTCTCTGGGGTGAGACTCTAAATGGACTCTGAACACAGTGAGCAGTAGGAAAACAAGCAGGACATTAGGAATGAGGCTAAACTGCATATGGTCTTTTGCTGCTTCTCCTCTGGAGGTCATTTAACTTGGCAGAAACACATGGTGATGTTTTATCAGCTCACTGGAGTGGCACATTGAATTCTGTTGTGGTGGGTTGGATTTGCCCATCCTAATGATGGACACTAGTGGAGATGGCACAGATAAGAGCTGACTCGTGCAATGCTGTCAGATCCCACTGGATTCTATCAGCAGCAGTCCCTTGTGAAACACTGGTTATTGGAAAGGCCTGTTACTAAATAATGCTTTACATGACAACACTGAGCTGTGTGATGGGACTGACAGGCTGCAGGGAAGGGATGGGATCCGGAGAGACCTGCACAGACTGGAGAGGTGGGACCTTGTGAACCTGATGGAGTGCAACCAGGCCAAGCGAAAGGTCCTATGCGTGGGTCAGGGCAACCTCCAGGCTGGGGGAGTCTGGACGGAGAAGCCCTGAGGAGAAGGACTCAGCGTGTTGGGTGAGGAGAAGCTCCCCATGACCCGGCTTCAGTGTGCGCTTGAGCCCAGAACCCCCCTGTGCTGGGCTGCACCCCCAGAGCGTGAGCAGCAGCTCAGGGAGGGGATCCTGCCCCTCTGCTGAGTGAAGAGGAGACCTCAGAGCAGCTCCAGTGCCTAAAGGCAGGGGGATGGAGCTACAGGAGTTTGATGTTCCCCTCCACCTGCAGCTCCAGCAGAGCACAAGCTCTTCGATACGGTTATGCCACCACGTCCCTGGTGAGAGCCATCAAGGAAGGAGACTGGTTACTCCACTGAACTTTTATTCTAACGGATACAACACACATGGATTTGGTACACAAACAAGCTTGTTTTTAAGGCAAACAATGATCTCAAAATCCTGTTTCTCTACACCACAGCTCCCATAACACCTCTGGCAGAAGGACAATGTATTACAACCAGCTTTAGAAAGGCATCTTTAAGGAAGTGCAGCAAAAATACACCTTCCCACCCAGACAGTAGATGGAAACAACAGCTTTCGTTGACACTGGAGCTCTTTGAAGTCAGTTTCGAAAGTGCTCTCTCCAGCCACATCCCATGGCTGGCAAATAGTGCTCAAACTCCTCTGTAAACAAATCAAAACCAGGCATTCTCTCCCAATTACTGATAGTTAAAAGTAGCTTTTTCATTATACCACCCCCCCGGGGCCAGGGCTGCCTTTTTGCCATGTAAGTGTCCTTTTTCACTAAAAAAGCATGGAGTAACAACACAAAGTGAACCAAACTGAGACCACCCCTGATGCTGGAGAGAGGACCCCATGTGCTGTTGCTCAGGAGGGTGCCTTCTCTCTGATGACTTCAGGCGATGTTACGGCTGAGCTGCTCTCTCAGTGCCATGTGTGTGATTGACCATGGGCAGGAAACCCAGAGCACTCCTCTTGCTGCTCTAAAGAGCCGCAGAAGGGGTCGACCCACTCTTCCTCACTGAACTTCTCCCACTCAGGATCCCAGATATGCTGAATGCTCTGTGAGCGCTGCTGTTGCTTGCAATGCCTTGCCAAAGAATCGCGGAATCAACCAGGTTGCAAAAGACCTTTAAGATCGTCAAGCCCGCCCGTTGCCCAGCACTGCCAAGTGCCTCTGTGGATTTAGGCTGGCTCTTGGATTAATGCAAGACGTTATTAGCTTGCAGGGCACACTCAAATGCCACCCAGAGAACATCAGACGTGTGTAGATGAGGAATTAGACAAGGCGGTGGCAGAACAAGAACAGTGAGACAGTGTCTCTGCTGCAGAGTCACTTTTATCAACAATGGAAGAGAAGTAAATACAAAGGTTCTGTGCAAGAACTTCCCACCAGATGCAGGATTACTTTTGCCTTTAAGGCCCCTGAATTCGACACTACATGGCACATAGTATATGGAATAAACCAATACGATGTACTTTATGCTATCAGCATCTAATTTCACTCAAGAGTCCATGAAAGAGGAGACATTAGAGGCTGTCATCTGCAAAAGGGTGAAGAAAACGAGATAAAAATGGTGCTCTTTAAAACACGAACTTCAGATGTGACACAAATGGATTGGAACTCAGTTTTCTAACAAAGACCAAAAGTGACTTGGGGAAAGATGTGATTAATGCACCCACGCCACCCCACCTCTTCCAGTCTGCTCCATTTAACAACTTCCAAGCTGCCACAGCTCTCAGATTTAGTTTAGTGTAAGAAAGCAGAAATAAACAATTTTGGGTACTATGGGGGGTACTATTTGGGCCACTTCATAGGTCATGTTAGTTATGAGGACGATTTGAGTGGCACCCCCATTCCTTAAAATTCACGTGATGTTCATTTTATCCCTGGGCGCGTGCATCTCCAAATAACTCAGCTGAAAGCGGTACTTTTGGCTTTGTAAACCTCCACCATGAATCTACAGGAAGAAGAACATGTACTGTCTCTTACAACCTGTTTATCGCTCTCTCCATCTGCTCAGAGTGGGTTTATAGCGTGCTTTGCAAACAGCAATTCTGGCCAAGCCTGGGCAGTTCCCAGGCTCCTATTAAAATAAAGCAATCACAGATTCCCACTCGGGGTCTTCCTCCCGGTGCTTCACCCGCCTCAGCAAATGAGCTCACTTTGGCATCCACGCAGAGTGAGTTTTTATCAGGACAAACCCATGCTACCTTAGTTCTTGACAGAAAATGACGCACCATCACTGGCACGACACAGCCTTTTCAGCTTTAAGCCACTGGAACCCAAATAAAACCTCTTAATTTTGTTTTCTGTTAATTCCTTTCTGTTTTGCCTCTTTCTCCCCTTGTCCCTCCAGAAAAAAAAAGGAGGAAAAAAGGACTCTCTGAAGTAGATTACCTTAGCATTAAAATATATCTAGGAGTGGGTCCCGTTGGTAATTTAATCAGTTGAATCTCTTCCAAGTGTTCCCGACAGAAAACCCATTTCTTTCTACCTTAGTGCAAGAGAATTCCCTCCAAACTCTCTTTCAGGCAGACAAAATGCCATGTTCTGCAGCTCAGTTCTGAGCAACAACAAGAAGAGAATGCAGAAACCAACCCAATTCCTTCCTGTATTGGTGAATTCCTGGCACGTTGGATAAATAAGTGCTTGGCACTGGAGGTCCACTCAGTAACTGCACTTTGAGCTATTCACATGATGCTGATGAGTCACAGACGCCCCAATTCACAGTGAGATTTAAAATGACTCGTTGGCAAAAGCAGCTTCCATGCAAATGGCTGTTCCTTCAGGCCGCTGTCCGTCGGATTTCCTCCGTCAAGGTGATGGACCTCTCCTTGATCTCGTTGTTGGAGCACTTGGAGACAGCGTTGGCTGCTTGGCAGAACTTCTGGAGCAGGATCTTTCGGAGCAGCAGGTAAACCCACGGATCCAGTATCTGGTTGAGGGAAGCCAAACGCACGGCAGTCAGGAAGAAATTGCATTCCTTGTGCAGTTCTGAGCTTTGGGCTTCACTGGAGAATCCCTTGCAGTGCTCGAACGATGTGCGGCTGAAGATCATCTTCAGCATCGTTACCTGAGGAAAGCCAGAGGGAAAAAGAGGTGTCTGTTAAGAGTCTGTGTACCACTGCATGAGATATCCCGGAAGGTAAAATCATAGAATCAATAGAATCCCAGCTTGGTTTGTGTTGGAAGGGGCCTTAAAGCTCACCCAGTCCCAACTCCCTGCCATGTGCAGGGACACCTTCCACTAGAGCAGCTTGCTCCAAGCCCGTGTCCAACCTGGCCTTGAACACTGCCAGGGATGGGGCAGCCACAGCTTCTCCATTCAACCCCCTCCAGTGTCCCACCACCTTCATGGGGAAGAACTTCACCCCAAGATCCCATCTAACTCTTCCCTCTTCCAGTTGGAGCCAGTACTCCTCATCCCATCCATCCACCCCATGCTCAAGGCCCCTCTCCAGGTTTCCTGCAGCCCCTTCAGGCACTGGAGCTGCTCTCAGGTCTCCCCTTCAGGAGCCTTCTCTTCTCCAGGCTGCCCCAGCCCAGCTCTCTCAGCCTGGCTCCAGAGCAGAGCTGCTCCAGCCCTTGCAGCAGCTCCATGGCCTCCTCTGGACTTGCTCCAGCAGCTGCACATCCCTCCTGTGCTGCTGCCCCGGAGCTGGATCAGGACTGAAGATAGAATCCTGTCAATAAACGTTTTTCCACCCTCATCAGAGCACGTGAGCATGGAGAGAGCAGCTGAGTTTGTGTGTGTAAAACGAGTGATAAGCATGGAACCTTTCAGCATCACTCAGCTTTATTTACTGATCTCATGCTAACCAAAGGCAGCACACACTGCTCACTGCCTGAGACACAGACAAAGCTGTGCGTCCAAGAGGCTCGAGATGGCCTTGGCTACAGAGGGAAACTACTGACCTTGCAAACTGACTTAAAGGTCCTCATTTTCCAACCCTAACCATTCCATGATGTTATCATGATCAGATATTGCAATTACATGGAACAGCTGAATAATACACGATGAGTTGAGCTCTTCAAAATGATGATATTAACAGTAAGAAAAAAGAATTTAAAATACCAAAACATCTTCATTTATGTTAAAGCTGTTCAATTCTATGAGTTCTAAATTTCACCACTTTAAGATAAATTATTCTGCGTATAAGCTCAGTCAAACTAGAAGAGAAGGGTCACTGAAGGTGTCTGGGGGTGGGAGTCAAGAAAGTGGTTTAAGTCAACAGCAAAAACCCTTTTTCTTCTGTTGAAAGCCACAGACTACGTTTTGTGTCAACCTGACCTGCATTTATTTCCTCCTTCCTCCCTCCATTCAGCTCCCCCAGTGAACAGAGGGATATATTTAGGAATGTTTCCCACAGCATCCGCACTGGCATGGCTGAGAGACTGTATTTACACTGTAAGATGTTTCACACAAGTAGAAGTTCCCATAGCTGAGGGCTCCCACACCTCACAGCATGATCCAGCTCTGGCCTGGCAGCCAAAAGCCACACACAGGTTGATTTCTGGGGGGTGAAACTCCATCAGGCATGGCAGCATCTTGATCACCTTTCCAGTTACACAGCAAAGGGCTGCGGGAGTCCTGCCATGGATGTTATGTGGATGGCACATGTCAGAATGTAAGCACAGGTCAGCAAATGTCATTCATTTATTCAGGAAAAACAAAGAGGAGGCAGCTTCGATTCATGCTTTTACCCCACAGTCCACACTATAAGGTAATTTTGTCACTCATATTTCAAAGCATCACCAAAGGGGCTGACAAGAAACATAGAGAGGGGCTTTGGACAAGGGCCATAGGGACAGGCCAAGGGGAATGGCTTTAACCTGCCAGAGGGGAGACTGAGATGAGCTCTTAGGCAGAAGCTGTTCCCTGTGAGGGTGCTGAGGCGCTGGCACAGGGTGCCCAGAGGAGCTGTGGCTGCCCCATCCCTGGCAGTGCTCAAGGCCAGGTTGGACACAGGGGCTTGGAGCAAGCTGCTCCAGTGGAAGGTGTCCCTGCCCATGGCATGGGATGGAGCTGGAGGAGCTTTAAGGTCCCTTCCAACCCAAACCAGAGAGGAGCAGCCTGGGGTCTCCAGGGCAGGGCTCCAGCCACAGGAGCACTGGCTTTGGCATTGGGCTCCTGCGTATTCATGTGAAAACAAAGAGAATCTTTGTGCTTGGTTGCTTCTAAACGCTGGTGCTAGAGCTCACCAGATTGGTGGTGTGATGCTCCCACACACTAATATACAACATGGGAAATAGGAATACATTCTGATACATGTCAGATAAATGTAATCATCCGTATCCATTGTCTGGAGTTTTCTCCTGAGCTTTCTGTACCAACTCCGCTGCTTCAAAATATATCACTTTAGAGGTTTTTACTTGCTTCTCTAAGATAAGCTACATTAGATTTTGTATTGCAATGTTTTTCCCAGGAGCCCATAAACATGGGTATATCTTCTGAGCATGCAACCTGCTGCCAAAACAACATGGTTACTGGCTGTACAACGGGAAATTCCTCTGCTGTGATGCAGAAGGAAGCTCTGGGGTGCTTTAGAGCAAGGCAAAAGGCAGAGCTGATGCCAGGACGGAGCCTGCTTCATGATGTACGACAGGTAACAGCGAGTGGGGCTTCTCACTGGGTACCAGGTCCTAAGTGTGGCTGTGTGGAGTGACCTCGCGCTTGGGAAGGTGGGATAGGAACCGTGCTGCACTCTGTGCTCCCAGGTTGGCTACTGAACACCTAACTTCTGGACAGGTCCTTTTCTTGCTTGCAAATCTCTCCTGGGCATAGAATCACAGGATCCCGGCCTGGTTTGGGTTGGAAGGGACCTCAAAGCTCCTCCAGCTCCAACCCCTGCCACAGGCAGGGACACCTTCCACTCAAGCAGCTTGCTCCAAGCCCCTGTGCCCAACCTGGCCTTGAACACCGCCAGGGATGGGGCAGCCACAGCTTCTCTGGTCATGACTTGGAGACCTCTCCTGATTGTACAGCCTGCAACTCCCACAGAACTGAGATGCAAGATGTGCCTCTGTGTACCTCATGGAGATGGATAACCCTTCTCAGTGGCACTGATGCACATCTAATTCACTGTCTTTGCCAAGGTCAGTGGTACCATACACTAAATGAACTGCTGGCAGTCCTGAACAAGCAGGGAAGAGCCTGAGGGATGAGACTTGCGATCAATTATTCACAGTCCTGTCGACTTGTTGACTTCAGCCTTCCGAAAGCACCAGGAGAACCCTCACCAGCAGCACCACAGGCTGAGTGATCCCAGCAAGGCTTTCCCACAGAAGGCTGCCTTCGGAGTGCAGTGTTACCCGGAAAGGTCACATCTGGACTGCTGCTGTCCCCAGGAACTGGGACACCCAGCACACGAGTGCCCAGGATGAGAGGCTACGGGGGAGGGTTTTTCCATTGAAATGGATATTCTGGGTACCAGATCAATAACCATGTGTTGACCTTGGAAAGCCTGAGATGGGTCCGTACGGCAGGGCAGCTGGGACAGCAAACTCACACTGTTTGTGTTTCTTGAAATAGAAGCAGCTGAGGATTACATTTAATTCAAACGCAAATGCACATAAGTAACCACTGGTAGAGCTTTTGGAAAGTATGGGAAGATACAGAGACAGACCACACCAAACAGACCCTTGTGCACCGGGCCCACACAACCGCACTCCTACCACTTCCCTGCCACTTACAGCTCTTTAGGGCGCTGTTGCTGGCGCTGTTGTCACTGTCACTGTCACAGCTCGGTCTACGCTGCCAGCAGCATCAGCCTCCCATGCCCACCAGTCCAGCATCCAGCACCTCAGTGGGGACTGCAGCATCACGGTGCCATGGAGGGTACCAGTACTGTGTGAACACACTGCAGCCGGGGAAACGACACCATGTTCCTCACTCCCAGTATTCAGGTCCCTTTCTCCCAGCTCTTCAAGCTCTTCCTTTGGGAGCTGCGCAGTGACCCTTGTCATGTCCTTTTGTTAGTGAACCCATGGAGCTACAGAAATATCAGGCTAATAAAATACATTTCCCAAGCAGAAAACTGCCCCTTATTTTTGGGTTTATTACATAATAGTCCTTTACTGGAATATCAGTCGGCCCAACAATTGCTCTACTGGAAATTCTATTTGTTTGATATCCTTAGAGGTTGATTATCAGCGCCTGCACTGGTCTTCTAAATGAATTAAGACTGCAAAAGGTGGAGGAACAACATCAGGTGAAATGAAGCCACTGCTTCATTCACTACACAATCTATGCCAGTAAAAAATTAGGCTCAGAGTGAATAAAGTTGATAATTGGATTTATTCAGTTAGAGTAAATGAAACTTTACCGTATCACTGGCTGCAGGTTTACAGTAACACCAGACCTCACTGCCCTGATTTTCAAACTTACAACCAAACACAGGATGTGCTCTTTGAGGCACCTTTACAGTGCTCTGAATGAAGCTGGAATTTCCAGGTTGCTTCCTAGACCCCAGCTGGGAACCATCCCTGCACCATATTGCCACTAGCTCCACTTCCGCACGCAGCCTGCGTGACCTCAGGGACTTCCAGGCGGTTCATTATCACACTGCAAAGAGCTTGAAATGAATTTCCACTGCCGTTAAAGGGGGAGACAGAAACTTTCCAAATGCACTCCTGCAGTTTCACAAACTGTGTTGGATGGAGAATGAAGCAGCTGATGCGCTCGCGGATGCTTATTTAACAGCCAAGCAGGAGCAGAGCAGCTGGGCTGCAACCTGATGGGAAATTCCTGGTACCAGGCTGCACAGTCTTTTCTCGAGATAGCTTCTAAACCCCAAACGTTCTCTGTGCATCCTGAAGACAGGAGGATTCATCCCCTTACACTGCTTCTCTCTCATCTGCCCTCCTCCGTTGCTTAAATCATTCTCTCACACATAAATCAGCGAGCTGTAGGAGCAAAGGATTCTCCTGATGAAACACAAACAGAGAGTGAACCATGGAAAGCCACGATGGAGAGGGTGTGATTTGTCCCAGTACTGACTAACAGCACCTACATGCACCAGCCTGGTTCAAACACGGCACAACATGCACCAGCCTGGTTCAAACACGGTACAACATGTACCAGCTTGGTTCAGACACGGTACAACGTGTACCAGCTTGGTTCAAACACGGTACAACATGTACCAGCCTGGTTCAAACACGGTACAACATGTACCAGCTTGGTTCAAACACGGTACAACGTGTACCAGCTTGGTTCAAACACGGTACAACATGTACCAGCCTGGTTCAAACACGGTACAACATGCACCAGCCTGGTTCAAACACAGCACAACATGTACCAGCCTGGTTCAAACACGGTACAACATGTACCAGCCTGGTTCAAACACAGCACAACATGTACCAGCTTGGTTCAAACACAGCACAACATGGACCAGCTTGGTTCAAACACGGCACAACATGTACCAGCTTGGTTCAAACACGGCACAACATGTACCAGCCTGGTTCAAACACGGTACAACATGTACCAGCCTGGTTCAAACACGGTACAACATGCACCAGCCTGGTTCAAACACGGTACAACATGTACCAGCCTGGTTCAAACACGGTACAACATGCACCAGCCTGGTTCAAACACAGCACAACATGTACCAGCCTGGTTCAAACACGGTACAACATGGACCAGCTTGGTTCAAACACAGCACAACATGGACCAGCTTGGTTCAAACACAGCACAACATGTACCAGCCTGGTTCAAACACAGCACAACATGTACCAGCCTGGTTCAAACACGGCACAACATGCACCAGCCTGGTTCAAACACGGTACAACATGTACCAGCCTGGTTCAAACACGGTACAACATGTACCAGCCTGGTTCAAACACGGTACAACATGTACCAGCTTGGTTCAGACACGGTACAACGTGTACCAGCTTGGTTCAAACACGGTACAACGTGTACCAGCTTGGTTCAAACACGGTACAACGTGTACCAGCTTGGTTCAAACACGGTACAACGTGTACCAGCCTGGTTCAAACACGGCACAACATGCACCAGCCTGGTTCAAACACGGTACAACATGTACCAGCTTGGTTCAAACACGGCACAACATGCACCAGCCTGGTTCAAACACGGTACAACGTGTACCAGCCTGGTTCAAACACGGCACAACATGCACCAGCCTGGTTCAAACACGGTACAACATGTACCAGCCTGGTTCAAACACGGTACAACATGCACCAGCTTGGTTCAAACACGGTACAACGTGTACCAGCTTGGTTCAAACACGGTACAATGTGTACCAGCTTGGTTCAAACACGGTACAACGTGTACCAGCTTGGTTCAAACACGGTACAACGTGTACCAGCCGGGTTCAAACACGGCACAACGTGTACCAGCCTGGTTCAAACACGGTACAACGTGTACCAGCTTGGTTCAAACACGGTACAATGTGTACCAGCTTGGTTCAAACACGGTACAACGTGTACCAGCTTGGTTCAAACACGGTACAACATGGACCAGCTTGGTTCAAACACGGTACAACGTGTACCAGCTTGGTTCAAACACGGTACAAAGTGTACCAGCCTGGTTCAAACACAGCACAACATGTACCAGCTTGGTTCAAACACGGCACAACATGTACCAGCTTGGTTCAAACACGGCACAACATGTACCAGCTTGGTTCAAACACGGCACAACATGTACCAGCTTGGTTCAAACACGGTACAATGTGTACCAGCCTGGTTCAAACACGGTACAACATGCACCAGCCTGGTTCAAACACGGTACAACATGTACCAGCCTGGTTCAAACACGGTACAACATGCACCAGCCTGGTTCAAACACGGTACAACATGTACCAGCCTGGTTCAAACACGGTACAACATGCACCAGCCTGGTTCAAACACAGCACAACATGTACCAGCCTGGTTCAAACACGGTACAACATGGACCAGCTTGGTTCAAACACAGCACAACATGGACCAGCTTGGTTCAAACACAGCACAACATGTACCAGCCTGGTTCAAACACAGCACAACATGTACCAGCCTGGTTCAAACACGGCACAACATGCACCAGCCTGGTTCAAACACGGTACAACATGTACCAGCCTGGTTCAAACACGGTACAACATGTACCAGCTTGGTTCAGACACGGTACAACGTGTACCAGCTTGGTTCAAACACGGTACAACGTGTACCAGCTTGGTTCAAACACGGTACAACGTGTACCAGCTTGGTTCAAACACGGTACAACGTGTACCAGCCTGGTTCAAACACGGCACAACATGCACCAGCCTGGTTCAAACACGGTACAACATGTACCAGCTTGGTTCAAACACGGCACAACATGCACCAGCCTGGTTCAAACACGGTACAACGTGTACCAGCCTGGTTCAAACACGGCACAACATGCACCAGCCTGGTTCAAACACGGTACAACATGTACCAGCCTGGTTCAAACACGGTACAACATGCACCAGCTTGGTTCAAACACGGTACAACGTGTACCAGCTTGGTTCAAACACGGTACAATGTGTACCAGCTTGGTTCAAACACGGTACAACGTGTACCAGCTTGGTTCAAACACGGTACAACGTGTACCAGCCGGGTTCAAACACGGCACAACGTGTACCAGCCTGGTTCAAACACGGTACAACGTGTACCAGCTTGGTTCAAACACGGTACAATGTGTACCAGCTTGGTTCAAACACGGTACAACGTGTACCAGCTTGGTTCAAACACGGTACAACATGGACCAGCTTGGTTCAAACACGGTACAACGTGTACCAGCTTGGTTCAAACACGGTACAAAGTGTACCAGCCTGGTTCAAACACAGCACAACATGTACCAGCTTGGTTCAAACACGGCACAACATGTACCAGCTTGGTTCAAACACGGCACAACATGTACCAGCTTGGTTCAAACACGGCACAACATGTACCAGCTTGGTTCAAACACGGTACAACGTGTACCAGCTTGGTTCAAACACGGTACAACGTGTACCAGCTTGGTTCAAACACGGTACAACGTGTACCAGCTTGGTTCAAACACGGTACAACGTGTACCAGCCTGGTTCAAACACGGCACAACGTGTACCAGCCTGGTTCAAACACGGCACAACATGCACCAGCCTGGTTCAAAACCACGGTGGTAATTCTGTCTCATTGCATTTTTAGGACTCCTGCTGCTTGTGCTGGAGCTGAGGCAGGATGGAGGATTTCAGTTCAAGCAGCCCAAATGCTGTTACAGACCCCGCTTTGGGGGCCCGCAGGAGAACTTCCCACTGCCCAGCACGGACACGGGTTCCTTTCTTTTCCCTTTTCTCCAGTCTTTTGGCCAAACAGAGAGGATGAGTACGCTGGGGCAGTTTTGAAACGGGGGGAAGTGGAGCATTAGTGAGAAGAGTTCTGATTCATAGAATGGCAGCTCTGTGATTTCAGCCTCCTGTTCTAAGCGGAGGTGCTCTCCAGAACTATGTTTCACACATCTAAAACCATTACAAAATAACACGTTTTCAATAAAAACACTGTAAAGGAGAAGTTGTTTAATTCCTGTGTTTCTTTGAAAGAGAGGTATTTCAATGGGAGAGCAGCAGAACACCTGAGCAGTTTGGCTTTAACTGCCCTTGAAACAGCTTCGAGTGAATAATTCTGAGCCTGTAGCTCTAAAAGAGTTATTATGATTCTGTGCTGCGCTGGAGTTCCGGTGCAACCAAGAAACAGCCTCTCCTACGTCCCTCAGACCCATTGCAATCTGCTGACAGTTTAGTGCAATGGTTACGCTCCACAGCTGAGCATCAAAGTAAGTACAAGATTAACACAAAGTGGCAATCAGTTACGATAAAGCAGGATCTTCAATCTAAGTGTTTCCCCAGGTTCTCCAGGCAGAATTCAAGTAAGATCCCAAGCACATAACAAAAGGAGATCGTGCTGGCATTCCCTGTCGCTACCAAATCCAGTATACACCAAGAAAAGGCAGAAGGCTTCATTCAGAGCACAGCCACTATCATCAGAAGTGTCACTTTACTGTTGAATCACATTTGATTTTGTCATTTGCATCAACAGGTCGAGTCTAAAAACAGTGTTTGTGTAAAAGGGCATTGTTTAACAGCAAAAGTTGCCAGAATCCACTAATTATCAGTTGTAAAACTCAGATATCTTCAAAAAACCAAACTCAAAATCTCTGAAAACCTCTGGATTCCCGTTTCACCTGAATTTCTTACAACTGCCACATGATTCCGCTAGTTGGGGGTTAAATGAGTTCCACAACCTGGCTTTCGCTGAAGGTGCACCCGCATTGCTCCATGGTCGCTCTTCCAAACATTCCCTCTTATTCCCAGTGCGTACTTCGCAGCGGTACAGAAGATGGAGTATGTGCGAAACCACTCCCATAGCCGTGACTTGCTTTGAGAGCGTGGAGACTGGAGAATACTCTGAGTAGAGGGGTTCTGCAGAGCCCCACAGGACAAGGTGGGTGCTCCCCAGCGCTGCCGCCCCGGGGAGGTGACCTGCTCACAGGCTCCCTCTGGATTAGGCTGTGTCACCCGGAGGGGCACCAAGTCCTCCCCACCACCACCAAGTGCCTGCAAGGTGCTGACAGCCGCTATCTCCTCTGCTGCCCCTGCCTTTGACTCGGGCTCCTCTCAGTTCCCTTCCACAGCTCCAGGTATCCCCGCTCCCTCTCACCAGCTCCCGAAGAGAGGGGTCAGGGTTGCTTACAGCAGGCTCCGACCTGGGCTCCGCTCCATTGACACTTCCCATTAACACTTCCACAGATCCCTTCAGCAGCGCCAGGGCAGCTCTATCCTTTTGACTTCAGTTAAACCTGCAAGAATGCCGCGGAAAGGGAAGCACCAAGAGGAATCCCTGCATCCGCACTGAGTCTGATGAGCACTCAGGCTCTGAAGGAAGGGAAACAGTGTGCCTCACTTCAGGGGTTTTCTCTCCATGCTACAAGGCTGGTTAAAACCTCAGGGAGCAGCATGGATTCTGCTGCTCCGGCTGCAGAGGGCAGAACCCGCATCCCAATGGAAAGACTACAAAAGAAAGGCTGAGAGGCAAAAAACCTTCCTTCATTTAATACATACCTTCTGATCTGTTAATCTGTTTAATGACAGCGAAGCATGCAACAGTTAACTGCTGTGAAACACAGAAATCCTGGTGTGTCCCCATGGGAGCTGACTGCGGACGTCAGCAGGATGTGCCCCGCAGTGTTACCAGTGAACCAAGGTGCCTGGGACCACGGCTGCCCCACGCATGGAGACGCTGGGATGGTGACAGGGCAGTCTCCTGCTTTAACTTACCAAACCTAACACTCCTTGGGCTGTGAGGAGCAGAACATCACCCATTGCCCCCAAGTCCTCGCTAGATATTCACTGTGTTTTCCTGTTTTACCTTCGTCACAAGCTGTTAATGATCTCTAGAAAGTTAACTCTCAGCCTCCGACTTACTTTGGGGCAGGGTTACTTTGGAGATTTGGGGGAATTTGAATTAATTTAGGAGGATAACATTGCTAAAATTGTTTTGTTTTTACTTCATTCCCATTCGCCGCCACCTCTGTCAGCCCCTCTCCTCACAGCCACATTTATGGGAGCTCTATTTCCTTGTGCACAAGAAGAAAACTCCTTCTCTAGCCATCAAGTACATGTAACTTGAAAATCACTGCAGCTTGCTTCAGCCCCTGCCTGCTCATGGGTTCCAAGCAGAACTTGCAAAAAGACTCTCTGCTAACAGTGTGATTTCTTTCCGAAAGAAAGGTCATTAAGTGAGGAGTAACAGAACAGTGGAAAGCAGTGCAAGGGTACTTCAAAACAACGGAAGCAAGAAGCCCAGAACGCTGCTGGAAATGGGATACAGCGAGCAATGCGCTGAAAGGCAGAAGGCGATCACAAAGCCACAGTCAAACCTTCGCTCACAAAGCACTGAGGTTTTGTTACAAGTTGGACGTAAATAAAAGAACATAAAAAGCTGTTTCCCGGGAGCGCAGAGTCACAGAATCACGGCTTATGTTGGAAAGGACCTCAAAGCTCATCCAGTTCCAACCCCTGTCACGGGCAGGGACACCTTCCACTGGAGCAGCTTGCTCCAAGCCCCTGTGTCCAACCTGGCCTTGAGCACTGCCAGGGATGGGGCAGCCGCAGCTTCTCTGGGCACCCTGTGCCCCCAGCTCTGTCCCTGTCCTCACTTTCTTTCCTCAGAGGACATCTATACTGCCCATGAGGAACATGAACCACGGGTGCCCCCCACCCTGCCCTGGCTCTTGGAGCCCCCCTGCCCCACGGGATGGAGGATTCCTGTGGTTACCCACGTCAGGTGACACTGTGACCTACCAGCAGCGGTGACCAGCAGGCCGAGAGGACACACATGATCCCCAGGAGCTGGATCAGTGTCTCCATGGCGATCCGTCCCCACTGCTTGCTGGAGCGTGCCACGGTCGCTTTGGTCCGACAGCGAGACACCAAGGCCTCGATGGTGGCCAGGTTGCAGACCACGGTCACCACGAGGGACAGGAGCCCCAGCACGGCGAAGGTGGAGGCGAAGAAGAGGCTGCCGGTGAGCTGGCTGTCGCCGGTGCTGATGAAGCACCACGTGCCGGGCCACTGCAGCGTGTACTGCCCCAGGCCGGCAATGGGCAGGAGGGCGAAGACGAGCACGGCCAGCCAGATGCCGAGCAGCACCGCCTTGGTCACCCGTGTCTTCATGTGGCTGGCGTACCAGTGCGGCGCGCGGATGGCCAGGGTCCTCTCCACGGCCATGGCGCTGGCGATGAAGAGCGGGCAGAGGCCGAACACGGTCATGCTGAAGCCGAAGAAGGCGCAGAGGTGGCCCGAGGGGTCGATGGCGTGCCAGGCGCGGTTGGACAGGTACACAGAGATGACGATGGGGCTGGTGAGCAGCTGCCCCAGCAGGTCGGTGAGCGCCAGGGAGCCGATGCACAGCAGGAAGGACCGCTTGCGCCGGCTCTCCTTGGCGCGGTAGCTGCGGGACACCAGCAGCATGGCCAGCGCATTGCCCACGATGCCCGTGATCATCATGGTGAGCGGGAACGCCACCGACACGCCGATGCAGCCCTCCGCCGCCGCCCGCCCGGTGCCGTTGCCGCGCTGCCGCATGGCGCCGGGCTCGGTGCCGTTGTGGCCGCCCTGGCACTGCCGCCAGCCGCTCATCCCGGCGGGCTCGGCAGCGGCCGGGCGCGGAGCAGCCGGCCCATGGCGGCGGCGGGCGGCGCTCAGGCGCGGCGGCAGCGTTATAAGGCGCGGGGGGGGGTAGAAGCGGGCGGCGCGTCCCGCCCCGTCCCGGAGGGGAGGCAGCGGCGGCGGTCCCTCAGCCGCAGGCCGGGAGCCCTGCGAGCCCCGAGGGTTCGGCACCGGCCGTGCCCCG
The DNA here is from genome assembly GCA_039720435.1 of Amazona ochrocephala. NCBI lineage: Eukaryota > Metazoa > Chordata > Aves > Psittaciformes > Psittacidae > Amazona > Amazona ochrocephala. Next base: position 23,892,770 of record CM077887.1, read on the forward strand.
CAGCGGGAACGGGATGGGACGGGGCGGGAAGGGGGGTCCCAGCCGGCCCCAGCGCGGTCGCGGCGGCGGGCTCTGCTCCAGCCGCTCTGCGGCCTCTGCTGCCCCCGGGCGGCCCCGGCGCCGTGCCCCTGTGTCACCCGCGGCGGTACCGGCACCGTCCCTGGGGTGCCTCCCTGCCTCCCCCGGCCCCGTCGTTCCGCTGAAGCCGAGTCGCTGCCGAGCGTGAAGCGCAGCTCCGGGCGCTCCGCGTGTGCCACGAACGTGCTTTTCCTCCCCGTTTCTCGCTCTACCAAACGCTGAGGACTCATCCAGCACAGCCCAGGCTCAGCCGAGTCGTTCCCAAAGTGATGTGATTGAATCGAGAGAGCTCACAAGCAGGAGCTCTTCTCTGTGAGGGTGCTGAGGCGCTGGCACAGGGTGCCCAGAGAAGCTGTGGCTGCCCCATCCCTGGCAGTGTTCAAGGCCAGGTTGGACACAGGGGCTTGGAGCAAGCTGCTCTAGTGGAAGGTGTCCCTGCCCGTGGCAGGGGTTGGAGATGGAGGAGCTTTAAGCTCCCTTCCAACACAAACCAGGCTGGGATTCTATGAACTCCCCTGATAGTTTTTGAGATCTGAATAAGAAATTACCCACTATTAAAGCAGCTCATGCAAAACCACCAGACCTCTGTGTTGTTACACACCAACACCTGTGCTGGTCATCCTGGGTGTAACCAGAGGCACCAGCAAAACCAGTCCCTAGTGATCTTTACCTTCTGCACTATGCAAATCAGCCACTCTAGAAACCCTTTTCTAGGCATTTAAACTGCTTTGTTAGATGCAGGTCTTCTATTTCATATAACATGCTAAAAAATGCAAGACTGCTTTATTGTGTTATCAGTCTCCTGCGCTTTGTGAGACATTCTAGTATCCTTTTCATCCTTTCAGATGCTTCCTTTGTGCCCATTTACATACCTCAAGTCACTGATTTTTGATTCTTTATATTCACAAAGCAGCCAATTCTCAGCCCTTCTTCCATTTCTCTGTTCTCAGGCCATAACCATCTTGATTAACCACAAATAACGAAGCACCCCTAAGTATGAGATTGCAAGTACCGACCAGTCAGAGCACCCACTGCACTGAAGCACCTCCAGCCTTATGCCATTTCCATGTTCTCCTGCCCTCGGGAGCTTGGTGAGACCTGGCTGAAGCTCCCAACAAGCCAGAGAACAGACACGAATTATCTTTACAAACCCTCATTTCCCATTACAATAACTTGTTTGCTTACAAGCAGGAATTTCTAATCTTGCTCCATTGATTCAGCTGCCATGAGGGATTTAAGTCATTTTTCCTTTCAGAGTTCACGGTTCTAGGAAGTTTTAAGTGCTTTTTGAGTTAAAAACGATACCAAGGAAATCTAATTCTGGTCCCCATTCTACAAAAGAGATGTGGATGGGCTGGAGAGGGTCCCGAGAAGGGCCACAGAGATGATCCAAGGGCTGGGCAGTGAGGGAGGAAAGGCTGAGAGAGCTGGGGCTGCTCAGCCTGAAAAAGGCTCAGGGAGACCTTATCATCATGTGCCAGTATTTAAGGGGTGGCTACACAGGAGGTGGAGCCTCCCTTTTGATAAGGAGTGCCATGGAAAACACGAGGGGTGATGGGCACAAGTTACTGCTGGGGAGATTCTGAACTGGACACAAGCAGAAAATGTTTCCCAATGAGAACAACCAGCCACTGGAATAATCTCACCAGAGAAGTGGTTGATTCCCCAGCACTGGATGCTGTTAGGACTCAGCTGCACAGGGTGCTGGACACCTAGTCTAGGTCATGCTATGCCTAGAAGGGTTGGACCAGATGATCCTTGAGGTCCCTTCCAGCCTGGGATTCTGTGATGGTTTCAAATACTGCCCTGCTCAGGTTTTACTGGGTATGACCAACGTGCACAGGCTCAATCACAAAATGGGAAGAGCCACATTTCTCTTAAATAAGCCACATGAGAAGTTATGGCTGGCTCTATAAATTACTGAGCTGTGGCCTGTTAATTCTCTACTTTCTAGAACATGTACAATGATGTCTCCTTAAATGGAAGAATCCAGACTTTGGATTCTTACACAGCAGGATGCCACTTGCAAAGCAAGTCCTGTGCTGGGAACAGTGTTCACACTAAATTCAGCTGCAGACAGCTTAAAGTAGAAAGTGTGAAGGGAAAATACCCTTTTCCCTGCTCCTCCCCTCTCCCCTGTTTAATTGTGACATTGATTTGTCTTATTTGGAGCTACACCCATTCCATGTCCTCCTCTGCTATGTGGAATGCTTTTGTGCCCCCATTTTGTGCTGGGTTCTTGTGTCCCAGAGCTTTACAGTGGGAATACTCCCCATGAGCTTAAGCTGCGTGCTATTTCTGGATGGGCTCCACTGCCAGCCCAGGAGAGAGCATCCCGTTATTTGTTCCACTTTGCAGACTAAGCCTGGAGCACTCCACAGACCCTTTTCATTTTCGGTGCATGCCTAAGTGCTATTTTTTCCAATAAAAACACTGCTTATTTTGATAATGGCAGTAAATTGTTAAAGCGAGTAAACTGTGCAGAACTTTGCTCAAAGCAGCTGTCATACCTGAATGGGTACGGGAGCACCTTCTTGCGCTGCCCTGTCCATTTTGGAAGGTTTGCACAAATGCCTATGCTTTCATACTTAAGAAACCCAAACCAAGCAGACGATTAGTTCACGGTACTCTGATTAAAGAACAAAACCTCCATTACACTAAAGGAATTTTAGACAGAAAATTCTATGACCTATTCTATATCATCTAGAAAATGATATATTCTGATTAATGCTCCAAGAACAAAGCATGGGATTGATAAAGAACATTAGCAGAGTTTCTCCCCCAAAAGCAGTCGGAAGCTACAGCACAGGGACTGGGGCAGAGGCAGCATCGCTAGCATGGAAACTCCTCCCATGGGAATGAAGGTAAAGCCAGGCTGATCCCAGGGCGCTGCTGTTACCAGCGAGGAGTGAAACGAGTGTTACTGAATGTAGGGCTATATTCCTCTTAAAACTTCCACTGGCTTCAGTCGAACTTCCCCCCCTGCCCACCCCCCCTACCCCCCCCGCTGGAAGTATCTTTTCCTATTGCACAAGAATATTCACTTTAGGATCTCACTAACTTGTTATCTGGCTTGGAAAGGACTTGAGCATGAAGTCCTTCCTGATGGAAGACAACAGCAAAACATCACAGTTACCAGCTGAAGTGAGGTGCTTTTGGAGAATGAAACTGCCAACCCCTCAACTGCCATCCTGGGAATTCTAACTCCACTGGCCAGCTCTTGACTGTCAAAGTCTGCTTTCAAGAAGCCTTTTCTAATACCTGAATGAAAGACACCAGGTTTAAAACACTATTAAATGTTATCCAGCCCTACTTGGTATGGACAAGGCTTGGAGCAACCTGCTCTAGTGGAAGGTGTCCCTGCCTGCGGCAGGGGGTTGGAAACAGGCGAGCTTTAAGGTCCCTTCCCTCCCAAACCATATGTGCTCTACACTGACAGTTAGAAAGGTTTCAAGTCAGCATCTTCAGCGTGGGAGTATTTTCCACTACTCTTTAAATAATGTTCAATGATTGCCAGCGACAGCACGATTGAATCTGAAATGTTTAAAATGATAATCAATACAAGCCCATGGTGCAACACGTCACCCCCACCAGAACAAGGCCTGGCCAGTGAGCAGTGCCTAATGCACTGAAAAGGACAAAAACACTGCAGATTACTCGGTGTAACAACTAACTGCAGGAGTTAAGTGTAACTAAATTGAAGTTAGTGAAAAGTAAACTGAAGTTAGTGAGAAGTAAGACCCAACACAGAGCCTGTTCAATCTCTGGTTGTTCATCAGTGGTTTCTATCACACAGCAGTGTAGAGGAGTTAGCAGAAAAGAAGCAATCTTGGTTTAAAATGTTCCAACACTCACATCTTAATGGTTTTTATCATTGACTGAAGAAAAATTATTCATCAGGGAATTTTAAAGTTGCCCAATTTATATAAAATTAAAGGCCAGTGCTACCTCAAATCCCTTTCCAGTTTTCACTTCCTACAGAACACTTGTGCAAACCCACCCTATCCACAAATGTATTTAGTTTTTCTTAGAAAAGCACATTACCCTTAAACTCGATCTAATCTCCACTTCCTCCTCCATGTCAAACACCACTGATCTTTGATACAGCCGCACACAAATACCAGTTTATTTCTGCAGGCAGCAATTGATCTGACTCCAGTGAATGCACTGAGGGCAACGGAATAATTCCTAGTGAAACAGAAAAATACACTGCTAGGTAACTGGAGACCACTGTACCCCGACCCACACCAACACTCTCCCACAGTAACCCCACAGCTTTCTACTGCCCGAGCCACAGCCAGCTTTGTGTCTGAGCAGAGGTGAACCATATCAGTTCTGATCACTCGGTTCTCACTTATCTGCTGATCCGGTAACTACAAAGAGGTATTCTGCATGCAAAGACAACCACCATCACTGCGCCTTTGTCATTTAAAATGTAGAGATTAAAGTAATTTAAATATACATCTGAAAACAGCCTGAAAAGAAGATATGGAAAAGAAAATGCCTTGAATTTCTGAACAGCTCATTTAAACGTGCTGCTGTTTAAATCCTGAAGTATTTTCAGTACTTAAAGAACTGAAGCAATCTGAAAATGCATGATATATATGGCCAGGGAAGGATATGAACCACCCTTCTTGCACTGCAGTCACACCACCACGAGTACACTGAAGGATTGCTTTATGTTTCCAAAAGAGAGCACTCGCTGCACAGTTAACTCACAGGCTTTATTTACACTTGTCTACAGAATCATTTTGCCTTACATTTTATCTAAGCCAAATGAAACCATCACTTTCCTTTTGTCTGGTAGCCTATCATTTGCTAAATGTAAAAACTTCCATCTGTTAAGTACAGCAACAATTGTAATACAAAGCACAAGGAGAAAACCCAAAGGCTAACAACATCGCGTCTAGCGGCTCCAATCTGTATAGTTTAGTAGTTGGACTGACGTTGTCAGAGGCAGTTACAAGACTAACCTGCTCTTGTGCAACCTACACACACCTAGCACTGAAATTAGAAAAGAAAGCATTAAAGAAGAAACTGCAGAGCATTTTTTCTTCTGCAAAAAAGAGATTATCAAAATATCTCTACGCCAAAAACATCTTGCTTCTACATCAGTCCAAAAGAAGTGTCTTCAAAAATAAAAGTAAGAAAATGAAGAATCTGGTTTTTAAATGTTGCTCCGTTTGCTTCTGTGCAGTTTGTTTTAAAAAGCAGTGGTCAAAAAGGAGTTTGGAAGCTCTAGGACTCAAGTAAATGCAAATATATTGCTGTCTGCTCGCTTAAAAAGAACTTTCCTTAACATACTTACCTTGTGATGGCACTGACGATACTTAAACCTTGCTTAACCAAACGGAGCTCGAGAGAGACCAAGTCTTAATGTGGTATTACTATCCAAATAGATTCAATGAAGCATTTTAAGCCATAAATTATGTTTAAGGGAAAAAGAATGACTGATGAAGAACGCATTTAGGATGTCAGCACTTTCTACAGAGTTTATTAATTCTCACTTTTAAATATAAATAAAATTCAGATACCTTAAAAATTTTAGTCAGCCCCAAATGAATTTTACGGCCGGCCTGCAGAAGCTTCACTTGATTCCAAGAAGCTAGTTCCACATGCCTCCCTCTTAAGAGTAGCTCCTAAAGCGATCCTTCTATAGGAGAGGATCACTACGTCCAGGGTCCCGGTGTGTGACACCACCACAGTCAGTACCCTCTGCAGAGGGCACATTGCTGATGGCAGCAAATTATTCCTAGTGATAGGCACTGGCAGCTCTGGGACACCAGCTTTGGAAAGGACAGTGCCCAATGTCTCAAACATCCTTGTTTGGAAGCAATGAGGTCTAATGTGCTCTCTACAGAACCATCTGCTGCTCTGGGCATGTAACATCTACTTTGCACTGAGCAGAGCTAAAGAGAGGGGCATCCACCTGTACTTCAACACAGAAAACCAAACAATAACTAGACCTAAGTACTCACTACTGTCATCCAATGGACAAGCCCAGCCCTACAGCTACACTAATCTTGTGTGGTCCCGTATGAACAAGCTCAGGAGCTGGATGTAGAAAGCTTATGGGTTCTTCTGCATTCCTGAGATACTTCTTCTAATCTTCACATGAAGAGCAAAGTGGGGTTGGAACATACCTGCTCTTACATGGAAGAGAGCCAGGAACTGAGTCAGAGAGCCAGAAACTGAGCAACTGAGTCTTGAAAAATAATAATAACCCCCCTTCTTTACTCAAGTAATAAATCCTCACACCTCCTGTGAGGAGTTTATGGCTTAAAATGCTACCTCACGTTTTGTTTCATGAACAAAGCTGCAGGTTTCCAGAAAGCAAGGACAGACATGCACCTCTACTAGCAGATTTAGCACTTCTGACCAAGTAAGACACCAACTTCTTAAAAATGTCTCATGCACTGACTGGAATTTGTTTTTCCTGGGTTTTTTGTTTTTTTTTAAAGGTGAGCTTTAATACGTTATTTCTTTTTAGAACTTGTACGGGAACCAGAATGGGAAGATCCAGATGATGATCTGCGGCGTCTGCAAGATATAAATGGAGAAAGCATGCAAAGAAATGAGTTGAAGTTAATTTTAGCATCCACTTTGAGTAGTCTGTATCCTACAATAGCTGGAAGCAAAGCGTATCTGACAGGGGCCTTATAAGGATACAGAAATAAATTTAAACCACTTTAAGGTCACAAGAGTGAATTTAATGCTAGAAGTTTAATACTGAAAGTAGAATACAGATTCTATAGGCAATATTTACTTATGAAACTAAATCAATAATGTACACATTAATGCTTTCACACACTGAAGATGGTGACCCAGGTCTTTCTATGGAACATGCTCCTACCAGGAGGAAGTTTCATCGGGGGGAAGCAATTACAGAGGTTTTAATAAGAAGTAAAGAGTAGGGGAAGTGAGAAAACTACTTTAAATATCAGAATAACTGATCAGATTCAACTCCTTCCCAGTGGATCTCAAGTCCTTCAGAAAAATAAATAAAAATCACATATTTAACTACATCCATTCTTATTCTACATAAACCCAAACCTTTCGGGTGACCGTGATCTCGATCGTCTTTTTTTGCGATCACCAGATGAAGAAGATCGAGAACGACTTCGCTTCTTGCTTCTCTCGGGGGAGGAGGAAGAACGAGAGCTCGAGTAAGATCTCTTTCTTGGGGTGGAAGACCCCCTGTAGGACCTGGAGCTGGATCTTTATTGATTAAGAAATAAATGAGATTTAATTCTGGTATAATACAGAGAAAACAAAGAAAGAAAGAACATAAAATGACAATTTTCACACTCACTACTCTAGTCGCGTCAGTGCTTTGTCAAATAAACATGCGGATGCTGTAATACTTACTCCTGAGTTATCTGCCAATAAACACTTCTAAAGCCAAGTAGTATTCTTATTTAATTTTCCTAGTGCTTTTTGCTATAGGGACCACCACTAGGTTGGAAACCTCTTTCCAGCATTCACCAGAATGATGCACGTGGATAAAGAGGGGATGGCAGACTGGGGTAGGAAGTAACCTCTGTAAGGACCTTCCTCAGTACTTAGATCAAAGTGGCTTGAAAACCACTGAGGTGATGCTGATTTAACAGTGATTCACCTCATATTAAGAGGTTTGTAATGTTCATCTTACTAGAATAGGAAGAACCCTCAGAAGGGGTATTTACAAATATCACAATAATCCGTGCAGAAAGTAAGACCTTTCACAACCAGAAGATTTTTAAAACCTCTTACAATGCAGTCATTTTGGCATTAAAAAACCTGTAAATAACCAGCTTCACTTACAAACACTCAAAAAATCGCTCGTTATCTAAAAGAATTAAACAAGGAAAAGAACCCACCTGTGGAAAAAGTGATAGAGCTGCAAAGTCCTAAGCTCTAATTCCAAATTTACATCAAAACACCTGAGTCTTTCTTTTTTTTCAGTAAGATGGATAAAACATTTTAAAAGCCCCAACACCACAGTGTACGTGGTTGGTAACATATTTCCACTGTAAATCATAATAGTAGGGCAATCCTATTTTCACAAGCTCATACTGTGAGCACACTCGGTGAGTGCTGCACTGAGACCCTGCAGCACCCATGGGGGCACAGCCACCCCTTTTGCTCCTCCTAGAAGCACGGACTCCATCTCACGCTGACCCTCATATAACCCGCAGCATGTTCTGCCACCAAAGGGTGCTGGCACCATCTGTGACTGGTCTTCCTGGTGCAAAACTTCCTTGTTTACAGTTTTAAGACTCCCTGCACATGTGGAGGTGGGACAGCTCCTCATGCCACGGCAAAAGGCAAGTCCTGCCAACAGGATGCCCGTGCAAGGACACCTCAAGGAACTGCTGTGCTTTGTCACTCTTCTCCACACAAGTCAGTAACTGCAGCGAGCTCAAGCTCCTGTAGGCTTCTCACGTGATTTACTATCAACACTGATTCACTGATTTTTATATCCCACATTCTAAAGATAATGACAGCATTACCTAGTGGAAGTTGGATACACAGAATCCTAGACTGGTTCGCGTTGGGTTGGGTTAGAAGGGACCTTAAAGCTCATTTGGTTCCAGCCCCTGCCACAGGCAAGGACACCTTCCACTAGAGCAGCTTCCTCTAAGCCCCTGCGTCCAACCTGGCCTTGAACACTGCCAGGGATGGGGCAGCCACAGCTTCTCTGGGCACCCTGTGCCAGCGCCTCAGCACCCTCACAGGGAACAGCTTCTGCTTAAGAGCTCATCTCAGTCTCCCCTCTGGCAGGTTAACACCATTCCCCTTGTCCTGTCCCTACATCCCTTGTCCAAAGCCCCTCTCCAGGTTTCCTGCAGCCCCTTTAGGCACTGGAGCTGCTCTCAGGTCTCCCCTTCAGGAGCCTTCTCTTCGCCAGGCTGAACGAGCCCAGATCTCTCAGCCTGGCTCCAGAGCAGAGCTGCTCCAGCCCTCGCAGCATCTCCATGGCCTCCTCTGGACTCACTCAACGAGTTAAACAAGTTAAAATATACATTAAGTAAGTTCCCACTAAACATAAAACCAGAATTACAGTGTATTTTCTAATGTCCTTCCACATCAAGTAGCCAAAGTAAAAAGAGTAAAACCAGCAGAAAATGCTGAAGCAGGTAAACATGCATTCAAATCCTTCTTCCTTCCAAATGATGATCTCTGGCGTCCACTCATCTAGCTTAGATTCGACTTAACCTCTTCAACCAAAACCTGGCATTCTCAAGAAACACATGTAGTGGGAAGCACCTTGTGCAGAGACCCCAAGGGTTCTGACTTCCAAGATACAAGATAGCGAATGTGCTCTGATCAGCATAATTTTACGATGAAATCAACAAGCGGTTGGTTCTTCTGCCCTTTTTTCTCTCTGCAAGGAGAGAGTTCTACCTCATTCACCTTGATTTCGACCCACGAGATCTAGAGTGCTCCCTGGAACTGGAACGAGATCTTGATCTGGAACTGGAAGAACTTCTTGAATGGGACCTGAAACAACATGGAAGATTTTTTTTCCCCGTGTCTGACTTGTATTTAGCAGAAAAACTGCTGCTGTCAGCAGCAGAGACAACACTGCATTGGCACAGTTTGGCCTAGAGTCACTAAAGCAGTGACAATTTCCTCCTGCTCCCCCGGTACCACCACAGCACATTGTGAAACAGAAACTTTAACATAGTAAGATGGTGCAATTAAATTACAGAGTCAGCTTTTAGATTACGTTTCCTAAAACAAAGCACAAACATTAAACAGGATTGCAGTTATTGGGCAAATGAAACAACTCCCCATCTATTAACTATTTCATGAAACCAATGCCTTGACTTTTAACAGCGTTTAAAACCAATGCCTTAACCTGCAGCCCACCATTCCTCTGAACAGCAGAGTAGGGCAGAGCATCAGGACTAACTAGCCCATATCTCCCCACATCAGTTCTCACAAGCATTTTGAAGCAGTTTCAAGGTTTTATCAAGATTTCCCCCTTCATTAACAATCAGTAGTAGTTAATTCCGAGTTCAAGTACAGACATCTCCAACACCACTTGTATCTCATCAAAATTACTCCCCATTTTTTCATGTTGATGGATTTTCTTTAAAGCACAAACCATAAGAGAGATGTAAAAACAGTAGTGGACTTGCACTGACATTGTAAAAAGAAGGTACTGCAATCAGGCTGTAATAATCTTTAAGGAAAAACCTATTATACATGCTGTTTATCTCCCTATTTATACTGTCACCATGTCTTTTTCATTTTCCTGTAAAACAGAAGCAGTATGAGAACATGCTAACTAGGAAATATATTTAAACCTTTGTAAAAAACACAAAGAAGTGTCCACAAATGGCAGCTGACATTTCCAACTATTTATGTAGCTAGAAGCAAAAAGCTCAACAGGAAGTTAAACGATCCCTAGCAAATTCCACTTATTTCAGTTAACATTTGTGAATCGCTGAGCAAAGTCATGGCTAGATGAAGTTCTGTCTCCTCTGACCTTCCCATTCCTACACCTAACAACTGCCCTCAAATGCAGCTCACATCGGGTCCATGCTGCCCTCAAACAGGACAGTGCACCCACCTTCTCATAGATTTTGCCCCACACCTTCATTCAGAGAGGTGCCCCTGCCCATGGCCAGGGGGCTGGAACTAGGTGATCTTCAGGTCCTTTCCAACCCAAACTATTCTCTAATGATTCTATGATGATTCTGTGATTAAATTGCTGACAGTGGCCAGCTTCATCACTCTCATTCAGGCTGCTTCTCCTCAGAGCTACGTGACATTTGAAGTATGTGGTGTCTCGCAGTATGGACTATGAAGAGCTTAATTTGTCATAGAAGCAGCATAATGGAAAAAAGCATGACAGCAACAGGGGGAAAGACAATAGAGACAGTGGCTGACACCTGGGTAGTCTGAGGGGCTGAAGATTTTGGACAATGGCCACTGCAGGGAGAGCAGAGAGGTGCAGTTACAGAGCTAAGAAGGTTAGAAGAAACTTGAACTTTACGTGTATGAACTTTATATACAACCCTATAAGCTAATACTGATTTGAGGTCTTAAACCTAGCAGTATCATCCTAGTGTCAGTTGTAAGGCAGCTAAAAAGCTACAATATGACTTACACCACCCAATTTATTGAATTGTTCATATATTACTGAATTTAAATAATAACAATGCAAGATCTTCAATCTGCCCCACTGGCTTCTGTAGTGGTCCCATGACCAACGTAAACCTTCAGTGTTCTTCTGAAAGTGCTACCACTGTACTTCAAACTGTGTCTCCTGCCAAGTTCAAGTTTCTTGTTGTTATTTCCAGGCTATTTTCCATTCTGTCCTTTCCCTGAATCTGCCTGGACTGCATCATCACTGCCCTCTTCTGTCTCCCCCACTCTAACCACAGCAGCCTCTGCCTCTGCTGAACAGCTCTACTCAACACTGCTAAAAAACAAAGTTCACCCATTGACTCACATAGGGCGAACAAGCCTAAAATATAAAATTGAAAATAAGTTATATCTTAACATATTTGCAGGATTCAATTGAAATACCAACTTAAATTTGCTAAAACAAGCAGCAAGACACAGGAAACCTCTGTCATGAAAAGCCACAGAAGTTCAGAAGAGAACATTATCTACCTGTGTAAATTCTGTACATGAAATCATTAACATAATTAAACTAGAACTGTAATGCAATCAAGAAAAAAAAGTAAATAAAGAAGTTAGATACTGACATTTTGCCTGGCGTTACCCTTGACCTGTACCCGTTTACCTGGACCTAGACCTTGAACTTGAATGAGAGGATGAGCGCGATGAAGATCGCGAGTGGGAAGACCGAGACTTAGAGCGACTGCGCCTATTGGATTTCTTTTTCTTATTAGTGTCCTCTTCCTCACTGGCATCAAGATTATATTTTGAGAGGTCAGCATCATCTTCATCCTCATCCTGAAAAAACGCAGATACACAAAAATACTTCAGGAACACTTGGACTGTTTTCTCCAGTTAGCGTTTTTTGCCTGTTCTGGGGTTCATTTTGTGGCTTTCAACCTCTAAAATACTGTTGGTAGCCCATGTCCTCAGATCCAAATATTTTAAGAGCAAAGAGTGACTGAAAATAACTGTTTCAAAGCAAACTAATACAAAGCCTGGAAAACCCCATCTGAAGTCCCATTTCTGTTATTTAATGAAGCTAATGAGAGCACAGTCATTTTACCAGTTACTTTAACTGAGTGCCTGGAAGAATCTGCAGATGCAAAATCTAGAACTAAAGCACAGTTCTGCAGAGACGTGCAATGGGCAGGATTTGGTGATTGCTGTGTAAATAATAAGCACACACTCAGGTCTCTGCACGACTACTGTCCAGAGATGTGGACAATCCACTGTGTGATCATGTATTGCTGAAAAGATGAAAAAACTCACTTTATTCCATCTATAAAACAGAAATTGGACTTAGTTTTAAAAGGCTAAGAGTAAAACTCAACAATATTCCCTTTTTATGGTGTCCATAGACAAAGGTTCCAGACACAGACCTCAGAACTACTGATTCTGATCTCAGATAAGCTTTAAAATCATACGTCTGTGACTGCAGGTATTTAGAACAAAACAGCTTGTGCACAGACTTTACAGAAGCTGTAGCACCATTAGTCAATAGCTGCTCCTCCACATTGCTCTAAAGGCAGCTAAAATACAAACCAAACCCTACCCACTACCACTACACAGCACTATAGCAATGATTAAAGAATGATAAAAACTCCAAACATGTTACCTCATCCAATTTATATTTGGAGAGATCTTCATCCTCATCCTCCTCATCTTCCCCTTCAGACTCCTTATCTTCTACTTCCTTCAGGATAGATGCAGGACCAACTGGCTTCCCTCTGTACTTTTTCTTTTTGCGTCCAAACTAAGAAAATGTTATTTCATTAGAATATGATGAAATCAAAAGTAATTTGAATTTAAAGCTGTATGTTTTATAAGTACATATCAATTTCAAATAAGATATTGCTCAAAGGGAAGAAGAAGTATCACAAAACATCAGCTAGCAACAAGAACATTTCTGAAGAGATGCTTGTCTTGGGTATAGTTAGTGCGCAAAGACAAGCTGGATGGAAAACTGAATTTAACAAGAGTATTTTATATTTGTGTCTGTGGGTTATCTTCATTAAACAACATTGAGCATCTGGCTGAAAACAACACCCATGACCCTGAAGCCACCTCTTGAAGAAGTTTAACAAACTCAGCTCGTACCCGTTTAATTTTAATTCATTTTTACTTTTTACCCACAAAAGACAAAACAGATACATTCACTTTCAGCTCAAAACTCTCACACTTGAGCATTTGGCAGAGAGCTGTATCACAACATATCCTTGATCAGCATTCTTCTAAGGAAACCAAATGCAAACATATCGTGAACACACACACACACACACACACACACACACACACACACACACACATCACAGTACCTGTGCCTCCAGAGCAGCACATGCACCTAGTCTTACCTCATCATACTCCCCGTCCGACTCCTCACGTTCTATATATTCAACATTCTCTCGCTCATTAAATCCTCCTCCGTATCCTTGAAAAAGGGGGAAAACAAGACAAATCTCTTGAGCTGCACCAAATTCAGTTACAAGAAGCACGAAGTTTATTCTAAACTTTCACAGAGGCTCAGAAAGCCTTCAGTGGTTTATAAATATGTGCCCCAAGAATGTAATAGGATCTCAAGAGGAATATGAATTGTTCCTACACACGTTTATTAAACAGAAACCTAATTAAGCAAACGGATTAAGACACAAACAACACAGAAGCAAGAGAGCTTAAAAGAGTGGGAAAAAACCAGAAATGTCAGGATTATAGCTGTGCTTCCCAGAAGAGCGCTGGTGGGGCCGTGGTGCCTGACAGCTGCCCTGTGCGGATGCACACAGGCATGTCCCCAAGGGGCTAGAACAAAGGCTACTGTACTCCACGACTAAAATCCCACCTTAGGGAGCAGCCAGTAGCCAACTCAGAAAAGCAGTGAGTGAAACACAAGGTGGGGACATGCTGCTCATCTGCTTCCCTTGGCCTCAGCCAGATCCCACATGCACGCAGCCCCCTGGGTATCACAATTCTTCTGGACATACACTCAGATATAGCTCCTCAGGGAGCCACAGCGATGAAGGGATGCTGCAGTCGCATGGAGTTGTACGAATGCCAAGATTTGCCTTAGGAATCTCCCTGTTCCTTTGTCTAACGTGAGAGGAACACCTAAAGGGCTTGTTTTTGTTTCAGCTGCCCGTGTAACTGACCCTAAGAGTGTGCAACGTGCTGGGTGTCTTGCATGGGACTGGCAACGTCTAAGGGACACCAGAACATGGAACAATAATGAAATAGTAAAAATATTCAATTATACAAAATATATTAAATCCAATTAAATAATCTTCTTTAATATTCTTACAATATTAGATATGAGTATTAAAAAATATTCTTCTTTTTGAGTTATAACCTGTGTGCTCTTCTCCATGCTTCTTTTTTCATATATAGAATCACTGAATAATTACAGTTGGGAAGGACCTTAAGATCATCTAGTTCCAAACCTGCTGCCATGGGCAGGGACACCACACAGAAAACCATGTCAGCCAAGCGCATATGCATTATTGTCACACTCCATGCATTAAATTCTCAGCCTGATCCCATTTGCAGCAGTGCCAGTACAAATGCAGGACTGCAGTGTAAGGAGATCCTCCGGTCTAGTTACCACTGGGCGCATTATTAATGCAAGAGAAACTTAAAACGTGTCCAAGCGTGACCAAACCTCAAACCTCATTAAGAGGTGACAGTCTGATCTACACAACCTTCAAACCCTGCTCTTGGGAATGCTGAGGCCTCCACCAATGGACACTGTGCATGCGCTGGGCCTTTTGGAGTTGAATGCAGATTGTATTACTCCTTCCAAACATCTTAGTAGCAAAATCAAACATAGGGGCAGTTTAAGCTGAGTATATGTTGACTTTCCACATGAAACAACCATATACTTAATGCACCAGTAAAAGTAATCAAGCCCAAGAACTTGCTTATTATAAGTCTAAGACTTATTTACATATGGAAATTCATCCAACTTTCATACAATCACAGACTGGCTTCTGTTGGAATGGAGCTAAAAGCTCACCCAGCTCCAACCCCTTCCATGGGCAGGGACACCTTCCACTGGAGCAGCTTGCTCCAAGCCCCTGTGTCCAACCTGGCCTTGAACACTGCCAGGGATGGGGCAGCCACAGCTTCTCTGGGCACCCTGTGCCACCGCCTCAGCACCCTCACAGGGAAGAGCTTCTGCCTAAGAGCTCATCTCAGTCTCCCCTCTGGCAGGTTAAAGCCATTCCCCTTGGCCTGTCCCTAAAGGCCCTTGTCCAAAGCCCCTCTCCAGGTTTCCTGCAGCCCTTTTAGGCACTGGGAGCTGCTCTAAAGTCTCCCCTTCAGGAGCCTTCTCTTCTCCAGGCTGAACCAGCCCAGCTCTCTCAGCCTGTCAACTTTGCTGGTTCTGCTGTGAAAACACCACCTTTAATTAAATTACACTGCAATTTATAAAAGGAAGTCCTCTTACAGCAACTTGAGTAGTTTAAAACCACACACATCTTACCTGTCCTTTCCTCCAATTTCGCGTACTTTGGAGTATTGCACATATTGCATTCTGATCTTCTGGCCCAGTTCACGTTACCACATCTTCAGAGACAAAAAGAATGAAACAAAAAAAAGAAACATTTTATTTCAAATCAAAAAGCTTAAGTGTTGAAGCAACACTTAGAATATACCATAGAATCAAAGAGTGGTTTGTGTCAGAAGGGACCTCAATCCTGATCTAGTTCCAATCCCCTGCCACGGGCAGGGACACCTTCCACTAGAGCAGCTTGCTCCGAGCCCTGTCCAACCTGGCCTTCAAAATGAGAAATATTACAAAAACGTATCTGTCAAGTTTTAGCAGCGATCTGGTAAATCTCCATGGCAACAAGACACAACTGCTTGACAGAGTCTCTGGGTATTTCACTAGCATGAGGATGATGGGAAGGTGACCATACTGGAGAAGTGGAGGGGAAATAAAAGGCACGTGGACAAATTTACAGGGGTTAACTGCACCAAAAGTGTTAAGACCCCTCACTGCTCCCCACTAGGGGCATTCACGGTTCAGAGGGGTTAATGAAGAAGGTACCATGGGTATAATACTTATAAGCAGCCATCATCCCTCACAGCTGCAGATGTCTGCTTCTGCAACTGCATTCCTATCTTATGACCTCCTAGAAGGCCACTCAGGCTTCCTCCACTTGTAGGGCTACCCTCAAGACACTGCTCAGCTCCAGAGAGAAGAGAAGGTCTGTAAGATCCAGCCTAACTATAAGCTTGGAGAGACACAGCAATCCTGAAGGCATCAAGCAGATCTGCTCAGACACTGGGGTCCACAGTGTTGCCCAGGGACTTGCTGCTGCAGTACAGTGCCACTGGAAACCCATCAGACTAAAAACAGCTACATGCCAACAGGAAAAAAGAACCAAACTTCAGGTTTCACTGCTTAGACAGCTCAATCAGCAAAGCCTGAAATCCTTAAAGTGCTCCTCTCAAAAACCCAAGTGTTTTATTTACACACCCCTTTTCTAACTGAGGTCTTAATATTCCCAATTGATGCTTGGAGAAACATCTGAGGATTTAACCATGGGCTAAACTTGACTCACTACATGTTTAGTGAATGCTAACAACAAAATATCATGCTGCAGTGTAAGTGTTACTTCCATCCACACGTATCTTCCAAACTTGAGAAGTGTTCAGCTTATCAGAGAAAAACATAAACTTTTACCTACCTATCTTGGTTATTTTTAACCTTTTCCCAGCCATGTTAAATAAGCTGCTCTCCAGCAAACAAAACTAAATGCTAGCCTCACATCAGAACACTATGAGTGGAACCTGTGTGAGTTTTGACCATTGTTCCTCAACTGTACAAGTACAGTGACAGAATTAAGAACCAGGCTATTTGAGGTGTTGTGTGGCACTACAAGAACACTCTGCACTCTGTAAGAGGCCATACGTTTTACACTGCCAGTCGTTAGCACTGAAGAGCCCACGACTCTTTTCAGCAAGTGTCTTCCCTATTTCAGTCCCTCCAGCTTTCATCATTTTGGCTTCTGTTGTTTTTTCTGGAAAAGAAAAACAAAGACAAAAACAGCTCTCAAACACCTTGCTTCATGAATATATTCTTTTTAAATGGATTTAATATTATTTTTAAACGGCAGAAACAGATGAGAAAAAGATCATAGAATCCCATTCTGGTTCGTGTTGGAAGGGACCTTAAAGCTCCTGCAGCTCCAACCCCTGCCACAGGCAGGGACACCTTCCACTAGAGCAGCTTGCCCCAAGCCCCTGTGTCCAACCTGGCCTTGAACACTGCCAGGGATGGGGCAGCCACAGCTTCTCTGGGCACCCTGTGCCAGCGCCTCAGCACCCTCACAGGGAAGAGCTTCTGCCTAAGAGCTCATTTCAATTTCCCGTCTGGCAGCTGAGACACTCACCTCTTCCACATCTGTTACAGTTGGTTCTTCTCGCAAAGTTTACATTCCCGCACCTGAAAACAGAAGCGGAGCGAGAACGAAGACTCCGGTTAACGCTGGAAAATGCATTCGCGCGAGACTTAAAAGAAAACCACCTTTATATTTCAAGCTGAATTGGTTCCAAATCGGAACACGAAGTTTCCCAGGCCCTGCGCGGTCCCGTGAAGCCGGAGCTGTGGAGCTCTGCCGGGGGGAAACTGACCCGGCCCGCCCCAGGCCGGCGGCAGGGGGCAGTCCCCCGGGACCCGGCGGCCGCGGCTCCCGGGCGGGCGCTGTGCCGCGCCATGCGCCGCCGGCCGCTGCCCCATCCCGCCCCGTCCCCGCTCACTTCTTGTCGGGGCAGATCCAGTCCCCGTCGCTCACGCGGAAATTCTTAGTCGACATCTTAGGCCCCACCGAGCCGAGCGCCCAGCGCCGCGCCTGAGTACCAGGGCCCTGCGCGGGCCGGGCTGCCCACCGCGCCTGCGCCCTGCTGCTGCCCGCACGGACTCTGCTCAGGCAGCGGCCCGGGCGCCTCAACGCGGCCGGCGGGAAGAGCGGGCCGAAGGAAGCGCGCCCCCCAGCGGGGCGGAGGGCTGTCCGCGGAGGCGCGCATGCGCAGTGAGCTCCGCTGCCGTGGCGGGATCGCGCTGAGGGGATAGGGGCGGAGCTAGAAGTCGCAGTGCCACTCGGGGAGCCGGTCCCGCCGGGTGGGGTGGCCTCGCGCAGCCCGAAAGCGTGAAAATCAGCACTGTAGAGGTCTCTTATTCATGGCAGATTCCTTTCCTGCTGCTGTTGCTGTGGCGTTTGTCACTCCAAAGTCCCAGCCGGGTCAGAAGTGCTCGAGCTCCTGCGTGTACACCTTCACTAGAAGAAAATACATAGCGAAACCATCAGCTGCTAATGAAAGACGAATGAAATAAGGCTTCATTTTCAGAGACGAGAGAGTGCACAACTTTCAGACTGGTTTCTCAGTGTGCGCTGATGAAATCGCCACGATCATATAGAGTGCTTTAAACATGAATAAGACTCTAATGTTAGAGTGTTCAAGAAAATCCATTATTTTAAAGAATACGGGTTTTACTATGATGAAAAGATCATCCTGTGGTTTGTGGGGGTTCACTTAGCACAGGGACACATGCTTGCATGTTGTGTGTGCGCCTGGTCAGTCCTCCTTTGCTTTCCCTTTGGACTGGTGATGATCTGGTGAGATCCGCACACCTACTCTGACCAGCATTACCTAATTAAACACATGCAATGTGCTAATTTAGAGCAAATGTGACATTCCTGGCAGCTTTTAGCCCCTTTCCATGCTGTAGCCACATCCTGTGGAAAAAACATCTGGAATGGGGTTATGGGCCTGGTTTTTATTACATCCAGTCTCCAGGTCATGGGGGAAGATGACAGTGTTACTGCTATTTATTTATAAAAGTGTAAACCAGCATGACTGTGCTGGAAAAATGTGTTGGGGCATCTGGTTGTGTACGAACCCAAACTTACAACATGTCTGCTCCTGAGCAGGAAGCACTAAACCTGCATTTGCCTGCAGCTGGAGAAGGCCCCACACAAAGGGCTGGGGCTGTGCTGGAATCGAGAGCAAGGGCTGTGAAAAACTTGCTTTTCTCTACTCGCCTTTTTTCCACTCTTTGGAATTCAAGAACAAGCAGAAAGAACGAGGTGAAAAGAAAATGGCCGCAGGGCAGAGCCCGCAGCAGAGCCCGTACGGCTGCAGGGGTCCTGCACTGGTTGTGTGCACAGCCTGTGCGAGGCGCAGTGCTTCACAGGCAGCAGTGCGAAATGTGAAACCTCGAGTAGCAGTTTCTGCCCCAAACGACGTTCCTTTGTGGCACTGGATAGTCAGTCTAAGCTCAAATGACAGAGCAAAGTCTTAGAGCTGTGGTAAAATGGCAGCACATCTCCCATGAGACTCCCCCCCGCGTCCTGATCCTGCTCTGGGGCAGCAGCATCGGAGGGACGTGGAGCTGCTGGAGCGAGTCCAGAGGAGGCCATAAAGCTGCAGCGAGGGCTGGAGCAGCTCTGCTCTGGAGCCAGGCTGAGAGAGCTGGGCTGGGGCAGCCTGGAGAAGAGAAGGCTCCTGGAGGGGAGACCTGAGAGCAGCTCCAGTGCCTAAAGGCGCCTGTAGGGACAGGACAAGGGGAACGTCTTTAACCTGCGAGAGGGTTTAAACTACCAGAGCCCATTGTCAGTGCCCATCTTCAAAATGAAGTAGAAAAGAGCTTGAAAAAGCCGGTGAATCGGGCGGCAGCCCTGAGTGCCTGGCGGGATTCGCTCCCTCCATGGCGTGGTGTTCGTACAGCAGGTGGCACTTTAGTAACGCACATTCTTCAGGTTGTGGTGTTACCGCAGATTAAACCCCTGCTTTTTTATGGGATTCGGTGGGGATATTTGAAATATCAACGTATTGATAACTCTATTAAAAAACCCCAAACAACTTCACTGTCACCAGGTGCAGCTGGCACTGGGGATGGAATGCAGGGTTATCCTTGGGTTGCACCTGATACAGAACAAGAAGTTGGCAGGGAGCATTCCGATTATTTTGATACTTGTTTTCTGCCAAAGGAACCTCCCCAGAGGAGTCCTCAGCCAGGCACCTGCAGCCACGGGCCTGGTGTGGTCAGTGGGAGCTTTCCCAGCCTGTGCAGGGGGAGTGTTTCTGTAACGTCCTTGGAGCTATTCACTGGAAAAAAAAAACAAAAACAAAACAAAAAAAAAAAAAAAAAAAACAACTGGAGACTGAAAAAAAAAATAATCTTTTAATTTATGAATGAAAGCAAGGCAGCAAGGCCCAAGTGGGCAAGATCTCCTACAGCCTGGAGAGATCTGACCAGGCACAATCTGCTCTTCAGCTCAGTGCCTATATAAGATATTCACTTATTTAATAACCAGTTTTACTTAAAGATTTTCAATACATTGATCATCTTTTCCTGTGTTTCTTACACAAAGTTTCATTTAAACTCCCCTTTTCACAGTAGCTTCTGACTGATTTTATTGGATTCCTGTTTCTATCTCAACACATTCTGGCTTCAAATGTGGGTAAGGAGTTGATAATAACCAAGTAAATGAGAAATACATCACCCATCATTTTAACATAATGAAACCCAACAGCTGAGAATGAAAAAATGTACAGAAAACTGTTTAATTGGCCTCTCTCTAGACAGCCAGTTCCTACCAACAAGCCCTGAAAATCAGTTTTCCTCAAGAAAGACTAAATGGTACAAGGGCCAGCAGGATCAAAGGCAGGCAATTAACTGGAGGCTGCCTGTGCTTCGCAGCTCTTCCCTTCTGCTTTCAAGCCCTTTCCCAGTACGGTGTCTGCGTGCCGTGCTCTTTATTAAGCAACTTGGGGCACCAAGGTTTTTAAGCATCACTTTAAAGCACTTAATACACTGTTGGTGCTTCCCAAGACATCATAATAATAATAATTTCAGATCCGTGAGTTAAAAGAGTGCAATGTGCTTCCATCAGGTGAGATCTAACTATTATGAAAAGCCATTGGTGTTGATGTAGCTGAACACACACTAAATTATACAGCAAAACAGCGTTTGCTGTTCAGTTTTCAAAGCGCATCACAACTTGACAGGAGCTTGTTTAAACAAGGAGCAGTGAAAGCGTGGTGCCTGTGCTAGAGTGCAGACGCTGTAACCCATCCCAGGCTCGTGCTGTGGGACACCAGAGCTGCCGTGCTGCCGGCGCCATTTGAGGGAGCACTGTAGCGTTTGGAGGGGGGGATTTCCAAAGCCCTTTTCCAAGTGTGGCAGATGTTTGGCACAGGACGTTTTCAAGGGAGTGATGGCTGCTGACATGGGAGGGACGCCATGGAGGATGTCAGTCAGCGAGAGGGGGAGAGGGGCAGCCATGAGGGGTGAGGGGTGTTTCTGACGGTAGATCATGAGGGGAGAGGAGGGGCGGCCAGGAGGGAAAATCATGAGGGGAAGGGAGGGGTGGCCATGAGAGAAGATCATGAGGGGAGAGGAGGGGCGGCCATGAGGGAAAATCATGAGGGGAAGGGAGGGGAGGCCATGAGAGAAGATCATGAGGGGAAGGGAGGGGAGGCCATGAGAGAAGATCATGAGGGGAAGGGAGGGGCGGCCATGAGGGAAGAACATGAGGGGAAGGGAGGGGCGGCCATGAGGGAAAATCATGAGGGGAAGGGAGGGGAGGCCATGAGGGAAGATCATGATGGGAGAGGAGGGGCGGCCATGAGGGAAAATCATGAGGGAAAGGGAAGGGAGGCCATATTAGAAGATCATGAGGGGAAGGGAGGGGCGGCCGTGATGAAAGATCATGATGGGAGAGAAGGGGCTGTCATGAGAGAAGATCATGAGGGGAAGGAAGCGGTGGCCATGAGGGAAAATCATGAGGGGAAGGGAGGGGAGGCCAAGAGAGAAGATCATGAGGGGAAGGGAGGGGCGGCCATGATGAAAGATCCTGAGGGGAAAGAAGCAGCGGCCATGAGGGAAAATCATGAGGGGAAGGGAGGGGAGGCCATGAGGGAAGATCATGAGGGGAGAGGAGGGGCGGCCATGATGAAAGATCATGAGGGGAAAGAAGCAGTGGCCATGAGGGAAAATCATGAGGGGAAGGGAGGGGAGGCCATGAGGGAAGATCATGAGGGGAGAGGAGGGGCGGTCATGAGGGAAGATCATGAGAGGAAGGGAGGGGCGGCCATGATGAAAGATCATGAGGGGAAAGAAGCGGCGGCCATGAGGGAAAATCATGAGGGGAAGGGAGGGGAGGCCATGAGAGAAGATCATGAGGGGAGAGGAGGGGCGGTCATGAGGGAAGATCATGAGAGGAGAGAAGGGGCTGTCATGAGAGAAGATCATGAGGGGAAAGGAGCGGTGGCCATGAGGGAAAATCATGAGGGGAAGGGAGGGGAGCCCAAGAGAGAAGATCATGAGGGGAAGGGAGGGGCGGCCATGATGAAAGATCATGAGGGGAAGGAAGCAGCGGCCATGAGGGAAAATCATGAGGGGAAGGGAGGGAGGCCATGAGATGAGGGGAAGGGAGGGGAGGCCGTGATGAAAGATCATTATGGGAGAGAAGGGGCAGTCATGAGAGAAGATCATGAAAAGAAAGGAGCAGCAGCCATGAGGGAAAATCATGAGGGGAAGGGAGGGGAGGCCAAGAGAGAAGATCATGAGGGGAAGGGAGGGGTGGCCATGATGAAAGATCATGAGGGGAGAGAAGGGGCATCCATGGGAGAAAATTTAAAAATGAGCATGAGCCGGCTGCAGTGTGTGCTCGCAGCCCAGAAGGCCAACCGTATCCTGGGCTGCATCAAAAGGAGTGTGACCAGCAGGTCGAGGGGGGTGATCCTGCCCCTCTACTCTGCTCTGTGAGACCTCACTTGGAGTATTGTGTGCAGTTCTGGTGTTCTCAACATAAAAATGACATGGAACTGTGGGAACAAGTCCAGAGGAGGCCATGAAGATTATCAGGGGACTGGAGCACCTCCCGTATGAAGACAGGCTGAGAAAGTTTGGGCTGTTCAGCCTGGAGAAGAGAAGCTGCATGGAGACCTCATAGCAGCCTTCCAGTATCTGAAGGGGGCTATAGGCATGCTGAGGAGGGACTCTTCATGAGGGACTGTAGTGAGAGGACAAGGGGTAACGGGTTCAAATTTAAACAGGGGAAGTTTAGATTGGATGTGAGGAAGAAATTCTTTACTGTGAGGGTGGTGAGGCACTGGAATGGGTTGCCCAGGGAAGTTATGAATGCTCCATCGCTGGTGGTGTTCAAGGCCAGGTTGACATAGCCTTGGATGGCATGGTTTAGTGTGAGGTGTCCCTGCCCATGGCAGGGGGTTTGGAACTGGATGATCTTAAGGTCCTTTCCAACCCTCACTATTCTATGATTCTATGATCATGAGGGGAGAGGAGCGGCAGCCATGAGAGAAGATCATGAGGGGAAGTGAGGGGAGGCCATGAGGGAAGATCATGAAGGGAGGGGAGGGGTGGCCATGAGGGAAGATGATGAGGGGACGGGAAGGGTGGTCATAAAGGAAGGTCATGAGAGGTGGCCATGAGGGAAGAGGAGGGGGACCCATGAGGGAAGGTCATAAAGTCAGAGGGGGTGGTCATGAGGGGAGATCATGTTGGAAAGGAGGGGTGGCTATGAGGGAAGATCATAAGGGCAAAGGAGAGGCGGCCATGATGGAAGATCAGGAGGGGAGGGGAGGTGCGATCATCAGGGAAGATCATGAGGGGAGAGGAGGGGCGGCCAAAAGGAGAGATCATGAGGGGAGGGGAGGGGCAGCCATTGGGAGTGAATGGTGGCCAGGAGTGGAGATCTCGAGAGGAGATGAGCGGTGTCCAGTATGGGTAGGGACAGCAGCAATTCACTGTGGGCTGCTATGTGGGGCAGATGAGGAGTTGCTGTAAGTGGAGATTATGAGAGGCAGCTATGGGGGAGATCGTGAGAGGAAACCGATTTTGCCATAGTGACATGGTTTAGCGGTGGGCTTGGCAGTTGAATGGTTGGACTCGATAATCTCAACTGGTCTTTTCCAGACTACTTGATTCTATGATTCTGTGTGCCTTCCAATTCCTCCTTTGTAGTGAAGACAATGGAACAGGTTACCCAGAGAAGTTGTGGCTGCCCCATCCCTGTTCAAGGCCAGGTTGGACACAGGGGCTCGGAGTAACTTGCTGTAGTGGAAGGCCTGTGGCAGGATTGGAGCTGGGTGAGCTTTAAGGTCCCTTCCAACACAAACCTTTCTGGGATTCTATTATCTAGCCAGCCATAGAATATAAAACTGCTGCATTAAAAACTAATCCTTCTGGTTTTCTTAGGGTACAGTGTTAGCCCTTGGATGGTGTCACTTCTGCCTGTACCCCTTCAGGCATCCAGAAATAACCTTGTCTGGATAGGGTACTTCTCCTAAACGATGAGGTAAATGTTATCCTATTTTACATCTGCTTCAGAGATGAAGTTTACAAATCAAAGCCAGATCCCCTGCGACTCCAAAAGGCAATCCTAAACTGTATTGCGAATGTCAACTAAATTGTGGGCAAATACATGTTTGGATTTTCCTGTCAGAGGAGTGAAGTGTATCACGAGTCCTTATTTATTTGTGAGCAGGAGCGCTAGAACTAGAACAACTGTCTGACAGGTAGAATTTGCTGGAGAAAACAGTGCATCTGTATCGCCATTCTGATTGCAGGAAAGGCTGTTAACAACAGTGAGAGCTGCATTAAGAGATTGTGTTGCTGTAGTTTGGGAGTGAAAATTTAATGATGAAATATTGCCCATTTTTGTCATCCCTGCATGTTGGACTAGTGAAACTCCAGGTTATTTCTGCATTATATGTTGGTGGGGAATGTGAAGTTAAAAAGAAATTGAACTGGGATTGCATACAAAGTATCAGACTTGGAAGGGAGAAATCAAACACACAAGTCTTAAGTAGTGAACAACTGGAGGAGTGTCAGTACTGCGGAAAGCACTGCCCTATTTTGTCAGTATTGACTACTGAGTCCAGAAGAAGCTATGGAGCTGCTGTGAGGGCTGGAGCAGCTCTGCTCTGGAGCCTGGCTGAGAGAGCTGGGCTGGGGCAGACTGGAGAAGAGAAGGCTCCTGAAGGGGAGACCTTAGAGCAGCTCCAGTGCCTAAAGGGGCTGCAGGAAACCTGGAGAGGGGCTTTGGACAAGGGATGTAGGGACAGGCCAAGGGGAATGGCTTTAACCTGCCAGAGGGGAGACTGAGATGAGCTCTTAGGCAGAAGCTCTTCCCTGTGAGGGAGATCACAGGCTGCCCAGAGAAGTTGGTTGCTCCAAGACCCATCCAACCTGGCCTTGAACGCTACCAGGGATGGGGCAGCCACAGCTTCTCTGGTGGTCCTGGGTTCAGCAGTAGCAGTCGTTTTTTCTCCTTCGCAGTAGCTGGTGCAGTGCTGTGTTTTTGACTTTCAGCCTGGGAGCAGCGCTGGTAACACCAATGGTTTCAGTTGCTGCTCGGTAATGTTTGCTCTGACCAAGGACTTTCTGAGGCTCATGCTCTGCCAGGGAGGAGGGGAAGCCGGGAGGCAGGAGAGACAGGACACCTGACCCAAACTGACCAAAGAGGTATTCCATACCACAGCACGTCATGCCCAGGATGTAAAAACGGAGGGCAGAGACCCAGAAGGGTGGGGGTTCGTTGCTGGGTTGGGCTTGGTATTGGGTGATGAGCAGTTGTATTCTCTTCCCTTGTATTTCCCTTGTCATTATTGTTATGGGTGGCAGCAGTGGTGGTTTGTGTTATACCTTAGTTACTGGACTGTTCTTATTTCAACCTGTGGGAGTTGCATTCTTTCAATTCTTCCCATCCCTCCGGGAGCTGGGGGGAAGAAACAGGGAAGTGAGTGAGCAAACTGGGTGAGTTATAGTGGCTTAAACCATGACATTTGGGCACCCTGTGCCGGTGCCTCAGCACCCTCACAGGGAAGAGCTTCTGCATAAGAGCTCATCTCAATCTCCCCTCTGGCAGGTTAAAGCCATTCCCCTTGTTCTGTCTCTACAGGCCCTTGTCAAAAGTTTGTGGCAGGGGGCTGGAACTGGATGTGCTTTAAGGTCCCTTCCAACCCAGAGCAGCGGGGGTTGTACGGTGAGATATGGAGTCAGGAGGGAGTGTTGCTCAGTTTGCCTTTGGTATTGGTGTATTACTTTGATTGCTTTTGCAGGGTACAGCCTTCAGGATTTGACATAGAAACATAGAATTATATCGCATGGGTGGATGGGCTGCATATCTACATTCCACTGCATTTTTTTTGACTTCAGATCAGTTGCAAAAGATCTTACGACTTTCATGACTTTGTATTTCATAGTGCATATTTTGCATATTTGTTTGTAAGTTTAGAGTAATCTTTAGTTAATGCACCCAAAAGTCCACTTTCTCTTCTGTTCTCCCCCTCTTTTTCCTGACCCACTTCCACATCTTTCAGGAAAGGACTGAAGGATTCCTCTCTGGAATCTGGTCTGTTTGGCCAGGATAAAACCTGAAGACTTGTCATTTGTTCCTTTTTCAACAAGGTGCTGGTGCACTGTGATCGCTGCAGATCATTATGTGGAGACACCGTGGCCTCCTTCCTCTGGTATCTCTGTGTCTCTGAAAAACGAAAGGAAAGCACAAAAAGGCACTTCCAGTATTTCAGCCTGACAGTGCTGGTGAGGGGACTGGATATAATGATGACACGTAGGTGATGTGTGAGAAGGATGATGGCTGACAGGCTCTGTGCTCCTGTGTCACTGGAGGAATAAGACTCTCAGCAGCAAAAGCAGAAGACGTGCTCTCTAAACCTGCTGCTTAAAAGAAGGTGATGTGTTTATGAAAAATATGCATAAATAAGCCAATATTTATAATTTTCCAAAGGTATATTTGAACACCATGTAGGGGAGGTGCAGAATAAATAATGCCCCAGTTGACAGCTATAATTGCCCTGGTTCAAAACCCCTTATTTTGAATACAAATTTGTTTGAACAGAAGCAATTAATGGGCCAGCCAGTAGAAATAAAAGTGAGGCATGTGAAAAAGAAGATCTAATATATAGTTTTGAAAAGCCAGGTTGGAAAAGGTTCACCATTTGAGGAGTCGCTGGCGAGCAAAACAAGATGTGATTAACCTTTCCCATGCTCATCCTCCTGTGCCCTTCCTGCGTGGGGTGCTATCACCACTAATTAACCCATGCTGGAATCGAGGCGAGGAGGACCCGAGGATCTGTTAGGGCTCCTCGGCTCCCCCTTTCTAGGAATGCTCGTCACCATGGCAGCTGTGCACCTCGGGGCTGCCGGAGCGCCAGCGCAGCAAGGAGCCTTCGCTCAGCCCTACCTGCCGGCTTCAGAAGCTCCCAGCTCTCAGTGGAGCTGTTTTTGTGCTTCATCAGAATCTTGCGTTTGGCTGTTCACAGATTCTGCCCTCGCTGAAATCAGCAGCGTGGCAGCGGGGAAGGTTCTGTGGGTCAGTGTTTACTCTAAGAAACATGGTGTGAAGTAGACAAAAGTGTAACTTGGCCACAGAAAGAATTAACCCCTTCAGAGCAGCCGAATTGAATCATTCTATTGCATTGTTCCAATGTGAAGAAAATATATTTGGCAAAGTATCACCTACTTTGGTAATCTGCCCTAAAACCAAGTAACAGTCTGTTCCCGCATACCCCAATTGATGGGAATGTGTTAGTGGTACATTTAAAGGGTAAGGAATAATGCCAAAACCCATACCTAAACATTTTTCTACTACTTTTAGCTGCAATATTGTGATTTTGAGCTATATTTTTGTTAACATTGAATTGTACCGATTTAGGACTCTGAAGTTGGAATTAGGCTGCTGACCTCTGCTCTGGTGTCCTTACACCTCTAGTTCATTGCTTTGCTTTTTGCATCTTCCTGACATAAATATTTTGCTGCTTCTCAAAATTCTGCTTTGACAAAATCAACAAAAATTTGCCAGTTTGGTTTAGGTAAAGAACTGAACAAACCCGAGAGTAGTAGTCAGGAGGGTCCTGCGGGGTTTGCTGTCTCATGTCCTGGAGGTGCCTCTATGTGACCTGTTTCTTGGGATGTCCAAGGAGAACCATGAGTGTTCCTTCGCTGCCAGAGAACTTGTGACTACTTGCACTGTCAATACGTCGCTGCTTACCAGTGGGGAAGCAAAAGCAATTTCATGTCCTTGTTTTTGCAGCCAATTCTGCTACAGACTTTCACATTTCAGTGAAGGCAGCCTCTCTTTTTCCAGGACACTCAATTGCAGTAGCATCAGACACACAAAGTCATTTTTACAAGTGTCCTGTTTACACAGAAATGAATTTCCATGAAGGAGAATTCTTTTTTCCCTTCTTTCTTTTATTGAAGAAGAAAACTCTTGAGTAAGCTTTGTTTTTCTTTAAATTGCAATTATAAATAGAATAAAGAGTTCAAAGAACAATTTCAGTTCACATGGTGTTTGAGACCAACATGCCACACCAGACCAAATGAAGTCAAGTGAATTTGGAGACATTCCAGTTGGATAGAAAAGGAAAATATTTCATAATGAGAACAATCAGCCATTGAAATAATCTCCCCAGGGAAGTGGTGACTCCCCAGGGTTGGACACTGTTAAGATCTAGCAGGACAAGATGCTGGGACATCTAGTCTAGGTTATGCTTTGCCTAAAAAGGTTGGACCAGATGATCCTTGAGGTCCCTTCCAGCCTGGGATTCCATGATTCTGTGATTCCCTGAACGCAGACTGAGTCCACCCCAGAACAATGTGGGGTCTGCTGGTCAGAAGCTAGAGAGATGTCAGTGAGGTGACGACTCAAGAGATAAGGTAAGCTCTGCACCTCCACTAGACATGAGTTATTTCCCCCAGAGCTTCCTGAGGTCTATTAATCACATTTTTTTCATGAGGTTGGCTCAGATCCTGAATTCTCCTGGCAGGCTGACAGTACAAACACGGAGTGAAGCAGGGGTGTGTATTTATGTGTGTATGCAGAGGGGCTTCTGGAGGTCTTCTGCCTGAAGCAGGTCCATCTCTTGTATGGGATCAGGCCAGCCATGTCTTTGTCTAACCTCAGCCAAACTCTACACCAGAGGCAGTGTGTCCTCTTCTCCGAAAGAAGTAGAACCCAATCAGTTCGCATTGGCAATCTGCTCCTCCAGGGAGCCTTGGGGAAGGTGCAGTCCCTGTCTCCACAGACCTCCAGACTGGCCCTGCAGATGCTGCCAAAGCTTGAGTGTGTTTCCCTCCAGAGTGAGCCCTGGCTCATGTATGAGCCATGCTCCCTCGTCACACTGATCCCACCCAGCCTCCTCTCCTTGCTCCTGCATCTCCAAACCCTGACTCGGCCAAAAGCAAAGTGGTGTGCTGGTTCAACATACCATTGAAAGCAAATAGGGATTTTAATCATGGAATCATAGAATCCCAGACTAGTTTGGGTTAGAAGGGACCTTAAAGCTCATCTAGTTCCAACCCCCCTTGTACTTATTTTGATAGCAGCTATGCTGTTTCGTTAACGACGGACACGGTGAGTGCTGTGCAGAATCTCTGCGTTGCTATGGTTATAGCACAGCCATTCCCAGCGTCTCCCCGAAGTAGCTAAAAATGAGACAAATCCAAGGGACACTATGAAAGTAATTCCCAGTAGCACAGGGTTTTCAGATGTTTCTCCTGCTGTCAGTGGGTAATGAAGGTGGCAAACTAGGTTAGTGCCATCATCTTGGTTCCAAGTAATATAAAATTCATTTACAGCTGGAAGCTTTTCAATTTAAATTACCTCCCAGGAGTTATCCAACTTAAAACTTTGGGGTTAATTTCTACGACGTGCAGTTTTTCCCCACCAAAGGTGAAGCCCTATGTGTATTCTGTTATCCCTGCTCTTTCCTTCACCAGTGTTTGCCCTGCGTGTGCACAGTGTCCTCTGGCTCTTTTGCTGCCATGAGCACAGCAAAAAGAACAATCCGCAGAATTATTGCTGACACACTTGGGAAGAGTCTCTGTGCACCAGGGTGTGGAGCTGCTCCTCCAGCTCATCCCTTGGGTGAGGTGATGCTGCCTCCACTCATGTCCAGCCTCCCTCTCTCCATCTGGAGGAGCTTGGTGGGTCTCCAGCCCAGCACCCCTGGCCACAGCACCAGGTAATTGGTAGTGCATGGTAATGGAGACTGACAATTTCATCTTTAAGCTATTTATCGGCCAGTGCTCTGCACATCAGGTGTCAGGGGAACATGACAACTCTTGTCAGTGAAACAAGAGTCCTGTGACAGGCTTTCAATCGAAGCCTTCACCCAGCACTCCCGGCATTAACACTACGTTAAAACAGCTTCATTCATTATTCAGAAAGGGGAAAAAAACAAGAGAGATCCTGACAAAATATGTAATGTATTTTTGAATCCTAAAACTCCACCTGGTTTTGCTGCTTCAGTTCCATCAGAATAACCTGTCTGGGTTCATTAAGAGCCGTGTTAGTTGTTCCCAGTGAATAAGCCAAGCCCTGGTCATCCTATAGCACGTGGGACTTGGCCGTTTGCCATGCATGATTCATAGCGCAGGCTGCTTTTTAATAAAATGCTCGTGTTAAAATTCTACATATGCTCAGAGAGAAGAAATAAAAAATTCCCTCTAGATTTTCATTAGAATTTATAATAAACGACAAGCTCTGGATTTATTCTCTTGTAAGCATGGCCTATCTGCAGATGCCCTGTACCTGTAGACAGGCTTCACCTGGCTGCCCACTATCCCTAAAAGCGCAGTGACTTGCTGCAGTACAAACATTTTAGAGGCACAGTCAAGTCTGACTTTTATCTCATGTTAAAGCATATCTTGGAATAGCAGAAGGGAAGTGGAGGCTCCTGGAGGTGCATTTTTTGGGTCCTTCTTCCCCAGACAAAGACAGAAGCAGTGGTAACAGCAGTGTGACCCGTGATTTCACCCCACTGAGAAAGCACCCAGCATTGCAGCTACAAAGTACCCTCTCTATATTCACAGAACCCTGGAATGGTTTGGGCTGAAAGGACCTTAAAGCTCATCCAGTTCCAACCCCCTGCTACAGGCAGGGACACCTTCCACTGGAGCAGCTTGCTCCAAGCCCCTGTGTCCAGCCTGGCCTTGAGCACTGCCAGGGATGGGGCAGCCACAGCTTCTCTGGGCACCCTGTGTCAGCGCCTCAGCACCCTCACAGGGAAGAGCTTCTGCCTAAGAGCTCATCCTAGTGTCCCCAGTGGCAAGTTAAAGCCATTCCCCTTGTCCTGTTCATGACATGTTTTTAATAATTGGATAGTGTTTGATTATTAAATAAACATGACGCTCTTCTGAAGTGCAACTACAGAGCCTCTGCCCCTTCAATGCTGTTCAGGGAAGTGTTGGCTTTGCCTGTTCACATGTTGGCTTGATGGGGAGAATTAGCGTTATGCGTGGGACTGCAAACATGACTTGTTACAGCAGATCCCTGGTGAATCCTTTATGAAACAAAACAAACTCCTCAAACCTGTTGTTTAAAGCCCCATTTCACAAATTGGTGACTACTTATGTCTTCCTCTCCACAGCTGCTGGGTGCTGTAGTACAGATCCCGTTCAAGAGCATAATGGCAGTGAAGAGCAGGGCTTGCTGCACTGCAGTGTGCCCTTTGGTCCCTGATCGTGACAAAAAGGGTTGAACAGGGAATTAGCTTTCCTTTTCTCCTGTGTTTTTACCTCTGAAGAACATTTTCCTTGCAAGTATTTTTCTCATGCAAACTTCAATAGTCTGCCTTTGCCTGGATGCTGCTGCATATAACTTGGTATTATTGACTACTCACCCTTCTTGCTCTGCTGCTCTGTTCTCCAGCCCTTCTCCTGACCAAGAGGGTTCAAACAGATGCCCACAGATTTCTGCATCTGATCTAAACACTTCTCTCAGGGATGCTGTTGTTTGTAGAAACACACCCAGTTTTGCGTTACAGGCCTCTGAGGATGGAAAGTGACACATAAACTGTCTCAGTGGTTCTTGTCTGTTTTTAGGAGTGTGTGCTGTAACATCTACTTTTCAATTTGTGATTCTTTCTTCTTTGTTGGATACAGATATCTCAGGAAAGCAGTTTTGCACCCCAAGACCCTGTGGATCTCTTTGGTTTATGTGGAAGGCTGCTGTACAGTCAATAGATAATATCAAGAGTACCCTTGAGTTTTAATAGCCACCCTAAGTACTAGTTTCAACTCTACTGTCTTCAACAGCATTGCACAGAGAAGTGCCTGAAAGGAAGGTCAAGATATTGTGGTTTGCTTGTTTAGAAGTCAAGGATGAATAGAATATAGGCAGATGGTTATGGGTCAGGCAAAACTCCCATCAAGTAACACAATGAAGAGAATTGGATGGAAGTTTCATGGCAATCATTGCGAGGGAGCTGATGCCTCTCCAAGTTGCGTGGCAACAAGCTGGAGACAAATATAAAATACCCATATGGCTTTGAAAAACTGATTTATTTCTGAGGTAGAATAGTTTTTTTTTCTTTCTTTGAGGCTCAAATCTCCTGAGTAAAATGAGTGAGTCCACTGCCACTGCAAAAAGTTCCCAAGTTTTGAAGTTTTCAAGGATTTCTGTGTCTATGTGTACTCCCATTCCCACTGCTCTTCATTGGCTTTGCCCTGCACTTGGCCACTTCCTTCTCAGCTTTGACCTCTCTTGACAATTTCTTTTTTTAAGCTGTTCTTCCAAGTCTTGTTTGTTTGTTGTTTTGTTTTTTAACTGATTTTTTAATTGAGTTGTTCTAATGATGAAGAACACCCCCTCAAGTCATTCCTGTCGAATGGGAGTCTCAGGGTGCTGGTCTTGCCTTGCAGACTCTGCTGGTGCCAGCACACTTCTCTGAACAAAGCCAGTATGGTCCCTGCAGCTTGCACTGTGTGAGGAAAACGTGAAAAATGCCCCTCATGCAAACCTGAGCTGATTTTGTTGCTGCAAAGGACTCCAGTGCCTGAGACACTGCAGACTGCCAAGAGTAAAAGCCATGAGAACCCTCTCTGCTTACTGCTTGGGGTTGTTCTTGGGCAAACTACTACAGAAATTGTCCTTTTACAGCAAAAAGACACAGTGACTCACAGTGAGGGAGAAGTGTGAGCTCAGGACTGGTCTTGATCTCAAAGAGGTTGAACATAGGGATGCAGCTTGTGTGGTGCCATTCCCATGGACTCAGCTAGCCAAGGGCAGACATTTAGCAGACTCCCAGCAGGACAGACTTGCGCCAGTTGATTAGATGTCTACATGGACATGAGGAATTCCTGTCCATTGCAGATAAGAGGCTTTAAGCTATTCAAGCTCATGGACATCACAGGTTTGCATTGCTGTCTCCAGCTTCCAGTCTGGGAAAATGAGGTGAAAGCACAGTGTTTGAGTCGTTTTCTGGGAGAACCTTGTGTCTCCTTGGTTCAGTCTCAAAAGTAGCTTTGATTACTTGAGATGTGAATAAAGGAAGACTTGTTAAAATGGTTATAAGTACCTGCAGTGTATCTTGCTGTATGTGATAGAATCCCAGACTGGTTTAGATTGGAAGGGACCTTAAAGCTCCTCCTGTTTCAGCCTCCTGTAGTGGGCAGGGACACTGTCCACTAGAGCAGGTTGCTCCAAGCCCCATCCAACCTGGCCTTGAGCAATCGCAGTGCCCATAAACTAAACCATAAGAAGTTTCACCTCAATACGAGGAAGAACTTCTTTCTGTTTAGGGTGGCAGAGCACTGGAACAGGCTGCCCTGGGGAGTTGTGGAGTCTCCCTCTCTGGAGACATCTCAAACCCACTTGTGTGACTTGCTCTGGGTGGCTCTGCCTTGGCAGGGGGTCGGACTGAATGATCTCCAGAGGTTCCTTCCAACACTAATGATTCTCTGATTCTGTAATTCCAGGGACGGGGCATCCACAACTTCTCTGGGAAACCTCTTCAATTGTTTTACCACCCTCATTGTAAACAATTTCTTCCTTGTATCTGTTATCCCTTCACAGAATCACAGAATCAAAGAATCCCAGCCTGGAAGGGACCTCAGGATCATCTGGTCCAACCTTTCTAAGCACAGCATGACCTAGACTATATGCCCCAGTACCCTGTTCAGCCCAATCTTAACAGTATTGGATGTTGGGGAGTCACCACTTCCCTGGGGAGATCATTTCAATGGCTGTTTATTCTCACCGGGAGAATTTTTCCTCTTGTGTCCAGTTGGAATTTCCCCTCCTTGTGCATGTGCTGGTAGGACACAGTTCTTGCATTGGTGGGGATGTGGATGAAGCCAGCCAGTGGTGGCTGCTTCCAGCCGGCACCATTGCTGCACTGTGATGGTACCTCCAGCCTGCACTTCCCTGGGGATGCACCATAAATATTCAGCACCGGATACACTGGGATGTAAAGCAGCAGGTGCAGCAGCTCTGTAGTGAGGGTGTGTTTAATGGCTGAAGGATTCGAACAACTGTGTATAAAAACTCCATCTGTAGCTTTTTATGTGATTTTGAGGGGGGTTTATTTAATTTAAAACCACAATTTGTTTTAAAAAGTACAGATACTCTTGTCATGAAAGATGTCTTTGTACAATTAAATGGCAAAATGGATGAAAGCCATTGAGGAAAATGTAAATATTTGAGTAATTTTAGGTTTCATCCCTGTACATTCGAAACAAAAAACTTGCCCTGTGCAGTTCTTCATGTTCCATTCCCCATGGTAAAATTCTTGCTAGCAATTAGGCTTTTTCTTTTGGCCTATTCTTCCTTTGTTTCCATTTCCCCCTCTCTTTTTTCCCCAAGCTCCTATAGCTTCTTGTGCTTCAACAGCAGCTCTTCATTTGAAGGGGAACTGCTGTCACATCTCAAATTGAGCCAAGTACCTCATCAGCTTCCATCCTTACAGCTTATTGGAAAGCAGTGCCTAATATTTCCATATACTTCCCCAGAATGCCTTTACAACACCCCCCAGTGCTCATTTTACCTTCCAATAGTTACTGTTCATAGGAATCTTGACATTTCAACATCAAAATTCCAATATTTAGATCAATTTGTACTTTACAGATTTGATTCAATTACCAATGAAATCAATGGGTGTCTTGACTTCTACCAGCAACCGTCCTGCTGACCAGCTCTTCCTCTCCTTCACATTTGTAATGGCTGACATTTTATAAACTAACATATTTTGATGAAAAGCTACTTAATAAAGGTAATTTAATTGGCTACTTCATGAAATAATTGTTTCTTTGGCTTCTGCACCAGTCCCAGTTCAAATCTAGAATGCGTAGGCAAAACTCACTGGGAAGCAAAGATGAATTTGCCCCATTTATCTAAAGTTGCAGATGTCATGTAGAATATATGACACATACGAGGCTGTATGGGAATGGAGGCAGCAGACGACTGCTGGACATAATGTTGATCAAGGCCTTAGGTCCTATTGTGCCTGCAGTGGGAAGTGTCTGCCTTGGATTAAAAGGTGATTACTCAGAATTCACAGCCAGCCTTTGTCATCTCTGTGGCTGCTGGAAAGCAACGGTCTGTTCCCATTGCAATATCCCATGAGGAACCTCATTTGTCATCAAACAGAGGCCATCTACAGTCAGTCTGCTGCGTGCAAGACAATATTTGGGTGCTCTGTGGAATGGATGACTGTGTGCAGCAGTTCAGCCTGAAGAGCTGCTGATGCCAATGCCCACATCAAGGGCCACTGGGGAAAACTGGGAGATGAGGTCATCATGGTGTGGAATTGGGTTCTTGTCCTACTCCAGTGGGAAACTCCATGTCTCCTGTGGCTAGACAATTCCTTGAGCCTGATCCAATTTCACTGAGATAACGGGATATTTGTGGTAGATTGCAATGAGTACTGAACAAGACCTGGTGGGAGATGGGTCTTGTCTGCTGGCCAGTCATATGTGACATCTGTTCATGGGAAGGTTGGGTCCTGCAGAGCAGCTCTATGGAATTAGCATAGCCTCTTGCCATGCCAGAGGATGGTGCTCTGGAAGAGAAGGACTGTGTGAACTGGGGGTTGATTCCACATAAAATGGTCATCCCTACCCAACGTCTCCCATTGGTCCTGTAGGATAATCCTTCCTCTCTCATTATGGCAGCTGTTCCCACTTCACTGATTTGTCAGATGGGTAAAGAAATGGGTGAATCTGTCAATCAGCCACACTGATGAAGAGTTACACAAAGCCTGATTAAACCTTGTTCTCAAAGTCAACAAGAGCTAATTGCAAAGCTCAGAGAGAAAATCTTGTGTGCTCTCATGCCAATGCTCTGAGTTGCCACATCCTGGGCACTGCCTTTGAAGATGCTGCCTGCTTGTACCCCAGGTCAGAGGGTCTCATAATCATAGAATCATAGGCTAGTTAGGGTTGGGAAGGACCTGAAGATCATATGGATTATTTTATTTAAGAAGTCATTAATGGCAACGTGCGACAGATGCTTCCCAGAGATGGACAGGAATACATGTTGTTGTCAAGGTGCCTTGGGTACTGTGTGTCTAGTAGGGTCTTCTGGCAGGGGCTGGCAGTCTCAAGTGAAGGTAGAGACATAGCTAGGTAGGGTTTATAGAGCTCTCTGGAAAATTTAACCTGAACTCAGGGTTCTAAAGGAGGACTGCAGCCTTCTGAAGGTGACCAGGCTGCTGAAGAGACTGCAGGAAGAGCTGATTTGCGCAGTGACACTAGGAAGGAATAGCGGGGTGCATGTGGATAGCTCTGAGGACTGAGAATTTTGGATAAGAACCAAGGCAGAAGATGACTCCCTCTAAATATGGGGCAGAAACTCACTGGAAGGTCTGTGAAATGACCGAGGGAAGACAAAAGATGTGGCTCGAGTGAGGTGAAGAGCTGGGAGTGCCAGGGAAATACTGTTTGCTCCTGGAAAGAACTTCAGAGCTGACCCTGACCTATCTTTGATAAAAGCTGCTGTATTTCCCCAAACCATCTGCTTCTTGAGATCAACCCTGATCTCAAACAACAGTAACCATCAAATAAAAGTCAGATCATCAAAGATTTTTCTACAGACTTCGTACGCAAATTACTTCAATGCCATTGAAATGCATAGATAGGTTTGAAAAAAGTTCTTTCCAGAGTAACTCCAAGCGAAATATTTTCAGCTAGAAATATCTTACATACTCAGCCTTTTTGCAGTCTGAATTCTATCGTTTAGTTTTTATATTTGCTGTGTAAAATTATTTTATCCCAATTAGCTTTTTTCTGGGGCAAACCTGGGGAAGAGCAGCTCAGTATTGTAATCATTTATGGATAAGTGTACCTAGTGTTTAGGCACTTCTTTGTGGGCTGACTTACATTGCTATCTTATTGCAATCACTTTTCATCAATGATGAAAATAGATTTCCCTTAGCCACCCCCAAAAGCTTTGTGTTTCCTGGCATGTTTGAGGAAGCGAGTTGGTGTGTATCAGTGAGGACAGGGATAATTGCCATGGGCTGACTGTTGGTTCTGCAGAGGAAGTTTCCGTTATTCATTGCGGGCTGTCAGATGCAAGCCATCATGCAAATGGAATGGATCTCACAAATATGTCGCATCTGGCTCGAGCAGAACTCCCACAAATATTTATCTTACTAAACACAAAATACAGAAGATGATGCAGTAGCTGCTGTGGAAGCAATAAATAGATACCGGAGTGTTATCTGCAGTTGTTCATAAAGACCACTCGATGCTGCAGCAAAGTGCTGTGTGGTTCAAGGGAAATGTCCTGATATATCACAAGTTTTACAGATATATACACCATAATTAACTACGATTATGTATACTAATATATACTGATAACTAATTACTCTTTCAAATGAGCTAACAATCAAAGCCTTGATCTAAAAGCACATACATTTCACTGTGTTGTCTCTGTGACCTCTGATATTTCAAAGCATGAAAACATTGCTCTTCCAGTAATTGAGTGTTGCAAATCCATTAGCTACTTTGACACGCTTGTGAGGTGGGCTGATGCCAACCTGATGAAGTTCAACCATGCTAAGTGCAAAGTCCTCCACCTGGGTCGGAGCAATGCCAGGCACAGCTACAGGTTGGGCGGGGAGGAGATTGAGAGCAGCCCTGCGGAGAAGGACTTGGGGGTGTGGGTTGATGAAAAAATGAACATGAGCCGGCAGTGTGCGCTTGCAGCCCAGAAGGCCAACCGTATCCTGGGCTGCATCAAAAGGAGTGTGACCAGCAGGTCGAGGGAGGTGATCCTGCCCCTCTACTCTGCTCTCGTGAGACCTCACTTGGAGTATTGTGTGCAGTTCTGGTGTCCTCAACATAAAAAGGACATGGAACTGTTAGAACAAGTCCAGAGGAGGGCCACGAAGATGATCAGGGGACTGGAGCACCTCTCGTATGAAGATAGGCTGAGAAAATTGGGGTTGTTCAGCCTGGAGAAGAGAAGGCTGCGTGGAGACCTCATAGCAGCCTTCCAATACCTCAAGGGGGCCTATAGGGATGCTGGGGAGGGACTCTTCATTAGGGACTGTGGTGAGAGGACAAGGGGTAATGGGTTTAAACTTAAACAGGGGAGGTTTAGATTGGATCTGAGGAAGAAGTTCTATACTGTGAGGGTGGTGGGGCCCTGGAATGGGTTGCCCAGGGAAGTTGTGAATGCTTCATCCCTGGCGGCGTTCAAGGTGGGGTTGGACATAGCCTTGGATGGCATGGTTTAGTGGGAGGTGTCCCTGCCCATGGCGGGGGGGTTGGAACTCGATGATCTTGAGGTCCTTTCCAGCCCTTACTATTCTGTGATTCTGTGATTATGGTCAAGACGGTTGTCCTGGGTTCAGCAGCAGCAGTCGTTTTTTCTCCTTCGCAGTAGCTGGTGCAGTGCTGTAGTTTTGACTTTCAGCCTGGGAGCAGCACTGATAACACCGATGGTTTCAGTGCTGCTCAGTAATGTTTACTCTGACCAAGGACTTTCTGAGGCTCATGCTCTGCCAGAGAGGAGGGGAAGCCGGGAGGAAGCAGAGACAGGACACCTGACCCAAACTGACCAAAGAGGTATTCCATACCACAGCACGTCATGCCCACTATAGAAACTGGGGGCAGTTACCCGGAAGGGTTAGATCGCTGCTCGGTCAGGCTGGGTATCGGTCGGTGGGTGGTGAGCGGTTGTATTCTGTTCCCTCGTTATTTCCCTTATCATTATTATTATTGGTGGTAGCAGCAGTGGTTTGTGTTGTACCTCAGTTATGGACTGCTCTTATCTCAACCCATGGGAGTTACATTCTTTCCATTCTCCTCCCTTCGGGAGTTGGGGGGGGGGGGGGGAGAAAGAGAGGGGATGAGAGGGTGGCTGTGTGGTTCTGAGTTATGGCTGTGCTTAAACCATGACAATGGTGATGGACAGTCATGATTGAGAGCAGGAAAATGTATTCCATGTGCTAAAATCAGATGGGTTCAACTTTGACTTGTTGTTTGCAGTTGTTGCTACGAGTGTTAACTTTGGGAAACATCGCATTGTTGAGGAATTAATGAAGAAATGAAAAGCAACGTGTCCAGAAGATCCTAAACATAACTGAAAGGATGGAAATTGATCAGTTGTCATCTATGAACTGCTGGTCTGAAAAAGGCTGTGCACTATGAGTCTTAGCAGTGTGCACTTAAGTTGCTCATGTCTGTACAGAGAGACCTGTGCTGCTGTTTTCACTGCCAGGTCTCCTTGGTGTTTAAAACCAGGCAAATCTATTACTCTCAGGCCTAGTTCAAACACAACAGTAGAAAAGCCATTTTCTTTGTATAAGCTGCTTGCAACGATCTGCTCTATGTTGATTGTATTATGGGTGAGCTTCAAATACAAGTAAATTTCAGGTGTGCACGGAAAGTGTTTTAGTAATTAATTAGAAAAAAAGTCCCAGGATTGTGTTGAAAGGAATAAAAATGAATAATGAATCTATTTTTAAATGATGCATTGCCCAGAGAAGCTGTGGCTGCCCCATCCCTGGCAGTGTTCAAGGCCAGGTTGGACACAGGGGCTTGGAGCAAGCTGCTCCAGTGGAAGGTGTCCCTGCCTGTGGCAGTTGGAACTGGATGAGCTTTAAGGTCCCTTCCAACCCAAACCAGGCTGGGATTCCATGATTATACAATAAAACATCTCTGAAGGGCAAGTAATCAGTTATAAATCCATTTCCCAAGCTTAATCTGCTGCTTTGGACTTCTGAGAAGATGCCTCAGAGCATTTATTAGTTTTCTTTGCTATGTATTATATTTTTGTTGTTTCACTTTATCTGTGGTTTTTTCATTAAGATCAAAGTCGTCTGCCTATCCTTTCTTCCAGGATTAGCTCCTTTTATTTCATTTTCCCAGCAGACTGATTGTCAGTTACGTTTCAGCAGCTTCCACCACTAATGGGTTTCTACACAGCTGCCTGGGCATCTGTGGCAGTGAAATATGAATGTGTTCCCACAAAATCCAAGGGCTTCTGCTGGGGGTGGCAGTTACCCATCAGAGTGGTTTTCTGGGAAATGTTTGCATGTTCTTCAACGTAGCCTGACAAATCGCTGAAGTTAAAGATCGTTTATCCACAAGAAACTGGAGGTGTTGTTCTCTGGCTCCTAGTTAAAAAATACAAAGCCTCACTGTAAGAGATCTTTGTATTTCAAGCTTCATTCTCACAGAAGATGCAAGTCTGAAAGCGAGAGACCTGTAAGAGACAGTAAAGTCCTCCTCAAAGGCATGATACATAAAGTCTCACAAAGTTCTGAGCTTGGGGAGAAAAGGAGTGAGTGAGAAGCGGAAAAGGGATTATTTTCAGAGTGTTTCAATTTTAGCCATTTGTGATTCAGTGCTCTGTATATTAATGGTAGATACCTGGAGGTGATAGACTCTGTTGATACTTCTGAAGATTAATACCCACATCAGACTAATAGAGGTAAAGTGAAGCTATTTCTTTTTACCTAGGAGAGATAAAGATTGTGTATAAATCTTGTGGGAAAACAGCACATAATTCTCTTCTAAAACACATGCTAAAGAAGAAGAAGAAGTCTTGCAGCTGAGCTGGGTTGAGTGACACATAGTGTCTTAAGGTGGCATCAAGAGGCTGGCCCTATACTGAGACGATGGCCAGCTGTAGCCAGGCCACAACCCAAACATCGCTGCTGCAAAAGCTGCTCACCAGGGCC
Organism: Amazona ochrocephala; assembly: GCA_039720435.1. Classification (NCBI taxonomy): domain Eukaryota; kingdom Metazoa; phylum Chordata; class Aves; order Psittaciformes; family Psittacidae; genus Amazona; species Amazona ochrocephala. The sequence goes on from CM077887.1 coordinate 23,933,927, forward strand.
CCACAGCCTACTTTAGGAGCACCTAAATGAGCTCTTAGGCAGAAGCTGTTCCCTGTGAGGGTGCTGAGGCGCTGGCACAGGGTGCCCAGAGAAGCTGTGGCTGCCCCATCCCTGGCAGTGCTCAAGGCCAGGTTGGACACAGGGGCTTGGAGCACCCTGCTCCAGTGGAAGGTGTCCCTGCCCGTGGCAGGGGTTGGGACTGGGTGAGCTTTGAGATCCCTTACAACATGAACCAGGCTGGGATTCTAAGGCTGATGTAGGATGAGAAAAGAGTTTTTCTGAAGAAAATCCACACTCCTGTGCTTTCTGGGATGCCAGGGAAGATCTCCAGGAGATGAGCCACAAACTACTAGCCGTGAATTCATCATCCAGCTCACTTCGTAACAGTGTTATTATTAAACAGCTGCTTTTAATGTTTAATAAAAGGTATTTATAAATTGCTATAATGACACTGTTTACTGTTTGCATTACCTCTCCCAGTCTGGTTCATTAGCTGTCATTAGCAGCAGGTTACTGCATGCATTTTGCATATAGAGATGCTGTGTAATAATCTGTATTCCGCCCCATACCAACTTCAGCTGCTCCTTTCCACATTCCCCTTTCTGACCAAACTGTCTGAATTACAGAAAGTGAAGGTAGGAGGGATGGATACTCAGGAGGTTCTTGTTTTGGTTATGCCTGTAAATGCCTCATTCCTTTGAAGCTGTAGTTCCTATAGCTTTAGACCCCCCCCCAAAAAAAAGTCAGTAAAGGGCTAAAAAATGTATGGCATTTAACAGCAAATGCCCTTTTTTATTTCTCCTTTTTGTAGGAGACAACTGGATTTTTCTAATAAGTTTGTTATCTTCCACTGATGTGAATACTATAAAGCAGCAGCCTGGAATTTAATCATGTTGTGACCTTCCCATGCCAGATGTGGAACATCTCCAACCTTCCCTGTGTCTTGCTGGATGGAACATGTCACATTCAGTTTACAGGTTACCTTGCGTGACACGTGAGAGGCAGAGCTGCAAGGATGGTGTCCTGGTAGATAGGCAGTAAGATGTAAGGCATGGACCTGTCCTACCTCATTCCTGCAAGTGAAGTCTTATGATGTGAGAGACACCAGAAAACCTGGCACAGGAGGTTTAACATGTTGAGTGGTGAGAAGAGATGGAGGTTTATGACTGGAAAAGCATGGGATGACTTGGGAACTAATCTAATGATATTTAGGGACTGATTCATGGGTTCTTATCCATTGGAACTGGGGTAGTTAGTAGGATTTCTCTCACTTAGCCATTCGAAAGTTGGTTGAAATAGGTGCTTGTAGTGGGTGGTTCATCCTTACCTAAGATCAACTTCCGGACTTGGGTAGGATGGACCCACATTTAAGATTAGGACCCTGTCTGTGGCAGGGGCAGTGGGCAGTGCTATTCATGAAGAGTATCTGAGTCTTACCAGGTTTTGCTGCCCCTTTGCCATGTACTCCTCCAGCATATAGAAGAGCTCTATTAGGGATGTTAGAAGTTAAATCCCTTCCTCACATCTTTGGTAGCCACTGACCTCCTGTTCATGAATTTATCTAATCCTGTTCCAAGTTGGCTGATCCTGTTTGCCTCAGAGTCTCCTGCGGCACCAGGGTCCAGAGGTTCATGACCTGCCGTGTGAAGAAAGATGTTCTTTAATCTATTTTCAAGCAACCTCCTCCTAATCCCACTGCCCGCTTCCTAGGCCTTGTCGTGTGTGACTCAATGGCAGCTCCATGTCCAGTTTATTCAGTGCCTGCCAGAGTTTGTAAACCTCAGCTCCATCCTCCTCCTGCTTTCTGAGCTCAGCACCATCCTGCCACCATATCCAGAGTTTTCTCTTTTGTATCCTGTACCTTACATCTATCTACACCAAAACATATCCACCATCTCTTTGCCCCATCTGCTTAGTGAGTGCTCTATGGTGTTCCTTGCCAGCAGCGTTGTGTCTCATGCCCCATCCCTGCCAGTGTTCAAGGCCAGGTTGGATGGGGCTTGGAGCAAGCTGCTCTAGAGGAAGGTGTCCCTGCCTGTGGCAGGGTTGGAACCGGATGAGCTTTAAGGTCCCTTCCAGCACAAACCAGTCTGAGATTCTGATTCTATGATTCTGTAATCACTTCTCGTGTTATTTTTCTCACCAGCATGAGGCATAGCTGAGTACCTCAAACAACAGGAGTGCCTCACTCCACACAGAAATAGAATTCAATGTGATGATTTACAGCAGAGAGAAATGGAAAACATGTTTGCAATGTGTTGCTTCACCACCGCACAACTCACCCAGACTTCCCTGAAATCATTCTGCTGTGTTCTGTCTATGGCACACCCGAGTTGCCACCACCTCTGAGGCTGGATTCATGGAGAAGTGTGAAGATCACAGACAGACAACCCAAAGGATGGATAGATGGATGGATGGGCTTTAATGCAAAAAGCAAGCAGCAACATGCCGAACAGGCACAGTTGTGTTGTGCTTGCTGGAAGTGAGCTGATCTTTGTGATCTTCTGTGCTAGGAGCATCACAGAATGGTTTGGGTCACAACAAACAGAGAGCTGGCAACTTTGGATTAGTTTATGTTTTAACCTATGAAACATATTTTCATCTAAGCAAGATCTGTGGAAAAGGCTTTGAATAAATGCAGTGTTTGTGTGTTGCCAAGGCTTTAAATCTGAGCAAGGGAAAGAAAGCACATTTCGGGCTAGGCAACTCCTAGAATATTCACAGCGCAGTGGTAAGGCAGGAATACATTCCTCGTATGTGCTTTAGCTGGCCAAGGAGAAATAAACCATTAAATAAACATTCCTACCTATTCTCAGGAAAGGTAAACCAGCTTCTCCTGCTTTGCCTGGTGGAGCAGGGGACAGCCCTTGCCCTGCCGCTGGTGCATAGCTTCTGGCCATGCTTTCCATCTCTTGTAGGGGCTGACAAGAAACCTGGAGAGGGGCTTTGGACAAGGGCCTGTAGGGAAAGAACAAAGGGAATGGCTTTAACCTGCCAAAGGGGAGATTGAATGAGCTTTAAGGTCCCTTCCAACCCAAACCAGTCTGGGATTCTGTGGTCTCCATCCCCTGTGCCCTTTGCTTGCACTGCCGTGGATCTACAGACCTTGGAGCACCAGACTTGCATTTACAATAAAAATGCCACTCTTGCTCTTTTTAGGACAATATTTATTATTTAACAACGGCCTCCACTCTATCACAGTAGCATCAGTTAATGTAATCATGTTCAGGATCTAATTCATCACATTTAAGCCAGTATGATACAACTTGCTTGGGTGGCAGGCTGAAGGATGTAACAAGTAGACCCATAAAGGCCTGGTGAAGAGAGAAGCCAGAAGAAGGCATTTCACAGGTCTGACAGCTGTCTTCTGCTCCCTCTTCCATCATGTGTACCCTGCGGGAAGACCTTAATATTTGTCCTAGAATCCCGGACTGGTTTGTGTTGGAAGAGAGCTTAAAGCTCATCCAGTTCCAGCCCCCTCCATGGGCAGGGACACCTTCCACACACCAAGCCTTATGCAACCTTAAGCAGAGCTCAGGTGAGCTCTGGCTTTAAGGTGAGACGAAGTGAGTCCTGGCACTGCAAGAAGACCCTAAACTGGTGCAGCAGAGGCTGACAGGGATGCAGTTGAACGGCTTGTTTAAAGGGGAAGCTCAGATTTCATTTTGGTCCCCTGCAGAGAGCCCAGGGCTCAGCTCTGTCCCCAGCACAGCTGAGATGTGCCAGCCCCAGCCCCATGATCTACCACTGCCTGTCCTGCCTGCATAGCTGACACTGCCTGGGGGGGTCACTGCTAAGGACTCATTCTTCACGAGGAATTACTGCCACAGAAGCACCTTTCCAGTGCCAGCCCCAGTGCTGGTGCTTATTTATTCATTTCTGCTTTGAAGATCCCCAGTCCCCCGTGTGAGCCAGAGCTGGTGCGTGGGGACCGCGCTGCTTGCTCACAGCACCACCTACTCAGACTTACCCCATTAAACCAATCGACTCGGGGACAACCAGAGCACAAAAGGCACTGTATAAATCCAAATTCTATTAGACACTTCATGCGGTGCATGTTCATTGCATGGTACTTCAGCAGGGCTTTATCTTAAACAGAGAATGGAACACAAGACTGAGAAAAGCGCTTTGCTTACAATCAGCAGAGAATTATGATTCTGGTGCCACGCTAATACATTGTCATACAAATGCCAAGGCAGCCCGATAAGAGCTCCACTGTTTAAGTCAGAGGCTTCTGTTCTGTCTTGAGATATTTGGGCTGCATTGTTATTCTTAAATAATTTCTACTTATAATATGGAGTGTGGCTCTAAATTGAAGACAATCTCATGCATTTTCCCCTCTTCTGCTCAATTCTAACTATTCAAGGCCATACTCAAATATTTAATTAATTCATTTGGTGTGAATAGTTGGTGTTTTTCAGCCCCCAAATCCAATTTTTCCGTGGATTTCAGTAAATCATCCCTGAAAGCTTTCTTCTTTTAAACTTAGATACTGCTTTTGCACAGCATCAATCATTTTACTCTCTGACAGGAAGAAATGTTTTCTAAATCTGGCTCACTTTATTGTTCCCCGTTACATAAATAAAATGATTTATGGAGTGAGGAAAGGGAAGAAAGAAGGAAGCACTGTCTGATCTTTGGAGAATTATTTGTTCTTTACCCTGAGATTTATGCTTTTTTGTTTCTCCTGGGCTTGTGTTTGCACTGAAGGAGAATCACAACTTTCTGGTGACCTCTGCTCTGTATCTCTTGCACCGTGCCCTGAAGATTAGTGAGATGTCAGATGGCTGCTGAGGTCTGGGTGAGATAGCGCTGGAGGTGTGGAGAGCTCTCCTGAGCCTGACAGCGCCGCGGTCCTCTGCAGTCCGGCTGCTTCAGCTGCAGGGTGAAGGGATCACAGGGGTCAGTGGTCTCACCATGGACACAGGGGAGCTGAACACGCACAGGAATGCACATGAATCCAAATGGCGGGTTGCTATGGCGATGGGAGGCTAATGATGCTTTTTGCAGACTCATTGACAGTGCCATGTCAGACCATCAGGTGCCATGGGGCTGCAAGAATGCTTCAGTTCTCCATCAGGATCCGCCTCTGCCTCTCCCCAGTCACAGCTGAGGCAAGCGTACTCAGAAAAAACAAACTACCCCTAGTGACCTCTCAGCTCTAAGCCTTCACTCAAGAGAACAGTGTGAGAGCACAGCGCTTCCATAGCTGCTCCAATGGACGCTGGTGGAGCTGATGGTCATTACTGGATTTAATGGATCGCAGCTTACCCTGGAGCTGGCACAGTGGTGCTACCTGCTTGAGATACAGGTGGCTGTTGCCCTCCTCTAGAACACCTCACATCTGTTCTGTTGCTCTTAGTGCCCAGGACCAACACTGTGCCTGAGGCCGGCAGAGAGGCTGATGTACAGCACCGCTGTGATTCTGTGTGTTGCATGAGTAGCAGAAACTACAGCAGATACCACCAAAGCTTTGGACAAGGGCCTGTAGGGACAGGCCGAGGGGAATGGCTTTAACCTGCCAGAGGGGAGACTGAGATGAGCTCTTAGGCAGAAGCTGTTCCCTGTGAGGGTGCTGAGGCGTTGGCACAGGGTGCCCAGAGAAGCTGTGGCTGCCCCATCCCTGGCAGTGTTCAAGGCCAGGTTGGACACAGGGGCTTGGAGCAAGCTGCTCCAGTGGAAGGTGTCCCTGCCCGTGGCAGGGGGTTGGGACTGGATGAGACTTCAGGTCCCTTCAACGCAAACCAGGCTGGGATTCTCTGATATTGCAGTATAAAGAGTATGCAGGGAAACATGCCTGGTGCTGTCCTCATGGAGCTCTGCTTTAGAGATAAGGCCTGGATAGGAAAAATCTGAGATGGATCTTAACTGCCTTTGGTACCATTTTTCTGGGGCAGACAACGCTAGGGAAGGATCATTTATCTTAAGTACGTTGTAATATTCAGAGAAACAGTTTTTCAGCTCTTGTTATCTATTGCTGCTCCCTTTACGATCTTGTTCTTTACTGTGAGTTTCTGTTCAAAAGAAAATACTAAGTGGCTGGAGTCCTACCTGCGGTTTTCATGATATACTCAGTATTTTAGGGTTCCTTTCTTTTTAAGTATTTCGAAACGCAGTACCTTGTAGGCTGACTACGAGAAATCAGTTTTGCTTTTATTGAACATGAGTAGATGCACATTATAAAGGGAGGTGGAATCGCAGAGGTGTGGGGAACGCTTAAAGGTCGAACTATTATATTTCAAAAGAAAACAAAAGTCTGCTGGAAGTAAGAGCTGCATCTTTTGACCTTTACGGCATCACAGTTCGAAGCAGAATCAGGATTAGAAGTCAGGGGTATGTTTGTGTTCAAAGCTGTTGTTTAGCCTGAGGTTATGTGCATTTTCCTGGCAGTAGCTGGTTAAGTGTTTTCCCCTTGGAGTACAGCAGAGGCTGAGTCTGGTCCCACAGTCCCTGTCCGCTTGTTGAGTGGGAAGGGAGGGAGCTTCCAAAGCACATTCCCGAGACCTGTTGCAGTGTGTTAGGAAGGGGAAGAGGACTGAAGAACCCGACTAAATCCTTTGTGTGTATGGTCACAGCAGGCTGAGAGTCTACCAGCAAGAATGTTGCTAATGGAAATAAGAAATGTAGTGACTAAAAGCTTTGCAGTAATGATGGAAATTACCGAGGCTTCCTCTGGAGTATATGATGAGTATCAAACCCTCTGACTTGAGAATATCAAGAAATCATGACTATTTCTGTGTATACCTATGCTATGATAGTGATTTCTATTAGAATCTCCAGGCTGCTCAGGTCAGGATGGATGTCCTTGTGCAGAGCACCGCAGTGCAGAGGGACCCTAGCTGCAGGCCACTGACTGCCAGACAGCAAGAAACCAGCGGGGAACTGAAACCCTGTGGAGTATTGGCTTTGCAGACAGATTGTTTCAGTACCTGGATCTTGCAGGTAGCAGACTGAGTGTTAGCAACAGGTTAATGCACTCACATCTCCATGGAGCAAGGGAGGACAGCCGCTGTTGTGTGCAGTCACATCTGGAAGGTCAGTAAAGGAGAAAGGAACCATACGCTTTCTCAGCCTTTTTTGAACAACCCTGTTTAAAACAAAATCATGCTGAAGGACCAGTCCATCTAAAGGAAAAAGGGAGTATTAAGTAGCCAGAATGAGAGAGGACAACATTCTCTGATGGACAGCCCAGTGCTTTAGGCCCATGACATTTTGTGTGAGTACTGTGCTCATGTGTGAGCTCGAAACCAGAAAACTCCATTTCTAGTTGTTGTCAGGATAGGGAGAGAGAAAAAAACCTTTTCTGGAACAAATGAACAAAAGAAAACAAAATTCAAGGTCACAGCCAAATATAACACACAAAAAAGGAAGCAAGTCCAACAGGCATCGAGGAGCTGTTCAGACGCAGTGATCTAATGAAACCAATCGTCCCTGACCTATCGTATTAACATTCTGAAAATGCAAACATGCAATTACAGCCTGTGGGCTTGAAAACCCCACATGGACAAGAGGGCCCGTAGGGCAAAAGTCCTCCAAAATGATGACGTGGGTACAAAATGGGCAGCCTTAATTACATGGGAGATATTCCCTAATGAGAGTCAGTCTGAGACTGCTTCTTGCTGCTCTGGTCTTGGGTTGCAAGTAAACACGTTGTCATGATTATTGACCTGATGCTCTATAGAGCAGCAGTAGGGCTGCTGTGTATGCCCATCCTCTGGATGCAAACCCAGGAGGTATCAGCACTGCTGGTTATCTCGCTCACCTTGGCCGGAAGCACAGGCTTTGCCCCCACCAAGCCCCATAAGTTCCTGCTGCCCTGGCTTTGCTGCTGCCTCTGCACATGCTGCAGCCCCTGCTCCCGAGTGCTGAGACAAGAGCTGGGTGATGCTCCCCAGTTCACGGGCAGGGACACCTTCCACTGGAGCAGCTTGCTCCAAGCCCCTGTGTCCAACCTGGCCTTGAGCACTGCCAGGGATGGGGCAGCCACAGCTTCTCTGGGCACCCTGTGCCAGCGCCTCAGCACCCTCACAGGGAACAGCTTCTGCCTCAGAGCTCATCTCAGTCTCCCCTCTGGCAGGTTAAAGCCATTCCCCTTGGCCTGTCCCTACATGTGGTCTTAGGACGTGAATGTGCCAGGGCCAAAGGGATTCTGCCCTTTGCAAGGTGAGATCTCCCTTGTGCAGCAGGCTTTGCCCTTAGCAATTTCGTCAATGCTCCTCTCTCCATCACACTTAAATTTAGCAAATTGCTCAGAGAACTCAGCCACAAAGAAAATGGTTTGAATTGCTCCTCTGAAGAGACCTCTTCCACGTTTGGGAATGAGAAGCCTTTCACCCTTTCTCAACAGCTTGCTGAAAGAGAGAGGCACAGCCAGGCAGCTCCTCTTGCCTCTCTCATGAAGCAGTGGATGGGGTTTGAAAAGCGAGGGGATGGCTTTCATTTCACCCCTCACCTTTTGGCATATGGAACCTTGAGAAAAGAAAATCGCTAATGGAAATCCATGGCTGGTGGCTGAAATCAGATGAGATGCACGATATCGGAACCAGCGGGAATCTTATTAGTGCTGGATATAGACAATAATAAGGGAGGGGAGAAGGTGCCAGGTAGCAATTGGGCACTGGAGATAAATGTCACTGAGCCAGAACGTGCATTAATTTGCTGCAGAGATTATTCTGATGGTCACATTCTGGACCAAATGACAGAGCTGGGCCTCCTGTGGCATTTTGGAGCTCCGGACACATGGGGTCTGTGTAGCATGCTTTGTCTCGTGAGGTTTTTCACTTGAAGCTGCATTTGTTTGTCTCTAAGCGCTGCCCTGGGCAGGTTCCCATCATTTGCATTTCAAACTTGGCAGAGGGAGAAGAACAAAAAGACATGAGGCAAATTCTGCCACTATCTGTGGGTTTCTGAGGTTTTATCAGTTTCACCCCAATCCCGCCGGTCTCTGTAGGGCTTCTTTTAAAAGATAAACCCAGAGCAATTTCTGATTGCTAAGGCAAAGTATATTGATAAAAAAGGGGGGAAAAAGTAACTGGAGGAAAAGCACACACCTGTACGTTGAAACAGTGCTGCACAATGATGAACCAGGTGTAAAATGAGCTTTCTTAATTGTGGGAGACATTTCCTGACGAGTCAGTCATAGTCTTTATGGGTCTGAGACTGCTTTTTGCTGCTGTCTTCATGGGTTGCAAGTAAACATCCCTCAGATCACATCATCTTCCCTACTCCCAGGTACAGATTTGAGGGGGTTTCTAATCAGTGGCAGTGGGATTGTAAAGGGGTGCAGGAGCCCAGAATCCAGCTTTTATCTCCTCAAATTCTTTCTGGTGACAGTGAACTTTATTTTGCCTCCACCACCAGCCATAGGCAGTGTAAATGTGCATTTAGATTTACTTAATAGCCACATTTATGCTGCATTTCCTGAAGGCTTCTGGAGTTTGCAGGCTCCTTACTGAGGGCAGCCGCACCTGAAACCCTCTGATGAAGCCTGAGAATCAGGTGTGCAGCCACACACCCATGATATCCCTCCGCCTGTGAGATTTCACTCCCTGGAAGGTATCTCACAGTGGGTGTTACTCATCATTGTGGAAACTTTTCCATTACTTTATGTTGGAAAAGTCATATTCTGATCATGGAAATGTGGACCAATATTTTTGTAGTAGTAAACTGGATTGAGCAAATAGAACTGAATTACAATTACCAAGATAAAACTGGGTAGGTTTAACCACGGTTGGTTCTCCAGGTTCATTCCCTGGATAGCCAGAGGAATGGTTGTACCACCACAAAGGAGAAAGGGAGCAGGAATCTGGTGAATATACACTTGATGCTGGAAGAAAGGAAGGACCTTTCTTTTGGTGGCAGCTCTGGTTTAATGTGATTATGGGATAGCAGCTGGTGTGGTCTGTTTGAAATCACATGCAGACCGCAGGAACAAATGATGCTGCTGCTTATGGGCTTGAAGTATGTGTAGGTGTGCAGCAGCCCCCCTTGTTCTCACACTGGTGCAAGCGTGCATCCAGCAAACACTGTTTCCTGTACTCCATCTACAGAGTTGGACTCATACACATGCATTTATTCAAGTTCAGGTAGCTCTTATAATGTAGAATGCAATTCTTCCTGCTGTCCGCACATCCCCCTTATCTTCAGTTCTATAAAACCAGGAATAGCTGTGTTTCTGTTCTGGCTGATTCTCAGACCAGTTATAGAGTTGAGAACTCAATCTGCAGCAGGAGAGAGAAGGAGCAGAATTTCAGTTGTTTTTCTGCTGGAAGCTCTCAAAGCATTTTCTAAACAATACATTTTTATTGGGGTAATGGAACTTTAACCTTTGCAGCTCAGACACGCTGTCTTCATGATTCCTCTGCAGCTGAGCAGCTCTCTTCCACACTGGAAGTTACCTGTTAAAGCTGAGGGAAGGCACAGTCTAAAGTGAACACAACCTGGGGATGCCAAAGGGCAGGAAACATGATGAAGGCACCAAGATCTGCTCAAAGCGAGGTCTTCACTCCAGGGCAAAGCTTCCACTTAATCCAAAGCTTGTAGTGTGTGTAGGATGGGGATGTGTGTGGGGGTGTCACTTACCTATTCCAGCTTCTTTCAGCAGGGGAAGAACATCAAGCTAATATCCTCCCAAGTGTGCCCATTTGTCTCATAATGGGCAGCCCTGGGCACGCCTCTGAGAGTGTGTATTAAATGCAATGCAATGCAATGCAGTTAGTTGGAGGGTAACAGGTAGGTTGATGTGAAGAAAAGGGGAGTTTAGTACTTGTTTTCTGGTAGGCTTGTTCCCCCTCCTCTCCACTGAGGAGTGATTAGGTAGATGAGAAGGTCCAGGCAGTTACAAATGGTAGAGGTGAACAGGAAAATGGTGGTGAAGATTGGTTTGGATTTGGCGACTTTGGAAAGTCAGGAGGAGGAGAACTTCAGCCAGCAGCAGTCAAGCTTCTGGAACTACTGGTAAGCATCTGCTTGTTCTACTAACAAATGTGGTAAATGTGTGGGTTATGTGCTTCCAGTGCATGAGAAGCTTTGCTTTCAGAACTGTTCTGATGGGTTGGTTGCTTGCAAGGATTGTGTTTATTACCCTGTGGAGCTTTATCAGGATGGTTAAAGCAAATCCTGTTCATGAAGCATGTGATGGCAGTGGCCCTGAGAGTGAGAACAAGAGTAATGTGGTTTACTAAGAAAAACTGTTGTTAGAAAAGTGCTTATGTAGCCTTACTGTGTAAAGAGGGGATATAAACTATCCCCAAATGTAGAACTCCCTGTTTTCTATTGCTGTAGATGGTAAGTGCTCCAGTAAGAGCTCTGAAACTGCATGTATTTGTGTAAAATGAGTGGCATCGTTTATAAATCTGCTTAATATCTTCAGTAACTTTGTATTCAGACAATAAAAAAAGGAATAGCTGCATGAGAATATCATCCTTCTGGGTGCTTTGTTCCCATAAGGGAATATAATTGAGAGATAACCATTGAATTTAGAGAGGCACGGCCGGAGTTCAGTAGTGTGCTAGAAGAGCATTCAGGGTACCAGGAGATGATGAGGGGTAATAAAGAAATAAAGGTAGGCTTTCCTCCTGTTGCACAAAGCCTTGGGCCTAGTGCAGATGCATGGCTGGGAGCTCCTGGGCCTCCTGCTGACCGAGGAGCACTGGATGTGTATGGGTGCAGACCTGACTGCCAGCTGCGGCGCAGCTTTATGCGAGTTTCATCCCTATCCCTCATTGTAACGTCAGTCCCGCAGCACTTGCCACAGCTGCACGGTTCACTGTGGGTATAGAGAATGTTTTGAAGCAGCACAGTGCTCAGCACTAGAAGCAGTTGTCCTGGTATTCGGAGCTCAACCCTGGCATAACTTTCCAAATTCACATGTGGCACAGTTGAGCTCCTGCAGTGATTTGAGTTTGAGGCAGATCCTGCAGAACCCTGGGAGAATGGCTGCAGCCACATCCTTTCATGGTGCTGCATTTACCTCTTGGTGGGAGCACAAAAGCTGCTTCTAGAAACTTGAGTATTCACTGGACAGAACCCTAGAGCATTGGAGAATATTATAAATGTGATGGTTTCCTGGCAAGATACACTGAGTGCTGTTGTAATATATATTGTCTTCTAGATCATGTTTGGTCTTAGTTCAGTAATGCAGGACTGAGAGGAATAAGTGCAAGGAAATGATCTCCTTCACTATCTAAATGCCATGAGGTACAGTTGTATCTTCCAAATAGAATGCCATAAGGTAATGCAAAGGCATTCCCAGGCCAGTACTTTCACTGGATAGCCTATTAAGCTGGCAAAGTGTTTGGTTAGAGGAGACATAAGCACAGCTCAGTGCAGCAGGGGGAACTGTTCACCTGCACATTGCAGATCCTGGGAAAAGCATGTTTGGCAGGGCTTCTCCAGGATGCTAATCCCAAATCTGCCTGCACTTCAGTGTCATAATCCAGCCCTAAATTAGGGAAACCAGCCTAGGACATACATAAATGGTGAGAGGTGTGGAGAGGACCTGGTTGTGGTGTTATACATTAATGTTATACTGATGTATTTTGGGAGATTTCCTTTCCCATGTTGGAAAATGGCTGTAGCTGCAGTGGAGATAAACCAGCTCCCAGCAAGCACTCAGAGGGGGTTATTTACTTTTCTTGTGTAATAGCAGCTTTGTCCCTTATGATTTATGCCTGTATTATGTAGAACAGTCATGTAAGGGAGAGCCGTGGTCTTTGCTTGCCATGTACTGCTGCAGAAGGACTGTGATTGGGTTCAGGCAGTGAGGCTGCAGTGCTTGGCTGGTGCTAAGCCTAAATAAACTGCAAGAGGACTGAAAGCTGGTTCAAACTGAACTGTGGCCCTGGATTAAGTTGAGATCTTGCTGGTGTCATGGTGGGCCTATGACTGAGTTGTAATCCCATTGGTTTGCGCTATCAAGGGGTAGCTTCACTCATGGGATAAACAGCAAAAGGGGATTTTCCCCTTGTTATCACCAAATAAGTGAAGATTGAATGCTTTGAGAAGTGAAGCTGTGAGGGCTGCTGCTCTGAAATCACTGCATTAGCAAGCAGCAGAATTGTTCCAGTTCTCTTCATTGCTCCTGTGGATTAACTGATTTCATATTATTTCCCAGTGATACAGGCTGCATTATTTATTGCTCTAATCAGTGAGATTCCAGTGCCAGAAATAACTGTGCTTGTGCAATGTGTAACTTTGTTTTATGGATCCCCATTAATGTATTAAATTAGATTCACTGGAGATAGCTTTGGCTGCAGTGTGTCCAGAGAGCACACTTATGGAGACAGTGCTTGGATGACCTTGTGTCTGGAGTTTGGGATTTTGCTTGGTAAAAGGAAGGCTTTTATAAAAAGCAAGAGAGAAGGGAGACTGAGATGAGGTCTTACGCAGAAGTTCTTCCCTGTGACCATTATTAGCAACCAAGACTGTTACTGAGTCATCTATGATGCATTGTTGATCATAGAACCACAGACTGGTTTGTGTTGAGGGGACCTTAAAGCTCGTCCAGCACCAACCCCTGCCACAGGCAGGGACACCTTCCATAGAGCACCTTGCTCCAAGCCCCTGTGTCCAACCTGGCCTTGAACACTGCCAGGGATGGGGCAGTCCTTTCAGCAAACAGGGCATGTTCCTTGCCTTTCACTGGCCCTTTCACTCTGGCTTTCCAAGTGGCATCCAGTTATCCCCAGCAGCAGCGTGAAGCTGACAAGCTCAGCTTTTCCTTGTTTGGGAGAAAAAGGCAGCAAGCACATCTCCAAATGTCACTTACTCATGGCACTAAAAGGAAGCATCTGTCGAATTAGACGATACAAGAATGGCCCTTGTAGTGATTTAAATGATCACCACTTGGCATTTGAGTTGACACGTGTCTGGGAGGCAAAGGGAGGCTCATGTACTGCCCACAGCTTGCGGTGGCGCTGACATCCACATGCTGCTGCTCTGCAGCTGAAGCAAGACCTTCCAGGGTCTCTGCTGCACAACCACCTGCCTGAGGGACTGCAACACCCAACCGCACCAGGGCAGTGCCTGCACATAGAGTAACAGCCTGTCCGTAGGCTCTTTACCTTATGGGTTGCATGGTCTGAAGAGGAAAGCAAGGATTCAAGATATACTGCCACAAGGTGCCCAGAGGAGCTGTGGCTGCCCCATCCCCGGCAGTGTTCAAGGCCAGGTTGGACACAGGGGCTTGGAGCAAGCTGCTCTATGGAAGGTGTCCCTGCCCATGGCAGGGGTTGGAACTGGAGGAGCTTTGAGGACCCAAAGCAGGCTGTGATTCCCATCTCACTAGTGCTGCCTAAGGAGATGGGACTTGGCGCTTTTCTCCAAAGCTTTATTTCTGACTTGTGTTCTGAGGGCTGACATAAATGTACAAAACATTCGCACTCTTTGCAGAGCAGACCCAGAAGACTTTTCACTAAATAACAACCTTCATCCTGCTCATCTTTGTCCTATCAGCCTGCTCTGGAGAGCTCACAGTTCTAAGAGACAGCTTTCTGCCACTTCCCTAGCAGGCAGGGGGAAGGCAGGCTTGTGTTCAGTTGTGAAGTGGTGCAGAGTTGCCCTCCGGAACTTTCCCCAGCGTGTATCTGTCCATAAAACAGCAGAGAGCTAGAGAAGGAAGTGCGCTTTCAGGAGGTGATCGCTGACGTTAGGTGGTAGACAGGAATCATCAGTAACTTTCACCCTGCAGCATGTAAAGAGGGATAATGATCCGCAGACGCCACAAAGCAATGTTTTATGCCTGTTGTGTTGATAGCAGGGTTTCTGGGCTACACCAGTATTACAAACAGTTAGTGTCATTACGGTGTCTTAAGAAACGAGTCAGCTAATAAAGACAAAGGGGTTTTTTTGGTTCCTTTTTTTTTAAAGCTGAGAAAATAATATCCGTTCAGCTCGGGCATCTTAGAAAAGAGCCTTTCTACCAACAAAGGAAAGAGGGGGAAGCATGAGCCATCAGCACATCTTTCTCTTGTAGAAGAAAGAACAAGAAAACAGCGTAGCAGCAAGATTTGTGCTTATTAGAAGCTAGCACTGGGGCTCGAGGCAACATTTATTAGGCACAGTGACAAAAGTCTAGTGTGGGATTTACCACTGCCTATCACTGGGAAAGAATAACAACTAATGAAGCCTGTGTTTGTGCAGGCAAGTCAAATATGCCATTAAAAACCCTCGTTGGCGTTTCCAGGTAGGAAAAGCAAGAAAATAGATTTTTCCACAGGGGTTATTTGTTGGGAACAAACAGAAGCCAATGACAACTGTCTTAGGGTGTGCAGGGCTGGCCTTAGCCACCAAATGTGGTCACGGATCAGTGCTGGGTGCTGCATCACCTTGTTCCTGATAATAATGGGGAAAGAAGAAGGAATGTTTCCTTCTCCCAAATCCTGGCTCCTTGGAGAGGCTTCAAGCAGGCTTCCTGGTGGGAAGCTCTCATGGCACCCTGCCTTCACAGTGCAGCATAGGCAGTTCCTATGGCCAGGATGGGAATCTGCAGCTGAGGCAGGGGTGGTTTGGTTTTGGGGGGGATGTGGGGAGTGGGAGCTCTCTTTTAGCCCAAATCTGAGATGGGTGGTGCCTTGAACAGCATTTTCCTGCGTGCCTGGTCATGTAGAGGGGTATTTCCTTTCACCTGGGCTAAGGGAGGCTTGGCTACAGCCATAGCAAGGGAATAGTGCACAGCCAGTGGCTCTGCTTTCTGAGTCTCCATGCCAGATAAAACTTGTCAGCAGCTTTCTCATCCATACCTGGCAGGATGTCCAGGGAGGGGAAGAGAAAACAGAGGTTTGGGAATGTGTAAGTTGCCTGTGGCACAGTGTGGAAGCTGTATGATTCACACGTACAGTGTGTGAGATTGGCAGGTCCCTTGGGCTCTCTTTTGTGATGGTCCACGAATATCAGGAGTCAGGTTCCTGCCCATCCACACATACACTCCCTCCACAGTGCATCCGCACAGGTGATCATTGTTCAGGTCAAGCACTGTTTCTGACTGCAGAGCACATCCCTGGACTGAAACTCCCAGTGTGTGGGGAAGCAGCAGGAAGAGTGCTGACTCCAGGCCAGCTCTCATTTGAATCACTGCCTGCAAGAAGCAAAAAATGCCAGAGAGTACCTTGCAGCAAACCCCTCTATTATGTTTTGGTGACGTGTTATCAACATTTAACTGGCTGTAGACCAAGGCGATCAAGATGCTGTATTTTGGTTATCCTCGGACATGAAACCTCTTCTGTTCCTCCATTTGCAATTATCTCTGGTGAGAGAAACTGAATGCAACTTTTCCTTTTAGTGAGGGTAATTGTTAGAGAGGATCCTCCAGTAAAAGGTGATGATTAAAGTGTTCTTGTAGGTTGAATTCTGTAGGAGTGGAAAGGTACAAGTTGACTTTTTCTCATAACACACAAGTTTGGAGGTAAAGAATATGTAAGGGACACAAATAGCTAAATGTGTGTGGGATACGAGAAACCCAACTGCTTGCAAGCTCGTCTTTAATCTGCTGTTAATCTCTATTCTAAGGCAACATTCTTTGCTTTCTATGGATTAATTAAAGCATAAACCTAGTGCTAAGCTTATCTTTCCAAAGTAGGAGCTATTAATGCTTGTCTTTTTGTGCTGCTTTCTATTGGCTTTTGAGCTAAGGCACAGAAGCACCAGCTGAACCAATTAGCTCTCTGAATTTTAATGCTTATTATGCATGCTAAGAAACGAAACTCTTAACGTACAGTAATGAGGTACCTTAAAATGCAGGAGAGTGGGCAGATGCCATCAATCAAAGTGAATCCATCGGTGATGCTCCCTTTAACATTTTGTTGTAACTATAAAGCGAAGGTGGCCCCAGCAGTGAGCAGAATAGAAACCCTCTCATTAGAATTCAGTTTGGTTTCTCCTTCCATAGTCGAAGGCTCCTTTCCGCAGGTGAGGGTGAATGCACCCTGGGAAAGACAAACAGGATTAAATGAAGACATCACCTGATTTAGATCTGGAAAAATAGACCTTGTGCTTTTCTCTGCAATCAGCAGCCTGACGCTGCACATTAGCACTGTATAAAGAGGAAAATTAATCCGACAATGGGAAAGATTGGGTGGTTTAGATAAATATTTTTGTTCCTGTTGTTGCTTGAGACCATATATTTTTGTTTTCAACTCATTAACCTGAAGACAGAAAGAAATTAATTCTGGGGAATGCTGTAATGTCATTGCTAGGAGTGTTTAAGGTTCAGTACTCAATGCAATTCGTTTCCTCAACACTTGGCAATAATGCTCACACAGATTTGCATGTAGAACATGCAAATATGAGCTGGTGTTGTAGTGGCAAGGATGCTTTGTCCTGTGAGGATGCTGTCATTGGAGACGGTCATGCTTGGACTGATGGTGGGGGACATGTGGGGGACATCTTACAAGGACTTAGGGACAGGCCAAGGGAATGGCTTTAACCTGCCAGAGGGGAGACTGAGATGAGCTCTTAGGCAGAAGCTGTTCCCTGTGAGGGTGCTGAGGTGCTGGCACAGGGTGCCCAGAGAAGCTGTGGCTGCCCCATCCCTGGCAGTGTTCAAGGCCAGGTTGGACACAGGGGCTTGGAGCAAGCTGCTCCAGTGGAAGGTGTCCCTGCCTGTGACAGGGGTTGGAACTGGATGAGCTTTGAGCTCCCTTCCAACACAAACCAGGCTGGGATTCTGTGTGTCAGCATGGGCCCCTTGGCTTCTGGACAAGTGGGGTTGCAGGGGTAGGGGTATTCCCAAGAGAGGTTTTCTAGGTTATATTCTCTAAAGTGCCATTTGCAGCTCTTCCACCTCTCCTACTTTGAAAATGTGTCCCTGGCCTTGGTTTTTTTAATCCTCTTCTAAAGCTTAATTCTCCTTTTGGTACCGACTGCGCTCAGCAGGGACTGATTCAACTCCTGCTGTCTCCAGTGGGGATTTGGGGCAAGTAAGCAAGAATCCAGCAGTACCTGGCTTATCTGCTAATGCCAACCCTTGGCTCTGACACAGAACCCGAGCACTTATACTCACCTTGATGTGGTGACTTTGTCCAGGCAGAAACTGTGCAGTTTGATACAGAGAAGACTCATTTGAGCAGATCAGGAAAATGTGAAGGATCCACCCCCTGGCATCACCATGATTAATGTCTCGGTGGGCTTTTGATGAATCCCTTTAAAGGCAGTGGGAGAGGCATTGTGCTGCCAGACTTGATGCAGGAACCCCACAGCCTTCAACAGGAAGACCAAAGATGCTGCAGGGAATAACGCTTATGATTTTTATGCAGCATTTTCTGGCCATAATTAATTAATCTGTGATGTATTGTGTGGTCTATGAAAGGTACAGCTGCTTGGGGAAGTGTAACATCAGGTTCTTCAGATCCGGTGCTAATTCCTACCAGGTTTGATATTCAGCCTGCCTCAGTTCCCCCTGAACTATCCATTGATCAAGCCACACTCATTTGGGTTGCAGCTGCTCTGCATCTCCTGGGGTCTTACCGATCTCAGCGTGCAGCCTCATCCCTGCGCCAGCTCCTGCTGCTGCAGCAGCATGCAGCTGTTGTGATGTCCTTCGCCTCTGGTGAGCTGCCACCCTGTGCTCGGTGCTGTTCCCTGGTCCCCGTGAGCCGCAGCCACAGTTCAGCGTCAGGTGAAACACTTGTGGAGCGTGCAAATGTTTCTCCGATGTGTTTAGACCCGTTTGAAATGAGAGTGGCTCGACAAGACCTGTGATTATATTATTATTCTACTGGCACAGAAACATTTAAAGCGGCAGCATTGTCTCGCTGGGGTTGCCTAGGAAACATGCTTGGTGTAGTTGATGCTCTAGATGAAGTGTTTTTGTGTGAGATTGAAGTTCACTCTTTGGTAGGTCACCAGACAAGACACTTCATCAGCTCAGTTTCAACTGCAAAGCAGCTGCTTTTTCACCGTAGCTTCCTGCTTCTCTCATTTCCATCTAATTGCTGCCTCCCAGTATTGTGGTGTTAGGATTTAGGGATAATCTCACGTTTACTTGCTTTCTTCTGAGTTTTTATCAAGTGTCTGCTTGCTGACCTAACTGTCAGTAGTAGCCATCCTTTATACTCTTAATACCTGCCTCCCTCTATGGACAGCACTTGTCCTGCGATGCACTGCAAAGCATTTCCCTTTGCTGTGTACCTTCATCATCCTCATCAACGATCTGAAGTTTCAGTTTACAAGGTGCTTTTCCAGGGATGCTGAAAAATGTAGAACGGTTTTGTAGCTTCTCATCCCCGAACACGACAAGAGGGTGGTGGAGGCATTGGCAGGGGATTGGACATGAGGGGGGTATTTGACAAGGGCCTGTAGGGACAGGCCAAGGGGAATGGCTTTAACCTGCCAGAGGGGAGGCTGAGATGAGCTCTTAGGCAGAAGCTGTTCCCTGTGAGGGTGCTGAGGCGCTGGCACAGGGTGCCCAGAGAAGCTGTGGCTGCCCCATCCCTGGCAGTGTTCAAGGCCAGGTTGGACACAGGGGCTTGGAGCAAGCTGCTCCAGTGGAAGGTGTCCCTGCCTGTGGCAGGAGTTGGAGTTGGGGGTGCTTGAAGGTCCCTTCATCCCAAACCAGTCTGGGATTCTGTGATTTAATTGATGCAGCTCATTTTGTTCCTTCCTCTTGCCTGACCCAAATTTTCGTGGAGATGGGCAGACAAATGAAACTTCAGCATTAAACTTGCATCCCGGCATCCCGTGATGGGGGGGTTGGGACTAGATGATCTCAATGTCCTTCCCAACCCAAACCATTCTTCGGTTCTATGCGAAGCAGGCAATGCATCAGCTTTCTGTTCACATTTTTGAAAGGAATGCAGTTTTCCTATACGCTGATAAGACAGTGGTACCTCCTTCTCTCTTTTACTTTCCTAGCATGGCTGTTTCCAGTGTTAGGTTTGGATACACCTGACTTGTGCTGCTGGGACTTCCAGATAAATCATTTTAATTTAGATCTTCCCTTAAAAAAATGTAAGAGAAAAGGCCATGATGGTTTAAATGCCACCATCACCATATATATATACTGCATCTCATCTCAAGTTCTGCAGGGGTCCCTTCACAGGGTCCTCTGAGGACTCAGCCTTATTCTACCAATAGCTCTCTGTGGAAAGCCTGTGCTGAAGAATTATTTCCTCTTTACCAATAAATAGCAATGTGCAGGGAAATATGTCTAGAAATACGTTTTGCATGTTACAACCCAAGATGAACTTGCACTGGGGGCAACCAGATAATTCCCTACAAGCACCATCACAAAATAACATCTGTGAAATAAAGTATAAGAATATAAAGAATAAGACACCTTCTTGTGAAATAAATGCACTTTTCCCCCTTAAAAGAGAGAGGAACAGTTAGGAACAATACAGCCAAAATGTTTTATTTGGGCAATACAAATACAATCAAATCAAAAATATCACAGATTTTCATACATTAGTAAGAAGTTACTGTACACTTGAACAGTTGCCATTTTTACAGCTAACAAAGCTTTACCTTTATTAAAATGTATTTTCCTCTCACATAAAATATACACTTTTCACTGACGTATTTTACATCATACAGCTCTCTGGGATAAGAAACAGCTCACAAACAATGCACAACAGAGGCCATCTTCTCTAAACCCATACAAAAGATTACATAGAAGCGAGAAACACCGGTATATCCTACTAGGCTGCAGCCCTCAAATGCCATAGTCTGTTGCTACTAAAAATACTACATGCATCATAAAATGCTGTACATCGTTTGAAGTTTGGACTGGTTAGATTTGATCCTAGTTCCACACAGTACTTTGGAGTGAGTGTTAAACACTGAGTTTGTATTAATGGCACCGACTCTTCCTCTGCATTCACATCTGTAAGTGAAAACCCTCCAGTGCTGTTCCTACTGCCAGAGCAAATGGGTTTGCAGTATAACCCCATGGCACCGTTTGATACCCCGTGTGCCACGCAGTCTGCTCTGTCTCCTGACAGCATAATCAATGTCTGAAGTGAAATCCTGGCTCCATTGAAATAAATAGACTTCAGTGGAACCAGGTTTTAACCCTGCAGTGGTGTTATATTGCCCTCAAAATTACTACAATATGGAAGGAGGGGCAAAGTTCTGTGCAGAAGGACTCCAGCCATGCTGCAATAGAGAGCTCAGTGGCAGTGAGCATCACTAGAATGTAAGGTTTCCATAAGAGCTTCCCCGGGGACTGCCAAGAACCCTTCTTTCGTGATCATTTTCTGCTTTAATTTGGAGAACAGATGCAGGATAAATACCCTCATCCCTACAGGCTCTTTCTGAGATTTGGAAAGAATTAGGGACTCTGTTAACTTCAGGTTAAACTAATTAAAAAAGCATAGCAAAGGAAAATGTCGCTGTATTTTAATCCTGGGAGAAGTTCTGCTGTTAATCTAACGAGTGCATTATGGAAAAGTGATTTTTCTCCCTGCCCATTGTACTGTAGTGGGGTTACAAGGAAGTTAATGAGTGGCTTTGGGAAAAGAAAACTTTCCATCTATTTTAAAGGGGCTTTTTGTTTAATTGCAGCTCAGAAGATCCATCTGATTACTGAGACAGATACTCTGTGTGTTGTAGCATTGGCCTTGGAATGGTCTTTCTTGGCTTGAGTCCCTCTGAGAGGCACTGAGCCCTGCAGCTCCCGTGGGATGTGGTGGTGCTGCACCCAACCCATCATGGCACAGCTGCGTGCCTGAGGGTTTGGAGGAGTCAGGCTAGCACCAGGGTCCACATCACCCCAAGGCCGGTGTCCCAAAGTGCCTTTCAGACATCAGCTTCTATTCTTCTTCTCATTCCCACCCTGCTGCCAGGCCAGCTTCACACAGAAACACCCTTGCTACCTTAGCTCATTGCTGGGGAGGATGGAGAATGCCCCCTGTCAGGGTCATTTCAGGTACCTTTGGATAGGGAATTGTTTCTCTTCAAAAAACTCCTTCAATCCTCACAAATAAGGCATCTGTTTAATTTAGTTACTGTAAACCACTTAAAAAATAAAATCCTCACCTATCCTGTCATCTCGAGATGGTTTGTTCAGAAGTGAATAAAAAAAGAGTGTATATATATGTATATAAGCATCCTTTTCTAATTGTAACACAATGTACAGTCTGCAGCCTGATTCTGGAATGAAATACAATCTTTCAACAGAAGCAATGTGAACGTAGGGAAAAGTAATTCTCTCATCTCCATTACTTGTGCATTTCCCGCATTAAGATGGCTTTATCTTCTCTGTGGCTAACGCTCAGCTGCACCCGCGGGTCCATGTGGTGACCTGGTCAGGGTAAAGAGATGGGTGGTGCCACCAGAGCATGCTTCTGGTGTTGGGTTTGGTGGCTGAGGGCTGCTCTGACCTCCTGGCTGCTGAGCCAGTGCAGGCAGTCTGGTTTCACTCCATCAACCCTTGGAGGAACGTTAGGAAAGTGCTTTCTGTGCCTCTGATTGATGATGTTTAAGCACAATTTGATGCAGTTGGGTTCGCGCTAGTCATGGGAATATATTTCTGCAGCAGTGCAAGGGTGACCAGTGTACTGTGATGAATGGTATTTCCTTGGATTCGCTTGGCTTATGCTGTTATCAGCTATAAGCAAGCTGGAAAACAAACAAACGCAATATCTGATCTTTTGCCGTGAGCCGCGCATTGGGCTCAAAGCAGGAATTTCAGCAGCAGCAGATGGATAAAGGTGTGATGGGTATCGCCCATAATGTGAACCTGGCTCTGAAATGATGTGAATTGCACATTACACAGGAGCACTCCCAAGCTGCACTGGGTATTATTCTTAGATTTACTGCGTAATTTAGGCACCGATTTACTTGAAAGAGCTGCCCATGCACAAACGGGCTGAAGTTGGCTTTTCTTTTATCTCTGTGCTACTGCATTTGTCCTGGAGTAAAATACACTGTTATTTGCTGACAGTTGCCAATAGCTCAGCTAAATGCTTACAGTTCTGAAACTCATTAAAAGTAGGTTGTCATGGTTGATTTTTGTGCAGTCTGATCACTAATAGAATCAGAATGAATTGACTTAATCCAAACTAAACTGAGGTTTGGGAAGTTATATAAACAGATGCTTTCTTCTGCAGTCAAGGTGTGTATATGGGATATCCTTTATACATATAATCATATCTGATGGGGTTTATACTCCTGTCTTGTGTCTGAGCGCACGAACACGCGGTGCGTGCTTGCTTTGGATTACCGGTGTGTCTTCCATTCACTAAGGTTGACTGTCGGAAACATTCTTTAATAGCTTAGTATTAACCTGTCTGGTTTGCTATGCCCTGAATGACAGTCAAACACCCCCGTTTGTGGGTTGACTTTTGTTCTTTGACATATTTTTATGTAGTGCTTCTACCTCACTTTCTATAGAGTGGAAATGAGAAGGGAAATCCAATAGTTACCATGTACCAGAGGCTATGTACATTATCTACACAGGAAGAGATGGACAAGGAAATAACACAGTGATGCTTTCTAGACCCCTCTTGCCATACGGACCATGGTTTCACAATCAGGGTCCCCAGAGTTGGCTTTCTTTCAGTTTTAAGATAAAGGGTTTTGAGTTTTCATTAAACCTTTCTGCTTTTGTATCTATTTTAATAAGAGCATTATGCTATCGTGGACCATTGCTCTAGTAGAAGGTGGCAGGGGGTTGGAACTGGATGAGCTTTAAGATCCCTTCAACGCAAACCATTCTAGGATTCTGTGGCTGGATCTTACATTGTTCATGTCAAACCTGGCAAATTCCATTCAAAATACTGGTTTGGGAAGAATCGTTTTATACTTGCTAAATAACACCAAGGGTTCACCTCAGTAATTCATTCTGTATTAAAAGGAATGTGTGTCTTTCGCAAAAAGCTGCTTTTTAGCATTTAGCATATCAAAATGAATAGCAAACCATTTGTTTTCACTCATCAACTTTATACAAAATGGACCCCCCCTCTTGGGTTTTCAAAGGCAGTGTGATGTAACAGGGTCCTATGGGAAAACAAAGGGGTCAGACCCCAACTGTCCTCTTGCTGAATTCTTTCCACATGTGTTTGCCTTTTTTAGGGCTTGTTTTAATGAGCACTAAGTTCAGTTCCTGGTTCCTCACTCTTCCACCCGGGACCCTCACAGGCTACACCACTTTGATGGGAAAGCTGAAGCCTCCCCCCATCACTGTGCCAGGGACTATCGCTGCAGTCTGTCAAGTACGAACACCAGAAAGCTCTTTCATTTGCCTACAAGGGAATAATTCGGTGGTGAAACGGGAATCTTGAGTCCCTACATCCCTGGATTGAGGAAACAGCGCTGCTGCTTGTTTTGCCCCCAGGGAAGGTGTCCCCAGAGGGACTACACCCCAGTTGCCCTTTCATCTCCTGTTATCTGCATAATTCACCAGCACTGACTAGCTTGACTTGGGTGAAGGACTGTACAAGTGTTTGCTTTAATCACGGGCAGCTGACGTGGAATCTTTATGTTCTGAGCCGGTGAGCAATGCTCGCTGTTCCCTCCTGCTCCTTAATGCTTTTTTGACCTTATTTGCCCGTAAGTAGCTTTGCATGGAAAGCTGTAATTCCGCTGAGTGATTTCCAAATGCAGGAGGAGTCCCACACCGTAACGCTTGCTGGGTCTCGGTGTGCAGCGTTACATTGCATGCAGGGTTTACCACCGCGCGATTCCATTTTGCAGCCCGGCTCCCACCGTCTCGTAATTAAACAGCAGACTCCTGCCATGGAAAGGTCAAACGTATCAAACCTGCCAAAACAGAGGCTGCGTGTGGATGGGGCTCTGGAGGTTGGAGACCGAAGTCAGCACATACACTGTACCTCTTCATTAGCTTAGAAATTAGGACTTGCCACTGTAAGCAAATTATTTGCTGTAGCTGTGCTGCAGCGAGGAAGCTTGTGCACGTGGCTTAAAATGGGCTTTAGCTTTGTAACCTGTGTCAGTTCTGCTCTTGGATGTGTTAATTTTTGAAAGGGGGGCATTAACAGCACAGTAACTTTGCTGATACATTAGCTTTGATCTTGTTTTCCGAGCCATGTAATGGAGAGCCTGGTGCTTGATAGCTGAGATTGGGTTTTATCTGCCAAGCTTTTCCGGGCTTTTAGGAGCTAACAGGGAGATTAGGTTTTGAATATGGGCTTCATATGCTAACCCCTAATGCAAATCAGTTTCACAGATATGACAACACCCTGCTCCCTGGGTTTAATACAGAATGCACCATATTATTATATGTTAGACCTGCTCTGTGAGGAAAACCAGAGCTTTAGTGCGTCTGTAAGTGTTGATAATTCCTTCCTGTTGTCCTAGCAATGGGCTTTAGTCTGCCTCTTACCGAACTCATCTGCAGTTCACTTTGCAAGGATGAAAGTAATTCAGGCCCTTTTTAATAATTTGCTCCTCCAGTTTTAATTGGAAACGTCTGGAATGGGCCTGGCTTCATTCCCTCCTGATACAATTTGTCCCTGCTTTGCGAAGGTCAAAACAACCCTCAACAGCAGACTTGGATTGACCTATTTAAATCTGGGCTTTCACTGTAATTGACTTTGCACTGTGCACGCAGAGGGTAAATTAAATACAACATGTAAGTATTAAATGGATATACTTGAGGCTCCTGTTACTGCGGCTTGTTTCAGCTCTGTCCTTACAGAATGAAAATGTGTTATAAATGGCCGTGCTGAGCGGAGCCCACGATGGGCATTGCCGTGTTACTCTTGTGTGCAAACACACTGGAGGGCCTCAAAATACTGGAGTTAGTTGTTGAAATAAAACTGGGAAACAACTCTTTTGCAGAACCCTATCTCACGATGCTTAAACATGTATTTTCTGGAATATGGGACAGGATTGCATTAGCCGAATGACCCTGCCTGGCAGCTTTGGCAATGACACTGAGAGCAGCGGCTTCTTTGGTGCTGGATTTATCTGAATTTATCAAAGGAAAGACACAAAAAGTGGAGCAACAGCATTATTTGAATCGCCATGGTAATGGAGAAATATAAAAATGATGACTGCTGAGTAAATGTTAATAGGCAACATTGTCTGCTGGGGATGGGGAAAGCGTAGTACCCATTAAGAAGAGAAAAGAGAAATCAGATCCCTAGGAAAGCTGTTTTCCCTCTTGTCATAATGACCAATGCTGTTAGCAGGTTTTCTAATGGATGTTTTATGCTCTTTTCTTAAAGTATGTTACTAATAAAAGTCTTATTTTGTCATATTCCACATTTATTTTCAGCACATAACAATGTAGCAGGCATCCTCTGTGCTAGCACACGGTGTAACCCAGCCGTAAGTGCCTGGGTAAGCTGCTTTGCAAGGGGTGCTGATGGTGAGGGCAGAGCAGCCCATGGAGCGCTGGCAGTGGAAGTACTGATGGATAGACAGGAACAGAAGTTCTGGGTTGGGTGAGGAGGCTCAGGGCTGGGCCTGGTTCCCACTAATCCCTCAGTCCCCTTGTTCAGTTGGGTCCCTGGACCGATGGGCCAGCCCAGGCATCAACCTCCACTGCAATGTGTTCCCTTCCTGAAGTCCACCAGTGAAACATGAAGTTGTAGGTCTATCATGTAAGTGTTGTGTTCATTTTTCTGACCAAGATGAATTAGAAAGATGTGCCCTTAAATGTCGCATATTTTGTGAGTAAAGCAAGAGCTTTATTGGGTAGATAAAGCTTTTTTTATTGAAAGCAAGCATCTTTGAGATACTCTAGAGTGTCATTATTTGGGCATTAGGCATGTGATATGTGGAAATCCACCAGCACATTAAAACTGATCTTGGGCAGAGAGGGCTTTTTGGTTTATTTTACTATTTTATCTAATTTTTATTTTAAATTTAATTTTCTTTATTATTTAATTCTATTTCTATTCCATTCTAATTTTTATTTAATTTTAATCTATTTTCAATTTTTATTTCTTTTTTCTATTTTATTTTATTCCAAAGCAATGAACCAGGTCCTTGTATTGTGCAAAGCATCTCCACTGACAGATGGCTATTAGACAGCTTGGCTCTTGTGGTGTGACAGGCAGGGATGTACTGGAAAGGGGAAGGATGAAAAATGGAGCTGTATTCCCTCAGTTGTGCAAACACCATGTGTTTTCTGTGCTAGGAAGTTATAGTTTTGCCCTCCAGGAATGCCTTTCCTGACACTGGCATTGTACCCCATCATATTGCATTGTCCCGTCATGCTCTCCAAACCAGGATGCCTTGTGCCTGACCTGGATAGGAAGGGCTCCCATGGGAGCACCATGCCACAGGCACCTTCCTCTTCCTCCCTGCTCCTGGGGTCAGGCTCTGTATCTTGACTCATTTCTTTTCCTAGATGGATAAAGGTTTTAAACAAAACCAATGCTTTAAATCACAGTCTTCGCTTGGCAGCCAGTGAGCGCATTATACATACGTGCGGTTTTAGAGCAAGTTACCAATGCAGCAAGGTTATTTTATTTATTCCAATTTCACCGTTCACAGCTCAGCACAAAGCCAGGGCTGCTTCATAGCTCCTGATAAATCACCTTAAACCCACGCTTCCATTGCTGTCTGGAAGTATTTTTGTTTTCCTAATCTATTTTTAACTCTGATGTATGTGGTATCATTCAGGTATTATTGTCACGTTGGGTTTTTAATACTGAGCTTTGTGTTGCAGGGCTTATTTATTCTTTTAAATTGTCTTATCATATGATAATGTACTAAGCCTCTTGCTCTGGATCACCAAGGAAAATACATTTGTGGAATGAAGAACAGATGGCACCAAACCAAGGCGTTATTCAGGGTACTGCTGTTAACTGCTCTGTAAAATCCTCCCTGTATCAGCAGAGTCATTAAAGTCTAAGCTGGATGCAGTAGTACCTGGGGCACTTTTGCTCAGGGCTCAATATGATATTGAATCCCTTGGCTTCCCTATGGCCGCTGCGTAAAACAGGAGAGGAAAATCAAAAGTCTGTTAGGGAAGAAAAATAATCAATAGTCACAGCCAAAGACCGGGCGGTGCTCGTTAAAGCACGAAGTTAGAAGGGCCGGTGGGGACAGGCCAAGGGGAATGGCTTTAACCTGCCAGAGGGGAGACTGAGATGAGCTCTTAGGCAGAAGCTGTTCCCTGTGAGGGTGCTGAGGTGCTGGCACAGGGTGCCCAGAGAAGCTGTGGCTGCCCCATCCCTGGCAGTGCTCAAGGCCAGGTTGGACACAGGGGCTTGGAGCAAGCTGCTCCAGTGGAAGGTGTCCCTGTGCATGGCAGGGCTGGAGCTGGAGGAGCTTTAAGGTCCCTTCCAACACAAACCAGGCTGGGATGCTGTGAAACCCCAGGACCAGGCTCAGCCTGGTTCTGTGCTGCACTATCCCCTTCAGCTGTGCTGTACAGGAATCATGGAATGTTGGGCTGGACCAAGCGAACCCTGCTAACCTGCTGCATGGGAAATGGAGACTGATAGCACAGGTTACATGTACTCTCAGTTCAGTGCTTTATATGTTTTAATTGGGAAGCCTGGCTCTCTAATGTGGAGCAATCTGTCTTGCAACTCCTGATCTAGAGGAGCCAAATATCTCACCATGCTGGTCGGTCTGTGGGGTGGTTCTGTTGTTGTCAGTCCCAGAGCTGGCATTCTGCCTGCTGGGGAGGCCGTGATAATGCTGGAAGAGCTACCATGGGCTCTGATGAAGCTTTCCCTCCACCCTGTTACAACACTAACAGCCAAATGCTGCCCAGGCTGAGCGTGGCAGGACGCAGTGCTGATGTGCTTGGCATCCTGCTGAGACAAGTGGTGCCCACCTGAATTGAGAGTGGGCACTTTGCTTTCACGCAGCATTGTGAGATCATTTCACCCTCTGCCTTGGCTTTTTCTTTCCTGTTTGCCTCAAACTCTGGGCTGTGTCACAGGAAAGTGGGAGATGCATCCCAGGGGGAGCCGGAAGGGTCAGGGCAGCCCCATCCCTAGTGCATGTGCCTGGTGCACCTGCCTTGAGGGGCTGAGGTGACACGACTGGCTCTGCTGCCTCTGCCCTGTCCCCCAGGTCCTACACAAGGTCCTTCATGGAGGCAGTGTTTTCAAAGTGCTTGGCCACCGAATTTGATTGTGGAGGCCACCTCATCACTGCTTGGGCAAGCAGAAGCGTGGCTCCAGGCTGCAGCCAGGAGGCACTGGGTGCTCCATGCCCTCTGAAGCCTTTCCCAGCATGGCCCTTCCCTGCTGCTGAAGGCAACAAAAGGTTCAGAGCCGAAGCCTTTACGGCTGCTGTTTCCTGGCTGCTGCAGGAGCCACGTTCTGCAGTTGGGCGTGAGGCTGCTCTTGGTTTTAAGGCTGGCTTTGAGGGAAGCGCTGCTGAGCTCTAAGCTGCTGCAAAAGCTAAAGATCTGCAGAAGATCAGGTCCTACCTGTTCTGTACTTCACTTTGTATCAGGAGTCAAGGTGTGATGTGTTATGTGACTGTGGCTCTGCCAGAGCAGCAGCTGTGGCAAAGTCCACTTAAAGAACATCTTATTTACAGACGGGGGTTGATGCTACTTCAGTCCTGATGGGTGTACTGGGATTAGGGAGGCAGGGATGCTGTCCTGAACATTGTTTTCACGCAGATCATTTCAGTACCAATATCAAGCAAAAGAAAAACACTGGTTCTTCAACTGGCACCTATCAGGTTATTTCAATTTATTATTCATGTCACCTTTTTATTCTATTGCATTAAAAGAATCTGTTTATGGAAAAGTGCTCATAGAATATATTAGCATTTGACCAGAATAGGGTATTTAATTCTGCATGCAAGCATTGACAATGAAGCATATATTATGCCTCCTACACAGCATTTACTGTCATTATAGTCGCCTACATATATTAAGTTATTTTGTTGATGATTGTGGATGAATTTTAGCGAAAGAACTTTGTGCAAAATAAAGCCACAGTTGCTCACCATCTGGTAATGAAGGAGAAAAGGACACAGACTAATGGCTTGGGCTTGCAAAGGATAAACTCAGTGTTTTGGAACTATCTCAGGAAAATTAAGGGTTGTATTCATTTGTCTGCTACTGGTTGCAGTGTGGCATAAAACTGATGCCTTCAAGGTGTTTCTCTGCTCTGATTGCTGCCCCTGCCCCTTCTGAGGGCATCAGAAAGGGCTTTGGAGGGGTGAAAGGAGACAGACTGGAGCATTTTCCAGCCCATGTCATCCTGACTGAGTCAGGAGGGTAAAAGATCACATAATCTTTTAGTGCTTTATCAGACAACTGATTTATTGCTGTCACGGCACAGACCTGCGTGAGCGATGGATGAATTCCTCACAGTATGTAAATACCACGTTGGATATCAAGTCACTTTTGTGCTGTGCATTGCCCTTGCGCTACACTGGCTGTTTTGTTAACAGCCGTATAATTGGTGTCATTGTATTCGAGCCATGGCTCTGTGGGGAGGGTATTGGTGACAAACTGGGAACAGGACAAACTGCAAGATTCACCGCCAGCCTGCTGGGCCTCTGCTTTGCTTTGATTTCCCTCAGTGCTCTGCATCAATTTCTCTTTAAATTATTGCCTGGGTGATAGCATTAAGCAAAACTCCGTGTGTGCCACAAACCAGTCCCTGCGTTTAACCCTTGTGCCTGGATTTGCAGTTGGATGTGCCGGGGACGCATAGGGGTGGTTTGCAAATCCCCTATAGGGCTGCTCTTGAAAATTGCCTCTGCTGCTGGGAAAACCCCTTCTGCATCATGTTTTCTCCTGGCTTAGTCTGAGCTGGCCTTTGCTCTTAACTCTGATCTCGTTGGCTTTGCCACAAGCCCTGAGCTGACTCTGGCTTTCACCTAAGTGGTGAGACAGCAGCAAGAAAAGCCATAAAGAATAGGTCAGTATCATGGGCAGGGTGGTCTGACAAGCGCTGGTGGGGGCTTACTGCCAGTGTCCTCTGTGTGACTGAGGAGAAGCAAGCTGCGAAGCTCGGGAAAGGTACCGAGACCTGCGCTGGCTGCGATCTAGTGGCTTGTGGGAGGATGCAAAGGAGCTGCTGTTCATGGGGGGACTGCTCTGCTTCTGAAAACACCCAGCTTGAGCTGGATCACGTTCACATTGCCATCACCTCCTGATGGCCCTGGTCTGAGTGCTGGGAGCAAGGGGCAGGCATGTGAAAGAGACTGCATCCATAGGTGATGCTGAGGAAATCTGAAGACAGAGGGGATGGAGGCAGAGGGGAAGGAGCCTCCCTCCTGCAGGTCAGAGCTGGGGAGCTCTGTTCTGGTTTGTTCAGGTGTTGGCCAGCAGTGCCTGGGCTGCCTGAGAGAGCAGAACTCCCGTGTCCCTGCTCAACCAAAGTGCTCAGCCTCAAGAGTGCTGAGGCCCTTTGGTGGCAATGGGGAGAGCTGCACCTTCCTCAGAAACCTCACCTCCTGAAAGGTGCTTCAGGAGCTGTTTGAGCTGATTTCTCCATTCAGTCAACACTCTTCCCATCATTAAGCAAACAGCCCTGCACAGCCTGCTGCACCTCCCCAAAGCTGAGGGGCAGAAGCCATCAGGAGATGCCATCCTGCCTTGTTTGTCTTCAGTTTAAACCCATGCAAAGTAGATATCAAAAACATAAGCAATGCCCTGGGGAAAGACCTGATCACACTTCCTACAGTAGCTCATCCAGAACACAGCTTGTGGGCTTAATCAGGGGACTGGAGCACCTCCTATATGGAGACAGGCTGAGAACGTTGGGGCTGTTCAGCCTGGAGAAGAGAAGGCTGCGTGGGGACCTCATAGCAGCGAAGGGGGGCTATAGGGATACTGGGGAGGGACTCTTCATTAGGGACTGTGGTGGTAGGACAATGGGTGATGAGTTCAAACTTGAACAGGGGAAGTTTAGATTGGATATGAGGAAGAAATTCTTTACTGTAAGGGTGGTGAGGCACTGGAATGGGTTGCCCAGGGAAGTTGTGAATGCTCCATCCCTGGTGGTGCTCAAGGCCAGGTTGGACATAGCCTTGGATGGCATGGTTTAGTGTGAGGTGTCCCTGTGCATGGCAGGGGGGTTGGAACTGGGTGATCTTAAGGTCCTTTCCAACTCTAGCTATTCTATGACTTGTGTTTGAGCTTTTGAAGTGCTGGGGACCCTTCCTATGAGTTGAGATATGCAGACAATTAGGTTTACCCATTGTAAGTGATGGCCACTGGGTTTGTTGAGGAGGAGGAATGGACTGCCATCACTGACAGAGGAAGCTTCACCAGAAAAGAGGAAAAACCCCAGAAAGTTTGTTTTTCTGCTGCAGTAAATGGATGATTAAATCACCTGAGGGGCTTGATTTTAGATTAAACATCAAGTCAAGTGATCTAAACTGGCTGGGGTTGAAGTATGTATTGAGCTTTACATGGTATTAAATTCATAGGAATTAAATTCACGGACCATGGTAAATGGATGATTAAAGCACCTGCGGGTCTTGCTGTGTGATTCTTGCTTTAAAAAAAGCCAAGTGATCCAAGTGATCTGAACTGGTTCAGGTTGAAGTCGGTATTAAGCCTTACATGGTATTAAATTCACAGACCGGTATTTCTTTAAGCTCTGCTGGCTGCTCATTTTGACCATATATAAAAGACGTTCTATAAAACTGAGCAGAAATTAATGCAATCACTTGCTAGCCAGAAGCTCGTTCTTAGAGCAGCTCTGCCTGGATTGCTGCTGTAATTGCTGCTCTGACTGCCACATCTCATCTCCAGCAATTTTCCAAGTGCCAATCCCATCAAAAAAGCCAAAGGATTGAGCAGTTTGGGCACTGGGAGAAAGAGGAGCACAGCAATACAGACGGAGTGCTGAGATCTGTGTGTTCCTGCCATCCACTTCAACAGCGTGCTGGAAGATTTGCTCAGGAATAAGCCAAGAGATCAGCAACGCAATTGCGTTGCCCTTCCTGGCAAGCCAGGAGCCTCTCTGTGCTTTCTGATTCCACTGTAAATCTCGCCCGCTCATCTGTCATGATGATTGATTTTTCTTGTATAGCTTTGGCAGTATATGGTTTTATCTCCTCAGCCCCCTCCTCTTCCCTTCCACCCGTCAGCTGACGTTCTGCTGAAGTGCATGTTGTGGCATCTATTGCATGTTAGTTACTGAGTGGAGCTCTAAAACTGAGTCCTGCAAATTAGCAGGCAGCATAGAGCCAGCAGCCTGACAGGCACAGTGTGCCCTGACCATGCTCCCCATCCCTGGGCACCCCACCAAGCTTTCTCCTTGGCCAAGGCTTTTCTGTGAAGGCCACCAGGCATCCCATGAGAACCAGTGTATTAGAGTAGTGGTACCTAGTACAGCAGCCATGTCCCCAGGGCGGCGTTGGAGAGGTGGCACAAAGGATGCTTTATCTCACTTAAACAGGGGAGATTTAGGTTGGATATAAAGAAGCTCTTCCCTGTGAGGGTGCTGAGGCGCTGGCACAGGGTGCCCAGGGAAGCTGTGGCTGCCCCATCCCTGGCAGTGTTCAAGGCCAGGTTGGACACAGGGGCTTGGAGCAAGCTGCTCTATGGAAGGTGTCCCTGCCCGTGGCAGGGGTTGGAACTGGAGGAGCTTTAAGGTGCCTCAACACAAACCATTCCATGGTTCTACTTTTTTATGATCTCTGGATGCTCCCAGGGATCCCCTGAGCTGCAGCTCAAACCAAGTTGCCTTCAGAGGTGGCTTCAAGCCCCAGTAATTTGCAGTGATATTGTGAAGGCTGCTTATTATTTTGTGTCACCCTTGACCAAGCTGACACTTCCTTTTCCTTCACCGTGTTAATCCAGTGACTTCAGAGTGTGCCTATGCAAAGGCATGCTCACTTTGCTTAGACCAACTGTGAATGGTACATTAGCCTGTACTGTTGCTTCTGCTGGTTTTCTTTTGTCGTTACTGTAATGAATATTCTGCTTTGGGAAGGCGTTTACACCTCTTCACAGGGATTGAAGGCCAGGACTGATGTTTTGTGTTCTGTTTACACTGCTCTCTATCTATTCCCACAGATACAAGAGGCTCCAGCTGTAGCTCACCCTTATCTGGAGATGTAGGCTGACAGAGGCAGCACATAGCGCTCCTGAGCCAGGGAGCCCGTGCCTCGAGCATCGCTAATGGTGTACAATCAGTTGTGCAGTTTTAAGCAGCAGCTCAGGCTTAGTCCACAGCCTTAACACGCAGACTATCAGCTGGTTACTCATGGCAGTACCTAGAGACTTGGGGCTGTGTACAAGCTGTGCTGCACATCGCTGGCCTTATTTGCCATGCTCAAATTCTCCAAGAGCTAAAAATTGGGCATGTAAAGCAGCTTTCCATTTATAAACATGCACGTGGGATGGAGTCATTAGAATAATACCTCTAATGCTTATATAATGCTCTGAATGTCTGTGATGCACATTGGAACTAGAGCTGCTCCACAGCCCTGAGAGCTGGGGTGGAGGGAGGAAAAATGCTGATGCCCTGTCCTGGGAATGGAGCTTGACTGGGCAAAGGAGCCCTCATGGCTCTGACTTGGGACTTGGGATATTTAGTGAGCTGTTCTGAAACCCACAGTGAGAGACAGCCAGCTGCCCCATGTCCTCTTGGCCAGCAGAGACTGAGCCCTTCCTACTGGCCCTGGCAACCTGGTCTAGTGGAAGATGTCCCTACTCATTGCAGGGCTTAGACTAGATGAGCTCTGAAGGCTCCTTCCAACCCAAGCTATTCTATGATCACCACCATCATCATCCATCCATTTTGTGCCCCATGGCTCTAAGAGTCCCTCACCCCACCTGTCTGGGATGAGAAACATAGAGCAGTGGTTCTTGCCCTTTCCACCAGTGTAAGGACACTGCTGGGGACAGACAGGCTGGTGATGGGCACTGCATGGGCACCATCCCTGCTGCCTTGGGGAGCCTCTGCTCATGGCCGAGCCCAAGGATGGGGCTCCATGTGGCTGCTTCTCTCCACAACCCACTGTGCTGACCAAGAGCAGGGGTGTGGGGAGCTCCTCTGGAGATGAGGGAGGAAGAGGAGAGGGGCTGCCTGGGGAGGAGAGGTAGCGGCTGCTGATCTTAGAGCCAGATGAAGAGGACCTCTCTTCTCTTTTTCACATCACCTCAGGCAAGTTTAGTACAGAATGATGTCCCACGCTCAGACATGCTCATCCGAACTCTTTGTCTGCTGAGGTTTTTGTTTGACTCTTCTCCCTGATTACACTGAAACATTGTGCCAGACCCTGTGTTGGTATGAGCCCCTCTCCCAAATCTCTGCGTGCACAGAGGAGCAGATTTCACTAGCATTGGTGGACAGGCAGGTAGCAAACTATTTTACGATGGTGAGAAGCTGAGAGTGGTCCAGCTGGAAGGGGGATGCTGATGGGAGAGCAACCTGTAAGTGCTTCTTTGAAGACAGCCTCTATTTATGAGTAATGGAGGAAAACCTGCTTCCAGAGCATACAAACAGCACTGACTTTGGGTTTGTTTTGTTTCTTCTCCTTAGTAAATCCAGGTGTCTTTCATAGTGCATTTGAGGTTAAAAGAACCATAAATAACATCTCATCACACTCATCTCAGGTTGGTGAACTGCTTTAGTTAGCCATGGCCCTCTTGGTCCTGCATGCAAGCCTATTTATTGCATGAGGGGTAGGACAGTTGTGATGCTGCAGTGGTGTCCCTGCTTGGAGAAGGTGAATTGCAGGCAAGGCTTCTACAGGAAGCCACAAAGGTGCTATGGAGCCCAAGAGACTCCTTGAAACAGCTGGGGAGGAAAAAAATGGAATCGATTTTATCCAATAGAGCTGTGGTTGCCAGTGGCATGTGGCAGAGGAGCCAGTGTGGTCCTCTGGCCTCAGCTAGGCAGCTGCCTGGCTCACACTGATGCTCATCCACAGCATGAGATGGTGGTGGAAGGCAATGGGAAGGTGATGGCACCATCCTAGGGGTGGAGGACCCCCACCAGCATCACCCTTCTTGCAGGGTGAAAATGGAGAACCAAAGGAAACCTCTGTCTTTCTGTGGGCTGGGAGCATCTGCTGCAGCCCTCTGGAAGGTCACTGTGATGGTCACAGTTTTCTTGGGTAGCTCCTCATTTTCTTAATGTGAGGGGTTTCTGAAGTTAATTCCGAAATCTTTCGCATTAAACATGCAGGGACACTTATTTTTGAATAGCTCAGGTTTAATTTAGGTTCTTTAAAATTTTAATTTCTTGCTTTAATATTTAATGCCATCCTGACATGAGTAGAGGAATTTAAAGTCTGTTCTTTGAACGGAACAAGTCCTGGCTTTCTATATGGAGAAGGCTGAGATGCGGAGGTGAGGCAAGGGTCTATCTTAAAAGGATGCAACCATCTCCTATTTTTCTCTATCGATGTTTGGGCATTTCAGTATTTCCAGATAAAAATGTTCTTTTTGCCCTGGTGCTGTTAAAGTGACATAAGCTCACATCTGCAAAATACTTCTTTCTTCTCTGCTAATTATCAAAGACCACAGGCTCCCCAAAGCGGCTGCATGCGGCAGGGGCTGTGTCTGTGTCCTCCCTGCATGAGGAAATCAGGTGCCATAAGTTTCTGTTCATCCACACAGATAATTCATGTATGAATTCCAGGTTACTGTGAACACAGCCCTTCATACATGTATGTATGATGTGTATGTGAAGATAGTGGGCATTTAGGGCTTACTCAGTTCATGCTCAGCTCTAATTAAAACCTCACAGTTATTGGAGTTGTTATTGATGGCTGCCCCATCCCTGACAGTGTTCAAGGCCAGGTTGGATGGGGCTCAGAGCAAGCTGCTCCAGTGGAAGGTGTCCTTGCCCGTGGCAGAGGTTTGGGACCGGATGAGCTTTAAGGTCCTTTCTAACACAAACCATCCTGTAATTCTGCGCTTAAAATATCTTCAACATGTTTTACAGTATCGTACCTTCAAATGAGGAGCATTACAATTTTAGTTGCTTTTCTCTTTGGGAAGGGAAATTAGCTGCCTAATTACCAGACACCATTGACTTGTGAGTTGCATTTAAAGTGAGAGGAGTAATAGAGGGTTTGTACAATTCTTGATTCTAAGAATCTACATCAGATTCAAGATGCATAAAAGCACTTGCGTCAAAATTCAGGAGCTGATGGGGTTTAGTGTTTAAGTGATAGAGGCAAGCCTATAGCTGGATGAAAACTGAATTTATCTTGATGGGAAAAAGGGGGTCTTTTTAAAGGCAGAGGATGAGACTTGCTTGGAGGGTTTTGTTGCTGCCTTATTCAGAAGGCACAGGGGAAATATCAGCTAAAGGTGATGGAGCCAAGTTGCTCGGTGCAAGTGCCAAAGAGCAAGAAGGGGGTATGTGTGAGCATGTAAAACAGCAGCATGCAAAATTATTCTCACAAAGGCTCTTTCTGAAAGAGAGCAGGATATAATGCGGCTGATTTTGAGCAGCAGTTTTGTCCAGCTTTGTGCCTGCAATTTTATGTGGAGGCATAATGCCGGTGCATCTTTACAACCACATTTTAGGCACTTACATGATCAGCTGTGCAGCTTTTACTGCCAATCAGTTGGTTTTCCACAGGTCTGATATAATGAACCAGTATTCACCAAGTATAACAGCATGCACAAGTAGCCTTCCAGAGTTAGCTGGACTTCATGTGCAAGGATAACCTGGCTTGGGCAAGGATGTACCACTTATCTCCGAGCCTCTAAGTCTGTGCCATGTAATTAATTGTGACAACAAGATGTCGTTTTCAGCTATGAGGACACAAAATCACTAAATCCATTTTAAATCCCTGGTAAATGTCTTCACACATGCCCTCAGAGGATAACTGTGGCTGTTTGTAACCCCTCCTCAGCACTAGCAATAGATCTTAAGCGTTCTTTGTGGTCTGCATGTTCATTGATGAAGCCTGGAGAAATGTTTTCTGGGAGTGATTTGTAGCGTGGTGTTGAGGACCCTATTTCAGCCCCGACTCTAAAGAAGACCTCAACACACCATAGAAACTTGTAGTCTAACTTTCAGGTTTGGGTTCATAGCGCTAACATTCACGTCAGGCTGGATATTGGGGCAGGAGCATCTCTAATGCATTGCCTTGCCAGTGTAAAAGTGCTTGTGTGGGATGGCACTTGGAGAACACTGTTCTTCAGCTGCAGCTCTGCAGACTGAGTCTCACAGCTTCTGAGGAGCCCTTCAAATGTAAACACCAACACTCCTAAATATGAGCTCACTGATTCAGAGGTTGCATGAGCTGCAGCCCAGGACAACCTGGCATGAGCAGCGAAGCCAGCTCAAGTGCTTCACTACTCGCCCTGTTTCAGAGTATCCTCATTTATACTTGGGTTTGCTCCCTTCACTTCATCACTTTGTGTTCAAGATCTAAACAGAACCCTGAGGTCTGGCACCAAATTATTCTCTCTCTCTTTAATATTGTGTTCAGTTCTGGGTCCCTCAGTACAAGAGAGACCTTGAGGTGCTGGAGTGGGGCCAGAGAAGGGCAACGGAGCTGCTGCAGGGCCTGGAGCACAGTGTGATGGGGAAGGGCTGAGGGACCTGGGGGGTTCAGATGGAGAAGAGAAGGCTCCAGGGGCACCTGATCGCTGCCTGCAACTGCCTGAGAGGAGGATGGAGCCAGGAGGGGGCTGGGCTCTGCTCCAAAGGAACAAGGGATGGGACAAGAGGAAACGGCCTCAAGCTGCACCAGGGCAGGTTTAGATGGAGCTGAGGAACAATTCCTTCCCCAGAGGGTGCTCAGGCATTGGAACAGAAGAGATCTGCCTGGGGTGGGGGGGAAGACAGACACATGGGGGAGGCAGCTCCACACCATGACCTTAGCTTCTTTCTGGCACTTGCAGAACTGTGAGGCACTGGAATGGGTTGCCCAGGGAAGTTGTGAATGCTCCATCCCTGGCGGTGTTCAAGGCCAGGTTGGACAGAGCCTTGGATGACATGGTTTAGTGTGAGGTGTCCCTGCCCATGGCAGGGGGCTGGAGCTGGATGATCTTAAGGTCCTTTCCAACCCTAACAGTTCTAAGATTCTATAACTGTACCTGGGACTGCGGGGAGGGTGGGAAGGCTCTGGGATGTGATCTACGTTACTCATTGCAACAGAGAAAAGAGGCCGGATGTGATCTTAAATGGCAATGTTGGCTATTCAGCACCTTGTAACTGGACTGGATGGTGGCTGTAGGTTCCTTCCAACCGAAATACTCTATTCTATTTGGTTCTTGTGTGGATTTTTTTGGTTTTGGGAGGGTGTCAGTCCTGTAGAGCTCATCCAGTGCTTCCCAGCAGTTGGTGTGGGTGAGAGTTAAGGGGGTCCTTAAAGACTTAACGGAGCACGTTAGGTGTGTGCAGCAGGATGCTCCTGTACACAGGCCTGAGGTGGGAAAATGATGAACTTGGCTTTAGAGCACGGAAAACAGTGATTGTACAATGAAACTTGAGGCAAACTCTGTGCTCAACTTTGCTACAGCAGTCTTGGATCAGGATTTGTTGTTATGATACATTAGACCCCATCCAAAGTGAAGCCAGGTGAACAAGGAACAATTCAAGGCTTGAAGAAGTTGAAAAGTGAGAACTGCCAAGGTCTGATGATGGAAATTCATCAGCTCCCGGCTGAATAAGTAACTGTGATTCTCTTAATGTAGGAGCTCTGCCAGCTTGCAAAGGAGCAGATGTGCACGCAAGATGGATAGTTGCGAATAGTCAAAATACTGGTGGCTTTTGTTGTTGTTTTGGTGGTGGGGTTTTTACTTCAGTGATTTTCTTTTTTCAGCTCAAATAAATCCAGATTGTGCATAGGCTGGAAAACAAAATAACAATATTTGGAGAGTGGGAGTGTGGCTTTAACAGGTGGCTTATTTACCAAAGGCTTTTCTCTTCTGAAAATCATATCCCTGCAGTATCCTGCAGCAGTGAGCAGGAACATATGAGAGCGGGAAGGCGTTTGGGGGTTATTACTTTATGTGGGCTTGGGTTAGGTTGGTTTAATTAAGAACATCTGCAGGAGTGCTTTGCTAAGTGCATTTGCATGTGTTATTGACTTAGAGTTGGGTGCTGTGTTGTGGAGAGCAGGCAGTGCCCCCCTTGTGCTTGAGAAGGTGGGTGACAAGGTGGGTTTGCAGGGACATGGTGCTACTGCTGGTAGGAGTCAACCAGTGGCCTTCAGCCCATCAGTTAGAGGGGCACATGGGTTCATCACATGTATTCCCAGCCTCCAGTGGCAAGGGGTGCCTATCCTTAAACATGGATTTGCCGCTTGGATGTTGTTCCCTATAGGAACAACACTTTCCTGTTGTTCCTATAAAGGACGTTCATTATAGCAGGACGCTATTCCTATTAATCCCAGAAATTTATCCTGGAAAGGGAAAAAAGGGGGAGTAGCCCCAGTGCAAGGTGATGGGCAGGAGCTGAGCTACCAGGGCAATCCCAGCCCTTCCCAGTGGGCAGGTTCTGTGCTCATTGCTCACCCACACTGAAACCTGAGATCTGCCAAGGGACCTGGGCTTGCAGAAGAGCTGGTGTCCCCTGTGCCTGGTGGCAAAGAGCTGCCCCGCCAGCCCCTGGAACGGGATTTCACCACCACCGTGCCTGACACCAGGAGCTGTTGTCATCGCACAGAGGTGTGCAAGCATGTTCTGCTGCAGACCCGATACCTATTCTTTACACATTTCCCACCCTGGTGTGAAAACTGCGCTAGGTTTGAGCTGAGAGTTGTTTTAATAACAATATTTTGAATAGTAGAGGGATAATTGCACCCAGATTTGGCTCAGCACCTCCACAAGGCTTGGCTTTTGCTTTCAGATGGTGGCTCTCTATGTTTAACAAACACAAATGGGTTCCCACCCTGTTCTGTTCTCCCTCACCCTTCCAAAAGCTCTGGTGCTGTGTTAAACAGCGGGCCTGGGACTGAGCAGTACCATCTCTGTGACCTGTATTTTGGTTTTGGCCTTTCTGGCTCAGCCTCTGGAGGGTGGGAAGGGGTTTTTCCCCCATATATTATGAATTTATGGGGATGTTAAAGCACCTGCCATAGCTCCCAGGTTTGGGTAATAGCATGAGATTTAATATGGGTAACATGCCTTTGATGGCTGAAGTCATGAAGACAATAATTTAAAGTGTAATTAAATTGTAACACCCCTAATTCTTGCAATTCATTTGAAGATTCCATCCCAGTATTGACCATTATTAGTTGTTGCTTACAGCAATGGTGTCCTG
Organism: Amazona ochrocephala; assembly: GCA_039720435.1. Taxonomy (NCBI): domain Eukaryota; kingdom Metazoa; phylum Chordata; class Aves; order Psittaciformes; family Psittacidae; genus Amazona; species Amazona ochrocephala. The sequence continues at coordinate 23,974,957 of CM077887.1, forward strand.
ATTTTTTTGGGGTGGAAAGGAACTAGAAATGGGGAGTGTCATGTGGGGGAAGGTTGGTTTGGGTTTTGATTGTACTGGTCAAATCCCTGGTTGTCAGTGCTGAAGAGGGAGAGCCATGCTAAAGGATGGATGTTTTAGTTGAAGAGCCTCACAGTAATCACTGCACGTTTCACCATATGGTAAAATAATTACTTTCTAAAAGCACCAGCTTGATGAGGAAGCAAGAGAAAGGTCATGTTCTAAGATCACAGTTCGTCAGAAGAATGAGCACAGTTTAAACACTCAAAGGAGGGTCCTGTGCCCTCCTTTGGGGTCTCGGGGAGGACCAAGCCAAACTGACCATGGGCCAGACCTGCAGTAAACACATCCCTTTCCATCCTATGATAGGAAAGCCAGAACAAGCCGGGGGGGAACCAGAGCCTAATGCTTCATCACTGGTGTGACTTTGCACCTCGAGTGACGGCTTTGCACCCCACGCACCAGCATACCCTCCTTTTCCTCCTCCTCCTTCTCTTCCCTCTTTCTGAACAGGTTTTCCCTGTGGGACAGGTTTTCCAAGCCAGGAATAGGTGGGCTGGATCAGGCCCTTCTGCAGCAGCAGAGCTGCCTGGAGCCCTGCAGGTGTTTAAACCCATTTTAGAAGTATTTTGGTCAGAATCTCTTTACTCCATTCCTCTGTTCATTAACCTTTACGGCAGCGCTAATTCTGTGCTCGAACATAAGGTCAAAGCCCTCAGCTGAAGCTTTTCCTGAAGAATGAAGTGTCTTCCCTAAAGCCTTTGGAGAGAAATCCCGTGCCAGAAGCACTTCTCAGTGCCTCTTGACTGGTGCTGCCTCTGCCTCGCTTCCCGAGGAGCCGGTGCCACATCTGATGCAGGAGCCAAGTTACTGCAGTGACTGACTTTGGGAAATGGGTGTTTGAAATGTGCTCTCCACATCGTGGCCTTTTGCAAAAGGTGCTTGAGGTACTGAAACACAGACCCAGGCACTTACTGCAACTCCCTGGTGAAAGTGAATACGCTGTGAAAACTCAGGTGTCTTTTCCACTACGTTTCTCATCAGTAGGAGAGGCAAACCGGCATTCAGACACTCCTGCGCTGCTCTATCTGTCTAAAGCTATGCTGGGATGGAAAGACTGTCTCTACCTGGACTTGTGCAAAGCCTTTGACACTGAACTGCATGACATCCTTGCCTCTAAGCTGGAGGGACTCATCAGGGACTGTGGTGATAGGACAAGGGGTAACGGGTTCAAACTTAAACAGGGGAAGTTTAGATTGGATATGAGGAAGAAATTCTTTACTGTGAGGGTGGTGAGGCACTGGAATGGGTTGCCCAGGGAAGCTGTGAATGCTCCATCCCTGGCGGTGTTCAAGGCCAGGTTGGACATAGCCTTGGGTGCCATGGTTTAGTGTGAGGTGTCCCTGTGCATGGCAGGGGAGTTGGAACTGGATGATCTTAAGGCCTTTCCAACCCTCACTATTCTATGGCTGTAGCCCATGCTCGAGGATGGCAGCATGTACATGTCCCAGCTGTGGAGGAAAGTTTTCCTGAGTCAGAAAAACCTCATGGAGCTTTCAGGTTTAAGTTGCAATCAGAGGCCTCTTAGAGAAGAAGGTGAGAGCTCAGATCCTGGTGTAACACCCTTTGTTGTCTTAGCTGGCTGTTTGTTTGATGGGTCAGTCCTGTGGGGTGGGAGGTGAGTCTGAGAACTGCAACCTCCTCTTCTTCCTCCTCCTGATCCCCTGCCTTCCATTCCTCATGGCTGGGGTTAAAAAGAGACCAAGAGAAGGGGACCAGGAGGGAGGGGACATGCAAAGGGGATAAAGATATGGGTAGCAAGAGATGGAGACTGGGAGACAGGGACTGAGAGATGGGGACAAAAAGATGGACATTAAGTAAAGGTGACCAAGAGACAGGTCCAAGAGATGGCGATCAGGAGAATAATACCAAGAGACAGAGACCAAAAGACAGGGCCAGTGGTGTGCCAACCCCTCCACTGTGCTGCAGTCCCTTCCCCACAGAGGGGACGCAGTGCTGTTGTGTGTGCTGTTGCCAGGGAAAGCATCCCACTGCTGCCAGCAAAGCCTGAAATGGAGTGCTGCACATCTCCCATGTAGCACAGCTCCTGCGGGCTGCAAGAGCACAGGTTGGTGCCTTGGAATTAAATTGATATGAGAAAGAAACCCTGTTGAGACTAGAAAACACACGACCAGCAGAGCAGGATGCAGCTTGTTCACTTTTCCAGGGATACCTGGGGGAGGGTGGATGGAATTGCCACTTTCCTGAATCCAATGTGTTGCTCACCAATGGCAACAGCCCATGGCTGCCTCTGCAGTGGTTCCAGTCTGATGCTAATATCCCAGAACCAAACTTCCAAACCTGTGTCAAGTGTATTGTTTAATTTAGCTCTGAGTTTCCTCTAGCTCCCCACTGATGCCTTCCAAGCTTGTTTTCCATCTCACTGAGGGCAATATGGGGACCCTCTCCTGGCCCCAGCCTGGGGGGCACTGTGCGCAGGAAGGTCCTGTGCCAGCACGCTTCTTGTCCTCCTGCTACCAATAGGCACAGAACTGGGAAGGCCCGTTGCATCTATTGCTAAAAGCAATTTAGGACTGATTCACAGGGTGTTCTCAGCCTTAATATTTGGCAAATGGACACTAAATCCTCTTTACACAGAAAATAGTGGCAGAAGAGCTCCAGTGCTCCCCTGGGCCTAGCTCCCAGGCTCTGTTTTAAAGCTTGAGGGGACCGAATTTGCAGTATCTTCTCTCAGAGTTAACTATTTTTCCCTTACCATACTAAATGTAGGAGGGTGAAGGTTAATGAAGAAAACAGTGAATGTGAAGTTCTGTGGAAAAACGACCCAGTGCTTTTAGCAATTCACTTGAATGAGAGAGGAAAACCAGTTCCTTTAACATTTTAGAGCTCTCACAGCCTAATGAACCATGCCACCTCCTGCAGCTTCTACTGAGCCGAAACTCCTGCAAGAGGCTGTCTCATTAGCATGAAGTGGGAGCAGCCTGCCCAGCTCTGCATGGCTCCTGGGATGCTTCACCGCTCCCACCCCCAGGGAGCATCTCTACCTGAAGTGACATAAGTGACATGTCAAAGATGCGTTAAGCACATCTAAACTGCTGCACTTCCCAGCCTGAATTGGAAGAGCAAAGTCTGTTTTCATGTACAGAGACACTGGCACAGGGTGCCCAGAGAAGCTGTGGCTGCCCCATCCCTGGCAGTGCTCAAGGCCAGGTTGGAAACAGGGGCTTGGAGCAAGCTGCTCTAGTGGAAGGTGTCCCTGCCTGTGGCAGGGGTTGGAGCTGGAGGAGCTTTAAGGTCCCTTCCAATACAAACCCGTCTGGAATTCTGTAAATAAGGCAGGGAGGGAAGCAATGGCTTTGCCATCTCCCCATTAGATGCCTACTGCTGTTCAGTCACTTCTTACAAGGTTATTCTCGTGGGTCACATTTAATTCGCCATAGTTGGGGTTAATGGGAGTTCTGTTCTTAGGGTTATAACAGTTTTGATAAGTGGGAAAGCTGATGTTATTGCACATAAATTCCCTTGTGTAATGTGTGAGTTGTGGTGTGGTTTTGGCTGAACAATAATAAAGAGAAAGATGGATGTGCATTAGAAGAGAACCGATTTTGCACTCTGGATACCAAATACATGTTATCATTGCAGGCATTTTTTAATCTGGCAGCATGAAACCCCCCAAAGGTTAGTGGAGGAATAATGAATACTTTTATGTTTGGCAGATAAAAGGTGAAATTCCTGTGGCCGTGGTGGCCAGAGCAGCGCTGCTCCGCTCCTCCTCCTGCATCTTCCATTCTGGTTCGGTACAAATGCCACTTATTCTGCTAATGGGGGCTGAGCTTTACCTGCTACCCAGTGGCCCTGGGGGTCTGTGAGGAAAATGCCTTTCGCTGGGTTGTTTCTCATTGCTGTTTGCAGTGGGTTCACAGTTCAGTGTGGGAGAGCCAAGTCCTCTGCTCTGCCAGGGAGAGCTGAGCGGGAGCAAAGGGGGAAGTCCCTCCTGTGTGCCCCCAGGCACTAGGGTGGCTGCTGGCGTATATTAAAGCAAAGCCTCAGGGATAATTCTGGCATCCCTGGCAGTGTCCAAGGTTGGATGGGGCTGGGAGCAACCTGCTCTAGTGGAAGGTGTCCCTTCCTGTGGCATGGGCTGGAGCTGGGTGAGCTTTAAGCTCCCTTCAACCCAAACCAGTCTGGGATTCTATGAACCCCATATGAACGGCAAATACAAATGACTGAACTAAGTTTATGGGAAGTGGCAAATTATGTTGACCTCTGCATGCTTCAACATGGGCACTTTCTAATCTAAAGGAACATTTGAGCTCTTCATGCGTTAAGAAAGTGGGTAGAAAACGGTAGGACCAAATAGTGCAGAAGGTGCCCTGGTAAAATCCTCTCCTGCCCTTATTGATACAAAATATTTGGAGAAGGATTTACTGAGAAACCCTTCCAAACTACCCTGAGACCCTTGCGCCATTGCCTTGACTTGTGTCTTTTCACTTACGTTCTAGGCTTTCCTGATCACAGAATAAATTCCCCTCTCCCTTTCCTCAATGCTCAGCAGAAAAACATAGAACGGGACCAAAACCCAGCACTGAGTGAATGTGCGTGCGGCATCCCTGGCAGTGCATGTCTGAGATGGATGTTGGTCAGATTGAAAGCAAATTCCTCTCTTGGATGTCAATTCTTATTTATCTACACTCAACATTAAGGCTGAATGGAGAATTTTAATTCCTGGGGTTTAAGATGTGTATCTTTGTTGATGTTTTCTTCTTGTTTCAAAGAGGCCATGTGTGGTCAGGCTAAAACCTATCCTCTTCCTAAACTTGCTCATGTATGTCTGTTTGTGCTATAATTTGGAAATTATTTAAGAATATTTAAGATTAAGATATATTTAAAACTTATTTAAGATTTGATGTGCTGGAGTGGAGTCAGAGAAGGGCATGGAGCTGGTGCAGGGCCTGGAGCACAGTGTGATGGGGAAGGGCTGAGGGACCTGGGGGGTTCAGATGGAGAAGAGAAGGCTCAGGGGGGACCTGATCGCTGCCTACAACTGCCTGAGAGGAGGATGGAGCCAGGAGGGGGCTGGGCTCTGCTCCCAAGGAACAAGGGATGGGACAAGAGGAAACGGCCTCAAGCTGCACCAGGGCAGCTTTAGATGGAGCTGAGGAGCAATTCCTTCCCCAGAGGGTGCTCAGCATTGGAACTGCCCAGGGCAGTGCTGCAGTCACCGGCCCTGCAAGTGCTCACACAGTGTGGAGAAAGGCCTCAGTGCCATGGGGTAATGGTTTCCTTGGCAGTGCTGGGGAACAGTTGGGCTCCATGAACTTAAAGGTCTTTTCCAACCTACTCGATTGTATGATTCTTCCAAAGGAAACACTTCCCTCTCCTTTCCCCCCTTTTCTTTTTTCTTCAACAAAACCAATCCTTCCATGGGAGGCTATGAAATATGGATTATTTACCTCCAGTCTGGGCACAGTTCTGGCCTAGTCTTAGAAGTAAATGCATATTTAGTCTTTAAGGCATATTGTTCGTCTATGTAAATACATATTTTGGTATAGACATTCTTTATAACACAGTTTTGTGGACTAAGTGGAGATTTTGGTAGGCAGAACATTTCCCTTTGTCTGTCCAGAATGCCAGCTATGAAAATGTGCAAGAAAGCAGCTTTCACTGATGATGGGTTTTAACACTCCTGCATCTTAAAAACAACACAGTTTCTAAAATAATATATATATAATGAAAAGCTCAAAAAAAGCTGTCTAGCTCTGAAGGATGCATTTCCTGCCAAGTTAGAAACCCTTGAGAAACTGCATTTGTTCAGGAAGTTGTGAGACATCCTTTAATTTAGTATTAGTATAATATCACCATCAGCAACTGTGTAATTAAGAGCATCATTGCTTCTATGGATGTCACCGGCGCAATGGCAACTGCAGACCTGAGTTATTACACAAGTAGGAACTTACTTATGGTGTTTCAGACTTTGGGGTTTTCGATGTGGACAACAACCTCAGTTATGCTGCTTGGAGCTAAGCCATTTATTTTGTCACGTTTGAAAGGCAGGAATAAATAGAATAATATTTGTCCAACAGATGTGACCGGTGTGGGTTAATCCTTTGAAGAAGCCTAGGGCATACCCTCCAACCATTGCCTAAAGCAAGCACACCTGCAGACTAAAAGGGTGGGGAGGTTTTGTAGAACATGGCTGTGTTCTATTTGCAGCACTGTCCATTTTGGAGCAACACCTCCATAAGTCCCAGTCTGTACAATTCCCAGTTCACTGCATGGAACAGTCACCAAGAACCAAGTTGCTTTATTTGATCCATGCTGCCTACAGCTCAGCTCCTGCAATAATTAAGGTCATTTGGCTGCTCATACTGGGTCTGTTGGGTTAACCAAGCGCTGAGCTTGGTGCACCTCTTTGTAGGAGTGGAGGATGGAGTAGGCAAGCCTCACAAGCAGACTAACTCCACAGACACCAAGAGCTCGCCCTGTGCTGCACTTTGCACCCACACACGCATCCACCACCAAACACTGCTATCAAGTGCCTATTTTGATAGGCCAGACTGCTATCAAACACCTATTTCATCTAAGGAAACACCATTGGCACCCAGAAATGTTTGTAGGGTTTGTTTGCTTCTGACTTTTTAAATTTGACAATAATGGTGTCCCCCCAAATTCAAGTGAGAAGTCAGAGATGGGACTGAATACTCATATTATCCAGTAGCTCTACCAGGTGTGAATGCAAACAGTTAACTTATAATTATCTCTTTGAAATATATTTAATAAAGCTGCTGTTCATTCTATTCTGGTGCTGGAAATACCACATTCCAGGTATTGGGAACCACTGGAATGAATTACGTCATTAAAATATGGAATTTGATCCAGCCACAGTATAGAAACATCTCAGTTTTATGTGAGACAAGGCGCATGAGCTGGGCTATGCATATCCTTTCTTTTCTTTCTCCTCATAAAACCTTACTGACGCAATGCTTTCTGCAGCACCACTGTTTCTAGCAAATGGATTCTAAAATATAGCACTTTAAAGCTGCAATACAAGAGACATCAGGCTATCAGGACTGTGTATAGTACAATTTGAATTGGGTTTTGACCGTTTTCTCAGCGGATTAAGTTTGTCATGCTATTCAAGGTTTTAAAAAATGCTACATTACTGAAAATAGAAACTGGAAATAAGAAAATAGAAATAGCATGATGTGTCACTGAATGTACACAGAGTGACCCAGGACACTTCATTCCCATGTTTTGGAGTCAACATATTTCTTTTTATAGCCTTTATCGCTAACTACAACCGATTCAGTGTATGTTCTGTCTATGCGTTAGCATGTGGTGGTGTATACTGAGACTAGTGAAACCCAGAGTCTGCCTTTCCAGAAACTGGGGTACCTGTGAGCTGAGCTTGGAACTGCTGACTATGCACAGTGCTCATCTGGTATTGCTCGTTACAAAAACCTATTGATTGATAGGAGACACAACATTGACTACAAGAGTTGAGTCACCTACCAGACATATAGATACAGAACACACAGGAGTGTTGGTGTCGATAGTGGTTTTGTTACTCTTGTCATCAATAGTCGGTTTGTAAGCAAGTCAAGATCTGTTGGGGTCACCAGGGGATGTTGTAGTCAAGGACTGTTGGCCATCGTCATGCCCCAGCAGTTTACACAGATGGCATTTCTAACTCAGCCATAAACTATGAGTAACATTTTGCATTAGTGCTGTCTGGGGCTGCTTAAAAACAACAAAGTTAATAGCATTAGGTGCTATTTCGGAACTTGATCCTTCACTGGGTGAAATGAGTGTTATCTTGACAGACTGCCGTACTAGGAAATCAGGTATGAGGCCTTAACTGCTGTGTAAGCTATTTGTACAGTGTTAGTACATTGGTAATGAAGTCCTGTCTGTAATGATGATTCTATCATGGACGGCAACATGCACTTCGGTACAGTTATTGGAGCAACCTTGTTTTAATATATATATGTATATATATAAAATTCTGCTTGATACTTCATGTATTTTCAGATATCTAATATTTAAAAGCATCCTTTATCATTGCTAAATTAGCCAAACCAGTACAAAATTAAGTGCAAGAAAAATACCAATTCACATAGTTTTTGCCAGTCATACAAAAGGGGCTGTTCAGCTGCTCACATTTACAGCCATTGAGGGATTTGGCTTTAGAATGACTAAGGGAAACATTCCTACATTCAAAACATGTCTCAAAATAATTTATGTTCTCCTTTGTAATGGGGAAAATCAGATTTTTACTGAAATCTTCTACTGGTCAGTGGTGCTAGATGGAAAACACAAAGAGGAGTTGGTGCTATCCTCAGTTGGTTGCCTAAAAACCTAAGTCTGAAGCTTTTTGATGACCCCCTGGAGGTGGGAGAGGAGGTTTTGCTTTAGCCGATAGCACCTTTGTCCTAGACTAGGGGTTTCTTATGCTCAAAAGGATGCTTTAGCATTTCCCAAAAGACATTCCCGATTTGTTGGAGAGGAAGAGGAAAGTAGTGTTGTATGAAGGCACACCCATGCTGAATTTGCAGGAGAAAGGAAAGAAACCAGAAAGCAGTACTGCACAATGCAGTTATAATACAAGGCTCATTCTTGAAACCTGAATATCATGCTAGAAGAAAATCTAGATATGTGTAATATTTTGAAGAAATATTAATTTGAAGGCAATATTATTTGTTATTTTTATATATAAAAAAAGGTTTCTGTGTAAATGTGGATTCAATGCTGTTTAAGAAGGGAACTGAATATTTGTATTGCAGCCTTAAAGAAGCACACTTTTACTGCAATATCTTCTCTTTCTTTTTGTAAACTACAGTCTGCAACTCAGCAGACCATGACTGAATGCTTTTGAAAACTTGGAGATTACAAACATGAAATCACAATTAATATCCTCTAAAAGTAATTTCAGAGTTTTTCACGTCTTAAAAAAGGACAATGTGTACTGCTTCACAAGGTAATGCAGCTAATCAAAAAGAGGAGTAGAATTAAAGTATTTACATAATGAGCAATTCTACAGAAGGCGATCATCCCCACGTAAGCACTGCTGATTATATCCCACGCTGCTTTTAACAAACTCTACCAGATTGGAGCCAGTCATCAGCACTTTCAGAGAATCCTTAAAAGCCTTTTATGGGTCTTTACATTTAGTGCAGAATGATGTTCTTCAGGTAGAATATGCTGGTGAGGGAGGACAGTGTCAACACAAGGTACCAGCAGGAGAAGAGGACTTCGGCATCACCGGTGATCCCGTACTGGGCTGTGCTGGGAGCTGCAAAGAGAAGAGAAAGGGGTTAAGTGGAACTGCCCACTCCTGGAACCCCAGATTCTTAGTTTTCAGTAACTCTTCTAAGATAATCTTTAGTGCAGCAAAAGCATCCTCCTGAAAACCAGAGGAGCTGCTGCAAAGGTAGCCGAGCCCTCCTGCCGCACTGCTGAGTGAAGATGACTTTTAGTTTCAAAGAGGATAAACCAGTTTTAAGGCAAGCATTTAAAATGTGAGTATTTAACATCAGCCGAGCGATTCAGGTTTAAACATCTGAATAATTTATCTGTTTTCAAGTTACTGAGCATTAAGATCTCCACTGAAATCAATGAGAGGTGAACGTCTAAGCTCTGCTGGAAAACAACTCATTTTCTGCCTAAGTTTAGAAGCCAAAGCTTGACAATTTTGCTTTGCCAAAGACATTCATATTTATTTTCAGTCTCTTTGAGGAACTGGTATTTAGTTGCTGTAATACAAAGCCCTTCTCAAATTCCTAAGTAAATATTGCAGTAAGGGCATGCAGAGAGAGAGTTAAAACGTAAGAAACCAGCGTGGGGAAGCAAGTGAGGAGGCGGTCGCTGGCAGCAGCCATGGGTGGGATGGCTGCAGGCTTGGACCCGGGCAGAAACCAATGATTTTTGGAAGGCTGGAGAGCTGAGTGGAGAGAAACCTGAGGAGGTTCAACCAGGACAAGTGCAGGGCCCTGCACCTGGGGAGGAAGAACCCCAAGTACCAGCACAGGTTGAGGGTTCACTCTAGTGAGAGTAGGACAAGGAGCAGGGACCATAAACTACAGCACAACTACAACAGAAGACGTTTCACCTCAACAAGAGGAAGAACTTCTTTACATTGGGGGTGGCAGAGCACTGGAATAGGCTGCCCTGGGGGGTTGTGGAGTTTCCCTCTCTGGAAACATCCCAAACCTGCCTCGGCATGTCCCTGTATGGCCTGCTCTGGGTGGCCCTGCCTTGGCAGGAGGTTGGCCATAAGGATATGGCACAGGCTGTGCTTTGGAGTAAATAAGCTTCACTAAATCCTCACAGGCTTCTCTTTTGGCCAGCGGAGAAGAAAAGCCGCAGTAATCACCCGAGAAATTAAAGTGGACCCAGGGTTCCACCACAGCCTGTTGGCTGTTGCAGATATAGTCTCCTGAATGTCAAGCCTTGCTCACTCTAAATACTGAAACATAAATGTCCCTTTTCTTTCTGCAAGGAAATCTGTGCTATGTGCTACCAGGTCCATTTCTAACATATGCCATTTGGCGCAGAGTGTGTTGTAAACCCCAAAATCATTCGTTTCCCCCCGTGCAGAGAGGCTCAGGCAGTAAAAACCCCAAACAAGACAAAGCTTGATTTTGAAGCTTAGTTTAGTGACATATGACCATGCCTAACCACAGGAGAGGGCCCTCGCTTCTCATTCAAAGGAACTTTGTGTGATAAGTCAGTATGACAAATCAACATTCAATTTATTACACAAACCAGGCTAGCAAGCTGAAACGCAGCGTAGGTGGTATTGCATTTTATCATATTAAAAGAGTTTCACTAACTTAAAGATAATTTGAACTATGGTGGCTGTAATTGTGAGTGGAAAATTCTGTAAATCTGATTTCCTGCACATGAACAAATACTATCTTTCTGAAGCTTATTAAATCATATCTGGATGGTTTCAGCACAAAGGTGCTAAGTGAATTAATGGGGAAAAATGCATAGACTTGGGTAGATAATAGGAAAGACTTAAGGTTCCCAAAGCTGGCTAACCAGAAGGATTTAATGTGAAAGAAGCATGAAGGAGAAGCAAATTTGGAGAAGTTAAAGCCACTGATATTGAATAAAATGTCCTGAATGGATGCTCAGCTGGGTTTGAATAAATAGCCCTGAGTTCACATGGGACAGGGTGGTGGAGGATGCCAGATGCATGCAGAAGCTGATTTTGCCGGAACATGGGCTGAACCCTGCGGAGCTTGGGTGCTGATGCTATGACTGGGTCTGACAAATGAGACCTCAGTTTGAAACCACATTTGAACATAGTATCTGAGGGGGGTTATACAGATGCTGAAGAGGGACTCTTCATCAGGGACTGTAATGATAGGACAAGGGGTGATGGATTCAAATTGAAGCAAGGGAGATTGAGATGAGCTCTTAGGCAGAAGCTCTTCCCTCTGTGGGTGCTGAGGTGCTGGCACAGGGTGCCCAGAGAAGCTGTGGCTGCCCCATCCCTGGCAGTGTTCAAGGCCAGGTTGGACACAGGGGCTTGGAGCAAGCTGCTCTATGGAAGGTGTCCCTGCCTGTGGCAGGGGTTGGAACTGGAGGTGCTTTAAGGTCTCTTCCAAACATTTTGGGGTGTTTAAAGAGCTTTGAGAAAGTAAATGCGCATGTTTAAAATGTAGATTTTTAGCGTGGTCTGCTAAGTCATTCATCTAGAATGATTATCTGTGAGAAGTAGTTTCATTATCATTGCTGGGTGATGCCAAGCAAGGTCATTTTGTACTTGGAGTCGTTAATTTTCTTAGGGGTTTGTTGATGGCGGCGTTCAAGGTGGGGTTGGACATAGCCTTGGATGGCATGGTTTAGTGGGAGGTGTCCCTGCCCATGGCAGGGGGGTTGGAACTCAATGATCTTGAGGTCCTTTCCAGCCCTTACTATTCTATGATTCTATGATTCTATGGCTCCCTCTGTCACAATAAAAACCTTACTATAGGAATGAATCAAAAGGTTTAAATGTTTGAATATAGCTTCTTCCCCCCCTCCTAAGATCGTAGCATTCAATGTCATTGTTTTGTACAGACACACACACTTGCAGCCTTAATATTTGTGCAGTAAGACAATGGTGGAGGTATGTATGATTGAGCATAAATAAAAGCACACATTATCTGTTTCTGATTGCATCTGCAGCTATCCTGCGCATTTCCATAATACCTATCACCACCAGTATATCAGAGCACTCTGCTTACAACTGATTTTACAGCATGAGAAGCTTTCAGTGGACGGAGGGGGGAAGGAGAACAGTGGTTGGCCTGCAGAGAGGCATTTATCCAGCTGAAGTTTCTCATCTTTAACAGTGTCTTGGTAACTATCTGAAACAGAAACCAAGGTCAAGTGGTTTGGCTCCCCTTGTGCTGATCTGGCAGCGCAAATCCGGTTCAGAGCTGTGAGAGTGATGCCTTAAAAGAAAGTGAATTTCTGTGTAGGAGAAGTTTAAAATGAGCTGGATGAAAAGTCTGATGTTTGAAATGTAAATTGAGGATTTAGAAGAGCAGGGAAGGGACCTGGTGGGGTTTGGCTGGTCCCTGTGCGTGCCCTCACCATGCAGATGGTGCTTCCCCCGTGGAGCACTGTAGGAGCCCTATGCTCTGTGGGATCTGCCAGGATCACCTCCCCTCAACATTCACCTATAGCAGCAGGTTGCAGAGGTGGGCTTGTGTTTAAGGCCAGGTTGGACGGGGCTTGGAGCAAGCTGCTCTAGTGGAAGGTGTCCCTGCCTGTGGCAGGGGTTGGAACTGGATGAGCTTTAAGGTCCTCTCCAACCCAAACCATCCTGTGGTTCTATGATCCGTTTTATGATTGCTTGACTTTCTTTTTAGTCCGGTAAATATGTTTTCTATTTGATCTCAGAATCAGCATCAACAAACCAGTTTTGAATTAGGTACAGAATGTATCATAACTGGGGTCTTTATGGAACAAGAAATGCTTCTTTGTTTTCTGTGCGTACAAACAAACACACACGGAGATAACATTTCACTTTAAAACGTTAATGGTGGCATATCTTTCTCAAATAGTTTAAATATTAAGCTTTAATATTTTAGTGCAACAAATAGTTGTTTTGTGCCTCTGCAGTTAGAGCAATACTCTTTTATTCTCTGTATTCCTATTTCAAGACTCAAAATATTGTCAAACCCATGATAATTATTCATTTAAATTAGAAATAAGAAACAAATCAGAATAAGCCACTCACAGTTCCTGCATCTTGCAGCAGTCTGGTGTGAATGCCAACGAACAGGACCTGACAATACCCCTCTCTTATCAAGTCCATCAGCCTTTTGGGGGCTCACCTTCTGAATCTTTCTGCCAACACATTTCAGAGAATGAAGCCATGCTTTTAAGAACCTCACAGTTTTGGGCTTTATCCTCTACAGCCTTGTCTTATCCACCCAGGCAGAGTTAGCTCATGGACAACTCTTGCAGTCTTTCCTGTCTCCTTCCTCAAGGATTTTCAGGTATATTCATCTCAGTGGTGCTGAGTGACTCCTGGCTGGAAAATACACAAAAGCAAAATTCCACCCACAAACCCCAGAGAGTGGCTACACAGGCATTAACAGAGCAAAACTTGTTCCCTATGCTGATGTAGATGATGCTGTAGGGAGGTGGAGTCCCCTGGGACATTCCTGCCTTGTTCCCAGCATAATCCTTGTCCCTGCTGCTTCGTAAGGACTGGGGATCCAGATGAACACTATGCCCAGGTGAGGAAATGTCCCGTGGCATTGATCTACCTCATCTAACAGTTTGTCACACTCAGTGACGATGTTTTTCAGTGCCCCATGAGCCACCACACAAACTGTGTTTCACTTTTCCTAAAGCTCTGCATTGATTTTGTCACTTGACTTTCTTCACTGGGATAAGAAAACCTTTTTGACCATACAACACTTATAATATCTTGCAAATAGGATCATAGAACTGTTTAGGTTGGAGAAGACCTTCAAGCTCACCCAGTCCAACCCCTCTCTAGCACTGCTAAGGCCCCCACTAACCCATGGCACCGAGGCCTCGTCTCCACGGTGTGTGAACACTTGCAGGGATGGTGACTGCAGCCCTGCCCTGGGCAGTTCCAATGCTGAGCACCCTTTGGGGAAGGAATTGTTCCTCAGCTCCATCTAAAGCTGCCCTGGTGCAGCTTGAGGCCGTTTCCTCTTGTCCCATCCCTTGTTCCTTGGGAGCAGAGCCCAGCCCCCTCCTGGCTCCATCTTCCTTTGGAGGGTGCTTGCCTTTATTTTAAATATAGGCATTTTGCATTTCAGGTGTGCCCTGGTGATGTTGGCCTGGGCAGTGCTGTATGTTTCTCTCTCATTAAAAGGATTTTCGGGTATTGACCCCAGTAACCGGGGAACATCAGACTGGAGAGGATCTGATTCACCTCATCCAGCTCCCACAGGGGCAGCCTGAATGAATGCATTTCAGTGTTAGTTAAATCATCAGCATTTTCCAGGTGTTGTTATCATGGTCAAAGCTCAGTTTAATCAGAGTCTCCATCTGGCACACACTTCAGAAGGGCCCCTCATTCAGATTTATCTATTTAACTTCACCAGTGAATTTCCCGTCTGCAGATTTCCTGTCTCGGGCTCTTAGCCTTGAGGGTGATTGCATTTGCATACGACCAAACAAATCCGTGTCTTTGCTCATTCAGTTTTACACAAGATCTGAAGGTTTTGTTCTCCCAAGGTCAAGCTTTCTGCGGTCTTGCCTAGCCCCTGAGGCACAGAGTGAGGCTGCTGCTCTTGACAAACTTCCCTTTGGTCAAAACACTGGTGAGCCTGATCTGGAGCTCTCCTCACAGATTATCTCCTAAGGCAAGCTGTTGCTTTCTAATATAGTCCTTTATAGACTGTCGACCTGCTCCTCCAAAGCCTTTAAATCCTCAGCTACCGTCAAGTGTAACAATATGTAGAGATGTTATCTGTTGGACTCAACTGAGCCTTCGGAGTCCTATTATCTTACAAACTTTTCTGTAAGAAAACCCATATTTGACAATCAAATCTTTTTCATCTGTTTTTTTTCTTTTCTACACTGCTTTGACCTTGTGTTATTTTATCCTTTCCTTTCCCTTGTATTTCAAATGTTGCACAAACCCCCCTGTTTATGAAGGCATTCCTATAATAAATCATTAACCTGACTATAGTTAAATGAAATGCTTATTAGCATCTCTCTGCATAATCCATTTAACAGAATTAGTCTTGCTTATTCAGACAACCTGAAGAGGTCCGTGCTTTTGTCTACAAGGCATCAGGATTAAAGCTTATAATTATTTCTGGTTAATGCAGTCCTTGCTGTTAGGAAACGTTGGTTTGCATGTTTCAGCATCGTGCTTTTCCTAATCTCTTGTATTAAATAGAGATAGTGATATAATATTATTTTGTTCCTTTCTATTTACCACCAGGAGAGATGTCTGAATATAATCCTATCTGTGCTAAGAGTGAGCTTAAACACTTTCACAACTGCTAACTGGTATAAAACATGAGGCTTATGTGGGATAATCACTAAATTAGAGAAAAGGAGAGCTTGATAAGAGCACGTGGACTTGAGAGGCACACACAGCGACCTTGGCTGGTGGTTGTGCCAGCGTTAGCACAGGTATCTCCTTCTGCTGGACTGTGATACTGTAACTACTTGTTAGTGATATGATAGCTGGAGACTTACAGAAGCTATTGATGTTGTCTATCCAGTATAGAATTGTTAAAACCAGTGCTGTAGCCCAAACTACTTCATGTGAACATAAGCAGTTCATATTGCTACTGTGGTCACAGTGAAATGGCATTGGGAAAACTTTATTACCCAGGTGGGATTTGTTTCCCAGCTTGCATTTGGAATTTCACCATATGGTTGCCAATAGAAAAGTCCCCATTTACAGGCACTTATCTCACAGTGGTACCTAAAAATCCCTATAGTTCCTGCTCACTGTAGTTACATGGTCTTGCTGTTCTTCTGCAGGAGCGTTTGTAAGTGTGGGCTTTGCAGTGGGGCTGGGCACACGCAGTTGTTATCCCATTTTTCTATATTTACAGCGGATTTAGGTAAGGTGAAAAGTGGGTGATGATGATTTAGAGAAACTCTTAACAGCAGAGCCCAAACACAAAAGCCTGGTTTGTAGATAATCAGTGTAAATAATAGATTGCCCATATGCTGCTTTCAAGCTATTTCTTCAAGCAAAGGTCTCTGGGTATCATAAAATCAGAACAACAGTGGTGCTCGGACAAGGCAGGCTCACGCTAATCTTTCAGATAGCACAGACATACTTCTGTCGCAGCTGCAAGAACAAACCCAATTTTAAGCCCTTATGCATTGTTGTACAGTGTATCTTTAATGGAATTTCATTTTGACACAGATAAATGTGATCACATCAAATAAAAAAAACTCCTTCCCTTAAATGCTGCAAAGAAAAAGAATCCTAATGCTGTAATAGGATAACTGAAGCAGGGACTGAACACAGAGTGCTTGGTGTTTAACAGGATAAAATAGCACAGCCCTGACATACCTGGTTTCTGCTGGAAGGGATATTTCATAATCCCAAGAAATATTTATAAGGAAAATTACTGTGAGGGAACAGAGTAAAAATTGGCTTTATACATCATCCTTTATACTCAAGTTATCTCCAATTTCTTTGTGCAGCTGAGAAGTGCAGTCACATCGGAACAAATGAAGTATCTTAGAGAACTCCAGAGCTGCACATGTGTACCAGGCTCAGAGGTCTGAGATGAGCTCTAACAGGCAGAGTTGATACCAGCCCCAGCCCTGGGATGAGCCCTTGCTTATCCGGATCACCACCTGATACCTGCCTTTAGCTGGAAAAGGAGACAGAATGCAGCCAAGCACCTTGGCTGGAGAGTAAAGCAGAGCAGGTAATCGGTGGCACTGCATGGAAACCGCACTGGCCACAGAGCAGGCAGAGCCTGAACACATGGGCAGGGTGCACCCACAGCCCCACACTGTCTCCCCCAAGCCTTCTGGCACTGACCAGCAATACAGGAACTGCCCCAAGGTGACCTGAGCTGGGGTTTTAATACAAAAGAGCTATGGAGATGCTGTGAGGGCTGGAGCAGCTCTGCTCTGGAGCCAGGCTGAGAGAGCTCGGCTGGGGCAGCCTGGGGAAGAGAAGGCTCCTGAAGGGGAGACCTGAGAGCAGCTCCAGTGCCTAAAGGGGCTGCAGGAAAGCTGGAGAGGGGCTTTGGACAAGGGATGTAGGGACAGGCCAAGGGGAATGGCTTTAACCTGCCAGAGGGGAGACTGAGATGAGCTCTTAGGCAGAAGCTGTTCCCTGTGAGGGTGCTGAGGCGCTGGCACAGGGTGCCCAGAGAAGCTGTGGCTGCCCCATCCCTGGCAGTGTTCAAGGCCACGTTGGACACAGGGGCTTGGAGCAAGCTGCTCGAGTGGAAGGTGTCCCTGCCTGTGGCAGGGGCTGGAGCTGGATGAGGTTTAAGGTCCCTTCAACCCAAACCAGTCTGTCATACTATGAATGCATCATAATTAGCAGTGACTGGAAGATTTGATTTGTTTCTGGAGATATAAAAGGTTCCTTGGGGGAAAGTGAGGGCTGCTCATGTCAGAGGCAAAGATGAACCACCTCAGCCTGAAGCTCTTGGAGGCAGGTCCACAATCCGTAGCACAGGTTGCAGCTCCGCTTCCCTCTCCCAGACATTGTCTCTCATTTCTTTCCCATGGCTTAAGGACGTGCCTCTCGTATGCAAACTGCACAGAAACTACAAATACATCTTTAATTCTCATAGAAAACAGCCCAGCTGTGGAACCTGTAATTAGCATCTGCCTCCTGGCTTCCCAAACCCAGCTCTGCTGCCTCAGTGTGTCTTGTGATTTCCCTCATAAATATCTTAAGATCTATCTTAAAAGCAGTTACTTGGCTTCCACTGGGAGCAATCAGCGGCAGTTTTCTCTACAGTTGCACTTCTAAATGGATAGGAATTGTCTTATTCCCGGGATAAATTTATCTTTGGACGAGCTCTGTCTCCTCCCTGATCTCAGTGCCTTGTCTCCGCAGGCTCCACCCGCGCCGTCGTCTTCTCACCTTCCTCCTCCTCCTCCTCTTTCTCTTTGCATAATAGGAGCAATAACACATTCAAACCGTTTCCAGAAACTTGCATGTTTAACCCATTTCTGCATGGGATCAGACCCTGAAGAGCTGTAATTACCACTGAGGTTCCCACATTAGAGATATCAATAAGTTAAAGGGCACTGTTATTTCTATTGCTTGAAATAAAACCCAACTTCCATTTACTTTGAGTTTACCCAGCTTTCCTCACCTGCTTTAGATGTGCTAAAAATAACCTACCTGAGGATTATTACAGAAAAGTAAAGATTGTTTGGAGTGGTATTTTGTGCTCTATTGCAGCAGTAATCTCCTTGGTAAAGTTATCTTCAGTGACTCAAATAACTTTGCCTTCAAATCAAAGTTATTACTTAGCCCAAAGGCCAAGCAAAGAGTGCTCTGTGGGATCAGATCCCTCTGCCTCTTTGGAGCACATAGAAGGGAAGTTGAATAAATGCAAACCCAGCTTACTAGTTAGTTATATGCTCTGCTACTGTGCATAAATGAGCTAGAGACACTCTCTGGGGTTTCATTAGTTAAAATAAGGTCTGTTTGATACAAAAAGTCCATGAAATGGTGAAAATTCCGACTCAAAAGTCAAACAAACATCAAGGGGGATCATCATAGTGCTGGCTCCCCAGCTTGGTTATGCAGGCAGAGCTACAAGGTTGGCTTCAGCAATGCAGCCTGGAAGCACATCTAGGCAAAAGCAAACCCAAAATAAACCCGAAGTCAACCCCCCCACTTGCTGGAACACCAGAACTCTAACCTAATTGCAGATGTTGCCATTAGTACAGTGCTCAGTAGGCTGAAACACAGTTGCATAGTAGTGGCATAAAAATCCTAACATCTGTGTACACTGGCTGATAGATCATGTGGTGCTGCAGTAAATAACATGGTGCTGCATCTTTGTGCTTAAATAGATGGGCTCTTCTTCCATCTAGTGATGTGTGCTGGGGGCCCGGCCTCCTGGTCATTGCAGAAGAGTAAAGGGAAGAGGCAGCCTAGAGAAGATATCACTATCAAGACATGCCTATTGACATCTGAAGCCTGCTGGATTTACTGGCTTGAAGTGAGAATTGGATGTGACTGATGCTGTTGTGGCTGCCCCATCCCTGGGACTGTTCAAGGCTAGGTTGGATGCAGGGGCTTGGAGCAAGCTGCTCCAGTGGAAGGTGTCCCTCCCCGTGGCAGGGGTTGGGCTGGATGAGCTTTAAGGTCCCTTCCAACACAAACCAGTCTGTGATTTTATGGTTATATTTTCTATTGCATTTCAGAATTACTAATGCTTTATAAAAGAAAGGCAGGACCTTGGTACAGGGTTGTGTAAACCACATAACATAATATACAGCATCCTATTATCTGTCAGTAGCAAAAAGAGTCAGTCACAGCAGTACAGTCAGGAAAGCCAGGAAATGCAGGGTTGTCATTGCAAACAGGAGCGACAACTTCCTTTCACCAGCTTCCCATGAAAGGGTGAACCAGGGAATCTTTTGACGTCCCTTCCAACCTGGGCTATTCCATGGTTCATCATATTTCCCAAATCTTAGTAAAGATAACCCCGTTCTGGGATATACGTGGACTCAGGCACGGGTTCTGAATAAATACAGACTCGGGGCTATGCTTAATTATTGTGTATTTTAAGCTGTAATCCAAAAGACAAATGTACAGATCTCAAACAGTCCTTTTTGACCCTGATTTGGTGAGAAAACCAGGGTTTTTTGCTTATTTTATGTATGGAAAACCTCAGAATTTGTAGAAAAGAGAAGCTCTTCTGTTGTGAATGAAGCATGAAATCACTTTGAGATAGTTTTTGAATGATGTTGCTACTGAAGCTCTCCATTTCTTCAAAATGCTCCTCTGGAACTGATATCAGAACTAATTTCTATTTAGCTTATTTATGGGAAATCTTGGCACAGTAGGCAGCTGCAGGTCCTGTGTACTTGCAGGCTTATATGATGATTACAGCTCCCTAACCCTGGAGGTACACTAGGGTGAGTAAATGTGGATGTCACATTCATCATCCAAGCTTTGCCTCAAGAAAGGTGACTTTTGGTATATCTGCAGTGTGATATGCACAGCTTCTGCAGCACACGTGCGCACTATTTCATGTTCTTGTTGTTGACAGGCTTTCTATTTGAAACTTCCAATTTTTTAGACAATTTTAGGTTTGCAGAAGTGTATTAAAATGCTGCACCATGAATATTTTTCATTAGTCAAAAGGAAACTATTACTTATTTTGGAGAAGTACTTGGCAGACAGATGTGTTTGCTAATGTGGGAAGTACAGTGCATTTCTATGGCATGAGGCATACTACAGCTTTCATCTATGGGTCGCACCCTGGCAAACCCTTCCCTCCCATGTATGTGCTCCATCCCAGAGTGACGCTTCACCTGTGCTGCTCTTGGCACAGTCAGGGTAAAAGAGACCACAAAACTAGCTTGTGTTTGTAAGGCTAAACTCTTTTGTCTTGTCTGGAGGATGTGGAATAGCAACAGCTGTAGAGCTAGAGGGGAATTAGCAATAGAAAGGGAGCATTTTAAAGAAAACTTGTAGGCAAGGAGCAAATTAATGTATTCTTTCATTACATGATGAATTTTTCTGCTTATACTGCAAGTGACGTGCTCAAGGCTGGAACTACCCTCCTACCTACACATCTAGGCCTGATTTTGTTATTTGTAGCAATAGCAATTGACAAAACCAGTAATCACTTGTTCAGCCCAAAATTAAATAGAGAAAACACAAAGCATAAAGACATCAAGTCTAGAACAGGCTGACACTGGGTTCTGAGTGGAAGTCCAAAGTTAAGTAGAGGAGAATGGGTCATGATGTTCCACTGAACACAGTCAGCAGGCTTTGATTAAGAGAACATTGAGAATAAGACTATAAAAGTGCTAGAGAAAGCACTGGGACAAGCAAGCTAGCTGCAAATTCCCATTCCCTCATCCCTGTGTTGTAGTATGTAGCCCAGTTCTCATCTGTGCCCCAAACTGTGAGGTCTGCAAAGGTTCTTTGCTGAAGAAGAACCAAGAAGAGGCCAGGTTGCACACAGGGGCTTGGAGCAACCTGCTCTAGTGGGAGGTGTCCTGCCCATAGCAGGGGGTAAGAACTGCAAGACTTTAAGGTCCCTTCCAACCCAAACCAGTCTGGGATTCTGTGATTGTGAAGAGCTGAGAACTGAGGCTCCCTGTGACAGACAGGTAACCATGCTCACTTTTCCATACAACGTGTGGAACTTTCAGGTCAGCTACAAGGGTTCGAGGTTGATAAATGTGCCCAATTCAGAAAAGTGATGCTGCAGCAAAACTGGGGAGTTAGAAAGTGAATTGCTGAGAAACAGCTTGTTTGGACGCTAATATGCATGGTGTGTTCTTTCGGGTACTTAGGCACATAATTTTGGCAGCCTACAATAACTGCTTCTCTGACAATGTTGCCCTCATTTGTAAGTGTCACGTTTGAGAAAAGGAAAAGCATTTTAATGTGACAGAAAAATTTGACTTGGGAGCTAATTACTTTAATTTGATGGAATTTTTGGCTCATCTGCATACTTGACAATTATTTACAGCTTACGTTGGTAATTAGAGGTTGGGTCTTGTGCTGAAACATGGCAAAGAGCTCTGAAGACATTTGCTGATCCTTCTAACTTTTAGAGGAAATGAATTTATTAGTAGCTCATCTGTAAAATATTTGTACTTCTGACCTTTAGTAAAACATTCTTTCTATATTTTAAATTATTGCTTGTCAGAACCATTTCCCTCAAAATGAAGTGTGACATTGTAAATAAGCGCTTGAATTAAGCAGCACGTTAAATCTATGCATTCAGTGGCAACCTTTGATAGTCATCATATATCATGAAGGTTTTGTTGGTTCTGTTACATTGAGGCAATGTCACATAGCATTGTGAATGATAATTTTTTACACTGAACTTTACCATTTTTGGACAGTTTCAACATCATTCTTCTGCTCTTGACAAAGGCTATGGAGTTAAGCAGGTTACTAGATGATTTCTTGCCTGTTTTTGGTGACTGTATGAGGAAGGAACTTTTGTGCAGGAGGAGCTGATAACCTTTAAACAAATCTTCCATTAAGGGGTTGTCAAATGATATTTAAAGATGTGGCTTTTATTCAGGTATTCTGCTGTTTTTCTTAAGCATTTCTTTGGTATTTCTCTTGGTCATATTTCTGCTGAGTGTATAGATTGCTCTTGTTTTATAGGTATATTAAAGTAATCCATGGAAGTCTTCTGCCGAATCACACTAATAGCCAAGCAATTAATCATCAATAGTGCTTTTATTATATTAAGGTGATGGATAAAATAAGTAACAAAGCCAAACTGCTTACTAATTTCAGAAGAGTTAAAGTATAGTGCACCTTGGATCATAACTGATGAAACCAGCATTATCTCTTTTGAGTTTGCCTTCTGTGTCAGCACTGCTTAATCTCGTTCTTTGTAATGGGGTACGTCTTAGAGAGAAGGACATTGGATAAGTCATATACATAAAAGAGATGTACAGCTTGCCGGCATGTGGAATTCCTCTAACATGTATTTTTATGAAACTACCAGCACATTATGTGCTCAGCAGCATAAATACAAAAGCGTGTTAGCCTGGCAGTTTTACATTTACTGCATTAGTCGGGAAGCGCAATGGCCAGCCTTACTTTGCTATAATAAAACCTGCCGAGCCTGTTCATGAAAGATGATTGCAATTTCCCCTGGCCGGTGGATACAATGAAAAAACATAACTCATCAAAATCTGAGCTATTTGCTCTTAAGCTACAAGAGCGTTTTTCTTCACCACTGAAGTGACATTAACTATTCATGAAACTTAAGAGTGTTCAAACACTGCCTAAGTAAGATTGTTACTACTTTTCAACTTGATTGAGGTCTTTTCCTGACGAGCGTCTCCAGCAGCCAGCAAAAGGCCTCTCCACGCATCAGAAATGCAGAGGGTGTCCAGGTACCGTAGCTGTGAGCTATCGATCTGCTGAGAAGCCAAGTTCCTCCTCCCACATTGATTCATGATAACCGCCTCCATTTGGGTCAAACAGTATTTAACTGCTCGTAAATTTTAATTAAATGATTAGTCACTTTGAACATATAGTTTGTCATCTCCCAGCCAAGCGATGTGTCTTTATCAGGGAATGACTCAAGGGGGAGGCATCCATCTCCTCTGTCACTGCACCCCCCATTAAGATAATTTGGCTGTTGCACAGTACGTGATGCTCTGTGACACCAACTGTGCTTCCTGTGAGCAACTCCTCATGCAACCTATGGAAATAGGATTCCTTCCTTTCACCATTAACATATGCTGAACTTTCTGAGTATAACAACCCCCCAGCAAAAGAGGTATTTTTCCTTCCAACTTCCTTCTTTTTCATGTACAAATGACACCTGTAGCTATTCTCACTCAGTTATGCAAGTATCTTTTCTGTGCCTACAGTTATCCTTCCTCACAAGCTGTTGATGCTAGGAGAAAGTGAAGAGAAGCTTATAAACCTGGTATATCAGTTGACTGACTCTAGAAATGATGGTTTAATTGTCTTTGTGACTGTATAGTTCCTTTCTGTGTGCCTATCTGCGCAGTCCTCTCTGCAGTGAATTTGAATAGACTTCTGTGTGTGCATGTTACACAGCACTGCTGAAAACATCTGAATTTCATATACATCCTCCTCTATCAATGACATGGTTTATTCCTGCAAGGCAGAGGACCTCTTGCTAGTGGGGGACTCAAGTAGTTGCTATAAAGCTGCTGCTTTAATTCTGAAGTCTGCTATTTGAGAGCTAGGAGAACTTTAAGTCCATCTACATAAAATACACAGAAAGTGCAATATAATCAAGTATTTGTTGCCTTTCATTAATGAGCACATTTTCTTTTTTCCCAAAGTACTTTCCGTTTTTCACCCTTTAGCAAAGGTTTCATGTTAGAATATGCCATCCAATTTAACTTTATTTGCTGTTCCATATAATTACTTATTTGGGGCTTTTTCTGGGGCAGGCTAGTGGCAGGAGCTCTCAATTAAACTCTGAGCTTTTGCAGCTGCCTCCTGTGTGTGTGTGAGCTTCATGCAGAAGATCTGGGAGACATCAGGGCTCCTTTGAGACTTATGAGTTTGGACAAGGGCCTGTAGGGACAGGACAAGGGAATGGCTTTAACCTGCCAGAGGGGAGCCTGAGATGAGCTCTTAGGCAGAAGCTCTTCCCTGTGAGGGTGCTGAGGCGCTGGCACAGGGTGCCCAGAGAAGCTGTGGCTGCCCCATCCCTGGCAGTGTTCAAGGCCAGGTTGGACACAGGGGCTTGGAGCAAGCTGCTCTATGGAAGGTGTCCCTGCCTGTGGCATGAGTTGGGACTGGGTGAGCTTTAAGGTCCCTTCCAACCCAAACCATTCCATGATTCCTCTTTTTCTATGTTATTACACAGGACAGAAGAAAAAACCTGACTGTTGAGATTTTTCAGAGTCAACTGGGAGTTTTAGGCATGGAACTCATGTTGATGATCTCTGTCAATTAGTACACTATTTTGGTGGAAATAGCAAAGAAACAAAGAAAACTAGTGCCTCTGTGGGGTGCACCAATTAATGCTGTTTAATGGATTAATGGTAGGGGATGAGCATGTGGAGTGTGTTTTCCTCAGGATGGCTCTGCCACTAGCTGCACTTTTTCATAGAATCATGGACACTTTCCATTAGAGCAGGTTGCTCCAAGCCCCATCCAACCTGGCCTTGAACACTGCCTGGGATGGGGCAGGCACAGCCTCTGCTGTGCAGATGCTTGATGTCACTGTGCCCTCCCCACCCACCGCTGTGGGAGAGCCACTGATCCTGATGCAAGGAAATGTGATGGTTAAAAATGAGTTCACTTCAAGAGTTGTATTTTCCTAAGCAATAATTGCAAGGAGGTGAGAGACCAGTGAGGGAAGATGCTCAACACAGCGATCTACTGTGTGAGCTCATGCTGCAGGAAGTCTCTTCTGAATGTTGTTATTTTCCTTCACCCTCCTCATCCCTCACTGTGAAGTGAGGGATTTGGTCTCCTCAGCAGAAATACACTACATACACACACCATTAAAGTGCTCTGTGAAACAGAAAACAAAAAGCACTCAAAAAAAGGTTCTTTCATATTCTCAGCGATCACCTTGTAGTTGACCTGAGGCTCAGCTCGGCTCAGCGCAGGGCTCTATTTCTGGGTTGCAATCAGAGGAATTCCACATCGTGTATGTCCCTCTGGTCACGAGAATGCAACGCATACCAACTGTCAGAAACGGTTCCCAGCCAGGCAACAAGCAATTTCTTTCTGCCATTGATTTTGGCTCCAAATCAGGATTTAGAAAGACAAGACAGCAAACAGTGCGCGGTACTTGGCACTGACAACTTTCAAAGTAGTTATGGATGTCAGCTTCTTAAACAGAATAGTAACAGAAGGGGAAGTGATATAGATTTCCCTCTGGGTAGTATGGGAGGTTTGGCAGTCAGTGATGAAAGCTTTTCACCTTTCTTTTTTCTAGCCTCCTTGGGAATTCAGGGTGCTTTTCTTTGGGTGTATGCCCCACACCATGCCTGTTTAAAGAACTGGGCTTTTGGGAAGGCACAGATGGAAGGATGCCTTTAAAACTACCTCTGATGGTCTTTGAGTCACAAAGATACATTTTGCCTCAGAAACAATTATTCTTTTTCCTAGTTTGTTCTGTGTATGAACCTTAAATACTAAAATCCGTCAGGTTTCTACAAAAGGAACTTTCTGAATAACTGAATGAGACCTGGATAGTGATTGTATTGAACAGGATAGGATTTAATAGAATCATAGAATGGTTTGGGTTGGAAGGGATCTTCAAAGGTCAGTCCAATGCCCCTGCAATGAGCAGGGACATCTTGAACTAGATCAGGTGTGTGTGAACATGGGATTAAGAATCTGGGCAGCCTGGATTTTGGAATCCAGGTTTCTACCTCTTTGTAGAATGAGCTCCCTCTTTGTTTTAAATACACCTCTTAAAGTGACTGTGCATTGCGGGAGGGGACGACCTAGGGGACTGTTGGTCTGGAAACCTTACAAACAACACATCAGGCATTACTTACTCCTGAGCTGTCTCTATAACCAGAATGCTTTGACAATTTACTGTAGACTATTCAAATAACTTGCTGTTTTCCTGTTTATAATGGGGTATTATAAAATCCATACCCCGTTCATTCAAGTGAACATGCTCTCGAGCTTCAAAGCTCAGTTGTTCTCTGAATTGCCTCAGTCTGGCAGAAAACTAATTCAGTGCAGTTTTATAGGCTGTGCTTGTTGAATAAGGAGGCTGAATGGTGGGCAATCATTCCCTTGCAATCAGAGATACTAAGAGGATAAGTTCTATCAATTTTCCCCCTCCCACAAAGTCAAAGAGATGCATCCCTGCCTTTGTGGAATAGGATTGAGAGAAAAATGCATGCTGAGTCATGTACCTCAAGAATGAGAAGGAGGATGTACAAAAGATGTCAGTCAGTAATTTCATCTCTGTGTTCAGAGTGACAGGCATCACTGAACATCCCAGCATCACCCAACACAATGAGGTATGCTATGGAGGCGGGTGAGTGGGAAGCAGCAGGCTACTCTGTTGGGTTAGTCTGCTGCTGCCTAATGCCAACAACTTTTTCTTATGGAATAGCTGACTCAGCAGCTGAAACATGGTAAAATATTTTGCAAAACTTTCATCTTAGAGAAAGCCATTGTTCAAACTTTAACCAAATGGTTCCGCAGTCTTTTTGTGGCACCACAAAATTCAGGCCCTCAGTTATAAAGTGTGGACTTAACAAAAATCATGTACAGAAATAGCTGCCAAAGCACAGGAGCAACTACAAAGTGAATTTTCCTTGCAATCCTTAGTGGATTCATGGAGTTGCATACAGTAAACTAGGCCTGAGCTCTTAATGTGTTTCCTTCCACATATATAGTGTGTCCTAAATAAGGGTGAGGTTCACATGAATACTTGCTGCTCAGACACCAAGTCCTGGTCCTGGCACACTCACATTGAGGAATGCCTTAGATCCTTGTCAAGATGTTATTTAATCTTATCGTTTGGCATTCGGTTCATAAACTTTGCTTAGCAGCTGGGCCTGGAAGAACAAAGAAAGATTGTGGTGCAGCAGGATGCTGTGCAAGTGGCTTGGGTCTGTAATATAAAGTATATAGCCTAGACCCTGAGCTCTGGTCCAGCTCTGAGCAAATCAGCTTTGTTTTATTCATCACTCTCAACTCCACAAGTGAACACTCTCTGTCTGCTCATAGTTAAAGTCTGTTTACACACCCCTGAATGTTCAGAGACTGCTGCACTGCCCTTACTGCTGTATTTGTGCCTCTATAAACATTTCCTATTGTGAGGAAGGTCTGTCTTAAATATTGTAGAGTCATAGAATCCCGGAATCCCAGCCTGGTTTGTGTTGGGAGGGACCATGAAGCTCATCCAGTTCCAACCCCTGCCACAGGCAGGGACACCTTCCACTAGAGCAGCTTGCTCTGAGCCCCATTCAACCTGGCCAGGTTGAACACTGCCAGGGATGGGGCAGCCACAGCTTCTCTGGGCAACCTGTGCCAGCGCCTTGGCACCCTCACAGGGAAGAGCTTCTGCCTAAGAGCTCATCTCAGTCTCTCCTCTGGCAGGTTAAAGCCATTCCCCTTGGCCTGTCCCTACAGGCCCTTTTTTAATTGTTATATGTTATTAACGTTTGTTTTAATTGTTCAGAGCTGCTGTGTAAACTCTTAATGATGGCACTCGATAAAGGGCATGGGTTTGGCCCAACTGTGATATTTTTACCTACAAATTTTTGCTCTATTTAATTTAACCCAAAGGAACTACGGGAATTAAAACACATCATGCAGTGTTTTCTGGGTTGCCTGATGTCATTGCTTAGGAGCTCAACTGGAGAGTTTAAAGAAGGACCTAAACCAGCTTAGAAACCAGTTTGGTATCCTGGGCTTTGTAATTGGTATATGGTAAGGAAAAGGTAAAGATAGAAAACTATGCCTTGAAACATCATATTCAGAGTAAGGAAATGGCTGATCCTGTATTATCTGTGGGTGTCGGTTTTCATCCCTAGCTGGAAATATTGCTGGCAACTGCACCACCGTGTCCATGTTGAATAGAGACTCTCGCTGCAGCTGGCAGGAAACTGAGATTTCCATTTGGTGAGAAATTCAGCCAGCGAAAAGACAAAATAAGCAGGAGTGTTGCCTGGAATGAGCCGGGCAGCCTGGAAGGAAGCCAGCACTCAAAACTCAACAGGCTTTCCTTCGAATTCCTTCAGACCTGACATGCTCAGGGAGCTTTCAAATAGGCAGTTTCTGACAAGTCCCCTATTCCTCCAAGCTTTGCCTCCCTTACCCACCCAAGCTCGTCAGATCTTTCCCAATCAGCTGTAGGCTCTATTATATTCTGCACAGAGTTGGGGACCCTTCCTCAAGTTCTGGATCCATATATACATTTTCAATTCCAGCACATGGCTCCACATCTCATCTAGATGGATATATGCATATTTATTCCTGTAAGAATTACTGCAGTCAGCCAATTCTGGCTGATAAAACTTTCACATAAAACATACCCTTATGTGACAAATAAAAACAAGGACTGCTCTCTTTCTGCTAATGAATCACATCCTGGAACCTCCTGCTTCTCTTTTGCTCAGAACGTGTCCTTGTCTTATGGTCTTTTGGAGCAGCCTGACCCTGTTGTGCAGTGTTGCAGATTGGAAGATTTGCATTTTCCTTGCCCTTGCAGAGCTGGTTCAACACCTTACACTGCTGCAAGAGCACAGCAATACACGGCTCTGGTCGCAGTCTGGGTTAGCCTGGATGGTGTCACAATGCGTTACAAGCCGGATATGCAAACTTCTGATTTCCAGGCATGCTTTGGGAGCATAGACCTGAAGACACCTGTAGATGAAGAGCAACATTTTGATCTGTGGATTGCTGCCTTCAGCTTGCCTCCAAAGCATGGACATTTCATGTGCCTCTGCTGCCTGTACACTGTTGGGTACCAACCTATGACTGAGATGGGGAGATGTCTCGAGGACTTGGATTGAGATGGTTGTGCACAGAGTTAATGCTAAGAGTTAATAAATGGATGCCAGAGATCTAAAGAATGATATCTATCTTTCAAGAGATCTGTTAACTCCTGAAAATAGCTCTCCTGGTGTCCCAGAGGTATGCTGGTTCCCATGATGTAGTTCCTACACAGTATTCACTTACATATGACAAGTGCTGGTGCCATTTACTATAACATAAGTGAATATGTGTGATGATTACCCACCAACTCCAACAACAGATCCCTTTGAGCAGAGACATTTCATACAGTGGTGAGCATGCACAGAAACATGGAAGAGCCTCGGACTCATCACATGGCATCAGAAACCCTTGGGCACGAGAGAGCCAACTCTGAGCCAGCAACAGCGAGTAAGCTGAGCTCCTCTGCCCACCTTCCACATCCTCTACCCTTTTCATAGACTACAGAGATTATTTCACAGATGTCCCTGCACTGGTTCCTGGCATTTCTCAAGAGCACTTGGTTAAAACATGAAATTCCAGCAAACTGAGCAATGTATTGAATCCTCAAATATCCAGGCATTCCCATTTCCATGTGAAACCCAGGATTTTGTTGGTTAAACAAACTGGTGAGTGTTGGAGAAGCTTCTCCTTTTAAGTGGGCTTCTTATATTTGTAGAAACAGTCATTAGTATTGCAATCCCCCCTGACAGAAGGCATGTAGGAAATATAGCATCCAAAAAAAATAGCCTTGCATTTTGCATACTGGTCTAGAGAGTAGGAATTAATGGGCTAAAAATTACCTGTTTCTAATCCAATTTTTTAGCTGATTGAAAGTAGCTCTTTTGATATTAACTGATACATCTATTGTGCAAGCAGTGAATAATATGATTTACTGTGTTCAAACAGTCTTTTGAAATGGTGCAGCCTTTAAACACTGCAGAATGTCACTGAGCACACCGTGTGAGGCGTTTGAAACATGCGTTTTACTTAACCAGAAACATTTATCTAATTCCACAGAGTTTACTTTGAGGCTGCAGCTTGCACAGAATGATTTAGAGACATAAAGTTCACCTGTTTGCAACAGCAGAGGAATGTAATACTTTAAAGCAGTTATTTCCTGTAGTGCAGCTGGTTTATAGTTCTAAGCGATCCAGGTTGAATACCTGCATTGCTCCGCTGTGTGATCCTACAGTAACACATCACACACTGGATAAACCGTGCAGATACATAACAGTGGGTGAACATACACATGATGTTTTTCTGGCAAAGGGAACTATGGAATCTCACATCTGCCTGGAGTTCTGAAATGCAACAGGAATGCCCGTAATACATGATCAACATAAAGCTTTAATTAATAAATAAGATTAATATATTGATCTTTTTCTTTCTTTGGAGGCTGTTTACCTGTTTGATGCCAACCTACTCAGAGCAAGTCCTGGTAACCTTACATATCTGCTTTTCTATCTGTTAGCTGGGACAAAAGAACCTGTGGTTGTATTTTCCTGGCTATTGGAGGGTGATTCAAACATCAGATGAAGGAAACAGATGGAGAGCAGGCTGGAGACTCTGCCTTCCTTCCCAGGTGAGATTAGCTGGGAGGCATGGAAATGACCACTGAAAGTCTAAAGCTCTTTAAACAAACAGACTTCTGCTTCTAATAGGATTGAGAAGCAAAACCTGCAATGATCCAGGATCTGTTATCCTAGATCTTGATCACCTTTTCATACTTGTTTAGTTTTTAGGAAGAAATTCCACAAACTGGGAAAAGAAAGAATGAAAGCAGTTTGGGTGTTGGCTGATGAAGATGATTGGGTTTTTCTCAAGGCTGGTCATCTTGTACCTCAGGGTTCATCTCTACTCCAGTATTTGCTGCACCAGTGTATCTCCTGCCCACATGCAAAACCCTCTATCTCAACGTATATGATGCTTCCATCACAGGAAGACAAAATTAAGGGCAAATTAATGCCCTGAAGTCTGAGATTCAGAGTCCCACCTGTAGATTTTCCTCACAAATAATTTACTTATTAGAATGGGAGCTGCAACTGCATAGGAAGAGAAAAAATGGGGGGAGAAGGAAGAAAGGGTAGGCGTGTTTCTTATGAAACAAACAGAGCCTGCTTGAAATTCAGTATTATTTGGTATTGTTGGCATATGAAACGTATTAGATATGCAGTAAGGCAGGAGAGGGAGAAGGAACTGAAGTTCAAGGAGTGGTCCAACCTGCCCAGAGTGCTCCTTTAAATGTACGCTTTTGTGCCTGAGAAAATGGAAAAAGTCTTTGCTCCAATCCTCAATTTTTACAAGAGTGCTTCACAACACATGAAATCATTATTAGGTAAAGAAGATTCCTCAGTTATTCTCTCTGACTTGTCACTGTCACTTGTTTAGTTGGCGTTATGAATTCAGCAGCATCTTCAAAGGCTTTTCAAGACACCACCTGTGAACTAATTATGCTAAAGATGAGAGATCTGAACATACCCACAGCCCCTGGCAATGGCTGACAAACAGAGACCAACCCTGGCCACAGGTTTGCAACTTTTCCAGCTAATTTTCCATGCTTTAGGCATTGTAGCTTCAAATGGAGGAAGTCAACTCCCAGATGTAAATGGGTCTCCAGCAGAGCAATGCATAAGTACAACACTACGGTCCTCAAACACAATGTTGGGTTTGCTTTAGTTATGAATGTGTTAAATAGTTTGTCTCCTGTTGTTTGGAATTGTAAGGATTATTTTAAAATCAAAGCGGGTTTTATAGGTAGTCACTGAAAGACATTTTGGGGATGTTGTCACCTGCCTTATGAGCATCACAGAATGACACAAATTTCTGCGCTGGAATTTTACATGTGCATCTTATACATCACTTTTAACACTAGAGGGACAAAGGAATCGATTAATTATACTGAAGATAAAAATCAGTGAGATGAAAGGTCTTTAGTGTGTATCCATTTCAATGCTGACAGTCTGAACCCTGTGAGAGGAGCTGGAACCTCACCATCAGCAAGTACTGCACCTACTTAGATGGGAGTTACTAATATTATTCTTGATATTATATATAACCAATGAGCAACAAAGCCTAGATTAAGTAAGGAGGAGGCTGATGCTCTGTATTCTGAGTTTTCTGCCGCAACCTCCCTCCCCAACCTACTGCCTTCTCTGCTGCAGCACCTGAAGGACTTAGTTTCTGACCCTTTGTATTCCCTTTAATTGCCTTTGCAGCTGCATAACTTCATAGCAACAGTGATTTACCAGCCTATCCATTCTGAGAGCTTTTCTTTGAGCAAAACCCCCTTCATGTTGTCTTTCAAGGGAACAGATGCAGTTTCTCAACTGCAAACTGACTTCAGAGTCCTTTCCTCTGTCATTCCAAGTTGGATTCATAGTTTGTATCTATTGCAACTTTAGCTTCTTCTAAACTTTTCCTCTGTTGTGTCCCATATCCTCAATTTTATGCTGGAAAAAGACCTCTGTGTTCTCAGAATTAAAGCAGTGATCACTATAAGAGGTTGTTAAGCGTTTTCATTCCCCATCTCCATCCTGCTCCTAGAAATACATGCAATTTTACTCGTTTATCTTAAACGTCTGCAGACAGCAAGAATTCAATATTACTTGATTACTTGACAATATTACTTGAATATCAGGTTTTTGAAGTGAGAAAACACTGTGCTTCTGTGTTGTAGTGCTTACCTATGGAGAATAAACCCCAAAATATTAGTAGAGTCCATTCCAACTGTAACCATCCAGCATAAACCATCATTCCCTGAGCAGAGCTTGGAACAATATCAAGCTAAAGGGACTTTTCAACCCATTACAAACCCCAGCATTCAATGACACTTAGACCGAGGCTCTCCTATCACTACGTTGCACAACTGCTATAATATCCACTACTCTCTTTGTTTTCCCGCTTCTGTTTGCTACAGTAATAATTTCTCAGCTTATTTTCAACTGCTTCGTAGCCCAAAGCAACTGTGAAAAATCACAAGGACGGGGACTTCTATGACAAATGCTATCAGCTCTTGCAGGTTAAGGAAGTCCATCCCTCCCCTCCTACTCCTGCTGCTGCTGTGTTTCGTGATGAGCACCAGTCATGCATAAATTGCTCAGTTGTTCTTGTGAAGGGCTTTGCACTGCAGACATAGCAGATCCTCTGCACGTAGGAGAGACAGAGTGCTCTGGAGAGCTCGCTGCCGAGAGGAAGGCAGACAGGCAGCGCCTATGCGTCTGCAGAGGACACCGGAGATTGTGCTTCCTAAGCCCTTTAATTAAAAGCACTGAAGATTTATACACTTGTCTCTCTGCTCCTCTCAGGTGGGTGGAGCAGCCTGCTGCCTCGCTTTTCTTTTACAGCCCTCTGTTTAATCTGTGTTTTTAAATGGGGAGTAGGTTACTGCTTCCTAATGGCTTTACCTTAATTTGGAAAGAAAAGTCTGCTTCATGTATAGGATGTGCCAGGGGAAAATTCTCCTGGAGTTTGTCTCCCAGATGATCCCCATAATGCTTCCCAGACTCCTATTGGAGATGACCTGAGCATCACCTATTGTACCATCTTATGCACATAGAAATAATATCAGCCTGTTGAGTCTGACGCTGTAACTGCATCCCAGGGAAGGGGTTTAAAGTAGAGTAATGGAAGCTAGAGCATGGTATATTAGACTCTTGCCTTCCCCTTTGGGAAATGGTTGGGAATATTCATAGGATCATAGAATAGTTTGGGTTGGAAAGGACCTTCGAAGGTCATCTATTCCAACTCTCTTGCAATGAGCAGGGACATACAGGCCGAACTGAAGGAATCCTTCAACACCTCTGGGCAGGGTAGCCCCTATTTGATAGCCTGTGCCAGGCTGGCAAGCTCCACTGAGGTGTCCTCTGGGAAGCAGCAATAGGAAACCCTGAGAAAATGGGAAGTCAGCACCAATGCCAGGACCTCTTACCACCCACCAAAAGAAGGGCAAGCTTTCCAGCTCTCCAGGAGCTCCTTCTGGCACCCTAAAATGAGAACCACCTCATGGTGAAGTCTTACATCCATCCTATGAGTCATTCATCGATGTGGCAGCAAGAAGTCTGTAAGCCTCAAACCAATGTTCATGTTCACAGCAACACCAGAGCAGTCAGGTTATCACAAAGAACAAACACAACAATGACACCGCGCGGCTGCATTGCTCTGTGTACATCACCCTGGGGCAGAGGATGGATGGAGGAAAACTGGGAGGTGGGGAGGGGTTTTCTGAAAAGGGACACTTGAGAAGAGGACAACATATGGAACCTGAAGAGAAAGACAAACCAATGGATGCACAAAGACAGAAGGAGACAGTCCAGCACCACCACAACAAAGCTGCTCGTAATCAATTCCAGTTATTGATATGGCAATGCATCAGTATGATTCCCTGAGAAGAAGTACCCAGACATACTTCGTGAATGTATGTGGATACTGACCTGGGCTTGAGACAGGACTAGAGGTAGTAGGCTCAATAATTTCTACAAAAAGGGAAAAGGAAAAAAAAAAAAAAAAAAGAACATTTGGGAGTTAATCACACATGGAAGACAAGTACAGAATGAGACAGCAAACAGTCATGCAACAGACACGACACGTTCATCACGAGACCGGGCTGGCCATTGCAGGCCGGTGACAAACATGCACCAGCCTCCTGTGCCCAGGAGCTGCACTTCAGCATCTGTCTTTTCCCAGCTGTGTTACTCATCTTCACCATATACAACTCATGTCACCATATACAACATCGGGACCATCGCACTCCAAATACACACAGATTATTGCTGCCACCTTGGCAAAGCAACCCTCGGAGCTCTCAAGCTCAGAACCATTTGTCCTGGGAATAACAAAGCCTGGCTGGAAGAAGGGCATTTTGCCCACCTTGCTGAAGGTAATTTCCTCTGATGAGTAAAAGTTAGGGTAACAACGTTGAAAAAAGTAACAGTTTTGTGCTTTAGTGAACTTTTAAAATTGCACATCTTTTTAATTATTGAACCTTTCCTGAAGAAAACATTCTCAAACCCATCAAACCCATTCTGAAGATGTTTACTTCACCTGGGGCAACCAATACAAACGACAGAAAGAGTTAAGAGCACAATTCTCCAGCATCCAGCCTAATGAAACAATCACCTGTGGCTTTTCATTATAATTTTACTTTAAAATTCATTATTCTCTGCCTTCTTATTAGCTCTGAATAGTGCTATGCAAAATGAAATACCAGTCCCAATCAATCTCACACAGGAGCCAGCACCATCTCAATATAGCCATTCAATACCCTTAATAAAAATGGTTTAACAAAATTACCAAGCTCAAAAGATCATTGACCACATCTTGACTGTAACAAGAAACTAATGAAAAACCATGTGGGCGAGCTGAGAACAATGGATGTGAGGGTAATAACTGAACACATTCTCCTCTCTCGTCCAATTCTACAATTACTGTGCAGGTTAATGTGATGCAGAAATTACGCTAAGTGAAAGAAGAGACAAATATTTTCCCAAACAGAAAGTTCCGAAGTTTCTTTACCAACTTACTGACTCAAAGAGCTCTGAGAACAGAGATGAATGCTTCCAATCTAAAAAATATTTACGTGGCATCTTGACAAACACATTGTTGGTGCTCATAAATTCAAACCACGTTACTTAAAATACAATGGAATTGTATTACTCCAACAACTTTGAAATTTGAAACCCATGGAGGCTGGTGACATCTTGAGCAGTCCTGAACATAGAAAGGGTTTAAAGTCTAGTATGAAGGTTTCCTGCCCCTGTATACGGGTATTTTATGTATGTGGCAGGGGAGAGAGCATCCCAGGTTTGTACTCCCTGCCATGGTGCTTGGGTGATGGGGATGCAGGGCAGCAGGAGCTGACTGCTTCCAGCAAGCCTGATGCAAAGTCGGTGAAGGACATAAATGGTGGTAGAGGATTCTTCTGGATGTTGTGCTGGCTTCAGACAAAGGTTTCTACTTAACTGGATACGGCGCAAGTAGGGCTTTAGAATCACAGAATCCCAGCCTGGTTTGTGTTGGAAAGGACCTCAGAAGTCATCCAGCTCCAACCCATGGGCAGGGACACCTTCCACTGGAGCAGCTTGCCCCAAGCCCCTGTGTCCAACCTGGCCTTGAACACTGCCAGGGATGGGGCAGCCACAGCTTCTCTGGGCACCCTGTGCCAGCGCCTCAGCACCCTCACAGGGAAGAGCTTCTTCCTAAGAGCTCATCTCAATCTCAGGTTAAGGCCATTCCCTTTATCTTGTCCCTACTTGCTCTTATAAAAAGTATCTTCGCGGTGTATTTAACAGATATAAAGCAAAATTACAGAAAGCTACAGAAATAATGATTATACAGTGAAGACTGATGAACTAAACTGATTTTAGCAATGTCTGACTTCTAGTAAACAGACTAAAGAGATGCAAGAGCTATAGCGAGGTATCTGTGGGTTTTGATTCCATCTGCTTAAGACCCCAATTCTGCTTTCTCAGGAGACAGGCACAATGAAAGTCCTGGCTGATGTCCCATTGCAAGGGGAACCTGGAAGAGCCTGCCAGGGCACAGCTGAGCTGCTGGGGATAGCCCTGGACAAGGAGGGCTGCTCATGCCTAAAGTAGGGAGAAAGAGGAAGACAATACACCAGAATGTTCCTGGCTGTCTACACCATGCTGTTTGCTATGAAATAAGGTTGTACTCCTGCATAAAGCAATGCAGGTTTTAGAAGGAGAAAAAGGAATTGTGTTAAGAGGCTCAGAAAAAACTAAAGAATTATCAAGAATTCCTCAATTTTGTGTTTTAATGACTGTTTTATAAGGATTTGATTTCCCAGTCTTTAATTTTGTCTGAATCTTTATGTTCTGAGAAATTACATCCTGCGCCTCATGTCTAATTAGCAGCTTTGCTTCAAGTGCATTGTACAGTGATGACAAAAGTTATTTTTCTGCCTACCCTACTACAGGCTCTTTCCCTTCTGAATTTAGGAGTCAATCTGTCTTGTTGCTATGGCTTCCTGTAAAGCAGAAGGTTCCTCTTGCTGCAGAATAACAACATTCTTTACAACAATGAAGTAAATTAACATACTCTATGAGTACAGTAATTCATTAAAAGGCAAAATACCATACCCAAACCAGCAGGGATTTTACTAGGATCATGCCTCTCTTTGGGAACACTGGATTTAGACTTAATTGTAGGTGCTTAAGGTAGCATAAAATCACAGCCTTGTAGCATCACTGAGGCTGGGAGTGAAGGTGGTAATGTCATGCATAATTCTTGCAAAAATCTCATTTTTGAAATCCATTATTAGATTAAGGAATTGGAGAGGTGGATATAGTTCTGATTTCAAGTTCTAAAGCTCTTTGCAAATCTTTATTCATGAAACTGTTCAGGTCTATGGAGAGAAAACAAAACCAGCTGGTTTTCCTATAAGCACACCGGGCTGGCTCATCAAGATTAAAATGTATTAATGACTTCTCAGTGGCACTGGGAGGCAGAGGTGTGTAGGGAACAGTGGTTGTATCCTAGTATCTGCACTTCGTTTTGCTGGTACCCCAATCCACTCAGGATCAGGGCTGCTCAAATTTCCAAGGGTGGAAAAACCTGTGATAGCGTAATGGGAAATCGCGATATTCTGTGTCACTGCTGTGACTTCAGTGGAGAATTCTCCTTGAGCAGAATCTTGAAGATTTGTTTCATAAAGCAGAGGAAAATCAATGCATCCACACTACCTCTTAGTCTGCCCTTCACAGCACTGGTGCTGCCCAGGTTGCTGCGTCAGGACCCTTGTTGTTATCATAGAATGGTTTGTGTTGGAAAGGACCTGAAGACCATCCAGTTCCAACTCCCCCACACTAAACCGAGTCACTGAAGGCTCTGTCCAACCTGGCCTTGAGGACGGCAGTAGCACTCCTCTGGTGCGGCGGGTGTGAGCCAAAAGCATCTCATTATTTTAAAGCAGAGCCTTAATTCAAGCAGGGACCAAAAAATACAAACAGGAGCATGTTGGGTATAGGGGTAGTGGCATAGCATCACTGGCTGCTAAACATACACGGAAAACTGGTAATTTCTGTCAAGGTCTACTAATGCCTAAAGCCACTGACCAAGGTAGTCTGTATACCCTACTGACCAATGATGAATGCTTGGGGATGCTGCCAGAGATGTCATCATAGAAAGCAGAACTTCACAGCGATGGTTTGGGATGAATCTGGAATGAGAAACAGGATGGCTAGGGGTGGAAGGGACTTTAAAGACCATCTAGTTCTAACCCTATCCTGATGTTTTAATGGTGCTGCCAGGCACTGGAAATGTGCAGAAGTCATGGAGCTAGCTTTAGGAGAAGGGCTGGTGCACTGAAGGAGCAGTGGCAGCTGCCCTGTGGGGTCAAGGCTGAATCCCTGACTTGGGCAGCTTTAAGAAGAAAATAGGGAAAGGTTGGGAGAAGCTCAAGAGAACTCTGCAACTGTGCATAGGAGAAGAAAGAAACCAAAGTGGTCATAGACAGGATAGCAAATAAAGACAGATTATGTGCGTGGAAGAAGTAGTAATGCCGCTGAGAACAGCAGTCAGCTAAGTGATGCTGGCAGGAGGGGTGTACAAATCACAGCCTGACACTGAGCATGGCCAGGGAGGAGCAACACAACTGTCTGTAAGCAATGCAAAGAGCCCTGGATGGAGTTGACTTTGACCAAAGGCAGCAGTGCAGGGTGGCAGCTGTGGCTAAAGCCATGGTGGAACAGGAGAGGGAGCACTCCAAGAGGCTGCTGCATCCTACACTGGTGGTGTAATAGAGTAAAGAGAAGAAAGAGAAGATAACGTGGGTTAAACAAACTGTCTGGTTTAACATTACTTTGAGAAAGGTAGAGAAAAGTGTTCTTGGGATAACACAAGGAAATCCATTTGTCTGGAAAGTCAGATTTTGATGGAGACAACCAGAGAGATTTTGAACAGAGAAAGAAGACAGGACCTGGTATAATGGCCTGACTTGGCGGAGGTGAAGGAAGGAGGAATGGGAGATAGATAGGGTGATCACAAAGATGCTGCGAGGGCTGAAGCAGCTCTGCTCTGGAGCCAGGCTGAGAGAGCTGGGCTGGGGCAGCCTGGAGAAGGGAAGGCTCCTGAAGGGGAGACCTGAGAGCAGCTCCAGTGCCTAAAGGGGCTCCAGGAAACCTGGAGAGGGGCTTTGGACAAGGGATGTATGGACAGGCCAAGGGGAATGGCTTTAACCTGCCAGAGGGGAGACTGAGATGAGCTCTTAGGCAGAAGCTGTTCCCTGTGAGGGTGCTGAGGCACTGGCACAGGGTGCCCAGAGAAGCTGTGGCTGCCCCATCCCTGGCAGTGCTCAAAGCCAGGTTGGACACAGGGGCTTGGAGCAAGCTGCTCGAGTGGAAGGTGTTCCTGCCCATGACAGGGGTTGGAACTGGGTAAGCCTTAAGGTCCCTTCAACCCAGACCAGTCTGGGATGCTAAGGTGTGTAGGTATTTGTACCACACTGTCAAGGCAAGAGAAAAAACCTAACGTCCTTCTAAAATCAGCTTTGATCAGTCGTTGCGAGTGTGTGCTAGAGCCAACTGCTGGAGATAATCTGGCATTAGAGATCAGCCATTGATTGAGTTTAAATGAAGTGCATGATTAAACCCCCCAGACTTGTAACTGCTGCTCTAATCCTCAAGAGAAAACTATGGAGAATATAAGCTATTAAAGACAGCTGGGACAAGGAGGAGCAGTCTAATGTCAAGGACATTTAACATTGCCTTTTACCAGAAGGAAAGAGATAGTATCTAGAAAGGCCTTTCTGATCGCAGGTAAAAAAGCTTGCAGAGAAAACCTGCTAACAGAATGGGAAACCACCCCATGTAAGGCTACACAGCACAAGGAAGAACCTTACACAGAACAAAAGGAATTTGTTATCCAGAACCAAGGGCTGGGAAACCCAGCTGGGCTGGGATAAGTGGGAGCTGCCCAGGTACCCTGATGTACAGCACCTCGGGAAGGAAACCATGGAAAACCTGCTACAAAAAACCCCATCGATATCTTTAGGAGAATGAAAGCAGCCCTGCTCACAAAGATAGGGTAGAGCAATTCAGCATGAACCTAAAAATATATATGTATATATTTATAATGAATTCAGTAAAAGCTTAAAAGATGGCATTCTGGATAACAAAATGGGAATGGAAATTGCCAGACCAAAGTCAAAGGAAAATTCAATCAGCTCAGGATACTCAGGTCAGAGGGATTTAAATACATTTGCACATGAAATTAGCAAATCAACGGTAAATTCAGGGGAAGAGGAGGACAGGAGGTACAGAAGGACTGAGAATGGAAGGTGTGTTTGAGGAGGGTGAGCACACAGCGCTACAACTTCATGGCATTCAAGGCTTCAGAAAAATAGGAGCTGGAAGGAGCTTTAAAGGATACAGGCAGGTAAAAATAAGCAAGTAAATTAAAGCTGGCTATTACCTTACTAGAGCCCAATTACTTGTAATTATTTGCCTAGAAAATTTCCTAGTGTATGATTAAGGAACCAAGCAATTCATCAGCCCGTTTGCATGAGCTAATGGGTATAAACAGAGCGCGAATGCGTTCTGAAATCCAAAGTGGGTCTGCAGCCTTTATAGTCTGGCTGTCCTCCTCAGAGCTCATACAAAGGAAAACCAACTCCTTAGAGGAGGAAACTCGATTAGTTTATGGAAGGGATTACATGATGGAGCAGCCTGCAGTATAAGGGGATTAAATTCACCGGCCCAGGCGTCCTCCCAGTCCCAGCCTCTTAATAGCACAAAACAACCTTTTTCTCCCCAAAGATAATATTAAAAACCCAGACAAAGTGAACAATATGTTGTTTCAGGCTGTTGCCTGCAGAAAACCAGCCTGTAAGCCTCTGACTCTCAGATAAACCCATAGAAACCCCATCTCCCAAACCCACCAAAAGCAGACACAC
The DNA here is from genome assembly GCA_039720435.1 of Amazona ochrocephala. Taxonomy (NCBI): domain Eukaryota; kingdom Metazoa; phylum Chordata; class Aves; order Psittaciformes; family Psittacidae; genus Amazona; species Amazona ochrocephala. The sequence goes on from CM077887.1 coordinate 24,016,011, forward strand.
ACTTGCCCAAGGTATACGTGCCACATACTTTTCCTGTCATTCCACTTAAAAAGGTGCAGACATGATAGTGATGGGTGCATTGTTACTGCTGATACTGGATTGCTTCAGTGCTAACATGAGTTATATCCAGTCCTTCACCCTAAGGAAGCCACATTTCCTTATCCACTACTCCGGTCTTGACTCCATCATCCATTTGGAATGGAGTAAGGCTCAGTGTCATTGCACGGAAATATAACCATTATGGTGTCTCTCACAGAACAGTTTGATCACTGTTTTCCAGAATACACTTTCTATTATGGGATTTACTACTTCAGTAACACAATTTCAATATTAAGCTGCACTCTGCGAGAGTTCAGACATGTAACAGAGCTCAAACTGGAGTGTGATGCTTTCAGCTACAACACATTTCAGTCTTACAGAGAGGTCTGCTGATGGAGGAGAGAGAAAACCCACTGAACCCCAGCCTGTGCTTGCACATGCTGCCGGCTCTCCCACAGGGCAAGTTTGAGGTGAAATTTATCTAAATAGGAAGTGGGTAAAGCCCAAACTTGCTGACAGTGCTCAAGGAAGATGTAGTAATGAAACCTCTGTGGTATCGCAAGATGATTTATGTGCACAGCACAGTGGCAGCCTGCGGTGTGGGCGAGGGTCTCTAACACAGCCCCTCAGAGCCAGAGCTCACATCCTGACAGGACTTTAGTCCAGATTTATTACATCCAAGATGGAAAAGGCAACGTGAAAATACAGCTTGAGAAATGTGGAAAGCCGTGGGACCACAGACACTCACCTTCATTGGCTTCTCTCTGTTTTTGCCATGCCTTGCCCTGGCACAAACACGATGAGAGAAGAGTGCTCATTATTTAGCCCCATTCCCCTTTCTTCCCCTGCGCACCCACGTCAGCTCTGTATGTTATCTCCAAACAATACACAGGACTTCTGACAGCTTTCCTGTAGCTGGTACCTTGCCAAACCCCTCAGTCTTCATCTGCTGCTTCTCCCTCTGCAGCTTATCAAGGCAATGTACTAATTCTTCTAATAATAGATTTGAAATGACAAGACACGTCAAGCAACTGAACTCAGCACTCGACATTCTTAGTCTGTTGAGATGGGTTTTCCCCTGTAAAAATGAGCTGCTTCGATGTAACAGAATATAAAGTGCCTGTGGATCTGATTTCTGAAGCACAGTTCTGCTCTTAATCAGAATCCCAGACTGGTTTGGGTTGGAAGGGACCTTAAAGGTCATCCAGTTCCAACCCCCTGCTACGGGCAGGGACACCTTCCACTAGAGCAGCTTGCTCCAAGCCCCTGTGTCCAACCTGGCCTTGAACACTGCCAGGGATGGGGATTAAATATTTCCACTAATTACATAATAGCAATATTTAAAACATAATGTATATGTATTTTCTCAGTGTATGAAGACTGTAAGGATATCCTCTGCAGATCAAAGTCTTCAAAAAAAACACATCACAAACTGCAGACTTTCATCAACACAGGAGCAGCCCAGTACAGTTCCATAGCAAGGCAAGGAGCAGAGAGTGGCTTTCCAGCCCTATTCCCACTCACCAGCATCCACTCTGATGCAGGCTGGTGCCTCTCCCCATGCTCCTCAGCTCCAGGTGTGGAAGCACATTTCTGCTGATGCTGGAGCCAGCCAGCAGTGTTTGTCTGTCACTCACAGGGGATGTTAGTACCCCTAAAGACCATTTCAATACATCAGGATACGGTAATTCTTTGGCAATACAAGGAAGGATAGGGTAATTCTTTGGCAATACAAAAAAGACAATGCTCTTTCCAGTTCTCTGGAGCCCCTGCCCAGCAGGAGCTCAGCACCAGCACTGGGGCCATTAGAGAATTCAAAGATACAAAGCCATTTTGTTATTACAAAGAGAGCTGCTTTCATCACTCTGCATCTGGCCCCAAACAGACTGTTTTGGTTGGTGCAATCAATACTGTTGGGATGATCCCAGCTTTAAAACAAAAACTATTCCTTATTAGGAGTCAGATTCTGTTTTTCAGAATGAAAAGCAATGCTATACAAGTCTGAGGAGTAATTTAATTCCTTGTACTCTTCACTATTAAGGTGACAGAAAGTCCAAGCTATTTCACAGTAACGATGACAAACAGAAACTAGGACATGTTTTAATTGGGTTCTGTAGCCCTCAACTAACATCAGTTTCTGCCATCCTTCAGGTGTTTCGATCCCCGGTGTGAAATGACTGCTGCAACCAACACACGTTGCCTTTAGCTAAAGCCTATGTTTCTTAAACTCTCATTTTGGGATATGACATACGCAAGAGCACCGAAGCCATTCTGCTCCATAGTGTTTTCTCAGGGAGACTGAGAAGTCAGATAATCAGCAAAAGATACACACTGCATCTGACAAAGCCGTAGCGCTGGTGCATGTTCTAGTGTTTTCTTTCTAACATTACGGTAGTTTATTCTTGCATTTTGCAGATATTGACCACCACCAGGCTAAACAGTTTCCCTGTTTATATTCAGTTTACAATCCCATGAGTTTTCTTAAGATAAACAGATACGATTTGAAAAGGTAGGATTAAATATTTACATTTACTATCGAATGGCATTTACATATGCTGTGTAAGAGAAAGCACAACTTTATGGGGTATTTTACTATAGGATGGGGGTAGGTGCTTACTCACTATCAGTAATGATGTATCTACGTGAATGCGATTTCTACAGCTGTGTTGAAGCACATTGTAGACAGATGAGCATGTTTACGGAGGGTAAGGAGGGCACCTTGTAACAGAAGAATGCAAAACGCTGGTTTCATTTCAGTCCTGGTTTGGGGTTGAACCATGACAGTCTGCATCAGCAGAATCACAGAATCCCGGACTGCTTTGTGTTGGAAGGGACCTTACAGTTCGTCCAGTTCCAACCCCTGCCACAGGCAGGGACACCTTCCACTAGAGCAGCTTGCTCCAAGCCCCTGTGTCCAACCTGCCCTTGAGCACTGCCAGGGATGGGGCAGCCACAGCTTCTCTGGGCACCCTGTGCCAGCACCTCAGCACCCTCACAGGGAACAGCTTCTGCCTAAGAGCTCATCTCATCCCCTCCGGCAGCTTAAAGCCATTCCCCTTGGCCTGCCCCTACGGTAATTTTACTACCCCTATAGCATTTTACTACAGTAAAATACTGAGATTTTGCTGTAATAATATTTAGATTTGCATGTATTGGAGAAACCAATAACTGGTCCAAAATACAACTGGCAATGAAATACTAACACATTAATTAATTAAAACACCCCCCCTTTCCTAACAATTTTCATTTATGATCTGTGGTAATTAGGCGGGTTTATTTAATTTAATATCTCCTGGGCTTTATCAGTTTCTTTAAAGATTAATGATTTATTCTGAAATGGAGGGCTTTCAAGTCTAGGTAAACCGGAGGCTGTTTTAGTGCAATGGTAAAGGGAAAAACATAGCTGATAATAAATCTTCTGGATGGAATCTGCAAGTGGGTTGGGCAGAGATAGGACCTTAATTTATTCTGTGTCTTTTACTCACCATTAGTATTTTGCAATTACAATCTGAGCTCTTCTACAGGTTTGAGTTATTATACTGTAAGTGCTTTGTAATGGTTTGTTTTATTTAACTGGTTTGTTCTTCTGTTACAGGGTGGAATTTAACAGCTCTATGTCTCTGAGACATTACAAAGATACATCATTATCAGTTTGAAGTTGGAGACCTGGCCTATCCAGGGGGTTTACTCCCTGCCCTACACCCATGGCACTTTGGGTTTACCTGATGTACTTTTTAAGTAAATAGTCTAATATTTTGAAGCCTGTGGAAAGCCACATTAGTGACACCTCTTAGTGTCACTCTTGCAAAAGGAGCCTGATGAAAGCCATTTCTGCGCAGCACCAGCCTGAGCACCACGTGTGCTCTTAGCTGGCACACAGAAAATAATGGGATAAATTTAAGTTTCACTTAAAATTCTAGTGGAATCTCATTTGCTTATAAGAAATGAAAGAAAGATGCCAAAATAGCCCATTGTTTGAATCTGGAGTCCACTAACGGCTCTTTTATTCATGTAATTTTTAATAAGCTCCAGAATGAATCACCATGGTTTATGTAGGATCAACTGTTTTATAGTGTGAAAAAAGCTGCTTTAAATTTCATTTAATGGGGGTGTGTGAACCACTAACAAGGAAAAATTTATTTCCACTATAACCTTTCAAATCATGTTTAAAATAAAGGTCCCGCATTTGATATTCTTGCCAGTAAGTGGATGCAATTTGTCTCCCCACTATCACAACTAGAACTGGAACTACCAGGTCCTTTCCAACAGTAACCGTTCTATGATCACAACAATTTCACATCTGTAACATCTAGGTCTATGCTCAAGGCTTTACCTTTCTCAGGAATCATAGAATAGTCAGGGTTGGAAAGGACCTTAAGATCATCCAGTTCAAACCCTCCTGCCATGGGCAGGGACACATCCCATTAAACCATGTCACCCAAGGCTCTGTCCAACCTGGCCTTGAATACCACCAGCAGTGGAGCATTCACAGCTTCCCTGGGCAACCCATTCCAGTGCCTCACCACCCTCACAGTAAAGAATTTCTTCCTCATATCCAATCTAAACTTCCCCTGTTTAAATTTGAACCCGTTACCCCTTGTCCTGTCACTACAGTCCCTCATGAAGAGTCCCTCCCCAGCATCCCTATAGCCCCCCTTCAGATACTGGAAGGCTGCTATGAGGTCTCCATGCAGCCTTCTCTTCTCCAGGCTGAACAGCCCCAACTTTCTCATCCTATCTTCATACCGCCTGACTACTGAGGAAAGCAATATATCAGGAATCTATGCCCCTCATATTGCAGCGTGCTCTTTGAGTATCAAAAAGTATACCCGCTGGTTCAAGGTCCCATCACTAGTACATAGATGCGCAAGTAATTACAAGCACTGAAATACCAAAAAAAAACATTGAAGTAAAGTGCAAGGAATGCCAAGGAATGAAAAGATGTGAATAAATGGATAATGAAACCTTTCAGATATGAAAAATAAATTGGAATGCTAGAACCTTTACAGGTTTCAGAATGATCCTCAGCACTCGCAGCCATCTATGGTCCCATGCAAGGCCTGGCTGAAGAAACCCCCATAAAGCAAGTCTGAGAAGCAAATGTAAAACAAACCATGCAAAGGGCCGCTTACTTGAGGACAGCAAAAGGAATTAATTCATTAATTGCAAAGAAAACATGGTTATGGGTGGTTTGTTTGTAGATGAGAAGGGTTACATATGGAGAGAAGCCAAGAAAAGGCAAAGAACCCCAAACCCAGGTAGAAATACCTTGTTCTATGGTGAGTCCCACATGTGCCCTGGGTGATGCTTCCAGAAGGAGAAGGGACCAGCAGTACCCCTTCAGCAATATCTGCTCTCATCCTGAAATGCCACAGGCATCAAAACAGTCTGGCCACCCCACTGCCAGAACACGTTACTTACTCAATGTAAAGCCACATCAGGATGGGTTTTCTCAAGGAAGCCCTTTCAGATGCAGAAGATTTCTAGAGCACCCAGTTTCCAGGGTAGGGAACACTCTCTGCAGCTTAGGAAACACAACAATAACTTCCAAACCTCAGACAGCACTTTTGCATTCTAAGGCGCATCAATGCGGCTCGTTTGATGCCATATCAAATGCATTTCTCAGTGCTGTGTATCCAGTTACATGACACTGCCGAGTATTATCAGAAATATAATAAAGGGCACAAGCCATCTGCAGCCTTGTTGAGGACCTGTTTATGAAACCCTCCACAGTGTTTTTCCTATAATGTTTATCAAGAAGCACTATTGAAGATGGGATTTATGAAATTCTCTTCCCCTGCACACTGGAAGCATCTCAGCTCCTCAATGAACGGCTGCAGCCAGACCCACATCAGCCTGTCTGCCAAAGAGGGAAAGAAGCAGATATTGTTTTAACCATGGTAAGTTAAGGGGAGTTTTCTGGAAGGTTCCTGTTGCAACCTAACCTGTCCCTGTGCTGCTTAACTGCCCATTTAAACTTGGTTGTGGTTTGCCAGTCAATCCATAAATGTCAGCATCTGCCACATGCAACACATGGGATATTTACAGGACTAAAAGGAAAGTCAAGCAATCAAAACATGATAATATAATCACAGAATGTTTTGGGTTGGATGGGACCTTAAAGCTCCTCCAGCTCCAACCCCTGCCACGGGCAGGGACACCTTCCACTGGAGCAGCTTGCTCCAAGCCCCTGTGTCCAACCTGGCCTTGAGCACTGCCAGGGATGGGGCAGCCACAGCTTCTCTGGGCACCCTGTGCCAGCGCCTCAGCACCCTCACAGGGAACAGCTTCTGCCCAAGAGCTCATCTCAGTCTCCCCTCTGGCAGGTTAAAGCCATTCTATATAAAATAAACTGCAAGTTTTTTTACTCAACTGAATGGAGGAAAAGGATTAACTGTTCACGGAAGAGAAAGAACATTTCAGGAGCTTTCTGAAAGTGATCTCTAAATGTCTAATGAACCCTTCCCGGCCTGTTCCGCACCGGGTTCACAGACCAGAGTCATAGAACTCAGTTCTAAAATAGACAGAAATGGAAAAGACAGGCAACCCATTGTCAGGTACTGACTGAAAACAACCTTCTGCTGATGTCAAACGTCTGAGGTGGCTTCTGCCGAGTCACTCATTCCCTTGGCTGTGCCACTGGGTGCTCTCTGAGCCTCAGGCAGCAGAACCAGGGTGACGCAAGCAGAGGAACCTACAGAGTTCCTGTCTCCTACCAACATTTTAATTACATCTAAGTCATAGAAGTTACACAAAACACAATGATGTCTTCATTTAGCTCTTCGAATTACAGTATTAAAAATGATAAATGGTATTTGTTCATTAGTCCTTATCTCCAATTTTTCCAGACAAAATTGCTGCTTTAATGATTTTTACAGCTCTTGAGACCATAACAAGCTGAGGAAAAAAGTGACAAAGTAGTCTGCGTCCTTTTGGCTTGGTCTTTCATTCATATGTATAAATAGGAAGCTTATGAATAATGGAGGTCTAAAAATCTGTTAGCATTTTTGCTGTTCAGAAACATATGATTAGCATTGCTCTGACTCCCAATAACGATATTCTTGTTCTCAGAGGTCACTCTTTAAATCTGCACAACTGTCACTATATTTCTGTGTGTAAATAAGCAAAATATACATTAGAGATGCAATATGACGCACACCACAGCACTACCTCCTTTCTGTGTGCATAGTGCTATGCTTGCAACTGCTGATAGTGCTAAACAAATGCTTCTGCAGGTCTGCGCTCATAGGCAGTTTTGTCCATGTTCTCCTACTTCTGAATACACACAACTCCTATAAAGATACCTCAGATGCAGGGGAATCTCCCAAAAGACACCTTCCTCATTGCGGCAAATGAAACCCTGTCCAACAGCAGTGATTTCAGTCATCCCGCACAAGGCTGGACTGTTAACATAGAATCCCAGACTGGTTTGGGTTAGAAGGGAGCTTAAAGCTCATCCAGTTCCAACCCCTGCCATGGACAGGGACACCTTCCACTGGAGCAGCTTGCTCCAAGCCCCCGTGTCCAACCTGGCCTTCAACACTGCCAGGGATGGGGCAGCCACAGCTTCTTTGGGCACCCTGTGCCAGCGCCTCAGCACCCTCACAGGGAAGAGCTTCTGCCTAAGAGCTCATCTCAGTCTCCCCTCTGGCAGGTTAAAGCCATCCCCCTTGGCCTGTCCCTACAGGCCCTTGTCCAAAGCCCCTCTCCAGGTTTTGTGAGCCCCTTTAGGCACTGGAGCTGCTCTCAGGTCTCCCCTTCAGGAGCCTTCTCTTCTCCAGGCTGCCCCAGCCCAGCTCTCTCAGCCTGGCTCCAGAGCAGAGCTGCTCCAGCCCTCGCAGCAGCTCCGTGGCCTTTTCTGCAACTGTGAAAACAGGGATTTTAAATCCCAACCTGTTCAGCCTTCATTGTACCCCCTGGGCCTCTTCGTGATCCTTCTGTGCTTTGGTACTGTACAGCTACTGGGATGGGAAGAGGGGGTCTCTGGCTGGAACCACCTCTTACTCTTCATTTTCTACCCGTTTCAGTTTTACTTTCAGACCAGTATTTCACTGACATGGGGACTCCTGAAATCGAGTTCTTGACCTAACCACCTCTAGATGAACCCGGGATTCCCAGGTGAAAGAAGGCCTTCTGGGAATAGAGGCTGAGACAACTCTTACCATAGCAATTTCACTCTCTATTATAGGTGTTCCTGCCTGATCTATCAATTACTAACGTGTTTAGAGCAAACACCCCCATCTCTGCAATCCTCATATGTATATAACACATGCCTCGAAGGACTAGATGCTGCTCAACTGCTCTGATATTTGCTTTCACTGGCACAGCAATTTGTGAATAAGTTGTTTAATAATTACTGTGTAATTAGAGTTCTGCCGATCCCTGATGAACTGAAATCCACAGACAATGCCTATCAAATGAATCATTACAAATCTCTATAAATTACATGGTGAAATGTGCCAATGTCATGATGAAACTCATAAAATGTCTACAATTCCTGTAAAAGGAGCCTTAATTAAGGCTGGAGTTATGTCTGCACATCTCTGTGCAGAGTTTAAGGAGGAACACATTGCAAGATTGCACTTCCAAGAGAAATAGAGCACCACATAATGCTGCAAGTCAGAGGAAACGAGAGAGGAACACAAAGGTGAACCATAGTGTGGATTATTCCAGTTACAAATGAGTCACTGAGAAGTACAACTGCTTTTCATTTGGGACAGAATTGTGTTGGAAAACAGGTAGAGCAGGAGACGAATAGTGCCTGGCTAATCTACAGCACAAGTCGTTGTGCCAACACTCAGAGGAAGGAAATGCATTTATTGCCTGGGGAGCTATTAAAAGCAGAGATCAAGGAACAGAAGTCTGCTGCAAATAGCCTACAAGAACATAGAATCTCCAAGCACACACATCAGCAGGCCAAAACAACAAAATGTGCTTCTAAATGGATTCACTTATCATCTCCCGCAAGGGATTTGGGTCTATCGGGCTGCGAGAGCTGTTGTCAGACTCGATAGCGTCTCCCTATTCAAGGCAGTGAAAGCTGAAATACTAGATTAGCTATTATTTCTGTGTTGGGATCCTGCTTCAGAAGATCCCACCCGAGCCAACGAGTCCCTGCTGAGGTGAAAGGGGATTCTCTGCTCCTGCTTCCAACGCAGGATCAGCACAACTCATTAAGGGAAGTGTCAGGCTGCAGTTCTGAATCTTGTTGCACAGATGAACTGCTATTAGCATATTATAAACAGCATGTTAACATGCAAGAACTGAACACAGTATTTCTGGAAGTAGAAATGTCTTCTCTGTTCTTCTCGATAACCAAACCCACCTATCCCTGGCCTGGCCCCTCTTTGCAGTTGCTCTGCAGTGCTGAGGATGCTTACACGGACCCTTCTGACTCCTCAAACAAACTGTCTGCTTCTAACGTATTGAAAACGAAATAAACCTGCATCTGCACAAAGACAAACAGGGATGCTGTTCTTAAACAGAAAACAATAAAAAGCACCTGAAAGACATCTAGAAGTGTGAGTCTCTGAGAAGAGGACACGAAGCAGGGTTAGACCCAGGGCACTTGTTTTCATTAATGACAACCACACACCCCACTAGTTAAACAGGATAACAAAATCAAGCCAGCACTAAATCCCTGGGTGAAACTGGGTTTGTTCAGCTTTCACTGAGGTGTTCATTGGAACAGCAGAAAGGGAATTTGATGCAAGAGCTGCACCTTCTTTTTTGACTTGATTTTTGTACAGAGCAGACCAGAGGCTTTCGGTTCGTTTCCTGAACACTGAGGACAAATCCCTGTGATAAACTCGCTAAGCTTCACTGCCAAGATCATTTTGGTTATGTGCCCCTCCGCTCTGTATTGAAGACTGATGCAGAACCAGCTGCGTAAGGGTTAGAAATCCTCCTCTCTCAGCCTGGGATATGCACAACAAATTCATATCCACTCATTTTTGGACCAGCTTCATCCATAGCTATATCATTAAACAGTTATTATGAGATGTTCAAGGCCAAGTTGGACAGGGCTTGGAGCAACCTGCTCTAGTGGAAGGGGGTTGGAACTGGGTGAGCTTTAAGGTCCTTCCAACACAAACCAGCCTGTGGTTCTATCAGTCTATGACTTTTACTGTGCAAGAAAACTCCCAGGCAAAAAATTACTACAAACAGGGAATCGATGCTTTCAGTCCTGAGAGCTGTATTCAAAGCAATGCAGCTTTCGGGGCATTTTTTATAGCAGCCATTGACAGAGACCAGAAAGAGCTGAGCTTCCTTTCTTGCACCAACCCAGGCATGTTTTGAAGATGCTGGTCTGCTCAGGTCACACATCGAACTGTGGACCAATAATTTACAGAGCCCAGGAGCAGCAACTGCTGGTTGAGAGCAAATGCTGAAAGGGCAGGAATGAGTCTTTCATTTGCAAGCTAAACCAGACTGGCTGCAAAATTCCTTTAGGAGAACTGTGAGACTGAAACGGGTAGAAAATGAAGAGTAGGAGGTGGTTCCAGCCAGAGATACACTGAAACTGAGACAGGATGGTGACAAACAGCACAGGGAAACTTTAATCCCATTTTCACATTAGATCTTCATTTAGAAATCTGCATTTAGGGAAAGCATTTTGTTTGGCTGCAAAACATCCTATTTTGCTTCGAAATGCCAATGACTTAGTCATTAAAGTTCTATTTTATACCAAACATACTTTGTACAATATACTGCTTTGATATTACCAGGAAACTACTTTTTAAACCCAACTCTAGATGAAGAACTTTGCTGAAGAACATAAAGATATGCACAGAACTTCCTTTGACTGTAAAATCATGGTTTTAAAAACATTAAAATCTATTGATTTAGATTAAAGCATTGTTGGATCCTGATCCCAAAGTTTCTCCTGCCTGACAGGCCTTTCCATATGCTCAAAGCTCTCTGGGAAGTTCAGCAGCATCCTTAATCAAGAAAAGAGACTGGTGAGGATGTACTTTTCATTGGGTATATAGATAAAAGCTGCACATACTGGGATTGGGAGAAATAATAGCTGCTATACTGGGATTGTCTTAGTTTTCAATGTGGTTACTTCCTGAGATTTGTTGGTTTCTTCCTCACATCCCAATAATTTAAACATTTGATTCTTTTTCTCCAAATAGCATTTAAACTGAATAAATGAACAGGATTTAAATGACCAAGTTCTCAGTTTGTCTTTTACCTTTGAATAATGTTAGCAAATTTCTATCTTCCCTAGCCTTAAACTCTGGATATATTTTTACAGGCCAATTTAGAAGAAAATTATCTGTACCAGCACCAGCATCCTGCCACACAGTGACATTTAGATCACTGTTGTAGATGCTCCATAGCAGGACATTTTAAACTGAAGATATCAGCTTTGTTACTTGGGATAGTATCCTTGGGGAAAAAAGTGTGGTTCTGAAAAATTCATCCCAAGTCTTTTTCTTAGAGTATTTCTAATATTGCCAGCACTATCTAAGCATCTGGCGCTAATGGGTTTTGCCTGAGGTTTGGAAAAGCCCTGAGAAAAGCAAGCTTTTATACTCCATTTATTATTTAAAATCCAATCAAAATCTCAACATACCAACGTGTAGGTGGAAGGATAACGCTGAGCTCTCTAATTTAGATGCCTATTTAAATACCTCAGCATTTTGTGACTTATGTGGTTAAGTTCAGAGGTTAATTAGTGTTTGCAGTGTGGGCTCACTGAAAGCCCTCTCGTTTTGAAAGCTCTACATCTACTTTTAGCTTTCTTTCAGCCAAAAAAAGATTTATTTTCTCCTTTCTCATTTGCTTCAGTTCACCAACTGTTCAGATGCTCAGAAACATGCAGCAGCTCTCATGGAAAGCTAAATACAAGCTGTGGACACCATCTCCAGCTCTGTGTTTTTTGGTAATCTCTAAATTAAGAGGACACTTGACATGACAGAAGCACACAGGTTTCCAAAGAAACTTTGCTTGCTTTCAAGCAACCGCTTTTGTTAAATAACCTGGAATTTCTTTGCTGAATTATCTCTGCTACAGCATTTTCCAACCTGTTGGACTTTCAGCATAAATAGTGAAATCTTGGGTTAAAAATGGATTCCATGATCTTCATTGATCAATAGATAATTCCTTTTGAAAGCCCCAGGAGCTTTAGTTTTAATAACTTCTGATGAAGATAACTTATACACTTAATAACAGTTTAACTAAGTGCTTTGCAGTAAAAGTTTGGAATTTGCCACTGATTAGTGTAAGTCAAAGGTCTCTTGGGCTTGTTTTATGAGGAAACTTCCTAATGCACCTTCTCTGGATGAGCCAATACTTCAATAAGCCTCTTCTCCTTTAGAAGACTGACAGTAATTATCTTTCATCTCTTGATATAGGAATTTTCTCATCCTTTGTTTCCTCTCACCCCCATATGAACCTCCTCCTCCATCCTGCGAAATATCTGAGGCCAAGGCCAAGGCATTCCACAATGCTCCAGAACTGTGGAATGTATTTATCTCAGTATGCTATCACACGTCTGCTTTCCATTCCATTTGTTAAGTGTGATATTCTTTAGATTTTACATTTTTCTCCTAGGTTTTCTGCCCCTGGAGAGGAAGAATGAGCTCAAGAAGAGCTCCTCACCCTGATCAGGTTGTGGGCAGCCACTGCCTTCAGCAGCTAAGTTCCACGGACGACCTTGAATGCATAATCAGCATCATAATGAACTGAGCCCTAAATTGAACACTTAGTCATGCTTATGGACATGCCTCAAGCACGCTGATTTATCAGCTCAGAAAGAAGACATGTCTAAACATTGTTAGCTATGGTTATAATTGCACAATTGGAGGATATAACAACACAAATGTAACTCAACATAATATGAACGCAATTTCGTTAAGGACCCAGAGCAAAGATCACTGGTGCTTTGGTTTGGTTTTTTCCCCCTGAAACAGGGATACACTCTCAGGCCTTTAAAGTTACTCCTAAATGTCAAGCAAATACACATGTTCCTGGCTTTGCTCACATGGGGTATTTCTTCCTTGTCCCATCACCATCTTTTATTGCCATATAACTCATAATAAACCTCTAGGAGGAAAATGGATTTAGAGAAAATTTACCCTTAACTTTCAGTAATTGCGACCTGGAGCAGCAGTTGGCATCCATATGGAAAGGATCTGAAACCCAGCATCTAAAAGAATTATTGCAACTTACATAAATGGAAGATTTGGCCATTTGTCTTATTTTGTATGAACAAAAAAATTGAAGGTGCTGAGTTCCAAACACTGGATGGATTCCTGATCTGTTCCCTGCCCATCCTGAGACATGGAGGAAGAGAACAGCCCAGGACAATGACTGTCCCTGCCAGGGGTAAGATTGGGAGAGTAGCCTCCAATGAAAAATCAGGTCCATAGTACCAATTCTCTGCACTGTGATGTCTACAGGAGACACTGGGCTTGATCCAAACCTCATCAAACCAATAAATGTCCTCTGACTGACTGCAGCAGCCTTTGAACAGGATCCTAATCAGCACAGGAATCTTTGTGCAATTTTTTACACGTATATAGTTATCTACATTTGTTAGTATTTTCTTTGGTGTAGAGCAGCCTGTCTGGATGAGGCATAGCACAGAACCATGCAAACTGGAGTTGGATTTGCTTTGCAGGCCAGTATTTGAGAGATCAAATAATAAAATCTTTCTTGGATAATTGGACAACAGCTGAAACTGTGGACACAAAGGGAATTTCCCTGGAGAGTCCCCATCTTCCTAGAAATGTCAAACTTGGTAAGCCAGGCAAAGCTATTGAGCTAAAACTTAGCAGAAACCTGTCACATATCCAAGTACATTAAAATACCATTTCCCAGTCAATAAAATGACAGTGCTGAGCTTAGCAGCGATACCAAACTCTGTGAACAGAACACAACCCAAGCAGTTTTCGCACTCAAAGCCATGTGAATTACTGAAGATAAGGACTCCAGCAGCAGCACCAGCCTTGTCCATGGGAAACAGGAAAACTCTAGTGGAAGTCAGTGCCAGGGAGACAAAGCCCAAACCTTGTCTGCTTCAGGAGGACTTCATTCCAGGCAGGATAACAAATGCACCTCCTGAAGGACAATTTGGGCTGCAGTTGGGGCCATGCTCACGCACAGGGGAGTGCATCCGACTGAGTGCCTGCAGCCAGACCTGCAGCACTGCTAACCCAGCTCCCACCAGGTCCCTGCACTGAATGGCCCCTGGTTGTCCTTTGATTTTCCTAACTTGGCACAGTAGAAGGCACTGCCGGGGAATTACCATGAGAAGTGGTTGCCTGTACCCATATTTAGAAGATGTATCATGGCAAGAACAAGATACCACTCTGCAGATACCTCCAATACCTCTGCGTCTTTGATGGTCCAATAGACATAGCCAACGCTACTACAGTTACACATAGTGCCACTGAGAAATGCGTGTATTATTACACTGCATGTGCAATTTACAATGAGTTAACATAAGTTTCTTGGAGTCTATCATTGGGGTTTTTTTCTGCATTTCAGACATGAAGCCCAATGTATTAAAAATATTAAGACACCAGTTTAATTAGGAACCTTGATGTAGGAACCAGGACACAATGCAATCAACATGCATAAATTGAGGGCACGGTCTGGTGCTTCCTGGCATGTAGAAATGTTTGAGACAAGATTATAAGCATGTTGCACTAACCATAAGTTCACAGTTGGATGCTTATTCAATAAAGTAGTTCTGTTTAGCTGCAGCAATTAAATTAGTACGGAAAATGCTAGCTCATCTCGCACACACCTTGCTCCACTCCTTCTCCTTCCAAATGTTGCTGCTGACCTTTTCTGCAGCTCTGAACAATTTTTTATGGTTTTTTATAATTACTGACAATATATCCAAGTTTAAACCTAAATATCAGTAACACCTATGGATCATATAACCAGCATTTAATGGAAGTTATTTCTTTGGTAGCTATTGGTAATGGACAAGAATGCTGCCTTTGTATTAGAGTTTTTCTGAAGAAACGTAACAGTTACCAGACAAGTAATTTATATCATTCCTAGAAATACGAGGGAATGTGTACGAGGTGCTCTTTAGGAACTAATAATGCCTTTACCCAAGAGCCCACACACACGTATCTACAGGAGAATCACAGACTCACAGAATGGTTTGTGTTGGAAGGGAGCTTAAAGCTCATCCACCTCCTGTCCACAGGCAGGGACACCTTCCACTGGAGCAGCTTGCTCCAAGCCCCTGTGTCCAACCTGCCCTTGAGCACTGCCAGGGATGGGGCAGCCACAGCTTCTCTGGGCACCCTGGGCCAGCGCCTCAGCACCCTCACAGGGAACAGCTTCTGCCTAAGAGCTCATCTCAGTCTCCCCTCTGGCAGCTTGAAGCCATTCCCCTTGGCCTTTCCCTACAGGCCCTTGTAATAATTTAGGCCGAACGGGTCTTGCACTGTATTGCACCGATGCAATCAACAGTTTAAAATACACTCTGAAATAAGGCATCAACATCCAGTTTTTAACATTTGTCAAGTAACATGATGATCAAATTATACTTGACCTTACATTTGACTGTGAGATTTTACAGGCAACCATTAACTGCTATCACTTCCCCCCACACACACCTGAACCAGCACATATGTTCAGCTATTATTGCCAACACAATCAAATGTAAGTAGCATCTTGCTAGAGAAAATTCTCCCTGTAGGATTAAGGAGTCTACATTTAATATGTTGCTACCCTGGGATTTTTTAATGTTTTAAAGAACAGGTTTTTCTTGATAGCATTAATGCAAGCTATGAGAAAGGAAAAAACTGCCATACCGTCTTCATTCCCAACTGAAATCTAGCTCACCACCTTCTGGAAACCTCTCCTTGCTTTTACTACATTAAAAAAATCATAGCATAAGACATTTCATCTTGGTCTTCCAGTCAAACCCCTGAGCTAATGTTACCCGCATATTTCATTCCATGAGGTCAGGATCAGACCCAGAGTTCAGTATTTTCTATAGAGTCTTCTGCTTCACACATCCCGTCCCTTTCATGATGAAGACATCTATTTTTATGATTTATAACAAAGTACTTGGTGCTTTTATGATGTTTCCAACCTCTGCATCTCAAAGTGCTTCTTAAGGGAGGCTGTGTAGTACGTCAACAACATAGAATCATAAAACTGATAAAATCGTGGCAACAGCCAGGAGACAGTCAGCTCTGCTCTGTTTGAAATTAAACCAAACCTTCATTTTACCTTCTCTGAATTGCAAATACACCAAATAACTCCCTGCTTCTGGCATAATATTCCTCTGGTTTCAGTTCTTGCATTTCCTGTTTACAACAAGTGTAACGTTTCCACTTTGATGATGATTTCCCAAATAGTGAATAAAATGGCAGCAAAAGCTTCATGCTATTTTCTGCTTATTAGGTCTCCTCTGCAGTAATTCAGCATATCCTGACAATATAGACCATTTAAGAAGTATATTCAGAAGAAAGTTGCATGGCTAGAAGGCAATAACCCCAGGATGTAAGCAACTGAGAATCTGCATTTCCACCCAGGAAGAAACATCTTTATGCAGATAAAACCATGTAGGATATATTCTGAGTTTTGTCTTTCAGTTTTATCACTATTAGAACAGATCAGCACCAAAGTTCAGCCATGAACATCTTCGGCTGCCACTGACAGATGGCAACTGTGAAACACTATAAATTCACAGATATAAATATCTTTTAGGCAGGACATTTGTGACCCACTTTAACAACCTTCACGCTAAAAACCTTAACGCTTTGCTTTGCCTATTACAACCGCAACCAAAAGATTTCACTCCAAGTCCTCTGCAACCGGTCTGTACCAGAGACCAACAACCAATGACCCAACCCATGAGCAGGACTCTGGCACCCCCCACTTCTCCAGCTCAGTACAGTCCTTGAAGCTCACTGGAAAAGTTCATAGCTTTATTTACAGTGGTTCCTGTGCTCCGATATTGCTCTTATGAGCAGAATTATGTCTACACCACGACGGCGGGTTGGGTTTAGTTGTGGGTTTGATACATTCATAACTCATTGAGACCACCAAAGCGTGCCATCACTTCCAGGACAGAAACCCTCCTGCAGCACAAAACAAAGAACCCTCTGCATCATTTCCCAGTACTGAGGAACTCAATGGTATTTATACACCTTGTAAAGAAACAGGGAGGCAAAACACACACTCCTGTTTTTGGCTTTTGAATCCTTGGATGTGGAAACAAACAACCATGAACATTTGCCACATGTCCACGTTACTTACGGTTGAGAGGCAGGCTGGCATTGGTCGTCCCTAGCTTGTTGGCAGCGACACATGTATAGTTGCCAAAATGCTCTTCTGTCACATTGGTAACAGTAAGAAGTGATCTTGTGCTATAATTTTTAATAGTGATTCCTTGTTGACCATTGATCAGTCTAGAAAGCAAAAAGAAAATGTCTATAACTCATATACCACAGCAATGATTTTCTTTCATTCTTTCTCTTTTTCATCTGCTTTTCTCCTGTTTTTCTAGATATATCTGGTAGCACAGTAAACTGTTTGCAAGCTGCCAGCATAGTCTGTCAAGCAAAATTGCCACAGCAGCAGATAGGAGAAGCCATGGGCAACAGTGAAGCTGTGAGGTGTTGAGGGAAACAGGTTCTGTCTGTGTGTCCTACAGTCAAAATGATGACTGACACTCATAGCCCTGCCTGGCCATTGGATAGGACATAGGTCTTGGAGGGACAGCTTAGATTTTAAATTGGGCAAACCTAACTGAATATTTAAATATCCTATTTTGGGGCAGAAAATAGTAATGGTCAGTGTTTCAGAGAGTGTCAGGCTCTGGAGCTGCTGGTGCTCCTCACACACCTCCAACTGATGGCTGATGAGCATTAGGTAACTAGAAATTAGACTATGTAGGATTGTGAGCACAGTTTATTTTACAGGCCTCTACAGCTACAAATTAGACATGCAGTTAGGAAAGATGTGCTCAGCATCCTGAGACAGCAACCTGAATAGGAACCACGGAATGGAGTGTGGGAAAAGCTAATCCAGGGCTCCTTTTACCCCAGATTTCATAGGGACTGCGCAGTTTCGAAGCCAAGCCAGAAGCAGCCCTGCTGCACTGGGGCAAAGAAAGATGGACAACTTAAACTTAGTTTTAGATAAACCACATTTGACCAAAAATGGAGATCAGAAGTGTAACCACAATATTAAAATACAAGCTGCAGCTGACTGATTACTCATAATTCTTCCCATAAGGAGCAGAGTTCCAGATCAAGTATACAATTTTTGTTTGAGATATTGAAAGATATAATCATACATCCTGAGAATGAATGCAATCTTCTGGCATTCTGTCTAAAAACAGTTCAAGTCTATCATTAATTGCACTTCTGGACACTGCGGACTGACGCTTCTTATCATTACATGAGTGCCCCTGTTCCACTTGGTCACAATATGCTGCTCCACATGCAGAGGGCTTTCTCTTGCCTGGGCAGCTTGTGCTGCTGTAAAAGACTCAGTGCTCTGCACAGCCCATGGTTGGGCAGAGGATATAGCATGTGCCATGGACACACGTGGTTTTGCAAGAAACATGGAAAAATAGGATTGAAATGCCTGGTTTGAGGTGAATGCTGCAATTAGAACACTCATCTTTTGTCCAAAGGTTTGTCTTTCCACCCTATGCATATGGATGTTTGATGCACCAGTGACTGGGCAGCCATATAGCAGAGAGAACTGGGCTTGTTCAGCCTTGAGAAAAGAAGGCTCAGGAGAGACCTTGTCACCATGTTCCAGTGTTTAAGAAGGTGGCTACAAAGAAGATGGAGACTGCCTTTTTTCCATGGGACAACTTGTAAAGACGAAGGGTGATGGGCACGGGTTACTCCTGGGGAGATCCTGACTGGACACATGGGGTAAATTTTTACTAATGGGAACAACCAGACACTGGAATAACCTCCCCAGGGAACTGCTGGATTCCCCAGCATTGGACACTGTTATCGTTCAGCTAGACAGGGTGCTGGGTCATCTACCCTAGGCCATGCTTTGCCAAGACATGTTGGACGAGGTGATGCTTGAGGTCCCTTCCAACCCGGCATTCTATGATTCTCCTTCTAAAACTGCCAATATCTCTCCCTCCTTTCTCTGCCTCTCCTGCAGAAAGATCCAAGAGCTTCCCCTGTTCCAAAACCCCTCTGCTCTGATGCTCCAAGCCAGCACTCCATGACAGCGCTATCAGTGTGGTGGCTCTCGGCAGGGGAAGACTGAGCAGGCAGGTGCTGAGCACCACAGCCCAGTTACTCACTCCAGCACCAGGGCAGATGCTTTCTTCCAGATACCCCTTCCCCAGTTGAGCCACAGCCACCACCCCTTCCTGCTGCCTTTTGGGGTGTGAATCCCATCGTCCCCTCTCCCAGGAATCATAGGGTACAGGAGCAATAGCTCTTCTTCTGCCTATGGCTTATTCCTACCACCTTTTTCCAAGCTACCTCCATCCTTTCAGCCCATAACTGCAGTTTAAACTACAGCAGCTCTATTTTACAGCTGTAAAGGTTTAACTCCATGGGGTTTTGGGATTTCTGCCATCCCTATTCCCCGTTAGAGATGAAACTGTATCAAAACTGAATTGCATCTGCTCAACGTGATCTGCTGCCTTCCCCAGGCTGCCAGAAGGATGAGAACTGGGGCTGCCTGCTGGGTTCTCTTCCCCTCCCAGTGGTCCTGCCATGCAGTTGGGACAGCATCACCTTCCTTCCATGCCCCCCCCCACCCCCGGGAAGAGGCTGACACCAGGGGCCCAGAACTGGAATGGAGTAAATGGGATGGGATAGATGTGCCTATCAACAAGCCACACAATTAACAGACCGAGGAGTCGGCATTAGTTAGCATAAACACAGCAGCTTTGAGGATTCCCATTTGCAGTTGTAAGAACCAGATGCTTTTACTTTCAAATTACTCCTGTGCGCTGCTCTGTTTTGCTTATTGACTGAGTGCAGTGTTTATGACTTGTCTGGGTTTTACCAAGTTATTTTAAGTTTACCAAGTTGTTTTAAGCACAGCCACCCTACAGACTTCTTTACCTTGCTGCTTTGTACCAGTAGCTCTAAAGAGAAGAGTGATCTCCTTTTTACCTGAGAGACTACGCATGCGGGGAAGCTCATGCATCACTGCCAGCCCTGAGGGGCACCTTTGGTTTCATGTTTGAATACCTTCTCATTATTATAATATGTTAAGCCATTATAATTGAGTCTTGTTGTTTCAAACCTGAGTCTTGTTTGCTTTATCAAGGATAAAGGAGTTTACAGTTTTAGATAGGTGACTTTTAAGCTTCTTCCCCATATCTGCTTAATGTCTGAGATCTGATTTCTCCGTAACCCTATAATGCATCACAGTTGAACAGTTGTGGAGCTCAGACACTGGGAGTGAGTGCAGCAAAACCATTGTCCTTTCTGCAGGAAATCCTTGCACAGGTTTAGAGCCACACATATTTGCAATTTTAAGATGCTTTTACTAGCTTTTCCTCCAATTTCCACTCCATTTCCAGCCCAAACAACCCTCTCTGGGCCTGTGGAGCCACCCAGCAGCTCCCGCATGGAGTTCAAGGTACTGCTTTTGACAGATGAAGTGCTAAATGGTTGGAAACCTGCCTGTGAGACCTCCCGTGGTCTTTCCCAGGTACAGGAGGAGAGCGGAGGTGGTGTGCCTGCCTGGCTGCGGGGCTTTAGGCTCACTTTGCCCTTGGCCAAGGAAGAGGATCTCAAAGCAGCGAGCGCACCAGCACTTGCAGAGGATTAACAAAGAGCAGTTCTTGGGAGCTCAGTGATTAGGCAGAATTAGCCCTGCCAGCTCTCTGCCTCACGGACAAGCTGTTTTAACTGACTGTACTCTACGACTGCTTTTATGCGTACTGTTAATGGCTATCTGATGATGAGATGATCCCTGGAGTCTGGAAATTGTGTGTTTGGATATACATTAAACTGTATCGTTGTTACTTAGATTAAAGACCCAAAGGGCTTGTTTCAGGCACTGAGCATATACTTTAGGTTTCAGTTTGAACTCCCGCTCTTCACTTATTCAACAATTACAAAAAAAAACCCCCAACCCAAAAAGGTCCCAATCTAAAAAGGAAAAAAAAAAAAAGGTCCCCATTCAAGATTAAGTGAAGAAAATGGCATTCCCTCTATGCTTTTACCAGAAAATAGAGCAGGGTGTGCGCTAACAGTATGTAAATCTAGTCCGGTAGTGTATCTGTGGATAGATAACATACCTGCTACTCTGAACTGCCTCTGAGAGCTGACTCCCTTCAGCGCTGCACTAAAACAATGCCTGACCTGTCAGAGGCTCTTTCTGTGCTGGCTCCACCACCCAGAGGTGAAGAGGATATACTGGATGGAAAGGCAATGGCCTTCCTCTTTCCTGTAAGCAGTGGAGGTTCAGGGATCCCCAGTACCTTTGTACTGATGTCTGGCACCTCTGCCAGCAACAGCGTAATAAAATAGGATGTGCATAACGTTTGAGCAGTAAGACACAATAGGACAATGCATTTCTTGCTGGTTACAGCCAGCCTCAGGTGATACCCCCCCTGAAACAGAAAACAGAAGGCACAATTTTGCTGTCCTGGAGTGCTCTGCTTAGTCTTTCCTGCAGCTCACAAAGAGGAATTGGTCAATGTTATAAATAGAAAGATGATTATCACACTGGAAAAGGCAAATTGAATCCAGAGTGCTAAACCCTGCCCTACAATACTTTGTAAATAAGATACGGTTTTGCAGCAACTTCCTCCAACATGTGGACAATATAATTTACATTGTTGTAAATAGATGCTAATGTATTTCACCAACAGAAGAAAAATATTCACTGTTATATACAGTAAAGATCAGTTACAGTGTTTTACAGAATGCTTTGGGGTATGGTCCATAGTTAAGACTGCTCGCAAAGTCACAAAGAAAGAGGAGCATCTACAGCCTGTGAAGGGGAGCAGCTGGCCAGGGGAAATGAGCTGACAGATGGCTTTCTATGAAAAATGGTTGTTAATATTCTCACATCAGCTCCCAGGTTTAATGGGATGTTTGAGCTGAGAAACCCAACTCTTGGAAGCCAGGAAATTCCAGAAGCTGGGAGGCGCATCTGGACAGCCACTTACAAGAGAGACACTATCCACTTGCTTCTGCACCAATGTGCAAACCTAACAGAAATAAGCTCGTAGATAAAGTAAGAGCCATAAACCTAAGTTTCCTACCCAAAAAGGAAAATATCTACCTATTTAATGAGGTGGGGTTTAAAACTCTGCTGATTATCGTTACACAGCACTAATGGTCTGGAGGTAAAGCTGGCTGTAAACAAAACCAGTTTCTGGGGTTCATGCGGAGCCTCCCATGGATGCTGTGATGGGAGCAGCTCTGTGGATGATCAGCCTATGGCCTAAACAAAGAATGGCCCAAGTGGGGGAAAATTCATCCACATGAAGGTTTGGTTGAAAGTGTCGTTCATGAACCAACCTTTACAACCACAAACCCTCAGCAGGACGTGTATGAAGATGGATGGGCTTTTAAATAAAAAATAAATAAATCCTTTCAGTAGAGTTTTTCAGTGCCTTTCTGGTTATTATGCCTAAAAGGTTGTAATTACTAAAGCATATTGAAAACTTAATTCGTTATTGCAACGCTCCCTATCACAGCTCAGCCAAGGACATCCCGCTAAGACCTTTAAAAGCACAGAATCTACAACTACAAGGAAACCAAGAAATTCCCCCCAAAGCCACACACAGCACAGTTGCTGGAAGCCAACACCTGTGTTGGCTCTGGCTGCTTTAAACTGCAGTTTAAAGCTTGGCATTGATTTCAGGACAGCCTGATGGTCACACCATCACAGGGGACAGAACCAGCCTGGAGGTCTCCTCTCTCTTCTGCTCTGGTCCCCAGCATCCCCAGCAGCACAAGGGGGTTGGCAAGCACCAGCTACTTACTTCCTCTCTCCTTTGTACCACTCAAAGACCGGGGCAGGAACTCCTGCACCTTCGCACCGTATCAGGCCGTTCCCTCCAAGCACCACACCGCTGGATTTAAGTTCCTGAATTGTGGGGGCAACTGAAAAAAAAGAATTGCAAAAGGGACATTTGCATCTCCATACGCAGATCGCTCCACGCCGCTTCTCTGCAGCACGCTCTGTGTTACTCTCTGCCTGGCGCGTGGTTTCCAGCTTGAGTCACATTCAATCACGTTTTCTTCCAGCAGTGTAAGAATTATCCCACACAGCAGATTCTGATAGATATTCTGTGTATCTGGTGTAAAAAAACACAACTGAGACATGAAGAGATATCAAGCCCGTACTGAAAAAGCTGCTTATCCGACTCAGTTACTCAACGTAAAGATTAACTATTTATAAGTGTTAGTGTTGTACAGGATGCGTTTTAAACATCAGAATCACAAAGAAAGCACATGAAGAACTGGCTGAGAGGCTTGGTCAGGAGGAGCCCCTGAAGCCAGGGAAGGGATGGCAGCACCCAGGGCCCAACACAATGACAGGACCAGCACCACTTATCTTCATAAAATCCCAGACTGGTTTGGTTTGAAAGGGCCCTTAAAGCTCCTCCAGCTCCAACCCCTGCCATTGCAGGGACACCTTCCACTGGAGCAGCTTGCTCCAAGCCCCTGTGTCCAACCTGGCCTTGAGCACTGCCAGGGATGGGGCAGCCACAGCTTCTCTGGGCACCCTGTGCCAGCGCCTCAGCACCCTCACAGGGAAGAACTTGTGCCTGAGAGCTCATCTCAGTCTCCCCTCTGTCAGGTTCTTGACTTCTGCATAAACCCCATTAGGCTCTGACAGCCTTTTAGATCTTGTTTGCATATTAAAAGAACAAACTTACCTTCACAATTATAAACCAACCACAAATACAATATACCAATGTGGCTTTCCCACTGCTGCACTGGATACACAGTTGTTTCAGTAAACATATCTGATCTTTTTAAATAGCAAAGATTGTAAATAGAAATAAACATCTTAAACATAGTACTACAGATACAAAAACAGATGATAAGTGATTGTCAGTTTTTCCCCTTGCCAGCAAAAAGCAGCAGTAAGCTGGGAATAAACCAGAACAAATTCTTCAGGAAAGATTATCAAAGCAAAGGCTGAACAACAACTGCCTTCTCCCTGGAATTTCTTTTACATCTTCTGGTTTTAAACAACAATTTATGTGCATCATAAAAGAGCCATAAAAACCAAACCACGGAACTTGTAAATAACAATCTGTTTATTTTTTCCTGAGCAGTTTTCCAGATGTTGCTTTAAGGTGTTTATGTACGTATAAAATGCTGACTGCCTCTCGGCTGCTTCTTCCACCCCCTCTCCCATCGCTCACGTTAAGAGACCATAATCTTTTATGGGAAGCAGGCATAGTAAAGAAACCTCAGAGATCTGAAGGAGCAGTGTGACAGCCAGGCTCCTGGCCTGGTGGGTCAGGTCCATCGCACACCCGTTCACCATCACCACCACCCGTGGCTGCTGTTCCCGGTGTGCTGGACATGGCACAGAAATCCAGCGGTTACAGCCAGGGAAAACAAGCGTGCAATCTTAGCACTTACGCACAAGCCTTGATGTTTAA
Source organism: Amazona ochrocephala (assembly GCA_039720435.1). Lineage (NCBI taxonomy): Eukaryota > Metazoa > Chordata > Aves > Psittaciformes > Psittacidae > Amazona > Amazona ochrocephala. Next base: position 24,040,615 of record CM077887.1, read on the forward strand.
CAAAACCCTGTAAAGATGCTTTGGGTGGGATTAAACAGAACTGGTTCTCTTTTGCCCATCACTCATGTCCTGCCCCAAGTCAAGCAGATAGAATACAATCTCCCACAGCCAGCAAACACACCCCTGCCTTCAACCTTTTCTTCCCTGATTGCATCAACCCAATCCATGAATTTCTTAACTTCCAGCCAGTAACACAAACATTTCAAGTAGATAATAAACATAAAACTGATTTGCATGACTACTTCTCCGTAAACTGCATAGGAAAACCATCAGGCATATTTGTTACTTCATAAAGATAACAATGACACATAAAGCTTACTCCTTCCTGAGAAATGAAGCACTTTGTGCAGCCAAGACCTGGAAAGAATAACTTTGAGTGAGACTGATGACATGAAGAGCTGTGAACAGGTCACATTTTGCCTTTGCTCCTACAACACCGTGTGGCACCAACATCTACTCAGAGCACCGCTAAGCTCATAGGTCAGCTTCGAAAGAACTAGACCTAAGAATGTCCAAGATGAGCCACACAAACCATACAAAAGCATCAGCTGAATGATGATCAGCTCATCCAGCTCCAACCCCCTGCCATGGGCAGGGACACCTTCCACTAGAGCAGCTTGCTCCAAGCCCCTGTGTCCAACCTGGCCTTGAGCACTGCCAGGGATGGGGCAGCCACAGCTTCTCTGGGCACCCTGTGCCAGCACCTCCACCCTTTCTCCCATAACCATGGACTGGGTGCCTGGAAAAGCTTTGTTGTAAGAAGCTTTGTTTTTCCTGCGTTATGCAAAGGGAGTGAAAATATTTGGGCTTGGGTTTCTTTTCCTAATTGAGAGTGGGCAGGATTATTAGCAAAAAGCCTGAGTTTGAGGTGAATGCACCACACTGCATGCACACTGCTCAGACAATGTTGAATCCTCAAGAGCTGAGCAGAGAGAGCAAATAAAACACCGGCAAAGGCCTGAGTCATGCAGAAGGTTCTTGTTTAAAAAGTGCCGCCTTCCTGCTGCTCAGTGGGACCCTCTCACTGTTTCCTGGGTGTTTGGTGGGTTTTGGGGCCTTTGGTTTGGTTTGCTTTGGCTGTTTATTTTTCAAATAAATCACTGCTAATAAATCCATAACTTCAATTACCCATAAAAACATAGAGCTTGCCAATGCTTTTTCCCGCAGGAGCCCCAGGCACTGTGCTCCCAGTGCAGCTAGGAAGGGGATGCTGGCTGGATCCCAGCTGCAAATCACGATTCCAGGCTTTGCTGCCTGCTGAGACCAAGGTTTGTTTGGAAAACATTGGAAAACTTCGGAAAAGGAAGGCTTTTTAGATCTCCCTTTCAGAAGGATTTCAGCTTCTGCTTGTTCACAATAAACCTAAAAATCAATATTCCCTGCTCTAGGAAATCCCTGGTTAATGCTGGGAGGAAAATGGAAACCAAAGGCAGCTCGGAGTCACCATTCTCTCAGATTTCCCCTTGTCAGGTCATTTTCTTGTTTGCACTATAAAGACAAACTGTGATTGAGGCACGTTTCTGGTGCACTGATTAGCTACATGCTGAGCACAAAACCATCAGCCCCTACTGCTCACATCAGTGTGGAAGACTAAGTAACTCAGGATGAAATTCCACACCTAAATACCTGCTGCTCTCGGAGCCAAGGTTTGTTTTGGAAAAGGACAAAGATGTGGAAAGAGATTTTCAGGTCTCCACTATTTCATATTCACTTTAAATGATTTCCATGTGGTCATTTAAAGACTCATTTTTGAGAGGACATTTGTGATTTGCTCCTATTGCTGCCAGTTGTGCTGCACAGAGCTGCTTGCTTGTGCTGCTGGGGCTGCACATGTGTTCTCCTGCGTCAGAGGCACTGAAATTAAAACAATGAGCAGGAATACTTTAGTGATCAACATACATGTTCTTTTGCAAAAGGGAAGTTCATTTATGATGTTAACAAGTGTTCACAAGGTTCAATTTAATTCTCCTTCACTGTTAGCCAATGTATATTGGTTGAGATCTCATCTCAGGCTCCCCTCTGGCAGGCTAAAGCCACCCCCCCTTGTCCTGTCCCTACAAGCCCTTGTCCAAAGCTCCTCTCCAGTTTCTTGTAGCCCCTTTAGGCACCAGAGCTACCCTAAGGGCTCCCTGGAACCTTCTCTTCTCCAGGCTGGAGAGAGGTTCCTACAGCTGCATAGGGAATCAACAGCAAGGAGAGATTCTGGCCATAGCGGGAAACATTTTCATTCAGGAGTGTAATAATGATGACTTAAACCATTACAGAAAATCATTTGGCATCATTAATGATGCAGCCCTGCTCCATTCAGCTGATGGATCAAACAGATGCTAACAGAAGTCCTGAGTGGACAGCAGAAGGCAAGGGATAGATACAGATGGACACAAGCTTGAAGACCTGATGAAAGTTTAAAAAGGTAAAAAGAAAGAGCAGCTTTAATACATTATAAATAAAGTAATTACAGCTCAGAAAACAGTGGGAAAACAAGAGAAATGATCAAGATTCAACACGAAAGAATCCAAGGCCAAAGGGAGGCCCGGGCAGGTAAAGCTCCAGCAAGCATTCCCTCCAACTCAGAAGGTTTTCCCTTCCACAAGTTAGATGGGAAGAGATTCCAGTCATTTTGCAGAGACACTGATGTGCTGCTGAGTGCGTGCAGAGCCCTTCATTATAAATAACTATAATGAACACACGCATGAGCAAGAGAATAACAACTTGTCTCCAAGGTGTAAAGCATCAGTGGAGAGTGAAGCACTTACCTGGAAGATCCTACAGGAGGGAGGGAGAAAGGGGGTGAGAGCCATAGAGCTCCCAAAGGGAGGGAACTTAGTAGAAAAGTTACTGCTCTGACACAAGACGTAACTTGTAACAGTGATGTTAACAAGAGAACCTCCCATAAGACTAATCATTATAAATGAATTTGTCATTTTTATATCTCCTAAATAATGGTTAGATAAAATCACAAGAAAAAGATGTTTCTATGCATGCGTTAGCAATACCAGGCTTTAGTGACGCACGTTTGCAGGTTTATGCTCCCTGTGGTAGAGCCTCATTCTGTCCTCTCCCACAGCTCATCCCTGCAGAGTAGAGCACTTAAAATAAATGCTTAATTTCTGACTCGAAAATAAATTACTGGAACTTGTTCATATCAATTTCTCAAAGATGAGTAAGTGCTTTGCTAGGAAAGGCTTTCTCAAGTGGGTGCTCAGAGGCTCAGCTTAACTGGAGTTATACTAATGCCCTTTAACGTCCCTTCCTACATGAAATGGCTCGGGAGGTAAAGCTGTTCTTGACCCAAAATACGTATTTATTACTCCCACAAAATACATATTTATGTGTCCTCACCAGAAGAGCGGGACAGGAGACATGTTGAAGGCCAGGTTGGAAGAGGCTTGGAGCAGACTGCTCTGGTGAAAGGTGTCCCTGCCCGTGGCAGGGGTTGGAGCTGGATGAGCTTTGAGGTCCTTTCCAACTCAAAGCATTCCATGAAAAGCACCATGGAGGCAGGAGGACAATATAGCATAAGCAGGAACACTGATAGAACAGCTGAGTTGCTCCTGTACCACAATCAAATACAATGCGAGTTCATCAGACAACTCACGGTGCAGTGTGAGAGCCTCAAGGTGGACCTGTTGGACATCTGGGGATAGATGAGCACCACATCGAGTGCATACACATGCTCCGATGCGTGCACATCCTCTTTGATTTTAGTGAAGCAATTGAAGTTTCAACAAATACCTCTGTTAAAGACTCATATGAGGGTGCTGAGTGCTCGCTGCACTCCATCTCTCTCACAGCGTGTTAACGAAGATGTGAAAATGATCATCTTCACTCTATAATTACTTTCTGCTCAGCTGATATCACCAACATGTTTGCATGAGTCAGGCGCTTATGCTGGGAAAACCAAATTGTACAACTTATGCTCCATCCTGAAACGATGCAGAGCTCTGCTGAATCTGCTTTCCCACCCAAATATTTTCATCTTGCTTGTAAATGTCTAAAGGAACAGTTAAAACAATGCACGCAGCACCCTGGCACTCGTACAGGCACAGAAAGCCTGCAAAGAACCTCCAGCTAGAACAGGTTTCTTCTTTTACCGTTTTAATGAGCTTCGGGACTCTCATGCACATTAGTTATGTTGCCCTAATTACTCATTATAATTCTAATGTGCATTTTATATTTAATTACAATGCTTATAAAGATTCGGTATGGACAGTAAATTATTATAACTAGCATGTGCATAATGATGATGAGCTGCATTTATTAACTTTTACACTAGCATTCAGGGCTGGCAACTTCCAATTTCACCTTTGTGATTAACCATATTGTCAGACTGCACGAACAGTTTGGGGGCATTAATTGGAAATGTCAAAAAAAAGAGTCTTCTTTTCCTGCTGATTTTCATCAGGTTTTAATTTGGCATCTTAACGTAGCCTTTTGTTAGGGAAATTGCTCTCTGGTGTGCTAAGATAAAGACTTCCAGGTAAGAAAACAGGTTTTCTGAGATCTCTTTTCTGCCTCAGAAAACCAGATATGAGCAATATTCAAATATATTAATTTTTATATATATAAGTGCATGGAGTTTTACCAATAAAGTAACAAATCTTTGCAAGGAAACAACACCACTGGTACTTTACATAAGTAAAATGGTTTCTAAAACTCCACATTATTTAATTTCTGTAACTTATTCAGAGCACCAGCGCTACCTATTCCCAGCCTAATGGAGTGGTTTAAGAAGTGCCTCTTCATATCAGAAACTTCACGAGTGTGTGGCAACATTTGAGACATGCCTTCAACAACCATTGGGCTGAGCAACTTAATAAGCTCTTTTTTCCCATCTTTTCTTGATGACTTATCAAAACCCACTAAATTCAGTGCGATTTTGACGTGTTTATATGCATCTATATGCAAACACACAAGGTACCAGTCGGAATTCAGTTCAGCTCCTGCTTTTCCAGATGTAACCCAGCATGCTTTGCCCTTTTCCTATTCAGACTTCAACTTCTCAGAACAATCTATTTAAATATTGATTTATTAAGCAATTCTGTAAACATCTTGTACCAGCCATCGGAAAACAGTCTCAAGCATTCCCTGTGTGTAATCTGGCACGTGGCAAGGTGCAGCAGAGCATCTCCCTCAGCTCTAACAATCACATTGTAACAGGCCATCAAAATCCCTGGCTGCTGTGCAAGTCAAGTTTTGGCATAGAAAACCTCCCAGCATTGAGAGGAAAGCTTAAAATCCATGGGTAATTGTGTGGGAGAAATACAGAACAATGAGTAACACAAAATAATACTTAATAAATAATAGGCCAGCAGAGAGGAATTCTTAACAATGGGGTTTATGAGTTTTTGAGTGATAAGGATAGGAAAGAAGAGGAAAAAGTTGACAAAACCTCCCCTAACCAACAAAGAGAACAAAGACCTCTGAGGAGCTACATATGAAAGCACAAGTTAGCACACAGCAGAAGGGCTGCTTTGTTTTACTGCCCATTACATTTCATCTTCCTGCTTCATCTATATAATCCATCTGGTTTCCAACAATGCATTTTTCTAATCATATTCCCTTTAAGGTAGCTTTGTAAATGCAATTTATCCCCTGTTAAAGGAGTTGGCACTAGCGTATGGACACAAACACTTTGAGCAGTTTGGTCATAGCATCCATGGGGTGGGCAGCTGCAGGCTCCACATCCCAGGATCAGCGCCTGGTGGTTCCCATGGTGACTACATAGGTAAGTATTTGTGCATCAATATTTGTGCACTGAAAGAAGCATGACCAGCAGGTCAAGGGAGATGATCCTGCCCCTCTGAGCTTGTGAGACAGCACTTGGAGCACTTGGAGGTCTGGTGCCCTCAACCTAAGAAGGACATGGAGATGTTGGAGCAAGTTCAGAGGAGGCCACGAGGATGATCAGGGGCTGGAGCACCTCTCATATGAAGACAGGATGAGAAAGTTGGGGCTGTGAAGCTGTGTGGATACCTCAGAGCAGCTTGGTGCAGACAGCCAGGTCAGGAGCATCTCATATCAGCGTTTACACAACAGCATCGCACCCGCCTTTTCCACAGGCATAATTGAAACCACAATGGGCAAACATGAAACAAATCCTGCATTTGCATACAAGAGTTGGTGGTAATTTAGAAGGAACAGATGCACAAAACATAAATAGGGCTGTAAATGTTTGGAGTTTGGCGTTGTTTGATACGGTGGAGTTGGTTTTAATCTTTCCTTGGCCAGCAAGGCTTGATTCAAATGTAACTGGAGTCAAAGTCTTTGTATTGACTTCAGTGGGCTTTGAACAAGGCCCAGAAAGAGCTGCAATAAAAGGACTGCAGTTCTGAAAACCAACAAAGTAAAAAAACCCACAACTTGAAAGAGCCAAAGTATAACACGGACAGCTCTTGTCACATAACGCTTGCTTTTAGACACTATTCTCCTACAGCTGCAATTCAAGGGAGGAGTTGCCATCAGTGCTTTCTTATCAGCATAGAATGGCCAAGCAGCTGTAGTTACCCAAGTCGAAGGAACAAAACTTTATGGCTCATGGCATATAACATCCTACCTACAAGAACCAGCAATGGATAACAGAGCACAACACCCCTAATGAGTCATGTGCACGTGCTGGTTGGGGGACTCTAAGGTGAAGAGCATCTCTCTGAAAGTCAAGAGAACATCTCCCTCAGGCGAAGGCATCTCTGAGGTTACCTTTTCCCTCACAGCAGGCACACTGGTCTAATTTCCATTCCTTTTTTCCATTAGCTGTATTAAGTTAGGTTTGTCCATGTGTTGAAAGGGACCACCTAGCCCCACAGAGGCAGCGAGGAAAGCCCAGTGGTGGGGAGCCAGACAGCATCTCCTCAGCTAACAACTGGGAGACTTGAGTAGTGCGAAAGAAAGTTATTTTACTCCATGTAGGCTTGCTGCTCAACACTGCAGTGCTCCACGTACCGGAGCAAATGTATATCTTTGGGTAATGCTGAGCTACCTTGGGAAAGGAATGTGTCCACGTGGGACGGGAGCACCAGCATGATAGGACATGTTGGGAAGGATGATATGCTGTCATCCCTGTTTGCCTAGGCAGCCAGGCATCACACCCTAGCCATTCTTAGCGGCTTCCCTAACAGGGACTCACATGGGAAGCTTCCCTCCTCCATCAGTTCCTACTGGAAAAGCTTCCTCACAGTTAACGTGCCATCACACCCTGCTGCAGTTCCTTTATCTCAGCAAGTTATTAAAATGTGAGTGGGGAGGTTAAAGGGGAAAAACGAGTAGCAGCATCCCGGAGTGGTACTAAGGAATGAGGAGGAGGAAAGGGGATGCTTTCATACATCTGATGCAAATCCAGAAGGAAGAGTTGGCTGGGAGCCTGGGTGTGAACAAACATGAGTGCTTTAACTTTGCCATTTCTCTCCCCCTAGGGAAGATAAAAGCAATGGACTTCAACAAATTCCAGGAATTACTAAGTAGATCTTTTGGCAGTAAAGCTGAGGAGAAAGTGAATTAAAGCAAGCTGGTAGTTTTCCAAGGAAAGAAAGTTTGGAACAAAAATGCAAAATGCCTTAGAGCAGGTCAGCAATGCAACAAGAGACCTACGAGTCCTACTGGAGCACACCCAGGAAACCAACAGCACAGAAGCAGGCAAGACAGGTATGAGCCATCACGGGCAGTGAGAAACCACACCAGACATACAGCATCAGCCCTAAAGGAAGAAGTCACCTCTCTGCTCACTACCACCCTCTGTGGTGCCCAGACCACTGAGACCTGAGACACTCATGGCAGTGTGTCCTGCACCACCACCCCTATAGCTTGACCTTACCTGAAAACACAACCATCATTAACCGAAACCCTGAATATTGGACCCAAAACAAAGCCTGGGAAGCCACATCCCCTTGGCCTGGCAAGAAGCCTTGGGATGACAAATAGCTTTGGATCCGCAGCATGAATGCTTTTTCTCATCCATGTTTCTCACACTTGCACCCGTAAGTGTCACATGTCAAAAGCTGATTAATGTCAACACATGACATCTGCCTTCCCTGATGATACATGGGAATTAGTGAGATATGATATGTTGTTGATGAATCTGTGGTAGCTGTTACCCTCCTCGGGTTATCTCCCAGGTATGAATACGTCTTGTAACAGTTCCAGCATGTGTCTGGAGGCTGGAGAAATGCCAGGCATCTGTCAATTTATTCCAAACAGCAGGCACCCGGGGCCTCGGTTCCCAGGAGCATTCCCAGCCTGTCCGAAGTCCAAAATAACGGTTTTATCATCAGTTGCTTTGATGAAGTTTATTAACCTCATCTGATGATTTGAGACAACAATTGGCTTAGAGAATCCCAGCCTGGTTTGTATTGGAAGGGACCTTAAAGCTCCTCCAGTTCCAACCCCTGCCATGGGCAGGGACACCTTCCATAGAGCAGCTTGCTCCAAGCCCCTGTGTCCAACCTGGCCTTGAACACTGCCAGGGATGGGGCAGCCACAGCTTCTCTGGGCACCCTGTGCCAGCGCCTCAGCACCCTCATAGAAGAAAGATGGCTGTTCTTTATCTATTGTACGTTAAGCTTTATTTATCTGCTCTCGGCATACAGTCCTGGAGGCTCCCAAGTGACCAACCTTCCCTTCTGAGATAGTGGAGCAGAAAAGCAGGAGGAGGCACCTGACAATGGTGGTGCTGGGAAAAGAAGCCAGTACCCCCAGAGATGCTCAGCAGATGCATAACCTGGTGCAAACCACCTGCTTTATGGGGCGCCAGTGGGGTCTTAACTCAAGTACCACAAGTTCAGAAAGCAAAAGGGATTACTGGAGTAGGAAAAGACCATTTAGTAGGGACACACTGCATCACTAATTGTAATCGTTAATTCCCTACCTCTGAGCAGGCAATAATCAACCACAATTGAAGCATGGGAGATACTGGTCTGGAAGGTATTGCTGGAAGAGATTGCTTATGGAGACTGTGCAGGTGCTTTTTCTCTGTTGTAAACTAAAGGGTGACAATTTAAATACGAGCATCTGCATCTGGACGGCAGCACCAGTCTGGCTCCTCAGGTCTTCCCCTGGGCTGCATTTTGGTGGTCTCCAGGGTGCTGGGATCTGATGCTATTAAGCATCAGAACAGTTCAATAACAGCATATTCCTTTACTCATTTCCATAGATAAGCTGTGGTTAGGGCTATCCAACATTTTTTAACACAATGAACTAAAAAAGGGAATCCTGCTCTTCTCAGCTTACAGTAGTGATGAAATCTGCAGGTTCCTGCTTAAGTACAAAAATGAGGCAAGTGCTGAAGCTGGATTTGGAATTCAAAAATAATCCAAAAGACAGCAGCAGAACTTTTCTGCAGCAAACTTATCAGATGCACCTTGGATCAGATTTGATATATGCGACATCCATAACAAAGTAGCTAGGTGAACTCACCAAAATGATATTTCTGAGGACAGAACTCATTACTACTGTATAATAAATGGAAGCATAAGTCAGAGTTAGCACTGAACAGATTGTTTGGGGTTGCAAAGACAGCAGCTGTCACAGCTTGACAGCTTTCTTGTTAGTGAATCAGCTTTACTGACAGCCTTTTTGATTGAAAACCACTGTTCGCTGACAGTGTGTTATAGCTGATATACATATGTACCTCATGAAGAATGAGAAAGAGCCAGAAAAGGTCTAGAAGCTACTGCTCTATATTAAAAAGAAGTGAAGTTTGCATAAAGGGTTTCTTGGTTCCTCCTCAGTAATCTGTGGCAGATCCGAGTTGATAGAAACAGGACAATCGGAACTGAGCTGTGACAGGCACGCACGTAGAGTCCAAAGTGGGGTTGCCACTGAAAGCAGTAAAGCCACAGAAACAGGAGCTGCTCTCAAACACCCTCGGGATGAGTTTGTGTGACTGAAAACAAAGCAAAGAAGTGAAATGATGGAAATAAACCCCAGTGCTGCTCTGACAGGGGTTTCCCAGCCTCCTGCCAGCATAAAGGGGGATCTGCCAGAGGACATACAGCCGTGTCAATTCATAAAGAGCCTGCTTACTTTGAGTCACATTTCACTTTTCCTGTTATCAGTGTTATCACTCCATCAGTGTTAATGGTTTTGACTTGCAGCTCCATGGTAAAGGGAGCATTGGCTTTTGCTTCCCGTAGCATGCTCGAAATACCCATGTAAAACCACCACTGGTGTTGCCCATGCTAGTACAGCACAGGCTTCCTTGGCTGAACACAGCCACCTGCTTTGTCATAGAATGGTTAGGGCTGGAAAGGACCTTTAGATCATCTATTCCCAACCCCCTGCCATGGGCATGCTCTGCACTCTTCAAACACATGTGATCGGCATCCTTGGGGCACCAAAGGATGTGAAGGAGGTATTGTACTGAGGAAAATCATCATCAAAATCATAGAATGGTTTGTGTTGGAAGGGAGCTTAAAGCCCACCCAGTTCTGACCCTGTGCCACAGGCAGGGACACCTTCCACTGGAGCATCTTGCTCCAAGCCCCTGTGTCCAACCTGGCCTTGAACACTGCCAGGGATGGGGCAGCCACAGCTTCTCTGGGCACCCTGTGCCAGCACCTCAGCACCCTCACAGAGAAGAGCTTCTGCCTAAGAGCTCATCTAAGCATCACACACCAAAAAATAAGGGCCATTTACCAACACCAGAGAAGCCCAGGCCTTTGCAGTTTGCCCTGATGATCATTTAGTATCTTGTTACAACTGCTTGTTACATCCAAAGAATGTCACGTATTTCTCTAGAAGAGACTATAGATTGTACATCAAGGGTTGAATGTGGACCTGATTTTACATGAGAAGCCTGGAATACTGGGATATCCCCACTTCAACCCTTAATTGCTGCGTTAAAGAATAATTCCCAACTTTCTGTTCTTTGCAAGATTCTCTTTTGCCTTTAATAATTCCAGGGGTAGGAGCAGCAAGCACCTGAGTGATGAAGCATTTGCTAGGAAACAGAATTCTGTTCAAAATACAAGTGGTGCATTTTGAAATGGTTGTTTCTGATTTTGAGAGCTGAATTCCTTCAGTCTAGAAGGGACTACAGCGATCTGGGTGCACAGAGTGCAACAGGGATCAAAGCACCTGAAGAAATACAGTCTATAACATTATTGGTCTCTCTCAGCAGCGAGCGCCGCTGTGCCTAAAGGCATCAGAGCTTTCACCACAAAAGCTTGGCTTTGCACTACAGCTTCGAGGTCTAAAAAAGGTCATAGCAGCCTCAAAACAGTTTGTTGGGGTTTGTTGAGAGAAGGCAACAAATACGAAGAGAACCAGCTTTATGAATTGTAATGCCTGGAGAATGATGTTGGCAATTTTTCCTTCCTTTTGCGTCAACAGCACTGCTTTGTTTTAAACTATAAAAGCAGAACTATCACTCCTCAAAGCTCCCCTAGCTCAAACCTAGTGCATGCACCACACACTTGCTAACAACAACCAACTGCAGAAGTTATTAAAACCCAATTTACCAATCCCACTGGGGATAGAGAGTTGTAGCAGTATCATTACAGACTTATTAGGGGCTGGATGTCTTGTTGAAATGCCAAGTGCACTCAGGGTAGGCGCTCACAGGAATGTTTCAGACATACCCGTACACCCACAGGTTCATAGAATCCCAGACTGGATTGTTTTGGAAGGGAGCTTCAAGCTCATCCAGTTTCAACCCCCTGCCGCGGGCAGGGACATCCTCCACTGGAGCAACTTGCTCCAAGCCCCTTCCAACCTGACATTGAGGATTTATGGTAAACAGATTTCTTTCGCAGGACCATTTCAAAGCAGCAGTGGCTGCTGCAGGGGGAAATGAATAAAGACAAATAACCAAGGGATGGAGAGTTCTGCAGGACTGACACACTGTTCAGCCTGGTCTTTTCATGACCCCAGTTGCACGCAAACCCTCTTTAGACTATCACCTCAGAGGCACCATGCTAGCAATGGACAAGGAAGACATTCTTGGACCCATAGCAACAAGGAATACTACTATTACTAGGAGAAATATTGCTTTCCAGTGTGTTGACTATTACAAGAAATATCTTAAGTAATTGTTTTTGCTGAAGAGCAATCTGGGCAAGTGAGCACTCCTGGAAGCTGAAGAGCTCTCCATTAATTTTGGCTCCAGTTTGGAGTCTAACACAGTCTGGTTTATGCTTCAAATTGCTTCTTGAAATGCATAAACTCTTTAGAGATGAGTCATCTTCTTGTAAGACTTCAATTTCCCTGCACTGTACTTTAGTGGTGTTTAAAGCAGGATCACCTGGAGGCTGAAGAGCCAGCCCTGCTTCCAAGCTGGGGGAAAGCACTCCCTCCAGGCAGGACTGACTGGAAGAGCCCAGGAGGGCTCTTCCCCATCCACTCAAACTCCTCCTCTCTCTGCAGCTCACCTGCAGATGTGAAGTTTAAACACCGCTGAAGATGACCGGGAGCCATGCATGGACCATGCAGGGAGCCAGCCAAGAGAGGAACACACTGCTGCTCTTCCTGATGTCAGGAGAAAGAGTTGCAAGAAAGGCAACTTCACCAGAGGAATGCACCAAGGTGGCCCGAATCTTACTGCAGCCTTATTTTGACTTGAAAATAACAGCAGAAGTGGAAAAAACACTTCAAAGCTATAAGAGAAAAAGCTTGGTTGATGCTTTTAACCATGAATTCATGATGTGGTCCTCACACTTTCACCAACAGCCTGAAGCCTTTACCTTGTGCCTTTGCAACAACCACCAACAACATATCATTGTCAATACTTTCCACAAATATTAGGAGTGTGTGTCATGGATGCTCTAATATCTGTTACAGCATAGCCCAGAAGTGCATAAATGATGAACTGCATTTACGGTATACCATAATTATACAATATGTGGACCTGTAACTACTGGCAGAGCGTAAATACGTGCAAATCAGTAATTTTTATTCAAAGGACTTTTTTCCCCAGGGATGGGGACCAGAGATTACTTTCAAATGGGTGATCATGGCTGTCCTCACAGTTAACCGCAAGAGACAAATAATCAGCACCCACTGGCTTCTGAAACAATAAAGTTTAGATTTGAACAACAGAAACAATCTTTCGATAGCTTGGTCAGACACTCTGCTTCCCAAGAAAACAGTGCTTGAAGAAGGATTTGTCTGCACATGCTGTAATAGCTCTTTGCCTCCTCAATGTGGTTCACAGACTGGTGTTGGAGACACTCCTCACATAGTGAAGGGAGAACCCGAGGTGTTTTTTAGTGGTTTAAACTCTTGCCAAAAGCTGGGCCATGCAGCAGCAATGCTTCTATTACACTGTAGCATCATCTCCTCTTCCACTGAAGGAGCCAGGCTGAATCCTTGTCCTGCAGCTCCATATGACATGGCTCAACCTGAGATCTTCATGGAGAGAAGCAGCAGCTCACTCCACAGGCTACTGCCCTCCCACACCTGTGCTGCACCACTGGCAAGCACACAGTGCAGCTCAATTCCCCAGATAATGATAGTTATAATAGTAAATAACAATAATAAAATCACTTGGCAGTGCAAAGCAGAGATTTTTCTTTAAGAAGATGAAAAGTGCCTTCAACTGCTGGCAAGATATCCTGAGTACTAATACTCCAACTTCTTCAAATACCAGCCCTCGTTTCATCTTGCCAAAGCCCTTGATTATGTGCTGTGGCAGCAGAATGCCATCTACATGAAGGAACATTATAATCAACTTTGTCACGCTTCAATATGAGCGGTACTTTTCAGAAATAAGCAGTAACTGCGCCACAGTTTGCAGAACCTAATAGTCAACTATTGCACCACAGCAAGAAATCAATGTTAATTTTGGAGCCAAATTACACTCAACTCACAAACTTGAACTATATGGTTTTAATCTCACTTTTGAAAAGTTAATAAAAATACCCAAAGGACATAAAATGACAAACGTTGCTTTCACAAGAGGCTTCTTTCCCTGCCAGTGGGAAGGGACAGATTTTCTTCCAACCAACTACATTCTTTCTCCACCCCAGCAACTGAGGTGGTTTTAGACATATGACCAGTTTTTACTGAAATGGTAGAAATTGTTTTTCATTAAGTGTTACTATGAGACTGGACATCATATAACGCATACAAGTGACCTCAGTGATGAGAATCGCTTCCACATTGAGTAGATAAGAATACAAATGTCGACCTTGAATCCTAAAGTCCTAATGTCAACCAAAAAGAAGCCAACACCCACCCCCAAAAGTAGGAAAACTGATTTCATTGTACACATCAAAAGTTCCATTTTAATAGCAGAAAATTCTTTGAAGATCTTTATCTTATACAAAAAAAACCCAACCTGTTCTTATTTGCAATGGCTTCACCTGGAATATTTTGCTTGCAGCTCCAAATCTGGATATCTGGACCCAAAGACAAGCTCTGCTATTGTTGATTTAAAGCATGACCAAAGTTTTCATCTCGGCTGTGCTAGCATCTAATCTTCTCTAGCTGGAGTGGGTGGCTTTGTACTCTCACAGATTTGACCCATCAATATAGAAACTAATTACAGTGTTATTTCTCTGCCCTTGGCTGCGCACTACGCGCTGCAGGAGCAGCGGCCCCTCCATCATTCCTCTGAAGGCCTCCCTATGTCTTTTTAATTGAAATAGTAGCTCAGATGTAAAAGTTATAACTGCTGAACTAGAACATCTGTACAACAGAATCTGACCTTTAGAATTAGGTTAATATTTAACAACAACAGGAAAAAAAAGTCAAGAGATGCTTTTAATGCACTGATGTGAACCTCCATACCTGACCTCCCTGCATTGCAGACTGCCAATGCTCCCTTCAAAAAGCCATTCCATGGCTCCCCAACAGCGCATCATGGGGTGACACCATTCCCACCACCCAAAGTGTTAGCACAGCTCTAGCCTTCATTGAATCCTTCAATGGTCTGAATTGCAAGGGACCTTAAAGCTCAGCCAGTTGAGCCCCTACCACAGGCAGGGACACCTTCCACTAGGGCAGCTTGCTCCAAGCCCCTGTGTCCAGCCTGGCCTTGAACACTGCCAGGGATGGGGCAGCCACAGCTTCTCTGGGCACCCTGTGCCAGCGCCTCAGCACCCTCACAGGGAAGAGCTTCTTCATAAGAGCTCATCTCAGTCTCCCCTCTGGCAGGTTAGAGCCATTCCCCTTGTCCTGTCCCTACCGGTCCTTGTCCAAAGCCCCTCTCCAGGTTTCTTGTTAGCCTCCTTTAAGAATATAACTGACCTTCTGCAACAGTTTTCAGATGAAAAAGGTGAAGGGGGGACCCTGCCCATTCCCCAGGTCTGCAGCAGGTAGGGCAAAAAAAAGAAAGGGGAGAACAGAAAAAAAGAAAGGGGACCAATCCTTGCAGCTTTCTTCCCAAAGACACCAGAAAATATGTGGGAAATGACAGCCTGGAGTCATACTTTGGACATAGCTTATGCTGAGCCAGGGTCACCTCTTACTCTTGCAAACTGACCCATCATGCAAGCCCGTGGGGTGCATCAGTGTGACCCTCACCCACACTTGAACAAAGCAAGATCTCATACTGGAAAGCTCACACTGCAATGAACTCCACTGATTCATTGATAGAATCAAATATGAACCAGCAGTCAGACTTCCAGGGGTCCCCAGGTTGGCTCTGAAGCCAGAAACCCCCATTTCTGAATGGTAATCGGAGAATTTAGGAAAACATGTTTCATGCAAGCCACTGAAACCACACTCCAGAGTGCTTTTACCTTCTCAGAGTGTGATTTTAGTACTTCAGGAGGGTATTGCAAAGTTCAATCTTCCAAGGCACATCTACCTCCTGAATCAGTAGGCGGAAATTGTGGCTGCAAATTGCTCTCCATCATTACAATATGGGGAAATACTTTGTGATTAAAAGAGACCGACCTACATGATGCAGCTCTCAAAGTGTGAATTTCAGCCAGATGGAGAATGTCAACCACTGCAACACCAAGATAAGACCTTTCTGTTCCACGGTCAAATATGAAAGCAAGACTTCATCTTATGTGGGTGCAACCCTGTTTAAAGGGTTGACATGACTGAATTTGCTCAATAGAAATGACACTGTAAAGAAAAACAGTGATTTCTCAGCAGTTCTGTTCCTTCAGAGAGCTGGGTTTAACTGGTTTAATAGAAAAACAACTTTGTAATTGGGTGGAAGAGTCCTCACCAAGAAGAAACATTTGTGATGAGGTTTCAGGTCCTCTGAGGCTGTGAGAGGCAGCACCTATTGTGAACTTCTGGTACAAGAGACAAGAAGGCTGTTCCTTCTCAGGCTGGCTACCAAAGAGCATTGCAGAAACAGACTCTCGCAGACACATACAACTGTTCAATACATTGTCCATGCTGTTTGAAATAAAAACAAAACGGATGTTGCACTTATGGATTGAAATGCAGTAATATTTCTCCAACAAAATGACTCCTGGTCTCTTAAAGCCGATGCTGACCATAACCCTCCAAGTCCTTAATTTCATCAGGGATGCAAACATGAAGCTGCACATCTGTGGCTATTAAAAATTGAAAGAAGCAGAGTGATTTATTTATGTTTAAACTGAAGCCCCATTCCTCCTCTCATATTAGAAGTGGGAATTTAAAGCACATACTGATCCAAATAATTTTATACTGGTGCAGAGGAGGACCACTGAGATCTTCATAAAAGATTTGGGTCTTCCCTTTTTCGTTAATGGCCGTTCACCTTGACTGAGGGAAATCTGCTTCGCTGACCCCAAGAAACACTTGATATTGAATCATTTTCACTCAGCAACAGTTTATAGCAAGATGCTTTCTGGGAGAACAATGTCACAGCAACGTGTCCAGGTATGAGGAGTCCCAAACACTGAAGTCCTCTCATGTTTTCCCCAGTGGGTTTAATGTTACAGACATAATTAGGATAGAGTGGCTTGTACAGTATGTCTGATTTCAAAGTAAAATCACAGTATTCTGCATCAAATTATGCAAAGCACCATAGCAACAGTAAGGCAGGCTTCTGAGAAATGCTAATGAGTTCAGCTGTTCTGCGCCAACCCTAACCTGTCCAAGCAAAGCCAAAGCCGGGACTTCACATTCCTACAAGCAGCTCAGGCATTCCTTCCATTAAAAAACAACAAACGTACCAAACCCACAGCATAAAATACCTTATCAAACCATCACAGCAGGAAGCACACGAGCAGTATTGTTCTAAACATACAATTCGACCGATTCACTGACCACGATTAATGGGTTTATATTTCATTTAATGAAAGGAAAGAATAATGCAGCAAGTGCTGGAATAAACCAAGCTGATACAAATCCAACTCTCCTAAGAAACTCCAAAAATATATTCCAAAGCACATTCAAGAGCTCCTGGAAGAGCAGGGCATGTGCCTAACCCTGCCTTCATAAGCCTCTTTCAGGAAAGGGGAGTACAAGAGGAGCCAGGGAATTACAAGCCAGCCCATCTATCTCCAATCCCCATAAAAAAAGCTGCTCCAGCAATCAAAGATGTGAAAGCAGCTGGAAGATAACAAGATGAGCAATCGCCAAGAGGTTTGTTAAGAATAGATGGTGTCAGGTCAGCAGCTCCTGCACATAGCAGGGGCCAGCTGTGGATACTGCAGCTTAACTGCAGCATTTCCCCATGCCTCCCATGCATGAGCAATCTGGGCTTTCCCTTTCATGAGCGTGTGTTGTCTGTAGGCTTTGCTCAGGGTCTGCTGCCCTGGCTGCTTGCTCAGACATCAGTCCTGGGCCTGCTGCTGGTGGGGTTTTCATTAAAACCATTGTCAGAGAAGAGAATCCTGAAACAACCCTGGCAAATTATGGAGAAAACGGGATGAAACCAAACAGGAACAAGTTCAACACTTGGAATTCAGCAGCTGGTAAAGAGGCAAGACAGGCGACCAGGGCTGCCCACCTGCAGTGTTCTGCTCCCACAGGGAAGGCAAGTGCCCTCGCCAGATATACAGACAGGCATCAAAATAATCCTTCCACAGCAATCCAGCACCTCACCCGGCATCCTAGCGCAGGTTTAAATACCTCCTTTGGGAAAGCCCTTCCTTTGTACCAGGTGAGCTGTGGGAAAGGAACATTCAGTCAATTCCCTAGAAAACATGACCCAAGAGTAAAGATGAGTTGAATTAGGGCTGGTGGACATAAGGAGGTGAACATGGAGAGCACAAGTCTGATGTTTCCAAAGAGATCTCAAGGCAAGACTGATCTGTTCCATTCCTCAGAGGAATTCTGCAAGGTGGGTGCACATTAGTCACTGTGACAAATGCTCAGTGAAGGACTATGACCAAGTACACTGCCCATAGAGCTGCAATCCCTAGAGACACGTTATGAACAGCCTGTGCAAACATCTACTAGCAACACTGCTTCAGGGGCCCAGCTTTCACTGTTAATACAGTTTTTACAGGTTATCATATAACCTACTCACTTCCATCTTCCGCTTTCAGTATTTTCAAGATCTAATGGAATATACCTGTGCAAAGATGCTGTTGCAAGCTGACGTGACTCAACATCTACAGTAGTATGAGTTATCCTTACACTGTTTGTATTTACCATCTCCAAAACCTGGCAGATGAGCTTCCTCTTCCGCAGACTGTGGCAATCAGAAGCAAGAGAGCTGCTGCACATTGAGACCAGGCTGCACCAGACATCATTTCCTTCAAAGCAGCTCTTGCTGGAACAACCCCCTTGGGTGTCCTGGCTCAGCACTGAAGACCTGTCCTCCCTCCTGCGCTGCCAGGAAGACCCCAAGGCAGCCAAGACAACATCCCCGACAGGACCAGACTGCACCAGCGCTGCCAGTGCCAACTGGGCACCCTCAGCACAGGAACTGTAATTTTCACCTCCCTGGTAAGCCCAGCTGAACTTGGCCTTCAATTTGCAGCGTGGCGGGGCTCATTAAAGTTGGAATTAAATTGCTGCCTTTTAATTTCAACTGAATGGCTTCTTCCCCCCTCTAAAGCCACTGGATCTTATTCCAGTGAAGTCTGCAGGATCCAGCTCTAACAGAGCTGTTCAAGATACCATTACAGAAGCCCAGACCCTTAGCGTATATCACCTAAAAGCCACGAATCCTGCAGCAATAGAGCTCCACTTCGAAGCACACATTTGCTATGTGCTTGGGTAGCTGCCAACTTTATATAAATTAAAATGAATGCCCATTTCTTGCTGCACACATCCCATTCTTCTTCATCTCGGCACAACCTCAACTCTTCTGCAGAGCCTCCCATTTAGCAGCTGCCTTGAACATGTTTTAAGCATGGCACAAATAAGACAGAAGAGTCAGCAAAACGACAGCACCACGTGGAGAGCTTCAGACCAGCTTTCAGGCAATGTATTTAAGTCCTGCTAATCCAGACACAAAGTAGGGTTCAATATTATCACCTATAAATCAGTATTTGCTTTATTAAAATGTAATGGAAAATGCTAATAAGATTTACTTGCCAAATGAAATTGGATTATATCTTATCTACTTTAACTTGATTTGGTAGTTTTCCTTCTTCAGAAACCAGCAGTTTCAATTGCTTTGCCCCTGCTGTCCCCTCTCAGAACTCAGGCAGGCGAGTGCATCACAGATTCTCAAACCACTATTTCTAACAGGAAAATTACAAGGGACAGGCATAAATTAAATAGATTTTGCAGTACGAAACTGTCTAAAGAAAAGCTGTAAAGCCATTAGAGGTAAAATCCACGTGCTGGAAGGCAGGCAGGCAGCAAGCTGGGTGTTTATGTATGGGTGGAAGCTGCCCAGCCAAGAAACTTGAAATGCAGAAAGTAATTTAAACCTGGTAATTTGCTTGTACATGCTTGGATGGTTGAACAACTGCTGGATGTGATGGATATCCATATGCAAAATTATGCTTATACCCACTGTAACCACTCTGGGCTCATTGATACATTCTATTAACGGGGCACAATAAACCTTGATTTATTCCAGAGTTGCCAGGTCTGCAGTAAAGAATGGCCCTTTAATAACAGTGAAACAGTACTAGAAGGTGTCAGAAGCAGTAGTTAAGTGATCATATCCATGCAAATGCAGCACTGGGCTGTTACCAGCCTGTGTGCTGGAGATGGTGTGTCAAGACATCACTGTAGAAGACATGATGGAGGGATACAGAGATGAAACAGGGATTACTGAGAATCTGAGATGCAGTGATGCTTCTGCAGCACAAGACGGTCCATCAGGCAGCAAGGGTGCGAGACCAGGAGGTGAAGCATAAGCCACATGTGTTACTTGCAAGATTATTTTCCACGGTAAGCACTACAGGTAAGAAGGGAGACGGACATTTCAATCACAGAATCCCAGACTGGTTTAGGCTACAAGGAACTTAAATCCCACCCAGCTCCAACCCCTGCCACAGGCAGGGACACCTTCCACTAGAGCAGCTTGCTCCAAGCCCCTGTGTCCAACCTGGCCTTGAGCACTGCCAGGGATGGGGCAGCCACAGCTTCTCTGGGCACCCTGTGCCAGCGCCTCAGCACCCTCACAGGGAACAGCTTCTGCCTAAGAGCTCATCTCACTCTCCCCTCTGGCAGGTTAAAGCCATTCCCCTTGGCCTGTCCCTACATCCCTTGTCCAAAGCCCCTCTCCAGCTTTCCTGCAGCCCCTTCAGGCACTGGAGCTGCTCTCAGGTCTCCCCTTCAGGAGCCTTCTCTTTTCCAGGCTGCCCCAGCCCAGCTCTCAGCCTGGCTCCAGAGCAGAGCTGCTCCAGCTCCCGCAGCACCTTCTGTGCCCTTGAAGAAACAAGGCTTAATAAAACTTAGCTCAGGAAAGTGCTCAGCACAGGACAAGAACACCTGGAGGTTTCCTCTCCTCTTCTTATAAGAAGTTTCTATAAAATTTACTTTCAAGCTTAAATAATAATGATCAGCAGATAAACCACAGCTCTCTTCAATGTAATATCGAGCTTTTACTGATGGAAAGCTGCCCTGCCAGGCTACCTCAACAGACATCAACCAGGCAACATGCTACTCATCGTATGCATGACATCCCTTTTGGACCATGGCTCTCATGCTAAGGAGCTGGAAGCAAAGCTCAGCACCATCCACAGCACACTGCACTCGCTGAGTGCAAGCAACATGCCCGTGGGCTGATCCCAGGCTCTCCAGCAGCACCCAGCTCCAGCGTGACCCTCTCCTGCATGCAATGTGCTGGTTTTCTGCATGGTCAAAATAGATGAGCATCATCAGCGGGGAGCAGATGCTGGGAGTGCTTTTGCATTGTGCATAACCGGTGAGAAGACCACGTACAGCTCCAAACAGAAGCACATCAACAGTTAGCTGACTATGACAAATTGCTCATGTATACAAACTGCTCCATGCTGTACCCAGATCCTGGTTTCACACTGCTTCAGTTTTATTTCCCCTCTCCATTTTCTTGTTTAGCAGTAAGAAACACTAAAAGCAAAATACTCCGCGTATCCCCAGCGCAGACTTAGAAGTTCGGCTGCATTTCACACAGTACCACATGCATCCTCACCACGGCCAAGGGCACTTCCAGTTTAGCATAGGTAGCTGAACTGCGACAAAGCTCAACTTGGACACTTTATTCAAGCATCTGCATCACCTTCCCAGCACCATCAGTCACCTTTCCCACCCAGAGGCATCCAACAGGCCCAAACCTCAGGTTAAGAAAACCATGAACTGAAGCCAGAAAAGGTTCCAACTTTGACATGACTTGGGGTGCAGGGTGCACATCAATGGCACATCTGCTGCTGTTGCATTTAAGGTTGAGTTTTGGCTTTGGCCAGCCAGGTTATGCTTTTATCCAAACTAGATCTCTTGCACATTACACCCTGGCTCAGAAGGAAAGAGAGTCCATGAGTTTACCACATAGTGGGGTTTTATTTCAAAACCACAAACACCCACTAAGCAGGCTTACCAACTTTTCCCTTCTTATGAGCACTACAAAGCTTCCAAGAGAGACAGTTTCACCCCTGTTACAATCCCTGTGGTATGAAATCACAGAGCTGCAACATTTGTTTTACTGAAATTAGACTGAGCTCACAGTTCCTTCTGCTCCTCATTGGAGGTTATCTACCTAACACCACAAACCATGTTGGAGTGCGTACAGCTTGTGTGAGAGGTGTCACCACTTTGCGGGTACCCCCCAGGGTACACCTACGCCAATAGTTGCACAAGTTCTCTTAATGACAATCCACCAGTATCAATAAACTGTGCAAAATGTAACAGTCACTTGTTCCATAGGACACCATCCTCTGTGGTATTTCCTTGCACACAGCCCCTGGTTTTCAGAGCACTGCCTGCTTTTGGTAGCTCACCGAAGCTGATATAGATGGGAACACATCAGTGAGGGTAAGGAAGCAGCGAGAGGAGCGATGGACTCTACACGAGCCTCACTGAGCTGCTGTGCAGACAAGGTTGGTACTTGTGACTTGCAGAACAAGAGCTGATGGTCACAGCACATGGTGTCAGAGCCGTGGGACCTGCAGGCAGTGCCACCAGCCTGCGTGACCGAGCAGCACAGAGAGCTGCCTGTGAGACCCAGCACATGGTCCAGCTGGTCTATGAGCATTAGTGCACTGACCCGCTGTGTTGCAGGACAGCACAGACTACAAGTACCCTGGTGCCATGTAAACAAGGGCAGTCTGTTCAGCTTTCGAACATGGGAGCATCCCATAAATACCCGGATAGCACAGCCAGCCCCATCAGCCACCCATCTCCCAACGCCAGCCCTGCAGGGACCTGCGACAAGCAGCATCACTGCCTATAGTGTGTTGACAGGGACAGTGCCTGGGGAGGGAGACACAAAGTGACACCTCAAAGGTTTGCAGACAGTAAAGACACCACAGCAAAATCCCAACCAGAAACCGTCACAAATTACAAGCTGGGTAACTGCACTTTACATAAAATCCAGTGTTAGAGCAAATGAGACAAATTATCCCCATTTCCTTTGCATTTGTTTTCTGCAGTTCGGAGGGAAGAACAACACTATTGTGAAGGTTTCATATCACACCAAGCACTAAACCATGTTCAGTCCCAGCTGGAAGCACCTCTTCGGTGTGAGGGTCAAACCTGATGGGCTCTAACAACCAGCACAGGCACCTTGATGGTTCCTGCTGTCACCCAGCAAGGCCACCACAGGAGAACATCACCCCAGCAGCATCCTCCTGCCCTCGCCATGGGGAACCACACAAAACAACCGGCTGCCTCTACCAGGACCATTCCAAACTTCCATGGTGATTCAGCACCCTCTGATCACCCAAACAGCATTGCAAGAAGCTTCTCATCTCCAGATATCATTGCACAAGCATGACAAGTTAAACCAGAAGCACTTCAGCCCAACAACCACGGCAGACCTCAGGAGTTACTCAGACAATTGCTCAAAAGTAGTCTCCAAAACCTCCATCTCATCACCACAGCCCAGCGAGAGACCCTGCTCTGAAGCGTGCACCAACACCACTGTCCCCAGCAGGCAAAAGGAGAGTTTGAACCTTAGTCTTATTTTACCTTCCTTTGGCAAGACTCTACTTGTACATCAAACAGCACAGGTCTGTCCTGTAACACAAACCCAACCCACTACAGTTCCACGACAAATAGCAGTTTAGCACATTCGCCTTTTCTTCTCAACCACATCCTCTTCTCCATTGGATTTAGAGATTAAGAAACAGCAGGACTTACAGTTTACTGTGACTTTTACTTTCTTCACGTCTGGGACCGAGACATCGTTTTCTGCGCTGCACTCGTATTCCCCAGCCTGGTCTCTTGTAATTCCATAGATGTCCAGGTACTGCCCACTCTCAAAGGGCTTTGCTGAAATGAAATAAGCAGAGAAACAAATTACTGGGAGCTGAGCACAAACCACCCGAAGCCACACCAGCACCTGAGCAGCAACAGGGGGTTTGGTGGGTGCTGCAGATAACACAGGTCCAAGGGGAAGCCCCAGCCCTAAGGTGGGCTGAAAACCCCTTCAAGCTCCCACGGTTGACCAAGGGCTTTCTCCTAGCCCTGCCCCGAAGCTCAACCCCTCAGCCTCCACACCCATGAGAGCTATTTGCAGCCCTACCCTCAGGGGCTTCACAGAACAGAGGAAGTGGTCCTCAGGCAGATCCTGGCCTTAAGAGTTTCAGCACCATCAGGGCTCATGGTCTGCACCTGAGCAAAGACCTTCCCCTGCAGCACCCTATAGCAAAGCCAGTGCTCAGGGCAGACTGAAGGGAGAGGGAGGAACAGGAGCAGGAGCTGGAGCCCCAGCATCAGGTGCCCTTTCTTCCCAACGACCATTGTAGCATCAACCAGGTGAAGATGGATGCTGACAAACCCCATGAGCTGGGGACCCTTACCCTGAGGGCTGCTGAAGGGAGCTGGGGCTGACTACATCTAATGGGTGGCGGTGGGTGTACGAGGGTGGGAGTTCCTACATCCAGGGACACAGCCCTGCCAGGCTTGCTCACCACACCACCCAGTGCTTATGTTTGTGCCCTAATATATACCTTGCAGTACTAATTAAAAGTATTTTTTACATTTATATAACGTATATAAACAGAAACAAATTGAAAGTAAAATAAAATGCAGTAGTTCTCCTTTTCCAGAAGACCCAAACCCAAGGAATAAGATCCTCAGTGCCTGCTTTCCTACACAGCAATGACAGTGAATGTGAGCCCTTGTGAAACTGGTCTGTCTGATGCAAAGTGATGCGATGACCAGACTGAGGTATTTGTGTATGTAACTCCTGCATTGTAACTGAAAACATTCGTTGTTTTACAGAGCAAGAGCAATTATGTCATTCATGAGCTAATTTATCTCCACTTGAGATGGAGTCACAGCAAACACAGCAATTTCTGTCGTTTCCCAGATCCCAGTAGCTCCCAGCTGCTCCCTGTCAGGATTCCTGCCTGGCAGGGAGAACTCTGAGATCACAGAATCCCAAAACGGTTGGGTTGAAGGGACCTTAAAGCCCATCCAGCTTCAACCCCTGCCACGGGCAGGGACGCCTTCCACTAGAGCAGCTTGCTCCAAGCCCCTGTGTCCAACCTGGCCTTGAACACTGCCAGGGATGGGGCAGCCACAGCTTCTCTGGGCACCCTGTGCCAGCGCCTCAGCACCCTCACAGGGAAGAGCTTCTGCCTAAGAGCTCATCTCAGTCTCCCCTTGGGCAGGTTAAAGCCATTCCCCCCTTGTCCTGTGTCCCTACAGGCCCTTGTCCAAAGCCCCTCTCCAGCTCTCTTGTAGCCTCTTTAGGCACTGGAGCTGCTCTAAGGTGTCCCTGGAGCTTGCACCCTTCAGATGAAAACTACTGCCTGGTTCAGAGCTCATCTTTCCATGTCTGCCGAGCAGCGCACTCTAGGCAAGGAGCAAATCGATCGTCTCAGACTGCTCACAAAGCATTCACCACATAAACCCCAAATTTTAAATATCATTTTGTCTTAGAACAATCCATCAGAGCACTCACGGCCACAGACACTGGAAATTATAGGCCCAAAGGTTAACACCACTTGCTGCAAGTGTTTTCCCAGCCAGACAGGCTTTTAATTGCCTGTTAATGACTTTGCACCTTGCAGAGCAATGACAAAGATCTGAACTGGCCAGTGAGATCTAAGGAGAAGTACTACGTCCTTGTCCATCACAGCACTGAATTGTATTTGCTTATCTGTTCGTGGATGAATGTTTTAATGTGTGCAAGGTTCAAAACATCAATTATACCAGTGCATTGCTTGCAGATAAATTTCACACATTAATAAGCACACTATACCGTGCCTGTCACGGGAGAGAGCCCCAGCAAGCACTGCTTAGGTAAAGCAGAAAGATTAGCCTGAAATTGGAAAATGATTGTGAATTGAAGTGAACCTTCATAAAACGCAATGAAATAATTTATGGGATTGGAGATACTGCATGAGAATGACAGGTTTTTCCTTTTCCATGCTGTTGATAGTAATAAAGTGCAGCAAAAACCTTCCCACAAGCAGACCAACTGCTCCTATGCACATCATGGCCCTCATCCTGCTCCACTTGGCCAGGATGGATCAGTTTCCAGGGGAATGTTATTTGCTATTGCTTTGAGCAGCAGTAAAGGACATGAAGCCCCTGCCTGCGCAGGGAGAGTTCCCAGCAAGACTTCTGCTGTCTTTGTAACACCAAGAGAACGAAATCAATGCAAAATTCTCCTGTTATCCAGGTTAAGAATTACTATTAACTTCTGGGATTGCAATGCTCTCCAGTGTCAGCAGTTCCCTGGATACATGCTGTGCACCAAAATACTGTACACAGGTCCTGGGACTGATTTATGATATATCCTAGCTCAATTCCCAGCATCGATTTGGAAAAAGGACAAAAAATCTACAAAATATCTAAAGTACATGGAATTTCATCCAAAAAAATAGTTATTTGTGTTTTGGAGTTCAGCTGAAACCAAACATTCTCTGCTTCAAATATTTGTGTTACTATAAACAAAATATTGAATCCCAGACTGGTTTGGGATGGAAAGGACCTCAAAGCTCACCCAGCTCCAACCCCTGCCATGGGCAGGGACACCTTCCATAGAGCAGCTTGCTCCAAGCCCCTGTGTCCAACCTGGCCTTGAACACTGCCAGGGATGGGGCAGCCACAGCTTCTCTGGGCACCCTGTGCCAGCGCCTCAGCACCCTCACAGGGAAGAGCTTCTGCCTCAGAGCTCATCTCAGCCTCCCCTCTGGCATCAGAGGACAAAGCAGTTTCTTGCCTCCCAGTTTCCATTCCCTTAACAATTCCTGATTGCAGCTGTACTCCTGGCACTCACTTTGCCACGGGGATCGTAGAATGGTTCGGGTAGGAAGGGGCCTAGAAGACCATCAGTGTTCAGCCTCTGCTGGGTCAGCACAGCCGCTGCTCTGTGCCTACAAGTGACAGGTTCACACACTCAGCATAATTCTGCTGCAGAAACAGCAGCATCAGCTCCTGGGTCTGGCAAGCAGCCACCCTGCCAGCCCGGAGATACCAGCAGGAACCACATCTGCAGGGCAAGGCAGGGGATTGGAACTAGGTGACCTCTAGGGTCCCTTCCAGCCCAAACCAGTCTGGGATTCCATCAGGGGCTGGCATCAGCCACCTTTGGGTGCTGAAGTACATGGTGAGAGCACAGCAAATCCCTGCATCTCAAAGGCATCGCTGATGCTGGGTGAAAACTTGGTGGAGCTCCCCCACTAATTCCTGTTGGAATGATTGGCAAAAATGCCCACGAGCAGTTTTTGTAACCCCTGTATTCATAGGGATTTTATACTCAGCTGTTAATCTAATTTATGCTGTGAAATATACATGCTTTTTATAGTGCTCTAACCCCCAAGAATTTCATGCAACTCATACACAGTTGAAAACCTTAAAATTAAGTCATTTTTAAACCCTAATGTCCCCAGAAGTTTTGCATCCAGCTCATATAAGAAAGCTTTGAGTAAATATGAGAAATACATACTCTTCTTAGGGAATATAGAGATGCTCCATTTAATTGTTCCTATTTGTCTGCAGAGTATTTCATCTTTGAAAGCTTGGTTTTATTTCTAGACATTTCCCATGGCTGTGTGGGATAACTTAAATCTTGTTATGTGAAATATATAAGCATAAGTATATGTAAGCACATTTCTGTTATATTGCATACACGTCTTGCTCAAAAAGGGATATTGATAGAATCATAGACTCCCAGACTGGTTTGGGTTAGAAGGGAGCTTAAAGCCCATCCAGTTCCAACCCCTGCCACGGGCAGGGACACCTTCCACTAGAGCAGCTTGCTCCAAGCCCCTGTGTCCAACCTGGCCTTGAACACTGCCAGGGATGGGGCAGCCACAGCTTCTCTGGGCACCCTGTGCCAGCGCCTCAGCACCCTCACAGGGAAGAGCTTCTGCCTAAGAGCTCATCTCAGTCTCCAGTCAAGGTTCAGGAGATAACTCAGTTTTCTCACTGTTTTTATTATGACGTCTTACAGCCCGGGGTAACAGCTCCTTGTTCTGCCCTTCTGCAGAGCACATGCGTTTTACAGACCTACAAGATATTAGGAACGTGCCTGGCTGGCATTTGTGGCCACAGAGCCAAAAGACTTATCAGAGCCGGTGTCTGAGAGAAAGAAATGTGTAAGACTCCTCAGCACTGCTCCATCAGCCTGAGGTGGTGTCAGCCAAGATCTTTGACCAAAGATGGGAAAAGCCTGTTAGTTGAAATAAAAGAAATAGGGACATGTGATCGCTTCATGTCCAAGGATATTCCTGATAGGTTTTCCAGCAGATTGCTTAACTAGACTTACTGATACATATAATGACATGGGAGTAACCTGCTCTGGTTACCTTTGGTTGTAAGACCAGCTTCTGCAGCCAGGAGGGGAAAAGCCAGTGACACTAAACTTGAATGTCCATTTTCTGCTACTGCTGTGTTATATGATGTCTGATAAACCCTCACTTTTGTTACTCCTCAGGAGAGAACACAATTAAAACTGTGTTTTCTTACCACACGTGTGGTATTTGGCACCAGATGTAGCACACGTACAGGCTGCCATATGGACCCGCTCTCAAATGCTTGGATGGAGGACTTTGGCAAGGGCAGCATTTCCTCCCTGGGTGTTAAACATCAGTGAGTAAGAAGAGAAACCTGCACTTGATTTTTGTGGCTATGCTCAGAACTCTGTGCTGCAGAGGTATAAGGGAGCTCTGCTATCAATGCCAGGGCTTTTCACTGGAAGACCACAACCAGCAGCAGGGAGATCATCTCTGCACCATGACATGCAAAACACCCTTTGGCCTGAGAGGGGTTTGCAAGAGAGCCTCTCACAGAGGCTGCTGGGTCTCCTGCAGCAAATAGCTCAACACGAACATCTGCAGGCCGAAAACAGCCTAAGAAAACCTTTCTCTGCACAACAGGAATTTAAAGCACATAGGGCAGAGCAGGGCAGTGATTTTTTAAACAAGCAAACTATGCGATTAAATCTCACTTGAGCTTATTTATAATTCATAGCACTGAATGTGCAGATTTGGCTCTTGGGAAGGGGCTAATTATTCCCAGTAAAGCCCATGCTTGTAGCAGCTTTGGGAACAGACTTGGTCTGTGGTCAGATGGAGGGTACAGGAGCCCTGGGGTTAAGGTCAGGAGCAGCCTGGAAGGTGCCACACAGGCATTTGACACAGGGCAAAGCCCTGTTATCACAGCTCTGATGTGTGATGGCTTTACAGCATTCCTTCCTCCTGTTGCTGTAGCAAAATGAGACACTGCAAATGATAGTCTGTTATTTATCACTTCTCCAGGCTGAGCAAGCCTGGAGAAGGCTCCACAGAGACCTTAGAGCAGCTCCAGTGCTTAAAGGGGCTACAAGAAAGCTGGAGAGGGGCTTTGGACAAGGGCCTGTAGGGACAGGACAAGGGGAATGGCTTTAACCTGCCAGAGGGGAGACTGAGATGAGCTCTTAGGCAGAAGCTGTTCCCTGTGAGGGTGCTGAGGCGCTGGCCCAGGGTGCCCAGAGAAGCTGTGGCTGCCCCATCCCTGGCAGTGTTGAAGGCCAGGTTGGACACAGGGGCTTGGAGCAAGCTGCTCCAGTGGAAGGTGTCCCTGTCCATGGCAAGGATTGGAGCTGGATGAGTTTTAAGCTCCCTTCTAACACAAACCAGGCTGGGATTCTATGATTCTATCATCTACTGATTATCCATTTGTCTCAAATACGTGTGCTGATCGCTCTCACTTTTTGAGTCTTCCATCTGCAGTTTGTTGAATCTGGAGACACTACAAGAATTAAATGACTTGTCATTTATTACTCTTGTCATTAATGACATTTTTTCTTTTCATATTTCTTCATAACCCTCAAAATCTACACAATTTTTTTTTTAGGCATTTTAAAGAGAATTCTTGGCATGTTTTAAATACGACCTACTCATAAAAATGCCCCAAAGCAATGATTCAGGGAAATAAACCAGGGACGGTCAGGACGAACGTGGCACCTGCTCTTCACTTGCTGCCATCTCACCAGTGTGCCCAGACTCGGTTTTCAGCCTGCTGCCCTCCCAGAGGGGCTGCCCCAGAATACACAGGAAATAGGAGCATCTTGAGGCATCTTAGAGATTAACTGTTATTTTTGTCTAAAACACTTGCGCAAGACACCACACGCTGTTCCAAAGGCAGGATCTCCTCACACTGTCATAAGGAATGCCATACCAAGAGAAGGGGAAAGGGGGTGAAATCTGCAGTTCCTTGGTTTGGTTTTGAGCATTAAAGGTTTTGTTTCACTGAAATATCTCCTATGGTGCATAAATTGCTCCCTTGAAAGTGCCATTCTCAAATCAAAATGAACTCGTATCTGAGGGACAAACTAAACTAAGCAAGTATTCAAAGCCTAATTTTCACAGCATTTCCAGAGTTATTACTGAGTTCATCTGCTTTTATTGAAAAGAGAGAAATACTTTCCATTTGCCATCAAATAGTCCAAAAAATCCTACTTATTTCCTTGCAGTGCTTTTGTACTGATTCAGTCTGAACCTCTGTGTTTCACTAAGATTGCAATGTTACTCATTTCTTCTTTTATTAGGACCCAACCCTTTGACCATCTTAGTTTGAATATTCTTTTCCTGACAACCATATTTTAACAGGGCTTTTTTTAGGCTGTTTGAAAGACATTAAGACATGAGGATTTCTAGGAATACCTTTAATTGTTCCTGAAGGGATACTCAAACTTCTGGAACTGTCCTGCTAACAGTTTTCAGAGCCATCTTCTTCAGAACACCCCTAACCACAGGCAGTGTAATGTCTCTTGACCCAAGAGTGATGGATCTTAATACCGACTGTCATTTAATTGGGTCCTAATATTAAATCTCCCAAGAATGTACTTACACGTATTGAGGAAGAACAGAGGCCCAAAGTCCCGTAACTGGAAGCCAAAAGACATCACCTCTTGTACGGGAGAGCTGGAACCTTGGAAGTCCCTTATTTATAGTTTATCCAAAGGACAGGAAAGAATGACAATGAGCAGTTTGTGTTGGGCGCTAGTGTCTGTACTGCTGCCTTCAAACTGTTAATTAATCCCCTCATTTACTCCACGTCCAGCTCCACGTCATTCCCCCTTGAGTTCCTGGGAAGCTGCCAGCTGTGTGTTTGATATCAAGAACCATTGATTTAATGGCATGCTGTGCCTTCACCAACTGAAAAAAACTCCATTCAGGATCACGAGCCAGGCCATTAAATTCATATCAAATATTAATCACAACACTTAAGTCCCCATGCAGTGGTGAGATGGACCAATCCGTCTATGCAATCACTACTTCCCCATCAGTGCAATATCCATTTTCCCCATGCATAAGGTTTTCCTCACGATGAAGGACACCAAGTCCCCCTTGAGCCACTCTGTGTCTCAGAAGACACATAATCTCGGTGTTTTCCAGCGAGTTCTTGGTCACCCATGCATGGGAGCAGCTCCTTTCAGCACCTCTACAGCCAAGGAAGACGCCTGGGGAGGAGGCAGCATTCGAGTTGTTGTATTTATGGTATAAACCCACCCAACTCACTCTGCATGCCAAGGGGGGTGTGTTGCAGTAGCTCATCCTCTGTTAGCATCAATTTCTGCAACCAAAGTCATTGCTCAGACCCCTGGCCCCGGCAGCAGCCCAAAGCTTTGGTGTTGTGCCTTCAGTGCTAAAAAGGGAACATGGCAGGGCACTGGGCTGGAAGAGTTCCTCATTCCTGGAGGTCCTGACCAGACCTGATAGTTGGGAGAAGCAGTATCCCTGTTCAACAAAAACTGCAGAGCAATGGGCTTGTGTAAAGTACTGCAACTTGGAGTTGTAAACCTAGAGCTGAGCAGCTTCCTCAAATGGTACAGAATAAGGGGTTTAGGTCAAGGCAGAAGAAGAAGGGATGTTCTACATAAACCCAGCCTAGGAGCAGGTCACGAGAGCATTTAAAGCCCCGAGGCATGTGAGCCCTAACTCTGAGCCCATCACTGCCAACACCTGCTTTGGTGTGCCTGGGAAGGTTTCCTGGCTCATCTCCAAACACTTCCAGCTCGGATGCAGGGAACAGATGTTTCAGCTCATCCCAGTAATGCTTCACCTGACCGAGGAGCGCAGCGCTGGCACCATAATGAAGCTATTGCCTGCAAGATGAGTGATGATGGCAGAAGGGAGGCACATCACTGTCATTGCTGATCAGGGCAAATCACTGAGTTATTATTTTACATTCTGCTTCTGAGACACCTAAAGGGAATCAGCTTCTCTTTTGGCCTAATGCAGCAATTAATCTACCTCCACTTAGGAAAGGTGGCGGCACATCACTGGCACTCAGGATACCTCGTCTGAGTGGAGCAGGATCATGGAAATATAGCCAGCTTCAGCCTCCAGGTTGTTGATGTGTCTTGCAGGACATCACCCTGAGTAAGCGATAGCTCCATGGGAGAAAACCTTTTATTACCTTCAGGGCTCACACCAAGTAGCTGGGGAAAACGAAATGGGATCCTCTGAAGGGAGACAAGAGAATGACTACTCCAAGCACTGCATACCCAAACCCGTTAACCAGGGAACAACAGTCACTGGTTTTAAGCTATCTGCACCAGGGCTGCTAGAGCAAAAGGGCTCTTTTCAGATGACAGTGTTGCCAGGCTGGTGGAGGACCCTGCTAAATGGACTTTGAATTACAAAGTTGGGAACATGTGGTTTGATGGCGAGATCCTTCACACAACTTCAGAGAATGGTCTGGGTTGGAAGGCAGCTTAAAATCCATCCGGTTCCAGCCCCTGCCACGGGCAGGGACACCTTCCATAGAGCAGCTTGCTCCAAGCCCCTGTGTCCAACCTGGCCTTGAACACTGCCAGGGATGGGGCAGCCACAGCTTCTCTGGGCACCCTGTGCCAGCGCCTCAGCACCCTCACAGGGAACAGCTTCTGCCTGAGAGCTCATCTCAGTCTCCCCTCTGGCAGGTTAAAGCCATCCCTTCATCAGTGCTGAGCAGCAGCTCAGCAGAGGATGGATGAGAGCAGCTTCTCCAGGATCAACAATTACAGATATATTACGTGTGAAATAGCCCTCACCAGCAGTGATACCTTCCCCATGTTTAGGATTTAATAAGATAAGATGCACTGTCCAGATGCTTTTGTTTTCAAAACTTTTAGTTTTAAAACCGTTTTCAAGCAAGAGAAGGAGCATTTTAAAGACTCACACTTTGCACACACACAAAACCCTGGAAATCTGATAATAATTCATGTCAGTGAAGCATTTGCTGCCTGAAAACCCAGGTTCAGAGTACTTGCACTTCAACAAAATACTTCTTATTCCTGTCATGTGCGGATAATATCTGAAGAACAGTGCTTCTCGAGCAGAAGTGCAAGTGGAGCAAAATATCTGATGTTCGCTTGCTCATAGCAAGCTTTGTTTGTGTGTTAGGGTTTAGCAAGGAGGTTAAGAAAGACCCTTCACTTCTGTCTTTGCAGTATCAGCTTTCTGTAGCCGTGTGCTTCAGGAAGGGCTGTGCAGGAATCGCCTCTGCTCAGGGATGAACACTGCCTTTTGTCCTGTAATTGAATTGAATGGGGTCCGAGACTCATTCTTCCCCGACAGCCCTATCATTTGAGTGCCCTCAAGATGTATTACACTAATATATCGTCAGGGCGACATGGCTATGATGATACATTAGTGCAATACATCTTCACAGCTTTAGGGCTGTCCAGAAACAATAGGATGGGCATTAGATTACGTTCTGTCATATCACACTCCTGCACACATGCCCTGGCAGCAGATGAAATGTGTTGGAGAAGGAGGGGTGTTCAAACCTGAAGTCAAGGCTCATGACTGGGTAAGTGTAGCATTCCCCAGAGTTAGTGAAAAGTCTGTTATTTAGCATGTGCTGAACAGTTCCTACAGAGGATTTGGGGGTGTTTATTGGGTTATTTTGGAAACTCTTCAGTGTTACCATTCCCTGGAAACAAGACTGAGGAAATCACAGAAGCCCAGAATGGTTTGGGTTGGGAAGGACTTTAGAGCTCATGTAGTTCCATGAGGTGATTGGAGTATTATTATATATTGTAGTACTTGGAGCACTGTATGCAGTTCTGGTGTTCCAAACATAAGGCGGCCATGGAGCTGTTGGAGCAAGTCCAGAGGAGGCCATGAGGATGATCAGGGGCTTGGAACACTTCCCACAGGAAGACAGCCGGGAGAAGAGAAACTGCATGGAGACCTCAGGGCAGCTTTCAGTATCTCAAGGGGCTACAGTGATGCTGGGGAGGGACTGGAGTCACTGGACAAGGGCTGAAGGGTTCACACTGAAACAGGTGAGGTATTAGTTAGATATTGGGAAGAAGCTCTTCCCTGTGAGGGTGCTGAGGCGCTGGCACAGGGTGCCCAGAGAAGCTGTGGCTGCCCCATCCCTGGCAGTGCTCAAGGCCAGGTTGGACACAGGGGCTTGGAGCAAGCTGCTCTAGTGGAAGGTGTCCCTGCCTGTGGCAGGGGCTGGAGCTGGATGAGCTTTAAGCTCACTCCAACACAAACCATTCTATAATTCCAAGTGACATTTTGTTTTAAGGGAGTTGGATAGAAAAAAATGTTGCTTTTTCCATTAGACTTTGTGAAATGATGGACTTCAACTTGTTTTGCATTCAGATAAAACCAGAACACTTCAGGCTTTCCTAGCAAGGTGGTGGGAGCTTCTGTTGCTGGCCCATGCTCAGCTCAGCAGTCTGAGTGGGCATCACCTGAGTGTCTGGTCACCGGTCCCTCTGTGGATGGGGCAACTCGCCTTTGGGAATATTATCAAAACCAAAGAGGAGAAGAGGTCAGACAGACAGCATCCAAACGTTACAAAGCAGTAATAGTACCAAAACCTTCCTGAATGGCTTTTGCTGTCCCTGCTCCCGGCAGCACTTGTGTTCCAGCAGCATCATCGCAGCGCACGCACGAGCTGCATGCACACAGAGTTTGAGGCTGGAGCTCTCTTTCAGGCAGACCTTAATCCTTTAAAATTCTGGTTTCATTCTTAAACTATTGATGCTGCACTTTGCTCTTAAATGTCAGAACAAAATAAGTAATACCTGCAATTTATTCGGGTGACATTTCAACAATGGAAGATTTCAGATTACAAACTACAGCCCCGCGTTCCTGACGGTGTTGCGCTGAATGTGTGGATTTTTGTGGATTTACATAATGGGTTTGTATAATGAATATTTATATAATGAAAGCATTTACATAATGACTGCAAGTTAAACATGCACAGTAAAGATTCCAGGCCAACAATTTAGGTACCCAGTTAAAAATCACCTCTAAATACATTCTGGTTTTATTCCTACGAAAAGGACCATTTTATCATAGAATCACAGTTTGGGTTGGAAAGGACCTTCTCTTGTTCAAAAAAATTGAGCCCAACCTGATGCATGCAGAGGCTGCGCTGATGCAAATCATGATAATACTTTGGAATTAGTCGACATTGAATCATTTGTATTCACAGATTTCAGTTTCTTATCTTTTAGTAGCAGCTTTGACAAACAGCTTCAGAATATTCTAACTGTGATTCGTTAATATGATTTAGTGGTGCATTCTAGATGTGATGCTTGCATGTAACCCTCATTAGTGCCGCTGGGAGTGACAGGAGGAAAATGGTAGAAATTATCAAGTGCAGATGAAGCTTGTGTTTAGATAAAGGTAATTTGCCGCAGACGGAATATAAATCGTCACGGAAATCAGGCCATTTCAACCCCCTTGCATTTTGTTTTCTAATAAATCCAGGCTTCTTGTTTGCCACACTGATATTTACTTGGATTTGGATGCCATTTATAACTGTCTGCACAGCAGAATACACACCTGAGCATGACAGTGGTGCAGCATGACCTAAATGGGAAAATTCCTCTTTATTTAGGAGACGGAACAGATTCTGTAAACTATGTTTCCTTCTATCACATCTTACAGGATTTTTTGAGCAAAAAGTTATTTGGATCCTGTGTTTTCCTGCTCTGGACAGAGTTCAGGCCATTAATCAAGCAGGGGACACCCACGGCATATCCCACTGCCCTGCAGCAGCTGCACTACACTCAGCGCTTGGGAGAAATGGGTTTTGTAATGACACAGCCCCATAATGCAGCATTTGCCCTGGCTTCACCAGGCCTTAGCACTGGCTTGTCAGAGCATCTCAGCCTGGCCTTGCCCTTCCTGCCCGTTGTCCTGTCAGGCTCAGCTGGGGGAGCATTTGCTCCAACGGAGCAGACAGACTCAGCTAATCCATTGTAGCAGAGAACAGCTCACCCACGGGCAGACAGAGAAATGGAGGCTTGGAGATGGACAAAGTGGGGTTTAGGGATTTGGAGAACAAAGGAATGCTGTTAGGTATATGTAAAGTCCCAGACTGGTTTGGGTTGAAAGGAACCTTAAAGCTCAGCCAGCTCCAACCACTGCCATGGGCAGGGACACCTTCCATAGAGCAGCTTGCTCCAAGCCCCTGTGTCCAACCTGGCCTTGAACACTGCCAGGGATGGGGCAGCCACAGCTTCTCTGGGCACCCTGTGCCAGCGCCTCAGCACCCTCACAGGGAAGAGCTTCTGCCTAAGAGCTCATCTCAGTCTCCCCTCTGGCAGGTTAAAGCCATTCCCCTCTCCTGTCCCTACAGGCCTTTTGATACACATCTTTGATTAGCGTCTTCCTCACATTTCATTTGCAGGTCTCACTGAGGCTAATGTAATTGATCTGTAGCTGAGTGATCCCATCTTTCCTCTCAGTCCCCATTCTCAATCCTTTGGTGAAGATACAAACTCAGTGATTCACTAAAAGCCCTTGTGGTTACATGGACTAATTTGACTAAACTTGAGACGAGGAGGAGGGTCTAATTCCTTCTCAGAGCCCTTCTCCAACCTGAGTGCTCTAATCCTCCTTCTCTGCTTTTTTCCCCCTCCGGGATGACTGTAACAGCTCCTTTCTGCAGACAACCTAATGCTTTAAGCTATTACTCTAAAGTATCACCACGGTTTCCAATAAAATTTTATTTGACATTTAGTTAAAATCCATTTTTTGCTCCAAGTGAATTTTTTCCTGTGTTCCCTGATGGACACTTCAAGCAGAATTCACTGTCATTGCCTTAAAGGTCAAAAGTTGTTTTGGGTCTTTTTTCCCTAGATCTTGCTTTGTAATGCAAACCATTACTCAGGATTATGAGACGCTGCAGCAAGCTGTGACAGTCCATGAGGCTGCTCTTCCCCGCAATTATGTGGACTTCATAAGGGTTGTGGGCACAACACGAAGACCTTCACTGCAAAACCAATTACCACTGTGGAGTCCCTACAGAAGAGCCGGTGCAATACCAGGCTCACAGACAGCAGCCAGCTGGAGGCAGGGAGTATCCTTTGCAAACACAAAGCCCTCCAGGATTCCCATGCCAGTAGCTCTGAGATACGGTGCTGGATCTCCACCACTCTGAGCCAGGCAGACCCTGCTTTGCTTGCATGGAGCCAGTGTTGATGGCTCTGCACCAAGTCATAGTCGTAGAGATGCCTTTAATGTTACTAAAAGTTTGACTTTAAATACATTATGAGAAATTAAAAGTATAAATGGGAACGTTAAATAGAAACTCTGCTTTTAGGTGCCATTTTGCTTGCAATTTTTCATACATATAATTTAATTTGTTCAACAAAACCACTCTAATAAACTACACTGTATCATGGAATAATGGTTCAGTGGTACTTACATTAAATTTAATCAACTGCATGATGTGTTAATGTTTTTAACTTCACGCCTACTTCTGGGGAGCCCTGTGTTTTCTGGACTATTTTCTGCTTTGGTTTTAATGGGAATTGTTTGATAAATGTCTGCAGCCTGATCAAATGGGCTTAAAAATATAACCATATTTAGGGTGCCTTTATTTCATAGAATCATAGAATCCCAGACTGGTTTGGGCTGGAAGGGACCTTAAAACTCCTCCAGTTCCACCCCCCTGCTAAAAGCAGGGGTGCCTTCCACTAGAGCAGGCTGCTCCAAGCCCCTGTGGCCAACCTGGCCTTGAACACTGCCAGGGATGGGGCAGCCACAGCTTCTCTGGGCACCCTGTGCCAGCGCCTCAGCACCCTCCCAGGGAACAGCTTCTGCCTAAGAGCTCATCTCTTTCTCCATCCCTATGTTACAGTACTTTTATAGTTTTCACTGATCTTAGCTGTCATCTGAAGGAGGTTTCAGTTCTAACAGCCAAGGAAGGCACACACTGTATAAGGTGTACAAAGCGATGCTCCCACACTTCTGGAACTGAGAACCCCAAACCCGTTACTGGTGAGATGCTGAGATAGCTCCAGGATACAGAGAGCTGTGCTTACCTGATGGAGAGATGTGTCTCCAGGAAATGGAAGGCTCTGGCTTCCCCGTGGCCAGGCACACCAGGGTAACGTTGCTCCCTTCATTCACAACGATGTCACTTGAAATACGGTATATCTTCGGAGAAACTGGAAGGAAACAAGAAAATGCTGTAATGGAAAGCCGCTGAGATGGCACAATCCCACCAGAGCATGGAGAGGAGAGCTGGGATACCCACACAGCCAAAAACATGCACGGTTCTTGAAACATAACTATGCAAAAACCTTGTTTAGGCACAACCAGAGCTATTCCCATCTTGTGCACAACAGCTGAGACATGGATCCACAAGTAAGAAAGCAGCAATTCCTCTGTTGGTGCCAAGCAGGTATTGCTACTGAGTTCCTAGGGAGCTGCTGCTGCTGGATGCTCTTGTCTAAGAGAAGGCTGAGCTCACTTGTCACAGTTTGAAAAGAAGATGAAATTAGTTTTTTCTTGTATGTTTAAAAATAGTGATGTCTGTCACATCTACCCCCTGTGCTCTTGGAGAGTCACACTCTTCATGGAGAACACTGACATACATCCATTGCTGTTGCTTTGTATTGCTTTTAAGCTTGCAGTAGCAATGTGGCAAAGAAAATAAAAGCTAGATTTTCTTCTATTACATCAGCAGAATTCTTCACTAACTTCATTTTCTGCACTATTTATACATCTGGGCATAAGAGAGAAGAGTTCCAAATGGAAGGAAAAGATGTTAAAAATGTCCTACCCTTAAGGGACTGCTCTACTCTTTGGAATGTTATGTGCGGAGTAAAAGAACTCAGGATGCCAGCAATGAAGGTAGGAATTCAGGGTTTCAGATTACTCTTTCTGAAGAAATATGCATTTCTTTACAAGTCTTATTATTACGGTTGGCATAGACACACCCTATTTATGTTTCTGAATAGCACTTTTCTCTACAAGATAAAGAACAGATTCTATACAAATAGCTGTAAAAGATACAGATCATACTTGTTGGAACCTACAGAAGGTTTCAGAACCTTCTGTAACAACCGCTTTAAAATCCAAGGGCTCCACAAGGTAAATGGCTACCCACAAAATGAGGACAAGAAAACGTTTATGACCTTCCTAACCAAAGCCTCTGTCCAACTGGACCTTTACTCGGCTGAATGCCCCAGCCTTGTCCTGCAGGCTTGCTTCATTTGCACAGCAAAATCCCACCACCTGTTCCCACCTTTGCAATCCGGAATATGTTGCTAACACCCCCTCTCAAGGTACTTTGAAACTGCTTTGACACATGCACAGCCTGGTTTTGTGCGCTCTGAGATCCACCTGCAGATGTTCTGCAGCCCTTTCCCTGGTCCATCAACTGGAACTATCTCAGTTGTAGGAATGAGATCGGGTCAGACAGACTTCAGACGCTGGGAATTCCCAGTGCTTGCTTGTGGTTCTGCACTTGTGAGCAAAGAAAACTGAAAGTTGATGTAGGGTGTTTTGAGTAAGCACAGAAACATCATCTTCAGGGGAAACGAGGGTCTGGGGAAGGCTGAACCTGCCCAGCTCCTAAAGCAATGAAGGTCAGCATCACCCACCTTTGGGGTTCAGGCAGGATTGCACTCAGAGATATGACACTGAATTTATCATAGTCCAACTCACAGAGGCAGCAATCCACTCTTCCCTACCTCACTTGCTGACTTGGAAGAGCGTGCAGTCACTACATACAATTGTTATCAACAGACACAGTCAGAAGAGTTATTTTCATGTAAAGGGACAATTTATTGATTGTATTTCTTTGCAGATCCCTGCAACGAACCGGTTACTGAACTTCCTCCTGCAGAAGTCTCTTCCATTCTAAAGGAGATGGTGAACACCCACCAGCGTTGTGTGGACCCTGCCACAGCTACAACATGACATGGGATCCCCAT
Source organism: Amazona ochrocephala (assembly GCA_039720435.1). Taxonomy (NCBI): domain Eukaryota; kingdom Metazoa; phylum Chordata; class Aves; order Psittaciformes; family Psittacidae; genus Amazona; species Amazona ochrocephala. Next base: position 24,080,672 of record CM077887.1, read on the forward strand.
GCACTGAAACAGGTGCTGTTGACGCCAGTCTCTCCCACTCTCCCATCCCAGCCCAAGCTAAATATCATTAATATTTCAGCTTGGCAACAGACAAAACACTGAGAGGAATTCTTATTCTTATTTATATGTACAGAGAATGAGCAATAAATCTGCTTCCTACAGACAGCTGGTGAGGGATCATTCCCTCCGAAACGCAGAACTCCATCTGAGAGCAGGGTATCAGGAGGGATGGGGCATGCACAGAGGATTTATTCCGTCTATGGCATTACAAAAATATCTGCCTGCTTCTGAGCCACTTATTTCTTTATCCTTCACAAACGAATGTTCTGCCACAAAGTCAAGGAATAAGATAACTCCAAACAGTTCTTCCCACAAGTAAAGACATACAATTGGTGGATGCAGTTTCTATTTAACACTGTGAAAATATGTTCTAGATTAAGTAAATGCTATGGTGTAAGATTTCCAACCGCAGTAAACTGCTTATTTGAGGTTCTGTGCCTTTGAAGGGAGAAAGAGAGAGATTAGCTCATGCCCTGGTGTTACTGAAGCTGTCCCATGGAGGGATTTCTCACACCTGACACCTACCGCTGTTTATCCCGGTGATTTTTATTTGCCTTAAACTTGCCACTAAACACAGAGCTCATGGCTGGACCCCGCAGTGCTGTCATGGGGGTGCCTGGGTGACCATTACAAGCTAAAGCAAGTTAAAGAGGTCTCCTGGTGCTCAGGCTGTGCCAGGGTTAGGATGAGGTTTAGTCCAGCCCCTGCCTTCCATCCACCACCAGGAAGTAAGGGGTGAAATGCCCACTCAGGGTTCAGTACACTGATTAATTAGTGCCAATGATAACAACAGGTGAGAAGCATGATATTCATAGAATCATTTAGGTGGGAAAACACCTTTAAGATCAAGTCCAACTGTTAACCCAGCAGTGCCAAATCCACCATTAACCCATGTCTCTCAGTGCCACATCTATATGTATTTAAAGACCTCCAGGGATGGTGAATCCACCACTTCCCTAGGCAGCCTGTTCCAGTCATTAGTAACATTAATTAATAACATTGATTCCCGTGGGAATGAGGAGCTCTTGGCATGCTGGTCCTTCAGCTCAACCACGGTAGGTCCTGTGAGCAGAGCAGCATCAGGATCCAGCAGAAATGCTGCATCATACAAGCAACTGTAACCAAGTCTCCCAAAATGCAAACTTCCAGAGGAAATAGACTGACTGCCCTGTCACAGGCAGGACTCTACAACTGAGGTGATGGGATTTCATTCAGTTCCCATAAATGAACAAGATTCCATTTTCAACACAAACACCAACGTGGTCTACTCTTTGCTGCTTGATGCAAGTGCTCTCCTTGCCCTCCTTTGTCTTGCCTTACATAAGGCTTTATTTGCACTTCATCACTCACCTTCTTTCAAGCATCCTCACAAGCAGCCTGTTTTCCCTAATGCTCAGGCTCCCAGCCCTGGATTTCCTCCTGCAGCTCCAGCTCTTTCCCTTTCCTCCTTGTTTTCGGGCAGACCCTGGCCAGCCCTCAGTCTCACCCCTCTTGCTGCAGGTTTTTCCTACCATTTTAAACCCCCAAATCTATATAATTCAGTCAAATACTTCAATTTTGATAAAACTGTATGTTGTAATGGCAAACAAGTGAAAACCTTTCCCTGGTGACTCTACGTGGAAACCATGGTAATGGAGCACAGAATTTGATAAGCGTGAAACTCAACCATATCAACGTATTCGTGCAGTATATGCCTGGAGAGGTCACTAAGGGTACTTCAGCCTGAGCTCAGACAGTCACAGGCTCTAAAGTTTCCCAGCAGCCTGGATACAATATATGTTTTGTGAAGCTGTCTCGTCTCATCCCTGCAATTCCAGGCAATGCTCAGGCTGCCACATCTGGAAAACACTTCCAGCAGCTAAATACCCCCTCACCGCTGGGAAACAGCATCTTAGCTCAAAATTACCTGCCACTAAATTCAGCTTTCAGAAATCATTATGGTTTTGTCTGCAAAAATGAGCATCCACCTTACTATCAAGTATCTTTCTTACGAGTAAGGACCCGCACAACGTAACAAATCACCTCTTCATCTTTCTCTGCAGATGATTTGAGCATCACACACTTAACTCCTGTAAGGCTTTCTAGATAATATTTGATTCTCTCTCTAGGAATATCTGAATCATCCTGAAATGTGAACAGTGGAACAAGGTTCAATGGCCTTGCAAAAGTCCAACCCTCATTGTACAGAGGTAAACCCACTACTTTATTTCAGCTTGATTTCCTCTTCCCCTGTGCAGTTATTATCACCTGGACATGATTCCTCTTTTCCCTCTAGCTCCTGGCTGTCTGTGGAGGGATGGAGGGGGCAGGAGGCATGGAAAGGATGAGGATGGTTTGCTGCATGGATCTCCTGTCTCGTTAGAAATAGCAGTTATGTGTACAACAGTGTAAATGCCTGGAGGCATCTCTTGGTCCCATTACATGTCCGCCAGTGATTCCCCTTAGAGCATTGCTATGAGAACCTCCTCTTAAGTTCCTCTTTAAAATTGCATATCTTGCAGTTAAAACCTGGTGTGCCCAGAAGTAGTGCAGTGTCTTCAGGGCTCTGCCTGCTTTGTCTAACCTCACCCTCTCTCCTCCTCATCATCAACACAGCGTGGTTTGTGTTGGGAAGGAACTTAAAGCTCATCCAGCTCCAACCCCTGCCATGGGCAGGGACGGCTTCCACTGGAGCAGCTTGCTCCAAGCCCTGAGTCCAACCTGGCCTTGAACACTGCCTGGGATGGGGCAGCCACAGCTTCTCTGGGCACCCTGTGCCAGCGCCTCAGCACCCTCACAGGGAAGAGCTTCTGCCTAAGAGCTCATCTCAGTCTCCCCTCTGGCAGGTTAAAGCCATTCCCCTTGTCCTACCTCTGAACAGCACCTTCCCCACCGGAGGCTGCAGATCTGCTTTCCCACCTGGCAGTGCGGAAAAGCTGCCTTGTCTAAGCAGATCTGCTGTCCCTGCAGTCTGCCTGATGGATGCCGATAGGAATTGGGCCTCTGTGTCTTGCTTCTTCCTGGAGCCCAGAATTATGCATGCCATTACTTGCAGGGGATTGACATGGAGTCTGTAGTTCATTGCAGGGTCTCGTTTCTCATTTTCAAGGACTGGAATTATATTCTTAGTTACATTCATCTGTACATAAATGATGCAGCATAATAAAGCTTTCTGGTGCAGTGGGAATGGCTGTAGGGCAGAGCTGCTTTTTTAATTGCTGTTCCTTTTCTATATGTGGGAAAGGATGTCTTATTTATAAACCAATCCAGAATTATCAAGTTAAAAATCCGGGGCCTCAGCATAAGAGCACCCGTCTTGTTTAGTAATAGATGTGCTGCCTTGCTGCTCCCCCATGGAAATGTCCCATTAAAGTATATGTAGGATGAAGATTACAACGCGTTACTGGATGTACAGCCCTCTTTCCTCCAAATGTTTCCCCAGATAAAGGGGATGACAAGGCATGAACTGCGGGTGTTTTTTAGTAACATTAATTAAATCATATGGTAACAAACTCCCTTTCCAGGTTACAATGTAATCAATCTTGTGACAATGGAACATATAAAGACTGTGAGTGGAATTGGACTGCAGGTAGGGGAGTGTCACATCTGGGAGCTGGGCAGGAGAGATTTTAACACCAGAATCTATGGAATCACCAGCATCACCCTTCCCTAGGGCTGCAAGTCCAGCCTGTGTGCTCTTACTGCCTCGGCTGCAGCTTTGTGTGCTTTCTTGTCAATAGAGAGTGACTTTTGGGGGTGAAAAGTATCATAAAGCCTCTTTTCCACACTCCTCAATACCAAGTTCTCTATCCAAATGCTGGGCTGCAGCCCCCTCTTCCTGTCTGCAATGATACCTTGGGTGTTTTTTCCCTAATTATAATCTCATAATTAAGCAATAGGCACGGGGGGGGGGGGGGGGGGGGAAGCTGCTGCTTTCAGCAGCTCAGCTGACCATTTTGTTTGGACTGGAATGAATTTGTTGACTGATCTGATGGCACAAATGCTTCTGCCTTTCTAATTGCCAAGGGGCAAACAGCAACGTGTACAGACAGGATACAACCGCTACCAGCATTCCCATGCAGGCAGGAGGAATTTGCTCCTCCAAATACTATCTCTGTTCCTTCCTATGCATCCCTGAGTTGGGTATTTTCACTGACAGGGCAAATCAATGCCATCAGTTCTCTTCCTGCAGCTTTTTGGAGCCTAAAGATTATGAGTACACAGAGCTCTTCATGCGTCCATCCGCTATATCCAAAATACGCAATGGCTGTATATAACCTCCAAATGTACAATATTCTGTAATAGCTTTTATTAAATGTATTACATTTAAGACCATGGTTATGAGCACATAAGGTCTAGTGCATTTTTCTGCCTCCCACAATGCTTTCCTCTCAGACTTCATTATTGGTGTCTATCTCAGTGAACTCTTTCTCCCTGTGCCCTGCACAATGATCTATTGCAGAGCTACAACTCAGCTTTAAATACGGAAAAGGAGAGCTCCAGGTGGGAAGCACAGCGACTGCAGCGCTGGCTTTTATACCCAGTGATGTCCTGTACTCAGCATGGTGCAGAACACAGAGCCCATCGTCCTTGCCTCCAGGGACACAAGATCCCAAAGGACAAGCCCTCTCCAGACTTGCTACAGCCTGGGAGGCCTGATCCAGAAGAAAGGTGCACATTTTCACTTCTTTTTGCAGCTTATCATCAGGAACTTTGCAGTCTTTCAAAGGGAAGATTTGAACAGCGACAAGCAGAGGATGGAGAATTTTCTGGGTTTCAGAGTGCAGATTAAGCGATTTTCTCCTAATCACATGCTTTATTCCTTTCCTAATTGACTGGGCTCTTCTTTAATCTAGGTTTCAGAGTGGGGAAATGAAATACAATCTAGTAGAAGATGTCGGCAAGTCCTATGGCAATGGCACTGAGCGGGTTGCATCAGTTCTGCATTTCCAAAAGAGAATTAGAAAATAGAAGACTAAAAGCCATACATTAACCAAGGTAACGCACAAGTAAACACGGACGTCTAGTCCTGCTGTGAATAGCATTCTGTAAAAACAGAGATGATATAATATGATCTGTGGTGATGAAAAATTGTAGCTTGTATTTCTATCAATGGTTTCCTAGGAAGATCTTCTTTTCTGTGGTAGAAATTAGGTTCTATGGTATTTCTGGAGCCTCACAGTTTGAGACAAACAATGATTTCTGGTATATTGGCATGCTGCTGAACTTTCTGCTATTTACTGACTGAAAGGGATCATTACATTCAGATCAGCAAAATCTGTCTAATTTACTAATTATGACTAGACTGTATGTGCATAACCACAGTGGAAAGTTAATATTTAATATGAATTTAAAAAATGTTTATTTTGTGTGCATACTTCTTATAAGACCTCTAAAGACTCTAATCTAAGAGAAGATTTAGCTTTCATTGTCTGTTATGCTGAGCTTTGAGTGCAGATTAAATCCATTGCAGAGCTACTCTCCATTTCAACAACTACAATCAGAGTCTTTCACCTATCCCACCATTTCATGGAAACTATGAAGGCTAGAAAAAACCTTAAATATAGCAGTAAATAAACATCTATGCAGTGTATAGATTGAGAAAATGCATAAAAACAAGATAAGTAAGGATGAAAGGTGAATTAAACTCCCAAGTAAGCTTGGTGTGATGGTCAAATATGAAAAGTGATTTCCAGTCACCTGGTATTCCTCCTTAAACTGCTTTCAAATGAACACCTTCCCACCTAGGAAAAGATACATAGACTGTAGAAACCCCCGCAGGGAGCTGATCTGGCTGGAGAGTCAGTGCTAAGCGATGGACAAGCAACCGTGAGGGCACAGAACTGATTTGCTCTCACCCACCTGATGGTCTGGTTTTCCAATTAGGTATTTTGAGGGATTTGGGACTGATTCCCCATTTACAAGTTTCAAATTGCAGAGCTGCCTGTGCCCCATCAAACATTAAACACACTTTAGACTTTGCTCATTTTCTGGGAGTCAAAAGAAATCAAAATCAAAGCCAAAGATTTCGGTTATCTAAAACAAATGAGAGAAATAAGTGATTATTTTTTGGTTTGCTGATTAAATTTAAAGTGATGTTAAGCATTCTGGAAAGAGGTTGACGTTCTCGTGAGGCTTCATTTTCTCCTCAGAAAGCAGCCTATTACATTGCTCCACTTAACTCTGATTAATTGAGAGAAAAATACACCACAAAAGAACACGGAGGACAAGTGACCACTGGTAGCCATGCCGGCAGTGTGCCATCTCCAGTGTCCAGTATGATCCTGGTGTGCGAACACGTCCCTACACAGTTCAAATCCCATACAATCCCCTTCCTTCACATGCCTGGCTTAACTCATTCTCTAAAAGGTTTCTGAAAACGACCAATGACAGGAAAAAAATCGGCATTTTCCAGAATTCCTTCTCTGCAGTTCTGTGTTGAGAATGTTGTACTCTGATTAAATAAGTAATTCATCACCATTACAGGAGAGAATAAAAACAACGGAAATGCTCAAAAAGAAGTAGGTTTTGGTGGTTTGCACAGGGGTTTTGTTTAAATATTTACCCAAGATTATACCCACTACAGCGTTAAAGATATTAATCACCTTTATTAGACGTGCACAGCAATGGAGCATGGCACGAGGGAGACAGCCACACGTTTGTATTCCCTGGAGCTGTTTATAACAGAGGGAAATAAATTTGTCTCTGTTTCCAAAAGCAATTAAAGCAAACAGCGTGAGAATGCAGTTCAGACAAGCCTAAATAGGGAGCTGCTCTAAAAGCCAGGCTGCAAGAAAACAATTAAAATTAATAAGAACAATCACCATTTTATTCCACCCCGATGCCACTAAAGCACAACTTGTTGGAACCAGTCCGTCAGCTCCAAACCAGCTCTTAAGTGATAGCAACCTGTCGTCCAAATCTCAAGGCCTTGAAGATAAATCATAGAATCATAGAATGGTTTAGGTTGGAAGGGACCTTAAGATCATCCAGTTCCACCCACCCTGCCATGGACAGGGACACCACAAGAGGCACTCAGCATTTCCCCTCCTGAGGAACTCGCACTATTGTCCCAGTGCCTGCTGTGCCTGCACAACGCTGCCCTGATGGGTTCTCACACTGGGACTGGGCTTTGCCCTTGTCCCTCTGAACAGACCCCTGCTTCCTCACAGTGATGGGAGCATGAGACAGACAGACTTGGCTGTTACAGAAACGTTTGCTTGGAGATGTCCAGTGCTCACCTGAGGCTTCCTACCCCTGTGGCTTAGGACTACTCACCTGCCACTGACGAGGATGCTGCGCTTCAGTGTTACTATCCCCTGCATCGTGACTGCCCCATGGAATGGCAGGTTAGAGACCATTGTGACCTGAGCTGTGTGCTGCAGACACCAATAAACCAACGTGAAACATCGATTTCTCTCTGCAGACAACGGTTTATCGCTCTGCTTTCCCAACATGCATATTGATTTCATTAACTTGTGTAATATCTAGAAATCACCAACATGACATAAGAAATAGATTATTGTTCTTCTTTTTATGGCTTGGACATAATAATTAGATTTTTTATGACAAATACATAGAAAAATTAAAATGTGCTTATGAGGGTTATTAAAAGCAGTGATGAACTCCATTTGCCACTAATTGAGAATCTATATGACTTTCAGTTTGCAATCATCAGATCTCACAGCATCTGGAAAAACTTCTGCTTTCCAAATTATTCTGTCTTCTCAAAGTTTCATACATTTTAGCATTTGCATTTGCATGAAGATTTATTGTAATAAATCCTAATTTCCTAATTAAGAGGATTAAAAACCACCACCAACAAAATCCTTAATTCAAGGGACTCTTCAGAGCCTGTAGGGACAGGCCAAGGGAAATGGCTTTAAGCTGCCAGAGGGGAGATGGAGATGAGCTCTTAGGCAGAAGCTGTTCCCTGTGAGGGTGCTGAGGCGCTGGCACAGGGTGCCCAGAGAAGCTGTGGCTGCCCCATCCCTGGCAGTGCTCAAGGCCAGGTTGGACACAGGGGTTTGGAGCAAGCTGCTCTATGGAAGGTGTCCCTGCCAGGGGCAGGGGTTGGAACTGGATGAGCTTTAAGGTCCCTTCTAACCCAAACCAGTCTGGGATTCTGTGATTCCATGATTCTTTCCTTCTCATCCTCTCCCCATTTATAGGTCCCACTGACTTCAGACACTCAAGGCCAGGCTGGATGTGGTTCTGGGCAACCTGGTCTAGTTGAAGATGTCCCTGGCTCATCATTGGACTAGACGACCGTTGAAGGTCCCTTCCAACTCAAACTACTCTATGACAGATCCAATTCTATAGCTACAAGGATGAAGCACCTTGTGAGGGAACAACCAGAAACAATATGATACTCCAAATGTGGGAAAGAAAATAAAAGGACAAAAAAAAGGGACAGTTAATCAAAGGAAAAGCTTTAACGCGGAAAAAATAAATCCCAGTTGAAATGTGGTTCTTCGGAGTAAGTAATACATCGGAAACACGTGGGTTCAAAGAAGAAAGGGGGCTGCACTGACAGCTAGTGGGGTCCTCAACAGGCCATTCTACCCTCTGTGGAGCTCGTCACTAACCATCACCACACAACACAACAGTCGTCATCCTGCAATCACACACCACAGTGGCTCTGTGAGGTGTACTCATTAGCAGAAGCAGATGTAACATGTGCAGATCACCCTGGCTGTCGTTCCACACAGAAGCCAGTGCTGCTAAGCCTGCCTGATGGCTATTAGCCAGGGAGGTGTCTCATGTGCTTGAGGAGCTTTACTCATTGCTCCTGACCCCCAGCCCAGCCATAAATCCAACCCTGCTCATGCATGGTTTGGGAGAGGACACCCTCCAACCGGTGGCTTGATGCAGGCAGCAGATGATGCAGAATACTTGTGACCCCTAACTAAGAATGGGCAGACTGCGAAGAGTCCCCCCTGAAGGCTGGATGAGCCCCATCGCTATCAGTGAAGGCATCAGAGACTTCAAGTCTTGGCATTACAATGCAAAACTCATAAGTTGAGCTTGCTTCCAGTGCTTTAAGAAGCAAGAAACCATTCCACTGTTTGAAACCAGCCCAGATTTCATCCAGGTTTTCAATAATTTATATCTAGACAAATCCTCCACCTCTCCAGCACACATAAACCCCGCTCTCATCTGCAGACCTGGAAACAGTATTGATCCCTGAACACCTCTAAATGCCACATCTAGAACACCTTATTTAAAAATAAACACAACCATAAGCATCACAAAACACTCATACCAACAAAATCATTTTTAGAGTTGAACATATTGCACCAGGGTGTCTGTCATAAAGAGATAATTGCGCTTTTTAGTGCTGCAAAATCATTCGCCAACACTCAAAAAACCCCTTTGCTCCACTTTCATACACTTTTTTCCTTCTTTTTCAGAATACATTGCAATTGCCACCCAAGGAATATCATTACACCCTCCTCTGCTCAGCCCTGGTGACACACACACACACACACAGACTGGAGTGAGTCCAGGCAAGGCCACGGAGATGATAGATGTCCCAGGGAACAGGAGCCACTAACACTAAGATTGTCAAACAGAAGCAGATGAGCAAGAGTAGATGAACAACAGACATTTACATTGGTAAGCAGTTTGTTGAGTTTAAAACCAGATATTTACATTGCTGCATGTTAAAAGGTCTGGGTTTCAGAGGAGAAACCTTTCATGAATGAAGTCCCACCCCAAACTCCCAGCCTAAGGCAAAGGCAAACACGCTTTTTCTTTGGGAAGCAAATTCTTTGGAAGCCAGGATAAATGGAAACTGCAAATTACTGACAAATAAAAGGTCATAATTTCTCAAGCCATATTCATCTACAGAACAACTTCATTGCCATGTGCCCAGCAACATTTTACCACTCCTAAACGTAGATGCCTATGAACTGTATTACAGTGCCAGCCTTGAACTACAGTACCTCACCTCCTCCTGGCTTCTGAAAATAGGAAGTCATCATAGAATCTTCTCATATTCCTGACATGTTTTAAATGCAGCCCAACAGTAATAACTTGTAAAGCCCAAGTTGTTCCCACCCTACCTGCACCCAGAATTGTTCATTTAACTGTTTAGGAATGCATAAAGTGCAGGTAGCCATTAGGTGACTCTCCATGTAGTGTCATCCATTGTCCAGCTCAACCCCCCCATTGTAATCAAACGTGGCGCAATGTTTTCTTCATGTTTAACAAAACAAAATGCAAAGTTGAGCTCAATACTTTGTTTGCTGTAAAATACCCCCAAACACATATGATTTTTAGAGTACAGTTCCTACACTTCTCAATCAGTGGAGTAAATAATAGGCAGAAGCGGAGAACAGCCCGTGCTGTCGTGGCACAAATCTTCATTTACGTGGCAATCAGTCACCAACTGGGAAAGCTGAGAAGATTTTTTGCCTCTTCTGCATTTACATGATTAGTTCTTTAACAGCATTTTGATTGAAGAGCATTGCCTAAAGGTCCCCACCTCTGCTTATTAAACACACTTTGTCTTGTGTGCAGCAGAACACTGGCACACTGGTTCTGATAAAAGAAATGATGGGTGGGCTGTGAAGACAAATGGCCATATCTTGAGTCTTCATTTATTTCCAATCCATGTCAAGGCTAAAGCGTGAGGAAAACCTCATAAAAATGGTACTTCTGGAAGTTTCTGATTCATCTTTTCTCCTCACCTCTTTCATAGCAGCAGCAGCACAATCATCCTTTGTATAAACTAATGCAATATCCTGTATGTTTTAACTAGAAATCTGTTATCACATATTATCTGTTGCCAGTGATCAATTTATTTCAAAGCAACTTGAATGTCAGTCACAAATGATAGAGAAAAGACCCACGTTGCCACAGCTAATGCAGAATTGGCAGGGGAAAATCAGATTAAAACTGTGAAGCAAGTGACCTATCTGTTGTAGCTATTGTATTTCTATCAACAGCATCCTGGAGTCACAGGGGCAGGAAGGGTTCCTGGAAGCTGACGCTGGCTGGTTGGAGGCTGACACAGCTGGATTCCCATCTGCAAGATTCTTCCTAAATCATTCATTTTGGCATGGAAATATTGGTCTTTACCTGCTTGACTTGCAGCAGTGCCACTTCTCAAAGTTCATGATCTATTTTAACCTAGAGGATGATCAGGGGCTGGAGCACATCCCATATGAAGATAGGCTAGAAAGTTGAGGCCGTTCAGCCTGAAGAAGAGAAGGCTGCATGGAGACCTCAGAGCAGCTTCCAGTATCTGAAAAGGGTACAAGGATGCTGAGAGGGACTCTTCATCAGGGGCTGTAGCAATAGGACAAGGGGTGATGGGTTCAAACTGAAGCAGAGGAGATTGAGATGAGCTCTTAGGCAGAAGCTGTTCCCTGTGAGGGTGCTGAGGCGCTGGCACAGGGTGCGCAGAGAAGCTGTGGCTGCCCCATCCCTGACAGTGTTCAAGGCCAGGTTGGACACAGGGGCTTGGAGCAAGCTGCTCCAGTGGAAGGTGTCCCTGCCAGGGGCAGGGGTTGGAACTGGATGATCTTTAAGGCTCTTTCCAACCCAAACTAATCTGGGATTCAGTCTGTGATTCTAACCTCAGTTGAAGTTGAGGGAGGTGCAAGAGACTTGGAAGGACGTTACCAGTGGCAGACGTGTCAGGTGCATTGGTGCCATCCTTCCTGCTGCCTCATTACCATTGAGGTAATAACGACCCTGTGTGCCCTGACTGTCCTTGGACCCTGGGAGGGTCACATTAAAACAGTTTCTTTCTCTCCAGCAGCAATACCTCAATGAAGTGAATGCATTTGGATTCATCAAAACAAACTTAAACTGAGCCATGCCTTGGAGATGGGAATTAAACACAAAGTAAATTTAAACTTGAGAGGTTTGCAGAAGCCAGTGGGAGTTTTGCTGTTGATTCAGCAAAGCAAGAATGGTTCTCTGCACCACTAAATCAAACCCATACAGTGGCTGTCAGCTACATGCTCCTCACATGCCACTTCTTGGAGGGTCAGGCTCTCACTAAGGTTTTGTGAGCAACGGCCTCAGCATGCGAGCAGTGAGAAGGATGCTCCTATTGTACCTGGAGGACTCTTACCAAGCAAAGAACAATTCATAATGTGCACTGGAACAAATTCATAAACTCAGATAGTGCTACTGCATAAAAGTTCAAGTGATAGAAGCCTGAATAAATGGGGCTAAATTGATCACTAAAATTACTGAACAAAAAAGATAAAGAAAATCTTGCTACCTATGTATCAGTTGTATCACTGTGATTGATTTTCACTTAAATACATACAATTTTAACTTAGAACTACCTAATTTGACTTTTTTTTCATTAATATCTTCGTAAAATCAAGAAAATTTAACAAAAAGTAGGCTAAAACATCAGATGGATTTTTTTCTATTATAGAATACTAACAGTGATTTCAGGGACTGTTTTCACAGTGTTGTGCTAATACCTCTGGTGCTTATGCCCTGATGCTCTGAGGTCCATCCATGGTCTTCAAAGACTGAAAACAAAAGAGCTCAACAAAAAATGCATTTATCATATATAATTTTATATATATATATATATACATGAAAAAATGTATGAAAGGGGATGGCCCCAAACTGGAAGCAAAGCACTTCTCCAAGGAGGGATGGAGATGTTTTTCCAAGTGCGGTGCTTCTGGAACAAGCACATTGGCCCAAATCCCCCAGTTATAGCAGCAGATAAGAGCCTGACAGCCAGAACCTGCTCAGGAGGTGGGAAGGACACGCTCTGAATGAAGGCTGATGGGCAGAATTAGTTGTGATGCTGAAAGTTCTTTGAAAGACGAACATGACAGCTTTCTTTTTCGAGGCAAATCGAAGGGTCTTCATCTCTTACCCACAGTTACTTTGTCATGCAACCATTTCTCCATCAGCGAAGGAGCAGGCTCTCTGCAGATAATCATTCTTCAATTTCTGATGCCATAGATTTTCCCTATTTTCTGTGACTCATATTGTTCACTTGGTAAATGCAGAGAGAAGGGAAAGGGCGAGCACTTGTTCTCTCTGCAGCCCTTTCATCATTCTCCTACATTTTTTCATTACTGTACTCAATTTATCACTGAGAAAATACAGAAATAGAAAAGCTATATTCTTTGCCTCGAGATGGATTTGTTATCAGCAGTTTGATGCTTTGTAAAGAAGCAGAAATGTAGAAAATAAAATTGCCATTTCTGTTAATTGATTTGCAAAACCCTGCTTTTAAACCAGAAAACCCTTACCCAGCCTCAAGTCTAGCAAGATTTTGTTTTGCTTTCCAAGCTTACTGTCTTTGTCCCATAAGTGGAAGACTATTCCCAGGCACACTGACACAGCCAGATTGCTGTGTCCCCAGCTGGTAAATTCCCCTTTGACAGGTTTTGTGTTCCAGTAGAGGAAGCAACTGGGATCTTCCTGGCCTAACACTGACCACTGCTGGATAAGCCTCACTGTGTGGTCAGCAGAGGTTTTGGGGTGCCAACCCCAACCACCAGCATTCCCTATGGACACCTCAGCTGTCTGCCTCACTTGGCCTCCTCCAAAGACTCCTTACATGTTCCCACCTTTGCGCAGCCTGTGTAAGGGCCCATTTGAGCACATTTCCCTTTAACACCAGCACATTCGGGTTTCTAACCACAGTTTCAGCTGTACTTAGCTAGCTGGGAGCAATTAGGTGCTTTTCTGTTGACTGCCTAATTATTCTCTCTAACTTCTTAAAGCGCAGCTGAAATTGGTTAAAATGAAAAGCAAATCACTTGATACACAATAAAACCCCTTACTGATTCCTGCTACCAATAGCACTGTAATGGGATGATGCTGTGTTATATCTTTCTGGTGTGAAAAATCAAAATGAAAGGAAATGAGAAGAACATGTTTCTGCAAGACACAAAGTCCTCAAAGCAACGGTGTCCCATAAACCAGCCTGCACACGTGCAGGTGCGGGTGGGGTGCTGTTGAGCTTCAGGGAGAATCCCTCATCCCAAATAACGATTGTCAGAGTATGGATAGAAAAAGAGCTATCTTATTTGGAAATTCTTTCTGTGCAAATAGGGATGAGATTCGTGTCTGTGGGATTTTGTGGTCTTCCCTTCTCAAAGAGAAGGAAAACTGCCACAGTGAAATGTCCCTCGAGCATACAGAAGATGCATAACAGGCCTCCCATCTTCCATCTTTTACACTGTTTTTCCCTCTACCTGGAAAAGCTTTCAGACTTACCAGAAGCTACTTTCAGTAAGCAACACTCTTCAATCAAACCTCTGCTAAGGATTTAATCATGTAAATGTAGAAGGAAAAAAAAGGAGAAAAAAGGAATTAAGAAAGGCAATAACCTACTGGCTAAACGGAAAGTTTCCCAGTTGGTGACTGATTGCTGTCTAAGTAAAAGGTCTGAGCCACAGACAATATCCCACTTTAGCTGCATTGTTTAAGCTAATTTAGTGCACACTGATATGAAAGTACTCTGGGAAATCAGGGATTCTTTCTGTACATCTTCCAGACCACTGAATGTGTGATTCATTTAATTATTTCCTAGGCAAATTATGTCAAATTTACTGTTTCATCATGATTTCTGCTTCAGATCCTCCCGCACATCCCAACACCCCCAACCCTCTGTCCAGCACTGGAGAGTCCTGCCATGGCCTGTCCAACTGCTGCTGTGGAAGAGCTAAACGCAACCATAGAAGGGATTCTGGGAGGGGTTATCTCAGAGAATCAATGCCAAAGCTTTATATCCAGTAGCAGTGATACTGTTTGCATAATAAAGTTATTCCAATACATTAAAATGTAAATAAAACTTATACACAAATGTTCTCCCTGAAAATCCTCCCCAGTTTAGTATATGCACAACTGGAGTACGATATGATTTTAGTGGTATATTGGTGGAGAAATCCCCCAAAAGAATGATTACAAATATGAAAGTGGTCAAAGGTAAAAGTAATACAACATTCTGTCCAGTTAAAAACATGAATACCCCACACTGGTTGTATGTGCCAGCCTGTCAGGAGGGTGATCACTGAGGAAGGACAAGGAGAAAACTGTTTACACAAGGCATGAGAGGAACAAATGGGTGTAACGGGATGGATGTTTGTCAGTTAAATACAGTCTGAATAAATAGACTTTATATGAGAAACAGTTGGAATGCTTCAAAAACCTCATGGTCCACAGGAAACATGTTAAGCCTCTCTCTGTGGTTAAGCAGACTTAGATTGGAAAAGGACAATAATATACAAGCAGAAATGTGCAGACAAATGTGCATACAGGTCTCTTCTTTCTGTGAAGCACCATGAAAGACCTACCTGCTTCCCAAGCCCAAGCCAGCCTAGTCAGATTTCCCTTCTTTTAAAAGGCTCAAGTGAGCCAGCACGGCGCCCTCCGCTCCCTTCCCCATCATTACATGCAAGGCATGGTGCCTTAACACGTTACCTAAATGGCCTGTTTCCTGCTCATTCCAGTCTGCCAAAAATATTCTATACCCTTTCTTTCTTTCTATGCCTTTAGATATCAGCTACACTGCCCTCATTTCTCCAGAAGGTGTCAATAAGTTGCTAGTTATTACATGAAGATGTACACTTATCATTATTAAAACCCCACCATTCCCCTTCTCTTTTCAGACAAGAAGCTAAATACTACATGGTTGAATTTAAAACCCATGGAGAAAAAATCATCATTTGGTCAACCTGAGGAGCAATGTAATGGAACAGTTCCCAGTAAACTTCTATTTCCCATTCAGTGTCATTATGGATAAAGCAACAGTTGTGTTCAGTCTTCATGAAATGGAGAAGCTGCTTATTCAGGGTGAGCAGCCTGCAGAGTGCTCGAGTTGCTGTGCACATTCAGATGTACATATATAGATTTTAAAGATGAATTCAAACATCAGTGGACACAGAGATTTCAATGGAATATTTTTATACAACATGCTAAAGGCCAAGAGAAACAATACAGAATAGAATACCAGAGGTAAACACCATCGGGAATCCTTACAGGCAGCATGGATAACTGGAGGGTTTGGCAGGTAAACAATAGTATACTAGCCCCTCTTGCTGTCACGTGAACCATGTAAAAGATCTGTAAGGATTCAAGGTGCATCTTGCCTTTTGCAGAGTTTTCTGGGTTGGTTGCTCCTGCGAGGCTGGATGAGAGATTTACTCTGTATTCCCAAGGCAGTTATTAAAATAATTTCCCTTGACAGTTCTCTGACTGCATCACTCCCCCTTCTTTGAATCCCAACCATATGTCTCTGCTTACTTCACATTTAAAGTATCTTGTTCTTATCTGAAAACAACTCAGTGTCCTTCACTCCTCACTATGTGCACACTCTTGCCCTTTATGACACAGATGTGCATTTCAACACCCTCCAGAGCCACCTGCTTGAACAGAATCACAGACTCGTTCGGGTAGGAAGGGACCTTAAAACTCATCCAGTTCCAACCCCTTCCACCAGAGCAGCTTGCTCCAAGCCCCTGTGTCCAACCTGGCCTTGAACACTGCCAGGGATGGGGCAGCCACAGCTTCTCTGGGCACCCTGGGCCAGCGCCTCAGCACCCTCCCAGGGAAGAGCTTCTGCCTAAGAGCTCATCTCAATCTCCCCTCTGGCAGGTTAAAACCTTTGCCCCATGTCCCATCCTTACTTGCTCTTATAAAAAGTCCCTCTCCATCATCTTCCCCTTCCCTTCATCGACACCAGGGAGCCCCACAGAAAGCACCATTCCAGCGACATCAGGTCCTGTTGCTGATGTGATTTCCACACTGAAGCAGCTGAATCCCAGTGCCTGTGGAGCTGATGTACCTCATCCAGTGATAGCAAACAGTAGCATCCACAGTCATACCACTTCACAGAAGCTGCCAAGCATTAATTAACTCTTGGGAAGCTGAAAGCCAGGTCTTTCAAAGGGGAATCTTTTCAAAGGGTGACTTAAAACATGTCATGGGCCAGTCATGCTTAGGAAAAACTACTGTAGCTTGTCAAATGACACCTTAAAAATGGGGCTGAAAGAAAGAGAATCAAGCAATGACTTCAACACTGTGCTCCAAGGGAAGATCGGGAGGATCAGACATCTCTGACAGGTATTGGTCTCACCTTGGGTTGGTGGCTTATGGCGGAGATCTCCCCCAGTGACCTGCTCCGGCTCTGTCTGCCCACACCACTGGAGATTTCCTCCTCCCCTGGACCGCCACGTTGCGAGCTTTTCTTGAACACTTTTCCTGCCCTCTGTGTCCTCCTTGTAACAACTGTACTTGAATACTCGATTGAACCTGCTAAAATCCCCTGCCCACAGGTACGAAGTCTGTCACGTTTTTGTTGGGTGTTATATTGTTGACTGTTACATTTCCTACTGTTATTTATTATCTTCATGCATTTCAGCTTTACTGTCCTTTGAACTTCCTTTACATTGCCTGAAACTGTTTGAAATCATTCTTCCCCAAATTGGGCATCCCATTGCAGCTCAGGCTTCACTGGGGACAGACAAAGCAGACCAGGTACAAATCATTCCCACCCAGATACTGCATCTCCAGATGACGTCTGCCCTTTTCCTGGAGTATTTATGCTCTTGTCTCAGATTTAATACATGCCCACTATAACTCTATGGAAGCACGGCTGCCTCATTTGAGTATCTGAGTTCTCCCCAAGACTGCTGTCCTGTGCCGTCCTTATTGAATTTCATCTTATTGATTCCAGCCCGTTTCTGAAATCCATCATTTTGAATTTGAAGCCTGTTGTCACAAGTACTTGCTCTTCGATGGCACCTGCAAATTATAGAGATGTATTCTCTAGTACGCCACCTAATTCATTTATTGAAATCCCTATTCAGTCCTTCTGGAACCATGACAGACCCACTCAATGTGTCCTTCCTGCTAGACAGTGAATTACTGCCAACCGCTCCTGCAGTAGGACTTGAACAAGCTGTGACCCCCCCTTGCAGCCACTTGATGAGTGCCCTGAGCCCCATCCAAGCGTCGTGCCTGACACACACAGTTCTTCCTGGGACCACTTAGATCACAAGTGTCATCCTGATGTATTCCTGTGTTTCTGTGCACTGATGGACACCTCTCATTACTCAGCTACACACTGCTTATCCTCAAGAAAATGGTCCTTTAATTATACCAAATGCAAATATACACTGAGCAACTTACAGTTGAATAAATTGGCTCAATTCACAAAGGCTTGTTCCCTGAATGAAGTCCATTTGTAGGTATTTACTCAGTATTTACATAACCTAGAAATTAGTAATGATTATCCAACATTTAAACTTGGAAATGCTTTCCACGTTATTAATCTCTTGTGTTCCTGCAGAACTGCTCCCATAGCACTGAAGAGTGTTGCGAGTTGTATGATTTAATCTTCATGATGTTCCAATGACGTGGGAAGCATTAATATTAATGGGGATTAATGGGATCATTAATATTCTCATTTTACAGACAGTTAACACCCATTTAAAACTGTTACCTGCCCAACAGTTCTGGATACCTGAGCAGAGACAGTGCACACAGTATCTTTCAATGCACTTGCAGCTTCCTGAGGGTGCAGGAGAGGCCACGAAGTGTGGCAGATCTTGGGTTCCCACTGTGACCAAGGGGTGCCAGACATTCAGTCACAAGAAGGGGAAAACAAGCTTGCTCCAGGTTCCTAACTTTGCAACTTCTACATTCTTTTGGAAAAGGTATCAACAACAAATAAGTGATTCGACCTCAGGGCTAGAACTATTCCAACTCATAGAATCGCAGAATCCCAACCTGGTTTGGGTTGAAGGGATCTTAAAGCTCCCTCAGCTCCAACCCCTGCCACAGGCAGGGACACCTTCCACTAGAGCAGCTTGCTCCAAGCCCCTGTGTCCAACCTGACCTTGGACCCTAAATGATCTTAAAGGTTCAGCCAACAAACCCAGTGTTCGCTCAGACTAAATCGAAGCAAGAGTTTTATTTCTGAAATGGGCACAGGACTGCTCTAGAGGACATTTGCGGGTCTCAGTTGCTCATTTTGCCTCTTACCCTTTGCTGTATTACCTATAAACTTGAAGATTTCCTTGGAGAAAAATGCAGTGAGTTTTTGGCTTTCCCAGCATACTCAGCATAACATTGAGATGGTGACAGGATCACTCTGTGCCTTTTCATTAACAGAAAAAGCACTTTCCACCAAGCATTGTCCTAATAATGGAATTTATAACGCTTTAAAGTCCCACAGTTTTGCCTCAAGCATCATCTCTGGGCCAGCAAGTACTTGAATGAATGCCAGCTCCCTGTCAGGGTATTTAATTTCACTAAGAGAGGTCCAAGTGAAAATTTTGCCTTAATTTCAGCCATGGAATCACAGCAATAGATTCAATTTCTGTTTCCACTGCTACAGTGATATATACCCTTTGTTAGGATGGACGATTACCACCCGGAATGCTCCTGCTCACAGAAATCAATGAGAATGACAAATGTTCAGGGATTATCTGCACTTGTCCCTATAAATTACACTGCTTATTAGAGACTCCAATAACAACGAATAAATCAAATCTCTACCACTATGGCAAAGTATCCCAAGGATCTCAACCATTCCAAGTAGGCAGCTCACTCCAGTTAAAAGGACTTCTTCAGCCAAGTGCTCAAAATCCTTCAGTTCTTGGCTCTAGAATTTCAACATTCAGCTAATGACTTTGCTTTGATAACACAGAGCACCACCTCCCCTCTGATGTTAAAATCACAGCAGGCACTTGCCTGTGCTGGGTAACTATGTGACGGACCAGATTCATACATAAATAACCATTTCTCAGGGTCAATAAGCATCCAGATTAATCTACAGGATTTCAAAGTTAAAAAAGACTAAGCATATTCTGTTGGCATAGCCCATGCTGAAGGCACAGCCAGCTTCCCTTTGGGAGAAGGCGCTGTGGCAGAATGGCAGAAGCATCAGTAGAAGCGGTTAAGCTCCATGGATGTCCTTTGCTATCCTACCTGGCTGGTATTTCCATTGGGAGATAAGCTTGCTTCTGTAAGGAGGGAGCCACAAAAAAAGCTCTGTGAGCCATGTGGGGAGCCCAGAGGCACCCAGCTGGGAACATTGATCTGCTGCCTCCCTGGAAACACCCCCAGCTCAGGGCTTAGCATGGATTCATGAACTTTTTCCAGGAGCGGGGCTTTGGACAAGGGATGTAGGGACAGGACAAG
Organism: Amazona ochrocephala; assembly: GCA_039720435.1. Taxonomy (NCBI): domain Eukaryota; kingdom Metazoa; phylum Chordata; class Aves; order Psittaciformes; family Psittacidae; genus Amazona; species Amazona ochrocephala. Next base: position 24,100,859 of record CM077887.1, read on the forward strand.
GGGAATGGCTTTAACCTGCCAGAGGGGAGGCTGAGATGAGCTCTTAGGCAGAAGCTCTTCCCTGGGAGGGTGCTGAGGCGCTGGCACAGGGTGCCCAGAGAAGCTGTGGCTGCCCCATCCCAGGCAGTGTTCAAGGCCAGGTTGGACACAGGGGCTTGGAGCAAGCTGCTCCAGTGGAAGGTGTCCCTGCCCATGGCAGGGGGGTTTAGGTGGATGAGCTTTAAGGTCCCTTCCAACACAAACCAGGCTGTGATTCTATGAACTGGGAAAGTGGGGGGTTGTGTGTTTGGTTTCTCAAGCTAACTTTTGGTGAAAGGTAGCAGGGAAGGCACATTCATTTTGGGGAGTTGTGCCAGCACAGCTCTCTGCTACCATGTACCCAATTCACCCAGGCCGAGCAGTGCATAAACTTAACTCAGAAAATGAGGGAAACTGGAAGCAATCTGAAATTACCCTTGCTGCTGCCAGCTTGACACCCGTTCCCAGCAGCGTGGTTGTGCTGCTCTAAGTTTCTCTGTGTTTCCCACCACCTGAAGGAATCGATGTGGGCACAAAACAGATGGTAAAAGGAGTCAGAAAAATATCTGCTGATGTTCTACAGCCTTGAAAGCTCTGCCTGAAAAACCTCTTGCTCAAGGCTTTTTCAAGGGGGATCATGGGTATGTGCAGAATGAAATCACAGAACACTTGCAGCCATTTCTAATATTCGGTTTTCCCAGGCTATTCCATTCACCTTTCCAAGAGAAAGAGAAACAACACGGAGTGTGCAAACCTGTTTTTTTCTACCCATCAACATGCCTGCTACTATGAAAACACATGTCAGCAGTGGAGATGCCTTGCACAGTCAGGACACTTCAGAGCTGGGAGGTTCCTTTGGTAATTTTCTATTTCAATCTATGATAAGCCATAGCAAAGCTTTTCCTGCTGTTAGAAAATGCCTTTGCAACGTGAAAGCCTCATCATAAAGCTTTGTGATCAGTGGATATTTGTCAGGGTGAAGCAGATATTTACAATGCGGGTTTGAGGATTTACTCAACGTTGGTTTTATTCTTTCCAGTGCAGAGAAACAGAGGTTATCAAAAGCATCCTGTGAACTATTCGTTTTGGGACTCCATGTTAATGAATTTCTCCTTGCTGGAAATACTTGAGACTGACAGTTAAACGCACTTGAGCAGTTGAGGTGATTTTACCCACACGTCTGCAGGTCAGGAGCAGAAACGCTCACAATATAAACCTGTGAATTATTTAGGGAACTTCGGTTTGTGACCAAATTAATTTTTAAAACTCATTTAGAAAAGAGTATGGGATGATGGCCAAAGCAAAAGGTAATATGTTAAATGAAGTTTTGAGCTCCTTGCTATGGCACGAAGGATCTGTTCCAAATGAGGCGCATGAACAAATCAGTTTATCTCACTGGGACTCTGAGCAGCTTCCCGTGATTTGTGAGCGTAGATGAGGGGGTCAGTTTCTGGTACTGCTGCATCTAGCGGCCAGCGGTACATGCAGTAAGTTGGGCTGATAACCAGTGTTGCACAGGGAAGATGCTGGGCTCACCCTTAGCACCAAGGATGAGCCATGTTTGCTGGAGGAGGTGACTCAAGGACCAGATAAATGGATTACGCTTCCAGCCACAGAAGAATAGGGGATTAAGAGTGCTGTCTCCCAATTAGCACATGGCAAAATGACAAACGCCTCTAGCTGTGGCCAGAGAAAACTTTGGATGAGTAAATATTGTTGTTACTGATGAGATCAGAGCTAAGAGATCAAGGGTCAGTCATCAACGTGCTGGTGAGGATGGCCCGGGGAAAGCTTAGCTCAGTCAAATTAAGAGTGAGGTATAAAGTAAGAATGAAGTGATATGTTTCTAACATCAGTGATAGAGAGTGGAAAGACAGAAAAGGTGACTTGAAAAGGACAAGAACTGATAATTCTAGAAAAAAACTTTGAGAAGGTACATGAACTAACACATGACCTAGAGAAAGGGAGTGTTCCTATTAACCTTTCCTCATTTACAATGACATTAGACAAAAAAATTCCTCCCAAATAATAAAGCCAAAGCCAATCAAAATGAATTTGTGAAGAAGTTAAAACCATGCAGCACATGAAGAATCATTTCCACATGATACGGATGCCAGGAATGCGTGTTGGATATGGTTTCCCATCATACAAAACCACGAAATAAGAGGGAAACAATTGAATTTCAAACCAAACAGCACCTGGCCTGTCCCAAGAAGGAAACATCATCATTCCCCCTGTGGATAAGTTGTCGCCCACATCCCGTTATGCTTTTTTTAATGTAAAATGCAAACTGTACTTGCTGAGTTGTCGCAGGGGTGTATGAAGCTCCTGAGGGCCACTGTGAATGGAAAGAAACCCTGCCTGCTGTAGTGAGGAGGGATATCTCCATACAGAAAGTCAGCAGTTAACTTGTGATTGCATAAATGAATAGAAACTTTGAGTAAGAAATTACTTCTTGTCCACAGCAGACTCTGGGTTCTAAGTAGAGTTAAGGGAAATAATTCAGCGTGGCTCATGCACTAGGGCTGGAATGGGATTGAAAGAAGCCTGGAAAATGAAGCAATAAAGCACAACAGCCAGCATGTTCCCGGAGGTTGCTCCAAGAGTTCTCAAACACTGGTGGAGTTCAGCAATCTGCTGGGCACACACTTCCCGCAGCGCCACCACTCCTATTACACAGGGAAATTAAAAAGGATGAGTCAGTGGAGAGGCATTTTGGAGTGACAACCAGAAATGGGGCAACCCCTCCAACAAATAGGACATCCCATGGAGCAGAAATCAGAGTCCTTTGAAATCTGTGCACAGGGAAACACCTTGGAAAAAATTATCATGGAAATTCTATTGGAAAATTAAATATAGAATCACAGAACCCGAGCCTGGTTTGTGTTGGAAGGGACCTTAAAGCTCATTCAGTTCCAGCCCCCTGCTACGGGCAGGGACACCTTCCGCTAGAGCAGCTTGCTCCAAGCAGCATTCAACTCAATGTGTATTCAACTACTTCAAATGTAGCCAAGGAACCCTGCTGCAAATGTATCCACAGTGTTATGCTGGATGCATTTTACTGCTTCAATTTAACTTTTCTGTACATTTTTAACTAAAATATACAAAGTCAGGACACAAAGCGTGCTGAGAAATAACACCATGGTCACATTCTATCTCACTTGAAGCCAACATTGCATTCTAAATCTGGAAACTCCGATAGCGAGTCTGGATAAAATCCTGAATTTTTTTAATGAGCAGCCAAATTTCTAAGTTTTAATAAAACAAAATTCAGTTCGCATAGAGCTGAGAAAGGAAAGTTTGGGGTTTGAGGATTGAAATGAAAACCAATAGAGTTTCCTTGGGGAAATATGAATGTTATTTTCACTCTAACCCAAAGCCCTGTGTGTCTTTTCCAGGTTACAGGATCCTGCCTAGCTCAAAAAGAGGCTGTTTGGAAAAAGGCAGTTGAAAAGCTGAAGGCATAAGACACTGATTTCTAAAGAGCTATTCTAATTACCTGCTCATGTGTATCATGGAGGGTCTATTATCCCATGATATACCCCTCAGGCTATATTGTGATAAGGAAATGATGAGTAAGATCCTCTTCAGATGATGGCTTTTAAATCCTGACACTGACTTGAATGGGATCAGGATTTCAGAAACTGCTTTAAACCCACATTATTCTTGATAAAAAGGACTGAATATCTGCGGGTGAAACCTTTCTGCCTTCACTGCACCTGTGTGAACCCCAAACTTCCTTCTTATCTTGCCACGTCCCTAATTTGGGCTAAAAAGCATACCTCTATTTTAGCACCAACATTATTCCAATGTTCCCTGTAGCGTTCCAAGAGACAGACACTTCATCTTTTAAAATCATTTCATTTCCAAAGCTGGGTTTGGTAGGAACATTTGTTAGATATAAGATATGCCGCATATATTCATTTTTATTTATAACCAAGATTCTACAAGCTGGGGAAATCTGATATTAGAAATCACTGAGATTTGCAGCCTCCAACACTCCTGGGTTTTAAGTCGTGGGGAGAAAAGAGTGTATTTGTCCGGGCACAGTGAATTAGCAGAAATCAGCACCTTACAAAGCCTGAGACAAATACAATGTCAGGAAGTAAACTACAGTAGCACTTCAAGATTATATGTGTGATAGACAGCAATTCTTGTCAACATACAATTGTAGGCATTCTTCAGCTAACTTCCATTGAATAGCTGTATGAAGTATATTATAATAACACCACTTTTACTGTAGTAAGTATTAATTATATTTACATACTGATCCTATTCCTCAACCCTATTCAACCTTTTTCACAATACAGGGAATAAGCTGTTGAGGACAATGAGATAGTGGACTTATATTTAGAATATATCTCCCTGGAATAGACTGATTTAATCGGACACCTCCTTATCAGCATTCCTAAAGTCAGAAGAGAAGTCCAAAAGGCAGAAGCAATTAAAGCCATATTATTTAATGTGATATTTAGATTTAATGATAGAGAAAGGTCTCCGTAGAAAGTGGTTTAACTTAAAGAGAGGTTATCATCTGAAAAGAGGCTTATGGTGTTGCCTGCGCATTCTACACCTACCCACTGCTCTTGTTGCCTATAGAGGTTTTGGAATATTGATGGGCAAAATATTTGAGCTTGCTACCTCCATTCCATTCACCAGGAAAACAAAACAACCTCTTTCCTTTGAAGTGTTTCAGACAGAAAAGGCTTTTTTTGATAAAACATCCCTTTTATTGCATAATAGAGCTGTTGTGTTAATTATAATTTCTTTTGCCAAGGCTCTATTTTACATAACAAAGCAAAGCTGCCAACTATTAAGGAAATTTTCCAGTTTTCTCTTCCAGATGATAGAAAGGGAAATAATATCATATTTTAAATGCAAAGTGGGGATGATTAAAATTTCTGTCTAAATAAAATAAGAACAATTGTGAATCCTAAAGACAACAAAACGAGTAATCTGCTGGGGACAATATCATTATCTTAATTCTATATTTTAGCCCTTACTATTATAAAACCTTACAAGGAAGCGAAAAACTGTTTTTCTTGGCTCACTGTAATGTCTTCAGCTCTGTTGGCCTTGAGGCGGTTAGCAAATCACAGCCTTAGAAATGTGCTTGTTTTTATCTAACTCCTGAAGTGCCTTTTATCCATTCAAATCTCCAATTCAAGTTCACATCTCTCTTGTGAGATTTTTGTTTAATTTTTTCCCTTTGAAATGAACATATTAGCCTGAAGGGATGGATGTTCAAAACATCACATCAAAAAAAGCATGCCAAAAACTGTACTAAATGAACAGATTTGGTACGTGCATCTCCTTGAGCACACTTTCAGCATTTACCCATGGGGCCTGGCTATTCTGCTTGCAAAAATCCCTAAGCTTTTATTTGAACAGCTAGGATAAAAGATCTGTGATCAGTAGTATAATAGAAGTCAGAGTCATATTATAGGGTTGTATTAAGAATCAATGCTATATGGTTTTCATTTTGCTATAGAGCTTTCGTGTGTGGTGCAAAATATCTTGTGCCATTTAATCACAGAATCATAGAAGAGTTAAGGTTGGAAAGACCTTAAAATCATCGAGTTCCAACCCCCCTGCCATGGGCAGGGACACCTCCCACTGAAACATGCCACCCAAGGCTCTGTCCAACCTGGTCTTGAACATTGTCAGGGATGGAGCATTCACACCTTCTTTTGGAAACCCATAAATAAAACCCCATTTTATTATCCCTGTTACTGCTTCGTATTGTATAATCTGCAAGAAATGCAGCCCCAGTAATTTCAGTCATTGAGTGTTCATTGAATGGTTCCTTTCAGGAAACTCCTAAGAACACTTCTGTGAAAAGTTTGTTCCTATCAATGAGTGGTTACTGTTACTTGACTTGCTCTTTAAAGGAAACAACATCTCTTAGTCACACAGGGAAATACAAAATCATAGAGTCATTTAGGTTGAAAAAGACCTTTAAGCTCACCAAGTCCAACCATTACCACAGCACTGCCAAGGCCACCATTAAGCCATATCCCCATGTAGCCACATCTACATGGCTCCTAAATACCTCCAGGGACGGTGACTCCAGCCCTGCCCTGGGCAGCCTGTTCCAATGCCTGAGCACCCTTTGGGGAAGGAATTATTCCTCAGCTCCATCTAAACCTGCCCTGGAGCAGCTTGAGGCTGTTTTCTCTTGTCTCATCCCTTGTTTCTTGGGAGCAGAACCCAGCCGCCTCCTGGCTCCATCCTCCTGTCAGGCAGTTGCAGGGAGTGAGCGATAGGGTCCCCCCAGGAGCCTTCTCTTCTCCAGAATAAACCCCCCTAGGTCCCTCAGGCGTTCCCCATCACACTTGGGTATATTCAAATCATGAACATTGTCAGATGAAAATAGAAATGTGAGGATTTTAAAACCCTTTAAATACTAAAAAGTTGTACAAACATGCAGAGGGATGAACGTCCGAACCATGACTCAGGCAAAAAGACACTAGCTGAAGTTTTGCTTTGTAACCAGATATTTTGCAGGATATTTTAAAACAAGTATCACAGGAAAACAAAAACCCATGTAGTCCCCATCCCTGGCAATGTTCAAGGCCAGGCTGGACAGGGCTTGGAGCTACCTGCTCTAGTGCAAGGTGTCCATGCCTGTGGCAGTGGGTTGGAACTGGACCAGCTTTAAGGTCACCTCCAACCCAAAGCAGCCTGGGATTCTGTGGTATTAAAAACACTTTGGATCTGGATGGTACCCTTGGTTTTATCCTTCTGTCTGTCTGCCCTTTATTCCCAGTTGGCAGTTCCTCCCAACACCCCATGGTGATTGCCACTTGTCATCATCACTCCTTACTGGATGCAAGATGGAAATCCAAGAGGGTGCCTGGCTGCAGTTATAACACCCATAATTAATAATTCTCATTCATCACTACTGTGACAATATGCTTGTATAGCTGGATGAATAATTCATAGACAAACCAAAAGCCCCACCAGCTCACAGAAGTCACTATTGTGTTAGATACTCAGCTCTGCTGCTTTTCCAACAGACACTGAAGTTGTGAAATTAAGCATTTGAAACCTCAGTGCAGGAACAGTATTTTTTGTGCCTGTTTGCCTCAAAGGCTGCTCTGATTTTGCTAATTGCTTCAAAGAGGGCTTCGATTTGCTGTTTGCTGCAAACAGTATTCTAATGTAGTTTATCCTGGGAGTCTGCAGCTGTGTTTGAGACTGGTGATGTCTGGGGCTTGCTGAGCTCTTCTGAAATACATTCCCTCCGCTCCCTGTGTGAGCTGGTTTATGTCTTTGTAGATTGGGCGCAATACCTTGAACCAGATGAAGGCTTCAGACATACTGGCCTTTGACATAAATACATCTCCTGGTGGGAAGCCTCAAAATGTTTTCTTAGTTATGTATCCTAAAAATCTGAATCATCCCTGTAATTATCGATCAGAAAAAAGCAGAGTAATTTGGATTACCCCCTGTCATACATGTGTTCTTCTAAAAGCAAAGAGCACAGAATCATAGAATAGTTAGGATTGGAAAGGACCTTGATATCATCCAGTTCCAATCCCCCTGCCATGGGCAGGGACTCACACTAGATCACGCCACCCAAGGCTCTGTCCAACCTGGCCTTGAACACTGCCATAGTTCTAAGATGGCTCCAAGAATTGCTTACAGCTATGCCATGAAAATGAAAACCATTTGTGTGATTGACTGTTTCAGTTTTGCTCACCAAACAAGGGCTAATCATGTCTAGTCTAGTAATATTAATTAACCACTGATGAATCTGCTTTTTAAAGACCAGTGATTCCTTACCGATGAGGCCCACTTTGTAGGTTTTGGTTGCTCATGCCTACTGGATGAGATGCAATGAAATCTGAGAATTAACAGATGTCAATACGTAGTTACATATTCATTTTCTTCCATTTGTTCTTTCTGTTACGGGATTTCAAATTAAATCACACTTTCAGGCACCTCTGAAGTACTTATTACAACGTAGTGATATTGTAATTACTGCTTCGTATACCACTTGTACGCAATTTCCAGATCAACTTCAGAGCTATTGGATCACACCAGGTCAGCCACCAGAACCAGGACATTCATGCCACTGTCCTACAACTAACAGCACCTGTGCTTTCTAAACACTGAGACATGCCTAAGCTCTGAGACCCATCCCTGAAATAGTGCACTATTCGTGTAACTGCTATTCTTACACAATCCTATGAGCTACCATAGGATAAACCATATTTGGGGACATGAAAGTGCCTGATGCATGAAGATGCCTGAGCACCGTCACAGGGGAGAAGCAGGGGAGGTGGGAGCTTGGAGCATGAAGTGGAGGAGGATGCCCAAACTGCGGTAAAGGGGTGAGAGGGTGGGATCCTCTTGCTGCTGCAGCTGGAGAGCAGCAGAAGTTTCCCCTTTTGAAGTCCAATGCAGAAATAAAAGCCTCCAAAACTAAACCTCAGTATGAAGGCATTGCAGATGATAAAATGGGAAGCAGCAGCATCTTTAGTTCCCCTGTGGAGAACGCATCCTGCATGCTCACTGAATGACTCAGGCTAGGCAACCTCTGCATCTGCTGTCCTAGCATCCTTTGATCAACAACTGGAAAACCTTTCATACATCTTTGGCAAAAGCTGTACACTCAAAGACAAACTTTTCAAAAGGGGATTTTCCAGGCAGGAAACATTTAATCCATAGCTTTCCAAGCTTTCCCTCCAGTTTCATACAATTCACGGCTGCAGTATGAATCCATGACTTTGCTTTGCAGTTATATTCACTCCTTTACACAATTTTTCCTAAATTAGCACTAGGAGTTCCTTTTAAAGACACACATTTGATTTTGCTCTTCCCAACTGGTGGGTTTTGCTGCTTCTGAGTATCTGATATTGTCACCATCCTCTCTTAAGCTATAAAATCAAAATTAAGCTGTAGAGGATTCCAAAAAAAGCAGCCAGTATATGAGAAGGAACTGCTTTAATAAATCCATCCCCGTGCTTGTTCATTCTCCCATAACCATGAATCCAGCACAGCTCACAGCAGGAAATATTTTTCTTCCGCAAGTTCCCAGCTCATAAACCCAAGACAAGCTGTACCATCTCATAAATTCAAGGGGAAGAATCACAACTTCATACACCGGAGGTGGGATTGAAAGAGCTAATGTACATTCCTGTTTCATTTCATTAAATCACCTATGCAATGCAGATAAAGTTTGCTATAGCTCAGGGGAAGACACGCCAATGTAAAAGAGTTCCCAGACACAGTAAAATCCTTAGCAGTGGGCTGTCCTCTTTGCTAGCTGATCACCTGCATAAGCAATATTTTTTCCTCTAATGGGCTTCACTGTGAATGGGTATTCCCTTTGGGCATTGGGATAGAGGAGATGGCCTCAATATCAAAACCTTACAATGAAGAGTAAAGTGCATACATACGGGTTTCTTCAAGACTGATTCTCTGGCAAATACCATCTTCCACAAATAGCCAGAAATGCTGCCTGTGGTGTGAATGGGAAAATGGTCCCATCTTCATTTGGTGTTTCGCATGTGTATACATTCCCTTGGCTGGTAAACTATGAAAGAGGCTGGTCTGAGAGCCCTGTGCATTCCCAGAAACCTGCTGCATGTTTTCCAGTACAGCCTACGGCTGCTCTGAGGCAAAGGGAGCTCTTCTTAAACCGAATATTCAGCTTCTGTGACAGTCAGTCTCCAGTTGTTAAAGTACTTCAGGTTTGAGCATTGCCCTCTTTCATCTGGTTTTCCTAATGAGATCTTTCTACCCCTTCCTGTTTATGGATTTTTATTAATGGACTGGTCACTGGGGGTAGAATATTTCTGCCTATGCATAATTTAGTCAGCTTTATGAAATACTCTGGCATGCTAAGAGGTCATGCATCAGCTTTTGCTAAAGCAAAACGAGCTTCAGAGGACATAAATCACAGTCCTTTACAGTGTTGTGGATAATAATGCCATCTCTCAAGGATGACAGTAATTTAAAAGCAGGTATACAAGCTTACTTCGCAATTTCTTCTGAGCAGACCATGACTCTAAGCAAAGCAGCAGCATGCAATGCAGATATAAGTATTATGCATCATATAAGGAAATAAAAGACAAAACAAATTCTCTGTGCTATCAGCTTCTCCAGCGTTAAGTGGAAATGTGGCACGAAGTGTACGGCTTGTTTTATTGCAAATATTCGATCAAAGTCTGCCAGAGTTTCCTGCTCCCTCTGCTTACAACTCCAGCTCCATTTCTCCTCGTGCTTGGCCTAGTTTCACTCCTACAACTGGTGATGCTTCTTCAAAGGAAAAGAAGTGTGGGAGCAAACGACACAGAAAAATGAACAGCAAAGCATTTAGAACAAAGAGGGGCATGCTCTGCAGTAAAGCCATTTGCCATTTCATTATTACATCCAGCCATTTCTTACTGGTAAAAAGACACGTGGGAATGTTCCTGACATTTTCCTCCTCATTTAATTTTACATCATTTGCTTTTGTGTTGAGCATTTGAATCGCCCATTCTTTATGCTTCTTCCTGGGGCATCTTCAGTGCGGAAAGTCATAGTGTAAAGGAAAATGCACCGTGAGACAGCAACCAGAAAGATGCATTTGACATTCCTGGTTATGATATCGTATTTGGGCACTTAAAATGCTTTTTATTCTATTTAAAATTGTCCATTAACTGCCTGCTTAAAGTGCAGAACATCTTTTGCATTAGCTGTCACTAAATACTTATCGTGAAATCTCAGGTGGAACAGAACTGCTTTGGTTCTGTATTAGCTCCCAGCTCTTTTGAGACCATTTCAACATGGTCCAGTTTGGTTTTGCCAGGACTCTGCGCCTCTTACTGACCACACCAGCACTCATGGCTGCTCTCTCTTTAAACATGAGCAACAAAACAATAACCCAAGACCAATAAAGTTGCTATTTCTATCTGCAGTGGACTTTTTCCCCCCTCCTTCTATTCTGTGGGAGAAAAACATGCTGGCAGAGCAAGATGCCTCAATGGGACATTTGTTTTGGGGACATTCGTGCTGAACTGTCCCAAAAATACAGAATCAGTGAACCAGCAATAGAGACCCATCAGTCTAATATAAATCTTTCCCTTAGACATTCAAAAGCAACACAAACTATTGCCTATTTCCCTATATTAGACAGATATGTTCTTCTTTTTTGATAAACTTCTATTTAACCACCCTGCTTTGCACAATGACATTTGGTAAACTATGGGCTCATTAACAGCCACTGATGAGAAATCACATTTTCCCACTGGCTTCTCCCAGCACCTTCTCTCATCTATAAAAATTAAATTCTTCTCCCAGTGATGAGCCATAAGGAACCAGGAAGAACTGGGCTGGTTTCTCACTTAGAGAATATCAAGCAACCAACTCAGCCCCAGGATGGGGAGGAGAGGTAGGAGGGGAGAAATAAATGGTTTTCGAACAGTTAAATCTGGCTTGGTGCAAATGGAACATAGCAAAGATGAGCATGGTATCTTTAAATAGCAGTCCATTTTAAAAGAGAACACTACTAAACAAATCTAACTCATCAGAAGTAAGAACTTTGCTATGACTTCGTCAAGTCACCAGAACAACACAGTGATAGGATCAGTTCCACCTTGCATTTAATTTGCATTTTGGGGTGACAGACCCTTTTAGCTTGGCTTACACTTGTGACCACTACAACAACACACCCAGGAGTTTCTTAGGTATTGTGTATGACTTGTCCAGATTTACTTACAACACAGGGAGATGCATCTGGTTTTCCCCTTGGAGTTCATGTACCATGCTCATGGGAGAGTATGCAACACAGGATGCATTCCCCTGACAAGATGAAGAAAGGTTGAGAGAGCTGGGCTGGGTCAGCCTGGAGAAGAGAAGGCTCCTCAAGGGGAGACCTGAGAGCAGCTCCAGTGCCTAAAGGGGCTGCAGGAAACCTGGAGAGGGGCTTTGGACAAGGGATGTAGGGACAGGCCAAGGGGAATGGCTTTAACCTGACAGAAAATAGACTGAGATGAGCTCTTAGGCAGAAGCTCTTCCCTGGGAGGGTGCTGAGGCGCTGGCACAGGGTGCCCAGGGAAGCTGTGGCTGCCCCATCCCCGGCAGTGTTCAAGGCCAGGTTGGACACAGGGGCTTGGAGCAACCTGCTCTAGTGGAAGGTCCCTCCCAACCCAAACCAACCTGGGATTCTATGATGCTGCCATGGTTTAAAATGGCCTGTGCCTACAAAGCCCCTGTGTAGCCAGAGGACTGGAACCATCAGGAGTGGCTTAGACCATCTTAGGAGCGAGGGATGCTGTTCCCTCAAAAGCACGTGAATTGCCCAGTCCCATTCTTTCATATTCAGCCTTTTGTTTTACCAGCTTTAGCACCATTTAACATGTCAGTGTATGCACTTCTACTTCCATAGGAGTACAGAGGAAGTGAAACAGAGTAAAGTGCGTAGACAAAGACTGCACATAGAAGAATAGAATATAAGAGACTAACTACAGCACTGCTTCTCACAGATGACAGCTTGAGTGTTTAAATTGCATGGAAAGGAAAATCTAGGACAGGTTTGTCAACAGGTTGCTGAAGAACCCAAATGACATTTCACACTTTTACAGATGCCACTATCTAATTATTTCAAAAAGACTAAAGCTTAATGGGGTTTCCATATTCCAGGTGCTAATTTCAATGCTTTTAGGCCTTTTAAGTGTGTAATATTGACATTCATAACTGGATTTATGGCACACGGTTTCTACTTGTTAGATGAAGTTAAACATATGTGCAGAATTACCTTCAGAAAATATAAGGACAGTGGTTAACAGATCCAAATCTGTATCAGGTAAGAATAGCTGCTCAGTTCCAGAGCTATGCTACCAGCAGAGTGCTGCTTTGCATTCACAGACTGCTGTCATCTGAGACAAGTGAATCCACAAACCATCTCTCCACGTTCATATCCATACTGAATTATACCACAATCTGACTCATTGTGTGAATACGTACAACAAAGAACTTGCATATACACCTCCACATGTATGCATTTGTGCACCCCAGTACATGCCTTACTGTTAGCCAGGATAAACAGACAAGAACTCTAAAGTCTCTTCTATTCCTGCCTTTGGTTATCTGCCTTACCATTGTAGACATTTAACTCAGAAATAAATGGGGGTGAACCCATCCACTGGTTTTATTTCCCTCCACTAATGCCTCCTGGCTGGATTTTCATATTACTGAACATCAGAAGGGCAATTTCAGACCATGAAATAAGTCTGATTTTATCCTCCCAACTCTGTCAGGGTCCCCACTTGTGAAATGGAAGGTAATGCTTTCCTCCATTTAGCCACAGTTATGCAAATTTAAGCTTAAAAAGAACACAGTTATAAAAGGACAATTGTTATGTACTTATTGTTGATGCATTGAGTTCAGTCTATAGCTAATGCAATGTAAATGAACTTAGGGATTTTAGTGGATTTAGTTCCTGGGGAACAGTTGGACTTGGTGATCTTAAATGATGAGCTTGCTTTTCCAACCCAGTCGATTCTAACTGCTTCTTGTATTAGTAAGTTTCTAATATTTCTGATCACTACATTGCAAACAAGCCCAGAAAAGTCAGAATGTCCACCAACAGCACAAGAACTGGGACTCCAGGACCCACCATTGGTATGAAACTGCTCTCAAGTTGATGGTCAAGCAGCAAATAATGTGGGTATCATTGCTGTCACAATGTATTGTTTCCATAGGAGAAACTGCTGCCAGCATCTTAATTTTTACGCCATTTCCAGCTCACCTCCTTAGATCTGCAGTGAAATATGGGAAGGAGACCAGGGGGTGGAAGGCAAGAGGGGATGGGAGGTGCAAGGGGAAGGCATTAGCACAGATCCATCCTGCCTCAGTGATGCTGTGCTTGCCAGCACAGGGACTTCTGGTACACAGCCACTGCTGACGTGCAGAACCTATTTCCCAAGTTAAAACTTCAGAGCAACAGAGCATCCGAGAAGTGCATGTTGGTTATTGCACATTTCCTTAGAAAGTGTCACGTCACTGCGGTTTATCATCAGCTCCATCTACTTTTCCTCTTTGTTCTCAGCATGCATCATGTTGTAGTAGCACAAAACATTCCCAGCTTAAGCATTTTTAAAGCATCTTGTGGGCAGCAGGGAATTTGGGCTGGCATCATTTTCCCAGGCAGGCGAATCCGGTCCCCACACCCCCGGGACACCAGACCACAGGGACTGGCCAGAGATGCTGAAGCCAAACCAGGGCAGGAGCTTGGCTAGCTCACTCCCTGCCTGAGGGGTGTCATTAATTCCACCTCCCCTCTCATTAAAGTAATGTCTTTGTGAAAACTCACACTTATTTTTTAGTAATTCCAAAAGGTGAAGTGTTATGAGTACATTGGGTTTGTGGCTAGTTATTTTGATTGCATTCATACGCTTAGAATTGCCTGTGCTGATACATGGAATGCTATTTCCAGTGTTAATAATTACAGTTACTTAACCTGTGATATAGCCAGAGAAGCAGTTTAAAAGTAATTTAGAATTTCATTATTGAGGCAAAGGAATGTGCAATTCTGTCTTTGCTGGTAAGCAGGCGAGGTCATGTCACACAAGGAAGCACACAGAATTGGCTCTGTCATAGAATCAGAGAATAGTTTGGGTTGGAAGAGCCCTTCAAAGCTCATCCAACCCCCTGCAATGAGCAGGGGCACCTTCAGCTAGAGCAGCTTGCCCAGAACCACCACCAGCCTGGCCTTGAACGTCTCCAGGGATGGTGCCTCCACCACCTCTCTGTGCCCGTGCCTCACCACCCTCATTGCAAGAAATTACTTCCTCCCATCTATCTTGTCCTTAGGTTTCTGTGATGCTCTTCTCTTGTGTTTTAGGAGGTTCATGAAAGATTTGGCTCCTTTTTTTATCCCAGAATTAAATCATTCTAATGCCTAAAAGAGTCGCCCTAAAACTTGACTTGAATTCACTCTTTGGGAAACCTGTAACTTGAGCATGGGTTCCACCTGTCTTATTTTTTAAGCATTAACTTGACTTGACAAAGGGGTTTTATCAGATTGTAGTATTTCAGCTCAGATATTCTGTGTGTCTGATGCTAGTAGTTTTAACCAGGCTATGAGCAAGACACTGTCCCCAGCCTTTTGCACTGAACAGTCACAGGAAGGAACACGGCCATGCCTCTGTGGAACGGTTGATCTGTCCTATTGGTTTACTCCCTGGTTCCTTTCCACTGTTTCCATTGCCATGCTTTTATAGAAATGGTTTTCATATATGGATCTTTCTTCATTGACTACAAACAGCAGAATTCCAGCTATAGCATGTTTTAATTGCCTGAATTGAAATCTTATGAGGAAGAATTTACTGAAAGACTTATCCTGTCAAAGTTTTGACTCTAGAAATGCTTTTACAGTGTTTTCTCCTCAATCTGACAGAAACAGAAGACAAGGATTTTCAAAAACATTGGAAATTCATTCATGGAAATCAGTGGCTTTACACCTCCAAAGTGAGGCTTCACTACATATTTAGATTTAAACCCTTTCTGCAAGAGAAACCCAGCATGTTCAGTGCATCAGGTAGGACAATTTTTACATCCTCTTTCAAATCCAGGTGATGAAAAAGGTGATACTGATTAAGAGTTGCAGAGATTGGTTCTCAATGCACTCCAATGCTATTTAACTTCTTTTGTTAACAACAAAGCAAAAGTGGAACCTTCAAACATGGGACACCTATTTTTCTCCTGACGACAGATAGTAAAAAACTACAGAAGTGGAAATAAGAGGAAATCCAATGAAAGAAAGATCAGATCAAGCACAGTAATCACTGTGGCATGCAGCAGAGAGCTCAATAAAACACTATAGTGCTTACTCAGGGTACAGAGTCCCAAAGCCACTTGCAGTGTGGGAATGATGGCAATGAGTAACACTATAATTGCTACCTCAGTTTTTCCAGGCCAGCCCAATTGCCTTTAATTGAATCAACAGGAGGGCAAAGAAGTGCTCAGAAAGGGAATAATAGAGCTGACTGTAAGGATGCTCAGAAGAGCACGTACTTCTGTGTAACCAAACCCTTATAAACCAAATTTTAGGTCTTTATAATAATACTCCTGCAGTTCATGTCAGTTACAAAATAAAGTTATGCAGTATCTGTTTAAGGAAAGTTGCACTGGAATAAAGTGATTGGAATTCAAGCCTCTGCAGTGCTGCACTTTGTTTTCAGATGCCAGTGGTATTTCTAAGGTAGTACAAGGGATAAGCAGCATTTCAAGTTTGGTCTTCCAAGCAAGCCTTGTGATGGGTGCTGGTGTTCCTTAAGTGAAACGATCAGGATTTTTGCCACCAAGTTCAATGGGAGCATATTCAATAGATCTTTAAAGAGGTATATTCAATAAATAAGACACCTTTAAAAAGCAGTAGGTTTGGCAGCTTGGGCAAATTGTCACATTACAGGATGCAATCAAGTATCATGTTCTGCTATGGGTGACTTTTGCCCCTGAGCTCCAAGGGCTACAAGTGAACATGCCCAGACACATGAATGTGTGGAGCCAACTGGCTGGTGGCCAGCGTGGTGCTGAAGCTCTAAGCAGAGGTTGTGCTGCCAGAGCTCTGCTAGCACTCAGTGAGGTACCACAGCCCTGACCAAGCCGCACTGACCAGGAAACTGTTCTCACTGTTTCAAAGCCCAACACTTGCTCTTGCAAATTCCTTAACAAAAGGCTCTTCAGTGGATGTGGGAGAGCAGGGGGTTATCTGTGCTTTAGTTTAAAGGGAAAAACATTGAAAAATCACTGCTGATCCGACAGGTTTTGTTCTCATCATCAGCTTTAGATCATTCTAATGCAAAATGATGTATTTGACCTGTATTTGCCTAAAGGGCAGTGAGAAGCAGGAGAGACTCACAGTGCAGAGCAGACACAGCCCCCAGCCCACTCCTTGATAGAATTGATATTATTCCAAAGACTCTTTTAAAGTCTGTCTTGCAAACAGGTTGGGGTTGGAACTGGATGAGCTTTAAGGTCCCTTCCACCTCAAACCAGTGTGGGATTCTGGGATTCCATGGTTGGTTTTGTTCTCTTTGTGGGAGATTGCCTGTTCACAGGGTGAGAGCTCCCCAGACCCGTGCTTCAGAAGGGTGAGAGATGCTGTGCCCAGCAGGAAGCATCAGGGTGCACTTCTCCAGCTGAGAGAGATGGAGATGAAGAATCTGAGCTAACAAACACAAACCTCAGAAGTATCATCTACAGCTCTGCCCTTCGCATGAGATTACTGTGTTCTTTAACCTAACTTTTTGAAGGTTTCGGTTTGGTTTTGAGATTTTGTTCATTTATTTGCTTGGCTTTTGGTTGTTTTTTTAAATTTACACTAAATTTTGGCCTCCTTCGACTTCTGGCGTCGCAAGAAGCTGCTGAAAGACACTTTGGACTCAGCGGAACGCACCTTTTGCGGGACTCTCACCAGTCACAAAACAACTCATTCACCTTAATTCACATGTAACAGAGCAAATACACCGCAGACCAGAGAGCAAATGATTATTTTGTGTGGGTTATCCTTCGCCTGCAGATTTCAGAAGATGGAAATTTCAGGCTTATAATGGAAATTCAGTTACAGCCCTGACCATAAAGCACCTCCAACACTGCAGGCTTATGAGTCTCAAACTAGTACAGTCCTGTTCTACTTTAGATAACGTATTCCCGCTTTACATCCTTCTAAATGAGATCACCTGCTAAGGCAAACATTTCCCATGATTTAAGCCTGTTAAAGAAGGGGAAAAGACATTCATACGCATTTGAGAGAGAGAGAGAATCCCTGCAGCTCATTCCAGCACCGCAAGAGGTACCAATGAGGGAGGAATTTAATGAATGGCTAAAAAATACAAATCCCAGAGGATTCTGATGGGTCATTAATGCTGCATTAATGACTCTGGCTGCAGCCCTTGGTAATGGCACATCCACGTGAGTTGTCTGCTGCGGCGGTGGTTCATTCGGTGGGGGGGTCCTGCACTGAGCAAACATCAGCAGCTGCCTCCAGAACAATTCTTCCAAGTCTCTTTCTCCTTGTGCTGAGCAGGGACAAGAGGATAACAGTGGCTGGCACAAGTGAGTTAATGCTATAACAAAAGCTGACATCCTGCTCGAGTGCTAGCAATTGAAAAGAGTAATGGATTGGTAGTTTGAGCTGGAAAGTGGCTGTTATATGATTTTAGGAGTCTTTTGCATATTTATTTTGTTCCAGTTTAAATAAATTTGGGTAAGATTTATCTCGTTAGCTCCAGATGCAAGTCCCTCTTGGCCTGGTTGAGGAAACAAATTAGGCTTTGCAAACATTGCAGCGACTAAATCAATACATTAATATTTAGGGGACATTAAAGAGGTTTATTAAACAGAAAAAGAGCCTTGAGTATTCCTTTGGAAATCTTATACATGCTTAAATAAAAACCATAGGTTGTGGTTTCTGACTGAATCTATAAATTGCATTTGCATAGAGAACTGAATCATTTACATACACACCATGATGAGTGCAGAAAGGAGATGATGTGGAGATGGCAGGGCAGGAGCAAGGACCATGTCTCATATGCACAGGATCTGTCCCAAAAGAGCCCCAAATGTGCCCACTATTGGATGGGGTAGATTAAAATACAAATTAAGATGTCAGGTAACTAATGTAAGGAAGTTTTAGTGTCACCAGTTCCCCAGTATCAGCAGAGACCATAGGCAGCTGGAGACAGGGGATAGCAAAGGGAATGGGACCTGTTACCTACACCTCAAAGCCTAAACCACAGACCTACTGTGTTGTGCAGCCATGACAGACCAAGATACAGCCTTGAAACAACATCCCCTGACCCAGACCTTGTCACCAGGAGCACCACCAGGCTCTTCAAACATGTTCAAACAGAGCTGTCAGGCCCTGAATCCCATCATTAGGAAGACCATGGACACAAACCCTGCTCACCAACATCATGGCAACCCCACCAACCGTGCAGGAACCATTATCCCAACCCATGGCCATTCTCCCTGGACAGCCCATTCACAGCATGATGGGGACCAGCACCTTCTCCCTCCTCTCACAATAAAATCCACACATCTGAGTTATAATTGCCTGGTCTTGTTGAATTGAGGTTATGTTTGTTCTCCCTTCCTGTGATCCGCACCAGGTGTATTAATAGACACAACAAAATTCTCCGTGTACCCTCATTTTGCTAGGTTAAACAAAACAATCTCGTTCAGACATGTTCATTATTGTCCTAATTATCCTGGTGGCCCTCCAATGGTGGCTGAGTTCCTTCTGGACACGCTGTTCTGGCCCCTCTCTGGAACCTGCTTCATCCTTCACCCCATGGAACAACACCGCCATCATCATCTCATCCTGATGCATAGAGCAAACTGATGGCTTCATGCTGCAACCTGCTACTCTGCCTAGAGGCAAAATTCATTCTCAAGACCATTGGTAACATGTCTTCATATTTTTGCAAATTGGAAGGGGGATGTGGCTCCGAGGATGCAATTTAAGCTTTGCTGGAACAAATGTCACATTAGAAATGGCAGACGCTGCAATCTTTGCTAGAAGAATGATGAGTGATGCAGAGTTGTAAGAGGTATTTAATTTTGTGCCTCACCATGGCAAAGAACTGATGTTTAAATCACCTGCAGTTCATGACTTTGCAGATCAAGCATCTGGCACTGGGGTAGACTGAGTTGATTACAAACTCCAACCTGCTAAACTTTTCGTTAACGACTTCCTAAGTCTCCCTTCTTTTTTAATAAAGTCACTGAAGTGAAGATAACCAAATGATCTCCCTCGCTTTCATGTGATTTCCTTGCGCTGATGTAAATGCGGGCTAAAGACACATTAGGCTCTTTTTTCTTCTTTATTAACTATCTTGATTAATTTCCTAGGTACAAAAGGGTGTACCTATGTAATAATTAACCAGACTTGACTTGGCGGTCTCATTAAGGTGTTGAGCAGAGCTATGGGAGACTGAAACACAACGTTTCTGGTTGACTGTGGCTAAACCCCCCCAAGTCTTGCTGCTCCCTGTATCCCCCGTGGGAAAGGGATGGAGAAGCTGCTGCTCCCCTTCAGCATCCATTATTTGCTGATTATATTACTTTTCCATGGTCTGTTCATGGAAATTAAGGCATCTTTACCCATTAAAATGTATTTATTTTCTGAATCACTTACACAAATATGTTCAGAAATTGTCAGCCCCAATAGCAGGGAAAAGGATATTCAAAATGACAGCTCTGGGTCTTGCATAGACAAAAACCTCACACACAGACCAAAAAAAGGGAGGGGGCAAATAAAAGAGAGATGGATTTACAGAGCTTTAAAAGTGGGGTTTCACTGCAAATAACTTTGCAGTCTGGAGTTTGAACCTATTTGGGAGCTTACGATCAGACACGAGTCTTTATCCCTTTAATTCTGACACAAAGCACACTGCCCTGGCTTCTCCAGCTCTGCTGTTTTCAGCAGGAGAATGTCTTGTGGCAGTGCTACTCCACAGAATAGAGCCCGTAGGGCAGAGCAGTTTTAAAGGGCTAAGATTGCTTTTAAATGCTCTCTTTCTCCTGTTATCTCATGTGCTGCTCTAGGTCTGCTGCTGATCATTTATTCACGATGTAAAAGGAAACCCAGCCCTTTGACAGAATTTGGCAAAAGACCTGCTTTTCCCTTCATTTATTTCTCCCCAACAGCAGAAGTTGTTTCTACTCCTAAAATACAAAGCCATGAACGATATTAAAGGGAAACATAAAACTGCTTCCATAAAATGTTACTATATAATCCCCATGAACCCTTTTCAGTGGGAAAGGGTATATAAACTTATAGCACCAATTAGCTCTTTGATGTCTCCTTTACTTTCAGACAGGTCAATCTCCGTCTCAAAGGATGCATGAATCTTGCATCCTTACCTCCTGAGTCCCAGCCCATGGAAGGTGAAGCAGTGGTTTTGTGAGCACTATAAGTACAAAGTAACCTGATTAGAAGTGCTGACATGCACAAGTCTCATTCACTTCCCTTTCCCACTGGACAGATGATGACTAGGTCTCTACTCAGGTCTCTCTAGATCACTGTGCAAAAACCAATGCTGAGTCAGGGTGGGATTCCACACATATGGACTGAGCGACCGGTGTGGCTTCCACCCGATCCACCAAGCATCCATTACACAGCTCATACTTACACATAACTAAAGTAATATCATAGTATCATAGAATGGCTTGAGTTGAAGGGACCTAAAAGCTCATCCAGCTCCAACCCCCTGCCACGGTGTCATGGCTTCAGCAGTAGCAGTCATTTTTCTCCTTCTTGGTAGCTGGTGCAGTGCTGTGTTTTTGATTTTGGGCCTGGGAACAGGGATGATAACACCGATGTTTTCAGTTACTGCTTGGTGATGTTTAGGCTGACCAAGGACTTTCTGAGTCTCATGCTCTGCCAGGGAGGAGGGGAAGCCAGGAGGAAGGAGAGGCAGGACACCTGACCCAAACTGACCAAAGAGGTATTCCATACCACAGCACATCATGTCCAGGATGGAGAAACGGAGAGCAGAGACTCGGAAGGGTGGTGAGGATGCACGGTGGAGGTGCACGATGGGGGTTGCACAGCTTGGTCGGGTTGGTTTGATGGTGAGCTATTGTATTCTTTCCTTGTGTTTGCCATGTCATTATTGTTAGTAGTAGTAGTGGTAGCAGCAGTGGTTTGTGTTATACCTTAGTTACTGGACTGTTCTTATCTCAACCTGTGGGAGTTGCATTCTTTCGATTCTCCTTCCCATCCCTCCAGGAGCAGAGGGAAGAAAAAGCGGGAAGTGAGTGAGTGAGCAAAACTGTGCGTGGCTGAGAAGCTTAAACCACGACACATGGGCAGGGACACCTTCCACTGGAGCAGCTTGCTCCAAGCCCCTGTGTCCAACCTGGCCTTGAACACTGCCAGGGATGGGGCAGCCACAGCTTCTCTGGGCACCCTGTGCCAGCACCTCAGCACCCTCACAGGGAAGAACTTGCACCTAAGAGCTCATCTCAATCTCCCCTCTGGCAGCTTAAAGCCATTTGCCTTGTCCTGTCCCTGCAGGCCCTTGTCCAAAGTCCCTCTCCCAGGTTTATTGTAGCCCCCTTAGACACTGGAGCTGCTCTAAGGTCCCCCAGAGCTGGTGGTCCTTCTCTGCCACTCAGGGGTTGCAGGACTGGGGTTTATAGGCACAGAGCTCAGCAGCTTTCCCCTCTTGCTAAGTGCTATGAGAACCACACAGGGAAAAATACAGAGAAAATGATTTTTTCCTTTAATTTTCTCTTGCAAATCACTCCCTTGTTCTGACTGTGCTTCATGGAGCTCCCCCCTTCTCTTCCTACACAAAATATATCTGAAATAACATTGGAGAAACTGCATATATATATATATATATACAATTGAAATAATAATTGATATTGTCCCAGCTTCTGCATTGCAGCTTCCATTGCAGATGGGATGCAAACACTTCTGCAATCTCTGAACAACCCACCCACCGCCACAAACAGTACCTTTATGGGGCTTTCTGCAGCAACCATCTCTGAGGAAGGCTGTAAAAATGACCAAGTGTGGGGGTTTGCTAACAAATATGATAACGTTCTTGAGGCAACAAAACCCCTCAGCTTGGCAGAGCCACAGTCTCAGATTCTGATGAACCATCGGGTCCTAAAGGTCCAGCGGTAGAGGATAATTAGCTTAAGAAGCATTTCCTGTACGTTATTTGTAAGGGATTTTTGTGTGCCATATGGATTAATAGAGATTGCCATTTCAATGCTTCTGGTTTATAATCATGGCTTTATTACTCATAAAAATGCAAAAGAAAATGTTAATGATGATTACACCAAAGACTAATAAGTGAAAGCCTTGGGTTATACTTTGCATTTCTGAAGATATAAATGCAATCACTTAATAATTATGCATATTTTTAACTATTGGGTTATTATTTCTCTATGTGCTTGCAGTTAGCCCAATTAATTTTAAGCTCCTGTTTATATGTTTTAGACGTGCAATTAATCTCTAATAATTTTTCTTAGCCCCTTGCACAAGGCCATTAACTATTGCAGAGACTATTGGAATGAAGAATTGTTCACCTTGGGACAGCACAATAAATATCACCTCCATGTGCTTAAACCAGACATGGTTGTCCTGAAGTACTTACAACACTAAACTGTTTCATATCAATTTAGTTCCAAAAATGGACTGTTCTTGTTAACAACATTGGGATCTGTGTGTTTTTTAGTGAGAAAACTAGTCTGGAATTTAAAAACTCCATGGATTTTAATGCGAAAGCAGCTTATTTTGTCCTCACTTTATTTTGGTTTTAATGAATTTACATTCAGTTTCTAGAGCTACCAAATTTTCTATTTCTACATTTGGAAAATCGCTTTCTGGTTCCAGCTTTGCTTTTCTTAGCCTGATGAGTTAATTCTTGGGTTTGCAACAGTGCTTTGTAACATCAGAAGAGGTACTCGAATGAAATACTGTATCTTTCAAATGTCAATCAAATCAACAGAAAACTTCATACCTAAAGCTTAATGAGACACATCGTTACGGGGCATGAAGCACTCTGGTGAATCCCCCCTTGCAGCTCAACTGTTGTGGGATGGGGATGAACATCCCAGGAGCACAACTGCACCAGCATTGTTCCATCCATACCTTTCTGAATTGGGCCACCATGACGCTGGGGACGTCAGCCTCAGCTTCAAGATACCATTTAGATTAAGGGTAGTGTTGGGGCTAGAGTTCAGAGAGCACAAATACCACGCAGTTTAGGGTTAGGGTTCAGAGAGCCACAGAGCCTACAGCTGAGGGACACTGTGGCTCCAAAAGGGTACCAAGGGAAGCACGGCACTGCACCAGCATTGCTCCTTCCACACCTTTCTCATCTGAGCCACCCATGCTGCTAGCTGGGGACCTCAGCCTCAGCTCCAAGATGCCACTCATCAGGTTAGGGTTCAGAGAGCCACAGAAGCTGCAGCTCCAGAGACACTGGGGCTGCAAAACACATGCCAAGGATTAAGCATTTCTGTGCTTTCTCCCAAGCTGCCCTCAAGAAACCGCCTTGAAGAAACCCACAAAACAACTCATCCTCCTTTAGAGCTCTTATCAGAAAGCCAGAGGGGGGCTGTTGGGGTGCCAGCACAGCTCGTGGCCCTGCCACCTGCCAGCAGCACATGACAGGTTGTGCTCCTGTGCCTGTCTCCCTCCATCCATCAGTCATCTTTGATTCAACACTTGTGTTACATGACCAGCAAAGCATGGCTCGTGGACTTGTTCCATCCCCTGGGACAGCCGGGTCCTGATCACAACGACCCTCCTGCCGTGCGCCGCAGCAGTGGCACTGCCTGGTTCTGAGCACACTGTGATATCCTAAGGGATGTGAGGGAGTTTCTGTGGATGTTTGGTATCAATGTTAAAATGGAAACCTTCCATGAGCTCAGCACCTGATGATGCACCTGCACATGGTGGCTAGGCTTAACACCTGCTAAAACCAAGTTTGGTGCCATGCAGAAGACCTAAACCAACCTGACAGATACCAGCAGAGTACCGCTGCAGGGAATTGTACCACAACCATTGCACTGATGTTTTCCTCTTGTATTTCTACATCTTGTTCCATTGTCAGCAGAGCGGGAGTGAGGATTTAAAGCTGGATTTGGCAAGTTGGAGACCCTTCTAACAGTTATCTACTTGGCCCAGAGCCAACGGTGCAAACAACGTCTTGTTTGTATGGCTACGTACAAACTACAGATACAGTCTATGCCTACATACATCCAAGAAGAGAGAAGAGAAAGGAGGGAAAGGAGGGAAGGGAGGGAAAGGAGGGAAGGGAGGGAAAGGAGGGAAGGGAGAGAAGAAGGAAAGCAGGAAGGAAGGGAGGCAGGATGCCTTAAAATATGCTTAAAAGATAACATTTGCCATCTATAAACTGATTTTTTCTAGCGTAGCCCCAATAAGCATTTTCAGTTGGTTTAAGCACATACCATGTACAGTTAAGTGCACCTGCTTCGTTTTAGGAGTGTGCTGAGTTTGCACAGAACAAGTGTAGGGACCGTCATCTGTCACATCGACATCCTGTATCTGCAGGCTGTATTCTCTTCTGTTTGCTGTGGCGATTGAAACCCGAGGATCTACTGACCACTTGTCACTTCCAGCAAAAATAATACTCGACCGGTTCAGCCAGGCACCTTTGGAAGCGCCATCCTCCAAGTAACACCTGGGGAAAAAGAGGAGACCATAAGTGTGGAAAAGTGAGAGCATCAAAACACTGTTAACTTGCTATTGATTTTTAGACTGAATACAGCTACAGTATGTTAGAGTTGAACCTCAAATCATGAACCATTTGCTAGTTCACAAATCATCATAAAACCAGGAGCGTGTTTACAAACACACGATGAACATAGATATCTTTTTCTGCTATGCTCTTCCTTTCTGGCTTTCCTGCTGTGAGTGGTCAGTGGAGCAGTAGGTAGTGAGCCTCAGTGATTTCTGAATGAGACTCAATGACTTCATCGGAGCAGCCCCCTCTCCTCCAGCTTCAACCCCTACAGATCAGGAGTAGGCATGTGTGTTGTGCAGAATTACTCCCCTTGCCTAAGAAACAGCAAGCTTCAGCTTGCTTAGTTGAGGAACCAAAGGATTTTTTCCATCAAAAACTCTGGGGAGATTGCAGAGCAGCTCCGGTGCCTAAAGGGGTTACAGGAAACCTGGAGAGGGGCTTTGGGCAAGGGCCTGTAGGGACAGGCCAAGGGGAATGGCTTTAACCTGCCAGAGGGGAGACTGAGATGAGCTCTTAGGCAGAAGCTGTTCCCTGTGAGGGTGCTGAGGCGCTGGCACAGGGTGCCCAGAGAAGCTGTGGCTGCCCCATCCCTGGCAGTGCTCAAGGCCAGGTTGGACACAGGGGCTTGGAGCAAGCTGCTCTAGTGGAAGGTGTCCCTGCCTGTGGCAGGGGTTGGAGCTGGATGGGCTTTAAGGTCCCTTCCAACCCGAACCATTCCAGGATTATATGATTCTATGATCTTAGAATCCAAAAGGATATATTTTCCTTTTCAAGGCAATATTAGATTTGTCATTGCTGATCATACTCAAGACATCTTGTTTGAAGCAAACGTACATTCAATTAGCATGGATTTCCCTGCTGAAAGCAACAATGCAATGCAAATCAGGGTTCTACTAAATATTTCTTAAAAGCTCTTTTGTATGGCGGTGACTCAGACAAATGTGATTTGTTTATTATGTCATACTTAAGCTTTTTCCCAATTATTATTAGAACAATAAGTAATAACTGTGCTCTTTGGGGTATAATAGTCACCTTAACTTGAGCTCAATGAGCAACAACACCCCTACAGTTGGCAGCAGATGTACTCCAGCCAGGTTCTTTTCCTTCCGAATTTCAGTTTAACAATGTTCCCCCATAAACAAAGACTTTGTTTTTGCTAAAACGAGTAAAAACTGCAGCTGGTGAATGAAAACATGTCTATCTGAGGAGTCTGACAGCATTTCTACACAAGATCTCAGGGGGTTGAACATGGCACCGGAGATTGCTGGGGAATTGTGAGCTGAAGGCACCTGTGTAGCCACTGGGAAGAGGCTGAAACTAATCAGCCGAGAAATACAAGGAACAAGGTATATTGCAAAATCTCATTTGTAGTCCGTTTCACCATCCAGAATCAAAACCCAGCCCAAGTATTAAAGGTCAACGTTAATTGAAAATCCTTTCTGCGGATATGCTACCCAAAAAAAGCCACCCAGGCAGAGCAGAAGTAGAAGCTTCTCCTAAGGTAATTAGGCACTGCAATATGCTGCTGTTGTCAATAATTTGTGTTGCCTATTAGGAAACATTTGTAACTTCTTCCCTAAAATAGCTTGCCTTCTGAAGTTGCTCACTTGCACACCGAGACAAAGAGGGATGCATGTGAAGCATGTGATTAAATGGCTCTGACAAGTCCTAAGAGCGGCTCAGCATCAAGCACAGCTACTAAAACCCTGTGGGGAAAGAGCCAAGAAGCTGGTGAAGTGTTGGAGGTACTTCCTAGCACTGTTCAGTCAGTGAGAAGGGAAGGAGAGGTAAAGGAGCAGCCACTCATCTACATACAGGCTGGTAGGATGGAAACAGTCCCAGGAGATAGTCTCATTTTTAATGCAACCAATGGATTTGGAGCACCATCAGACTTCTCTGTCTGGAAAGAGGGAGTGACACTGGTGACAGGAGACAGAAAGGACACTAAAGAAGGACAGTAAAGACCACTCCTCAATCCCATGGGCATTTCAAGTGATCAGCTGATCATCAGAGACCATCAATGTTCAACTGATGCTTGGACAATGCAGTCTATACGTTGTCAGTGCAAGCAAGCACGAGGCTGGCCTGGGAATGCTCTCAAACCTCAGCCAGAACGATGATTTCTGTGAGCTTCCAGGAAACAGCAGCAAGTGAGGAAAGGAAACATAATGATGTGAAACCCAGTAACCACCAGCAGAGCACAGCACTCTGTGAAGTATGAGAAGACAATCAGGATAAAATCACTGGAGATACTTCAAGTACCACCTTGCCACAAGAAAATGATTGTATTAGAAACAGGAGGACCAGACAAAGGAGATCATAGAATCACAGAATCCCAGGTTGGAAGGGACCTCAAGGATTATCTGGTCCAACCTGTCCAGCTGAATCCTAACAGTGTCCGATGCTGGGGAGTCACCACTTCCCTGGGGAGATTATTCCAACGGCTGATTGCTCTCAATGCTTAGATCTGAGCAGGAGAAAAAGATGACAGCTTGGGTTAGAGAGCACAAGAAAACAGGGATGGGAGGAGTGTGTCCAGGAGGAAGCAAGGAGAGTTCCTCTCAGTGGCTGAGAAGTTAAGGGGTAAAAGGACAGAGAGAACATGCAGAAGGAACTTTATTTCCATGAGCTGATGAATTAAGACTGAACCTGTCTGTGGTGAAGTTAAGGACATTTTGCTATGGCTCAGAAACTGAGCACTGTACTCCAGTTTTCCATTAAGAAGGTGACATCCAGCATATGGGAACAGGCAGAGCAGCAATGAAGCCACAGGCAGAGAAAACTCTGGATGGACTCAGGTCTAACAGCATGAAACTGCAATTCCAGGAGCATTGCGTGGGGCTTTTAACCAACCTGAAAGTGGTGCTATGTGACAGGGAAAGAATGAATGTATTCTCTACATTTAAGGACATGTGGAGAGTGAATCAGGTAGATTTCAGGCTAACCACTATGCCAGCCGCAATAGAATTCAGGGCTTTAAAACAACTTTCAGAGCAGGAGGAATATAATACAAAGTGCAACAGACTAATGGGACATTTTATTTGATAAAGAGGTTTTTTACATGAAGGAAATCCAACAGAAGAGGAGAATGCAATGGATCTCATCTCTTTGATAAAGCATTAAAATAGCACAATTAGGGAAACTGTTAGGTGGGAGAAAATGGGGATTTCGTAGCCGAAGCATATGGCAGTATTGTTTAAGGGGAAAAATGACATTCCCTTTAGGATTAAGAAACTAGAAGCATCAGGCTGACATTCTTCAGAAATGGAACATGAAAATAACCATTCATTTAATTAATGATCTAACCGTGAAATCTGAAAGGGTTCTGAAGGAAGCTGTATAGAATACAGGATAAAAAATTCACAGTTTATATAGCAGAGAACTGAGATGTCGTGGGGAAGCATCTCTTTGAGGATGGAGAGCACAGCAGATGTCTCTGAATCCCTGCAGGAGGAGTTTTGCAGGGTCTGGTCCCATTTGGAGAAGGAAGAAGCCGCTTACAAAGTCTTACAAACATTTCCCCATTGATTCTAATGAACAGAAGACTGGGGAGAAGCCATGATTCAGTCATTTTTCCACAATGGATTTCTTTTCTACTGGTATTTCTAGAGCAGCTGGGCGCAGTCAGTTAGAAATGAGGTTCTATGAAGGGGGCCTGGAGTTTCAATGACCATTCACCATCTTGTATAACCGTGTGCTGGGCGGCACCCCCAGACTGTGAGCAGCAGCTCAGGGAGGGGATTCTGCCCCTCTGCTGCGCTCTGGGGAGACCCCCCCCTGCAGTCCTGATCCAGCTCTGGGGCAGCAGCACAAGAGGGACGTGGAGCTGTTGGAGCGAGGCCAGAAGAGGCCATGGAGATGCTGCGAGGGCTGGAGCAGCTCTGCTCTGGAGCCAGGCTGAGAGAGCTGGGCTGGGGCAGCCTGGAGAAGAGAAGGCTCCTGAAGGGGAGACCTGAGAGCAGCTCCAGTGCCTGAAGGGGCTGCAGGAAACCTGCAGAGCATCTTCTTCCCCATTCTTCCAGCTTTCCCCAGCTTTATATGCTGAGCATGATATACGGTATATTATATGCAGTTAGGGTCAGCTGTTCCAGCCATATTCTCCTACAACTCCTGTGCATTCCCACCCTACTCTCTGGTGGGGTGGTGTGAGGAGCAGAAAAGCCCTTGACCCTGTTGAAGCACTGCTCACTGGTAACAAAAACATCCCTGTGTTATCAACAGCGTTCATAGCACAAACCCAAACCACAGCCCAACACCAGCTCCTGTGAAGAAAACTGACTCGATTCCAGCAAAAACCAGCACAGCCCCGAAGGTTCCCAAAAACCTCTCAGTTCATGGAATCATAGAATCAACTGGGTTGGAAGAGGCCTTTAAGATCATCAAGTGCAACCATTAAACACAGCCCTTGTGATATCGAGTCCTTCCTGCTGAGAGAGGGTGAGGTACAGCACTGCAGAAAGGAATGGGAGACCTCTCAGTCTTTCACTTGATAAGCAAAGGTATTCGTTCCAAATAACTTTCTAAAACAAGTAAGACATCAGGTTTATTTATTTGTAGGCACATGATTATCACGGGTAAGATGAAAACCTGCTAAACCCAACTCTCTTCTGTACCCGACTAATCAGCAAAAGCTCTGCAGTATTCAACTGCCCTGAAAACATGAAAGCCAAGCACTGAAAAGGGAGCAGACGTTCACTTGTTGGGAAACATTGTCAAGTTTGGTGAAACAGGTATTTAAAATGGAGCTAGGAGGAAACATCCCAGCCTTGCTCAGACCCTGCTGAAGCATGCTGAGTTGTCTAAGCACATTGGTTTCAATCTAAAAGTTATATCCCAAAGAAGGTTTTCTGCAAACAGATTAAATAGTTTAACTTGAACAGGCTCCTTCACTATCCCAAAGCACTCTTTTCTCTACGTTGAAAGCCCAGGCAAGCATGTTAACCCTGCGGGAGTGAACTCATAGGCAAATGCAGCAGGATCGGTCTGAGATCTTGTGCACAAGATCTGAGTTAAACAGCAGCCAACAAGCTGTGTTTCCGTGCTACACACGCGAGATGCAGGGGATAAAGTGCGTATTTACTCCATGGAAGAAGCAATCAAATGGTTCATTTCAGAAATGTTTTCTAATCTAACAAATTTAATCCCTCTCTTTGCAAATCACTGCTCATTTCTGAAAACGTGGTTAAAACTCTTCTGCTGCAACTCGGACTGCACATTCACCCGCATGTGCCCCTGGCAGTGGGAGGTAATGCTTCTGTACTGCAGTTGCTGCAGAGGAACAGAAGTAAGGACAAATAGGGACTTCTTCCATCTCTCCAGGTTTCCTGCAGCCCCTTCAGGCACTGGAGCTGCTCTAAGGTCTTCCCTTCAGGAGCTTTCTCCAGGCTGAACCAGCCAAGCCCTCTCAGCCTGGCTCCAGAGCAGAGCTGCTTCATCCCT
Source organism: Amazona ochrocephala (assembly GCA_039720435.1). Lineage (NCBI taxonomy): Eukaryota > Metazoa > Chordata > Aves > Psittaciformes > Psittacidae > Amazona > Amazona ochrocephala. The sequence goes on from CM077887.1 coordinate 24,131,545, forward strand.
CTCAGCAGCTCCATGGCCTCCTCTGGTCTTGCTCCAACAGAGCAGGTTTGAGCAGAGTTTTGATTTCATGTGATCCTATGAGGAGCTGGACACCTTCCACTGCGCTGACCTCGGGATGAGTCAGCCTCAAGATGGGAGCCCAACCCTTCTTCAGCTTCTCCTAGGTTTAAGTTCCATCAATACATTGAATAACACCAGATCAATGCACAGTTCTGGATGAGAACACACAAATTCCCATTGGGACCACAGTGCTGAAAGTGCATGGTGGCTCCTGGCAGAGGTCAGCTCTGGGGCTGCCCACAGGAGCTCTGATCCATCACCGCCCATCACCAGCAGAGAACTCAAGGCTGCTGATGTTCAAAGCATGCTGATGTTCAACAGAGCCCAACGAGAAAACTTCTCTTACATAATGATGGGTAATGAGTTATTGAACAGATGACAACCAGAAGAAACCTCCAACATTTGTGCCCTTCCTCTCTTCCCCCTTTACTCTTTCTTTAGATTATGTTAACTTTTCAACTTTTTGCGCACCGCAGAAGCATTTTCTGCAATGCAATGTTTCAAATCTATGCATAGGACCAATTATTTTTAGAGGTGAATAATAATACTGCAGCACAATGAAAGAAATAACCATCATTAAATAAAAGCAACTTTTGCTCTTTCTACCTTTACATTGCTTGGAAAGGTATTGATTTAACTGCAGCTGAACTCAGAAGATAATTCTTCTATTTTTAAACTTGGGAGATTGGAAAAAAGAACAATTTATTTTTAACTGATGATTGTAATCAGAAATTCTCTACTCAACACGCATAAAAAATAGATTTTAATGTGAAGTGTCGTGTATGGCTGAAGGTGTTTTATTATTTTTCCAATCATTATTAATGGGGATGATCGTCTGCAATTTGCGAGTATGGAAAAATATCCTCTCATGCAGCTTCCTGAAAGTTTTTAATCCTCTTTTGGATTCCTCCCACTTCCCTACCTCTCCGGTCTATTATTTCCTCATAATTAAAGCACAGACCTATTAATCTTTGTAAGAAAAACAGTTCTTGGTTACTTAATTAAAGCTGCACAGGGGCTCTTTTTAGAAGAGTCATCACAGTGCAGTAGGGTTGGAGCTCCCACCTTGCTGCCCTTGAAGCAAACTCCATGGGATTCACACAGAGCTTTCCCATTGCCCATGTAGCACCAGGATGTGCTGACATTGCCTGTCTCCAACAGCATCCCAAACCCTCTCTGGGGTTAAGCTGAATAGTACTGGACAGTCATTAAAGGGAAAATAGTCCTCATTCAAGTAGAACCAGCAGCTACCATTACCCACACTTCTGAGGCAGCCACTTGGCCCAGATTGCGAAGCTGAAGTGAGAAATGAGTTTAAAACTGTCCTGTAAATCTGTAGGCAAATTCAACACACACAACCCTTTAACTACACACAGTCAGCCCCATAGACTTCAATTTAGTGCTCCCACCTCATCCATGTCTGCTCTGGTACCTCTCCAGCTGGGATGGTGAAGGTGAGAAGCAGAGGAAACAGGCCAAGCTGGCTGGGAAATGCCCCAGGGGCTACAGCTCTGGCTCACAGCACAGCTCTAACTTAGAGATGACACCAAGTGACACATTGTGAGATGCTTCCTCCATAAAATGTGTCCCCAGAATGGCAAGACGCATGCCCCAGGTGAGAATATGATTCATCCCTGTGTAGGCTGGCTCTTCAATTCCATTGCAGTTCAGGTTAAAAGTTATGTCTCGTTTAGAGAAAGTCCTGAAATCCTTTCTTTTCCCTGAAAACCTGGAAGAATTTGACTTGTCTGCTTCTGCATGACTGGTGCTTTGGGAGCTGGAGGAGCTCACTGTAATGCCCACAAGGGATGACAGAAGCTCCCTTCCATCCCCTGCAGTGGGAGAGTGTTCACCAGAGCAGATGTGAAACACTTGGAAGAGTTGGATTTGCTTACTACAGCATCTTTTTTTCCCACTGAAATTGGTTTTGGCATTGAGTTATAACCACTTGCCTCAGACATAGGAAAACGTTGCAAAAAATCACAGTGCTGCTAAAATGCTTCTGCTTTAGAGGTGCTTGGCTTTGGAGTATTTTGTGTAGTTCTGGTGTCTCCAACATAAGAAGTCCAGAGGAGGCCACGAGCATGATCAGGGGCCTGGAGCACCTCCCGTATGAAGATAGGATGAGAAAGTCGGGGCTGTTCAGCCTGGAGAAGAGAAGGCTGCGTGGAGACCTCATAGCAGCGAAGGGGGGCTTTAGGGATGCTGGGGAGGGACTATTCATTACAGGCTGTAGTGACAGGACAAGGGGTAATGGGTTCAAACTTCAACAGGGGAAGTTTAGACGGGATATGAGGAAGAAATTCCTTACTGTAATGGTGGTGAGGCCCTGGAATGGGTTGCCCAGGGAAGTTGTGAATGCTCCATCGCTGGCAGTGTTCAAGGCTAGGTTGGACAGAGCCTTGGATGGCATGGTTTAGTGTGAGGTGTCCCTGCCCATGGCAGGGGGTTGGAACTGGATGAGCTTAAGGTCCTTTCCAACCCTAACTATTCTATGATTCTATGAGCTAAGCAGCAAGGGATGAGAAACGCAAGGGGCAGGGATAAGCATAGAAAAACACCCATAAAATGAGACTATAGAATGGCAAATCCAAGCTGCAAAGCAGCAAATCACACTGCAAATGTGCGAAGAACTTTTGCAAGGCCCTTTTACTGATGATCTGATAAATGTTTCTTAGGTTCTCCATGAACTCTTATGAATGACTTCTTCCAAGTTTTCTACGCTAAGGAAATTCTCCAAACAATTAAAATAACTCAGGTGTAATTACAGGCAATCACTTTATGATCAAACTCACTTTTCTCATGTCTACTATAGCTCAAAGATACATGGAATTCTCAAAAGTATGGAATTCTCATTAAAGCCTGTGCAGCTGCTCATTATTATCACAGCTTTTCTCTGTTTTACTTACAGAAGAGTCTCAGGCCATTGGGGAGCTGCTGACCAGGCTGGTACACACCAAGCCGTGGTTGCCTCTGTGCCCAAAACTCCAATCCCCGCAGCTGACCCCGTCAGCACCTGTGCCCACAGAAGCTGAGTGCACAGAGGGCACGCAAAGTAAAGATGCTGCTGCCCCAATTTCCCAGTTTTCCCATGGAATTCTCCCACTGCCAGGCCTGGAAGATGAACACAAGGAGCAGGAGGTCACTGGGGTGGAGATTTGGCTGGTGCTCGGCTGCAACCCCAGATCTCTGAGGTGTAGCAAGCCTTAAATACTGCACAGGAATTGCACCCAGGAAGCAATGCATACAGGGTACTAGTAACCATTTAGTGTGAGGTGTCCCTGCCCATGGCAGGGGGTTGGAACTGGATGACCGTAAGGTCCCTTCCAACCCTAACTATTCCATGATTCTATGATTCTATGAACAAGACAGACTTCTTTCTTGTTAGGCAGTTAGACAGTAATAGCAAGAAAGACTTTAGAGTTTAAAAATCTTGATCTTAGGAAGACATTTCATTTCCCTCCCTGCAGAAGTAACGCTGTTTATTTGTGGAACATGCAAATGTTCAGATTTCCTGCAGAGGGAGACTGTTCTGCCGCGAATGGGACAGAAATGTGCACAGATGGGTTCTGGAGCGGCTGATGAGCAGGAGTTATGTAAAACAGGGGAGACAAGCAGTAGGTTCAAAGCAGAGTTTAAAATCAGAGCCCCACAGCCCTGTCTGGAGCAGCCAAACCTGGCTGACAATAAGATACCAGCTTTGCTTTGCCTGGCACCTCCACTGTATGTCGAAGCCCTTAGATCTGCCTTTAAAAATGCTCCGTGTTTCCAGGCTGACAGCGGCACTCAGCAAGGACACAGTGAGGTTCCTTTATATGAACATGCATGTTCCCAACACCCGGCACTGAGCCACCTGCATGCTCCTGCCCACAGCGAAGAGAATCACAGGATCACAGCCTGGTTTTGGTTGGAAGGGCATCTACAGCAAGCAACAGATTGGCCTGACAGTGAAGGAGCCAAGGATGCTGCAGCATCCCCTCCTCTTCAGGGCTGAAGAGCCCAGGCATGCCTGAGACGTCTTACCCACTGCTTGCAGTCAAATTATTCATTAAGCACCATATCAATACTCCTACTCATCATTACCTCCTCTAAATAAAGATGTTCTTCCAAGCCTCCCCCCCCCCCCGCCCCCATCTCCCGTGATTCCCAGCAGTCCATCACCTCGCTTCCTGAAAGAGCAGCTCAGAACCGGAGATCTGCAAACTTAGGGAGAAACCAAGATAATTCTTTGACCATTTGCTGACCCATGGACTTTTCCAAGAGGAGCAGAGAGCAGTGGTTGCTCCTCAGCTGGCAGAGCGCCTGAAAGGAACGGGGATATGTGCTACCTGGATGTTCATGAGTAGTTCTCATAACTAACCTCCCTGCTCTGCTCCTGTGCCATGTCCACAGTGTGCATGTATAGTTTATTAACCAGGGGAACTGGGCAGATTTTCTTCTTATAGCTCACCATGGGGAAGGCACAAGGTAGCTTCCAGGCTGTGAATGGACCACGAGACAAGGCAGGGAACGAACGCAAGACAGGACACAGGGAGGGAACAAAGAATGTATCTCCATCATGCAACACTAGCTTCTGGATTTTACAAACTCGTTTGCATTGAGGTGCTTCAAGATATTGTAGGATATTTTTCTGTGAGAAAACATGGATTAATCCCTAAATCTGAAACACTTTTAATGGAAAATCATGAATCACTGAATGGTTTGTGTTGGAAGGGACCTTAAAGCTCATCCAGCTCCAACCCCTGCCACGGGCAGGGACAGCTTCCACTAGAGCGGCTTGCTCCATGCCCCTGTGTCCAACCTGGCCTTGAACACTGCCAGGGATGGGGCAGCCACAGCTTCTCTACGTGCTCTGTACCAGCGCCTCAGCACCAAGCAGCACAATGTTAATAATTAATTAATAACAAAAGTGCTTATTTGCCTACTTCTATGTGATTTTAAATGCAATTTAGTCTACAGGTGATATTATTTCAGCTTCAATCTGTATGGGTTTCAACCTCACTACCCGTTATTCCATCCCAGCCAGGTGAATCATGATCTTCACATGGGTTTCCTGGCCTCTAACACTCATCACAGCCACCAGCCACGACCATAATGTGCATTTCCCTCCTGCCACCAAGTGGCTTTTTTTGATGGCAAGGACAAGGGAACTGTCAGCATCACAAGTTACAAATTACCCTGTTGTGTTTATTTATACAAAGATATTTCCACCCCTTTCACACATCTATTTTAATATTAAAGCAAATGAAACATTAGAGTGTAAAGCGAAGAATTATTAGTTATTAATTATTTCATGAAGCACACAATTTTTCTCTTTGAAGGCTCAGAAACCACATCACACAATATTATTGGTTCCGATAGTCCTGATTTTATTCTCAGTAGCTCCCAGCTTAATCCTATTATTTGAAATATTAAAAAGGGGCTGGCGGCTCCATTTGATATTCATTAATTCCTACAGATTTGCGATATAGAGAAGCTGCCTTCTGGATATTATAAATAAGGAATTTTCCACATAGAAAAGCAAGGAAACAATTCACCACGTCGTTTTGTCTTTATTATTTCGCACTTTCCATAAAGGAAAGGGTCTCTAAAGGGAGAGGGGCCTTCGAAAATTCAAGAGCCAATGGTTTATCTTATGGGACTAGATAAATCACCTCTATCTTCTGGTGGTGAAGCCAACCCATATGGCAGTTTCAAACACACACACACCCCCACACACACACCCCGCTTTTTTGCCTCACAACACTGAGACACAAATTAAAGGAATAAAAAGCAACATAAGCTCTGAGACCATGGCAAAGCAAAGAATAATGCCCACAGAATGAGGAAGAATCAGGTCCAGGAACATCCCACATCACTGCAAATACTCGATATCACAGCATGCTATTGAAGGAGTTGAGCATCCAGAAATACAGAAGTGAATGAAACCAGCCATGATTAAATTAACTGCATCTATTTCGGTATCGGAACAGTCACTTTAGTCTTTGTTTCTCATGCTAAAATGAAACAAAGGTTCCTTCACGGACACAATAAGCTCTGACAAAAAAATGAGGGCTTACAACGGGAGGCTATTACAGTAACGTGCACTCAGGGTAAAATAACGAGGGTTGGATGGCTCTTAAACTCAATATCCCCATAAATGCAGTAATTTGGTAATGAACAGAGCATCATGCTGATGCGGGGCTGCAGTGCGCTATAGGAGAGAGGAGAGGCTCATGGGGAGCTGGCATCGCCTTGACACAGGGGAGAGCGCTCAGGGAGAACCTGCATTGGCTCCTAATGCTGGGAAAGGCCTGATGCCTGCCTGAAGAATCAATGCAAGCCTGAGGTCTTCTCTACCTGCTCTGCATGAAATGCGTCACAGTGAGAAAATACTGTCTTGAGGCAAAGCAAGCTGTGGGTGCTGCTGCTCTGCAGCGCAGCAGGGAGAACCTCTCCTCTCCTTCCTCCAGGCACAGACATGGGCTGCAGCTGGAGGTTTTCCTCAGAGACCCATACAATGGTTCAGGGGGAAGGTACCTTAAAGCTCATCCACCTCCAACCCCTGCCATGGGCAGGGACACCTTCCACAGAGCAGCTTGCTCCAAGCCCCTGTGTCCAACCTGGCCTTGAACACTGCCAGGGATGGGGCAGCCACAGCTTCTCTGGGCACCCTGTGCCAGCGCCTCAGCACCCTCACAGGGAAGAGCTTCTGCCCAAGAGCTCATCTCAATCCCCTCTGGCAGGTTGTTTAAGCCATTCCCCCTTGTACCATATTCAGGATCTATGTATCATGTTCCTTGTATCATATTTCAGGATTTACGTATCATGTTCTTCCTGAATAGGCTTAGTGAAAAAAACATCTTCTTCCAAGCAAAAAACAGCTGGATTTTAGGATTTTTTGCACTTACATCTAGACCATGAGTAGGTGGGAGATAACAGTGCGCTGTGTCACGTCCTTTATTGGATCAGTATTGACCTGGTTCTCTTCTCCGAGAAGGTAATGCCAATCCTGCCACGTAATTCTCTCCAGGTTGGTTTAAGTAAAATAATAGAGTTAATGACAGAATTTAAGCTACCTAGAGAGGTATAATTCATCATGGAGTGTTTCATGCCATTATCTTAAAAACATACAGTGTAGTAATCACTTCAAGTAGTGATAACACATAATTGTATGCTTCTCAGAAATTATAGGTGAATGGGAGTTGCAGCTAATGAGTGCCAAATAGCAGCTCAGGAACTGCAGTGATTACAGAAGATGTGGTGATGAATGCATTTATTATTGGGGTATTACAAAGCTTTTTATAGCCGAGATGGCAAGCTTATAAATAAATAACCAGCCACAACAGAGCCTGCAGTCGAACCAAGACAACTAAGTTATTAGCCTGCAGTTCAACCAGCATCTTTAACGCATGGTGAAAACAAACTGAAGCAACCCACAGAAAACAAAACAAAGCAAACCAAAGAAAAGAACCCAGAGACAAGGAAAGCCCCACGCAAGCATCTGCAGCTGTGGGCACAGCTGGTTTGCCACCGCTTGTGCAAGATGCGCTACTGGAATATTCCCAACATGAATCCAAACTTCTGCATTGTTCCATATGGAACAACATCACGCACACAGGACACAACGAAAAGCAGCAATGCCCCTTCAGGGTGTAAAGGAGGTGCTGCCCGGTATTAAAAGGCACTGCTGGGTCAGCCCTGGCAGCTTTGCCTGCCTTTGTTACAAAACCCTGCAGCACCCCATTCAAATCTTGTTCTGAATCTCCTTCCTCTGCAGCATTCACCATCAGAAAACTCTCCCACCTGACAACAGAAAATAGCACTATGTTTTCAGGGCCCTCCTTCCTCTCCAGGGCAGGAGGACTAACAGCAGATGCATGAAGGTAACAACGGGGGAGCTCCATGAGCCCCATTTTGGGGCCTATCTCCCCCCAGTGTCACCCAGCACAAACCAGCGGATGCTGAGGGTGGGGACAGGCATGGGAAAAGATCAAACCTGCACTTGGCTGGTGAGAATGAGCTTTTTCATTGATTACAGCAGAGGCCAACCGGGTCCAGCCTCCCATTCCCTGTGGAGAAGTATTTCATGAGCACCAGCTCAAATACTTCTGCCAGTGCTGCTGCTGCTGAGTGCCCCGCATGTTCCACTTGCTGTCGTCTTGATTTGCTTTTGTTTGCACACTAAAGACAGGAGTAACCGCGAGCACTTGCGAGAGGGAGAAGGCACATGAAACAGCACGCAGAAAACAAGTGAAAATCAAACAGAAATGACTGTGGGGCTTGAGAGCACAAAGCAGATGCTCCTGGGCTGAGCTGCAGCACAGTGCATGCCCTGTGCATCCCCCTGTACATCCCATGCAATCCCTGCACCTCCTGCACGATGCGAACCCCCTCTGTCCCCAGGTCGGTCATGTCCAGGAGGTTGCTCAGCCGCACCAATGCCACTAAGGGCTCTGCACATTCCAATGTCCCTGCCCAGCTCAGCAGACTGGAGCAGCAGGTTAATGTTGCTGTGTTGGAAGAATCCAAGTACTCCCTCGCCTTGTGAAATGAAGCAAACTTGTTAAAACTTATTAAAAAGAATCCAAATGAAAATATCCTGGCATTCCATATTGTATTTTGGCATTGTTACGGATAACACCTTCCCTGCAGCAGCAATTCCTCTGCAGCCTGGCAGTGCACTGTGTGTGACCAGCCACTGCTGCTTCTGTCATCACAATAAGTCAAAAGGCAGAACAAGACAAGCATCCCATTTCTCTGTTTCTGACATTCCCTTAGATCCAGGTTTAGTTCCTACTCCAATCCCTGAATGATCTATGGGTGAGGTCTTCTCTCTGTGTCAGGCAGAGCAGAGATTACACACAGGTGTACAGCATTCCAGGTCAGTATATAACACATTTGGGAACATGCAGCTGGCAGACAAAGCAATTTCAACAACTCCATTTTTGTGACAATGCTGGAGAAGTTATCTTCACCTTTCTGCAGAATGAAAAGAACATTTGAAGGTATCAAAGGCCTTCAGGAAATAGAATTCCCCACCCAAACTAATGCCTAAATAATCCATGTGACTTCTACTAGGGCTGAAGAAGCTGTGGCTGCCCCATCCCTGGCAGTGTGCAAGGCCAGGTTGGACACAGCTGCTTGGAGCAGCCTGCTCTAGTGGAAGGTGTCCCTGCCCGTGGCAGGGGTTGGAGCTGGAGGAGCTTTAAGGTCCTTTCCAACCCAAACCATCCTGTGATTCTGTCATTTCATCTGTGCTCATCTCCTGGAACATTTTGTTTGCTGAAATACCGCAGTTTGGAATATTAGTAATTAAATAAAGTGTAAAGAAAGGCAAAGGTAATTGTGCTGCAGTCCTTCTCCGCAACGTATCTTTCAGGAGAAATCAGAACAACCTCTTTATTTAAGAGGAAGAAAAGGTCATAGATGGAGCCGCACTGGCTGATGTAAATGCAGGGACTTGGCACACAGATGTCTCGAGCTGCAGTTGCTTTTTGGATGAACCTCACAGCTGCTTGCTCCATGGTACCACTACTAATACATTACAAATAACATTATGAAACACCTCCCCAGGGGGAGATCTCAGCATGGTGCAACCGCACCTGAGAAGCAACACAGGGGGGTGGCCCCTTCCTCGCCCTGCCACGGCTCTTCCTCATGCTGCTTACATGAGGCTGGTGCAGCGAGAGGATGAGCTACACCTTGGGATAGAAACTCACAGCTCAGGACATGCTTTTGCTGATGCTGGATCGTGTTTATGCTCGAATGGGCTGTAAAATGCACCCAGTCCCCACTGGAGCTTTCCAGGAACAAGATGTGCGGGTCTGGACCAGAAGGTCAAGGGGCTGCTCCGGCAGTATGAGGTACTGCCGTGGGGGCTTGGAGCAACCTGCTCTAGTGGAAGGTGTCCCTGCAACTGGATGAGCTTTAAGGTCCCTTCAACCTGAACCAGGCCGGGATTCTATGATTCTATGAAAACGAGAACTGGCCTTGGGGTGTCTTCTAACCTGAGCTGAGTTTAAGACATGGACAGGTTGTTACAAGTCTGAGAGGATGCGTGAAGTCCATTATACATCTTCGAATGTCGTGCTTCAACTTGTGATTTTTTGTCCTTGCACTGCTAACAGGGTGAGTGGGTTTTGGTGCACCTCAGAAGCCTATTCTCATTTCTCATGCTGTGTTTCCACTTGACTCACCCATTGTGAAAAGAAATTTTACTGGCAGAATTCAGCTTTTAGAGCAGGCAGCCAAGGAAGCCGATTACTGAGCAAACCACCATCTCCACTCAACTGGTGCTCTTTATCTTCTCACAGCAGACACTCACACGCTCTCCTCTGTAATCCAGCCTGAAGAACGTGGCCCACGACCATTACAGGGACTTACTGCAGGATAATCACAGCTATTGATTTGGATGTGCTGGTTTTTCCCACTATCGCCCACCGCATTGTAGAGCTGGCCCTAGAGAACGTCCACTGAAGGAGCACGGAGCCAGGTTTCTGTCTGCTCCTAATTGCTACTGTGGATCCTTATTTATAACACAAAAACAATCGAGTGGAAACTACCTTGCATCTGACTGGCTTTGAGGGAAGAGGCACAAACCCCAACTGCTCTATGTCTGCATGCTCCCACGATCTGCTCCATCAGACACCTGTACCTGGTATATGCAGTAAATAACTTTGTTGTGCCGACTGCATTCAAATCCTGTCTTTGAAATGGTGATGCCATTCATAGCAAATGGTTTTAGCAGATGTGAATGATTACTTCTAAATATGTACTTGCTCCCCTAGACTGTACTAAAGCAAAACCCTGGCACGGCCCAGAGCGGGCAGGATGGCAACAGCACTGACTGGAGCTCCCGCACATGGCAAAACCAGACTTGCATTGCACTTCAGTTGAAAGGGAGATAACAAAAGTTGGAGTCTTTGTTCCAATCTTCCTACGTGCCTAGCTGGCTTCAGCGTGGACAGGATTTCACCCCAGACCTACAACACCATTGCCCACAGAGAGAGTGAAACCCATCATCAGAACCCTGCACTGTCTGATGCCTCCATACAGATGCAGGTCCTCAGGTTGATGCCTCTCCTGCACCATAGCCCTGAACAGATTTAAGAACTGATGCTATAAGACATCCCATAGAGGTACAGAACAGCCTGGCTTGGAAGAAGCCTTGTAGGATCACTCAGCCCAACCTTCTGTGGGACAGGGAGGGGTGAGAAGTTTCACTTTTCATTTCACTTCAGGGACGTTAAATGAAATCAATTAATAAATTTCAGAAAAATTAAATAGCTTATTTCAACATTTAATACACCAATAGCTAATATAGATAGCTAATATATACCAATCTATAGCTAACATACAGCAATAGCTAATTTCAGAGTCATCAAATGTACCTTTATTGGCTGTAGAAAAAAGGTACTTCTCAGCACAGTTTGTTTCCTGAAGAAGAATGAAGAGTGAACAACCTGTCCAAACAAGCATTCACTGGCTACCTACACACGGCTACATTTACAATTACAGGGAAATACATTTATACCATCTGAATCTCTGCAGAGATGACTTGAGCTTGTACAGCTGCTCTAAGGCAAAGCCTGGTCCAGCCTGATAACCCGTGTGTAACAAGGAATGGTTCTTGAGGAGTTTCCTTTAGCACATCACCTACAAACAGGCATTTTAATAGTAACAACTGGGAGGAATTCCTTTTTTCATTTTCCCTTTATGGTTTCCCTTTGAACAAAACTCCCCAGCCAGCTTATTCATCATCAAAACATGTTGCCTGTTCATTTCACTTGTAAAAGAGGTGGAAAAAGAGAACCACATCATTCGAAAGTTAAGAAACTCACATCAGAGCAAAAAGACTTTCACAAATGTCTCCGTTATTGATAACCTCTGTATGAGGTAAATCAGGATGTTGAGTGTATTAACAGGTGAGGAAATCACACTGGAAAACATAAAACACACCAGAATTCCTATTTAGATGGAAGAGCTGAAAACTTTTTAGCCATATCAGTATGCACAAGTATGTGTCTATAAAATGATAACTAACTCAATAACTGTGTCACTCTAAGTTCTGTATGTGCATCTCTGTGTAATCATCATAGAATCCCAGACTGCTTTGGGGTGGAAGGGACCTTACAGCTCATCCAGTTCCAACCCCCTTGCCAGGGCAGGGACACCTTCCACTAGAGCAGCTTGCTCAATCATTATGTACAAATATAATCATTAAACAGAAATAATCATCATACAGAAACATGGATGGTTCCTATGCCTTTTCAGAAAGGTGGTTAAATGAAGGCTAAAATCAATTACGGGCAAAGCACAAGCATTAAGAGCAACATACTGTGAAAGATGGGAAGGCATTCATTGTGGGATAATACAAGCAGTGACTGATGGGGTAAAAGAGCAGTCCCCAGGCTGCGCTGTTCTGCTGTCTGTCCATCCATCCATCCCTCTCCAGCACCAGCCTGACTCAGTCCTTTCCTGCCTGCTCCAACTAGGGATTAATGCCATACTCCACCCAAAACATGGCCCTGGTTAGCTCAGGATCATGCTGCCTGGAGCTGGGTTTACAGTCTGCAAGGGAACAGCCAGCAGAATGGGGTCAGGGGGCAATGAGAGGCTGTTTGTAATGAGGATTTTGTGCCTGCACAGCCTGCTGCCCTCTAACCCCTACCCTCGTCTGCTCTTGCTGGGCTTGAGCATCTTAGGTGAGAAAAGGGAATACTGCTCTGAAAAGAGCCATGCAGCAGTGTTATCTTGCTTAATAATTCATCCTGTACATACACACTGACAGAGGGGAGATGGAGATTCAATATAAGGCAGAAGCTCTTCCCTGTGAGGGTGCTGAGGCGCTGGCACAGGGTGCCCAGAGAAGCTGTGGCTGCCCCATCCCTGGCAGTGTTTAAGGCCAGGTTGGACACAGGGGCTTGGAGCAAGCTGCTCTATGGAAGGAGTCCCTGCACATGGCAGGGGCTGGAACTGAACAAGTTTTAAGTCCCCTTCAACCCTAACAAGCCTGGTTCTGTGATATGAAACACATCTATTTATGAGTGTTTATTAAAACTGCTAGCAAAGTTAGTTTCCTTCTCCAGTTCCCTGGGCCAGGCAATAGTGGGTCAGCCAGCCCAGCTCTGCTGCATCCTGGGCATGGGCAGAAGTGTTTCCTGAATGCTGGGGGGTTATAACCCTGCAGAGAGCATGAAACACAGCAGCCTTTTTTTCCCTATTATTAAATGCAACTGGAATGAACAGAGCTGGACTCTTGGAGGAAAGCTGAATTCAGAGCGCTGGCAAAGAGAAGGAATCAAACAAACCAGCCCCAAACCTGGCCGTGTTTGGGGCAGAAATAATTGAAACCACAGGTGGAACCTCACCGTGACATTTCCAGAGTGACTTCATTAAAAACAGCTACATTGACCAGGACTGCTGATCCACCTTCCCTGCTCCCTCCCAGGCAAGTGCTTTACATGCTGCTTCCCAGAGAGCTTACAGAGGATACAGCCCCTTGCTCGCTTTGAGCCATTTTTAGATTCCTGGGTTTCCTGTTTCCTTTGCTGTTTCATTAGCAGATAGGACACAAATCCTGGGGCACAGACCTGCTCAGGAGGGGTCATCCCCAGGTACGCACGGACATGGAAGGAGCACCAACATTAATTAAATTACTCCCCCCTCACAACTGATCCTCCATCAGACTTGCATCAGCTGACAGCAATCCTTTGACAAGCACTGAATGGGAACAAAGACTTTACCCTACTATAAGCAATATATTATAAGCAAACGTATTTTTATACAAGGACTAGGGTCAAAGATCTTACCTTTAGCAGTGGAATAAAAAAAGCAAGGAGAAAAAACAGATCCCTACAGGCAATAACACATCTACTGATGCACTGTTAGTGTCATCAGCGCTGATGCTGAGAGCACTAGAAATCAATACATGTTCTTAAGCAGCTATTCCAAGAGCAGGTGGAATATAGTCAGTCCAGAGGCTGAGCTGGGGTGGTTGGGAAACATTTGCTCTACATTTCTCCAGCACTTAAAAAAACCCAAACATTTGAGCTGCACCATAAATAGCATGAATCAGAATGAGGTTATTAATCTCTGAGAGCTGCGTACAACTGAGATTAATCAGCTTGTCTGTCATAAGCAGTATCTGCAGCTCCAGAATGAAAAACCTTTCCAGAAAGCACACACAAAGGCATTGGCCTCTTTTTCATGCCTTAAAATCACTTCTCCATCACAAAATTTTAACATACAGCTTCTCTTAATAGACAGAGAGGCAAACATCAGTGATTTAGTCTGATTTATGACATGAGAGAGAGAATTAGCTGAGATTTACCAGTTTATTAAGGAAGAGCATGGGAACAGAGCAGGGATGGAGAGAGGTCTGTGCTGTTACCCCAGTGCCATCGGGTGTTAGGGTAGCCAAGGGAGTTTCAAACTGGACAGGCGCTGTGCTGGGTACAACCCCTGGAGAAAATCACCTTTTTCTGGAACAGGTTGAATCTGCCTGCGCTGACCTCAAGCTCCCACAGTTACCTGCTACCACTGTCTAAGCCATAGTTACCTTCAAACTCGTACAGGACTGAAGCTACGGGGAGTCATATCCTAAATATGGCACTGATTCTTGCCTAAAAGGGCAAGAAAACATCAAGAAAATTGACCAAACCAGCTTGCTGCTAAAACATAAAGAGCATTCATATGCATAGAGAATATTTCCATTTAGCTATATACATTTTCAGAATGGTCCTGCGCCAGATAGCCAGTGTTCTTCAGAGATCACTCTTTATTAATTTCACGGGGGGGATACAGAGGTACCTGCAATAAGGTTAGCGAGGGCTTTTTCATTTATTAAAGTAATAAATATTGTATAAAATCTGATTAATCAAAAGAGACTGCTATCCTGCACACTTCAGAGATTGCTTGACTTCTCTAGGCAGAAATACAAATCAGTCCCAGGTTTGGTTACAGGGAAGAACCTGCATAAAAATTGACAAATAAGAGGAAAAGACCCAAACCCTAAAGGCAAAGTGGCAGAACGGTGTTTCAGGGAACCAACACTATGATTTTGACAGGATAGTCAAGCTCTGGAAGTGGCTGAGTTCCAGGTTTGGGACAGGAATGCAGAAGGCACCAGGATGCTCGGTCCAGCCCAGGGACCATGTGGGAGCAGATTAAACCTCCCATCACATCCTCCTGCTTCAACTGTCCAAGTGACAACCCCTCCACATCATGGCACATGTTGAAGGGAGGGAAGGGGAAGTGTTGATGGGACGCTGACACGTGCTGATGGTAAATTTACACATATTGTGGGAATTAAGTGGATGGGCCTGCTTAGGAAGATTTACAGTAGGGGTTTAAAGGGATGGCATCACTTGCAGAAAGACTGAAGAACTGGATCCTCTTGGCTTCTAACAGAAACATGTTTGGCCTTTGTTGGTTGTGTTGGTAGAAGACAGAATTTATGTACATAATTGCACATAAATTACATATTTGCAGACCATTCGAAAAAAGAATGCCCTGGCTTTTAACTGTTCCACGTGCTCAGCCCAAATTACCTCCAGTGAAAGCCCTGCATTTATATGCAGGCAAAAGATCGACTTCGTTATTTCCAGTATTTTTAATAGCAGTCGTGTTTGTGTGTGCAGAAGTGTGGTTCTGGCTGTCCGTGGACTGGAGGATAATGGACTGGAGGGCTGGCTCCGTGCACCACCACAGATGCCTGATTGCGTATTTAGCTGTAATGGACAGCTCAGTGAAATGACCCAATAATTTGCTGCCCAGACTTATTGCAGTATTGCATGTTAATTGCTAGTGAGCTGAAAATAGATCTTGAAACAGGCTGTAGGTGGTTAGCCCCTGGGGAAAAGAGGAATGAAAGATGTAGTCTGAGATGCCGGCCATGCTCAGGAAAAGCAGCAGCAGATAAGCTAGAGACGAGTAGGAGCAGATGGGGAAAAGAAAAGCTGTAGTTATACAGGGAGTTATATTTCAGCATCCATCTGATAAGTACAGGCACTGTCTGAAAGGCTGAGAGGTACCAGCCTGTGTGTGTGTGCACCAGGAATACCTGCCCTGAAGTTTGGGGAATCCCTGGCATGGCTGCAGAGGTGGCTAAGGCAAAAAATAATAGAAACCTATTGCTCTGCTGAGAGAGTATCTGGAGGAGCAAAGACTGGAGAAGTTATGGCTGGGGAATACTTTATCCCATGGTTATCAGTCCCTGCTCCTGCTTGAAAATGGGGCCACAAGACTTGCCCTTGGACATGCTTTGGCATATACATACACCTGGAGTATTTAATTTACATTTATTTATATTTATAGCTTATAATTGCATCATAGCTCAAAATAATTATATGACTTATATGTCTATTTCTAATAGTAGTACTTTGGACCAAAAGTGTTCTTTTTCATTGAGAGCAAACAAACACAAAACTCCAGCCCTTCTGCAACCTCTTCCTAGCACTTGTCTATCTGCTTTCCCATCCCAGTTGACACCAGTTCCATTATTACCACTACTGGTATCTGCCCTGGGGCCGCCCCTCAGGCTCCACTGCAGAAGCAACATTACAAGGACCCCATCAAACCAGCATAACAGTCAGGTGAAGAGCTCATGGTCAAAGTGTTTCTTCCCCAATATTCATTGCCTGCCTTTTCTGAAGTATATTTGTCTTAATTGTGTTCCTATTTGTTGTCCAAAAATTTAATTTCTTATAGTTCTTAAATCATGTGTCAACACACGCAAAAATTCCTGTCATATTTCCTCTCCTGCTATGGATAACCTTGTCAATCTTAATTATAGCTCAGGGTAGGCAAACAAAATTGAATGCATCGCTCCGGATGAGATGCTCCATTGTTCAATCTGCTCCTGTAATATATCCCACACTTTTAATGCACCAACGCATTTTAACTGCTGTTGCACACTGTGCTGACAGTCATTTGAGCTCTCAACCACATGTATTTATTTCCATTTCAACCTATAAAACATAAAATAACACACCCTAAGACTCGAGGTGCCCTTGACAAATAATTAAAAATGCAATTCCACAAGTTCGGCAATAGTGCCAGCACATCAAGACGTTTTCTCTGCAAAAAACCCTACAAACGTCAAACTTCTTCACCTGAACTGGCACAGAACTTTATTCCATCCTGTCACCCATTTCTACTAGAACAGTATGTATCTGCCTCTCTCACAAATTAAAAGCCCTTCCAAGCAGTGATGGATTACCCATTGCCAGGAGCTTCCTGCAGAGAACTCTGCCAGTTCACAAGTTAAACTGGTTTCTCAAGTAAGTCCAGTTTAGGTCCTCAGCCACCCAAGTCCATCAGATTCAGCTCTTTGGCTGAGACCCACTCACCTCCTCAATCAGCTACCTGACTGAGCTCTGAGAAGCCTTTCCCAGCATCCAAATCATACAGGATGGGCCATGAGGAAAAGGCAAAGAAAGGCTGGAGACATCTAAAGGCACCTCAGAAGTTACAAAGGAGGTGGTGAACGCTACCAAGGAGCAAAGGGCATGGCTGTGGGCTACCAGTTCTTGCTGCAGAGCAAGGGGAAACAGAAGCAGTGCTGGTGCTACACAATGTAAGGCAAGAGGAAGAGTGGAAACCTCAAGGGAGAGGGACAACATGGAATCTTGGCTCCTTTTGCTGCAGGTATCTGCTGAAGCAGCCCCAGGACAGCACAGAGTGCATGGGCAGCTCCTGCTTCACAGAATCACAGTGTTCCAGAGCCCAAACCAGCTAAAGGGAGCTGGAGCCACCCAGAGCACCCTCTTGCTCAGAGCAGGGTGACTTCAGCACTGGGCCAGCTTGCGCCGGACCTTGCAGATCTTCTAACAAAGTTATGTGCCCATCTAATACCCAGCAAGGCTGCAGTGATCTTTGCCCACAGCCTACTTGAAAGTATTGCTCCACATTCAACAGCCAGTGTTGGAGCTCTGTATTTTTACTACAAGTCTTCTCCAAAGCCTATATTTTCTGAAAGAGGAAAGATGATGATCATTTAAATGTCTTTCCATCCTCAAGTTAGGTCACTGGATTCCTATGATGTACAAGGACGGTATCAGAAGGTATCATAGCTGGTGGCCAAAGGGTCATGTTATTGGACACAAAGAGATCACTTCCATCGTCCCTATTCTCTCCCAAGACTCAAAGATCAACAGAAGAAAAGGGAAAACAAAGAAAACAACCCCAAACCTCAAAAATTCCTTTTGCTGGTGATGACAACACTGTCTCATACCAAACCTGTACCTGTTACTGCAACAGCAACTGTAGCTCCATGATGATTTCAAAGCACTGATACGCCTAACAAGCACTTACGGCTATAAAAATCCATACAATCCTTCATCAGCAATATTGAGAGACCAGTAAATGGAAATCATGGGAATAATTAATTACAGTTATTAGAGAGAAGCTAATCCCATCACATAGAGCATGGTCAGATAAAAGAATAAAGCAGATACAATAGAATAAATCCAAGTAGAAAGGAGAAAATATGAACAAACCAAAGAAGCCATTTCCAAGCATATGGTGGTATTTTCCTGGTGCTTAACAACTACTGACATTTGAACTCTTCCTTCTGTAATTTAAGGACATTTTGAATTCATAATTATTACTCAAATTCTCTGCTCCAGAAGTACTGCATGAATCCACCAAGAACCCTCATGTTAATCCTGATCTAGAGAAGACAAGCTCTGCACCCACCCTTCATACACCCAGTGTGCTCCATGCACAGCACATTCATTCCTGGTCCACCCTGGCATTTACTGGTGGAGCTGGTAGCTCCTGCAGCACTCCTGAGCTTTCCAGGCTCTCCTGTCACCATGTGTTTCCGGAAGTCCAGCTGAGGACAGAACACATCTTGCTTTTATGTACCAAACACAGAGCTCCTTGACAGTAATACACCAGCTACTGAGAGCATCCCTTAGATAAAGAGGCATTATTCAGCCTTTAACATTAAAATTGCATCAGGATTGTGGGGGCTTCACAGAGAACAGGGCAGCACATCCTGGTGAATGGTAAAGACTTTTAGAAGTGCTTTGAATGCGCAGGAGATATCTCACAGTTGCAAACACATTTTATAGGGGTTAATGAAGGAATTAGTTAATTATATCAGAGATGCTCCTGCTGTAACAGGCTCCAACCACAGGGTGACAGCGTGTCTGGAAAAGTAAAATGCTAAAAAGTTTCTATTAATTTAAAGATGTGATTCCCAAGGAAACACGTATCATATTTCCATAATGGAGACTGGAAAGTGTGGCTAGAGCACTTTCATCGCATTTCCATAAAGTATCTCGAATGAGCAAGAAGTACCTATCCCAGAATATACATATTTCAGAAAAATTAAGGGGGGAAAATGATGTCTTAGTTCAAGCTTCCCTTAGGCAGCTTCAAGTGGAGACATACAGACTTATTCAGCAAATTATGGAGGTGGAATATTATCTATACTGCAGTACTAGTGATTATTAAGGATTTGCTCAGAGGCCAGGCTCTCACTCCCTTTTGAAATTCGAGGATATTATGGGAAAAAAAGCCGGTTTCCTCAACAATTAACCCTTCACCTTATGGATGAAAAATAAATGGATCACTGCCCGTGAAAATCCTCAGCAGCTGACATAAAGCCATTAGCTAAAGTAACCTGGAAGAATCAACATCACTCGAGGTTCTACTGACTCCTGAGAGGCCTCTGCTCTCATCGAATGTCCTCATGAGCCAAAAAGCTCAGGTAGAAGCTTCACAGCATCACCAATTGGGTACAATTGACAGCAACCTCTGGAGCTCATCTGGTCCAGCTCGCAGGACCTGGCTGGCTGGATTCAAGGTATCTCCCAAGATGAAGAGTCCACCATGTCCCTGAACATCCTTGCCATGAGCAAGTGTTTCCTAATGTTCAGAGGGACACTCCTGTGCTTCATTAGAATTGACTTCCAAAGTTCGATTAAATGATATTTAGTAATAAAACCTAAACTAATTTCCTCACTAAATAACAAATAGTTACCACAGAAAATAGAAAATTAGACCATTATTAACAACACAGTGGGGAAAGAAAGACAACTTTTTACTGTTTCAACCAAACTGAAGCTCAAAGACTACAACCCATGCTCCACTGAAAGCACCAACATTCTGCAAGGCGCAGAAATGATGGATAAAGTTCTCAAATTCCAATGGAAAGGAAGTAAGTATAATTGCATTTGTGGGCAGCAAGCTGGTGCTTAGGAAAATAGAAATTCATGAGATACAAGAGACTGCAATTTGCCACATAAAGCCAGGATGAAGAAGGTTCCAAAGGCTTTTAAGAGCTCAGAGGTTCACGAGGCTGTGAAATTCATAAGGAATTTGCATTCGTATCCATTCACAGATTTATTTACTACTGGCTGCTTTCCTCCGGCAGCGACGTGAATCGGTTTGAAAACAGTCCTCAAGTTAGGGAATTCCATAAGAAATGCAGTTTAGAGGCAAAAAAAACCCCTCCCCCAGATTAATTTTTAATCTATTTAATATCTTCAAATGGTGTGAAATCATCTCAGCCTCAATATTACATTTTGTTCAGGTACTTAATTGCCTGTAGTTTGATTTAGAGACTGTTCAGCTGTGTGGGGCTAAATGAATGCTTCAACTCCTGTCTGCGCGGGGTAACAGCACTGGCAGAAAGGATTTGCCCCTTCTCTTCCACACTGAAAATACATCTTGGGTGCAGCCAGAAAATCCAGCTGATCCCTGGGAACTGAATGCCAAGTGACTGAGTTCCTGTGTTGTGCCCAGGGCACTCAAAAGCACAAAGCTCTTCTCACCAACCAGAGACAAAGAGAAAGGGCTGGAAACTGCCTGAGGAACTGATTAGCAGCTCCAAGTCCTTGTCTTGTGCTGGTTGGCAAAAAATCACTTGGAATAACTTCAGCCAGTGGTTTCGAAGCTGTTGGTATTATCCTGTTGATAACAGAATCATACAAACCCAAACCGCTTTGTGTTGGAAGGGACCTTAAAACTCATCCAGTCCCAACCCCCTGCCACGGGCAGGGACACCTTCCATAGAGCAGCTTGCTCCAAGCCCCTGTGTCCAACCTGGCCTTGAACACTGCCAGGGATGGGGCAGCCACAGCTTCTCTGGGCACCCTGTGCCAGCGCCTCAGCACCCTCACAGGGAAGAGCTTCTGCCTAAGAGCTCATTCTAATCTCCCCTCTGGCAGCTTGAAGCCATTGCTTTCAATACTAACAATCCTTTGGACTTCTGACAGTCCAAGATCCAGATGTGCTCTGTAAGAGCCAATACTCCTGGCTTTCAAAATAGTGGAAGGGAACATTTCATTCTCCAAAGCAAACGCGTGGATACTACCAGCTTTACCTATGAGCTGACTAATTGACTAATATTTTCCCATGTGGAATTACCAGGCAGTCAATATCCACCATTTCAAGAGAATGTATACTTAGGAGGCTTGAAGGTGATGTACACCAGCGCTCCCGCATTAACCAACACCTCTGCTTGTAGAATGAGGCTTTTCATAATAAACATGTCTCTGTGCAAGCAAGACAAGAATCCACATCGTGCTACTGCAGTGCTTCCAGACCAAACTCCCGTTAACACAGGTTTGCTCCTTGTGCCTCTAAACCCCACCACTTCTGGAGGCTGTCGGGACTGGCTGCGCAGCACAGCGGCTTCTCTGCTCTGCCCAGTGCAGTATTGATTTTTACAAGCAGCTCTGTAAATATCAATATATTTATACTTGAAGCAGGCAAAAAGCAGCCCAGTGAGATGTTCCCTGCCAGCCAAACACGGGTCAGGCTGCAGAGATCCAACGCGAGTTTAATGAGGAAGTAACACAGACGGGAAGAAAAAGAGCTTGGAAAGAGAAAATAGCCAGGAAGGATGGGATGAGAGCTCCAGTGAAATAGAGGAAAGGTAGGCAGAGAAACCGCAAACACACTTTGGGGGCAATGAAAAAGCCTGAAAGACAGACAAGTAAGATAGGAAAAGCAGAAAAGACAACTGTAGGGATGGCCGGGAGAGCCACCAGGCTCGGGAATGAGGCTGTAACTAAATCCTACTTGCCTGCCTGTGACAAAGTCCATAGGTTGATTTCATTAAGGAATCCCAGAATCCCAGACTGGTTTATTTTGAAAGAGACATTAAAGCTCATCCAGTTCCAACCCCCTGCCATGGGCAGGGACACCTCCCATTAGAGCAGCTTGCTCCAAACCCCATCCAACGTTTTGTCATTTTGGAGGAATTTCAATCCTACAAAATAAAAGAAACTGACCTTGTGGGTTATTTATTTCATGGCTGCCCTTTATTCCAATACACATGGAGCCACTGTCTTCCTATTCGTGGCCACGATGTGGGAAGTTAACTGGCCAATGTCTAGCTGTAAAAAGTGAGCATTAAACAGGATGGTTTAGGAAAGGAGCTGGAGTTTGTGGTGGGCTTACATCGCAGTAGATTGGATTGGCCAAGTGGGTTGGTCAAGCTGGCAGGGAGGTCTAAGAGGTCCCAAGAACCTTTCCCAGCCAGGAAAGGGCACCACCATGCCCTTGACACACCAGCCTCAGAACACACCCCTACAGAGCAGACTTGTCATACCCGGTGTGGATGGCTTCTTTCCTCAGTTAGAGACCATGAAACCAAAGAGGGGCCCAAACCAGCCCTGTTGGCACATTTAATGAGAGGCAGTCACATGGAGGAGGTGAATGGTAAGATCTGTGAACAGTTTTAGTGTTTTCTCTCATGTTGCTACCTTGCTGCACTTCAGTAATTCCTTTCTGTGTGGTTATAACAGGAAGCCATAGACAAAACCACATTTATTAGTATTTTCTAATGCCAAACACTACCAAAATCAGCAGCTTTGGCACAGCTGAATGGAGGCAGGTATGAAGCACAATATACTCCCTGTGTGCTTTTCATTTGCTTTATGTTTTTAGGTAGGTTGATCATTAAATTTTTCATGGACCAATCATTCAGATGGAAAAGGCTGGGGAATGCCAAATCTGAAATTTCCTGTGACTTTTTATGAAGCCACAGAATTCAACAGATCCTCTCCAAGGGACTGCTCTTTCTATAGAGAAACTATGTCAAAGAACAAAGCGAGATCTACCTGCTGCCAGCCTCACTGTCTTTCTGACACTCAGATTTTACATCCAGTTGGAAGCAAGCTGCCAGGAATGGGAATTCTGTTTCCAAAGCCCCACAAGCTGACAAAGCTGAACTCCAACCATGGAAAGAGAAGCCTTTGGTCCTCCCCAGCAGCAGCCCCCCTCTGCAAGGCTGTGTACCAGAGCACCAACCCAAAGCCACCTCTTCACACCCAAAACCCATCAACATCCTGAAAGAAACTGAAGGTGCACCCTGGGCACGTCACCAGCGGGAACTTCATGGTCCTCATGAAGATGCTGAAGCAGAAAGCCTGAGCAAAGCCCAGCAGCCTCCCATGAGGCTGCTGGAGGAATTGGGTTCACAGGCTTCTAATGATGCTTTTTTGCCCATCTCTGATGCTTTTCCTCAAACCACGGTGCAACCAGGCCCCTGTGAAAGCAACGGTTCCTCAACTTCCTGCTTGACGTACTTGGGCCGGATAGGGAGTTATCCTTCACAAAGTTCCAAGTCATGCTTCGAAAAATGACAAAAATGACAGAATTCAGTTGGTTTTTATTTCACAGCCTGAAATTTTCCTCCTGTTTCCTGCACTATGAAGCAGGGCTATGTAAATGAAGAACTAATGTTTTCCCAGTTAAGCTGCAAACTATTCTTCATGTATCCTTGATGTAATAGCCCATGTGAAGCTGCTCCAGGAGGGCCCTTTGAGCATTCCCTCACCCAAATACTGACTCTATATCTTTCCTAATTTCCTTTCAGACTAATTTTTAATGTGCCAAAATGATGGGACTTTAGAGCTCTAAAATGAAAATCCAACAGTTCCAATGTGAACTGATCAACGTTTTTATAGCGAAATCCTCTTTCAACCAGGTGCCACTATTATATCTGCCATTAAACATGTCATTTACTAATTTCAACCTTTTTCGGCCTGCTTCACACATATGTGATATAAAATATTTAACTACATTCACTGTCTGGAAAGGGGCAAATTCAGCTGTGGAAAGAACAGATTCCCATTTTCCAAATGCTTTTTGGCACTTGCTGCTGTCCACTTCCATTAGTCTGTGAAAATGTTTCTAGCTTTATCAGCCCCTAAGTATGTGCCAAACCAAATGTGAATTTACAACTCTCTGTAAATAAGGGCGTTACATAAAGTCCCTCAATTACTATAAATACGTAATAGACAATGTTGATGCATTTTAAATGCTTATAATCATAACACTGCACCCCAAAATGTGATATATGTTCCATCAGGAGAAAAACTGAAAAGACATAACCTTAATAGCTGGTGTTTTCCTGGGCTCCATATGATTTTGACAGAGAAAAGCAAAGGACATTTCAGACACATTATGCATTTTGACATTAAATAACTAGCAATTAGCTAAAGCACATAATTGCATCTTAATGCAGCAAAGGAGGAAAAGACAAAAAGGACTGGGGAGAAGTGTTAGAAAACTGGGGGTTGGTGACAGTTCAAACAAAAACAAAATATGGGGGAGAACACCCCCCCCCAGACACTGAAACCACTCACACCAGGCTAAAACCCATGGCAGGTGAGATGCCCAGTGCCTGTATCCTGATTCAGCCAGGATTCCCATGCTGTCCTTACAGATGGGCCCACCCAATCCACGTACACTCAGTTCCCACACCATCAGCACCACACAGAAGGTCGTTAAGCTAAGAAACAATAACTCAGCCTAGCAGGTCCTCATTGTACACAGCTTGTTCTGAGAATCTGCCCCACACGCAATGTTATCACAGGTGTCCTCAGCACAGATGAAAGAGACGATTTGAAGAAGAAGAGAGTCAAGTAATGCAAGTCAGCTCTGAAAGATGTGGTGCACTGAGAGCTGGGGCCCACAGGTAGGTGAGGTTCAGGGAAACAGAATAAATATCACCAGGGTAGCTTGTGTGGCTTCCAGTGAGGACTACAAGTTCAGGTGAGATGCACCCAGCCAGTGCAGGGAGCAAAGGTCTGCATCTGCTGGCAAACAAGAGGGGGAAAATGCAAATTTGACGTGGTTTAGAAACCTGGAGAGGGGCTTTGGACAAGAGCCTGCAGGGACAGGACAAGGGGAATGGCTTTAACCTGCCAGAGGGGAGACTGAGATGAGCTCTTAGGCAGAAGCTGTTCCCTGTGAGGGTGCTGAGGCGCTGGCACAGGGTGCCCAGAGAAGCTGTGGCTGCCCCATCCCTGGCAGTGTTCAAGGCCAGGTTGGACACAGGGGCTTGGAGCAAGCTGCTCTAGTGGAAGGTGTCCCTGCCTGTGGCAGGGGTTGGAGCTGCGGGAGCTTTAAGGTCCCTTCCAGGACAAACTGTTTTAAGATTCTCCAGTGTGGTTTGCTCTGGCAGCTAAGTATTAGTTTCAGCCATACTAAACATGTTTACTCCCACATCCAGAGAGACCCCCCTCATCACGGATGAACAACAAGTAGCACCTCAGCTGGCTGATACACTCATCCCCAGGGATAATAAGAATAAATAAGGAAATATGTAAGATTGGTCTTTAATTATGGACTTGCATCTAGCTGCAGCTGGCAGAAGCACGTTTTTCATGTGCAAGTAATCAAGAGGCTGGATGCTGTCCGGTTTCACATCGGACTTGCCCAAAGTCATCAGTAACCTTGTCACTTTGACAGGCAGCCTTCTGCAATCTGCTCCGCTCCTCCTCGCAGGCTGCTCAGCTTATCTTATCTTCTAGCATGTGCAGAGTGACATGATCATTGCACCAGCCCTTCAGCAGTGAATGCCAATTCACTTCTGCTCAGGGAGGCTTTACAAACCCTAAAGCTCTCTTGTAAGGGGGCTGGGATCTGAGAGACCTCCCAGGCCACTGTCACCCTTCACAGCTTACCCACAAAGACGCAGTTGTTTGGAGTGCACTCTCGGGAAGGGCTTCCTGCAATGTCCCTGGGCTGGCATCTACCCAGCTATGGCTTCTGCACAGAAGGAATCTCCTAGTTAATTCTAGTCTCTGGTTCTTAGCCCTTGGATCCTTTGAGGATTCATCTTTGATGAGGGTGAGGGGCATCTGGCAGAGATGGTTTAGCATGATTCAACTCCAAATTTGGAGTAGCTATTACAATACGTCTTTCCTAAGTAGACCAATTGCAGGCAGATAAAACAATGGAGGTGCACCACTCATCTGGTTTAAAAAGAAAAGCAAAGGGGGTAAAGAGATGGAATTTTCTGCCAGCAAGTTCTTCCACATCACAAACCACTTTTAGGTGATCTGCATTTGCTTGGCAAACACCAGTGCTGGCTCAGCAGATGCTGAGAATTCAGACGCCACCAAGAAGAATGGGATGAGAAGTAAAAGGGAGAAGGAAGGAAATACTGGTGTGTGCAGCACCTCTGTGAGGACTACATGGTGTAAGGCAGCACAAGCAGAAGGGAAGTGTGGGTGACAGAATAGAAATAGTTAATGAAATGGATTCAGGCGTTATCGCCCTGGTCAGGCTTAAGCCTTGGGAACAGTGAAGAAAATACCAGGTGCTATTGCCCTGGTCGGGCCTTAGCCTTGGGAACTGTAAAGACAACAGTGAAGGGTAAAGATCGGTTAGCAAAACAAAGCAGACAGTTCGAAAGATAAAGCAGGACGTGCATCTCAAGGACAGACCAAACAATGCGAATATTTGTAACCCTTAATTTTGCTAAATCAGGATGATAAGGAAGCAAGAGAGTGGGAAGTTACTGCTTAGCACTTAGTAGACTATAAGACGGATGCAAGAGAGAAATAAAGGTCTTCAGATTTCACCAGAACTGGAGTCCGTCTTTGATACCCCACAGGGAAGGGGAGAGGGAGGGAATACAGAAGATACAAAAAAAGCCATGGCCCTTTTTGGGCTCTTCAAACAGAAATGCTGCTCAGCAGGGGAATGGGAGGGTGATGCTCCGCAAGCAGCACTTCCCTAAAGCATGGGGAAAATTAGCAGAGGGAGAATGAAGATAAAGCAGGGATGTGTCAGGTAGGATTTCATGGAAGCAGAGGCCAGCAGGGCTGCCTCTCCTCCTCTGGATGCTAACTATCCGGCAGTGGTGTGGGACTCAGAAAGGGACATTTGTGTGGCTGTTACAGCTTCTCTTTTACAGTCAGTACAGAACACCCTGCCCAGTTCTGCTCACCCGCTGACTCCAGAGATGCAGAAGGAATGTAAGACAGGGAAGCAGAAAACTTAAAAAAACCCATGGAAACAAAAGGGTTAAAGGCTCTGGAAGGGTTTCCTTTACGAGGGGTAGTGGAGGCAGCTCAAGGTGGCATTTACAACAAAGGGAGGGCATGGGCATTCTGAATATCCACCAGCACTTCTTACCACACTGTTGTGATCAGTAACCTAAGCCACAGGCGGGTACTTCAGCCCTTCCTTACAACGCTTCATGTGAAAATAGAAATCACAAAAATGTGTTATGCTTTACACTGTGGGGTTACTGGGGTTTAGTGGATGCTATGGGTTCACAACTTCATGGCTTCTCCTGTCCCTCACCAGCGGCAGAACAGAGGCACAAAGATTTGCCCACAGCCAATACATGAGAAATGGGTAACTGCAGCATGAACACTGACCGGCCTGCCCTACTGCACTTCACTTAAACACAGACACCTCAGTTCTTTTTGGGCTCTCTTCAAATCTCAGTCAGCAAAAGCACTAATTGCAAGGGGGGCATATGTGCTCACATGAGTTAAAGCAATGGAGTAAACCTGCTCAGGCCCATTAATTCCAAAGTGCACAGCTAAGCAATTTCTCAGTCAACATTCAAGACACTTGAGCACCTCTATAGGGTAATAAATGGCAGAGATCAATTGCATTTTACATAAAACCCTTGAACAACTGAAGCGAGTTCCCATCACCAGTGCACCCAGAGTTTGTAATCTTGGTAGCAAACCTTGCTTGTGACCAGCATCTTGTGACATAACACCTCTCAGCAAGCTCTTCCACAAAGCTACCAAAACATATTAAGCCCTAAAATACACACCCTAGCAAAACATGTATATTCAAGGGTACATATCGTTAGCAATGCAAGAGGATTATGTACTGAATTTCTAATAATGGACAGGTTTTCAGCTAATATTCCATTGGTTACATGGAATTGCACATAATGATGCAAAACCTGATCTTCTGGAAAGCTTCCAGAGCTGCACTACACTGCATCAGGGTGTTCGCCTTACCCAGCATGATATTTATTGTCACATGAAATGCTTCACTGCTATTAGGACACATCTGAACATCCCTAACTTGCTAAATCTGACAATGACAGACCTGTCACCATTGCTTTTAATGTAAAATCTGACCACATCAACGTCACTGCTTCAAAAGGAGCATGTACGCTGACGTCTTGAAGGGTGAGTCTGTATTTCAGTGTGCATTAGCATATTCCAACTCGTTCTGCCTTTAGGGCAGCCAATCAGGCTGTGCTAATGTGGTTGCTCGTGGGGGTTCCGGAGATAATTTGCCCCTTGAGAGTTACAGTGAAACAATCCAGCTCCGCTTTACTACCAAAGGAGTTAAGTCAGGAACATCAAGTCAATGTTCCAGCAGCCTCTCCACCATCTGAGAAGACAAGCTCCTGCACGTTCTCATGCAGGGAGCCAGCACCGCACAGCCCTGTTTGTGTGAGCTGCCCATTTCTACAAGAAGCATGGCTGGATTTGTGGAATGAGGTACAGGAAGGGCAAATATGCAAGAAAGTGAAGCTGAGACCAGCAGTGCAGGCAGTGGCCAGTACTCAGGGTCACACAGGGCTCCCCCATTTAAACAAAAGCACTGAGTTCACCCGTTAGGTGCTATCACGCTTTATTGGACATTTTCTCTAACTAGATGTACAGGAACAGCTAAATTGCAATCCAATCTTACAGAAAGCGTAAGGCTTTCCTCAGCTGACCTCAATCTAGACCTGTTTCAAACTTCCCTTTTGTACGTCTGGCTTCAAGAGCAAGGTACTGCTGAGCCACATTGGACTGAAGCCATACAGCTTTGCTCTGAGATGTAAAATATCAAATGTTTGCACTGATGCAGAGAAATAAGCAGCTAACCCACAGGGCAAGGCACAGCATTAAGGACACAATGCATCTGAGGGGGCATCGGTGGCCGTCCCAGACTGCCACCTCTCCCTATGCTCCATGAGCTCCAGGCTCAGCTGCATGGGAGCGTGTGAGAGGCATGAACATCCCAGGGATATCTTGGTCCTGCTTTCACCCAAGAGAGTGTTGTTAACAATCACAGTGAATGAATTTGAGCACTAATAAGGCAAGATGCTTATTTTTGACAGCTTGGAGGTCATGCAGCAACCCCAAAACCACAAAGGGTTTTACCAAGCAGAGGCAGAACAATAAAGGAGTAGAGCACCAAGGCGGAGAAAAGTTCCTTCCTGAAGGGATAAGCCTGACAAATGCCTCTGATTTACTTTATTACAGAGCACATCTGCAAGAGCATAGGATGTTGACATAGGATCATATATTTCACTGAACATCCTCCAGCCCACTTTCACATTCAAACCAGATGAACATCAGGAGCAGGAATAAAGCAATATTTGCAGAGCTTGAAGGAGCCCTGGTTCTTTAACCCCGAAAAATCAGCAGGCTGTGAAGAGGCAAGCAGTGTTTTAAAGCACCAAGCATGAAAGACAACCTATTTGCTCAGAGAAGTCAGGATCTGAGTTTCCCACACATGGCTGCTATTCCCACACAAGCCATGGGCAATCCCAACACCACCCGACAAGGAGCATGACATCTCTGCCAGCACTGCACACTGATAAGATGTCCTCAGAGCTGCACTCACAGCTTCAGTGGTCTGTGACTGCTCTCATGGTGATATCTGTGAGGACAGAGGCATATTCCCCTGTGTTTATTCCTGTAGAGAGCTATGTCATTTTGTTCATATGTTCCCTTACATAACACCAAGAAGACATGCCAGCTAAGGAATGTTCATGGGATTACTGCACTCCTCAGAGGCAGACAAAGTCAATCAGAGACAGCCAATGCCATCAACTCAGGGGAAAAAGTCATTGCCATTATAACTGTAATTTCTACTTATATAGACTCTCAGACTGGTTTGTGTTGGAAGGGACCTTAAAGCTCACCCAGTTCCAACCCCTGCCATGGGCAGGGACACCTTCCACTGGAGCAGCTTGCTCCAAGCCCCTGTGTCCAACCCGGCCTTGAACACTGCCAGGGATGGGGCAGCCAAAGCTTCTCTTTCATCAAGAACCACACAATGGTGTGTTCTTTTGACACCTTAAAACCCACCTCCTTTCATAGCCACCAGCACATGTTCAGCTATAAATACAAGAAACAAAGACTATGTATTCTGAGCATATGGAATTTTGACATTCACAATTCTCATCTCTTTTTATGTTTTAGTTTTATGAATTTCCTTCTGTAACAATAGATCCCTTAGCTCCAAGTACCTAACTGCAAAGAAGAAGAGGATTAACTAATAAAATCAGCCTAAATTTTTGCAGGCATAATAATGCTGGAAGGCCAATGTAACTAAGAAATAGATGTTTACCAGCTTTGAGTAAAGACAAAACACTAAGTGGCATGAGGCAGCTGAAGATAGACAACAAATGCATTTAACTTGCTGTTACTGCAACCACTTATTTGTTATTAAACATCTTATTACAGGACAAGCAAACACATTAGCCTATTTAATACCATATTCACCACTCTAACACTGAGGAATTCGCCAACATTCACTCAAACCAAAACTGCTTGTGATTCAATATTGATTGCCATTCTATAATAAAAGATGAGCCTGTGTTTGAGTTGACTTCTTCATGGGCAGCAAGTGATTGTGAGTGCATATTATTCTCTCTTGAGAGGTTAAGTATAACTGCCACCCCCAAACACTGCAGACCCTACAAGCCTGTGAATTGGAGCAGCACAATATGCATGTTGACTGACACCACAACCTACTGCTCTCGAAATCTGGATCTGCTTCTCTTACTGCACTCCCATGAGGACAGGAATGCAGAAGTGCTGAAGACCACATCATCCACATCCACATGAATTCTGGTGTTGACTGGGGTGGTCTTGAGCATCAACAAGGCTCAGATCAGAGCAATTACAAGCATATACTGGGAGTACCAACATTGCAGCATGGTGTAGATCCTCTTTTACAGCTATATAAATCATAGAATCATAGAATTTGGTGGTTGGACTTGATGATCTTACAGGTATTTTCCAACCTAGTTGATTCTGTGATAACATGGTGTAGATCCTTCTCTGGAGTTACATGAATACAGAGGGAAATCATATTCTACAGTGCAACAGTGTGTTACCTAGATAGAGATGTGAAGGAAAAACAGTTTATAAAGCTTCTGTGGCTTTTCAGGAGGAAAAGGTATGGTGGAAATGTAAGAAAACAGCTTCTCAGTGGTGTAAACCATAGTGCTCCCACAGTCAGTGGAGTGGAGTGGTGTCACTGGACACTTGGAGCATTCACACCCAGGGTACGTGTACATTGACAGCCAAAACTTGTAAGAAACAGACCTTTTGCAAACTCTGCAAAGTGGAATATTAGCATAAGAAAAGCTGTGCCCTTTAGGCTGAAAATGTGATGCAAATACTTGCCAGCATCTCATCTCTAATTTCTGGTATAATTATTCTATGTTAGAAAGATGCTAATTTGAATGTCCATTTACAGCACTGATCAGATTGATGACACTGTTGGAATTCAATTATCTTAGGCTTTCAGCACTGCAACCTAAGGCAATGCATGTGTCTAACATGACATCAGCATTTGCTTATAACCTGAGATAATCAGAACTGAGCAGAAAGTCAGTATTCTTTTTAAAAGGAGTATTTTAAAATGGTTGTTTGCTGAATATGTTTTCCCCAAGGATATTTGAGAATCATGCATCCCTCTGCCCCAGTTTTTCATCCCCCAAATCAGTGCCTGCTTCCTGTGTTGGGATAACATTCACCTCTGGTGACAATCCCAACCATAACAGCACCAGCGCCCAGGCTGTAAACTGGGAGCCCAAACTTCACAGTCCCTTAATAAAACTGACATTCAGAGGCAGTCTCAAATGGGGGTGTGTCAGTGGGGGGGTGTGGGCGGGTGGGGGGGTGCCTCCAATGGGATGTGGAGCATTAATTGTGTTCTCTAGTTCATACTTCCTTTCTTTTCCAAAGATGTCAATCAGCTGTTCCATCTCAGCATAACCAGTCTACTGTGGACATGTGCACAGAGCTCCCCTGCATCCCTTAGACCAATCAAAGTAAGTGTGTTGGGTTCTTTTCCTCTGTGAACCTGAAATTCTGAATCAATACCAAAATCTTTCTACCTGGCCACAGAGTCTTCTGTATTTAAATCTACCTACAAATTCTGGTGTTTGCTTCTATTCTGAACATGAGGCTTGCTCATTCTTTTGTTCTGCTATTTACTTCTATACCCAACATGAGACTTGCACATCCTTCCTTTCTTTTCTACTTAATTTTCCACCTAAGGAATCGTGGTTGTCTGCACAGACTTGCCCTGGTGGGAGGTCTTTAGCTGGCCACTGGCAATACTACCAGATGCTGAAATGTTATATCTCTCATTCAAATGGCAATTGTGCTGAATATCCTCAGCTTGCCTTTCTACATCAGTTGTTAAAAAGCTATTAATAATGCAAATAGAGTCCTAGTAAGGACCTGACCAAACATGCAGCCATCCCAAACACAGCAGAGCTTCCCATCAATGCACTGTTTGAGAACAGTCACTACTAGCTCAGGAAAAAAGAGACTTTTGAAGTAATCCTCTAAGGAAATTCACTGCTCGGAAAAAGCATGAGCCTTCCATCGCTGCATGACTACTGACTGCTCCACCAAATGTCCTTCAGCTTATGCTAACGGAGAGCATTAACAGGGTCAGGGATGCTGAGTTTCTTGAGGCACTGACAACTCTGTATGCTCAGAATAGGTATAAGGAGTAAAAAGAAACACTGAGATAAGGTTGGAGTTTTCTCAGTGTTGTTTTAGTGTTGCCTGGAGAGGCAGCTGCTGCTTATTATTGAGATGCAAACTACAGCAACAGTTTTAATCGTAAATGGGTAAAGACCATGAATTATAAAGGCTTTTAAAGGAATATATTAATGAATGTGGTACATGAAACGAAATTTAATTAAGATTTTTAAGTCGTAAGACTTCAAGGATAAAGTGAATTAACTAAAAGGCTTTATAATGAGTTCATATAATACACAAACTAGAATTGAAATAGATTTTAAAGGTATTTTAGATAGCTCTTCTATTGAAAAACAGCAATACATGTGACAAACACTTTAATTGGTTTTGATCACTGGAAAAGAATAGTTGCTGGCTTCATTTTATTCGAACAGAACTATTTATGTGTATTTATCCTCTTATTTTAATGCTAATAGGAAAACAGAAATTAAGCAGCTATGCAAACAACTTGATTAGATCAGGTGATGAAATCAATCTCCACCAGCACACATATGGTCCCTATAGCATACAGCACACTGGAGTTTGTTTCTCACTAACTAGAAGTGACCACCTCATAACGACCGGTTCTTAACGAAGACCAATGCACACAATCTCTCTGCCTGCTCTCTGCCTTTACCTCATCTTCCGTGTTCCACAATCCCAAAAGAACCCTGGGAAGAGCTCACTCACATCACATATCCACTAAAACCCACTTGGTTTTCCCACCTGTGCTCTGACACCAAGACCAGGAGGAGCGTGCAGGAGATTGCCTGGTCTTTCCTGCTCCTTCCCGAAGCTTCAATGTCTGGCACATTATCTTCCTTTATCTATTAGTTATCTTACAGCTCTTATTACAAAGGTGTCATTTATCATTTAATATTTGCAGTGTGTAAAAAGGTGAGCAGCATCCATCCC
This sequence comes from Amazona ochrocephala, assembly GCA_039720435.1. Taxonomy (NCBI): domain Eukaryota; kingdom Metazoa; phylum Chordata; class Aves; order Psittaciformes; family Psittacidae; genus Amazona; species Amazona ochrocephala. The sequence continues at coordinate 24,165,501 of CM077887.1, forward strand.
AATACAGATGATCACTACACCTCAACTACTTCTCTATCTTGGCGCCTGTGCCAGCCAACACTCAAGAGATCCAAGACTGTCAACACACCAAGACAGTCTAATGCTAAAGACTAAGTTTGAGAGCTTTAAATATTACAGCTTGTCAGTAATATTTTTTGTTCTATCTTAACTTCTCTTCAGTTAATCCATGTTTTTTCTTTCTTTTCAAGTATGCCGATCAGAACATCATGGTAACACACAAAGTTATTTGGTATATCTGGGTGGTACAGTAAGCTAAGGTGCTATCACACTAACAAAAGCACTCCTACAACCCTCTGTGTAAAATGGCCATGTCAACTTTCACCCAATCTGTCCTTAGAACAGCAACAACTCAAGCTAAAATACTCACTTGAGGGAAAAGATTTCGTGAAGGAAATGTCTCTTTAAACAACCAAAATACATAGAGATCAGTGACTGAAATTTCAGACAGATTCAGTTTAAATTAACACTGGAAGAGTTCAAAGTTTCCGCATCACATGTGAGTCTGCAAGTGAAGATGGATTTCTTTGCTAAAAGATGTGTTTTATCTGAAAAAGAAAACGTGGGCTGGATACAAAAATCACACCGATTTTGTGGCACGGAAGATTAGATGGTCATTAATGGTTTCTTCAAGGCTTAACATCTATAAAATCAATTCCATTATAATAGTTCATGGTACATTTTATGTGTGTCCACATTAAATGTGGACACCACGGAGAGGTCATGAAGCACTGTGGTTGCTTCCAGAAGAAACAAAGCTGGATGAAATGGCATTCACTGCCCTCTACCAACTGACAGGCAAGAGTGCAGTGGATTGACTGCATCACAGCTACCCAAAAAAGAGCAGCTGAAAGAAGTGTACTGGGGATACCCAGTCCTTTGGGAAAGCTCTTCTGCTCCCCTCCTACATGCCCCAGGAATTGCTAAGACCCTCGTTGCCTTCAGTAGCTCAGAGAACCACAAGAGCAGGATGCTGGTGGGATGGCACCAGTTCTGAGAAAGGCACAACCCCAGGAACAATGAGGAGAATGCAACAGAGCATCCTGAAGTGCATCAGAGAGCTACTGCAACCAATTCCATCAGAAATCCAGCCTTAATGTTTGGCTGAGGTGTCAAGTGATGAAAAATTCCGTAACAAAGACTACAGCGTCTGACAGGTCTGGTCACATTACTGTGTTCTCTTATTCTAACATACACTTCAGGAATAGAAAGTTGCCAGATACAACAGTCTTTGTAGTACACTTCATCTTCAGAAAGCGTCTCCACGTAAATAGTTCAGACTCTGTTGCTGTTCTGCTGCACTAGGGAGAAATAAACACTTCATGTGGACAGCCACAAGCCAATGGGAGTTGGGAGCCCTGAAATCTCCAAGGAGATTCGTCCTTAGTAGTTGTTAAGTGCAATTGCTGGAGACTAAGAACAATTTTAAAAGCCTTCTAAAGAGAAACAACAATTTACATGAAGTGATAGCCAGCCGTAGGAGGACATCCACCAAGACGGGAAATGGTATTTTAGCTCAGCCAAGGGAAATTTTGCTTTCTAGAGACAAAGAAGAAATGGGAGAAGTAGAGAAAATTACAGACGGGATTCATGAGGCTTTCAAAGCTTCCCAGGGTGCCAACAATAACCTGGTGAACTCTGTTGATATTAAGATGCATAAGAATGATGGCTTCTTACATTTCATCTGAAAGATGAAGTCTCCCAGAGGCCATCAGCAGTAACCACAGAACCATGACCAGAGACTTTCATCTACAGGTAATGCGGTACTTCCTTCAGCAAGAGGGAAGGAAGATTTCCCACACTGAGATGATCGTGGCCAACTGGAGGAGGGTGGCAGTGGTGTTCCTTCTGGGATATAAGGGAAGCATGGGCGCAGGTGGTGGTGGTGGTTCCTTGAGAGGAGGCCTCGTCTCCACGGTGTATGAACACTTGCAGGGACGGTGACTCCAACCCTGCCCTGGGCAGCCTGTTCCAATGCCTGAGCACCCTTTGGGGAAGGAATTGTTCCTCAGCTCCATCTAACCCTGCCCTGGTGCAGCTTGAGGCCGTTTGCTCTTGTCCCATCCCTTGATCCTGGGGAGCAGAGCCCAGCCCCCTCCTGGCTCCATCCCCCGTCAAACAGCTGTAGAGAGTGACAAGGTCCCCCCTGAGCCTTCTCTCTACTCCATGCTGTCCTCCACCCATATTCACTCAGGATTTCAGCAAAGGTGCCATCCTTGTCCTTACTAAGCTTTGCTCAGCTTTAAGAAGCCCGTGGCAGGTTCTGCTTATCTCATATAATCTGGTGGGATGAAGTACTTATGTCTGTACTGGGAACTAATTGCTCACCTATCTCACACAGTGCCTTCCCATATGGTTGAAACAGCTTCTTCAGTTTCCTGGTCTAAATGCTGCCAGATAAATGTGTTCTCTCTTCTCCCTCCTGCTTCCCAGGTTCATAAACAGGCTATTATGTTATGCTCTATAGATTGTTTGTACACTGTTGAAAACAATAAAAAAGACAATTTTCAATGACTTGATCTTAAATTTAAAGACAAGAATGTGCAGTGTTTTTCTTCTCCACGATAGCAAAGCAAACTGAAGTTATTCTGAAATGACCAGAGGTGCTTCTCTAGTTGTAAAAATATGCATTAAATGGGGAAATGGCAATTCCAATAACACAGAATGAAAGATGAAGAATAAAATGCCATCCCTACAAAAGGCACCAAGGCATTCATTCCCAGGAGCCTGAAGCAGGCAGCAGGTTCCTGAGGCATGAGGCTTCTCTTCCTGGAGTGGATAGGAAGTTTCTATGCATTGATGCATTTACCTTTCAAGCCAATGGGGCTTTTTGAACTTGGTATTTTTCACTTCCGCGTCCTTCTGTTTTCCTTTCAATCCTGGGTTAAACCTGCCTACTGGGACTGGAAGCCACTTTAACCACTGGAGAGCAGATTATACCTTCTTGGTTGTGACATCTTCCCTGTCTTCCAAGAGAGGACCCAAAAAGGGTGCACGCTCCCAGGAGCAGGGCTGGGGCACTCTCTGCTCAAGCCCAACCCTGACCATCAGCCTGCCATAGCCCCAGCCCTACCCCATCCACATCTGGCACTCAAGGCTTGCACCTAACAGACGTATTTTTAAAGCTCCAAAGATATGCTATTACACCCCTCTGTGGCAATGGACATGCTGTTTCTTTAACAGCCCTCTGAATAAGGCTGGCTCAGATTTCATTATGGACCAAACAGCACTCCAAAATAGCACTGGAATGCAAAAAACCTTGGTTTTGTTAATGGCTTTTTTCTTGGTTTTACACTAACAAACAAGACGGGATTCAGGCTTTATCACAATTCCTGACAAACGTATTTATCCTTATCGAAAAGAAAGCTCCTCTTCTGATGAAAAAGGCACGGAAAGGAAACCATGGTTACAGGAGTTGTCTTGCATGTTCAATAATGTAATACAGCAGCATTTTAAGTCTCTAATCTCATTAGGATCAAGCTGTAGCAAAGGATTACAATACAGATTAGGAGCAGTGCAGAAGGGCACCCTGTCCCTCCGCAGGTGCGAGGGGAGATTTTCCCTGTATTGACTAGGTTACAGAATGGGCTTTACTTTATGAATTATTTTTTACTATATAAACCTTAACAATTTCAGTGACCTTTTTAAACACCACATTTCAAGGCAAGGAGTTGGAAATAGCCTGCACGCCTGCATCTCCTCTCTGTGCCATCCTGAGGAGAAAGCATGGGAAGAGAAGCTCCGTTATGAGCGCTACTGCCTTGTCCTGCTGCCTTTCCTCTCCCAGAGTTTGCTGTCTCAGGTTTAACTGGAATGGCAAAAAAACTATGAACGCCAGAAAATAGCAATAGGGGGAGAAGATGAAACAAAGGAGGCTTTGTTAGCAGCGCAGATGTCACAAGTGTCTTGGAGGCTCCAGCCATCAGCATCAATGTAGCTGGGGCTGTCGTTTGCTGTATTTCCTGGTACTGCTTGGCTAACAAGAAGTTCAATCTTTAAGCTAAGGTTATCTGACAGGATGTGTGGGTAAAGCCAACATCTCAAGTACAGAAGAAACAGAAGTTGCCTTTTCCATCCACAAAGCCACTTTTCCAGCAGCTAGGCTCAGGCAAAGGAGGGGGGCAGGTGGAGCACTTGTATCCAGGGACAGTTACTTCATGCTTTTACTCTGCTGCCTTTTGCACCCAAAGCGTAAAGAGGAATCTGAACCATCTTTACTGTTTCTTTCAGACTAGCTGGAGCATGTAAGGGTTTAATAGATGAGTAAGAGAAAACACGTATCAGAGCAAACCAGCTAAAAGGCATCCTTGAGTTAAAATAACAGATGACCTGGTTTCCTAAGACAATCATGTCCTTCTTGCTGAGTCATTAAACTGATGAGGACTGTCAACCAAATTCTCACTTATCATTAAACATGAAGTTCATAAATTAAAAAGATGTGGTTTCAGAATATACAGACCTATTGAAAAATGCAGACACTGAATTTCATCATGATGAAACGTGTGACAGGATGCAGAGCCTCAGAGCCCACACTTTGTGACTGCTCGTTTCCCACTCCATCCATTAACCCTGGAAAACGGGCAGGAGACTCTCCAAAGTAATTTCCCCCTCAGCAGTGATGGGAAAGAAGAAAACGGCCAATTATTTCATTAGGAATCTCATTACAATGATTTCAATATTTATCAGTCATAAGAGGTATCTCTTACCTCTCAGCACTTGCCTAAGAGCCACATACTGACCCTGCCATGTGTTAGGAATGAGACGTTGCATTTAAAGGGCTTTGGCAGAAATCCCAGCATTTGAGGTGACCTGATCTGAATTCTTTGTCATCTTAATTAATTTATGTTAGAGATTTCGCATTACTTGTATTTCTTACGGCTTATAGCTATTACTGTTACTACATATTACTATAACTACTCCATGATTTTATTGTTTCAACTGTCTGGGTATGTATATATACATATATATATTTAACACCAGCTTAGTGCTGAGGAGGAGAATGGAAGTGAAGGTGCAGGCAGGAATTATACAGGAAGGTACCAGGGACAATGGAAAATGTCATTATGCCAATAAAAATCCAGAGGAGAGCCACACTTTGCATATCTGGCATCCTATCTCACAGGGGATTTAGAAGACTTAGATGAGGTATGGAAAAATGTGACAAGAACGATTAACTAATGGGAAGAGGTTCCATTCAAAGGAAGCTGAAATAAAGCACTTTGTAATTTGGGGACAAAAGGAGAGTACAGTAGGTGTATAGAAAATCATATAGGGCAGCAAAAACACAAATAGCAAACAACTGTTTGCTGTTTCTCACAATGCAAGAACAAAGGCTTGTCAGACCAGAATTAGACAGTAGGTGTGAAACAAAGAAAAGAAAGTATCTTTTGACATAGTGTATAATTAAACTGTGGAACTCATTACCACAGGGTGCTGTGGGAGCCAAACACATAGATAGGTTTGAAAAGCAATTAGACAAATTAATGGAAGAAAGGTCCATAAAAGCCTGTTAAACACAAAGACATGCATGCAACTATAGACACAACATTCATCATCATCATGTAGCGCTTATATATTACTGTTTCTACTTTGAAAATGTCATTTCCCAGCCCTGAGGCAGTGCTTGGCTTTGAAAATACCAATAGAATCATGGAATTCCAGGCTAGTTTGGGTTGGAAGGGACCTTAAAGCTCATCCAGTTCCAAGCTCCTGCCTGTGGCAGGGACAGCTTCCATCAGAGCAGGTTGCTCCAAGCCCCATCCAACTTGGCCTTTTTGTGCAGTAACACTAAATCTTGCTTGTATTTCCTTATTCCCCTGCAGAAGGGGAATGTGCACTGGGAGGAAGTTAATGCTGAACGTCTGGTAGCTGGGGACAGGACAGAGCCCTGCGAAGTCCGAAATCTCCTGATTGCACTGAGATCCACCAGCCTACTTAGTACAGGCTGAACCTGCTGCAGGTTCTTATTATGCTGCTATGCATTTACTCAGGAAAGAGAAATTACAGCTTGGGTTATTTTGCCAGAGTTGAAAAAAATCATACTGAATTGAAAAGTGGTTTTCATGTAATTTAGAATCGAGACAGGAATAAACTGACAGCAAGTAACAGCCCGGCAGTACCACCACTCTGTTACACTGGAGGGAGCGGAGCTGAATGCAAACTAGTCTAAATATAGCCATTTTAAACCCAAATCTGCAAAGGAGCAGCATAGGGAAAGTTACAGCTTCAAGGAATGCTGTAACCAGTGTCACTGAATATTCCTTATTAAAACTTATTGACTATTGCATACTTCTAAATCCCAGCAGTAAGATATGACTCTGAGGCATGCGCTAAGCTAAAAACTTAAGATGTGAAATCCAAACTATATCCTTCTTGGCAAAGCTATAGCATAAACAGACCACAACCAATCTACTTCACACCATTTCTAATTTATGATCATATTCCCATCTTTGTAACTTGGAAGGCTACAGGAGGAAAATGCCATGAGGTCTCCTGGGTTTATAAAAGTACACCAATGCGAAGAGAAGCCAAACAACTTGATTCTCTAAGATTTACTGACAAGTTCAGCTAAAGAAGGTTTATATTTCTGATGAGATTTCTTTTGTCCTCACAATTTTGTGTGTGATTTTCTAAACAGTTACATTATATATATATATATATATATATATATATATATGTATGTATAAATAGAAGCTAATAGTGTAAAGTGAAAATCACTTTTTCATAGATCTGGCACATTAGAATTGTAGGTAGGTGTTTTCTAACATCAATGTAATGCTGAACAGAAACAAATAAGAAATGCTCCCACTAACTTTAGTGTTTCTGGGGTTATGCTGCACTTTTCTAGTAAGGTAAAACACCTCCTAAGCTGGGAGTGGATCCACTGAATCAATTTGCTGCTCTTAAGCACTATCAATTCTACTAAAAAGGCACCTAATTACTGAGGATGGTGCCACCTTTCAGTTGCATATATTATTGATTTGAAAAACATACAAAGTAAAAGCACAAACTATGCAAGACCCAGATCTCAATCACTGCGTTATCATCAGGCTAAACTCCCTTAAAACCAATTGATTTGCAAAGAGATTGCTAGAACTACCACAGCTGCTGTGCTTGAAACATTTAACATATGCCAGGAACATTCTTCCAACAACCAAACGAATGGCATGTAGAAAGGGTATCAATTGGATCTGCTGCATAGAGATCAAAAAGCAAGCACTTTTTAAAGGAAAACCAATAAGGATTATTTAATGTCTCACAATTACTTGAAACACGCTTTATTAAACAATACAGACCCTAGCCTTTGTACAAAAGCCTTCTACAGTGGTTTAATGTTACGCTCTTTAGTAGTGAAATACGGAATTGATTGTGGATTTGTTTTTCTCCAGCTGAAGGCAAGAATCCTGTTGTGTAGGCCTCAGAAAGGAGGTCATACAGCTTAACACAAGGAGGGCATACCTATACCACCACGCAAGGCAGTCTTATCTACACCATAATGCAAGATGGTAATAACTACACCTTACACAAGGAGGCCATATTTATTTGATACAATAAGAATTCATCTTTGTGCCTTTACAGCAGAGATATGAACTCCGGTTTTCCCAAAGGGGGAGCTCCTCACACTTCTGGAGTGACCACTGTGACCCTTCCAAATTCCACCTCCTCCTCCAAAACCCTACTTAAAAGCATAAGACAGTTGCACAGTTTGCTCAAGGACCACTTTGAGAGCCACAGCCCGAAGGTGAACGTGAAGAGTCCAGCCTGAAAACCACACTGCTCATCTCCAGGGACCTTCACAACTTGTCCCATCTTTGCTCTTTTAATTATGAAACAGCCTCTGAAAGTCTGCAGAAGAGCAAGCTCTGACAGAAAAACCAACACACTGATTGCTAATGATGAAGCTAATTAACACTGGGGTTTAATTCTGGCCTTCAACAGCCCATTTTCTCCTCTTTATTAAGACCATCAACACTCCTGGTTTTAAGCAGAAGGACTTTTTTGCACAACGCTTTATCATTTTCTTCCTTGACATCATTAGGCAAGTGCAACAATGAACAATGCTGATCCTACTGTAACATCCAGTTGGGGGAATTCTAGCTTCTGCTAAGGAAAGCAGGATGGATATGAGAATTATAATGACATCCAGCATTCAAAATAGGTAAAATGCGGATTTGTGCAACCCCTGAAATGCCACTGTTATGATTCCTGCCTTCCTGATGGAGGAAGAGCTGCAGTAATTAAATTGAATTGGAGCCTTGTGGAGGTTTTCCAATAACTTTTTAATTATAGCTTAATGCTGCTTTCTGGCCCCTGCAAAATTGAAACGTCTCTTGTAGCAGCTGTATTTCATATCCAGCCTTCCTTTTTGTCCCAAGACACCCACAGAAAGCCTGAGGTTGTGACCTATCATCCCTGACTCGAGCAGGAAGAAGTTTGGGCAACACCACATTTTCCTCATTTCTTTCCAAAGCATGGAGCCACTAAGAAAATGGTTCTTAGAATCTGTTACAGGCACCTACATGTCCATGCCCAAGATGGGAGTCCAGCCTCAGCTGGTTAATGGACCAGGGCTGGGGATGTCCTTCCTGCTGCTGGGGCTGGAGGTGTCCTTCCCCACCTTCACCCCTTTTCCCAGTTCTACTGAAGCTTTATGGCACAGCTGTGTTCACTCCCACACTCAAAAATCAATGATTCAGAGTCCCCATGGTGCATAGTACCTGCTCGCAGACCAAATGAGTTAATCCTGATTGCAATTACCATCAAATGAACAGCGAATGCAATATTAATATGTAAGCGTTTCCATGTGAGTTCATGGTTCCACTTCAGGCCAGTGAGAGTGTACAAAGAGTGACATTTACAGAAGACAATATACAATGTTCCACGGTACAATCCTGACGTGCAGGAACTTTCTCAGTCTAAAGGGTTATACTGACTGTAGTACTTCCTCACAATATAAGGCTTCAAGAGATATAAAAGATGACATTTCATTCTCTTTCTCTGGAACATTTCTGTTTGAATGGAATTCTTTCCTAAAGAAAATATCAAAACCAATGAGTTTAGAATGATATTTCTAGCACTGCAAAGCTTTGATTTCAAATGCACAGATTCCAGCCTGAGAGCTTTGCAGCCTGTGGACTCTGTGTGTTGATGGCAGCTGGCAATCTGCTTTGTAGCCAGACCTAGAGGAGATGGGGTAAACCAGCACTGCCTTTGACAGTTACCTCTGTGCAACATAATCTTTTCCTTCATCTGGTCACACCATTAGACAGCAATTTGGGAGGGACAAATTATCAAACCATTGGAAAAGAGGAGAAGTTTCAGAAAGTCAGGAAAAGTTGAAATATTCCTCAGGTACAGAAATGTGACACACAAACCTTAACTCTTATTCCAAGAAAGTCTTTGAAACAAATCCCGTTAATTCTGTTCTGAAGCCACCACGGCAGAGACAACAACAGCTTGGATTTATTCTGCGCTTCTGATAAATTCTGATTAGTAAAATGTGATTCTGATGAGCTAGCAATTTCTATTTCCAATATTCCCAGCAGAATACGCAGCATCGTGGTGGGTTTAGCAAGACTCACAGCACCAATGCGATGACCCGGCCACTGTCAACTGAGATGCTTCTTGATGCAGGGGACTGGAGAAGCCTCATAAAGCCCATGGCGCTGAATTAGCCACAGTGTTTTGTCTTCAAAATACTCTGAAATTAAAGGTGTCTAATGCAGGACTAAGCTAAGTACCACCTCAGCAGTGGGCTCCTTATCACAACTAGGCCCCTCACATGGGATCTGCCAGGCATTCTATGGAATGAAATAGCATTATGCCAGTTCCTGGAAGGGGAGCCCAACTGCCTGAGACATCCTCCTTCTCTCTGGCTGAATGTCTAATGTAATTACTCGGTTGTGGGTCCATTTCTACACAGCACAAGTAAAAAGCTGTGCTAAATAATTACAATTATTACCAAATGTATAAGTATCTAATTCCAATGAACAACACAATGCAGCAGGGATGTACTTTCTATGTTTATTAGCTTGGAACTAACAAAGCACTTGATCTGGGAGGATTACAGTGACAATTCTGTCCATTATGTGGTTGCTCCTCACTCCTGAGAGCAAACGTCAACACTAATTTATTGTTCTTTCACTAAAATATTGCCCAAAATTGCACACTGTAAAGCTGTTGCCCATCCGAGCTGCTGTCGTGTAGAGGCTGCGGTGTGAGCATACACCACCACACACTCAGGTTCATTCCCTATTGCCTGAAATCCAAGGAACACACTCTCCCATTTTTAAATTGCACCGCCGATATTTCACTTACTTGTCATGGCAGAGCAAAACACCTCATGTGCCCTTCCTAGTGTGCCGCACAGGGAAAGTGCCGTGTTAACCATCACGTTTACAGCAAGTAATAGATACCAATGAATACAAGAGAAGGAACATTAATGCTATGTCACAAGGCAACTCACTGCAGGTATGCTGCTCTTAGGGCAGAAAACACCAAGATACAACCCACTGAACTATTTTATACTGGGACAGAAAACACTGAAATACCACCCAAGAAACAATTCTACATAAAATACACCAGCGGTGCCTGTGTGTGGATGTAACACCTTTTCCTCTATCAGTTATTTAAGAAACTAATTCCTACACAGAAAAACAACATTCTGTATGGTCCAGAGCAAAAGCAAACCATTCGCAACTGTCACCTACTGAGCACATGCTCCCTGCGAAGTTTTGGTACCACTTGAATGCTCTTAAGCAAAGGTGGGGAATGTGGTCTTGTGGCCAAGAGGAATAGAAAAGAAAGCAGAAACAAAGAGTCTTGATTTTTCCTTATCAGCTGAAAGGCAGCCAAGCAATGACCTTTTGTGGGTGATGCTGGCATGAGCAGGTTCTGCCTGTGACTTAAACCCACGTTTCCAAGCACCGGGCAAGGATGACCCCCCTGACTGGGGAAATGAGTGCTGAAACATCACTTTTCCATTGAAGGCAATGGAAATGACTGAGCCTCTGATAATAACTTCTTACAATGCTGTTAGTTAACCTGAATCTGCAACTTCCTGGTATTTAGTGTTACAGTGCTCAAGGCCAGGTTGGATGGGGCTTGGAGCAACCTGCTCTAGTGGAAGGCGTCCCTGCTCACAGCAGGGGTTTGGAACTGAATGAACTTTAAGGTCCCTTCCAATACAAAGCAGACTGTGATTTACCCCAAGATTCATGCTCTCAAAAGTCTGGCTCTGCACTCATGTCTCCACGTCTGCCCATCATGCTGACACACAGAGCTGGCACATCAACCATGTCACCAGGGAATTTGTGACCCTATTTCTGTCACAGCCCTGGGGGACACTGGCCCAGAAGATTGGGACTGGGGATGCTTTTAACTGAACCTGGCTCAGAAGCACCCATGTCACTGCAGAGGTGCTGGAGTTCAGCACCTCCTTGCAGGTATTTCACTGCAGAAGCGGGGCAAGACATTGGTCTAAATGTCTATCACTGAAAACAGGCAATAAGTTGCATGGGAATGCCACTGAGGCTCCTGACTCATTTCTGCTGCCAGAGTGTGGGATCCCAAAGTGGCCCAAATTAAACCTCCCATGAGGCTACTTTGCTCCAGCAGCAAAATGATGAAGAAGGAATCAAATCACAGCTCGAGTGTAATCTTATGGTCAATAATACATTATTTATGTTTTAAATTAGTTTCTAATGTCTGCCATTTGCATAATTGTCTTGTGTTGGGCCAGGTCTGAGCATGCTCTTTCACTGAAATGAAACAAAAGCAATCACACTAAATTTACACAGCTGCTAACGGATTGCACATGGATGTTTCCAGAATGCAGAGGTTTATAACAGCCCAGTGCAGTGCTGAAGGAAATAACTGGGTTGGCCTGTGCAGCCCCACAGAAACAGATGGAATTCTCCTGAATTTGGTGATTCTGGTTTCCTACTGCACCATTGCACTGACTGGTTTGGGGTTGGTTTTGTTTTCTTTTCCTGGAAAGAATAGTCACCAAATAATAACTAAAGCAAATGATATCTAATAGAGATATCTACAGGGTTTAGATATTTAATGATATCTAATCATAACTAAGCCCCCAATTTTCTAGCTTTTCTCTAGCTTTTCCAGTGTCTCATACCCATACTAGGATCAGGGCTATCACAGTTTATCGCTTTTGGTTTAAAGCCTGGACTGTCACCATCACATCAACTTCTGCCCATCCACCAACAGTCCCTTCATGTGTTTCCAACTCGGAGACTAAAGGCGTGTTTGATGTAACACCAAATCAGACATTTGCTTCTGCAAAGACTTGTGCAAGATCATCTGAAGCTTATATTTCTCTGTTTGCCCTTCTCCTTTTGTGAAGATTACTTCTTAAATAGTGAGATAGGTGCCATTTGTTGTGCCTCTTCAAGGTGAGCATGACATTTCTAAAGGAATCATCTAACATAAAAAGATCTCTAAGTCTTGTGCTTTGTACGGAAAGAAATTTCAGATGGTTTTGAACCATCAGATTTATCTAAATACAGTACAAAGAGAAAGAAAAAGGGATTTAGAGACACTTTCAGAATAAGGGAATAAAAGATCAACTTATTAAGCCTCTGGTAGCTCTCACGAAGGGCTGACATGGAATGATCTCCTCTCCAGAACCAAGTAACTCACAACAGCAAAGGTCATCCCTGCTTTGATTGCGAAGCTGGCTGGACTCTGTCACAGGAAGGCTTTTGTTCCCTGAGGAGATAACTAATGCTATAACTATGCAATTCCAGAAGGAACAGCCATGAGGAATCCAAACTTTGCTCTCCCATAACTGGGCTCGTGCCGGTTTTTGTTGGTTTTCGTGTAACACAAAGATGACATATTTTCAATTAAGAGGGATTTAAAAATGAGCAATTTGAAACACTTAATGCAGCATTTGACCACATGTACGGCTGAAGGGAAGCCATAAAGCCAAGCTATAAACCAGTCTGGCAAAATCAGTGTGATGTTTCACATGGCTTTGGATCAAATCTTTTATTTCCCCATGTGATTTAATCTGAAATAGCAAACTTCAGTCGCTACGTGGCTAACTAGGCAAATGTTTCAAACCAGAGAATGTACTCCACAATTATCCTGTGGTTATGAGTGATTCATGAGCAAGGTGCAATGCTAGAGCCTTGCAGTCTGCTCAGCTCTTTGGCACGGTGATATAAATGCATGGGTTGCAGATGAACTTTTCCATGTGAGCATGTAAAGTGGTGTTCACTAGCCATATATAGTTCACTAAAAATGCATCAGGTTTCATTTTAGTAGGTTTGGGTGGCCTAATCCAAATACACCTTGCGAAATATCCATGGAAATCATGCCATGACTTCAGGAAGCGTATGTTTGTACAGATAGAATATTTTGCTTTCAGTATAGAAACAACAAACAATATCAACAGTGGTTTGCTCATGCTCCTAAACATGCACTTCTCCAGCCTGGAGGAAAGAAGCTGCGTGAAGTCCTCAGAGCAGCTTCCAATATCTGGAGGGGGCTCCAAGGATGATGGAGAAGGACTCTTCGTCAGGGACTGGAGTGATAGGACAAGGGGTGATGGGTTCAAACTGAAACAGGGGAAGTTCAGGTTAGGTATAAGGAAGAAGTTCTTTACTGTGAGGGTGGTGAAGAGCTGGCACAGGGTGCCCATTGAAGTGGTAAATGCTCCGACCCTGGCAGTGTTCAAGGCCAATTTGCACAGAGCCTTGGGCAACATGGTCTAATGTGAGGCATCCTTGCCCATGACAGGGGGTTGGAAATGGGTGATCTCAAGGTCGTTTCCAACCCAAACCATTCCACAATTCTATGATTTGCCATTCACTGCAAAGTTCCAATCAGACAATCAGCTTTCTCACACATCCACCATTAGCTCAGACCCAGCAATGCCTGACCACAGTGAACGTGCAATACAGCAAAGGGCAAGGTTGCCCATCTGGCAGAGGGATGACTCTCCGGTTTCTAAGACTACTAGCACAATTTCCAGACGTATGTAGAGGCTGCCTGGAGCTTATCAAAAGCAGCAGCCAACTACGACAGCTCCTAAAAGGTTTTGCACCTGCCTGGGTGTTTTTTTCTTTAAAAGCCATGAAAATTGGCAGCAACAGAAAGCAACGGTGCTTAAATTGGTCCTTAATAGAAGTGAAGTGAGAATTAGAACCAAAATAACACACATATTGTGTTTGCAGATGAGAACAAACAAAGTGTACACATTTCTAAGCTGATGCTCGAATGTTCTTGTTTTCCCAGTGGCAGTTTAATACTTATATCCAAAAAACAGGCAGCAATAGAGGGAGCATGCTTTGGTTTCATAGAAAGCAGATTAAGAAGAGCAGTGGAAAACAGAAAAGGCAAATACGCTCAGAATGAAGCCTTCAGTGCGAGGGTGACCTTGGAGTAAATCCACCTCCAAGATATAAAACCCCAAACCAACGCACAAAGGTAGTGCATCAGTCATTTTTATTGCAAAACAAGCTATGAAAAGCCATGGGAGGTGGATCAAGAATGGCTGAGGAACCTGCCAGAGGCTGGTATGCAAAGAGTACAGTGACACCAGCCGTGAGTGCAGCGTGTAAATATTGTTTACAGTCTCAGGTTCAAGTAATATCGCAGGGGAAGATAAATCAAAGCCTGACATTCCAAGCAAAATAGCAGTGACCTTGGCAGGGACAGTCCCTTCTTCAGCCTGAGTTACAGCCACAGCAATTAAGACTCTGCACTGCCTTCGAGAGAGGATACCAGCAGCGCCCTACCTCTGAGGGTCCTCCTGCATTTCGTGGTGATCCCTTGTTTCTACCTGTGCTTTTTCCAAACTTACCATACAATTCCTACCACTATTACTCATAACACTTAAACAAATCTGTTTCCTTGTTTTAAAAAGTAAATATCCAAACCAAGAGAGCTCAGCTCAAATACATCCTGGTGAAAGCTACAGAGGAACAAGGAGCAGCCTACAAGGCATATGGCATTTGAGCAGACCTGACAGTCTTCCAAACTACTACTTGCATGTGGCTTTATCAGTAACTGTTTTATCCAGACTTGTTGGGTACTTTGAAACAAAAGCTTTTGTAAAATGGAGAATGAATCCACGCCAACACTCACCTTTCAAAGTGACCTTGCTCATTAGTCCAAATGTTAAAATATTTAGCCATGGGTAATGACTGAATAATGGGTTATTTTGAAGGTTGGTTCACAGCTTCATGTGGCTGTACAAAAACATCAGGCAGGTAAGGTTATAGGCTTCATTCAGGGTTTAAACAATAACATCAAGTTATAGAGATGTACTATATAAATAACAGAAGAAAAAACAGATCAACAGTAATGAAGAGGAGATACAAAGTCATCCCTTTGGCTGCCATTTAACTCCATTTACATTTACTCCTCCATTTTTTCCAGTGTTCTGATCCACAGCCCTGTGATTGCTCTGGCTTCCTGAATTGCACACACCAAACTGACCCCTCTTTCTCTGTTCCACATTGTACAGAAAAGCAGCTGGTACATGCTCTCACAACCCCCAAAATGATGCTGGGCAAGTGGGGGAGCACCTGGAAGACAAGTTTGGAAGATATTCCTGGTTTCCACAGAGTACAGTTGGCTTTGGGTGCCATTTCTACCCCTTACAAACAAAGGTCCGGTCTAGATTTACTGCTACTTTGTAAGGAATGCCAGCCAAGGCTCCTTCTGATTTACTGCTATACATGTATTACAGTATGTAATGCAGTATGTTCTACATGTATTATAGTATGTGATATATGTATAACAAGTATGTGCTTCCAGGAGGATGAATGGGAAAGAACCAGAGGAGAGCAAAACTAATTAGAAACCTGAGAAACCATGGAAAGCCTTGTCTGTTTTGTCAAGGGGAATGCTATTTAGGCATGGGGCAAGTTTTGATCTTCATTAGCAGCAAAACCTTCCCTGTACAGCTCTCTGAGTATCCTGGATCCACTCAAAGAAAAGCATAGGGTGGAAATACGATTTCTGTCTGTACTTATATGTGTGTGGATACACACGTGTGTGTACACGTACAATTTCTGTAACCTGTTCCTTGAAGTGTGTAATCAAATCCTTTTATGAAAACCTGATGAGAAAACATGGCATTTAGATTTGACTCCAGTTAGAAACCTTCTTTCCAACTCTCCTAACATTGATTCACTGCTCTCCAACTATCGATTTGGCCAAAGACCTTTAAGAGATTGACATTTTATCAATTATTTCCTCTATTTTTCCTTCTCCTGTAAAAGTAATTGTTTTAACATTTTATGAAAAGTCTTTTGGTATAGACTTGGCTTTTGCTGATGTTTCCTGAAGATGCTATAAGATTTGGCATTTGAGCTAATTCTTTGCTCAGGAGCCTTCATTATTCTCTACGTTCTTCTCCCACCACTAGGGAGAACTTTCCCCAATTTCTATACAATCATAGAACCACAGAATGGTTTGAGGTGGAAAGCACCTAAAGCTCATCCAGTTCCAAGCCCCTGTTATGGTCAGGGACAGCTTCCACTAGAGCAGCTTGCTCCAAGCCCCTGTGGCCAACCTGGCCTTGAACACTGCCAGGGATGGGGCAGCCACAGCTTCTCTGGGCACCCTGTGCCAGCGCCTCAGCACCCTCACAGGGAAGAGCTTTTTCCTTATATCCAGTCTAAATCTCCCCTGCTTAAGTTTGAACCTATATGTTCAATTAAAGCTTTTTGAATCAGTGTTATTCGATAGTTGCCAGTGCAACTCTGCTTTCAGGTTTCACAAGGATTTAGATCATTCATGGAACTTTCTATTTCTTTCTCTCATGGGCAGGTGTATAGAGCCCTTGAGATTCATTAGCTTTGGCTGCAGCAGGAGCTGCTGAAGACTGCTGGCTTGCTTTGTATCGTGATTCATGTTCCTTTGTACACAAATAACAAGCAAAAGCAGCAAATGACTTGATGTGACATGCCAGGAGAAGTTATCTGAAGGACTTCTCAACTTGACCTCATATTATAAGGCTGTGACTATCTTCAATGATGCTTTGTAAAGTCAAGTGGCTGAGAGATGGAGAGTCCCCAGGACATTACAATTGTGCAAAGGTGACATATAAATAAACCCCCTCAGCAAACAGAACTGCCTTTTCACATTGATTGAAATAATTCTCAGATCAGGAGTAGATTTTGGTGAGAACTGTCATATCAATTAGACGTGTTAAGGAAGCTGAAGTCATAGATCGTATATTGAGTGTAATAAACTGACATTTTGATACACAACCAGCAGACATTAATAAAATGACAACTGACTTGAAGAAGTCCAGAAAGATATTTGAATCAGTAAAGCTGAAATGAATAAATTAAATAAGCAATTACTAGTATGTTTGACAAAGCATGATATAACGATGCATTAAGCAGATATTAGCTCAGCCTTTACTCACTGATCTTTATCTTCTTTTAATTAATGAATTTAATTGACTGGAAGAGAGATTTAAGAATAGGTTGCTTGCAAGTCAAGTGGGAAAACCACTTTTGTTTGGGAGAGGATGGGGCTTGGAGCAAGCTGCTCTAGTGGAAGGTGTCCCTGCCCGTGGCTGGGGGTTGGAGCTGGGTGAGCTTTAAGGTCCTTTCCAACACAAAGCAGTCTGGGATTCTAGGTTCTAGGAAAACAACAGAGTCAAGCCACTACTGGTCTGTAGCTGGTGCCAAAACCTGAGGAGATATGGGAGAGCCACTGACAGCTGGAATTTCCACAAGGAAAAATTTATCAGAATTAAAACCAGGAAGACAAGCAAAACAAGTGGAATGCTACCAAAACTGGGTGGATTCATAACAATGTTTGCAAATCTTGGAATCAGTTATTCAGACAAGAGCACCTCTATATATTGCCAGGGTGCTGAGCATCCCTGGAGTTCTGTGCTAACCACCAGAAACTTGTGGTGATCTCATGAGACATGGAGCTCCAAAGGACCTCCTTACTCTTCAGGCTGTGCTTCCAGCATCCCTGGGATTTATACTGTTACTCTTTTCTTGGTGCGGATACAACCAGCTGCTTTAATATCATCATTAAACACCAGCCTTCACACAACTGCCTGGCTACCTGTACAGTCCCCTACTAGTGGGAGTCAGTCTGGCTGCCGTAGGGGATGCAGTGTGTGGCAAAACGTGTGTCATGTTCAGGGAACAGGCTGTCTTTGGGAATAGAGGAAGCCCAGTGACTGCTGTATGGAAAACGAGCTCTGCTTCCGACATCTGTGCCGGGTCAGCTTCAGCGAAGGAGCACCACGTGCTGTGCTTCTCCCTAACACAGCCTGCACACAGCTACATTGGAAAGCAGCACCCTTTTAGCTTAAACAGGCTCAGGTTAGTCCCTTTTAAAACCTGTATCTCATAAATGTGCACGTATGTGTGTTTATAAATGCTATCCTACGTATATGAGCATATATATATTGTTCCAAGAAAGTATCAATAACATTAAGCCAGGAAAGGAGAGAAAACTGCCTAAAAAGGCAGATTTATTTTGCTACTATGCACATCATCCTTACAAAGAGTGAGCAGTAGCTCTAAACTTCCTGGTTTTAGCTTCGTTTTCAATTACGTTTTAAATAACAGTTTGTAGCTTTCTCTATTTGCCATACCTGGGGAATAAAATATATGCTGAAACTATCTGAAACTAGTAAAGCCTGAAAATGTCAGATGGAGATCAGTCCTGCAGTTTCTCATCGTAAATTATATTTCAATGGCTCATGACGTTGCTGATACGAGACCGGAGGCAGTATTGGCACCAACTGCACTTGAAAGAATTAATTCCTCCAGCTATAAATTAATAGAAAATAAAAAGAAATACTTATTAGAAAGGCTTTGAAAATCAAAGATGAGCTGCCACAGGAGAAAAAAACATCTTCTGTATCCTGTAACAGGGCTGAAGGCTTCTATATCATGTTTTTTCACATGTGCTCCACAACAGTAAAGATGTGTTCATCCATTCAAACGCAATTTCAGTGAGCAGTGATGCAAAGGCATCCACTGGGAAAATTTCACTGTGCAATTCTCCAGGAGACTCTGCTGAAGGGAAGCATGGTGATGGGTACTCAGGAAGCATCCCCATATGCACTTATTTAATATATACTCACATTGGCTCTTGTTTATCTTTGGTTTCCACTGAACATGAAAGAATAGGACCAAAAAATGTTCTCTAAATCCTGAAGGTGACACTAATTTGAATTGTTTTTCTCTCCCAGTGCCCGCACACACAGCCCACCGTGGTGCTAGGATGGAGAAAAGCAGTGGGAAGGAGTGTGAGATCCCACCTTGCAAAGAGCCCCACAGCATCCACGATCCCCCAGCTAAGCCTACCAGCGTGATCACAACCTGACAGAAGATTTTACACCAACAAAGCCAAGAAGATTTCCATTAAACTCCATTTCTTGGGTGCATAGCTCCTTTCCTCCATCAATTTCCTACCACAGAACGCCAGCAGCTGAAGTTCTGCTTCTCCTAAGCTGAACGTAGTTTGGCACTGCAGAAGTGTATCTCATCACCCCAGACTATCACAGCTATAAAAGTACTCATCATAAAACCATGGAATGCTTTGTGTTGGAAGGGAGCTTAAAGCTCATCCAGTTCCAACCCCCTGCCATGGGCAAGGACACCTTCCACTAGAGCAGGTTGCTCCAAGACCCTGTGTCCAACCTGGCCTTGAATAATTCATCCTTGAGTAATTTATTTATTCCTGTCATATAATTTGATGAAAAGCATGTCCCCTGTCCCTATGTACAACATTCACCTGAACGACTCTTGTCACCAGACCACACTTTCTAAAGGGCAGATGACAAAGGAACTTTGAGGAGCAGGACCAGACTCTGGGCTGTGTCTCACTTGCTTTGCTCACAGACAGGTACCCGACCAATCACCAACCACCACCCCACTGACCACCTGAGTAATCTTATTAGCCAGGCAGCCTCTTCTCATCGCACCAGAGGTCTGGAATAACAAGCTTATATAAAGGCTCTCATTCTATTAAATATTAAAATATTGTTAAATATTAAAAGAGAACTTCTTAAAGATAAAAGGGAAGCAAAGGTCACACACCATTCTATTATTTTACTTAGTTGCGTTTCAAAGTATTTGGTAACATAAATGGCCCAGGCACTTACGGAAAACCAAAGGATGATAACAGCCCCTTAATCACAGCGCTCACCATAGGCTTCCTGCTGATTTAAGAGAAGCCAGGACCCAATAATCTTTATTTACTTGACAAATCCATCTTTTCTGTTTTGCTGACTATAACATGCTCAGGACAAATGAGAAAGGCACCAAAGAAATCCTGTCACCAACCTCTTTATATAGTGACCTTTTCTTCCTCTTCCAGGAGAAAAAGCAACCTGTTATTTCTCTCTGTTTAGTGAGACTGATAAACCCATATCTACTAAACGAAGGTGCACAGCAAAGAAGCCTAAAATCTGGGCAGCCTTTGCCCAAAGTGCAGCCTGTTCAACGGTGAGAAGTACATAGGTCACATAGGAGAGTTTTGATGGGATTATCACAGTCCTCTGTGCCTCTAGGTACATGACGGCAGCCATGAGCACCTAGAAGCCAACAGACAGCTCTTGGTGAGGAGCACTGGGCTGGTGACTGCAGCCTTAATGGCAGAGGGAATGGAAAGGGAAGAGAGAGGTAGACCAAAGACAGGAGACACCAGGCTAGCCATCAGCATCAGCCTGGAGGTATGAGGAAATTAAGGCAATGCTCTTCAGCAGAAGAGGATAAGACTCCATGTGAAAGGGCTGGACACAAGAGACACCTCAAAACACACAACAACTGATGCTGGGGGTCTCTAAACCTAAGAATAATTTGAGAAGGTGTCCAAGAAAAAAAATACATGTTATCATTTACAACAGCAATTTGGAATTGATTTATTCGGGGGTTTCTTTTTATTGATGCATCAAAATGTGCTTCCTCCCAGGTAGCTGCTATTTGTCAAAGCATGTTCTCAGCCCAACACCCCAGAAGTTCCTCTATCACTGAAATACATCACGTTTTGGGGGAACCCATGTGTGCAAACTGGTAAGAGAATAAAGACTGTGATAGCAGAGCAGAACCTGTGTCCTCCCTGGTTGAGTAGAACATATGGAATCAGACCAGAAGAGCTTCCATGCAGACCTGGAGGCATCACATGGACCACAGACATCACCTTTGAACTTCTCCTTGGCCAAGCCAGGTGAGCAGTGAGCTTTTAATTACAAGCTATGCCTCAAACTTCGATGAATCCACCCAATTGTTCTTTTGTTTGTTTGTACAAAGATGGGGGGGAGCACATTTGAAAGACCACAAGAATAAAAAGTAAGCAGGATCTACAGTCCCTCTCTGATAATTGCACCTTTCTCCATCTCGCAGGGTAACCATGACAAATAACTGCTCTGTGCTCTGCACAGCAATTCCCTCTCATTAGTCACTCCTGATGCTGAATTACCTTTTCACAAACAACCAGTTTACCAACAATTAAACCCTCACAAAAATGGGGGTTTCACCTCAGAAAGCTTTGGGATGAGACACACTGATGACCTTTGTCAGATTTTCCCAGGAGTTCTCCCTTTGCTCGTGAGGCGAAGGCAGGGGTCACCACTTACACAAAATTATGCTTCATTAAAATTGCATCCAGTAACAGAACAAAAAGCAATGCCAGATGTAAGGTGGGTTGATCCATGCAGGAAAGGAGTGGTGGAACAAGGCAGCTGGTCAGGTCTGTGCACAAAAGAGAACATCATCTGCCCAAAGAGCCCTCCCCAAAACTGCTCCCTGATGCTTAAAACACACATGGGACTTTCACTTTATGGCAAAGTAAAGAGAGGAATCTGATGAAATGAGATCCTGGGAAACTTAACCCATGGGTGTGGGAGCCTGCTCCTAACTAGGCTTTTTGTTACTAAAGGACGGAGAAGCTGTTGTGAGGACTGGAGCAGCTCTGCTCTGGAGCCAGGCTGAGAGAGCTGGGCTGGGGCAGCCTGGACAAGAGAAGTCTCCTGAAGGGGAGACCTGAGAGCAGCTCCAGTGCCTGAAGGGTCTACAGGAAAGCTGGAGAGGGGCTTTGGCCAAGGGCCTGCAGGGCCCTGAAATGTCCATTTTAAAGTATATTTTAAATGTACATATATTTAAAAAACTGATTTTTTTTTTTAATCACCACTGCATGCACACAGGGAGACCATTTATAGATCCAGAGCAACAAACTGGGACATAATCAGACACCATATCCCTGTCAGGATATATATTTCTATCTGGAACATACTGTGTTTATGCAAAGAAAGCTTTGACTTGTGTGGAAGCAACAGATATCAAACTGTTCTGACTTTGCTGTTCCTGGGTTTCACTGTTCAATCCCATTTCTTTCATCATTTGCACAATACGGGAGAAAACAGCATCTCATGTCACTTCATCGGGTCAGTCACTTCTCAGGAGCTCCTGAACTTCTGGTTCCTGTGCAATTGCATTTGTTGCACCTCACAAATGAGTCTCAACAGTATACCTAAGCTCAGAAATGATCCCCAGGTCCTTCAGCACCACCCATCGAAACTTGTGGAGTACGGTGTGGGAACCGCAGCCCCAGGAGCAACCAGGGTGGATTTAGCAGACCTCAGGTACACAGGACACAAAACACATCTGAATCAGATGCATCCTGAGACACGGTGTTCACTGCTTCTATCTTTGAAAAATGAAGCTGGACCACGAAAGGGTCAAACCACAAAGGCATGTTATATCCTTCAATAAATATGGTTGAATCCCATTTAACTTGTGCAGAGATATGTGAGAATTAACAAGTAGGAAATAAATTGTTTAGGTAATCTACTGAAAAATAATTGTGAAGTGGAAAAGTGTGTAAGATACTCTATTTATGTAAGCAAGATCAAGCAACTGGTATTCTCCTTGTAACCCTCCTCTACTCTTGGAAACCCCTGTTCAATGAATAGGGAAGATAAAGAGCAGAAGGGATGATTTACTGAGGAGGTTCACTGGTTGTGTTCTGTAACACATCCACCAGAGCTGGGGCAGCTTCAAGGAAGTTCCTTTTCTGGTGCTTTCTTCTCTGTTTGGGCTTTTTACTGCAGTTTCAAAAGTAAAAACCTCAAGTGCCACCGCCTTATGTTATGCATTCCTCACTTCACAACAGCCAACAACTTCCCTAAGTTCCTCTACAGACACCGAAACCTTGGATGCTGCAGTGTGGCACTATGTTGTTTCTTGAACCAGGACCTTACAGTGT
This sequence comes from Amazona ochrocephala, assembly GCA_039720435.1. Classification (NCBI taxonomy): domain Eukaryota; kingdom Metazoa; phylum Chordata; class Aves; order Psittaciformes; family Psittacidae; genus Amazona; species Amazona ochrocephala. The sequence goes on from CM077887.1 coordinate 24,188,742, forward strand.
ACATTACATTTTACTCTCACTCTTTCCTCAACAGAGGAATCCCAGCTGCTTTTACATGGATGAGCAGCACCAGGGCTTCCAAAAGCCTGGCAGGAGGTGGGCAGAGACCTTTATGGATGAATGGAACAAACCAACAAATCAGAGCTGATCAGAAACATCTGCAAAGCCAACGAGCAAGAACACTTTGCAAGCGCAGGCAACATTTCTTTTAACTCCCGCTCTTCCATATACTGACACTGAATCAGCAACTTTGACCTTGCATCCTAAAGCCAGCTCTCCGTAGTCTGGTTATGGCATGTTATTCCACATCAGATCACCACTGACAGCAGCAGCCACCTCTGAAGCCTACTGACAGCCTGCTGGGAGTATGCGAGCACCAGGACCCACTTGCTCAGGAGGAGCACAACGAAAGGGCAGCAGAACGATCCACAGCAGATATTCCTCATGATTATGGGTGAGATCTCTATTAGTCTGCTGAGGAAATGCAGATGGTGCGTGGTGCCCTCAAGGCTGTTCACTGGGAGGGTAGTACCATGCCGAACATGCTTACAGTCCTCCTGCAGACCTGCCATTGCAAGTCTTGGAGCCCTCCTTAAAGTACAGCAACGTTCTATGCCAAAGGAGAAAGGCGCCTTGAGGTCAAAAGCATCTGTATCTACAAAACCAGCTATGGGCACTCACATTTTATTACATGATTCTGGTACTTAGGGCCTCGGTGGTTGAATATGACACAGTTCAAAGGTTTGTGCTTTGCCCTGAAGGGCTGCCCAGGGTTCTCTGGGTGAGCAAGCCTTCATAAAACCCATTTGTGATCCACCACAGCAAGGGATAATCATCTGTGCGATAGGCAGGAGTCACAATAGAGTGGTTAGAAATTAAACAGCATTTCCAAGAGACTTATGTTTTCTACTATTATGGATGTCATTTTCAGCATGATGGCAAAAAGCCAATGCTAAACCTAACGCCTTGTTTCTCCCAGCATGCAGAAGTAGTTTAGACTGAAGAAAGCAACAGTTGGGTGTAGAAAGACAGAGCAGCTCCCTGGTACACACACTACAGAAAGCAGAAAGCACAGTGTTTACTGCCTGGAAGTAATTCAATAATAACAGGCATATTGCATCTGGCCTTCACCCAATGAAGCAGTGATGGGAACAGTGGAGCTCACGTCCCATCAGCCCTTACATCTGAAGGTCAGAACACCAGTGGACAGCTGCATTTAATGAATAGAGATGAAAACATATCCATCAATGCTTCATTACCCAACAGCCTGTGATCAGGCTGGTGGTGGGGGTACATGCAAGGAAATCCTGGCAAGATGAGGCTGCTTCAGCACCCTGGGATGGAGGATGATCTGGGACCCATGCTGCAAGCTGCCCAAGGGTGCTTCAGAAGGATGTGGGTGAGCGCCATCCCCCGGCAGTGCCTCGCTCTGGGCTGCACAACACCATTGTCCTGAATATCCAAACACACAGAGCAACATCTGAAAGACACCTCCTGGTTCATGTTCTTTTCTTTCCTCTACATCTCTCCCTTTCCAATCCTTCTCGAGCACTTAGAACCTGATTAATGACGCTGACCGCTCCACTGAGATTTTGTGCATTGGGTATAAACTCGGCAATTAATAACCACTATAAGCACGGTACTCCACATTTTGGTCTGAGTTGCAGGCAGTACCTCTCCTCCTTTTCCAGCCTGGAAGCAGCTCTCGCATGCTGTGGTGCTCAGCAGTGCTGGACCGTGCCCCATTCCCATGACTTTGCAGGGGGCCTGATCTGAATTCCAATGGGAAGGGGAAGCGCTGCTAACCGGCTCTTCACACTGTTTCCCTAGTCCACTACCAGTGCACTGGCTGCTGGCTTCAGCTTACATGGGAAATAACTATTCAGATCACACAGACCTTTTCCACAACTCTGCATCCATATTTTCCGCTCTTATTGTGTATTTTTAAAATCAAGGATATATTTAACTCAATGCTATTTATTTCCTAAGCCTGAAAATATGAATTTACTTTGGATTTCATTGTCCTTGTAGTATTCCAGTCATTTACTGCAGTTCCTTTCCTTGGTCACTGAAAATTATCTCCTTTCCCTGCAAACTGACACCAGCCCAGCAGATTTACCCCAGAGACAACAGTTTACCTACATGTAAATCCAGTTCACCTATATGTACATCCAATTTTGCTTCCAAATTCCCTGCGGTTCCCTTTGCATGATGTGCTACATGCGTTTGAAAGACTTTGCAGAACACTTAAACACTATGAAACAAAGACTCCAATGACCCTGAATTTAAGCCAGCCCATCCCATTGCAGACCCATGTTACTCTCTTGGAGGGAAGCCACGGGAACGCAGCCGCAGTGGCAGGGAGCAGAAGCATGCTGCATCCCTCCAGGCTTGAAAACATGCTGGAATTCTTCTGGAATGTATTTTTCGTTGGGTCATCGGTTTGGTATGGGCTGGGCGATTTCATGTGTAATAGCAAAAGCCATGTTTTGTCTCCCAGTGGCTTCCTGGTGTTCTACAGACCTACATCTCTGGAGACGCCACCACCCCCAAACAGCCCTAGTGTGGGGAAGCAGAGGATGGAATTATAAGGATTCTATTCAATCTTTCTCAGAATGGAGGATCTGGCTGCCTACTGTGAGCACCTTTTAGTAACTTGCTGAAGCTGCCACACACCCCCAGAAAAATGCTTCAGCATTCAAATACCAACACATTGCTGAGAACATGGTTACACATCCCTCTGCTTCAGGAAGTCTTCAAGGCCAGGTTGGACAGGGCTTGGAACAACCTGCTCTAGTGGAGGGCATCCCTGCCCGTGGTAGGAGTTGCAACTGGATGAGCTTTAAGGTCTCTTCCACCACAAACCAGGCGGGGATTCTGTGATAATTAAAGAAGGATTCCCCCCTGCGTGGAAGCACCATGGTGTCTGAATCAAACCTGTGCTTGATACCATTGCAAATTTATCAGAACATGCTAACTTCATCTATTTCCAGATAAGAACCCTCAACTTTCAGCAAGCAGTTCTCATTTATAATACAAAGCTCTAATAGTGCTGGCAAATGGGAAATCCCAGTACTGGTGGATGTACAGAAACCTTCTCTCCAGCTCACAATCCCTTGGGACCCTCCATGTAATGGAATGGCCTTTGCATGCACATGCAGAACGATGCGGTTTGGCAGAGAGGCTGCGGGTTTGAGTCCCAGCCCTCTGACAAAACTATGCTTATTCAGAAAAAAAGCCTTTGTAGAGCAGGCTGAACAAAGAGAATGGCTGTGTTTCCACTGCCACGGATAATCCCTGCTCAATTACTTCCGATTTACCGGAATAGCAACCCAGACGAGTCATCGCGCCGAGCACAATGTGACAGCAGTGCAGACATACTGTCTTTGTATAATTAAAGCACAAAAAAGACTCCTCTTATAAGTTTAATACACGAGTCAGTTCCAATCTGGTACAACAGCCTTGTTTCCACATGGAATTTTTCTCTTTCGCATTGAGATAAAGACAAAACCCCTCACTTGGGAAATTTTGGGCAGTAGCCTGAGCTGATATTTAGCATCATATCACCAAAGTCATAAATTAACTAAATGAGACTAGAATTTCCTCCACCTACTAATTTAAATTGATCAAAGTAACATATTACCTTCTAACAAAGTATTTTCAATAAAAAGAGGGACCTTTCTCTATGCTGTTTTATTTACTCAAAACCTTAATATGTATTTGAATCCTTCACACTCACATCCAGCTCCAAAGCTCACATGTATAGAATCATAGAATAGTTAGGGTTGGAAAGGACCTTAAGATCATCCAGTTCCAACCCCCTTGCCATGGGCAGGGACACCTCCCACTAAACCATGTCACCCAAGGCTCTGCCCAACCAGGCCTTGAACACCGCCAGCGATGGAGCATTCACAACTTCCCTGGGCAACCCCTTCCAGGGCCTCACCACCCCCACAGTAAAGAACTTCTTCGTTATATCCAATCTAAACTTCCCCTGTTTAAGTTTGAACCCATTACCCCTTGTCCTATCACTACAGTCCCTAATGAAGAGTCCCTCCCCAGCATCCCTATAGCCCCCCTTCAGATGCTGGAAGGCTGCTATGAGGTCTCCACGCAGCCTTCTCTTCTCCAGGCTGAACAGCCCCAACTTTCTCATCCTATCTTCATACGGGAGGTGCTCCAGTCCCCTGATCATCCTCGTGGCCTCCTCTGGACTTGTTCCTACAGTTCCACGTCCTTTTTATGTTGAGGACACCAGAACTGCACACAATACTCCAAGTGAGGTCTCACAGAGCAGAGTAGAGGGGCAGGATCACCTCCCTCGACCTGCTGGTCACACTCCTTTTGATGCAGCCCAGGATACGGTTGGCTTTCTGGGCTGCAAGCACACACTGCAGCCAGCTCATGTTCATTTTGTCATCGACCAACACCCCCAAGTCCTTCTCCGCAGGGCTGCTCTCAATCTCCTCTCTGCCCAACCTGTAGCTGTGCCTGGGATTGCTCCGACCCAGGTGTAGGACCTTGCACTTGGCATGGTTAAACTTCATCAGGTTGGCATCAGCCCACCTCACAAGCGTGTCAAGGTCCCTCTGGATGGCATTCCTTCCCTCCAGCATATCAACCGACCCACACAGTTTGGTGTCATTGGCAAACTTGCTGAGGGCGCACTCAATCCCACTGTCCATGTCACCAACAAAGTGTTGAAGAAGACCGATCCCTGGGGGGCACCACTCGTTACTGGTCTCCATCTGAGCCGAGCTCCAATCCTGGTGCCTCGCTGCTTTTAGTATTATTCTAAGTTACCATCTTTAAAATAGATCCAGCTCTAAACATATTTCACATGGAATGGCCTTTCCTTACTAAGGCAAATGTAATTAATGCAATACATAAATTGCCTGCAAGCAGAGGGAGCTCTGACTCTTCCCAGAAGAGACTCCATCAATCAGATCCTCAGGTCAGTGCCAATAGATGCACTTTCCCTCCCAGAATTCATGTTTTCCCCCCAAAATATGTGCTTCCCCCCCACAATCCAGGTTTCCACCTGAAATCAACCCCTACTTCCCATGGGAAGCCCGCACTCCAGGCTTCAGCACTGCCAGCGTTCATCCGTGGCCTCCACACCAGATGCCCCATCACACACAGGTGAATTGTTTTCCACACCAGCTGTAGAAATTAAACCTGTCCATAGTAACTGCTACAAAGAAAAGGTTTCAGAAGAATGATGAGCACTTTCACAGCAGCCTCTAGAAAACACCACTGATACATGCACGGTATTCTGCATGCTGAGCAAAATGGGACGCAAACACCATTTACTGCCTAGTACCAGCCCAGCACCAGGATGGGGCTACAGAAACATGGGAAATTACAGCCACCTTGCAACAAGACCCGAAACTGCCTGGAAAACCTCACTTCAGGCTATATAGACTGCATGGTTGAAAATAATCAGTATTACTAATAACAGCAGAAAAGTTATGAAGATTAATAGATACTTCACATAAATCATAAAATTATATCATTGGAAGGGACCTTAAAGCTCATCCAGTTCCAACCTCTGCCATGGGTAGGGACACCTTCCACTAGAGCAGGTTGCCCCAAGCCCGATCCAACCTGGCCTTGAACCCTGCAAGGGATGAGGATCCTTCCTTTCTGCATGCAGTCGTGTAACCCAAACCCCAAAATCATTAACCAGTCACTGCAACCTCGGATGCCTATTCTGATGGTCAAGCATCCTCATTGTAAACCTGGTTGTTTTATTGCACAAATGCCACTGTCCTGAAAGAAAGCCCTGAAAAAAGCCCCACATCACCACAGAGCACCACAGGGACAAAGTGACAGCCCCTAGATAAAACTGAATTGGCTTTGGCTCAAATATGGCAGAAACACCGACATCTGCAATTGATCTGATGCAAAGTTTTCACTGAAGGCACAAATTAGGCAGCATTTAACTGTATAGTGAATAGTTAACCAGAATTATTAAGTAAGCAGAATTATCAACCACTTCAGAAGGGGAAAAATGCCCTTCCTCTTACAATATCCTTGAGGGTATCACAGGTTGAATTGGGATGACCACCTAAGGATACAGCCACATTTCAGAATCATTCCCCAAATTAAGTAGATGTTGTTAAATAAGTCTGATAATGCTTATAGCAATTAACATGCCTTTAAACAATTGCTATTAAACCTCGGCAACATTATGTCTCCGATGACAGACATAATGCTTTTCTCACTGTTCACTACATCTTTAAGTACTGTTTGTTTTGGCCTCTGAACTACCTGAACCCAAATTAGAGTTTTCTTTGCTCTTCCTGCTAAGCAAAGCAAGAAATATTTGCCATTTGCTATAGGTTATATACACATCTAAATCAAAAAGAAAAGCAAAAGACTACCGATAACGATTACAGTGCATAATATAATCACAGTGGATTATGGAGATGAATTACATTAGAGCTTTTACAGTACAGCTAAAACGTCCTATAAGTGAGACATGTGCTAGCATAACACCTGGAGAACAGCTGGATGCCCAAGACAAAAAGTACAGAAGCACAGTAATAAATCATAAAACCTGCACACCTGACAGGCTGACTTGATCAGGAAAAATGAATTGCCTAGTACAAAGTGTAATAAAGAGAGGTGCCAACAAAGAGGCAGATCTGCCAGTAATAATTTGGAGCTGAAATATAATCACGCACAATCTATATAATAAATAACGTGAGACGAGGTCTCCAGCGGCAAAGGTAAATAATGAATTTATGTGGGAGGGAGGATTTACACCAGAGCTGTGAAATACAACTGGAGAGATACTGTAAATATTGGCCATTCCAGATGATGACTTGAATTTCTCAGACAAATAACACCTAAGGTTTCCCGTGTGTTTTCTGGTCCTGGAACCAGGAAGTTTTCTCTCTCTGAAGGTCCAGAATAATACCCATGTCTCCAGCCAGGGGACACCACTTGGTTTTGAAGGGAACAATGACTTTGACAATGAAATAAGGAATGAAAAATGAATTATGAAAGAAAAAGGACAGGTTATTTACATGTTTAACCTTAGAGAAGGAAGCCATGGGGAAGGAGGAGCCCTCTGGAGAGCAAAGGTGGCTACTTGCATGGAGCCAGTGGGGACAAACTGGCCGTGTTGAGCCCCACAGCAGCCACCATGGAAACACAGCTGCCAGAAAGCCACCAGTCTGCACCATCCCACCCATCACTCCTCCTGCTGAATACACCCCACATCCATTCCACATGTCTGGCATCTGTTCCAGTGGAGAAATGGATGCCAGCACTGCATGCTTTGGAATGCTGTGGACCTATAAGCAGATAACCCAGCTCCAGACCCATCCCTACCAACCTGGTCAACCAGTGGTACCCACCTCAGCAGGGTCAGACCCTGATGATGGCTCATCCAACTGGTGAGGTTTACACAGCAGGGAACCACAGGAGAGGATTCTTTACCTTTCTAGTTTAATTCCACAGCCTGGGCATTTTGAGTTATATTCCTTCTAAAACCCCAGGTACATCACACCTTGCCCCAGGCATCTCCTTGGAGCCCGCTCTTGGCTCATAAGCAAGCCAAAATTGATCCTGCAAGTCACTTCAGCCCATGAGCAGCCCAGCTATGGAACAAGAGATAATCCAGCACTGAGGTGTGACAGCCAGCCCATGCTGCCTCCAGCAAGTAGCATCAGCATCTCCCTGGCCATTACACTTGCTGGCATTCATAGAACTGTAGGCTATTGGAGATTGGACAGGACCTTAATGTCATCTTCCAATTTAAACAGGGTTCAAACTTAAAACAGAGGAGATTTAGGTTCGATATAAGGAAGAAATTCTTCCCTGTGAGGGTGCTGAGGCGCTGGCACAGGGTGCCCAGGGAAGCTGTGGCTGCCCCATCCCTGGCAGTGTTCAAGGCCAGGCTGGACACAGGGGCTTGGAGCAAGCTGCTCTAGTGGAAGGTGTCCCTGCCTGTGGCAGGGGTTGGAACTGGATGCGCTTTAAGGTCCCTTCCAGCACAAACATGTCTGGGATTCTATAACACTATACAAAGCAGAGTCCTGGATGCTACTGAAGCCCACACGGCATGAGATGCTGCATTAGGACAGGGTTCTCCACCACCTGCCATGCCTGCCTTGCTCTCACATCACCGCTAATCTCTTGTAAACCAGAGGTCCCACTGAGAAGTGTGGTACACTTTAAGCCTTCAGAAGTTGATGGAATTCCTGTCATGGACAGCTTCCATCTGAAAACAACATGAACTCCACCTTGTTTCAAACTCCACCAGAGGTTCTGACTTCCAGCACCAAGCTTGCAGTCCCCATACCAATACCTTGGACAAGAAGCTAGACCCTTCAGGTGTCAAATTAAGCACAACAGAGAACAAGCACTTGTAGAGAGCAATTTGTTCAGCTTTCTCAAGCAGGCAACAGAGAAGGGTTGCCTGAGTCTCAGGCGTAACACAGGCTTCAAAGAAAGCCATCATTAAAGCTGGGGCCCAGAGCTCAGCACTGATTGAAATCTGACTAATTGGGTCTATCAGTAAACAGGCAGTGACTAGAAAGGGAAAATATTTAGGGTAAGCAAGTGGCCTAGAAAAAGCCAAAGTTCTGATAAAATACATGTTTCGGTACATGTTCCAGAAAGGTCTTTTCTGGCCTAGAATTAAAAAGAAGCTGGACAGTTGGGGCAGTTTGCAAAGGCAGGTAAGATGCAGCGCAGGTACCTGGGGAGCCCAGACAGTGGTCCACTGCCACACGACAATGACGATGCTTGCATGCTGACCTGTTAATTATGCAGCCACGCACATACTCTAAAGTACTTCCTAGCATTTTGCTTCAATGCAATACAATATAGCACAAACTATCACTCAGTCCATCACTCCACACTCAGTCAGTGGTGTTTCTTGGCACATTCTGACTGTGGGACTCGAGGTCTTGCCTGTTACCAATGGACCAGAATCCAGTCAGCTGCTGAGCTGTGCCTCTGCCCTCCAAAAGGAAACTGACTGATCCCAGAGGCTCTGCAGCATTTACAATAAAGGGCTGTTCCCTGACAGTGACGGGAAACAGGGTCATAAGAAGATCTGCAGTGATGGGAATAAAAGCTCTGCCCGGGCAGTGTGGGGAGGGAGGCCCACACTGTTAGGGACTAACAGATCAGTTTTAACTCCTTCCTTTTACCCAGCCATTTCCTTCTGTCCTTTGTTCTCTTTAACTGACTACAGGTAAAAGGGTTGATCTTGGACTAAAACTTGTCTGCACACTAATGGTAAACACTTTGAGCTTGTCAGAAATCGAAACCCCAGGAGCATTGGTTACCAGCGATACATTGTTCCTATGTCATTACTGAAAGACATAACTTTTACATCACCAAGCTAGTATTTATACCTCATTATATTGAAGTGACTTATTATATTTAAAGGATTATCTCTACCGCCTTGCACTGTTCAAAGCAATAAATGGCTGCCAAGTGTGGTTAATGGCCAAGAGGAACCTCGGGCATTTAATCAATCTCAAAGCTTTCTTATTGCAAATATTCCACGAAGAGCTTACTCCTATTATAAAACAAACTGTGGATCAAAAATAAGAGTAAAAATAACTGTTCTTGCCTCCTTTGGGAAACTGCAATCTAACCCAGTGATGTCTTTTCAAAGATGTCATTTTTTTGCTCGTGCCAAGCCATACATATATATGTACATGCAAAAAATGCATTGAAATAAATGACTGAGTGGCAAGTGTGGAAAAAGATTAACATTTAACACCTGAGGCATGCTTTTCAGAATTACCCATGCAAAAATGTGCATACAATAGCTCAGCACCAAGTAATTGCCTGATTTGCATGTGTAATGACCCATGGGGCATCACTTCAGGGAGAATTCCAGTGCCACTTGGAAGGGTGCCTGCTACAGAAAGGGGATGAGCATTTGGCTCTCGACTTCTCAAAGTTTCCCTTCACCACAGTGCTCAGGAAATAGCCACAGAAGCAAGCTGTGGGGCGCAAGCATTCATCTGAAGCCTGGGTAGGAACACACAAATGTCCCTGTGCTGTGCTCACCATCCTACCTGGGAAGGCCCATTCACTGCTGGAGAAACATGGTCAATAAAATATCCTCCTCCTTCCTTTATCTCCCACAATCTGCAGCTTTTTTAATCATGATTTACATAGAAGGATGAGAAGACGATTCTTTTTTGTACTGGGAGGTGGGATAAACAGGCAGATGTAAGATGACTTTTGGAGCCTTTGAGCCAAACAGCAGCTTGCCGCTGTAGGCATCAGATACGCACTACACATTATTACACACTTCCGCTATCTGGAAGCACTGTGTACACAACCAGAACACAACTCAGACCTCCCAAAGCAGAAGAATGAGCCTACAGCCAGCACAGCGGCACCCCTTATTTCACCACCACCATGGCTTTTACTATGGCCAAACAAAACACAGTTCAGGCACTACCATTCCTCCCTGTGAGGGTGCTGAGGTGCTGGCACAGGGTGCCCAGAGAAGCTGTGGCTGCCCCATCCCTGGCAGTGTTCAAGGCCAGGTTGGACACAGGGGCTTGGAGCAAGCTGCTCTAGTGGAAGGTGTCCCTGCCCGTGGCAGGGGCTGGAACTGAATGAGCTTTGAGGTCCTTTCCAACACAAACCATTCTCTAATGCTAAGATTCTATTAAAGCAGAATTAGGTCTACCATGAATAGCAATAATTGTTACTTATGTGTATTTGGGGATTAGTTGTGGACATATTTATGTTGAACTTGCAAGGAAACAAAGCACTTCCCCGAGGGAGATTAGATTTTATTTTGCAGTAGATTTCACTTTATTTTGTCTCATTAAACAAGCACGTTTGAGGAACTACAGAAACTGTAGTTCAAAAGACTTTTTCCCTGTTACAATTAATTCATTGTATTGCATGTTAAAGATAACCAACACTGAAAGGGGGTCACTGACCTGAAGCAAATCAAGAGTTGTGCTGCTGAAAATACAGAACAAGAAACTAAACAGAGTACTCACAGGTAATACCGTGTGAAAACCGACCTCTTGAGAACAGATTGCTTTTGGAGACGAGGAATTATGTGCCAGGCAGATACCCGGGTTCAGAGTGCCCACAGGGAGCTGCTCTGGGAATAGTCCAGGAGGAGCCACAGAGCCCATCAGTGCCAGGGACCTTCCCCATTATTTATTATTTATGGTCTCACCCATGCAGTGTGAGTTAAATGGAGCCCTGCAAGTGTGCTAACTATGGAGCTATGAATCTGCAAGGTACCCAGGGCTGTCACATAAATTTCTCCACTGTTTCAGGCTACTACCCATAGTATCTTCTTGTTAAAAGGCAGGAAAACGCATGCGCAGGGAAGAGTTGGCCTTAAATCAATACGGACTAAGACGTCAATACGTTTATTTTCTGTAAGCAAGAGCAGCCCCATCCCCGCACTGAGCTGAGATAACGAAGCTCTGTATATCTGACTCCGTTTCAGTATCAGTGATGGATGTGGTACACAAACCTTCAAACATATCTGCAGCTGCAGTCGTGTATGCATTTATTGATTCCTGAAAATTACCCAACCTAAATTTTCCTGTGCTGTTCTACAAGCCTGAATTCTGTAGCAGTGAAGTACCACAGGACTCCAACAAAGGCAGATCTTTAAGAACCAGTACTCAGACAATTACAGCTTTTCCCAGTGACACCAAGGTAATAATTAAAAATTCACAGCAAAATAAAAGAAAGGGGTTGAATGGGGCCATAAAAGAGCCAAAGCTCACAAAAAAGGATGAATCAACATAAAGACTCTGTAACAACTGTCTCTATGAGTGGGTTTCAGACAGGTACCTTTGAAAGATACAGAGCCATCTCTTTAAGCATCTCTGCATTAAGGAGTCAAAGAACAATTAAGCCTAATACATGTAGTGAAGAATAGGAGATAATTAAGTGCAAGCCTCCACTTTTGCTCCCCCCAGTGTGTCCATGCTTTGTTACAACACAACAGGCCCCTGACCAATGATTTTGCTGGTATAATGCAGTAACCAGCCTGGTGGACAGGAGGCAAATGATGGCCAGTGCTTGAATTACCATACATGAACAAAGGGCTGTGAGGCTACAGAGGTGTGAACACACCAGAAAAGCTCTCAGAAGAGCTGAGATGCCTTGAGGGTGGTGGTGAAAGAGCTCATGTCAAAGTGGGCCAGTGTGGCATCCCTCTGTCCTTCCAGCATTATCTGGGATAGAGATTGTACATATGCTACCAGCACTGGGGAGTCTGTAAATTAAACTACTACCATTAAAGCAGTTCCAGGGAATAGCTCATAACCTGCACACCAGGACACTGGGTACAGCCCAGGCCTCTTTGTTCTAATCCAGGAAACTCAACCCACACCACTCAGAAAAGCTCCTACACTTGAGCAGCAGGCAACAGGAGATGGAGAATGTGCTTCTGTGGAGCTTCGTTTCCACCTTTGCCATTACCAAAGTCTGCTCAATTTCTAATTTGACAATGCGTGGTTTACTCACTCACGTCAGTAATTCCTCCTCACCAGATCAAGGAGCTCTTTTGCACCTCCAATGTAGGAGGATTTCGCACCTGCATTATAAACCACAGCATCCCAGACTGGTTTGTTTCGGAAGGGACCTTAAAGCTCACGCAGTTCCAACCCCCTGCAGTGGGCAGGGACACCTTCCACTACACCAAGCCCTGTTCAGCCTGGTCTTGAACACTGCCAGGGATGGGGCAGCCACAATCACACTCATTCTCAGATCTATTTCTGGAAGGTGGACCAGGGCTTGTGCAATGGGTCTCCTGAAGCTGTTCACTCTGCAGAGGTAGGGCTGGGCTTTGGCAGACAGAGGAAGGAAAACACACGCAGAGAAGCTCCTTTTCATTGCTGTGCCACTGGCAGTTGGCACCCCCTGAATTGGCCTTTGCTTCCCTGGGCTGGACGTTGAGGATTGCAATCCCAAAAAAGGCAGCGCTATAGAAACTGCCTGCAACTCTCTGGAAATTCACTGGTTTCCTTCAGCCCTGGGGAAACTCATGGGGCAACATGAAGTCACAAACAAAAGACAGGCTGTTTCGCACTGTTCGTGAGATGATGTGGTCATGCAGGAAATATTATCTGAGATTAAGAAGATCTGAATTTATTCAGGAAATAAGGTCTGAAGAAGCAGGATGCTGATCGCTTCCCGTGAAAAATGACACAGCCTGTTGACCATGTCACTCATGTGACCTGCACTTGTTCTTTGTCAGATGGCACAGAGGGAAATGTAGCAAGAGATGTGTCATTTTATAAGATGTGCTGGTTGTCAGCATTTAGATAACTGTGAAAGATCTAGCAGCTTGTGTTACCATTGTCACTGAGCTGAACCGAAAGCTCAGCAGCTCTGGACATTACACAAATAACAACATCAATACTTCAGGCTCACAACCTTCTTAAAGCAGCTGTGGCCAGGAACAAGATCTGTCTGTGCAGTATCAGTCCTTGTCACAAACAGATGGAAAAAGACATTGTTGAAGATGGGATATTTGAACATGTCTTAAAATCATCATAATAACAGATTTCCATGGGCAGATTTTTTTTTTCTGACATGGAAAAATAGTCAAACACCAAGATTTGACTATGTGGATGTCTGAAAGCCTCTGATGTTGCGCCGAAAACATGTTCTGATAGAGTGCATATGCACCCAGCACCCCTAGGCTGAACCTCTATCCTGATGGTGTCTGACATTGAGCATTGTCACTCCCAAATCCCTTCCTGTGCTCCCCTGCACAATGACCCATGCAGAAACCTGGGAGACCCTCGATTCTGCTTTCCTCTTTGGGGTAAACATGTATGCTCATACAGAGGGAATGGCTCCTGCTTCAGCACACTGGAGAAAGACACTTCAGGAAATGTAAACTGGAGCTCAGTAATTCATCACGTACAATAACTGCCTGCAATGAGCACTTTCTTCTGTCTTGTCTTACACTTCTCATGGAGAGTCACTTACTGTCACATTTATAACCTGCAAAGTATATGCAACCTGATTCAACCCGTGTATTTATTACACTCTTGAAGCAATAATGCACCCGACGCCTTGTACCGGGGAACCATTTCACACGGAGGAAACATTGCCTTCACCACCAAAGAATACTCCCACAGGAGCACTCTCCTCCCACACACAATAGCCAAGACTCCTTATGCAGGGCAAGGGAGCCTGTGACCCTGTGACCCTACCTCATCCCAGCACAGGAAAGGAAACAGTTCAGCTGGAGTGAAAATGCAGAGTTCAATAGAAAATATAGTTGCTTTGGACGGGGCTTGGAGCAAGCTGCTCTAGCGGAAGGTGTCCCTACCCAAGGCAAGGGGTTGGAACTGGGTGAGCTTTAAGGGTCCTTCCAGCACAAACCAGTTTATGACCCTATGAAACATTCTCAAGGCGCTGGATTGCTAATGGTAATTAGCTCAGTCTTCTGTGTTTAATTTCAGTCCTAAATACACATCCATGCTTGTTATGATAAAGTTGTATTTTCAGCATTTAGAGGCGCATATTTGTAAAACAACTTGGCTGTCACATGTAGTAAGTACTGAGTAATAACAACTAAAATTTTGTATCTTACCCTAAGCCCTAACCCACCCCGGTGCCACAAGTACCACTGTTGCATGGAAGAGATTTATATGTCCAGGTGGCGTCTAAAATGCTTTGGCCTGTCTTCTGTGAGCCTGTCAGCTGGACCTGCTTGTTCTCTTCACGTATCAATGCTCTGAAGCCTTCAACAATCTGCCTAGCTGCAATTCATATTTAATAGGCATTAAAAGTCCACAGCTGAGAGTCTAAGGCTGAGAAGATTGTCAAGATTTCCTCCGCCATTCATTTGTCGTCCTTTAATATTAATTTGCATCACCAGTGAACCTGATGCCTGTCAGGAGGAGCCAGCCTTTCAACCTGGACAGACCCTGAATCTGAGGCTGACACAGTTGGACTCTGGAAGAAAAGGCAATTCATTATGGTTTTTAAAGGAATGCATAATGGAAAAAGAATCCTGGCTGAGCTTTCTCCATTAATGATCACGGTTTAAGTGATTGCAATGGAAAATCTTTGCACTAACCATGTTTTAAAGTAATTGCAGAGAAAGGGAACTGAATTCAAAGGACAGAATTTTCTGAGCCTATATGAGTCAAATCTTAGGTTACATTTGACTGAGCTGCTTGATCATTGCAAATTTCCCAGCCTGGAATGTCTTCTTCTGATGTTAAATAAAATACTTCAAAGCACATACATTGTATTTTAGTCTTACGTGAGTCATTCAGTGGACCCTGGGAAAATATCTGAGTATTGAGTAGTTCTAAATTGGCTTTTATCGGAGAGTGTGCAGATGAGAACAACATAGAGCCGGGGTCAAGAGGTAGGGTAAGAACTGGCTCTGAGACAACATGGTTCCACTCAGCCCATGTCCTGCAATGTGTCTGAAGTGTAAGAGTATATTGAGAGTATATTGACATGAGAGCAATGGCAGAATTTAACTTCTTCAGGAATCTGAGGTTTAAAAATATACAACAGATTAAAAAGTTACTGTGCATGAAACAATGTGGTCTATCAAGAAAGTTATTGTTGCATTTAAAATCTTCAAGGAATAAACCATTGTGTTTTAACTACCATAATCTCAGCGCCATAATCAAACTCATATGGGGCCAAATCCTCTAGTGCAGCACATCAGTAACTCCACTAAAAGAGTTACAAACTACACAGAAACAATAAAGCAATTCCCCTAGATGCAGCACAATGTTTTAACTACCACATTGCTGGATCCTTCCCCATTTTTGGCAGTGTAAGACCATTTCTAAATCAAAGACTAGTCTATCTCTACATTAGCAGCTGCGTGACTTTTACATAGGTAAAAAACAGAGAGATGAAGTCATCCAGATTCTTTATAGTCAGGGACAGCATAAGCAGTATTACAAGAACAGAAATAACCCATATCCTCTGCACAAGCAAAAGATGCAAATTAAAAGGGCAAAATACTCTATATTGAGACAAATCTAAACACTGAATATGATTTGAGGAGGATTCAGTGCAAGCCCTGATTGGAAATTTAGTCCTGGGGCTCTCCAGGTTTATCATCACATTGAGCTTCCACTTGCAGACAGACAGTATCTTAATACCATCACCAAGGCTTGGCAGATTTGGGCCTTGCATTTGATCATGTTTCACACTTCAGACACCTTTCACTGTCAAAGAGGATGTCTAAATCTCTTTAGTATCTGCCTAAAAATTTTGACTCCTCACTGTCAAACTTCCCTTTTTCCTTTCATAGATTCTCAAAGAGGATGCTCTCAAGGGCTGATTTTCTGTCTACTTTCTCTATTTCTCTCCAATTTCTAACAGCTTAGTTCCAAAAAAGATACTGAGTCATGGATCTGTGGAGGGTACACGGAGGATATGCAGGGATAAACTTTCCATCTTCAATGCCACATGCTACAGAAATATTGATAAATACATACATTAGGTATTCACAACAGAAAATCCTGCTGTAGGAATTCACTGTGTGGACACTATCTTTAATACCAAGAATGGCTCACTGCAGATTCTGACATTTGAGTGGTGATGGGAGATTAATAATACCTTTCAATAAAGGACAATAATGTCTTGAACACATCCAAACCCCCATTTATCCAAAGGACATTCTTTCAAGAGCAACTTAATCAGTAATTAGTGGCTTAGTCAATAATCCAAAGATTTTCTTTTTAATAACTAACACTTGGCAAATCCTCCAGGTTTTCGAACCTGTGTTTTACAGCAAGGGAGTTGGGCAAACTGCCAGAAGAGCTGTATGTCACGTGTAAATACCTCTGCGTTGTAACTGCTGCTATGGAGCACTTACTGTTCTTACCGATGGCTTGTCTGTAATTTGGAATGGGGCAAAACCTTTGTCCAAAGGAAAAAAATCAGGATCTTTGTCAGCAAGCCAGATTTAATTCTTTGCTATGCACAGAAAGAATCATCTACTCTGACTCCTGCCATTTCTTTGGTTCATTCCCCCAGCCCAACATGAGATGAATACACAAAGGGATGCAGAAGTGAAGGAAAGCCTCTAACAGTGCGGTTGGGCTGACACGGCACAAGCCAACATCCCAATTTCATCAGTCATTTACAGAACCTGTTTGTACAAACCACTCAGAGGGTTTTCAACTCTAAGCAGAGTTCCTTGATCAATAGAGCTCCCAAGGAATATTAAACACTTTGCAGAGAGTGAAAGAATTTAGATTAAACTTAAAAATTACTTTTTGCCAGGGTTGGGCACCGTGAGCCCATTTTCTCCTTGCAGCATTTCAACAAATATTTGCCCTTTTTCTACACATAGTTAGATTGCTTTAATAAACCTGGCCTGCTCCTCAGAGCAGAAACAACCCACCCTTAGTATTCTTCCCATAAAATAGAATCCCAGCCTGGTTTTGGTTAGAAGGACCTTAAAGCTCATCCAGTCCCAAACCCTGCCCCGGGCAGGGACACCTTACCTTCCACTAGAGCAGCTTGCTCCAAGCCCCTGTGTCCAACCTGGCCTTGAACACTGCCAGGGATGGGGCAGCCACAGCTTCTCTGGGCACCCTGGGCCAGTGCCTCAGCACCCTCACAGGGAAGAGCTTCTGCCTAAGAGCTCATCTCAGTCTCCCCTCTGGCAGGTTAAAGCCATTCCCCTTGTCCTGTCCCTACACGCCCTTGCCCAAAGCCTCTCCCCACAAAGAGTTATAAAAAACAGAAAGTATTATAAAGTATCATATATTTTATTGAAATACAAAATTTTGCCCCCACTCTTCACTCACCATCAGTTCCTCATACCTGCTTTTCAAAATAATAGTCATATTTTGTTATCTTCTATTTCAAAACACTATTCAGCCTGCAGCACTGCTGTATTCTATACTGGAGCTTGCAGCAAAACCTCTCTGATGCCACCGCAGCGCAGCCCCGCGGGTCCCTCCTTTTAGGGGAATTTTACACTGAAATCCTTACACAAAACCATCCTCCCCTTTGGCTTTTCTAAGCAAAAGCAGCTCAACATCCTCACAAACACAGGCTATCCCCTTTCTGGGAAGCTGCCCCACAACCAGGACAGGCGGCAACGGCTGCACTGGTGCAATACACAATTGGATGGGTCTGAGACCATCACAGCTTCATACCCATTTTCAGCTTAAACCACCTGCGACCACGGATGGAGAGGCAGGTGCTGATGCATGAACAACATTACTGCTAAAAGAACAGGCCATTTGGTGATAACTTCTCTCACTAGAATAGCATATCAAAAACACTTTCAAATTTTCTAAAGTGTTCAGCTGGGGAAAGAAGTTAAACAGAAAAGAAAATGTCTTTGGAGAGAGAAGAGAAGAGGAAGAAATGGGTTTTCCGAAGCTGCAGTTCTTTTGGGGTGCATGCGGAAGCAGGAGAACTGGTTCACTTGATGTCAGACTGCAACCGCAGTCTTTCCCTGGGGTGGTTTGGGGGTGAAAAACCCATCTCCCAATGGTGCAAACCACAAGGGAGAGAAGCTGCAGCATTCCCATGGGGTTCAAGTGAGGCTGGAAGGGGCTTGGAGCAACCTGCTCTGTTGGAAAGCATCCCTGCCAGTGGCAGAGGATTGGAACTGGAGCAGCTTTAAGGTCCCTTGCACTGCAAACCATTTTATGGTTCTACAGTTCGCCAAGAAGTAGGACAATCCCTTGTTTGCCATCCCCAAACACGGCTTTCCTGGCTGGGCATGGAACCTGGTGCCCATGAGAGAGGGTCCCTGTCTGCAGGCAGCAGAGATGGGCAGTGGGGACAAGCAGCGATGCTGAACTGGCCCGTGGCTCTTCACATGCCATTTCTCAGCACTGCTGGAATCGCGCTAAGTTAGGACAGGAACATAGTGCAGGCCATTACAAACCAGAGAAGGTAATTTTATCCGCAACATCATTGCTGGATGTGGGGATAACCCGATTTTCATCATCTGCATTGCAAAAGAGGCAGAGGAAATCTCTTTCTCTGTTCTACTTCAGAAGCCTGACACCCTGCTCCAGGCATAGACCTGGGTTCATGTACCACTGGGACAGTCAAATGACTTCTGCTTCTCCAGCTTCTGCATGCAGTACTGCATACGGTTTGGTTGGTTTCTTTCTGCATTTCTTCCCTTTACTTCTAGAAGGACCACTGTAGCTAAGGTGTTCATATGGCTTATGAAGGAGGACATTGGTTAAACGCGCACATGAGCGCAGAGCTTTGGTTTCCCAAATAACAAAGGTCAAATACATCTCCTACCTAGGACTGGATTTTAAAACAGAAACAAAACCAGACAAAAAACTAGATAAAGGATTTTAGAAAACAATCACACTTAAAACAAACGAGGAAATTAAAAAATAAGCATATTTCCGTTTCTATCAAAAATGTACAATTTAATTGTTGTTTGAGAAGAAACCCCTTGCTGGTCCCTGGGTGCTTTTTAACCCTGAATTTCACTACATCACAACTCAACAAATCCAACACATCATTACAGCCAGGCAGCTGCAGACCTCCTTCGCTGGCCGTTCATTTGAAATAAAAAGCTTATTTAGCAGTGCACAGAAAACAAAATGCATCTGACTCATGTGGGGCAGCTTGTGATGCTGGGGACTTGGAACCAGGAGAAGAGATTATCCAAAAGGGACTATGGAGAGAGCCATCGAAAGGCTTGGAGTTTTTAACTCTTTGTGTTGGTTTGTTGTGCAAGATGAAAAAAAACATGTATTTTCTCCCCAAAAACATGCTGCAGCCTGGCTCTCTCTCGGGACACATGATCCCTTTTCCATCACGCATCTCCTTGTGCAGGACCATCCCAGGGCTGTGGGATGCGGTCCCTGCAGAGCTTGCACCCGCCTTGCACCCGCTGGAGTTAATGTAGTTACTGCAGGAGAACCAAACAACACTAATATGTCTAAGCTCAAGTTCTCGGGATCAGAAGTCACCATCTCCCATGGAAACAGGAGCTGGAACCTCCGAGGCAATTAGAGCGATGTGACCGCGTTCAGGGCCCAGTGCTCGCTGGAAGTGCAAAGCACACACAAACCTCCCTCGCAAAAGGCGTTTGCCCTGTGGGGCGCAGGTCGCGTTTGCACTCCTGCCTTCCCCACGGATCCCACCGCTGAAGGCAGCCAGAACTGCAGCTGAAGACATGTATTTGTGCACGATCAATGGCCCTATGACCGGCCCACGGGTGGCAGGAGGGGGGCTCCAGCACAGAGCCCTGCTTCAGCCCCTCCCTCTTCCCACACATTTCCCCTCTGGATCTTGTTAAATGAAGGACTTGGGAGCAGCGCTGCATCCCAATGAACTGAAGGCTACGACAGCAAAGAGGAAGGGAAATCCAAGCCCTGTGGCACCTTCTGCAGCTGCCCAGGGGAGCTGCTCAGTCCAGCTCCCCACCATGGGCAGGACACAACCCACCCACCCAACCACTCACCAGCTGTGTGTGTGTGTGTCCTCGCTATCCTCCACATAGACCCTGCAGTTAGCTCTGCTCACAGCTTCTCTCTCCCATCATCCGATCACTGTGTGCAATCAGTTCACTCCCAGTCCTTCTCTTTTCCCCTCTCATCTCTGGTGTGTCCCTGTCTTTTCCTTTGCACTGAAAGCCTCCTGGAACAATGACTCTTTGCATTCATTTTCTCTAAGACAAGGAGCCCTAATCTCAGAGGCTTACTCTGCATGGTCTTTGGAAACCTCAACCTGCATCCCTCCAAACCCCAACCAGAAAAACTCAACTGTTTCTTATAGAAGTTCACAGTCCCAGAGCAATAATGTAATGCTGACCTCTTCTCCAGGCAGAACAAAACATGCACAAAACAATACTGACAAGTTATGAGATCCTGGATGGGTGCCCTTCATCTTGGTTCTATAAGTATATAAGTGAGGGATAACACAGGAAGCAACCAGCTTTGTATCCAGATTTCTGCCCAGGGAAAGGATGGTTTGCCCTGGTATAATATTTAATGCATGTCTTTGTGCTTTGTGTAAATAAAATCCAGCTTATAGCAAAATTCTGCCTTTTAAACTCCTGCAGTTTCTCTGACTGATGCAAGAGAGCATAGACATTGCCTTGTGTATTGTATTTCCCTCATAGGAGACGATGCTACAGACCCTTTATCATCTTGGCCGCCCTTTGATGGGCTCTCTCCAGTCTGTCCAAGTCTCTCTTGTACTGGGGAGCCCAGCACTGAACCCAGCACCGCAGTGGGGTATCACCAGTGCGGGTGGAGGGGAAGGATCCCCATGGTGCACCCCAGTTGTGTGAGCTGTCTCACCACAGAGATGTCCCACCGCACCCCTGGATCCCAGCCCAGAAACCTAATGAAGAACATAAACCGTTAGGGAAGAACATAAATCTGCTCTACGATCAGTAGAGACACATGCAAAAGATTAGAGAAATATCTGGTGAAGTATCTGGAGAAACTCCACAACTAAGTGCAAGCCCCAATTCCAGCTTGAACTGCCTGAAAATGAGGCACTTTCCCATGCAGCTTGGAGAAAGGGAGCTGTGTTAGAAACCCAGGCACTGCTCACGGGCCCCAGCTGTATCTCGGCACAAAATGTACTGTCCTAATATTGCTGTATCTTCGTTGCTTGTTCATGACAAAAAGCTCATCCTCCTTCAGGGCTGCAAAGAGATGTTGTTACAGCTCGTCACAGCAAAATGAATGCTTTTCTCATTAACAGCGTAAAAGTAAGCGTGAGTCCATACTTGGATAAACTAAACCAGCTGCTAACTGTAATAGAAAATACTAAGTGTGAAAATGTGAACTCCATGATGCTTTTTCTACATCACAGGAGCCTTTTGAAGAAGAGAAGGAAAAGAGTAATTTTGTTCATGCGATGAAGTAATTTGATTTCCAGAACACTGCAAACCAAGCTAGTCCTGAATCATAGAATCCAGCCTGGTTTGTGTTGGGAAATAAAAGCTCATCCAGTCCCACCCCCCCTGCCACGGGCAGGGACACCTTCCACTGGAGCAGCTTGCTCCAAGCCCCTGTGTCCAACCTGGCCTTGAACACTGCCAGGGATGGGGCAGCCACAGCTTCTCTGGGCACCCTGGGCCAGCGCCTCAGCACCCTCACAGGGAACAGCTTCTGCCTAAGAGTTCGTCTTGATCTCCCCTCTGGCAGTTTAAAGCCATTCCCCTTGGCTTGTCCCTACAGGCCCTTGTCCAAAGGATTCTCTCAAAACACAGTAACACCTCCAAAGGAAACATTGTCCCCGTGTGATAATTAAAGCTAAGCAAGCACACGAATACCCGGGGTTTACAGTTACCCAGAATGTATTAACAGGCAGCAATAAAATGAGGTGTTTTTTTTCAACCTGCAAATGTGTCTGAGGACTCTCCACCTCAGCCACAACCTGTGTATTACATGCAAGTAATGTGGTTTAAAAATGCTAACTAATTCAAATGGTGGAATTTAAGAGCATACTATAGAGAAATGAAGGAATGTGCAGGTGGCGAATTTGGGATGCCAAACCCCACACTGCTGTGCACATCTACCTCTCACTCCACCTTGTGCTCGGTGGTGAGCATCTCTGCTCTGCACACCACAGTCAAACACTCTGCCTTGGGCACTAAATCCTCGCATCCTCTCACAGAAAGCCCAAGGACCGGAATATACCAGTTTGGGTTTGCTCAGGAGCTGGCACACACGAGTTTCCCCCTACAGTGCTCATCGTGTGACTGAGCTGCAGTTGCACAGTGAGACAGGACCCTCCTGCACAGAAACTCTATTTGCTCAGATCATTAGTTTACGGTTTAGACCTACTCTCCCTCTAAATCACCTCAATTACTATGGTTTCATTGACAACACTGGAGCTGTATCAAGTCGCCTTAGAGCCACTGCTCATCATATTTATTCACCCCATGCTCCTCATCCAGTGCAATCACCTCTGACTGAGCAAGAACTCTGTGACTGTTTATGTGCATGTCAAATAAAAATGCACTGAGCTCCAGACTGTCAAGTATCACCTCCGAAATTAATCCAAGAGAATCCAAAGTCAGACGCACTGCTTCACTAGTGCTGCAAGATAGAGCCTGCTTTTGAGCCCAGATACGCATCAGTGGAATCTCTTCTCTCTGATTTTGAAACAAGTAAGAACTTTCGCATATTTTACTAAAATTCCCTATCATTTGTATGAAGGAAATGGAAAATTTGGGTGGCAAAGGAAACAAGAACAGATCTCAGTAAGTTTCAAGAGCAGAGCTCGTCTCATTGCTGAAAATCGCTATTGTGCAGAGCATGTTAGTAGCAAGATTAAAAATGACACCTGAAGTGCCTAAAGGCAAAAAAGGGAATTCAGAAAGTGGTTACTCAGCAATATTGACCCAATTCTCTTTGAAACAAGACATAAAAGTCGCTCAGGCAAGTCTTAGAAAAAGGTGCCTGTCTTCATCCATGCTGAAATAAGTTAAACTCTGGCCACTACTGCTCTATGCAGAAAGGGAAGCCAGTGAGAACCAGGGCTTCAGTGGCTGGAGGCCAAGGGCTATAAGAAAATTAACCTCAATTTATAGAAAGGCACTCTATAGGCGCTCACCAAACCTGGTTTGATTTTATGCACAGAATGAGTCAAAACTCCCCAGGAAAAAACACAAGAGGGAGCCGAGAGGTCTGTTTTCCTGTTTAAAATCAAAGCCAGCCTTAATGCACCATTGGAAGATGCACCAGCTCTGAAGCCCTTTCCTGCCTGGACTCCCACAGCCTCCTCAATAATTTACTGCACTGTTTGGACTGTGGTTATGAAGAAAAGCTTTTCTTCCAGCTTTTGACTTGCTTCATGTTTCCACTGACAGTAACTCCGAGAAGTGCTTCCCGGCCCTGCTGACCCCAGGCTGAGCTCCCCCCTGCCCTGGTGAGGTCTGCCTCTTCCAGCAAGGCAGAGCACTCCACAGCAACTGGTTTCCAGGCATTTGCTGGAAAAACCACTGTAAAACCTGACACTGAGCCGGGGGTAACAACAGCAGTCAATCGCAGTTGGTCAAACATGATACAGGAGCTGTGACTGACCCTGAGCTGGCTTGGATTTCACCATGAAGCCAGAATACAAATTCAGACCTCCAACACCTTGATTAGCATCTACTGCAGGAAAATGAAACCCAATAATTTGCTGGAGTTGGCTGGAAAAGAAAGCTACATGGATTAGGAGCACTGAATAATTAAGGGTGGAAGGGACCTCTGAAGGCCACCTAGTCCAACTTCCCTTCATACAGACTAAATCAATGCCCATACCTATTAGACTTAGTTCTGTATGAAAGTGAAGGCAGAAAGCAGAGAATGGAGAACACGTTGGGAAAGAGCCTTCATCTATCAAGGGCAGAGCAGCTGAAGAGCCCTAAAAAGCCAGAGTCAGGCGTGGGGCTTTGATCCTGGCTGCTGGACAAGTCCAGAGGTGATCAGACACATGGCCACCCCCTGGCCAAGTCAAAAGGGATGTCACAAAGCTCCTGGGAAAACTGCACCAGGCTACAGCAGTTCCCTGGTGATGGAGGGTTTCATCACCATCAATGTTAACTGCGGTCACCAGAGCAGGGAAAGCCCTTGAAGCAGAACTTTCAGCCAGCCAAAAGCAATATTCAGTTCTTCTACGTGTGAAGGAAATGACTGGCCTGCGCTAATGCAACATCACTTTGTTGGTGGTGGTTCTCTTGAAGAAGGCAGGAAAGAGTCTGGTATTTTTACTTGTGTACTGCACATCTATTGTACTGCTCTGGAGCATTCCTGGTAAGGATGACAAGGAAGAGAGGAAAGCTTCTCTTTTCCTTTTAGTTTAAGGACCGAAAGTCCATGGGTTTCTAATGTAAGTGACAAAGATTTCCACTACTTATAAAATCAGAAATCCCATCCTCTCGGATTTCTATGGCATCAAGATTTCACCATCTTAAACTTCAGAAACGGATTATGGAGCACTGCTTTTGTAACACTACTGTAAGCCTATGACAGAAATGAATTAATTCATGAATGCAAACACATTTAAGTGTATTTGATTTACAACCTGAGAACCAGATGAGAATCAGTAAAAGCAGTGTTCAATGACTCCTCTATCTGTAGCTATTTAAATTTACATACACTGTAATATACAAATACTGTAGAAGCAAAATCAGGCTGGTGATTTCCCAGCTTTTGGAAGTCAAACACTCCAGTTATTTAAACTGCTGATTTCATTAAAAATACATTACAACTTCGTAACTATAATGAGCAAATATCCTTGAAGTTATCGTTGCAGCTCCTTGTCCTGCCCATAGCTTACTCAGCCATCTGTGTTTTGTCTTTGACTGGAAAAAGGGATTTCTGCAGCATCACCTTCACATGGCTCACTTGTACAGCTGCTGTGTCCTGGGGAGAAGGAAGAGCTCCAGAGAGCTGGAAATACACTTATTGACAGTGACGGACCTCCAGTGTGTCAGCTCCTGGGCTTCTGGACCATGATCTACAATCACTCTTTTTTCCAACAACCACTAGGGAAGGCATTTTAAATGACAAAAGTGCTTCAACAATGTGGAAGAAGCCCACATATCTCCAACAGTTTTTAGGGGTAAGGCTAAGAAATCGCTTCTCAATTCACTAAGCAGTAAAATACTTTGGTTACTCAGAATGCTTAGAAGAGCAACCTCAAAAAGCAAGAAAGGTTTTCAAATGAGGCAAGAAAAGACAGATTGCACAGGGGTACTTTGAAGATGTGTTCCATTTCATGTGTCTCATTTTAATTACTAACACCAATCATCCCCTTTAATAAAAGGTCAGATGCTTTATTTGTCAAGAATACTGACTTAAATCATTTTAAATGGAAGATGCAATAATCTCATTTTCTGCTAATGATTCCTCGTGCATATTACTTGTCATTAGCTCTAATGAGAAAGCTTTAAACACAAATATTTGCAAAGATGCTGCAGAAAATAAACAAGATGCTGTGGCAAGGTGATGTTCATCAGTCAGTGCCCCTTCTGGCACAATGCAGCACGTCCTGGGAACCTCAGGCCATGGTTGTGCCCATGACACCCAAACGAGAGTTGGGGCTGGACCTATTGGCAAAGGACAGAGCCAAGATTCATGGAGATAAGGAGACAGTGGATTCTCTCCATGATTAATTATAGCTGTAATAAGAAGGTCATAGAATCACAGAGTGGTTTGTGTTACAAGGGACCTTAAAGCTCATCCAGTTCCGACCCCTGTCACGAGTAGGGACACCTTCCACTAGAGCAGGTTCCTCAGATATCCGTACATTTGACATCCAAACACCATTCAGACTCCATGGACATCCCTGAGGATCTCTTCCCCCTCTGTCAGCTCTCGAGTTGTGGCCCCTGGACTCATGTGCCTCTTCTGTGACTTCCCCAGCTCACAGACACAAGTGCACAGAGCCAGCCTTCATGTGACTTACCCCTTTCCTGCACCAGCATTATTTCCATTAACACTTCAAAACAATATTCCTTCTGATCCTTCACTTGGTTGAACTTATAAAAAGAAAATGCATTTGGATGTGTCCAAACTACTAAAGCTGGTGCTTTTCAAGCCAGTTCCAGAAGTATCGGATCTGAATTCAAATCAGTCTTGCTAGAGAAAATCTTCTCCGTCGCTGTTCACTTTACCAAGCTAACATTAAAGAAAGCAGGAAGCAGGTTGTGCTGCAGCCACTCACCAAGGTACATTTCCCACTGACACCACAGCAGGAGGGAGAAAATCTGGGGCTGCTTTGAGCCAGACTGGAACCAGGAGCTGTTTTTTCCCTTGCAGATTAGCACTTTGTGGCTGTGATTTGCAGGGGGAGGGTTTTAGGCTCAAGGAGACATTCGTATTCTGTTTTTACAGCTAGGAATTAGAAGAAACTGTTCGTTTCACCTTTGCTATCCTAATGCCAGTGGTGGCTGCTCCAAACCAGCAGCATTTTTCTCTGTATGCACACCAGCATGGGGACTCCTTTTCTCCCTGGAGCCTCCGCATGGTGCAATCCAACATTGGATCTCGCTGCGGCTCATTTTCTGAAACTATCAAGAGTGCACCATAATTTCCCCCGAGTGCTCCAGAATACGATAGTGCGAAGAACACTGAGTAATTGCCATGTGCAATTTAAAGCCTGGTCACCGAATAAACGGGAAGCCTTAAGAGGCTGAATGTTCTTCCACCAGTCATCTGGAGGAAGGAGCCACACTTTCTTCGTTCTAACTTTCCTGCTTTGTATAATCCTTGATTGGTGCCATCCGCTGGATATTAACATAATGCTGCAGCTCAATTCTAGCGAACCAATTTAGAAGTCTAGAGCAAAATAATTGATTAATGTTTTAAAAGAAACACTAAAGAGTTTGGTTTCAAGGAGTCACGAGCAAAGACTGCGGAACGCGGATTTACATTTCAGATACACACTCATTCTTTTAGGAAAGAACTGAACACAACATTTATATTCATTTTGTGGTACTAGCAGTGCTGATTGATGTGAGCCTATTCATATTTAGATAACCCATGAATCAACAAAATAAGAATCCTTTACTGAGAAGAATAAAAGAGATAGAAGGAGATGCTACTGACTTTATCTTCTTAAAACCATTAGCAGCACTTGCAAATGAGAAGCTGCTTCCTGGCTTTCCTTTTGCTTGGACATGGACCCCACCGTTCCCCCTGTGGGCAGGAGCATGTGGATGTCTCTGGTCCAGGTAGGGTGGGATGCCTTGTTGCCTCTGGACCTGGGCTGGTGCCACAGAGCATTCTCCCACCCACAGCCAAGACCTACGGCATCCATAGACCAGCCATGGGGGAAAAGTAAAATATGCTTCCAGAAAAACACATACACGAGAGTGTGATAGCCCAGATCTAGATGGAGGTCACAGTAAGAATCATAGAATCATAGAATAGTTAGGGTTGGAAAGGACCTTAAGATCATCTAGTCCCAACCCCCCTGCCACGGGCAGGGACACCTCCCACTAAACCATGCCATCCAAGGCTATGTCCAACAAAAAGAGAACATGTTATAAAATACTCAATAGGGGTTTGAAATTTGCAGAGGTGCTGGAGCAGGCACTGAAGCAGTTTGCTCCAAGCTCTGTCCAACCTGGCCTTGAGCGCTGCCAGGGATGGGGCAGCCACAGCTTCTCTGGGCACCCTGTGCCAGAGCCTCAGCACCCTCACAGGGAACAGCTTCTGCCTGAGATCCAAAATAGTAATCTGCATCTGCCTAATCCCTATAAAAACGGCCAGCGCAGCTTGGGGATGGAAACCCAGCGCTCCTGCTGCTGTTCCTGACCTCTGGGCACCCTGCCGGGGGGGATGCTGCCACCCGAATGCCACTCCTCCTGTCTCACCCCCCATCCATGCTGCTTTTCCCACCAGGAACGCTGACGGGAGGCAGGAGCTCCACACCACGGAGCCTTCCCACTGACAGCTCCAGCTATCGACTTCATCATTTATTAATACAGTGCTGGGAAACTGAAGCAGACACGTCTGGATTGCTGAGGTCAAGGGAGGGGAAGAGCCCTGGGGCGATGCAGCAAGGACTTCAGCCCTTCCCTGGACTGGAGCCGATTGCTGCTCCAGCACAAAACCACTGCAGGGCCAAGCCTGGTAAAAACCTCCTCTCTAAACCTGGACCCGAGCGAAGAGGCAAGGTGTGGGGTTTGCTTCATGCTTCTTAAGGCTCTGTCTGAGATGTACTTGGTTCAAATGTGAATATTACCTTCCAATCATGATTTATCAAGAGTACCACAGATGTAACTGTAAACGCAATCAAGCTGTGACTGGCAGAAATCAGTGTATCATGACTGCTATGAATATTTCTCCCTAGGATTAATTTGCATTATCATTTTGAACTCTTTTTATATAGCTAGTATTGATTTGCAGGAGCTGCTTGCATTTTCAACTGCAACTATGTGCTTTTCATTTACAATTCAATGTCCTTCACTACAGAGGTGCCATGTTCACGTTTTCTCATGTTCTCAGGACCCAAGCTCCTGCACAGAATCATTCTCAAGTTTCCTACCCTGGAGGTTTCAACCACTCAGTTACAAGTCATCTATTAAAAGCAGTGGGCATGGTTAAAACCAGGCTGTACCATGAACAGCCACCACACTGCACTCTCCTTTGAACTACTTCACTGTTCAGCAGCATAATTCACACAACTTGAGTGGAACTAGACATTAATGCTGGGGTTCAGCAGATGAGACATCATTTAAAGGGAAAGTATTGCTGTAGGGTGAGAAGGGAATGAGTTTATCCATCTTCTCAATATCACTTTTGGAGAATATGTGATCTAGAAGAATTAAAACAAGGCTTGAAACAGAGTAATACCCCTTCCTTGTCCATAGGGACTTTGTCATATCATAGAATCATAGAATAGTTAGGGCTGGAAAGGACCTTAAGCTCATCCAGTTCCAACCCCCTGCCATGGGCAGGGACACCTCCCACTAAACCATGCCATCCAAGGCTCTGTCCAACCTGGTCTTGAGCACCGCCAGGGATGGAGCATTCACAACTCCCCTGGGCAGCCCATTCCAGTGCCTCACCACCCTCACAGTTGTCAATCTATTCACTAACTATAGAAAAGTGATAGTTCTTCCATCAGCATCAAGGGGATGCCATCAGGAATCATTCATCACCATACTTAACATCCATGTGTTTCAAGCTGAGTACAGTGAGCTGAATCTGTCATAGGGGGTTGAACTCGGTCACCTGCCAAGACGGAGACTTGGGTGTTGCAGCACCCACTGCACTGGGTGCCACAGGGCTCTGGGAGAGCCATGGACAGTAAGAAACTCTCCTGGATGCCACTTCCTAACTGCTCTGATCCCAGCTTGGGAGAGCATCCAGCATCAAACCATCAAATACTTGCAACCCTTTGCTATTCCTCCCTTCCCTGTATATTAAGTACATTACATACAAAGATTCCTTTTAAGCAGTGTCACTACTGAAGCATGAAGCCACATTTCACCCTCTTCAAAGTCGGTCAGATTTAAATGAAAGAAAGTATTTCAGCATCTTTAGGGTATCCAAGAAAGCTATAAAGCCCCTGACCAAACTGGTACCAATTCTGTGATTTAAACTTTTCCACGTCTCCCTTGCAAGGGAATTTAGTCACCAGTCCAAAAGGGTTTCTCCTTTACTCCTTTGGGCCTTAGGCATGGACAGTGGTCCAAAAGTAAATGGATTTGATGTGGTAGTTTTCCACTCAGAGCAAGGCCAGGCTTTGCACAGAAAAGCACGCACAGACACCATGAGGTACCTGCCTCCCTTTGCTTTTGGGACCTTTCTATAATTACAACTGCACTTTATAATTTCCTATGTTTCTTTATAGGCATAAAATGCACCACTGAACTTTCTTTGCTCCCTCTATTAGAATACTCTGTGTGACAATGATTAGAATCTGGAAACCATTAAATGTCTTAAAATGGGTATTTTCTCCAGAGGAAGTGGGAGGACGTACCAAAAGCAGATTTATCTCCATGTCAGAAGAAGCTGTTCTGTACTCCCACTGAACTCTGAGATCTCTTTATAAATAGTAGGGTACTACTTATAAGAGTATATAACTGGTAATAACACAGTCTCTGCTGTCCATCAGCAGTCTGCCGCCACTACAGGTGCAACAGCCAACCACCTCAATGCAGTAAATCTCACTCATCACTTTTGACTCCATAATCTGTCTGGGAATTAAACCGATCAGATGGTGCACTCGCTGTCTTTGTGACTAGCAGGAGCTTTTTTAGGTCAAGCTTAAGAGCAGTGGGGGTGCTCAGCACTCCCAGACAGCAAAGCCCCAGATCCCACCTGCTCCGTGCACTGCTGGCACTGCTCAGGAAGTGCCTGCTACTCATTTCCTTCTTAAACCCTTGAATTTCTCTCTTCACTTTCTGCACAGCAAAAGACCCAGCAGAAAACAAACTCCATTTTAAGCCCCTCATGCACAAGCCCTCTGCAATACCTGAGGGATATTCCATGTCAATCAGAGCCTTGGTTTATTTTTGCCCTTTCTCTTAGCAGATGCTGTAGTTTGTTCACTGTTTTAGATGCACTACTGGTTCTTCTGATGCAGGGAGATGGATACTGAGTGTCTTATTATTGGGTAGACACGGTGTTGTGCCATCCCTGTCACCTACAGTTGGAAACACTCTCAGGAGAGCAGGCAAATTCCCCATAGTCACCCCACGCTTTGTGTAAGCACAAAAATAGAGCTGAATACAGATGGGAAATGAATCATAACTTGGCTCTGGTAAGAAAGCGCTTTCAGTCAGTGTAAAATCACCTGCTGCAGGAGAGGCATCAGACCTTCATGCGCAATGGGGAAGAAGATTGCAGCCTCAGAGCACAGCAAGGAGCCACAGGCACAGCACTGGGGGCTGCTCAGGAGCAGGAAACCCTCCAGGATCACCCTGCAAATGGACCTGAGCAGTGACAGGCACAAAGCTCCAAGCTGAAACCTTAAATATATTGTCAAACTCTCTGCTCCCCTCTGGTGAAATACCCCCAGCATAAGAACATGGAGCTGTTGGAGCAAGTCCACAGTCCTGCCCTGGCACTACCGCCAAGGCTCAGTCTCTGCTCTCCCTTTACTCTGTGTCAGGCATCACGTCTTGGATGGCTGAACAGTGAATTAGAACAACCGATTCAGGAAGAGCCTCGCAGGGACCTGTCACATGCAGCTCCTTCTCCAGCTCAAACCGCAACGCACTGGCACAAGCTGCATGGAGTGGGAAGTGACAGGAGGGACCAGCATCACCTCCAACAGGTTTTGCGGTCAGATGGCCCGTGAGACACAAGTGCCACCCAGCACTGCAGTGGTGGAAACCAGCTCAGCATGGGGTGTCCCTGAGGGCTCCTGCTGTGCTGGGGCTGCTGCTGCTATGGCCATGTGGCAAGCAGGGGCCAAACACACCTCACTGACTATAGGTATTATCCCTTCAGACAAGGCCCTCCACATGCTCACTTCATTCAATGTGAACTCATTCACGTTCAGTGAAGTTCTGCTACACAGATTTTCCTATGAGACGTTCTCTTTAATAACTGCTTTACTGCATTTGATCTTGCCTAAATAGCATGCTGTGTTTTGTATATTGAAAATGATCCTTTAAAGTGTGTTTTTATCCTCCTCCATATCCCCATACAGACTTCTAGATTTCTCATTCTTAAATAACGTAGAATCATAGAATAGCTACGGTTGGAATGGACCTTATGATAATCCAGTTCCAACCCCCCTGCCATGGGCAGGGACACCTCACATTAACCATGCCATCCAAGGCTATGTCCAACCTGGCCTTGAACACTGACAGCGATGGAGCATTCACAACTTCCCTGAGCAACCCATTCCAGTGCCTCACCACCCTTACAGTAAAGAATTTCTTCCTCAGATCCAATCTAAACTTCCCCTGTTTAAGTTTGAACCCGTTACCCCTTGTCCTCTCACCACAGTCCCTAATGAAGAGTCCCTCCCCAGCATCCCTATAGGCCCCTTTCAGATACTGGAAGGCTGCTATGAGGTCCCCACGCAGCCTTCTCTTCTCCAGGCTGAAGAACCCCTACATAAACCACATTTCAATATATTACAACATCAACCACCTCCATGTACTGAATCAGACAGGCAAGAGGAGCAACACAGATACAATCTTCGGTACTCTTCCACAAAACATCCCTTTGGAAATGTCTAAATTACACACTGTGGAAGAAACAACAAGAAACATTAATTTCTATATCCCAAACTGTATCTACAACATTTGAACCCATAAGCTCACTGTTTAATTCCACCTGACAACAGTGCACATCACACAGGTAAAAAGGTTTTGTTAAGCAGACGAAGGTCATGTTTTAGTGATATAATTATCCATAAACACATTGCTAAAATCCATATAGATTTAATTTAAATTAAATAAAAAATATCTAAATGTGGCATATTCGATGATTTTTCCCATCACTGCATTGAATGATCCCTAAAAACCCACCAGCACTGAAGTACCTACGGATCTGAGGGAACATCATCCCCTCGCTCATCCTCACATCCTCATCCCCATACATTTCTAATTACTTATTGTAACAAGTGTAAATCTTCAGCATTTCCTTACCCTCAATGTGAAAACCAACAATAAATCTTCATGGGCTTAAAATTCCCTGTGTGTTGTTGAAGGACTTGTCTGGCATCTCGTTAGTAGCTTCCCTTCATCTTGCAACTTTAATTAGCAGCTCCAGTGTGGGATTTACCTATGACAGTCATGGGTGAAGAGTGCTAGCTAATGAATTATTCAAAGTAAATTAAGAGACTGAGGGGGTTCTCTGCCTGTCTAGGACTAATACACACTTCATTAGCAAATATTCTCACCTGTGACAGTCACAGGTACCTCACAGACTGAATTTTTTTGCTCACCTGAATTGGATTCTGTCTATGTCCATGTTAATGTCAAACCTGGAGTTTTACTACTACAGAGATTACATTAACAGTGACAGTTAGTAAATTGGATCCTCAAGATTATAGGATATCTTCATTAAAGCTGGGTGATGCCAGGAACGTTAAGCAGGCAGGTCTGCATCACCCTCCAAATACCCCAGTGCCGCTTGTCAGGACCCCACAGTGTGATTTATCACCACCATGGCAGGCTCTGTGGTGCAGTAGCTGAAACTGCCTGAGAACTTTCAGCAATGTTTTAAACTCTGAAAATAGACAGGAAACTTCAAGCCTGTTTATGCACTTGCCCCGTGCCAGGCTACAGGAAGATCTGCTCTCCATCAGCCCAGCCAGGGCATCATCACAGAGCGGGTCACCCGTCATGAAAGCAGCTCTTGATGAGCATTTTAACAAGACCGGATCAGGGAGAACAGAACTCCATATACATATAAATGTATATGAGGGGCTGGAGCAGCTCTGCCATGGAGCCAGGCTGAGAGAGCTGGGCTGGGTCAGACTGGAGAAGAGAAGGCTCCTGAAGGGGAGACCTTAGAGCAGCTCCAGTGCCTAAAGGGGCTGCAGGAAACCTGGAGAGGGGCTTTGGATAAGGGCCTGTAGGGAAAGGACAAGGGGAATGGCTTTAACCTGACAGAGGGGAGACTGAGATGAGCTCTTAGGCAGAAGCTCTTCCCTGTGAGGGTGCTGAGGTGCTGGCACAGGGTGCCCAGAGAAGCTGTGGCTGCCCCATCCCTGGCAGTGTTCAAGGCCAGGTTGGACACAGGGGCTTGGAGCAAGCTGCTCTAGTGGAAGGTGTCCCTGCCTGTGGCAGGGGTTGGAACTGGGTGAGCTTTAAGGTCCCTTCCAACACAAGCCATTCTATGAATCCCCTTGACAATAATTACAATGCTCAGCAGCACATCCAGTGTATAAATGTTAGGCTCTTACAGAGGAAAATAATTTAAATGCATAATCCCTGCAGCATTTCGAAACTGCTGGGAAGACCATTCGTCAGAATTTGCTGCTTGAACCTTTAATGCAGCTCATTGTATGAACTATATATCTGATGCTTGATAATGACAGAAGCTAAAGCAAATAAATTACCAATAGCAATCTGTATCCTGACCTCTGTGAGATGGCAGCGCTGCCACGGCACAGATTCCCAAAGCACAGCAAGCCTGCTCTTGATGATATCGATCTGCTCTGCTGTTCTTCCTCCTAATTGTCACCAATGCAAGCCCCTCCAATTAGCTCCAGCAGGAAGCAGCGGGAGCAGCCTGTGCTCCCAGCGCTCAGCACCCAGGCAGGTGACGAAGTCAACGCCAGCTAGAACAGAGCCCCCAAAGAATACAAAACCAGAGCAGCGGCTGCTGCTGCAGCCACTATTGGCTTTCATTTGCAATTTTTAATATGCTGGTGGGATTGGAAGGTGTCAGGGAGATCATTTACACAGCACTGTGAGAGCGCTGCATCAGTGGAGCAGGGAGACGTCCACACTGCTGGGTGTGCCGGAATGAAACAGGAACCCATCACATGGGAATAGAATCATTCCTTTTGCTGGCAGAAATCACTGGTTCTAAAAAGCGCTGCCTTCCACCACCTAAAGATCAAATCGACTCTTGGAGAGAAATAGAGCTGTTTACTTATGGAAAAGATTTATGGGTTTATGACCAGAGGCCACGTGAATAAATGATTTGCAAATAAAGGGGGGGAAGGCACAGAAATGCTTTTAGTTCAACTCCATTGCATCCACAGGTTACTCAAATCAGCACAGCTGCACTTGAAACCCTGTACACCAAGGGTGGGATGGAGACATGGTGAAGGTCAAGCATCTCCTCAAACATCTTGTGTATTTTTTGCCATGCTTCCAACCTACATTAAAATGCTCTCAATCACACTCCTATAAGCAACAGGTTTTATTTAGGTCATTAAAGAAAAGAGATTTCAACAGGGAAATTAAATACTAATTTAATTGGTCTTTAAGAACCGATTTAACTCCATGGAGACACCCAGGAGCACTCTGGATAAAGGGTTCGGTTTGGGAAATTCTCAGCTGAGCAAATGGTAGTTTTCTCTTTGCCCAGTACATTGGTGCTGGCAAAGGGAGCACTTCACCCCTTTTTGCCTGGGTAAAAGGGAATAGCTCCCATTGCTGTATCAAAGAGAAAACCCCCTTTCTGACATTATCCAGCTCACCAAAGGGCCTAAATATATCTTCCTGAGAGGCAACCAGGCGCAGTAGATGAGAAGTCCTCTATTTCTTTGATAGCCCATTCCAGTAGTTAATTGCCTATAAAACACTTGCTTTGCATTTCTGTTGGAATTGTATGGTTTCAGCTTTTAGTCGTTAGTTTTCATTATGGTTTTTTTGCCAAGATGGAATTTTCTGAGCTTTTTTAACATAAAAACACCCTTCACCACAATGCGGTGCCTGTTTCTATTCTGCTGAGCTAATTACACCCAGTTCCCTAAGCTGCTCCCTGGAAATTACCTTTTCTTTCCCATACAGTATTTTTGTCCCCTCTGCCTCTTTGTGTTATTGCAGCATCTTTGAGAAAACATGCACCCAAACTGTACATCATGTCACTACCTGTCTCAGCAAGGCACCTGCCCTCCTAGTTCCTGCTCCAAGCTCTGGATTCTGTTAGTGTGCAGTCAGGACCCAACACGAAGTCTATCTTTAGAATGGATCCAGCCTGCTGAGATGCTCCCTCTTAATTAGGTCCCATTCTGCTCATCCCTGTATCACTTTTAAACTTAATCATCAATAATTTTCTATCCATTTTCAAAGTCTCCATGCAAACAGCAAACAGAACCATTACTCATTACCATGGAACCCCACCAGAAACACCGTTCCCACCCTCACTCCTTGTTCACTCCACATGGATGATATTGCAGCTTGCCTTTTGGGGCTTGGTTGGTATTTTTAAGAAACAAGAGGTTTTCCAGAACTAAATCAAACAGCAGTAATTGGCAGTGCTTATTACACATGGCCTTTCAGACAAATCGCCTCCACTTGAAATAGTTCTTCACAAAAGAATGCAAATATATATATATCAAATATATTGAATTGGTTTTGTTAGCTACTCAAATCTGCTGGTGTTTTCACAGAAGTATTTTAGACCGTATATGACCATGGAATACAATCTATGGACTGGCGATTTTCTCAACCAAGTCTTGTAGCACCCCAAGGTTCAGAGCGTCCAGGTCTGCTGGCTCACGAGTGGTCACCCTGCTGTTGATAAGCATATACCATACGCCTCAGGAAGAACCTAACGGTTCCCAAGCCACATCAGTCCCCTTCTTTCCAGAAGTAGAGAGGTTAAGACAAAATAGTAACGAAGATGGGAGGAGAGCTAACTTGCTGTTTCTTTCCAGCATAAGCCTATCCCATATTATGGTTTCATAGACATGAACATCACTGGAATGAGCTACATCTTCTGCTTTAAGTTGGGTAACAGAAAGAGTGCTTGCTTTAGCAAGCGAAAGAAAAACGTTTACCTACTTACATTTGTTTACGCAATAGTAGAATGTTAAACTGCTCCAATAATCATTACAGAAAGATCAAATGAGAAACCTTACTATATCCATCAGGAAAATCATCCTTGCCACAAAATATGGCACGACCTTCACCTACCAGTATTCACAGCAGTCTATCCTCAGCCATTCATACATATATTCATAAATTTGGAAGTAGTAAATTCCATCACGAGATGGATTCAGCCCTAGTGAATGCTGAATTCTGTCTTTCACTTAGGCACATCTATCACAAATCAATATTTACTCGCACGCCCATAGTATTTTCTTCAGCGCTCACTCTCTGCTGATTAAATGTAGGCAGTTTTCATCCAGAACTACTATTCACATTCAAAACTGAAAGTGATTTAGGGAATAAATTATCTTTCAGAAGTATATTTAGTGCCACCTGCCTCAGTCCTCTCATTCGAATGTGAAATGTTCTCCTCTCTGTCTTCATTGTTTTCCATTCTGTAACCATAAACTTCACAGTCGGAGCAGCAAATGAAGACCTACGGAGTGCTCCACAGCCCAGCTCAGGCAAGGAGATGGCTTTGTCACTGTCACAGCCAGGGCAGCGGCCAAATTAAAGACATTCATTTTCACGGCTGGTTATTACTACCAGATAACCTGAATGTTTAAGACAAATACATTATCCCTGATGAAATGGAGAAGTTGGAAGCAGAGGAAACTGAAGCAGGATACTAAGAGGATGGTCCAAAAAGGTATTTTTCACAGAGGTTTGAAGAAATGTCACAATGCAAAACAGTAACATTTAAAATGTCCTTAAAATCAGAAGGAGAAAATCATTAATCAGGATGGAAAAGCCCAAATAGTTTTCATTTCACAGGGATGTTATGCAGGAAGAATGAGCACGGAGAGGGGAAACATGGGGGGGGGGAATCAGCCAAGCAGGCTGCTGGATTATGAGTAGGAAGGTTGTCTAAAAGGTGCTCATTGGAGAAAGGAAGAAGCTAAAAACAACACAGATTGATATCATAGAATGGTTTGTGTTGGAGTGGATCTTAAAGCTCACCCAGCTCCAACCCTCTGCCACAAGCAGGGACACCTTCCACTGGAGCAGCTTGCTCCAAGCCCCTGTGTCCAACCTGGCCTTGAACACTGCCAGGGATGGGGCAGCCACAGCTTCTCTGGGCACCCTGTGCCAGCGCCTCAGCACCCTCCCAGGGAACAGCTTCTGCCGAAGAGCTCATCTTCATCTCCCCTCTGACAGGTTAAAGCCATTCCCCTTGGCCTGTCCCCACAGGCCCTTGTCCAAAGCTTTTCTGGTACTTTTCACAATACCTGCTCTTTTAAACAGCATTAATGCTCGAGCTCCTCGGTTGGTATCTGGGACATTTCAGAGGACCAAAAAGGAGGTTTTCATTTGCAAACCCAGGGTGCAAATCTGAAATGGAAATGTGTGTCTGCCATCTTCATGGAGAACACAAGCTCTGTTTTCAAGAGCAGAGAGATAGGAAAGGAGGGAGTGACTGAGGAGAACCAAAGCCTGCCCCCATTGAAAGGGGTGGAATGGGACTGTCAAAGGGAAAAATTATAACAATTTAAAACACAAGGAAAGGAGGACAGCGACTCAAGAGTGAAGACTCCAAGAGGAGCACAGAGAGCGGTATTAAAGCTGGATGACAGGTCATAAAAATGAAAACTGACTGTGTTTGGGCAAACTCCTTCTCTCCTCTCCCTATTCAGGTTTAATGTTACCATGAAATACATTGAAGTACTTGCCCAGATGATATTCAGGGGAGCTGAAATTTTCACCTCTTCAATACATCACTCCAGGAGGACCTGACTGTCCCCAAAGCGGGTTTATAGCTTCAGGATTGGGTCATCTTGTTTAAACCACCAATCCCAGAGGCCATAAAATGACAAAGGCTTTCTTGGCTTGCAAATTGTTTTAGTTTAATGGTACAGAGCATCCCACCCATCACAAGACGTTCAGACAGGTCTTAGGTGGCAGCTCAGCCGCTGAATGCATTTCCTGCTCTTTTGCCTTTATTACAGTATCTAAAGCAGTGGATTAGGATCCTAATCCAGAGATTTAATTAATCTCCAACAGTGAAGCAAGGTGAACCTACCTTGATCAAATGTTTCATACAGCACATTTGCACATATATCCATCACATTGCACAGCACATCTGCTCTTTATATTTTGTTAAATTTACTGCTCCTGAGAGAAAATTACTATGCAAGTTACTTCTCCCAAGGAAAAAGGGATGGGACAAGAGGAAACAGCCTCAAGCTGCACCAGGGAGGTTTAGATGGAGAAGAGGAACAATTACTTCCCCAAAGGGTGCTCAGGCATTGGAACAGGCTGCCCAAGGCAGCGCTGGAGTCACCATCCCTGCAAGCGTTCACACACTGTGGAGATGAGGCCTCAGTGCCATGGGTTAGTGGTGGCCTTGGCAGTGTTGGGAACGGTCGGACTGGATAAGCTTAAAGGTCTTTTCCAACCTGGTTGATTCTGTGATTCTATGCACAGAAAAACCCCAAAGCCAACACTCAGTTTACTTGAGCCAGTCTCAGTCATTGCTGCTTTGAAGAGCTGCGGGAATCCTGCAGATGTTTTGTAGAACTAAAAATCCCACAGATCAGCTTGCAAAGTAAATAAATTACTCATGCTCACAAATACTTCTAGGAAAAATGGCCTGCACGTAGGAAATTGAACTGCCCACAGTGGGTGAAGATGGACCCTGGAGTGCCCTGGGCTTGGGCAGCGAGGTTCTTCCTTCCTGCTCATCCTACAGCTCCTGGCAATGCCAGAGCCTCAGCACGTTCAACCCATCAGCAGGTTACAAGACTCAAAAGCCTCTTTCGCTGTTTTCAGATATTACTCAGACACAGGAAAATAAAAACTATTTAGGCTCCTAATTAGTGAAACTCCTTTGGGAACAGGCTGTGGGCTCCCACGGCACCGACATTATTCAAGATATTACAAAAAGACTTTCCCAAAAAGTCTTTAAAAAGATTTAACATCATCAATGAATAATCAAAACCATTTCAGTATGGAACTAAGGAAAGAAATACGGAAGTATTTAGCATTGCCCATGAATCCTCAGCCACACTGCAGTATAATTTATAGATATAGCATTCCAAAGGATAACACATACTTATTTGTTCTTCTGCTGAGACACTGATAGTGACAACAGCACCCTAACCACTGATCAGAATGTGTTTTATGATCTCTAATATAATCTTTACCCAAGGAAAACTATTCACAGGCATGCTCCTGAAAACATCCCTTTGGAAAGATGGTAGATAACCTCATTTCACAAGAGGCCTGAAATACTGTTAACTGCTGTACGAGTCTTGCTCTGGAAAGAGCCCATCAAATAAATGTATCAATAAATATTTAAAGAATTAAGAAGTATTAAGAAGGCAGCAAATGGGATAACAAAGTCTAACCTGACTAAGCCTTTGTTTCTTGTTGTGGACACTTCAGTTGTGCTTTTCATATAGCTTAATGTATTGGTATCATTAATCATTCAAAACAGTTCTTCCCTGCAACCCCGCGTGCAACCACCAACCAGCTCCAAAAGCACTTCCCACAGCAGGAAAACCACCTTCCCAGGGATATATATTGTAATATGGAGCTAAACCTGCAACACAGCTTCTGCTGAGGTGAAAACTGATCATTAGAAGACCTGATGCTTCACTTAATTATGCATCACCCTACCGGGCTCAAGAGATCTTTCTGCAAACACTTTTGTTATGTATAACCCTCTCAGACAAGTCCCAGCGTGGATCTGAACTTACCCAAATGGACAGAATAAGATCACCTTTTTACTTAACTAACCTGATCAAGCCAGCCTGCTAATTAAAAATTAATGGGATGGGATGAAACCGTTGGACAGGTTAAAAAGAAATTAAGCGTGGAACCAGGTTACGTTTAATCAAGCTGTCATGCAAATGAGCAGCTTCACTCCAGGAGCACTATTTAAAGGACTTCTTTGCTAGTGAAAACGTGTTTGGAACCATTGCAGGAAATATCTGCTTTAGGTTAGACACAGATGGATGCTGGAAAGTGCCGCTTCTCCAGTACCAGGCCCATAATTATCTCATCAGGTGCTGCTAGACAGGGAAACGCCACCTCAGGCTGCCAGGGCAGGAGTCACTGTAGTGAATACTTGTGGGACAGTAACTCCTTGTCTGCAATGTTATACACTGATGCCATAGTAAAACCACACAAACAAGCAAAAAAAACCCAAGACACAACAATGACCAAAATAAGACAAAGAAAAAACAAAGGAAAAACTCAACCACAGCCAAACCCCAACCCAAACCAACCAAACAACCAGAAGTTATGCAAGCACATGATTCTTACAGGAAGAAAAATGCAGGAAACATCCCTTTCTGCAGGAACTGAAGCCGTAGGAAGGAGAAGCACCCCAATATCATAGAATCACAGAATCCCAGCCTGGTTTGGGTTGGAAGGAACCTTAAAGCTCATCCAGTTCCAACCCCATGCTACAGGCAGGGACACCTTCCACTAGAGCAGCTTGCTCCAAGCCCCTGTGCCCAACCTGGCCTTGAACACTGCCAGGGATGGGGCAGCCACAGCTTCTCTGGGCACCCTGTGCCAGCGCCTCAGCACCCTCACAGGGAACAGCTTCTGCCTAAGAGCTCATCTCAGTCTATTTTCTGGCAGGTTAAAGCCATTCCCCTTGGCCTGTCACTACAGTCCCTCTCCAGCATCCTTGTAACCTCCCTTCAGATACTGGAAGCTGCCCTGAGTTCTCCATGCAGCTTCTCTTCTCCAGGCAAACGGTCCCAACTCTATCAGCCTACCTCCGTACTGGACGTACTCACTTTCCACCCTACCTTGCAGGCCCAGCTCCCAGCCCCTGGCACTTTGCAGCACCTCAGGTCTGCCTTTGGCCAATGTCAGCAGTGGATGATCAGCAGCCAGCGCCTTCCCAAGCCCATCCTTTCTCAAGACTTATTCTCTTCTAATAGCTCTGACCAGCCCTACAAAGGCACCATCTAGTAAAAATGGCCAAAATGATACTTGAGCAGTGCCAACAGCACTTGTTTGTTAATTGAGTGCTGCTCTTTATTAGCAGCTGATTACATGAGCTGATGTATGAGCTGCTGTAGCTTTACAACAGGGTTGACAATGACAATAACCACTGTGCTGAATTCCTCCTGTTATTGGAGATGAAGGTTACTGATTCTCATCCAGATGAAGCAAGAGAAAGAGCATTTGTGATTCCACCATCACCCAGGCATAGATGTATATTATTAAGCTGCATACAGATGTAGTCAAACTAATACTCTTAAATAGAAACAGGAATCCTTTCTTCTGCTATGAATATATTTGTAGTGCTTTTCTGTACCCAAACTTTTTCCTAGCAGGTGTGCTTTGAATATTAGAATTTATCTGCTTCCAACTTATGAATAATGTGCAAGTCCTCTCCAAAGACAGCAAACATTTGCACAGCAGCTCTATTCTAGGTAACACAAACTTTGATCAACAGTAAATGCTGCACAGCATTTGCTACTATGAAAAATAATCTTTCTTTGTACTATTTAATGTATTACCTTTTGCTAAGAATTCAAAAGGCCTGCAGAAAGTGTTAAGAATCCAAGTTTATTCCAATTCCCTCATGCCTCCCCAAAAAGAATCACAGGAATTTCAAACATACTTGTATTTAGTGAACATCTGATGCTTTGTGACTATGTTTTGTTTGATGGTTGGGTTTGGTTTATGCACTTACAATTCTGAGCACTGCATTCCAAAAAGACATTATCTATCATGAGCTGCAGTCTTAGCAAGGTAGTAGATTCTCTCCATGATTTATTGTAGCAGGTCAA
This sequence comes from Amazona ochrocephala, assembly GCA_039720435.1. Lineage (NCBI taxonomy): Eukaryota > Metazoa > Chordata > Aves > Psittaciformes > Psittacidae > Amazona > Amazona ochrocephala. The sequence continues at coordinate 24,231,435 of CM077887.1, forward strand.
CTCTCATGACATCATGAAATCATGGAATGGTTTGGGTTGGAAGGGACCTTATAGCTCATCCAGTTCCAACCCCTGTCACGAGTAGGGACACCTTCCACTAGAGCAGGTTGCTCAGATATCCGTACATTTGACATCCAAACACCATTCAGACTCCACGGACATCCCTGAGGATCTCTTCCCCCTCTGTCAGCTCTCGAGTTGTGGCCCCTGGACTCATGTGCCTCTTCTGTGACTTCCCCAGCTCACAGACACAAGTGCACAGAGCCAGCCTTCACGTGACTTACCCCTTCCCTGCACCAGCATTATTTCCATTAACACTTCAAAACAATATTCCTTCTGATCCTTCACTTGGTTAATCTTGTAAAAAGAAAATGCATTTAGATGTGTCCAAACTACTAAAGCTGGTGCTTTTCAAGCCAGTTCCAGAAGTATCGGATCTGAATTCAAATCAATCTTGTGGTAGAAAATCTCCTTCGCTCTTCACTTTACCAAGCTAACATTAAAGAAAGCAGGAAGTAGCACAGTCCATTGGAACTGGGATATTTCAAGAGTTATTTGAATTAGATCCCAAATACACACACAGTGTTCAGGGTTATTCCTATTTTCATAACCAGAATAATGTGTTCACCAGGCATGAATAGCTTCGGTGCAGTAAACACTGATGCTAAAGTAGATGGGCGGGAGGGAAGGGTGAGCTACCGCTGGGATAGAAGGCCATATGTCCAGGAAAAAATACTTTGCAGGTAGTAAAACCACTCTGCTCTGCTTGTTTTGAGAAAGGCCAAGCATCCGCAGGTAGTAATTATTTATGTTACCACTTAAGCCTTCTTTAGCAGAGAACATGTTAACTCGAAATAGCTACACCAAACTACTGCACTCAAAGAGATGAATAGCACAGAAAGTGCTCTTTGCACCTCCAAAACCAAGATGTGCTTTAGAGCCATTGCTCATTGATAAAATCAGGAAGGATTTATCTCACATTGGTGATGGAGACTAAAAAAAGCCCACAATTGTGATCACATTTTTTGATGTAATAATATAGAAGAGGGGAAAAACAACAGAAGCAGTTCTGCAACTTACAGGGCATGATACCAGCACGGTGAATGTACCCCAGGTCACCCACACCAGTTCCAGCTTGTACCTTGGCTGCCAGAGCCTGGGTGGAAGCTTCAGTTTAGCATCTCCTGAAGAACATACTGCTCTATATGAACAAAATACCTGAAAATTCAACTGCCAGATCTATGCTAAAGCTCCCGGATCTTCCCACTGCTCTGCGCCCAAGTTGGGTCTTAAACTGTGAAACTTACACAGGTTTTGGTGTTTCACAGATACCGACGGAGGGACAGAGGGATGCTGATGATGATTCCTGTCCCTTTCTGCCCTCACCCCATCACACCTTTGTACTCCCTGCACACAGCATCAAGGGACTCACAAGCAGAATTCCTCTCCCTTCGCTCTGTGCTCATCCCCATGTCCTGTTACAGTGGAGACAGAGCTAGACAGTGCTGCCCTCATGGCTCTCCATGAGATCCCATGGGACGCTCAGCCTGACCCCCCAAACCCGTTACCCAAAAGTCCTTTTCAGGCAGTTTCATCTTTAGCACATGAACCTTTATGCTGCCAGAAATGTAACCTAAAGAAGGTTTATGCAGGTAGAAACAACCCCACATGTTAAATACAAGTAATTAAAGTAATTTTAAACTGATTTCTAGCCACATGCAAGACTCATTAAGAAAAAGTAGCTGTGACAAAAGATATGTTCTGTTCCCTCTTCCTCTGCTATTGAATAGCCTCAGAATGAAAAGTCTAGCACAATTTTCTAGTCCAGTTGTTCCAGCCAGGGGGAAAAGTGCTCCTTGTAATTAGGCCGCTTTCATAACGTGTTTACTCATCACGCCCGCCTGTGGATCTCAGCAAAGCTCCTTACCTGTGAATTGTGACCTGTTCCCTCACCACTGCTCATTCTCTCATCACCTTCCCTCCTCTATCTGACTCTGATCCCACTATGTGATTGTTCACCACTTGCAGAAGAAAATCAAAGTTCATTAACTCAAAACATGCTACAGATTGTTGCTTTCCACAATCCTGGCCCCTGCACATGTGGCTTTCCCACTGGGATGTGGTGGGTGAGCTGGGATGGTGCCTTGAGTCCAGGAGGGAAGCCCCAGGACCCACTCACCTGTCAGAGCTATAGGTCTGGGCTTTTGGAGGCGTGGTGGTGATGGACCTGGAGGGGACCAGGAGGGACGATCCCAGTGCCCTGCCACAGCCAGTATGGGCTAGTTGGCCATTGTAGGTCTGTTATCTCCCACAGCACTGAGGGCTTACTCTTTCCAGTGTACTTGATACCCCTGATGCATTCATCACCTAATGGCAAATACTCTTTGCAGCTGTATGTGCCCTTCCTTTTACCTGCCAGGCAGAGAATCAAAGCTCTGTCAAAAGCAGAAGTTACAATGCAGTCCTGATTGTGTGCGAAGAGCAGCTGGACCACTGCTCCAAGCGTGGAGCTGTTTTCATCCCTTCCCTGAACTAACACAAATTTCACATCTTCCTTTAAAAAAGCTACATATATACACAAAATTATCTCACACATGAACAGTGCAGAGTCAATGAAGCTCTCCATTAACAGTCTTTCGGATGATCTTTCTATGAGTCAATATTTTTCCCAGTGCTGAGGTGCTGGCACAGGGTGCCCGGAGAAGCTGCGGCTGCCCCATCCCTGGCAGTGTTCAAGGCCAGGTTGGACAGGGCTTGGAGCAAGCTGCTGTAGTGGAAGGTGTCCCTGCCCATGGCAGGGGTTGGAACTGGATGAGCTTCAAGCTCCCTTCAAACACAAACCAGTATATGGCTCTATAAGAGCTCACAGCATTGCTTTATACAGAGGATGTGCAATAGTTAACCGAGTATGTTTGGTTAACTACTCAGGAACAACAACATTTGACCCAACCCCAATTTCCCACTGCCCAGGAGAATTGACCCTGGGGTCCCTGCAGCAGCTGGACATGGTAGTGCCAGTGGTTCCCACCCAGAGCTGCTCCAGCCACTTTCTCCGTGTCCCCATCCCAATACATCTTTAACCAAGAGGTTAACAAATCAGAACAGACATCCTCTCTCTACAAAAGCTGGGAAAATGCTAAGCAAATGTCCTACTAGAAGGTAAGATTTTCCGCTAAGCATCAGGTGTTTCCAAAGTCCTGGAGGTGATAGCCCCATGTAGCTGGAACAGGATGCCAAACCAATTTCCAGTTGAATTGTCAACAGTCTACTTCATGGCCCCACTTTCTCTAGAAACAGCCCTGAAGGATTCCAGGGTTAATGGGGCACGGTGCAATCCAACACACCAGCACTTCTGAAGGGGGGTTCAGGATCATTTGGACAGTGGATGCTCTGTTGCTCTTTATTTATGTAAATTTGCACCCTGAAACACCCTACAAATAAAGAATTATGAGTTACTTGTAATTTCTATAGCAGAGGTATACAAGGTGGATTTCACCTCTTATAGCACACTTACAAGATTGGGAAGGTCACAATCACTGCCCAAAGCACCTAAAAATCTATTTACACAGCATAAAACAAGCACTGTGATATGCAAGATTCCTTCACAGCATAAATCAGGAACTGCAGTGAGAGACTCTTAATAAAGAAAACTTCAGGCTCATCAGTCTTCTTTCACTGTGTGTATTAGCATTTCAATGACATTTTCAATATTTAATGTTAGATTTACTTAATAACTGCCTTGAACAAGAACTAGGAGAGAATTACACTGCTGAAGTGGGAGGGTTATTAGAAGGTAGAAGTGGCCTGGTGAGTCCAATCACAGAGGTGAGCCCTCAGTGCTGCAATGCAATTTAACTCTTATTGAGACAACCTGAAGCAGCAGCTGCACACTGAAACACATGAACACTTCTCCCTCTAGAACACAACTTAAAGTACATGATTTTACCAATTTCCTGATTTAATTCCTATGATAAACTCAACATAATTGACATATCAAGATAAATGCAGACTTACTTTTAATCAAGTCACCTATAATTTTTTAAGCATTATGCCACCATAATAAACTTTTAAACAAAACTATTTAGCATGAATATTATACAGAACTATTTGAATTATTGCATGGTTATGTATTATTCTGTAAGCAACACAATACCTGCAAACCCACTGCATCTCTACCTCCCCTGGGTAGGAGGCTTTTCATCACATCTATTAAAGCACATAACTAAGCTAACTCAATACTTCATAAGCATGGATCCTAAAATAAGTCAATTTAATAGTGTAAGTCCTTTTGAAGACCTTCATGTGCAGTTGTGCTCATTTTTCAACTAATTTAGTTCATCTGATCAAAATCCCTCATTAAAAGCTGCTATATTGTGATGGGTGCGAGCAGAAGAACTGAAATAATTGCTTTTAAACCTATTTGAAATGGTGCTTTCAATAAAGCTGGGCTCATTTATCTTACAGAAGAGACCTCTGCCTTTCAGGTTCTGTGACACAGCAGACAAACACATAAGACAGAGCTTTTATTTACCTGCTTATGTTTGCCAAGGCACCCATTCTGCTCAGCACCTTTGGAAACTCGCTCCTGCCTCAGTTCAGGATTCCAAATTACTTGGGGATTCCATTGAGACCCACATTCAATCTCCTGAGGACTTCGAGTATTCAAAATCTGGGACAACATCACCTGTAACTTATTTCATGGAATCATGGAATAGTCAGGGTTGGAAAGGACCTTAAGCTCATCCAGTTCCAACCCCCTGCCATGGGCAGGGACACCTCCCACTAAACCATGTCATCCAAGGCTCTGTCCAGCCTGGCCTTGAACACCGCCAGAGATGGAGCATTCACAACTTCCCTGGGCAACCCATTCCAGTGCCTCACCACCCTCACAGTAAAGAATTTCTTCCTTATATCCTTATATTTTTCACAATGTATTGACACGTTCAACCTATTCTATGACTCTATGAACCTCTTTAAAGAGCTTTTCCCAATCTCTGTTATAATGAAGCTAAAAGCATCTTATCAGTCTGATTTTTGTCATGGTCTAAGCTACTCTTCATTTGCACTTCACATTCTGCTTCACCTATACCTTTCTGAAGCCTTACCAGTGAACCTGTGAGCATATTTGCAACTGAGGTACTACCGATGTAAAGGACACTGAGCCAGAATACTGAGCTGGGCAATGTGTTGCAGACCCAGGAGAAGCATCGTGAACATGTGGGTCCCTCAGAGCAGCCTCAGTGTTGGCAGGTCCTGGGCTAGAAAAGCAGAGGAATCAGCTGCAGAGGCATTAACCACCCATTAACCATCCCAGTTCCTTGCTGAGGGGCTGAGGTAGGTACCATGGCTCCAGATCTCGTACACAGCTGTGATGACCATCTCCATTCATTACCAGGCACGGCACTGCTCTCAGCACGGACAGCCTCTCCAGCTCTCACCCCCACCACCAAGCCTCCCTTCTGACCACCAGGCTTTTCTATAGCACATGACACAGAGAATCTGATCTGATTAGATCAGTAATAAGACAGTTTATTTTCAAACTGTGTCACAAGCAAAAGTGTTCATTCCGAGCCTGCAGTGCGGCACTCACCAACAGCATCGGCTGCAGTATGTCACATTCGCATTTCTCCATCAGGCATTTACAGCCCTATTTTAAAATCAAGTGACACCACAATTTCCTGAAAGCTGAGGTTGTATCTGGAGCTCGTGTCAAGCTGAGCATTCCTGGTGGGTAGCACCATAGTTGCATAGAAGGGGCAGACACAATGGGTGCAGTTACAACCTCCCCTATTAAACTCCTTCCTGGTGAAGCAGGAAATCAGTGTGTCAGTGTGTGGCAGCCAGCCCAAGGAAGCTGCATCCCAGGCAGCTCTTCATTCCCTCCTCCCAGCACACACTACATGTGAACACACAGGTTCATACAGCTGCAAGGAGCATTCCAGATGCACAAGAGACCATGAACAGGATAAGTAGAGCAGAGCTACCCACTGAACACCCCACACCAGGCCCCTTTGTGACATACACAGCACTCACGGTGGTGTCTGATGAAAGTTAAGAGCCCAGTGCTAGGTCTGGACACAGGTGCCAAAATGACAAGAGGATGCAAGTGCCCAGGGCAGCATCACAGCTCATGGGCACCCCCTGAACAGCACCGGTGGCGAAGCACAGCATGAGCAGCAGCTCAGGGAGGGGATTCTGCCCCTCTGCTGTGCTCTGGAGACACACACACACACACACACCCCCTGCAGTCCTGATCCAGCTCTGGGGCAGCAGCACAAGAGGGATGTGGAGCTGTTGGAGTGAGTCCAGAGGAGGCTACAGAGATGCTGTGAGGGCTGGAGCAGCTCTGCTCTGGAGCCAGGCTGAGAGAGCTGGGCTGGGGCAGCCTGGAGAAGAGAAGGCTCCTGAAGGGGAGACCTGAGAGCAGCTCCAGTGCCTAAAGGGGGTGCAGGAAGCCTGGAGAGGGGCTTTGGACAAGGGATGTAGGGAAAGGACAAGGGGAATGGCTTTAACCTGCCAGAGGGGAGACTGAGATGAGCTCTTAGGCAGAAGCTCTTCCCTGTGAGGGTGCTGAGGTGCTGGCACAGGGTGCCCAGAGAAGCTGTGGCTGCCCCATCCCTGGCAGTGTTCAAGGCCAGGTTGGACACAGGGGCTTGGAGCAAGCTGCTCCAGTGGAAGGTGTCCCTGCTTGTGGCAGGGGTTGGGACTGGGCTCCCTCCCAGCACAAACCAGTCTGGGATTCTACAATTCAACATAAAATTAATGTTTTCAATATTAAAATCACTAAATCTATAAAAATTACATGCGTACCTATTATTTTAGTCAGAAATTCTACTGCTGTACTAAAGTAAGGATTTTCCTGTAAGTTGGGAGGGAGGGAGGGAGGGAGGGAGGGAGGGAGGGAGGGAGGGAGGGAGGGAGGGCGGGCATACCCTTTTTCACCACATATCACAAACATAACAAATCAAAGGCAGTGTCACACCAGTTCCCTACTGCCGTGGTCCCGTTAGGTCTCATCTGGCTGGTGGATGTGACCTGGTCCCTCTGCAGCTGCCCAACCCAGCCCCAAAGGTGCTGACCTATTTGTTGCTGGGGACAGGCTGGATGCAACTACTACATAGAATCACATATAGATACAGAATCACATGTATACACTGTATCACACGTGATATAGCAGACTCACACATCATACACTGTATCACATATAGATACAGAATCACATAGACCTTAACCACAGTACCTCAACCAAAACTTCATCTGAAACCTTCTCTTCCCTCCTTCCATCGTGGCTCCTCAAAGCAAGCTCTCCTCAGTGCCATTTTTGCTTCCTTAAGCACAGTACATCTGTAGCCGGTAGCAAACTGCAGTGCGCCTCTAGAGCTGTGAGTTACGGACGCTCCCCTCTCTCCAGTCAACAACAAATAGGAGAGTGGTTTCAAAGCCTTGTTTTCTTCAACTGGTTATTTATGACTCCTACCTGGTTCTGCTTCCCACCAGCTCCCTATCACTAACCTGCCTGCAAACCTCTCAGCTCCCTGCTGATGGCAGGACCCTGCCACCTGCACCTCTGCAGCTCCTCACCATGCTCTAAAGGAACCTATCTCCTCCCTACCCAACAGCACCCAAAGCAAGCTGAACAGTCATGCAGTGCAACACCACACACCCACCAGTTAAACCTGTTCAAGCAAATGAAGGGAAAAGGTCTACATCATCATCTTCATCCTCAGAATAAACCTGAACAGAAGCCTTCACACCCAGTGAAACCCGGGCGCTCAGGGAGGGAGCACTTCAGTCCCTGGCGCTGGTTTACGATGCTGAATTATCTTCAGTTGAAAAACGTTTTTTAACATGAAGCCAGTGAAATACATGGCACGCAACTGCACAGTACATTATGCACGCCCAGGGTTTGAAGAGGGAATATGTTCCTGCCTGCTTGTGACAGAACTGAACAATGTAAATTCCACAGGCACATCACAGGCGCTACGCCAAACCGGGCAGTTACCCTGGTCCTGGGCAGTTACACAAGTGTAGCAGAACCACACCATATACACATAAATACATAGAGTTACCTTCATTTACATTGACATTAGCATGAGAGAAAGTACTGGCGATTCCTGCTAGAAGCATTGTATGCTAATGAGACTTTTTCCAAGACAAAACTGTTACTGCTAACAGTTGGATACTCTCTGTTTTAATTATGCATGACTAATGATAGCTGTTTGTTTGGCTGCCTGACCACCAGATTGTCTGCTGTTGCCAAGGGAAAAATCTCTTCAAATAGACTGATTTTCTGTCATAAAGCAGAGCATGTTCTACTTCACTTTATATTATATTATATATTTGACAGTTTTGCTGGTCTGAAAATCAAAACTTGAGTTGAACTCACTGGTGGGCTCTGCCATGTGGAACTCACCACCAAATCACTACAGCACTGTAATACAGCACCATGAACCAGAGCTCCGGCTACACAGAACTCCTGCAGACATCAACTGTGGCACTTATGAAAGTACTAGAGGAGGAGCAAGAAACACCACTGAGAGGGCTGAAATGTCATTGGGCCTATTTTACATGCCCAATGCAGGTGCACTAATGAATCCAGCCTGTTCCAGGGTTCCTGGTAGCTGTAACGCTGGAGAAACCATGCATGCAGACAGAGGAAGGGATGGGTTTAATGCCAAGTTGACAAACAGCTGGAAAAGGATAAAAAGAAGATAGCTTGGTAGTTTCTGATAGAATAGGATTAAGAGGAATGGGCAGTGGCACATTGGACCAGGCAGCCCAGCAATGCAGGGTGCAATGGGACATCTGGAATTGGCAGCTCAGCAATGCAGGGTACAGCAGCACATCTGGAATTGGCAGCCTGGGTGCAATGTCACATCTGAACCAGACAGTCCAGCAATACGGGTGTGATGGCACATCTGGACCAGGCAGCCCATCAGAGCCATCCAGCACCTGCAAAGTCACCTTTGTGGCCACACTACATGGTCTTTGCTCCTGAGCTGGCTTGGTGGTGCAGGTTTGGGGTGGTTGCACCACACTGACAGCACAGGAGGCACAACTACAAGCAGAAGGCAGAGCAAGTACCCCTGATGGTTACAAACTGAGGTAAGCATGTCACTGGGTTAGCATGAAGCTGAAGCCGATGGCTGGGCTGAGCCGGAGGGAAATGTGAGTTCTGACATTTGAAGAGCCCCATCGCTTGCTTCCAAGTGGGAGCTTCCTGTTCCCACAAGCATGTGGAATTTGTACTGATTGTCTGTGCTCACAGAGACAGAGCTGAGGAGAACACAGAACCCCCTTCACCTGCCAATGGACAGTGCCTTCTCAGAGGCCACTGAAACACTTCTGGCTAGGAACAGATTCCCATCGGGAGGCAGCAGTTTGCATTTCACCCGTATCTCTGAGGATGGTTCTGACTGGCTGATGAGCAAGGCAAAGTGCTGGTACCAGCAGCCTGTGGATGGACATGATCAATTACCCCATGGATTAGTGCAGTGTGACCTCGCCACAGGTGAGCACATGGCCACCACTGCCATCTCCAGAGATTCCCCAGAGCCACGGCCAGCCCCATTACCCTGCCCCTGCCTTCACACTGCTGCTGCTTGAACCCTTCTAGTCCTGGAAATGCCATGTTTAGTCTCAGGCCACGCTGCTCCTCACACAGCCATGGATCTATCTACCAGAAGCTGGGCAGAGGCTGGCTCAGAGGCCAGAACAGAAGGCAGGATACTGTGCACCACCTGCTTCCTTCTTCTCTTTCCCTCATCACAAGGAAGAGCAGTCTCATTTTGGATGGGGGCAAGAGAGGGTCACTTGAAATGGTGACCCATGGTATTAAAATGACACAGTATGCGTGCAAGACCAGCAGTTGGCACAGGCCAAATCTGTTCCAGGGAGAGGGAACATGGGCAATAGCCAGCACGGGCTCATAAGCCTGCCCAGCCATGCCAGGACATGCTGATCCTTGTCTGGGACCTGCCTGCTTTCATCAGCAGGATGCACCCCTCCACCTCTGCAAGTCTCAAGCAAACTGAAATGCCTCCAGACTGAGCCCCAAGCCTGCTGCAGTGCATGGTTTGGTTTCCAGGCCCAGCAATAAGTCACTTCTGTGTCAGGGAAGCCAGGGTCAGCCTGTAGAATGAGTCAGGCTGAGCCCCAAGACTTGGTTCTCTGGGATATTGGCTACAGTCAATGCTTATGCAAGGTCATAGAATCCCAGACTGGTTTGGGCTGGAAGGGACCTTAAAGCTCATCCAGCTCTAACCCCTGCCACAGGCAGGGACACCTTCCATAGAGCAGCTTGCTCCAAGCCCCTGTGTCCAACTTGGCCTTGAACACTGCCAGGGATGGGGCAGCCACAGCTTCTCTGGGCACCCTGTGTCAGCGCCTCAGCACCCTCACAGGGAAAAGCTTCTACCTGAGAGCTCGTCTCAGTCTCCCCTGTGGCAGGTTAAAACCATTCTCCTTGTCCTTTCCCTACAGGCCCTTGCCCAAAGCCCCTCTCCACTTTCTTGTCATACTTTTTAAGTTACCTGAATGTAGTTGCTAAGAAGAAAGTCATTTAGCTCTGGCTTTTCCTCAATAGAGCAGCCCTTTGGAACAAATTCTGTTTTCCATTCCTTATGCTGTTGGTTTCTCTGCACAACGTCTGAAACCTTCATGATCGTTTAGAATGATAAATTATTTTAATTTACTCAGAATTTATGTATTATTACTGCACAGACATGAGGCAGAAGCCACAATGTGCTTGTTTTATAATTGGTGGGGATTTGGATGTGAAAGCCTTACCCAAACAACAACTTTTCACCAGGGGGTGTGCCCTTATGTCTACACGTACCACAGTCACATTCCAGAGAGATGGGAGCAAAAGCTTCACCTAGCCACATAACTGATGATGCTGAACTGCACAGGAATACCAAGGGAGGATGGGAGTCAGAAATGCACTTTTTAAAGCCGTGAAGGAGAGTACTCGTGTATTTATTTCCCCACCCAGCCCTGCAGAGATACCTGGATTTACACAGGGGTGCACACAACTGCATCCAGCGTTGGCATCTGGACATGCATCAGAGGGACTGAAATACTAGTACATAGCATCTTAAAATACAAATATGCTGTATATACTTGATATTCACCTGCTAATGGTACTGCAAAGCTTCACTTCCAAATGCCCACTTCTCAGTAATAAGAATGACAACAGATGAAGAATGTTTGGCAGATGTGTCACCAGCTTTCCACAACCAGTGTTGCTCCTTAGATAAAGGCTGTTGGCTATAAGGGGCAGCTTGTCTTGGAAGAGAAGGCGAAAGTGGCAAGTAAGTACCAGTCGCCAAAAGTCAGTATCCTCCCCTCACCATTATAACATGAATTAGGCACCTACATCCCCTAGGACCTGAAAGGCTTCAGCAGAGAGCTGATGACTCCGAAGCAAGGAAGAGCGCTACTGAGCACAACACGGACCTGAAACTCCCGAGGTGGGAAGAGAAGCAGCCAGGCTACATGTAAAGAATTTCAGCTTCATAGAACAAACCCAAAACCCCCAAACCTCCTGACCTATGACCAAAACCAAGAATCATCTTCCACTACAATCCCCTTCGCAGATGTCTGTTGGCCGCTCTAAACCTCAGACTAGATTCACACAGGATGGCCAAAAGAGACCACCATTGTCAAAGGCACATCGATGAGGTCTGAGCTACATGTAAACAAGGCTGGCCTGGAGCTTATCCCTGGTATTCCCAGCTGGATGCGACAAGAACTGACGTCTGTTCTGTGATCACAGATGTGGTTACCTGCTTTATAGCTTCTACTGCTTCAGCTCTCAACCACAGCCTTCGGGAGCCTCCATCCAATGGCTTCCAGCATGAGGTTTAACTCTTTGCAGTGAAGGCTACATTGTATTTTACATGTTGCAGAGCATATATTTCTGTGATTCGATATATTTCTATGTTTCTAAATATTTCTGTTATATAGATTTTAGAATTTTCATTAATCCAGTTGTGAAATTGAGACTGTTTCTCTATGTCGAGCAGTTTGCAATGCAGCCATTAATTCTTTCAATAAAATAACGTTTTTACAACTTGTTCTCTCCTTCCTCATGTGTTCTCATTAAATCTTAACTGCTTGTCTGGGAAGAATATACGGGACGAATACAGAGGAGCTGCAGGACAGAACTCCACTTCTGAAGCAAGTTGCTCCCCAAAATAATATTGCCACACAAAACCACCGTGTTACCGATATAATTCCTTATAACTTCACGAGCCAGTGACACAAGTAGTGTTGGGGCTGCACGGATGAATCACTACCTGAAAACAAACTAAAGGCACCAGGGCTTTAATTATGGAAGCTGCAGAAATAACTCCTCATCAGAGAGAACCTTGGCTAAAGAGAGATACTCTGAAAAACAGTTGCTAAGATGTGTTCCGTACCAAGACAAGAGCTAAAGGACGTTATTGGCCAACTGTTTTGTGGGTCCATCTGGGGTGGTGTGCCCTGTGTTGATTAGGGAGGACATGGGAGACCCAGGAGCACCCACCAAAGCAAAGATGGGGGCTTCACCTACCCCATGGTATGCAGTAAGGGGTGACGGGTGAAGGGGTGACTGGCGTTGGGGTGACAGTCACAGGGCTGGGAGTGCTGCTCACAGCCAGGCTTCAGCAGTACTAGAGAATAGCTGCCCACATTTGATGCTGAACTGATGCATTAAACATTCATACGTATTAACTGTTTGAAAATGAGGGAGCTATGCCACTTGTTTTACTTCGTGTTAACACTTGGAAGCTTTTACTGGAAAGCCTCAGCAGTCAATGGAGATTTTATTTCTCACCTTTAGCAATGACAATGAAAACTTAATGTGAGAACTGGGACTTGGCTCACTCAGCTCAGCACCTCATTCACTGAAATACCCCACGCGCCTTCATCCCTGCTATTTTAGCTCAAAGTGAAACTCACAAGTCAAAGCTTATACCCAGTTCAACAACTCCCTTATCCATGCTCCTTGTGGACCCCCAGACATGGGTCCATATGCAATCCAGATGTACAGGAGTGGGTGCAGGGTGCCTGTTGAGCCAGTGCCCAGCATCACGCTTCCCATAGGGGACACCTCCACCAAAACACACACCCTGAACATCTCCCCAACATCCTCACAGCTGCAAAAGTGCTGACTCAAAGCCATGGGAAGTACTTCCATGCTCCAGCATCAATTACTAAAACAAGGAATGTGGATGATGCTTTAGGAGCAGTGAGGAAACAACTTCTGAAGCCCTCGCTGCCAGAGAACAGTCAGAATCAGAGCAGCCTGGTGCTGAGAGGTGAATCAACATGTGCCAGCAAAAGGACCCCATGGCCACCCTGCCCCAGGAACCTGAGCACGATCAAACCTGGGTGCTGTGAGGTGCAACGACCGAAAGGAGCTGCCTTCAGACAGCGACAGTGCTGGGCAGAAAAACACCCTTTCTAATGCCCCAATTGCATTATTCAGCTTGCCAGGATTAATATTTAAATAAACAGCCTGCTCCCTAGACTTAGGACATTAACGGCAATTGATTTCATGTATATTTATATATATTAGTGTTGCAAACACCCAGTGAGGAAAAACTGAGGAGCAGTGCTGACGTGCAGCAAGACTCGAGATAAACAGCCCTACCCGCGCTCTGCAGCCTGTGCTTAAAGTGTTGTCTCTTACACTGATCCCTCACTTCCCTTTTCAAAGGGCACCACCAGCTGAAAGCAAAATAAACTGGTCTGAAAAAAAGGCTACAACAGGCATATGAGCTGGAAGAAGTTAATCATAGCACAAGAAGAATGACAAGACAGACTTAAGGCACTGTTATATCTCAGCACCTAATTGCTTTGGTAGTGATGTTAATGCTTCCTTCAGCATCATCTCTTTGCAAAACACATCCTCTCCCTCCCTCCTGAGACAAAAGTGATGCTTTCATCCTACAGCTCCAGTTTCATTTATATAACCTATCCAGCTGCACAGGCACCGAGTTTCAGACAGACTCAGGCCAGGAACTGACTGTGCTGCAGCTGAAACCCTCCCAGAGGCAAGTCCACAGGTTTTACTAAGGTAGTTCCAAACATACATTTGTTTACATCCCAATAACATTTAGTACTGGCCGAGTGAAGCCACTGCATTACCCTCTCTGCCACCTGTGTCTGAAACACTACAACTAAGACATTTTCTCGCTTAAGTTATTTCCTTTGGATCCCCAGTTCTGCAGGTAGAGAGCTTCAGGACACCTCCAAACACAGAGTCTAGCCGAGGGATACGCAGAAAATACTTGTCAGCTGCCCTACATAGACATCTACTGTATTTTCAGCAGCTACTACACCAGAAGCAGGCTGCCTTGCCACAAAACCATCCCTAAATCCCACTGAAAATGCCTCCTACAGTATTCTGTGGCAGATCATGGGATCGGTAAAAGGCATCTGCCTAAAATAGGTTGGAACCTGGAGGCCTGAGTGAGTGACACCCCAAGAAAACATAATGCAGCCGGATACTTCATGGCTTCAAACTGCCGGCAATTGAATACGAGGTTGGACACAGGCAGTGTGGCTCAACCCCCTGCAACCGCGTTCCCGAGAGCAGAAGACGGGGTTTAATTCAAGTAGAGCAAAATAATGGGGAAAAGTACGATAATGAGTGTAGGATTTAAAAGTATAAATGGATACAAAGTTGGGGGGGGGGGGGGAGTAATTAAATCAAGCCAGAGGATTAATGGGCAGAAATCGGAGGATTCGAGTAGATTAAGTATGTGCGACCACTAGTAAACAGCTTTCGCTCCAGCCAGCCGGGCTGGGACTGCAGGAAGCGCGGGGTCAAGGCAGTTTTTCCATTGGGAAATAGGAAAACGCACAGAAATAAGCTGTAGCAACGCGGGGGCACTGCCGGGGCGCAACTCCCGCGCCTGCGAAGCCGGGAAGTGCTGCGGGAGCCAAACGCCCCCCCCCCAGCCCTGCGGTTGCCAACTTCTACCAACAGACCTTTGGCCGAAGTGGGAGAGCTAAAACCTCTTCCAGCGAGCACCGGGACCCCTCAACGCCAACAGCCATCACCCCGGGGGTACAGGCAGCAGCCGCAGCATCTCGCGGGAGACCCGACAGCTCCCGGGGGATGCTGCGGCTGCGGGGCCTGCCGAGCGGCTCCTCTCCGTGCTCCCCGACACCCCCTATATCCCTCCTACCCCATCGCGACCCATACCGCTTCCTACCTAAGCACCGCCGTGTCCCCCTTCCTGACCACCAGATTGTCAACGGTCGCCCCGGGAAAGTCCCCACCGGGAGCAGCGAGCCGCCCGGGAGGTAGGAGACAACACAGGCCGAGGACCACGATCGCCGGCCACTGGTGGGAGCCCCCGGCGCTCCGCACCAGCGGTACCATCTCCGCACCGCTCCGCTGCTGCCCGCGGTCGGCGGCCGTGCGCGGAGCGGGGCTGCTCCCGGGCGGCCGCCGCAGCATCTAGCGAGGAGGAGGAGGAGGAAGAGGAGGAGGAGAAGGAGGAGGAGGGAGAAGGAAAAGGAGGAGGAGGAGAGCAGCGCGCCCGCTCTGCGCGCCGCGGCGGCGGCTCGGCGGCGGCGGGCGGCCCCCGCTGCCAGCGCCGTTGCCACGCAGCCGTTGCCTTGGCAACCGTCCCGACGGCGGAGGGATGGGGAGGGATGCTCTGTGTCCCTCCCGGGCTTCCCGCCCAGCGGCATCCCGGCCCGTAACCTCCCCCCTCTCTTCACCCGATTCCCACTTGCCCCCTTCATCCATGAGGTGCTGCCCGCCGCTCCTCCTCGGAACTTGCTCCCTGTACCACTCTTCCCCTGGGATTTCACCAAAATGTACCTAAAGCCAGCGAAGCAAACGCTGGTTTGAGGTGGTGGTGCTGGAAATCGCGCTGGCAGCTCCACGGTGAGGCCTCCTCCTCCCTCGGGAGCTGCTACGACTTCCAAAGAAACAATCCAGTCCTTTCTGGAACACAGGACCAGCCAACTCTGATGTTTGGGTAGTTCCGCTCCCTATAATTCTACCCAGACAACTAGAGACAGTCACCAAGGAGCAAAGCACCATGGACAGACTACTCCCCTATAGCCACGCAACAACAAGCAGCAGCCTGCCTTCCTCCTGCGGTCTCCTCCAGTGTGTTAAATGCACACTCAAAACCTTGTTGGCCTCTGAGACAGATGCTAAGTAAGGATTCTGTTTGCTCCATTTTGTTACCCAAACACCCACCTTCCAGTGTAGCTGCTGCTCACAGGACGTGAGGCTGCACATCTCCAGCTTTCTTTAGGGAATCACTCTCCCATCACAGGGACAGAAGTTGCTTAAGGGATGCACTGTTATGCCAGAGGAATGGCAGGGCTGCTGCAGCGAGAGCAGTTCTGAGCCGTTCCCACACTGCTCCATGCACATCTGGCCTGCACAATGTAGGAATTGTGCCTCCAGAGCATCTTGGCCACCCCGCACGTCGGCCAGCACAGCCTGGCTCTCCCGTGGCACTTCTCTCCCTGGCTGCTATGTCTTTTCCCAGGACACCGTTTCTCCTACTCGCAATTTGCATCAGGAGGTTTGACAGAGCATTCCAAGTAAAAAACCACTTAATGCTATTTTCAATGCTTCCTCTTTTACTAAACTTCTATTCCTTCTCCTCTAAGCTGTACCCCTCACCACTGCATCCCATTGAATTACATCTTTCCAGTTGCCAAAGGAAATTCCAGCATACACAGAAGGGAATCACTCCTCTTTTCTGCAGCATATAATACTACAGAGAGTTTCCTTGATAAGGACAGAGAGAGAGAGATTGGCCAGCAAATCTTAGATGTGGAAATCTCACCATCAGAATTATCACTGTAATGCCTTTTCAGTGTTAAACACAACTCCACAGTGAGACAACTCCCTCTACCAGTGCACATGCAGCAGCTGTAGCACGTGATAACATCCACTGGGACCATCATCAGGAACTTCCTGCAAGCAGGAGTTGGACATTTACCATAAAAAAGCATAGTTAGGAATATTCCTGAGGCAACATTGTGCATTTTGAGCTGGGTTTGCCAGCAGGAGAGACTCCGGCTCTGAGCCACAATTGCTATCATTGTTAACTCTGACAGGACAAGGGAGAATGGCTTTAAGCTGCCAGAGGGGAGATTGAGATGAGCTCTTAGGCAGAAGCTCTTCCCTGTGAGGGTGCTGAGGCACTGGCACAGGGTGCCCAGAGAAGCTGTGGCTGCCCCATCCCTGGCAGTGTTCAAGGTCAGGTTGGACACAGGGGCTTGGAGCAAGCTGCTCTATGGAAGGTGTCCCTGCCCGTGGCAGGGGCTGGAGCTGGATGAGCTTTGAGCTCCCTTCCAAGGCCAAACAGTCTGGGATTCTACACGTATCAGTGAGAGTTATCCCCCATCTCACAGTCAGCATCCCATATTTGAAGACACACAACAATCTCCCATAGGACCTCCCCAGACAGGAATTCTTCCTGCAGGCAGCAAACACAGAACAGCACATGCCAAACATTTGGCAACCTCCTCCCTGTGCACTTCTCGGGTGTCACTTTTACCATCACCCATTGAGTTCTGTTGTCAGCACTGTCAAAGCAGTTCTCAAGACACTGCATCCTCACAATGTCTCATTTCCCATCCAACCTGCCTCAAATATTGTCATCAAACCTCTATCTCCTTTTCAAATCATAGAATCATAGAAGAGTTAGGGTTGGAAAGGACCTCAAGATCATCGAGTTCCAACCCCCCTGTCATGGGCAGGGACACCTCCCACTAAACCATGCCATCCAAGGCTATGTCCAACCCCACCTTGAACGCCGCCAGGGATGAAGCATTCACAACTTCCCCAAGCAACCCATTCCAGGGCCACACCACCCTCACAGTAAAGAATTTCTTCCCCATATCCAATCTAAACTTCCCCTGTTTAAGTTTAAACCCATTACCCCTTGTCCTCTCACCACAGTCCCGCCCCTAATGAAGAGTCCCGCCCCAGCATCCCTATAGGCCCCCTTCAGATATTGCCTACCTATATGGACCACCTATGCATACTGGTAGATATCTGAACTTTCTAAAGCAGCACACATACAAAACCAGCGTATTAACTGTCCCTTATCTGCTCAGCTATGGAAATACCACCTGTATGTACTTATACACACACCAGAAATATCAGACAACTTCAGATGATTTTTCAGTCAAATTTGAGAATGAAAAAGTAAATCGCAATTTGTTTTTTAAACTTGTGCCCACAAATAACTTCGGGAACTGAAGATTTCCTTGGATTTATTCACGAGCATTACATTCCTATCAAAAAGACCTCTTCAACAACACTTTAATGCCTGGTAGGAAAGTTGTGCATTTTAACTGAACAATGGCCATTTCAGTATCACAAGTTTGCCTTAAATAGATTCATTTAGTAACCGAACCTCAAACCACTAAAAGAAATAAAAGAAACCAGGTTTATACAGAAATTTCATAAATTATAATGAAGGCAATTTTTAATAACATGAGTTACGTTTATTAGAATAAAAACAAAAGTAATTTATCTTTGCCAAGACATGTATTGCCTACAACTGTTCAAGTAAAGTATGTAATTACAAAAGAAATCTTCAAGATGCCTATGTTCCTCATGCAGAAAATAATGCTACATTCAGCAACACAGTTTAAGTATCACTAAGAGACTTCATTATGAAACTGTCTTCCCACAGTCACAAACCAGAACAATACACACATTGAAGGAGATAAGGTCTCCACGCTATTTTCTATGCTGGTATGATTACTCTGCATTTAGACCTCAGTGTCTCCTTGATCATGTGTCTGATGGAAGCTTGGTCTGAAACATCACCCAGCTCAGCCTGACAAGGGCTTGCCCAGCAGCCCTGCTGCATCAGCACACTCTTGTCCCAACAGGAGCCGCACAAAAGAGTAAAGTACCGAGAACTGCTGTCGTGGTCACAAGCCACAGCAGACACCACTCCTGCTTCAATGGGTCCTGAAGACTTGTTAATCACTTTTCCCCACATTTCTCCCTTTTAAGGCCACATTCCAATAAAGAGCCATCTCCTGTGAATGATGCCCATTCCATGGCTCTCACAAGAGCATCTCAAGGGCTTGAAATTCCTTTTGTGTCCCAGAATGATTTGCTCATTTGCCAAAGCTACCGACAATTGCCTCACCTTCCATAGGATCAGAGCAACCCTTCCTCCCTGCTGCAGAGACCCTGCCAGGGTTCCCAGATCAGTCCCCACTTTGCTGTTTTTCACCTTCAACTTTTTGAGTAGGGAAAATTAAAACCCCCAAACAAACCAACCAGTCCTCCCCGCCCAATCCCAAAGCTTCCTGCTCTTCCTGCAACCTCAGCCACGCTATCGCGCTGAACTAGATGATGCCATCCTTTTTATCATAAGAAAAAAGGAAGACAAAAAGAAGAGGGTTCAGATCCATGAGATCAGTGTCTGCTCTCTCACAGCCTTGCAGTTCAGATGGAAACGTGGTTCCTCCTCTAACAGATACACTAAACTATTTCTATTACAGCTGGCCACACATTTCATAGACTCACAGAATGGTGTGGGTTGGAAAGGACCTTAAGATCATCCAGATCCAAGCCCCTGCCATGCATGGGCAGGGACGCCTCATATCAGACCATGTCGGCCAATGCATGGGTTTGCCAATACATTAATTTTTGAGGCAGAGCATTCGTGAACGTGTTTGTGATCATTGCTGCTGCTCCCTAGGCCTGAAGGGAAACACCTTCCCAACTAAGAGGCAGGTTTTGCAGGTCTGCTGTGCTGGTGTCCAGAGGAGCAGCCCCTTGGGAATCCGGTTTTACATGTGAAAAACCACCCAGCTGCTCCTGCAAGAACCCCTCAGAGTCCACCCAGACAGATGCGATATAATGGTCAAGATCTAATTTTAGGGAGAGCTCTGTAACCTTTAATGAGTCGCATGATGAAGGTTTTGCTTGACCTTAAGAAACAACGGAACAATTTGCTCCCCTTTGAATCAGAAGGACAAGAGATATTTCCTCAGCAGCATTCTATTAATTTCGCAAAGGATCACATAAATCTCAATCAGCAACAGCCCAGATGAAGCTTTTTGTTTTGTTTTGTTCATTTTTAGATTCATAGCCCTGGCTTTCATGCTATTTGCAGATCAATGGGGGAAAAAAAGCGGGTCAGGAGCCAACAGCAGTCATGACAATCAGTGCTGCTCTAGAGACTGAATTCCTTCATCTGAAACTTCCCCACCTCCTCCAAGCCTAGAAGGGGAAAAAAAAGGAAAGAAAACAAAACCATCTCTCACAGCAGATGTGTAACACAGAAATATTATTTCCAGGAAGGGAAGCAGGAGTCTTTGCCATTAGCCGGTTACTGCGCAGTGCATTTGGCTATTTGAGCATGCTGGTGGCATTGAAGGAACTCAGGAGTTACACAGCACAGTGGCAAGGCCATGCGCTATTTCTCACCAATCAACCACACATTTTTGTTTAGAACCTTTTAGAAAAGCTGCATTTATTTGTTGTTTGCAAGTTCCCTTCGACAGCCTGCACAGCTATTCAAGATGGATTCACAAACCACACCCGGCTTTCGGCTTTGTTTTCCTGTGGTTGTGAGCCTCAGTTGCTATCGCTGTTAACTCTGACAGGACAAAGGGAATGGCTTTAACCTGCCAGAGGGGAGACTGAGATGAGCTCTTAGGCAGAAGCTCTTCCCTGTGAGGGTGCTGGCACAGGGTGCCCAGAGAAGCTGTGGCTGCCCCATCCCTGGCAGTGTTCAAGGCCAGGTTGGACACAGGGGCTTGGAGCAAGCTGCTCTAGTAGAAGGGTGTCCCTGCCAGTGGCACAGGGTGAGAACTGGATGAGCTTTAAGGTCCCTTCCAACACAAACCGTTCTGTGATTGCTGTTTTTCAATGAACTCCTCAGTTTTAGTTCTTTTTAACTCCTGGTCATGTCCAGTTCCACTGAGTTTCATTTTTCCATATCCTTTGGGCAGTGCTTGTCAGCTGCTTATTACCCTACATTAGATCTGGCCAAGGAAGTTGCTCCATTTCTCATGTTTTAACACTGGCTGACAAAGTATACATCCCATTTCAAGCTCCCAACAGCACTCAAGCAGCAGCAGCACGTTCAAGGTACGTCTCATCTCCTCAACCAACCAGGCTGCAGCAGTGGAAGGCACTCTGTCCTGTGATTCTGTAATGGCTCTAATCAAAGTCTTTTTACAGAGCTCTGTGAGAATCAAATGGGCAATTTCCATCTACCCATTTGTTTGCTTTTGAAATACCTATTTCTGAAAGCATTCGAGCATCTCCATCCAGTTGCCAAATGACTCAGTTAGCATCACCCACCGCATCTGAATAGTAGAGGTTTGCCATGATTCTGGCCCTGATAAGAGACTTTATTTCTGCTTCCTAAACAGATGACAGGCATTTTTAGTGGGAGGAGAAGGACATATGGGATACAGATAGGACAATAAAAAAAGAACAAAAACCCCACATGTTGAATTCCAAGTCATGTTTTGTGTCCAAGTTTATAAAAACTTGGGAATTTGAAAGCATTTTTACAATGGCCAAAGAAGGGCAGAAGCTTAGAGGCAATGAATGAAACACTCCCAGAGACAAAGCTAGGGGTTTAGTTTCTATTAGCTTAGAAATTCTCAGGTAATCAACATTCCCAGGTAATATTCTCTAATATAACTGATCTTTGCTTTGCTCTCCTGTAGCAAGAGCATCACATAGACAAGGACACCACTTTGTTACTCTGCCATAGCACAAACCCTTCCAATAAGCATTCAGCCATCGCTCAGTGCTCTAAAAAGTGTCTCAAGCTGCCTCAATTTTGAACAAACCACCCAAGGCACCCAAATAATATCAGCTTTAGTTTTCAAAGCACAGCCCCTGCTGTTCCTACAGGACTGCTCCGGAGAGCGCAGCTCCAGCTCAATCCCACCAGCTCATCAGTTACAGCACCAGAAGACTTTGCAAAGCACATCCCTGGAAATTTCATTTGGGATGGGGTGAGGTGGGGGCAGAGAAGTGAAGGGAGGGATAAATCTCAGCAAACACAGACACAGAACTTGCACTCGTAAACTGTAGGTTTCAGATGTCTCCTTCCCAACGTCTCTTTTTTAAACCTTTTATACATGAAAAATGGAAACAGTGGTTCTGTCAAGCACTGAAATCAACGCTTCTCCTTCTAAATGAGCATCCCTTCCAGGGATAACTTCAGAATTCATGGCATTATGGTGGGGTTTTTTGCTAATAGGATTGAAAACAAATGCTGAGATCCCCATAAAATGCATTTCCCATTTTTTGCAGTCTATTACATGACTATGTACAGAAGTGCTCAGTAAAATACAAAATCATGGGCCATACTTCAAATACTGGGAGAATCCTGGTGCAGTATCATCTAAATGAGCACCTATGGGTTGTAAGGCAGCAGTTCTACTAGCACCAGAATGAATAGACTCAGATTTCCATAGGTTTGAGTCATTGTCTTATTTGAGTTTTTAAACAGAACAAGGCTACAGATCAAGCTCAGCCCATATAAGACATCAGAAAACAAATACCATGGGTGTCTCTTTATAAAACACAAGCTCCAATTATACCTTGATCAGACATGAGGCATTCCTAATGTCACTGCTCTGGATCTTCTCATGTCTGCAAAGCCTCAATATCCCCCCCCTGCAGCAGCAGGGATGGCATACTGCACACACCGAAAGCCACAAGGCAGAAGCCATCTCCATCTTATGTCCATCGACCATCTAGCAGGAAGACTCAACATCGTGTGTAGGGGAGAGAAATGTGGAACAATTTCTCCTTCAGCATCTACAGAGGACTCAGGAAGAGCAGTGCTGACCCAGCACCTCTGAATCAGCTTTCCTAACTCTCAAGAAGAGCATGGAAAAGCTTCACTTACACAAGCAATTCCTCCTGGACTCCAGACCCTTCTGCTCAACAGCAGCACACGTGCACCTTCAGGCTCTGGGTCTGCTCAGGCAGCCCTGGGCAGGAAGGGCTGCACACAGCACCAGGCTCGCAATAAAGCTCCAGTTGTATGTGGGTGAATGAAAACATTTTCTTCACCATATGGTATACTATGAAAATAATTGCCAAATGACAGAAGCTCGCTAATATTGATGCCAAATACAGAGATAATACTGTCAACTTGTGATCAGCCTACATTTCTCTCTTCTGAGGCATACAAAACATCTCTTTTGAGATGTTTTGAAAACATCCAGAGGAAGCTTTAGACTGAACTCTGCAAAGATTCCGCACACCCATGGGAAGTGCTGGGCTTCTTGAGCCATAGAATCAACCGGGTTGGAAAAGACCTTTAAGATCATCAAGTCCAACCTTTACCCCAGGGCAATTGTTCAGAACTCTTTGGTTCACAGAGGTAAAAAGTTTGCGATGCAAAGAGGCAGCTTTAAATAAACCTCAGAGAGAAACAGTGACAAAGCACCAGCATCCTGCTTTACTAGAAACAACATCTTCTTGCAGCTACTGATCCACAGCAAGGACACATCCTCCTCATTGGGTCTGGATACGAAGCACAGGAAGGAAAATCTGGAGTTTGTGGTGTCACAGCTCAACTCTTGAGACCAAAGACAAGTCAAACACTGTAACTGTGGTGTAATGCTTGTGAACAAAATGCCTTTCTCATGTTAAGGAGGTGCACAAACACTTTTTCAAGTGTCCTTTCTCAAACCTAAGACCACTTTCTGGGCCTAAGGATGTGCAGTGTATTTCACACTGATAAACCAAACGGCTGCTGTTCCTTTGGTGTCTTTCTGACCAGAGATGCGCAGAAGAGTCATTACAAAACTATCAGATTTTAAATCATGTTTCCTGAGACACTTTATTTCGCAATGGTTTGTATGGGCATCCCTCACTGCTGCAGTCAGTTTACAACTCGGAAGGAACAAGTTGTTCTACAGGTCAAAACTTAACAAGTGTGGACAGCCTGTGAAGCTGCGCTGAGCCCGCGGCATCCTTTCCTGTTAGCTTTCATTTATTCATCAGGGAGCATTTGTCTAAATAACCTCTGGCATCACACGCACACATTTTGTCCTTGGGAAAGGAGTGACATGGGAGAGGAGCACTGTACGCTCCTGTTCCCTGCAGGATGGGTGATGGAGGCCGCGTACACAGAGGAGAGACTGCTGTCCAGAGTGAGTCATGGAATCCCAGAATCCCAGACTGGTTTGTGTTGGAAGGGACATTAAAGCTCCTCCAGTTCCAACCCCCTGCCATGGGCAGGGACACCTCCCACTAGAGCAGGCTGCTGGAGGCACATGCTTTTCTTTAGGACAGATTCACCTCCAGTCCAATATCACGGAATCTCCTGTGTTTTTTTTCTTTCTAAAGCACACTAAATAGTACACTCCAGTTGTCTGGAAATATGCGCCCTTATCACATTCAAATTGCTCATCTGAAAACATAACTGTAACTATTTAGGCTAATTGAATCAGATTCCTCCAACCTATACTCATAACCGAGCAATCACTCTTGGAATCTTCTGGAACATCTCTACTTGCTCAGCAGCCCCACTGAGAGCTTAGGCTCACTTGAGTACATCTCACCCTACCAACTGCAGCCACCAGGAGCCCACAGCCCTGAGGTGCCTGGTCCAGCTTCTGCTCTGGCCCTGCTCTGAGCAGCGGCTTGTACTCAACCCCTCAGGAAGGGTCCTCAGTCATCTTCATTCCATACTTTAAAGTATGGGCCAGCCCTCAAACAAGCCAGTCCCTGAAGGAGCATCACATCAGCAGCGACCACCAGTAACACCAGTACTGTGCTTAAGAGGATGTTTTGAACCACCTTGGACCTGTCCCAGGGTACCTTCATCTCCCCAGCTTTTGCAATAACTTTCTTTGCAAGAATGCTTTGCAGGAAAATATCAAGCTCCCTAAAATAAAGCAGATTTCCATAATGCTCTCTCCTTTTTCACAAGGTCTGTTAGCCTGTAGCAGAAGGTGAACTGGTACAATATGAGTTTTTAAAGGAAGGGGAGGGGGCTACTACTCTTTTGGTACACAGCACACTGGCTGGAGGACCTGAAGACCGCTGATCAGAGCATATCATACAAACCAACCTGATAAACTGATTCATATACTCACTTCACATTATCCTACTCTGTTCTCTATTTGATTTACATGTATAATTTAGCCTACTCATTTAAGCTCGTTAATAAAATATCCGATTGGAAGCCTGGTGGATTGTGTGGTTTCTCCCAGGGTATTAAGATTAAAAACCCAAGGAATCTCCAGACACTGACTTTGTAAATCTCTGAGAGGTGGTACAAAGAAATGCCTTGGAACACTTCCATAACTGATGCTGGGACCCCAGCACCGCTGGAGTCCACAGGAAACAATACTTGCATCTCAGTCACTTCTTTTGTCTATCACAGCAGGAGTTGGGAACCTGCAAGGAAGGGATGTGGTGGGGGCAAACCAGTCCTCGGAAAGGCTGATCACTTCCCTGAGAAATCAATCCCGGCTTCTCACAGGGCTGCACAGCGAAACAGCCCCTGCGCCGCTTGGATTCGGCACCGTCAGGAAAAGCACTTGGATAAACCAAGGCAAAAGTCAGCTTTGGCCACGCCTCTGGTCAAGAATGCAAATGGGATTTCATGGTCACATTATCAGAGACCAATTATCCTTCTGAATATTGAAGAGTTTCTATGAGAGGAGATGTAACAGCAGAACAAACAGAGCCACAAACCAACCGCTACAAGACATGATTTATCTCAGTGATCTCCAGCAAGCAGCAGGGCTCGTATCTGAATATCCACGCTGCAGCCTCAGTGTGGCATTGCAGAAAGATGCTGTCTCCGTCAAAGAAATTGAAATAACCACAAGAAGTGAACCACAAACTGCTAGGGCAGGGTACACTTACAAAATAAGCTTAATTCATCAAAACAGTACAGCTTGCCAGTGCACACGCTGCTTATTTCTCATACCTAACTCCTCCGTACATCCTTACACAAGTGCATGCTTCATGCAGAGAGACTCAAAAGATACTACCTTAAACTTTGCTCCAGTTACACATGGAGGCTGCTGCTGAGGGTGGTACAGACAGCCTGTTTGGAATGCCAGGTTTTGAGGAAAAGCTTTTCAACATCAGCTAAGATTAATAGTTCTCAGATGTTCCAGACCCCCCTCTCCAAGGTGACCTCTGTCACTTTCCAATGAAACAGCCTCATCTGCACACCTTTACATAGTAAATCTAAATTCCAAATCAGAGAAGCTTTAGAAGACAGATTTATTGCCCTAAAAGTGAACATCTCCATTGACATACCTACAACTCAACATTACTATTTTTCCCAACTGAAATTAAGTCCCTGACCACAGCACCACAAAACCTTTCACATTAAGCATAAACCTGCTTAAACTTTAGCATGTTGTTACCTTGGTTTGGTTTTAAGGAAATGAGGCTTGTGGCACCAGAGCCGTTTGTATTCTTGTGCCCATCTACTGTGAACACCTTTGGAACCAGCTGACTGACTTCAATCAGATCTGACATAAAGACAGAGGTCCAAACGATAATATGTTCCTACCAATGTTATGAAATTAAGTAACCAGAGACACTCTATTAGTGCTCCGCTTGAGAGCAAAAATCCAACATGAGCTTATGCTGTATTAGACACAGAGGATTCAGTCTGGAAATGCAAAGTCACAGGAAGCTGCCCTTGCCTGCAAAGAAATCAGATCTTGATTCTAAATAAATAAAGTTGTATGTCTGAGCATCAGAATGCCCCGGGGAGGTCACTCGTATGGGAATATGTCGTGGTTTAAACCCAGTAGGCAAATCAGCCACTCAGCCCTCACTCTCCTCCCCCTCTTCCTCCCCTCCCCGCTCCGCTCCCAAAGGGACGGAGAGGAGAATGGAAAGAATGTAACTCCCACAGGTTGAGATAAGAACAGTCTATAACTAAGGTATAACACAAACCACTGCTGCTACCACCAATAATAATAATGATGAGGGAAACACCGAGGGAGGAGAATACAACCACTCACCACCCACCAACCGATACCCATCCCGACCGAGCAGTGATCTAACCCTTCTGGGTAACTGCCCCCAGTTTCTATAGTGGGCATGACGTGCTGTGGTATGGAATACCTCTTTGGTCAGTTTGGGTCAGGTGTCCTGTCTCTGCTTCCTCCTGGCTTCCCCTCCTCCCTGGCAGAGCATGAGCCTCAGAAAGTCCTTGGTCAGAGTAAACATCACTGAGCAGCAACTGAAACCATCGGTGTTATCAGTGCTGTTCTCAGGCCGAAAGTGAAAACCACAGCACTGCACCAGCTACCAAGAAGGAGAAAAATGACTGCTACTGCTGAACCCAGGAGAGAATGTCAAATACTTCCCAAGTTGTGCAGGGCCATCCTTGCTGCTGCCCCTACTCCTGTGGTGCCTTTCATTACAGAACCATAATCCTGGCAGAAATCTTTCCCGTGTAGGTGCTGGCAGGCAACAATCAACTCTTCATCTTTACCTTTAAGCTTGTAATTGTGAGCACACGTCTTTCACACCCTCAACCATTCTTTGTTATAGTTTTTCTTTAATCTTTCCAGGGTTTTGGTATCTATTTTGAAGTATGAAACCCCACAACACAGCACAGGAATCAGTGCAGCCTCAACACTGCTGCATCACCTCTTGGTGCTTCCTATTTCCCCCCGAAACATTCAAAGAATGGACATCTTCGGGTATAAAACCAGGAGCAACTTCCTTTTGTCATAGATTTGTGAACTTAAGTTAGAAGGGATAATCAAATTCAGCATTCACTTAACCTGCTTGGCTCTAAGACAGAATTCCTGGCTGCCAGGACTGGTGTTTTTGGAAAGCATCACAATAGCAGGATGAAATTGCAGCATAAATATTAAACTCCAATAGACGAGTGAAGTAAGTCTAGCCAAGGGTACATCACAGGCAATGGTAAACTTCAAGCAATGACATGATTTTTTGGTGTGCAGGCAGAGGCATTCTGCTTGAGTATGTGCACAAGGGTGAAATGTTTGAGCCTGACAAATCAAGAACCATTTTAAAACAAATTGAAATAATATCTAATTTATAGAAACAATATAAAAATTATTCATTTAAATAGTCTGGGACATTTTCAGTGCTTCACTGAAACCCTAAAACTGACTGAGGCTCATCTGTATACGCAGAGAAGCAGAAGAATGAGCAACTCCAACGAATGCTAGCAGCGTCTGACCCCCTCCAGGAAACAAACCACAGAAGATTTATGACAAATGGATTTGCCCAGAGCAAAATCTGAGAACGGATGTTCAAATTCTCATCATTTGTAGCAATTAGTCGGAGTGGTTTGAAATAACACCTCTAGTTCTACAGTAATGATGTGTCATTCACACACAGCTCCCAGAGGTTACAATGTGCCACAACTACAGGAATCCTAATGCAGTGCTTTGAAGGCTGAAGATGTTTATTAGTAATGGAGATGGTGGACCCAGCTCCTTGTGGTGCTCACTGACAGCTTTCTGCCGCTCATCACAGCAGGTACAGCCAGACATGGAATATTCCACAGGATTCCTCTACACTGGCAGTAGAGGACCCATTCCCGCTTCAAATGGTGGGTCGAATGATGTAAACGCAGAAAACCAAACCCAGGATTGCAGAAAAATTCACAGGTTTTTAGACTGTGACCTTACTAATAAGAAAACTGAGTGAGCTGGGAGACAAAATGACTGCTCTGATGCAGATGGAACATTCTGTATTGGTGCAGGATCAAAATATCTGGAGGGAAAGCACTCAGATGCAGCGGCTGGTGGGCACATAAAGGGTAGTGATGAAATGGGGTACAAAACCTGGGGGGCAGTGAAGAACGCCTAAATAAGCATGTTAGACACTAGAATGAATATACTGTGCTGCTAAATGCTGCCACCAAAATGATTTAACTTGCAGAACCAGGAAATAACAAGTTCCATCAATAGAAGCACAGAAAGAAGGTAACTGCACATACAGATAAAGCACAGAGGCTGCAAAACCCTGCTTCAACACACAACATTGTGAAACGGGTGACACAAAATGCCTCATCAGCTTTCCTTTCCTCACAAAAATACACCGGTGCACAGCTGTGTGGAATGAGATCTCACAAGGTGCCAGGCTTAGGTAGGAATATGGCCAAAGAACCTGTGCTGGGATTTCCTTCCACACCTCTATGCTCATAAACACACAGAACCCCCTTTTGCAATCCAATGATATTCATTGAAAGCCATCCATTCCTGTTAGGAAAGCTTACCAGATTTCTGCATATTTGCTCTTTTTTACAGTTCTGAGTCAAGTTGCTCCCCCTCTGTTTTCTTGAAAGGTATAAAACCATCAAAACCCATGACTGCTAAAGGACAAGGCTCACTTTCCTACAAGAAAAGCCTACTCCATAACCACACCATCACATTTCTGCTCCTGTAAACGGACTGCTCCTTTTGAAGGACATATTACTCAGTGACTTCATCCTGTGTGACTACCAAGGAGCCACACAGCCTTTCAGGAGACTAGCAACCAGCCCAGGAAGACAGCACCATTCCCAGTGTGATTCCAAGCTTCAGCAAGGATTGATGTGAACCCACATCAGAGCCAGGGCTGGGCAGCAGCCTCCAGAGAGGTTTGGCTCCAGCAGAGCCCAGAGGGGTTCAACATGGGCTGATGGTTCGCATTGTCCACACTACCATGAAGGTTTTCCCATGAGCAGCACTCCCTGGAAGCAGTGCAGTGCTCTCCTGCTGTGCAGTGGTTATACGTTACTGAAATGCTTCATGTACAGCAAAATGAATAAGCCTCCTTACCTCAACGTTGAGCTCAGTGACCGCTGTGTCCTTTCCAATGGAGTGAGGAGTGGAGCAGAGAACAGCAGCCTCTCCAGAGCCTGGGTCCAATCTGTCCCTCTGCCACAGGGATGAATGTTTTTGGCCATTATGCATCCCACTCAGCAGCCTTCCCAGGGTAGCCTTGGCCAGCTCTTCAGCAGTGGTACTCCAGCAGCAGATTTGGTATTTCTGGGTAATGCACACAGAGCAATGCCACCCCATGATGCACGGGCCAGGAGGGACTGGCTCTCTCCTTGTTCTCCTCTCCAGTATCTGCACAAGCAACTTCAATTGAAGAAGGGCCTGTGCATCAGCCCTTTCTGCTCAGTAATGGGCCATGTATGCTCCTTTTCCCAGTCTATTCCTCAGGGTGTTTGCCCTCTCCAGCATAATTCCAGAGGATGCTGCTGCAGCTGTGTGCTGCAGTGTGCCTCAGGCTGTTAGTGAGCAGGGATAGAATGTCTCAGACCATCAGCTCCTCCTATGGTGCCAGACCTGGCCAGGAACATGACCCTGCAGGTGCATGAGCTTCCTTGTGCCCAGAGCTGTTGCCCATCGACAGCTTCTCCAGCAAGGGGTCACCAGGAGCACCTGTGACCCTCAAGAACAGGAGTCCCTCCCTGGAGCCAAGTATTGAAAGACATCCATTGAACACTTCTTCCTTGGCTCAATAGTAGGGCCATTTCCTACATCCTTTAGTATGTGTTATCCTCAAGAATATGCACCTCATCAAAGCAGGAAAGGAACAACGAAGCACTTCCCAGTTTAAATTATGCCAGGACACCTAGGAAAGAAAATAAAGCTCATTAGGTCACATGTGGTACCTGTATTCCTATAATGACTACAAACGAACTCTTCAGTGCTTATTGAAATCACAAGAAAAAACACCTCCTTTGTTTTAACAGAAATTAGCTTAAGAAGATAATTTCAACACATTGTTTCCTTACTATATTTCCAGAAGTTCTCTCAACCACCATGGTTCCCTATATACACACATAGGTTTCTTTCGGGTTTTAGAGAAACCTTTTGTTACCTGTCTACATTCTGCCCCCCTCCCTGGCATCCATTTACCTTGGCTTTGCTTTAACATGTACCTGAAGACAACTGCAATTCTTAAATTGACTTAGTCATTTGAGTAGGAAATATTCTCAAAGCTTACTTGCAGTGTGTGGAAATCAAGAAGCAATAGAGCAAACCATTACCCAGACCTTCTTAGGAAGCCTTTGTTAACACAGATTTACTCCTAGAGGCACTTAGGGCAAGAAGAGTACTGACCCTAAAATAACTAAAACCTAAAATTAACATTTTCATTTAGCTGTACGCTGCTTCAAGAAAACATTATCTTTTATCCTCAAAATTTGGTTCCAATTACTTCTGAAACTTATAATTGAATATATTTGGGGGAAAAAAACCAAACCGGAGAGAAAGGAGCATACTTATAGCTGTGCAGTCATTGCTTTTTCTTACACCAAACTGACGAAGCTTCACCCCCAGTCTGTGCTTTAAGCTTCCTAGTGAGTAAACACACGACTGGGGTGTCTCAGCTTCAGAGAGTGTGTAAAAATAGCTCTGGCACACAACCGAGCACTGAGCTCAGAGGGATTCAGGTTAATATTCCCGCATCCTCCAAGGAGGCAGCGGCTATCCGGTCACGTGAGGACGGAAACTGATCAATGGAATTCCTGTTCACCCCATCCCAGAACAAATTAACCTTTGTTGTGTTGTAATGAAAAAGGGTTTCACTTCTGCTCGCTCATGGACAGAAAACACCAAAGGGAAAAGCTCCTCCCTCGCTGGCATCAATCCCATTGATGGGAAACACACAGCAGTCACGCTGCGTGAGAGAGGCGGCAGAATCAGACGTCTTTTATTGTATTTCCATCCGACAAGTGGAGCACAGACACCCCCAAAACACAACTTGAATTAATCATTACATAAGACACGAGAACTGCAACCTCCATAAGTCCCGCTCCTGCCTGAGAGTGGTTCTCGAGGCCTGGAAATCAGAATAGTGTTACTGATTTTAGCCCAAACAGGCTGAAGCAGAAAAGCCCTCACCTTACACATGCAGTGATTTATTTAGCAGGTAAATGGTGGTGCTGGTATTTATGAAAACATTCTTGTAAGAAGAAATCCAAGACATCATTTGACAACTGAGCTTTTCTGGTCAGAGTTATTTTCCTTAACAAGTGCTTGAGCTGTTTTTCTTGGGAGAAACACATTATTCAAAACACTTTTCAGTGCAAAAACTATTTCACAGCCAATTTTCATCCAGATTTAAGCTGTCACCTGCAGCAACAACCAACTTGGCACTGCCTTTCTGAAGCACACACTTCAGTTGCTCTCAGGAGTTGCGTGACCCTTCACACTGCAGCAGCTCTGCACAAGGATGCCCGTCTTCAGCGAGAAACAGAGTAATATGCCCTGAATTACTGAGGAAGGCCCATGATTCACTGCTGGGCTTGTGAAGGCTGGAAGGGGACCAGAGTTTGTTCCAGGCCTTTTGAAAGGCTTTGGCAGCACAAAAGTCTTGACAATTCAGCAGCAGTTACTGAATTTTTTATGGACTATTTCATTTATTAGGAGGAACAAAGCCTAAAATGCGAGTGTTGGCTGCTCTGTTCCCAGGGGACAAAGCCTGCATCACAACCATTATCCCACGCATGACAGCATGTGGATGAGGAGACATCTTCAGCATGCACTGGGCATTCAGAATGACTTGAAAACCAGACCTTCTCTGGGCTGTTCCGCCTTAAGCAAAGGTATTTGCTTTTGTGTTTCTGCTTACTGACAACATTCCAGGTATTTGGGAAGACTCTTCCTGGAAAGCCCTCTTGCTGACAAGCCCCACCTAACAAAGTTAGGGGCTTTGTAACAAAGCGGGGTAGACAGCATGGGTTGTGGGAAAGGAGAAGTTGAATACGCTGGAGTGAAGATGAGTCAACTAAAGCTGGAAGAAGCTTGCTCATAACTTTGGGGTTTAGGCTGTTCAGGACAGTTGGCATCTGCCATGCAGAGTTGCTCTGAAACGGTGGGGCCTGAGGCTGGGTTAGGTCCATGTTTTGGAAAGTAGCAAGTGGCTTCCACACCCTGCCAGTGGAGCAATGCTCTCCCCATTCCTTCCACTCCACTTTGCACCCGCCAGCATTCCCAGGAAAATTGCCACACCGTGTTTATGAAGCCAGATGGGGACTTTGGGCGTCCCCGTCTCACGGGAGGAGCCTGTCCAATGCCCTGGAACCAAGCACGTCCCTTCCCTGCCTCTACTTGCAAAGGCAAGGAATGTCATCTGCAGTTTGCATTCTGGTGACGACTCACTTGCAATAAGCATATCAATCACATAGAATTAAGTTGTCAACCCTTAATTTAGGGTGTTGTACCACTCGAAAAAGCAAATATAAATACCAAAGCAAAGTGACAGGAAGAAAGAAAAGACTTCTCACTACAATTTTTATGGCCGGAGAAACCCCAGACTTCTTGCTTCTCTTGTTATTCCAGTTAAAAACTGAGATTTCATTGTTCAATGTTTCAGCTGAATAAATCTCAAGTATATTTGATATGAAATTTAAATCTATCATTTGTGAATACGTAGCTAACCCTTCAGAAATACAATCACTGCAGTGTACTTATGCAATACTAACCCAAGCTCTGACGACTGGCAGCCAGAGTTAGAGACACAAAAAATAAACCCATTTTCTGAAGAGCACAGAGGGTAAATCAATGGAAACGATTTAGAGCAATGGAAGGCAGGTCCAATATACAGCAGAGGTGGCTTGAGCTTTTGTGGAGAATTAGCTTCAACAAAAAATGACATTTTGATGAAGATTGGTCAAAATTTTAGTGGCATTTACAGGAAAAATGTAATAATTTCAAGTAAAAAGAGTGGTTTGGACACAGCTGATGGTGCAGTGCGCTGGTCGGACCGCACGGTTGTGGGCAACATGCTGCAGATCACCGGGGCCCTACAAACACGAGGGGACACGTAGCTGGCCTTGGACAGAATGTCAACATGCTCAATGCATTATGATTTCTGCTGCCAACTTAACTTGCTGTAGGTTGCAATAGAATTCCACTCATTTCATTCAGATCCTGAATGATATATTTTGGCTGTAATCTTATTTACTAAGCTGTATTATGAAACCTATGGGTTGTGTCTCCACACAGCCAGCATTCCATACAGCCGACTTCACCCTCCATCAGTCTGATTTCTTCTGCCAGAGATCCGCATCAGAGGTTTCCAAACAAAAAAATCCATGCTTCTCCTGAAGATCTTGCTGTAATTGTCTTCCCACTTCCATAGACCCAGACAGGTTTGGGTTGGAAGGGAGCTTAAAGCTCACCCAGTTCCAACTCTCTGTCACAGGCAGGGACACCTTCCACTGGAGCAGCTTGCTCCAAGCCCCTGTGTCCAACCTGGCCTTGAGCACTGCCAGGGATGGGGCAGCCACAGCTTCTCTGGGCACCTTGTACCAGTGCCTCCTTCCTTATGTCTAACCTGAACTTCCCCTCTTTCAGCCTGAAACCATCACCCCTTTGTCCTATCACTACAGTCCCTGATGTGCCCTGTCACTACAGTTCCTCTTCAGCATGCTTGTAGCCCCCTTCAGACACTGAAAGCTGCTCTGAGGTCTCCACACGGCTTCTCTTCTCCAGACTGAACAGCCCCAATGTTCTCAGCTTGTCTCCAAACAGGAGGTGCTCCAGCCCCTGGTCATCCTCATGGCCTCCCCTCTGGGCTTGCTCCAACAGCTCCATATCCTTAGGTTGAGGCTGCCAGAACTGCACACAGTGCTGCAAGTGGGGTCTCACGAGAACAGAACAGAGGGGCAGCACCACCTCCTCCAACCCACTCTAGAAGGAGAGATGCCCAAATGCTCTGGGCGTCAGTGGGGGCTACCCCTGCCTCTTCCAGGTGCCACTTAGGTTAAAATCAAATGAAAAGTCTTCAAGATTGCACCAGGATCTTGGCAGGTGAACAGCAAAATGGATTCTCCCCCCTCAAACTCCAGGAAGATTTTGAGCCTTGGTGTCAATATATATTTGAAATATGAATCGGTGGCAAAACCCATTTTAAAAATTCATCATTTAATAAGCCAAGTGACAAGTTAGTTCCTTTCTTCTGATGGAGAACTTCTATCGGGAAAGGTTTTTTAAGGAAAAGGTAATAAAGAATCTGATCCAGTGATTTTGATTATCTCTAGAAGAACCAGGAAAGGATCAGTGTGACCCTCTGCCTTACTATGAACCACCTTACTTGGGAAGTATCCCAGGGAGGCAAAACGAAAACCAGTGGAATTAAGCCCAATTCTATATTCAGCTCAGCACTGATGGCAGTTGGTCAGGGACAACCAATAAATGAAAGCAGTCAGTATGGAATTGCAAGTTATTGGGGTCTTTTGGGCTTGGAAATGATCCCTTTGGAAAAGATAAGCCCATGACCATGGCCTCTGCTCTGCACCAGGTACACAACAGGCTCTGGTCATCACTAGACCACAGCTGCTGAGCATCCCTGGCAGTGTTCAAGGCCAGGTTGGACACAGGGGCTTGGAGCAAGCTGCTCCAGTGGAAGGTGTCCCTGCCCATGGCAGGGGGTTGGAACTGGAGGAGCTTTAAGGTCCCTTCCAACCTAAACCAGGCTGGGATTCTATGATTTCCTCCCATGGGAGACCTGGGACATGCAGAGACCTCACCAGTCACGAACAGCCTCAGGGAAAACAAGGCAAACCACTGAATCTGGTACTAGATACTTCATCTCTAACACCAGAATTCATCATGTTGAGCAGGGATCTCTCACGGGTTACACTTTAAAGCTAATCTTAGCTTTTTGGAGCAACCCCCTTCATTGTCTTTAGAGCATTATTTTCAACCAGAGTCGTTCTAAGAACACTGTAATAATTACATCTCTGTGGAGTATGAAGAGAATCTTTTCAGAAACCACACAAAGAGATTGGGATAAATTCTACAGCTGCACAGCAGAAAACAATGCAGAAAAGAACAGAGAAACACTTATTTCACCATTAAAAACAGATAAATAAGACCAGATCACTTCACAATACTGCAACAGATTGTTCTCAATAGAAGCAGCTTGGATGCAGTCAGAGCAATCAAGTTGAGACCTGATTTGGTAGCAGAGTTAATATTAGCTGTGAGAAATTAATTCCATAAAACTGGAATCTGGTTTGTTGGCTTGTATTGATCAACAACTGGTGTTAGGTGAAGCGTTGCACAACCGACTCGTCAGAAATTCTACCTTTCAGAAGGCAACGAGGCAACAACATCCTCTTATCTCTGCTAGAGTCACTGGGGGGAAAGATGATAATCTCTTGGCATGGCACTGCCTACATAATAGCAAGATTTATACTGGCACTAATGCCTTTAAACTGCAATTAACAACAGTTTAGCAGTTTCATTTACTGTGGAAAGGAAGGTCGTTATTAGAGGAACATATTGGTGACACCTACATGTCCTGGTGCATCGAACTGACAGCTCAGACAATGTGCTTTGGTATCTGGTGCTGCTCATGGATGGTGTACAGTGAAACACCTACTTTGTACACAACCAGTCACAAGTTAATGATGTGCAATAACACTTCAGCAGGTTGTGCCTAAGGTCTCAAGAGATAGAGCTGCGGAGTGTGTCTTGACAACACCCCCCAAGGATGGCACAGGCCATGGGGAGAGCAGCAGCACGGGCTCCTCAGGAGGGACAGAGCTGCCTTCACCACACGGAGTGAGCTCCTGCCCAGACCAGGGCTGGTAAAGGTAACACAGATCCTCACCAGCCATAACACAGCGAGACTGAGGATCTTCACTGGCACAGGGTGCCCAGAGAAGCTGTGGCTGCCCCATCCCTGGCAGTGTTCAAGGCCAGGTTGGACACAGGGGCTTGGAGCAAGCTGCTCTATGGAAGGTGTCCCTGCCCGTAGCAGGGGTTGGAACTGGATGAGCTTTAAGGTCCCTTCAATCCCAAACCAGTCTGAGATTCTGTGACCTGGACATGAGGGGAAAATGCACTTCCTCCACCCCTTAGCTACCCAAAAACGTGCCTCAGCCTAAGCCCATGTGTTTTCTTCTATTCCGAGTATGCTGTCATTGAACACACTTGACTGTGTATCCACATTCCTGTTTTTCTCCCTTTTCAACTCTCTCAAAATAGTAATGAGCCTGTCATCCCAATTGCCCTGACACTCATCTGCTTCTGGTGTCAGGCCTAGGATTCAGACACCCTTCCACAAGCTGTTTTTGCTGTTGTGCAGCAATACAAAAGCCTATTCATACAGCCCATGCATTTGTCAATATGATGAGGACTATTATCTCTCAGAAGCTGAGTTCATTACCTGCTTTGATGCTATCAGTACTTAACAGAGTACTAACATCGAATGGAGAGCATTAGAAAACAAACTGCCTTCATATTAGGTATCTGCATGGACAAAATCAGGGAAGCTTACATGTTTACCAGAAACATTCATAACTAGATGCCTTTAATGTTGACCCATTCTAATACCAAAGCCACATCAATTGAATTTAAAAACAAACTACCTGCACATTTACTGCATTGCTTCAGGTTAAAGGCATGTCTCCTCGGAATGTTTTAATATGTCTCTGTTAAAATGAGCAGAAATGGACCCATTTTTCAACTGCCTTCATGCTGCTGGATAACAGATGGTAAAAACAATGGCTTTTCTTCAAGCCCAAAGTGTTTGGAGTAGCTTGAAGTGTCGTGGCTATAATTAGCATGATAACCACCATGCTGCTAAGTTATGCTCTTATTATTTCAACACCTTAGCAGCTCCAGCAAGCACTCAGAGGTGCCCTCAGTGCATCTGGAGGGGACACTGGGGTGAGGAGGAAGGGGGCATCATCTTCCCTCCAAGAACACAAACCATGGAGGCACTTCTGCAGCTCAATTCTCCAATGACCACATGAGAGCTGGAATAAATGAGAAGTCACAAAAACGTATCAGGATGTCAGAAGCTGGAGGGGAGAACAGGAGCATTGCCTTTCAGCATCAGTGGTTCCAGATGGTTTTGCTCATGCTGGATTATAGCCCCTGTTGAATCCAACAAATTTGCCAGGGGACAAAACTTCACTCTTGTGCCATCAGGAGCTCTGTCTGGACATTTGAATGCACCCATATCCAGAGAGAAGCAACTGATGGCTCCCTTTAGCTTATGCTAAATAACCACTGTAACACATGAATTCTAGCAATATAACTCATCACTAGCCAGTCAAAAACAAGTTAAATGAGCCTTTGCTTGATAAATCCAAACTTCTTGCAGTGAGAGTTTGGGAAGCAAAATTGTCTCAACACCAAGTTACTGCCTTATGCAGCAAACCCTGAGGATGATCTCATCCACAGCCTGCTACACCAGTCAGTGCCTGGAATACAGGGCAGATACGAGCAGAAGGCTCCAACATCATCTCTGTTCCTCCTGCAACCTCCAGTCCAACAGCAGTGGATGCTGGAGTCAAACAGGTTTGAAAATACGGGTCTATGGAAGCTGTCTGAATGAGTGTGCAAGCAACCACCACCATCCATACAGATCAAATATTTAACGCACTAAAAAGGTCTAAGAAAAACCTTTTTAGACACTTCTACATGATCCCTCCAGACCACTCAAGAAAAGGAACCATGAGCTGAGCTTACAAATCTGCACAAAGGGAATGAAGAGTCTACTCCACAGCAGACACTATGTTCATTCATTCCCTTTCTCCCACCTAATCATCTACCCTTTCTGAGTGCAGAAATACTTATTACACTTATGATTACACCCCAATATTTATTGGGCCTATTCTTCCTTACAAATGATATTCAGACATGATACATTCACATCCCAGGCAAGGAAAACAGGAGCTCTCCTGGAGCTCCCAGGACACGAGTTGTATTTCTGGCACAGTGATGCTGACCAACACACCGTGAAAAACCAGACCTGTACCAAGGGGTGAAGATTGGCACTTTCAGAGGACTGCATGTAAACCATGGCAAGATTAGCCTCTGCTGTGGTGTGGTGCAGTACATTTCAAAGAAGGTCCTTGTGAACCATGCAAGAACCATTATTTAAGGCCCAGCCCTCAAACACAGGTGTGTTTGTTAACACTTCTCCCGTGAAGAACTGAAAGCCCTCAGCAGAAGAGACATTCCTTACCAAGCTCACTCTGCTAACGGTGAACTGGGACAGAACGCTTACCCTGACCAACTGAGATGCAGAGCCTGGGTCAGCTGAAACCAGAACTCTTCACACTCTGTGGTCCTTACTTGTCAGATTCAGAGCCTCATTGAAAATACACTCTACTGATGGATTTTCAGTAAGTGGGTGCATGTAATGGAGATCTTTTTAACAAGACAGATTTGAGTTTTTGTTAGAAATTGCACTGTAAACCTCTCATTTTTGCTATAGACATCACAAAATTCATCTCTATGCTCGTTAGGGACCGGCAAGTGACTTCTCCTTTAAAGTGATTTTGCTGGAAGTGTGCTGTGAATACTTGATCAGTTGTAGACAGATTGACTTGCAGACTTGTTCTGTGCTACCTGCTTAAAATATTATGTACCCCAGAAATACATTTGGTAGCCAGAGGCAATTCAATATGTGCAGCTTTCGTTTTGCCTGCAGTAACGAACACTACAGCTAGACACTCAAAAACACCTATTTCAAGGGGAAAAAGCCCTCCCAATAAGCAGCTGTGTTTCTGCCATCTCGATTTGGATGATTCTGTCCATATCTCCAAAAGCCAGTATTTTGGTTTTACTTCAGGACTGACATGACACAGCATCAAGATTTGACAACAGATGTGTCAAGAGAGCACTTTGATGGTTTAAAGCCAGAGCATAGCTACTCTTTTCCTATGACATTTATCTTCCAACTCCTCCTCGCTTTATGGGCTCTAATCAGAACTAGACTTTAAGGATCAGAACAGATCCATTTCTAGCAGTCTTGATGCATTATCCATTTGCAGGAGTTTTTAAACTTTGCTATACCTATTTTCATGTATGTAATATACACATGTATATACTCACGCACATATATTTAGATTTTATCTGAAGTACAGATATCTAAAGAGATTTCCAAGCACTTTCCACCCAGAAAAGAAGGGCATGGTTTAGCAGCATGCCTCCAGTTTCCAGATGAACACAGTTAACTGGTTCCATCCCTAGGACAGCACATGGTTTCACCCAGAAACAGTGTTTTGGCACCGATAGAATCCCCTTCAGCTTCATAGTGGCAGCAGAAAATCAAATACTGACTCCATTTCTCAGCCGAATACACACACACAGAGGCAAACCACAGGAAAGGTCATCGGAGCTCAACCACTAATGCTCTAAATTCATCTTGGATAAAGCAGTG
Source organism: Amazona ochrocephala (assembly GCA_039720435.1). Classification (NCBI taxonomy): domain Eukaryota; kingdom Metazoa; phylum Chordata; class Aves; order Psittaciformes; family Psittacidae; genus Amazona; species Amazona ochrocephala. Next base: position 24,271,573 of record CM077887.1, read on the forward strand.
CTCCAGGAGCAACACAAAGGCAATAGCAGAGGTGCAGTATGTATAAAATAATCCAAGAACTTGAACCTGTGGGTCCTGGGTAGTGAGCAAGCCATGGGGCCACAGGTTTTTGGGAGGAGCCAATCAAGCAGTGGGATGGAAACCTAAAATTGTCCATGCTCAGGCTTCCTGCAAAGGGCTTGGACAGGCTACAGGAAAACTGCCTCCATCACTGCCCTGATTCCATAATCTAAACTGTACTGAAGCCTGGAAGACTTGCCCAGAGTCCTCAGCTCCTTCTGAGCCCTCCCCAGGCACTTCAGCTTTATCTCCTCAAAACAAGAGTCCAGATAAAACCTCGTCCTTTAAAGCATGAACCAAAAAGATGTACCTGCATATACAGGCATAGTTCTTTGCCCTTTATCCTGAACTCCCAGCCTGAACAGAAGCAGTACACATGAGGGAGGTGCTAATACATCCCTCAAAGGATGACTTGATTCTCAGTGATGTCCACAACACAGACCATGACAGAAGGGGAGATGCGAGTGAAAACACAACAAGGAAGTTCAGAGGAGAGATACTGATGTCAAAGAGTGACAGGGGCAAGCAAGTATCTGAGTTCAGCTTTAAACAAGCAAGTGCTCAGAGCCCCCTCAGGTGACCCCCCTTGGATGTTTACTATGAGTCTCTGGGGCTCAGCCAGTGGCAAGGTCCCGATCCCCTCGCACCAGTGTGCGCACAGAGAGCAGAGCGTTACCATGAATGTGAAGCTCTGTCAGGCTCCAGTCAGTCCCAGCTCTCTTCTGTCACCTCGCAGGAGGACTCATGGGAAGAAGAGATGACCCTGTGGCCACAGAGCTTGTGTTTGACTCAAGCAGATGGCCAGCGACTGCTCAACAACACCTAAACCACATTCTAGCAACCCTGATTAATGGAACATGGGCTCCTTTTGCTCTCTGGGGAAGCCACCTCTCCCGCAAGGGACAGGCTCTGCGTCCACAGGATGCTGCAGCCAGAGAAATGCTTCCAAAACACCTGAGGCTTGTTTCTACAAAAGGAACATTTCTGCAGTGCGAAAACTTGCAAGAACATTGGCACCAAGCCCCCGGAGAGAGAAAATTGATACTAGTTCTTAACACTCAGCTAAAGGTGATGATCTCTATAAGCTGAAATACATGCATTCGAATGCAAACCTCAAAACGACGTTGATAACTACAGACACTTGTAAAATCATTGAATGTAACTCAGACAGATAGGAAAGGTAAAAAGCAAATGGGTGCTGCCCATGTGCCAGGTTGTATAATGATCACTGAAAACATACCACTTATACGTGCATTCACCACCAAGCTGCTCGTTTTGCTCAGCACCTTCTTGGTGTGCACGGCTACATACTCAAATCTAGGAACGGGGTCTACTCCCCCACATGTGGCATCATAGGTGAAAACCTGAATACATCCTTTGATGAGATGTAACTAAAACTCAACTAAAGCCTTGTAATTAGATCCCAGACTGGTTTGCATTGAAGGGACCTTAAAGCTCCTCCAGCTCCAACCCCTGCCGTGGGCAGGGACACCTTCCACTGGAGCAGCTTGCTCCAAGCCCCTGCATCCAACCTGGACTTGAACACTGCCAGCGATGGGGCAGCCACAGCTTCTCTGGGCACCCTGTGCCAGCGCCTCAGCACCCTCACAGGGAACAGCTTCTGCCTGAGAGCTCATCTCAGTCTCCCCTCTGGTAAGTTAAAGCCATTCCCCTTGGCCTGTCCCCACAGGCCCTTGCCCAAAGCCCCTCTCCAGGTTTCTCACAGGTCTTGTAAATATCATTTAATGTTTTTAATAATGGAAAAAAAGAACCCAAATCTCTTTGCTAAGACATTGCTGTGTCCCTTACTTCTGCTCAGTGTCTGGACCAGAAGCAATAACCCCACTGCTGAGTTCAACAACCTGATTCACACTGTTCCTACTCCAACAGCTCTGCTGTGCCAGGAGCCTTCAGACTTCGGAGGTGGCTTCACATAAGCTTTATCTTAACGTTTAGAACTTCATAGCAAAGAAACACAATGGCTGCACATAAACCCTGGCACAGACATGAAGATGCACTTGCACAACATATACTTTAAACCCCCCCAAATTTCTGATAGACTCTGATAGTGCTCAGTGACGTAAAAACCAGCAAGAAACAGACCAAAGATGCACACTGCCACAAGCTGTGTCCCTGGCCATAAAAAAAGTAGCCTGCTAGCTAAGAAGAACAAAGGCATTTAAATGTATGAAAGCTTTGGACAGTATGTTCAGCTGAATACAGTCTGCGGTGCTACAGCGGGCGAGTAGAAGAGCAAGTACAACTGCACCACCTGATTTACATAATTCACCTACTCCTGTTCAAGGTTTAAATGCTGCCTTATGAAACAGAAGGAGATGAGAGGTAAAAATAGGTGAATAAATACAATTTCCTACAAAACATTCAGAAAAGGGGAAGGAAACAGGAATGACTCATAAGGACTTACAGGAGAAAACAACGTTGCCTTGTTACTGGTTTGCTCTCAGGGCTTAAAATAACACCCAAAGAATGCACATGGAGCAGAGAAACTTATATTCCTCAGAATATTCCTTCAGCTGGCTGAGGCTATAATTTGGCTTGACTGTTAACAGCAGCAGGGGATATCTTAAGCATAAAATCCAAGCCTATGAACGGCTTTGTCCCCAAGTCTGAATTTTGAGCAGCAGTCATCATATACTGCCAACATTAGCTTTCCTTACTGAAAGCAAGATTAAAAGCCATTTAATAAAAATAAGCCTGTTTGTTAGAGGAGTGAATGAATGATTTACTCCCTAATTTACCACCATGCCTTCCTGCTCTCTTTATTTTGCTTTGCTTTGTTTTTCATGGGTTCTCCCACAGGAATTAACACATTCACAAATGATCTATATTTATATAAGCAAGTACAAACCTGCTTTTGTTTTCTACAGAGGTAGTGGGTTTGCTCAATGACTAATATACACCTTTAAAAGGAATCACACACTCCTCATGCACTTCCCTGCGCCAGGGATTCCTCACAGCTGGGCTGTAGGAAACACCTCTCATGGCCACTCGAAGATAGGACTTGAGGAAATGCACATCCACGGCTTTATAGGGTGCAATTCCCAGGGTGCACCCACCTGAGAGTGACCCTGGATGCAGGGATGGGGCTGCGGGGATGACTGGTACCCAAGGAAGAAAAGCCTTTCTCCTCAGACAACCAAAGGTGATGGTGAGGGATGGAAGAGAGGAGGAATTTACCCTCTCGAGGTGTAGCAGAGGTGACCACAGGGAAAAGGAGAAGTGATGAGATAGCACTGGCATAAGCATGGTGGCCACAGGCTGCCAGGGACGTGCTCAGGTTGAGAATTAGGAGACATTTTAGATTATGAAGGCAGCCAGATTCCGAACAGGAGCATGGAAAAGTGACATAGGGAGGAGCCAGCAGCCTGGAGATAGGAACCAGGGCAGCAACACAGCCTGGAGAGGGGTGTGGGCAGGACTGACCCTCACAGCCCCCTCTGAGGCTTCAAACAGGCCAGGGAGTCCTGCTTCTTGCCCAGCTCCCCCTTCAGAGGTGCTAGTTGCAGAAGCCCTCACTTGCCAAGATCACTCCCATTCACACGGGTGGTGGGTCTGTGTGCCAGGCAGCAGGACTGGATGTGGCAGCCACTGAGAGCCCTTGAAACCACTCACAGGAAGATCCTTTATTTTGTTCCCACGTTTGCCTTAGAAATGCACTTTTCTGCTTCCTGTCTTTGTCTTCATTCAAGTTGGAAAGGACCTTAAATCTCATCCAGTTCCAACCCCTGCCACGGGCAAGGACATCCTCCACTAGAGCAGCTTGCTCCAAGCCCCTGACCACTGCCAGGGATGAGACAGTCAGCTTCTCTGGGGACCCTGTGCCAGCGCCTCAGCACCCTCACAGGGGAGAACCTCCCCTGTTTCAGTTTAAGCCCATCACCCCTTGTCCTATCCCTACAGTCCGTACAGAACCTGCTTTGTTAACCTGCAATCTCTTTACTGCAGGTGAGAAGGAAAAGGCATTTTAGTACAAAATGTGAGAACTCCAGACCAGTTCGTACAAATCCTCATAGCACTCCAGGGAAAACAGGTGTTTTATACGTACATATATATATACACACATATACATATGATATATATATTTGTATATTGTTTTCAGTTTGCATGGGTGCTGAGCAGAGCTTGTCACAGTCAGAGCCTGCATCCCAACCTTGCAGGAAGCTCTTAAAGGCATTTTAGTTTAGTAGGATGGGGCAAAGGGGACAATGCCAACTAGGGGCTGTGCCTCTTGCCAAAGAGATGAGCAGCTCCACCCCAAGTTTACAGCCCAGGCTTGGAACCAGCCTGGCTGAAAAGAAGCAGTTCTTCACACATGAGCAGTTATACTCATCACTCTTGTGGGGAGCTGCACACAGTCCCTGTCAAAAGCAAAACCTCTCCATCTCACATCACTCTGTTGGGGAAGATTAACTCCCTTTTGTAATACAAAGTGAGCTCTTAACAGGAGTGTTTTAGACAACATCAGCAGAGTCTTGGAGCATCTTCCAGAATTTTCAGCCAAGAAAGCACATGTAAAAGCAGCAAGCTGGCACCTTGGTTTGGAAAACACTAAATATCCAGCAATAGGTAAGTGTTTATTACTCAAAACTGCTTTAAAAAGAAAAATCGTTTTAACTGCTTCATGGAATAACTTTAACCTTTAGGCAGCTCAACAAGGCTTTCAGTTAGCATCAGCTTTGGAGGGAAAAGACTGTTCCTTCTCCAGCCCGAAATAGATTTGAAGAAGCACATATGAATGATGAGCAACATCAGAAGAAGTGGTAGTAATTATCATTCAAGAGATCAAACAAAAATACTCCAAGAGAGTATAGAATAACAGCAATCAGGGAACACAGTGGAATTACAGCAGCGCTGTGAGGCAACAATTTGAATCTTGTCACATTTACGTAAGTTGCTAGAAAAAGATGACAATGACCAATGGAAGAGATGAGAGTCTACAGCGGAGCTTCACTGGGAAAGTTTCAACGTTCCCCACTGCATTTCTGAAGTGAGCATGCAATTTTATGGGGTTTAACCTGGGAAATGGCCAAAATGAGCTTTTTCATAAGCTGCATCATTAGAAAGTCAAATAAGCAACCTACATGTGAGTCCCTGAACTCCCTGGGCAGCAGCTCTCACCCCCAGCTGCACTGTCCGGTGCTTACATCCATGTGAAACACAGGGCTCAAGGGATCAAAACCTGCCGCAAGCTGAAGGACCAAGTTCTGGTTTGAAAGTGCCAAACCAGACAGCAAAGGGTGAGGGAGCTGGTTTATTCCTGTAGGAGATGTTCTCTGTTATGGAACATGGGGGCTGTTGGAGGCTATGGAGCAGGAGACACCACCCACGTAAGCACAGGTAGGGGTTGCTCCGTGGGAAAAACAACAACTGGGAGTTCATTAGCCAGGAAGTTGAATGAAGCTCACAAATCCCTTCACCCACAGGCAGGCAAAGCTGGCATTTCTTAACACCAGAGAAGCATCCTGCTCTGGGAGCGCTTATCTCAACGTACAGGCAGGACTCGAGGGGTGACATCCAGCAGGATTCCTCAGAATCCCTGATACACTGGGGAAATCCAGGCAGCTAGCACACAGCCTGGGCACGTTCACAACAGAGCAGGAGGCCTGAGGGGCTTCTCTGCCCGCTGGTTTTCCATTTTTAAAGCATGATATTCATGCATTCCTCTCCTGCTACCAAGAGCCTACTTACTGTCCAGGGCAGAGAAGTGCAGACGCATAAGCAGCTTTTTAAAGCCATGGATATTGCTGTTGGTTCCAGTTTCAGACTTGAAGGATTTTTGCTGTATACTGGGAGGGCAAACACAGCCTCAGCACCTCAGGTACATGACTGCAGGTGAGAATGCAAAGCAGAAGTCCCCTAGGAGTGCGAATAGCAAAGAAGCCACCCCCTTTTGCAGGATTCTTGCTGAATCCATGACCAAAAGTCCATAAACCACACAGTAACAAGTCAAGCCCAAATCATTTACAGTCTTGTCACACCTTCATGCAAATGAGACGTGGAAAAATTGGATGGGACATTCCTATTGCTGTAGCTCTGTCCTCTTTCTCTGGCGTCACTCCTGAAGCTGCAAGACATATCTTGCAGTCATGGAGTGAATTCACCCCCCCTTAGACTTAAGCTCTTGGTTGGGTCTAGCTTGGTAACCCCATTTGCAATAAGCTCAGGAACTCACAGCCTGCTCTGATAGTTTTATATCTCTACACTTTAAATTCCTATCAGACAATTTCCTAAACCAAAGACCTATTTATCAAGGCAACATGATAGCAACAAGGAAGAGCAAGCTCCAAGCGTTCTGTGTACAGTTATCTTTCACACAGGGACTAGGGCATGGTAACCAGGCAAGTTCACTGCATGTTACCAGCTGCAGCAAAGACCAGGCAGGTCTGCAGCAGCTCCTCCATATTTCAGGGTGATTTCCCTACCTAGCTGCTTCCCATCATCACCTGAAAGGCCCCCTCAAGCAGGGAGGAAGCAGCACATCGCTCCTGCTGACATGACTTGCTCCCTCCTGGTCTATAAGCTTCAGTCCCTGCAGACACGCAAGCTGGGGGGAAGATGAGTTGAGGACCTGAGCAACCAAAGGTCCTGAGGACGTGCACCCAAAATTATCCCTTACCAAGTGACTGGTGGCCACTGAGAGCAACTGCCATGGGCACTCTGTTCTCTCCTGGGTTTTTCCAGGTGGCTCTTTTGGAATTAAAAAGAACCTAGAACTAGATGAAACTTTGAGCTGGATAACCTTTAAGATCCCTTCCAAGCCTAAGTTCCATGAATCTGTGTTATAAAACCACCCAGTCCACACCAGTAACCAAGTCCTCATCTGCTATATGTGCAGATAGGACGGGCTTGAGCAACTTTCAGCAGTGGCTATGTTCAAAGGGGCATATATTTTCCACTGGTATTGTCTGTTCAGGCTAAACTGAGTCAGTTATTAAGCCCAAATTATTTGCTAATTAATTGCTTAATAAGAAAAAGATTGGACCTTCTGGCTGAGCCGAAGTTCTTTATCATGGAAACACAAAGCAGTTTCACTGGTAAAGAAGTGAAGCATTCGGTGAGTCAGCCTACACAGATGTGAGAGTGTCTATATAACTCATTCACTAAGCCTCCTACACACCTTCACTGGGAGAAGAACGTCAGGAGAGATGTGGAAGCAATAACCTCATTCCTATAAGATTTGAAGTTGGAGCTGTAGCTAGATATAAAATGTGTACATGAATTCCTAAACCCTGGCCTCTGCTCTGGAGCCGAGCAGCTCAAATCTCCTGCCTCAAAGTGCTGGCTGCTCTCAGCCAGAAGACATGGACAAATCTGAACTTGAAAGCTCTGTATAACATAAACCCATCAGGCTTCTCTTCAAAGCCCTTATTTGTGTCTCATCTTCATAAAATCTTTAATGCTTCAATTCATGGGTGTCACATGAAGAAGTCAATCCATGCTGAGACTTAGGTAACACTACGCATTTCTAGCTAAGATATCTTTCCCCCTAAAGTAAGCATGATGTTAGACAGCAATATTTGTTAGCTCGTCGCAATAGGGGGTGTGCATAAGGAAGCATCATATCTGAGCAGCGTGCCTTAGCTCACACTACACTCCATGCTGCTGGGGCTGGGTTGCTTCTGGTGCCTAAACTCACTTATCTGGGACCTATGAACAGCTCAGAAGAGAAAGATGAAGCAAAATGTAGGTCCACTGTTTCCTGGATGAGGGTCAAAGTAATCTGTACTTTTTAAGGTAGCTCTTTGTAAAAGAATGGAGGTTCATGACCAGCTGCAGAATGCAATTAATTGTAACTGCAAACGTTCAGCCCCAAAGCCAAATCTGGGAAATCAAGAGGTCTGAAGCGCATTAAGCACCTTCTGGGGTCTAATGAAAGTCATCATATGGGAGTCACGAAGCAGACAAGCAATTGCAGAGGACAGGGGAGGTCGTAAAGACTGAGAGACAAAAATACCTGTGATTAATGGGTTGAGAAAGGGGGCTCACAGCTATAGACTGGTCAGACCAACACTCAGCACTGGAATGAGGCCAGAAGTCAATCAGTTGGTTTGGAAACACCCGTCAGTTCTCTGTGAGAAACACAGGGAATCATCAGTGCATCTGGCACATGCACTTGAGCCTCTTGCGCTGGTTTGTGAAACCCCAGCTCCAAAGGAAAGAGGGGGGAAGCAAAGGACTTGCCGCTTCCTGTGTTCATTTTCCCAAGATCTGTCATGCTGGTTCAGCCTCAACTCTCACTTAACTTCTACTTTGCATTAAAATATTGTTCAGAAGGAAAATGAGGAAACCCATAACCCTACCGACAAGTTACTGAAGAACCTGGCATCACCAGGGCAGAGCACTGCCTTCATCAGCCATGGGGAGGAGGAGAGGTGTTCAACTATGCAAAGTGCAAGCAAACAGCTGTGAAGCAGCAGCTCTGCTGAAGATTTCAACCTTTAACAGCTGATGGTGTACAAATCCCTCCAGCTATGTGAAATCTCTTGCACTTCTGTCTTGAGAACAATACCATCTCCACCAGCTTCCATGCCTCTTTTTCAGGGATGCTAGAACAGAGACAGCTGATGTCGCTATATAGCATCCTTTGCGTCCTTACATCCTAACAACAGCTACCAGCTTCATGGGGTGACAGACACAAATCCCTGATGACTGTGCTTGTGGGGAGCCTCATCGACACCCTGACTGTACACCGGCCCAGTCCCAGTGGACACACTGATAGGGAACAGGAAGCCTGGGCAGCTTCCAGTCCCACCACCCATCAGGATGCTTCCATCAAACATAAGCAATGATTGTGCAGCACCTTTCACCCACTGTTCTCAATACCACTTCCAGGCTCAGAGCCAATGCACCCACCTGTGAGGTGCCTGCAGAGTGATGCATTCAGGGGATTCTGGTGAAGAAACAAGAGCTGAGAATCCCAGCCTGGTTTGTGTTGGAGGGGACCTTAAAGCTCACCCAGTTCCAACCCCTGCCACAGGCAGGGACACCTTCCACTGGAGCAGCTTGCTCCAAGCCCCTGTGTCCAACCTGGCCTTGAACACTGCCAGGGATGGGGCAGCCACAGCTTCTCTGGGCAACCTGGGCCAGCGCCTCAGCACCCTCACAGGGAACAGCTTCTGCCTAAGAGCTCATCTCAGTCTCCCCTCTGGCAGGTTAAAGCCATTCCCCTTGGCCTGTCCCCACAGGCCCCTGTCCAAAGCCCCTCTCCAGGTTTCTTACAGGTTGTGCAAATATCATTATTTTAATAAGGAAAAAAAGAACCCAAATCTCTTTGTGAAGACATTGCCGTGTCCCTTACTCGTGCTCAGCGTCTGGACCAGAAGCAATAAGCCCACTGCTGAGTTCAACAGCTTGATGCACACTGCTCCTACTCCAGCAGCTCTGCTGTGCCAGGAGCCTTCAGACTTCGGAGATGGCTCCACATAAGCTTTATCTGGTTTAAATAATCCTCTTGCTGAGAGAGCCGAGGGAGGGGATGGGGATGCCTGCTGTCATTGCGCTTCCCCTGCCTCTATCTAACATAACCAGAGCTGACATGGAGATTGGGCTGGCTACAGGAATAGGGCACTTATCCTCTGGCGAGATAGGCTGCTTATTGCAACCAAAGCCACATCTTCAAACTGGGGCCATGAAGTAAGAAATCACATTAGTGTGAGGTTATTATGACTTTTAAAAATGCTCTGGGACAGGCCAAGGGGAATGGCTTTAACCTGCCAGAGGGGAGACTGAGATGAGCTCTTAGGCAGAAGCTCTTCCATGTGAGGGTGCTGAGGCACTGGCACAGGGTGCCCAGAGGAGCTGTGGCTGCCCCATCCCTGGCAGTGTTCAAGGCCAGGTTGAACTCAGGGGCTTGGAGCAAGCTGCTCTAGTGGAAGGTGTCCCTGCCCATGGCAGGGGTTGGAGCTGGAGGAGCTTTAAGGTCCTTTCCAACACAAACCACTCTGGGATTCTTGTACACGTGCAAAGTTAGCCCTTGAAATGGCATGAGCTTCTGCCCTTCTCAGCATCACTATGCACTGCTGCAGTGGTGCCACCCTGCCTCCTGCTACTCAGTCATCTGTTGTTAAATTTTATAGCAGAGGGTTTCTCCCTGCCCTTACACCTTTCCCTACAATGATATTTGTAAAGCCAACTTCTGAACACCCTACCTAAAACATACATGTTTTACTCCAGTGGAATCAACTCTCTAGCTGCTGTTATTTGAGCTAGCTGGCAAGTACTGTTAATAACCGATGTAAAAAGCTCACTTCTTGCAGTTTAATAAGCATGGAAAATTGCATAGCTTTTTTAAAAGTCATAATAACCTCACACTAATGTGATTTCTTACTTCATGGCCCCAGTTTGAAGATGTGGCTTTGGTTGCAATAAGCAGCCTATCTGGCCAGAGGATAAGTGCCCTATTCCTGTAGCCAGCCCAAGCTCCGTGTCAGCTCTGGCTATGTTAGATAGAGGCAGGGGAAGCACAATGACAGCAGGCATCCCTGTCCCCTCCCTCGGCTCTCTCAGCAAGAGGATTATTTAAACCAGACGAAGCTCTGCCCTAATGCCTGGGCTTGAGATGCTGCTCTGAGCCTGACCCACACAAAGTGGGTCATGGACCAAGTAAATAACATCTGGCTCTCCTCAATCACAACCCACAACACATCTGGGAGGCCCAGAGTCAGAAGGTGAGCCCATGCACCCACATACACAGCTTTTCTCTTGCAAACCCAGGATACCTTCAGAGTTCCCCCACTTAGTCTCTTTCTGCCAAATATGCAAATTATCCTGATAACTACTAAGTCATTAAATCTAAGATATGTAAAACATTGCTACATCAATTAAATTGTAATGAGGAGATGGATGAACAAGCTAATGCTCTGAGTTACACATATTTACTTGTGGAGCAGAGGCTGTTGCAGCAAACGAAGGGCAAGTTGTGATACACATTCAGCAACTATCGCTGTGTTTGCAGCAGTATGCAAAGTCATAATTATTGTTTTATGTCTCATTTTGTCACAAGGTTGCTCTGCTTGACTTTCAGCAGCAAGAACATCCTTATTTAACCCAAATGAGATTAAAATAGAGGTACAGGAAACAAATAAAGAGGAAACTCGGGACTCTGAAGGGGTATTTCACACCCCTTCCAACCGTCAATCAACATTAATCTGAGCACAGATTTCAGAGCTGCTCGACTCTTCATTTGCAATCGGCCTCACACCATTCTCCTGACTACTGGAAGATATTTATATTCCAGTCAAAGTCAGTGGATGAATGTAAAAGACAGAACACAGGCATATGAGAGGCTTCTGCCTGTTGCATACCTGATTGTGGGGTGATTTATTGTCACATCTGACATCCCAGATGAAGGAGCTTGACCATTAAAGAAATAAACTATGGTCCTTTTGCCTACCTTTGGTAACTCTTTGCTTTTCAGCACAGAAGTGTGTCAGCTCCTTCACAATGTGGTCTCATTCAGACATCTGGAGCAGCTCTAATGAAGGAGTCCAAATCCTTCCCATTAATAATGATTTGATAACAGAAAGCTATTTTAACCCCATCCCTCTTTCAACCACTTTGTTTCATCTCCCCTTCAGCAAAACCTTCAGACAGAGGATGGAGGAGGGGGGAAGACTACGTTAGTTATTTTCACATATATTAAAGCATTATGTAGAATAAAAGCTTTCCCATAGAAGTTGTGCTAAAATACTGACAAGCACAGCAGAAGCTGTTGTATCACAAAGGTGTTGTGAGCACATCGGTGGTTTGTACCTCTCCCCAGTTGTCTTCCTGTCTATGTAGATGTGAACTAAAAATTAGCGTCACTCTGACATCCACATCAGCAAGAGTGCAACACCAAGAGCCTCCAGCTGTGGAGCAAGTCCTGCTCATGGAGACCAGCCCCAGCAGGTACAAGATGCTGATGCTGGGCACAGTGAGGATTTACTGGGACTGACAGCTGCTGCTGTCACATTTCCCTATGGGAAACCATCACCTCCATCCATTCTCCAGCACCTCAGTACAGGTGAGGGTCAGGATTCAGAGCCAGCATCACAGCCTGGCGTGAACACAACCTTCACAGGGAGATGCTCCACAGGGTGCCCAGCACCCACTGAGATCCCAGCAGCTTGTGGTCCATGCACTCAGTGCTCTGCTGCCTGGGCATCCTCCAAGCACGGTGCTTCAGGGGCTCAGCAGTCACATCTCCTGGTGATCAAGAGAGAGGCTCTAAAATCAGGGGATTATTTTCATGATCCACCTCACCTGCTCTATTAATAAAACCAGGCCAAACCATTCCGGTGCAATTCACTTCTCACTTCCACTTTCAAGAGGTCTCCAACAATAAGAAATGAGGCCTGCCCAATTAATCACAGCACCCAGCAGCTCCAATAGCTGGGGAGAATGCAAAACCACAGCTACACGAAAGTTGCGATTAAACACTTGAGCTAAATTAAGGAGTACTTTAAAACCAGTGGCAGTTGTCCAGCAGCAGGCAAGGACTCATCTCTCGGCTTCTCCTTCTTTGTCTTCATATTTTCTGGTAAGAAGAGTTGTTTGTCAGTCTCTCCAAAGCTTTTTGAGTCTTGCTGATACTGCCCTTATTGAGTAGGAAAATGGAAGGAGGATGAAGCCCACTGGTAAACATTTCAGTTCCCAATCACTTTCACTTGCACCGCAGTGACACAAACAGGCTTTCACATATGGTGTCAACCTGTTGAGTGAATTTTCTCTACCTTCTCCTATTTAAGCACAATGCCGACCCGGCAGTCCTACCACGAGAGAGCTGAATAGCACATACCACGTTCATTCTGTGCTTTGGGAATTGTCAGACTGCATCTGCAGGATCAGGTTTTTGAAGGAGTTGTCAAGTTTAATTGGAGAGCTCACACAGTCCCAGTTCTGGAGCTGTGATTTATCCAGAAAGTGTTTCCCTTCTACCACGTTACACTAACTCCAAGATCTAAATAAAACCATGTGTGAACAAAGCCTGTGGAATTGGGCAAACTGCTCCAGTGCATTGGCTTTCCCAAGGTTTAACTTGTGCTGGATGTGTGGTTGCATTGTAACTTCTCTGCAGGTCTGGTGGCAGCTTCAGCCGGGGGTAACCACTCAACAACACTTGGTGCGCACCAGCCCTGGGCACTGCCACAACCCAACACAGCTCTTTCCAAGCCACAATCCCCAATTTTCTGTAGTTCTGGGCATTAGAAACATGAGGAGTGAGGCACGTGAAGGAGGAGCAGCATTTCTCACCCTGGAGAGCCTTGTCCTGCTGGAGCTCCTCTCTGCCCAGGTTGCATGAGCTTGAAGCAAGCTGCTCTAGTGGAAGGTGTCCATGCCCATGGCAGGGGGTTGGAGCTGGATGAGCTTTAAGGTCCCCTCCAACACAAACCACTCTGATTTTATGTTATGAAGATGCACAACCGTACATAAATAGCATTTATGTTTAGAATAATACTATATGAACTTCAGTCTTGGGAGCTGAGTGACACATGCTGGGATCAGTATCAGGCATAAGTCAGAACAGAATGAATTTATTTAGTGTCTAAAAGGCTCTCTAACACCCCTCAGGAACAGGAGCCAATACCACGTTAGTTTTCTCAGCCTGGTGGTTGCAGATTACTGCAGCCTTAAACAAACTAATGAAAAGCAATGAGCATTTAATATGTTAAACAGGCCATGGCAGAACTCACAGGCACATCAGGGCTGAAAAGGCAGATGCTCAGACGCACAATTCACATAAAACCACCTCTCAGTTCTTGTTTTAGGGCACAACATGGGGTATTTGTGAGCTTGACAAGCCCTGCATCCCTCAGCCTGAGCATCCTGCAGGAAAGAAGGACCCCCATGACTGACCATGGAGCAGCCCCACCTCAGAGGCAGGGTTTGGGATTTAGCATCCTTCTGACTGGCAGTTGAAAGATATTTGTACAAGAGAAAGCACCATTTGTCTCCCTAAAGACGAAGAGAACTGAACTTTAAGTTCGGTGCATGCCAAAGCCCTGCCTTACAGCACAAGTAATGATTGCAGCAATTATTCCATGGAATTGATTTGAATGACTTTGTAATCCTCAGATGCCATAATTCTCATAGAAATCATCTCTTAAATTCATCTAGAGAATGATGTAATCTTACTTGGAAATACCATCCGTTCCACTACTCACCAAGCTTCCAAAGAGAGGAGCATGGGGCTGTGGCCAGTTAATGCTGGTTTCAGGGCAGCTCTCAGAGATGCTCCCAACTCCATCCCAGATGCTTTAATGTGGTGCCTGTTTGTTTTGCCTCCAGCACTTACAACCTGCAGCTTGTATACTAATATTAAGTGTAGGATGAGATTGCTGAGCCAGGGATTGAGTCATAAAAGCCTTTTGCGGCACATTCTCTTGGAAAAAGCCCCCACACAACCATATATCCCAGGCAGCTCCCAGTTGCATTATGCACCCAGCTTTCTGGGGTATTAACCCTTCTCTTCCTCACACAATGGAGATGTCTGTGCCCAGCGAGAGTCAACAGGGAGGCTGCCCACCTGCTAAAAATGCATTTACAGACAGAGAAATGACTCTCCGGGATGAAAAGTGAGGTGTTTTAGTCATTCCAGTACTTAGAGCTCTCATTTGCACTCATTTATTCTACTTACATGAAAACAGTCCCCCAGAAAGCCGTAAACTAACACATAAACACAGAAAGGGAAATTGAAACCCTCCAATTTCTGCACAGTGCTGGGAATTACCCCAGCAGAGAGATGGATGGCACATATACCCATAGAAAATACTGAAAGTGGGATAATTTGGTAGAAAAACATATTGTATTTACAAAAAGCAGCCCAACAGTACAAGAAAGCATCCAATTGTACATAGGCCTTTCCGAAGTCCTCAAAAGCAGGTACCAAAAATCACAAGGACGTGAAGACTGAAGGGTTGTGTGCAATTTTAAAGAGACAGCACTCTGCAGTAGCTGCTACATCTGATGGTGCTCATGGCGAGACGAGATGACTTCAGGCCCATTTTCTGTGCTTATTATGTAAAGCGGAGACAACCCAGCACTATTCTGTCATTAACACGAAGAGAAATTTAGAAGACCTGACCCATTCTTGGCCAAGTGCTCAGTCTGGAGATGAAAGAGTTGCACACAATCCCCCATTAAAAGAATAAGTAAACTCCATTGAAACTTCAGTGGCAAACTTCCATCTTCATCATAATTGATAACTTTAAGCTTATAGAGGTTGACGATGCTTCACCATTACATTTCACTATGTGTGCTCTTTATTGTAGTGTCCAAGACAGGGATCAGAGCCCACGCAAAATAAAGTCTTTATTCTAAGAACTGCAAGATACAGCTAAGAATGTGCTTTGGAAATAAGCACAGGGAGGCTGGCCTGCAGCATCCATGCTTGTCACACCTTTCTAGGGGGGGAATAGCTTTAACCTGCCAGAGGGGAGATCGAGATGAGCTCTTAGGCAGAAGCTTTATACCAAAGAACAAAAATCTCACGATGCCAGAAACAGCCTCCCTCAACTTCACAGTCAAAACCATGTGTAACCACAAGAGCAACATGCAGCTAACCAGGAGCTCAGCTTGCGCCAGTTACTTACTAACACCAAGGTTTCACGTCTTTCTCCCCAGACCCATTCTTCAAAAGGGCTTTATGATGACTGCTCATGCAGCAGTGAATTACACTGAACCAAACCATGCATCTCACCCACCCAGATTTGTGTTTACTGACTTCAACCATGAACCTTTACGTATTTTTCCTTAGGCTAAAGTACCACAAAATCATTTCCTTAGCCAAAGCAATGACTTAGAAGATCTACATTTTATATAAATCATGTACGAGGAAGAGCTCTTCCTGTGACACATTCTCATTTGTTAAACATGATTTTGACACTCTTATTCCCAAGCGCAACAGCCTGAAGACAAAGATGCTAAGCAGTGCTATAATTAGCATGTAATTTGCTCCAAACTTCCCCTTCCAAAAGCATGACATACACAGATGGGAAAACTGCTGGACTGACAAAGAGCTCGGGAACTACCTGGGCCAGGCTGCTGGCGGGAGAGAGGGCTCCTCCAGCGCTTCTGCACCAGGATCATTGGAAGGTGCTATGAGCCGGTGGGCTCACAGCAGAGTTTCCCAGCCCAGTGCCTGGCACAGGGTGGGAACAGCACAGCTTCAGTCCATCACCCCTGCATGAGGGCAGGGTCCCACAGCAGACCCCGAAGACCTGCAAGCTGCAGTGAGATCAGCTGTGCTGTTACTCCAGCAGTGCCTTTGGGACACAACAGTAGAGGGATGCAGGAGTTTGGGATTAGTAACAACAGACCAGCAGAACCAGCCCAGCCCATCGACCTTTTCACCTTGCCTTTCTAATTAACTCAATAACAGGCTTTCCTCCCTACTCCTCTTCAGCTTTGCCATGCAGGAGGCCTCCTGGAAGAGGAGATGGAAGTAGAACTGCTCCTGCTTGAAGAGCTAACACACTATCTTGATGGGCTGCCTAAAACAAAAGGCACCCTTAAACATAGCAGCACCTTATAGTTGCTCATCATGAGGAATAACCTGCTCTAGTGGAAGGTGTCCCTGAATGAGCTTTTAAGGTCCCTTCCACCCAAACCAGTCTGAGATTCTATATATTTCATATTAGCTATGCTCACTAAATAAAGTAGCCCATAAGCCTATGAGGTGACA
Source organism: Amazona ochrocephala (assembly GCA_039720435.1). Classification (NCBI taxonomy): domain Eukaryota; kingdom Metazoa; phylum Chordata; class Aves; order Psittaciformes; family Psittacidae; genus Amazona; species Amazona ochrocephala. The sequence goes on from CM077887.1 coordinate 24,288,317, forward strand.
GCCCAAAGATCAGAGGGCAAGGCCTTTTTCGGGAAGCTGCACTGTGCCTTTCCCCATGGAAGTGCACACAGTGTGAAGCAGATCAGTTTGGTCATTTTGGGAACTGCTGCAAAGCTTTTAGACAGCTCAGGCAGTTCAAAAGCCTTTGCTGTGCTGTATAATGGGCTGTGGTAATCCCCAGGCTTTGCCTCAGACTGGTTGTTTACGTCTAAATCACTTTTCCTCATCAAGCTCCAACTTTAATTCCCAATATATTAAATTTGGGTTGTTCAAAACAATAAGTAACTCCTTTTTATTGCCTTTTTTCCCCCCACAATTATTAGATTAAGGATGTTATTAAAAAGTTATCAAGCCTTTTTGCAGCTGTAGTTTGGTAGTTATAAACTGAGCAAGTTATCACATTAATTGCGAGAGGAAAAAAATTAATCACATTGCATTTAACAGCCCCAAATCCATTGTGTTTTATTAGTAATGCTGCTTCTGGAATGGATGGAGCAGAGCAGTGGGATAGCAAGATGAAGGCTGTGACACCTCATCTGCTCCTTGGGTGCCTCAGACCCAGGACACCGAAGCAGGGGCTCTGTTGTCCTACCCCATTCACATAAGGGTGCACAGGGTAAACCTGGTGGTAGAAATCTCTCTGCTCATCTCAGCCAGGACCCAGCTCACCTTTGCTTTTGCTTCTGCTGAGTATCAAGGCAAACACAGGAGCTGTTTGCCATAAAATCAGTCAGCGAGACTTTTAGAATCATAGAATAGTCAGGGTTGGAAGGACCTTAAGATCATCCAGTTCCAAACCCCCCGCCATGGGCAGGGACACCTCACACTAAACCATGCCACCCAAGGATCTGTTCAACCTGGCCTTGAACACCACCAGCAATGGAGCATTCACAACTTCCCTGGGCAACCCACTCCAGTGCCTCACCACCCTCACAGTAAAGAATTCCTTCCTCATATCCAATCTAAACTTCCCCTGTTTAAGTTTGAACCCATTACCCCTTGTCCTATCACTACAGTCGCTAATGAAGAGTCCCTCCCCAGCATCCCTATAGGCCCCCTTCAGGTATTGGAAGGCTGCTATGAGGTCTCCATGCAGCCTTCTCTTCTCCAGGCTGAACAGCCCCAACTTTCTCATCCTATCTTCATACGGGAGGTGCTCCAGTCCCCTGATCATCCTCGTGACCTCCTCTGGACTTGTTCTAACAGTTCCATGTCCTTTTTATGTTGAGGACACCAGAACTGCACACAATACTCCAAGTGAGGTCTCACAGAGCAGAGTAGAGGGGCAGGAGCACCTCCCTCGACCTGCTGGTCACGCTGCTTTTGATGCAGCCCAGGATATGGTTGGTTTCTGGGCTGTGAGCGCACACTGCAGCCGGCTCATGCTCATTTTCTCATCAACCAACACCCCCAAGTCCTTCTCCTTGGGCTGCTCTGAATCTCTTCTCTGCCCAACCTGTAGCTGTGCCGGGGATTGCTCTGACCCAGCTGTAGGACCTTGCACTTGGCTTGGTTAAACTTTTCATGAAGAGATTTTCTTATGCTCAAAGTAATGCTCAACAGCTCGTGGAAGAGATCAGCACAAGTGAGGGTGGGATGTGGTAGGAATCATCTGTGGCTTGGTTCACCTATGAGTGGAGAAATATTTGCCAAATATTTACACTGAAATTCTTAAGTGCTTGACTAGCTCTGGGGCCATTACTAATACACACCAACACACATATATCATGTACACACACAGACTTCTCTAAGCCAAGTGCCTGCACTCGATTGTTTGCTGCAGAGTTCATAAGGCTTTAAAAACAAATCCTTCATGTGATATTCTATAGTTCCAGGTTAGACATCAGGCAGTTCTTTCCTGTGAGGGTGATGAGGCAATGGCCCAGAGAAGCTGTGGCTGCCCCATCCCTGGCAGTGCTCAAGGCCAGGTTGGGCAGGGCTTGGAGCAAGCTGCTCTAGTGGAAGGGGTCCCTGCCCATGGCAGGGGATGGAACTGGATGAGCTTTAAGGTCCCCTCCAGGCCAAACCAGCCTGGGATTCTATGATACATTAGACATAACGCAGGCAGAACAGATGCCAGCAACCCAAGGAACAACCACAAATAAAGATGGGACAACACATTATCTAAATACAAGGGCAAAAAAAGAAGCTTCCTTCCTCTCAATGCACACTTGATCTTCTAACATCTCCTGGGCATCATAAACTACATGGCATGGACTTGCCAACAAATGGAAGTTTATGGAAAAATTCATCTAAAAGCAATAAGTCATCTAAAAGCAATAAGTTTGGCCAACAATTCTTGCTTCCCCTCTTCTCATGGCAGAGAGCAGCTGTGCCTAGACACAGGGCAGTGGGCTGCCAGACTCACAGGGCCTCAGCCCCCTTCAGACAGATGTTTATAGAGAGAGTTACATGGGGCACTACCAATCTGCCCAGACATCCCAACCCCAGGCTAAGCCAAGGTAAAGCCCTCTTCCCCAAAGCACTCTCTCCCCAGCTGTGAGCAGTAAATAACACACAGAATTAACTCAAAGCAAACGAGTTGTCAAAGTGTGTATCTCCCACCCCAAACAGGAGCATTCTAGGGGAAAGAATGAGCTAGTTCGATATTAGGTTATTGCGAGCTCTGGTTACCGTAGATCCCATCTCACAGGCTGCTGCGGCAGGCGCTGAGGAGCAGGGTAACGACTTTTGCTGCTGTTTTTATGCCTGTACTCTGGAGGCCCGTGTTGACCGCAGCGCAATTTGCGTGCCCGGGACGCGTTGCAGCCCCCTGCGGTGCACCTATGGGCAGGCACAGAGCCGGGCACCGGCGCTGCGCATCCCAAGCCCAGCACGGCCGCGCCCGCGGCGGCCACACGGCTCCGGGACGAGAGTCGCGAAGAGCGGATCCGAGCTCCTCACCCGCGGGGCAGAGCGGGTCACGGGACCCCCCGCGGGGCTCGAATCCCCCGGAGCGCTGCTCATCCCCCCTCAGAGAAGCCCCGGGAGGGCGGGCGGATGGCGCCTGGACCCACGGACGGGGGAAAAACCGAACGAGAAAGCGACAAAAAAAACACCCTAAAAACCAAATAAAACAGCGCCAAAACAAAAAAAGAGCAAGCCCAAAAAGCCGCCAAAACCACAAAACGAAACGGCACCAAAAGAGCGACCCATAAAAAGGCCGCGAGAAAAGCCATCAAAAAGGAAAAAAAGCTGCCAAGAAAAAAACTAAAGCCGTGAAAAAAACCAGGAAGCCCGCGAAATAACCCCCCCCAAGGCCCTAAAACCCGAACAAACTGCAATAAAACCGAAAAGAAAACCCACAAAAAAAAGGGGGAGGAAAACCAACCCAAACCAACCCCAAAACCACAAACCAGCAAACTACGATCAAACCCACAGGAGAAGAAACCCAAACCCTCCCCAGCCCCATCCAACCACAGCACCGCGGCGCCGCCGGCCCCCTGCTTCACCCCTGCGCTCGCTCTCGGCGAGGCCAGCCAGGTCCCCGCTGCACCCGGACCCGCTTGGCCCCGCTTGGCCCGGCTGGGTCCGTTCCCCCCCGCAGCACGGGCTGAGCCCGTCCCTGTGTGTGCTGCGGGTGCCCAGCCCCGAGCCCCCCGGAGGCCACCGGCACACGCGGCCCTCGGTTCCTCTAAGAACGGAGCTCCAGGGCAGAGTATATGCAATGAGGGTTCATACAAAACACAGCTCTACTCCAAACCGCAGCCTCCAGCTGCCTCTGAGCTTGGTTTGCTTAAATAAGAGGTGACCGCTCTCATTTCGCTCTCATCCCTCATCCATCCTTACTGGCAAAAGTTGCCTTTTAGCAAGGAAAAGGCAGCTTAAACACCAGTCATTAACTAGAGCCCTTCGGAGCCCCCACACCACACCAGACCAGGCTAAAGAGCGGCAGAAGTGCAGAGCGAGCACTGACCTTCAGGAGCTCCCAGCCCCAGCGCTTGGCCCCTGCCTGTCCCACCACTGCGTTTTGCTTCAGCACGACGAAAACACCCTAATTTAAGGCAGTTTCTGACAGATTCAGTGTTCGGCGGTTGCTGCCCACCTCAGCCTGCAAGAGAGGTCCTGGTCACTGGGTATGCCCGAGCTGGGGGAGGAAGAACAAAGACCGGCCACGCAATGACCAGCCCTGCCTGTAGAGTGGAGGAGAGAAGGCAAGTGAAGGAGGGGAGGGGGGGAGGCAAATGTAACGCGTGCACAAGTGAAACCGTTTCTGCACCAGCCAACGTGCCCCTTATTTGGCACTGAAGGGGGACGCAGCCAGACAAAGCTTCTAGTTCTTTCCATGGCTGGTGGATACGATGCTCAGCTGCAGTGCTGGGGCTGATTGGAATGATGCAGAACCTCCGCCACGCTGGATGGGGCTTGGAGCAAGCTGCTGCAGCGGAAGGTGTCCCTGCCCGTGGTAGGGACTGAAACTGCATGAACTTTAAGGTACCTTCCAAACCAGACCTGTCTGGAATTCTATGAGTGGGATGACCACCCAGGTCACTACACAGCCCCGCTCAACTGGGGAACATCTAATGCTCAGGAAGGCAGTGCCCAGCCGAGGTCCCCCCTCTGCCTGCGAGCAGCCCCAGCACTGGGTGCACAGGACAGGAGGAGCCAGCTCACAGCACAGCCTCCTGCTTCTGTTGATGATGCAGAGCTTCCAAGCTCTTCCCAGCCAAATCAAGAGATTGCTCTCCAAAGACAGGCAGCTGGGTAAATGTCAAGAGCTCAAAAAGTAAATTACAGTGCAAACAGGTTTGATATTTCTATGAAATGAAAGTTAAGCACATTTCTTTTTAAAAAATACAGAATTTTATTTAAAGCAAGTGAAACCCTTCCATGGTGACCTTTCTGAGATTCCAAACAGTGACAAATTTGGTCATTACAAATAACCTTTCCCTAGCAAGAGCCTCACCGATGGGGACTTCCTCGCAGTAATGTATGTAAATTAATTTCCAACCTCCAAAACAATAAATAAGAATCTTTTAATATCGCTATTCCACACTGAGATATGAATAACAGAAAACCAACAGAAAAGGCTTTAAAACCCCATCATGAAGGTGCTTCTTCATACCGGGGGTTGCAGGAAGCCAGAGCGGTGAACAAGTATTCCAGGATTTGCCTTGCTGTTTGTCTGTGTGATTAACCAGAAGGTGAGAAGGAGATCATTAACAAGGGTTACTTGTACGTGCAGAGCTCTCCTCGTGCCATAGTGCTTTGTTTGCCACAGTACAAACACGCCCAATTTCCCATTTTCCTTTCAGCTTCACACTGGCAAACATTATTCTCTCCATGTAAATTAGAAAGGAAAATCAATGGTCACTAAATGAAAGCTGAAACTGGGAGTAATTGACCCAGGGAGCACTGTTAGAGGGAAAAGTGGTCTCCTTGGAATAGGGGAGGAGCCCACCACCTGGTGCTGGCCCTCCTCGGAGCAGCATCCGAGGTCTCCCGAGGAGCTCCCTAGCCCAAGGGAGTGGGCAGGAAGATGCCCTGGGCACTGGGGATGTCATGTGAGGGTGCAGCTGGGGATGAGCTCCCCAGGGATACGGGTCCTGGGTGTTCCTAAGCCTCGAGGATCTCAGGGTCCCACCTCACGTGGCTTTCACAGGAGCAGGCACCATAGCAGATGTGCAAACATTAACTGTGTGTGTAAATTAGAGGGTACAACCAGTGGTCACTAAATGAAGCCTGAAACTCCAAGTAATCAGCTCACAGAGCACCAAGCTGTATCCCACAGTGCTGGGCTTTGGCTATGGGGCACCCCACACTCTCCAGCATCCTCTCACTGAATGGCTCTTTGGGCTGTTCCTGTCAGAGCAGCATTCCCCAAACACAGTTCTGGGACGGCAGCATTCCCCTGCTCCAAGGGGCAGGAACGCAAATCCCACTGGGCAGCAAAGACACAGAAAGTGTGGACAGGTAAAGGTGGGCTTCTTTCTCCCCAGTGTAATTCCCAGCTGAGCTGCTCCTACTCATCCCTGATGATTCCTACACACTATCGTGATGGTCCATATCCCTGCCCTGTGTCTTGTATCTGTCCACTTAAAATGTAGGGACAGCAACTGTTGTAGAAGGCAACAAAGCCCATGAAGGCATGAGCAGATGACAGAGGAGGGGAGGCAAACTTACTCTTCTTCACTGCTCCTGTAGCTTAGGTACCACATTGCATTTTGCTGTACACCGTCTGCATCAGTTTGGATTAAAAACCTTGTCTACGTGAGACAGTGCATTTAAAAATATTGATAATATATTCTTCCTTCTTTCACCCTGTGCCATAAGTGTAATCTCTGCTTTATACTCCCAAACAGGATGCAGCATTTGCTGTTTAATTATATCTGAACTAGGAAATGATACGTGGAAAAAAAGAGGATATAGTGAAGATTGACACGTTAGAAAGTTGCAGTAATAAATAAACCCTTCAGCTTGCTCCATTCAGTCAAGAAATTTGAAGAGTGCTGTTTCAAAAGGGAATCTCAGGTACCTTTGTGAAATCAGCAGCTCAATGTCCAAGGAACTCATGCAGATGATGGGATTGCACTGCTGGAGTCACTCTCCAAACCAAGCTCCTGCTCCTTATGCAGTTCCCGATATTCCTTTGGGATCTAACCATCAGCGAGAAAAAGTTCAGAACAGCGAAGCCTGAGAGCAAAAAGTGGTTGAAGTAACATTCAGGGGACAAAAGTAAACAGAAATTCTTTTAGAACAGCTAATTCCTGCCTCTTGGGGTTGGGAAATGGATCTGCCTCCCTTGGATTGCTGCTTTGACTGTGACAGCCCAGTGCTGGACACCATCCTCCTTGGGGCTTTCTGCTGGAGCCAAACTTGATAGAGCCTGGAAAAACAGATCACTCTGTAGATACAGCTCCTGGGTTTGGTGTCCTTGAAGCGGCTCCAAACCATCAGAGGAAAACTCTGCTGTGAACTCTCCCACCTCATAAAGGGACACACAAAGATGTTCATTAATTTAGGTGAGCCAGAGGATTAAAGAATTGTTTTAGCTTGTGCATCCCACCGTTATTGTTCTCTTATCTGTTCCAGTTGGTGTGGAGGTTAAGGGAAATAGAAGAAAGAGCTGGGAGCAGGAGGAATTCCCCACTTGTCTGCTTTAATTCAATGGTCACTTGGTTTCCTTTGTCTTCATCACTCTCCCAAAACAGCTTTATCACCCACCTAATGACTGCTGCAGATGCTTCTCTGCCTTTTTGCCTTTGCTGTCCCTTCTTCTGGTTTCCCCCTAACACTTTCTTTCTCTCTTCATCATTGCCATTGTGACAAATCGAGTTTTATGGATTAAATTGCTTTCCTTGTTTTAATGCCAGTATCAGAAGAATGTTAATTAGGGCTGCTTGTGTTTCAGAAGCTGTCTCAAGCATACTCTAAGATCATACCCTATTCTTCACTGTAAGATCATACCCTATTCTTCACCTCGGGATGCAACTCCCACTGTTGCTGGTAAAAAAATACTTCCTGAGATTTGAAAACTGGATTTTTTTAACGGTTTTTGGTGGTTTTTTTGCTGTGGGTAATATATAAAGAAAACAAAGTTGAGCTTTCCAGCTTTGGGGCTGTCAAAGTGCCTCTGAAGGGCACATACACAAAAAAATCTGTTCTTCCTGCAGCTCTGCTGGAAATTTCTATCCCTGTCTTCTCCATGGGGGCTCATTGTCACCAGAGGCTCTGTGGGATAAAGGCAGTAGACACTTTGCAACATGCCAAAACCTGGATATTTTCTCTAAAGGAAGGGAAATATTCTCACTCCATGAAAATATTCCACGCCAAAATAAAACCTTTGATTGTGTTTGAGGGAAAAGGAAAGTCTTGTGGGGTTTTGGGGGGAGCTTGGGGGTTATAAATGAGTTTTCCCATGATAGGGAGCATCTCTCTGAGAGCTGGGGCAGCAGGGCCAGCCCTGCTATCACCAGTGTAATCAGCCCTTTGCTGCTCACATGGATTGATGTCCCCACTTCACAGTGGTGGAAGACAGTCCACCATCACGGACACTGCTGCAGGGTTTTAACGTGGCACACCAAGAACATGGGTGTTGACGGAGCGGGAAATCACTGCAAAAGTTGATGGGGCTCTTCCACTGCTGGACCACATGGGCTCCAGGGGCTGGCATTGTGGTGCGGGCGTGGGATGGGGGAGAGAGGTAGGCAATTATAAACAATCCAGCAAAACAGCTATAATGGCAGAGAATGAATTCGAATTACACCTGGCTGCTCCCATGAAATGGAGCAGGATGCTGTGTGTGATATAGCTCCGTGCTTGAAAGCTGGAGTGCTTTTGCTGTCATTATTCTCATGAGCTGAGCAGCATAAAACAAGATATACTAATGGCAACGCCTCTGACAGTAGCTGAAATTGCCCCCAGCATCTCTCATCGCTTCTCCTGGTAGTGTTACGTAGAATTAAAAGACTGGCTTGAGGAAATCTACTGGGGATTGTTCCAATGAGTAGGAGAGAGAAAAGAAATATTCACCTAGTTTCCTTCTTTTTTTCTCTTCCTTCTTCTTTTAGAAGAGAATTTGGAGTATTGTTATATGGGAAGGATGTTACTATGACACTGCTGAGATGTGCTGAAAAAAGGACCGAGTCATATAAATTATTTATGATTAATGTATTATACTCCGCCAGGGCAATTTAAATATAGGGATTTCAGTATTTCTTAACATTATTATGGAGATGTAAAAAAGGCATTAGCAGCACATACCTGCTGATAATAACCACGGGGAGCATGCAGAGGAGTCTATTTGGGTGAGAAAGGGAGGAGACAAGAAAACACCAGGGGCACGTTTGTGGTGCCCCACTTGCATCACATCAAGGGTGCTGGGCTCTGCCATCCAGCGCCGCTGTCAGCTCCCAGAATCCCACCTACATTCCTGGTCTGAAGCTGTTCTTGTACCCTACATGTCTTTCACAGCAACTGAAAAGGTTAATAGGATTAACCGTGACTTTAAGTGGTGCTGTGAAAAGAATCATAACATCATAGAACCCCAGACTGGTTTGGGTTAGAAGGGACCTTAAGGTCTTCCAGTTCCAACCCCTGCCACAGGCAGGGACGCCTTCCACTCGAGCAGCTTGCTCCAAGCCCCTGTGTCCAACCTGGCCTTGAACACTGCCAGGGATGGGGCAGCCACAGCTTCTCTGGGCACCCTGTGCCAGCGTCTCAGCACCCTCACAGGGAACAGCTTCTGCCTAAGAGCTCATCTCAATCTCCTTCAGCAGCTTCCAGGATGCCTTTACAGTAAATAGTTCCTGCATGCATTATAATACACGTTTGAACAGGAAACCCTTCCATATTTGAGATATTTTCTCTTTTCTTTAGAAACAGAGGGTGCTGCAGCAGATAGGGATCACATCCTGCTTGCTGGTATCATTTTATCCTCTCCCCTGGATTTGTTGCACACATATGTATCTACATGGGCAGGAGAAACAAGGTGTCAGGACATGGCTCATAGGAAGCTCCAGCGAGTGCCTGGAGGGACACTAAAAAACACAGTAAAGCAAATAAACCCCCCCAACTTTGTGTTAAATCCACTTTGGAAGCCTGTGACCCCCTTTGAAGCAACTCACATCACCAGCTGACACCAACCACATCTTTAGTATTTCCTGTCTATGTGCACTGTCAGAATCTGCCTTTCCATTCTAATTGCTAAAATTCATTTTTGAAGAATATTTTTTGGCATCAAGAATTTAAATAGAAATGGGGCTGAACTGGAATAATATGAATAATTCAACCTTCCAGTACGCAAGTTTTGCACTTGGAGCTGAGTGATTCACTCGCGCTGTACATCCCGTCATCACAAAGTGCAGACATTAAAATATGGAAAAAAATGTGAGTAAGCCATAATTATTTAATGGATTCATAAGATCAGAATGGTTTAGACTGCATTTTAATTGTGACATATGTTACAGTGGGAATGCTGTGTCCTGCCTTTATGAAAGGGCCAGCTCACTGCACAACAAGAGCTGCTCGGTGCCAGCTCACCACCAGCCATGTGCTGCCGCTGTGCCCTGCATGGTCTTGGATCTCCTCATGGGTGGCCCAAGGAATACCGGCTGCCAGGCAGGAGACGTGACCCTGCATATGGTGCTGGTGCTCCCCGGTGGGATCAGGCTGGGATCTGCTCATCCTGGTGTGGGGATCATGGGCAGACTGCCCTGACTGCTCGGCGGGGGGAGCAGAGTTGTGTTGGTCTATGCTGGAGCAGGTGCCCAGCTCTGCTGCTGCTCAGGGGTACAGGGATCCCTTATCTTTACTTACAACATCTACTTGGATATTGGGAAACTATTAGGAAAAAAATCTGTCACCGTGAGGGTGCCCAGAGAAGCTGTGGCTGCCCCATCCCTGGCAGTGCTCAAGGCCAGGTTGGACACAGGGGCTTGGAGCAAGCTGCTCGAGTGGAAGGTGTCCCTGCCCATGGCAGGGGCTGGGAAGGTCCCTTCACCCAAAGCATTCTCTCTCCAAGGCCTGCAGCATGCCTTGCTCTAGCTTCTTCTCTCAAAGAAGGATAAAAGCATTCAGAAGTCGCATATCATCAAAATAACAATTCCGATGTTTCACCACAGGCTGCGACCTCTAAATCCACTTGGATGAGGGGAAACCTGGGACTTTCCCCCCGCAGGTGCTTTCTCTTGGGCTTTCCAAAGGCTTGCTAGAGGCAAGGCAAGTTCCTCCGCAGCTGGAGATCATCCCTGCTCCCAGAGAAGGGTTGGGCAAGAAACAGCAGTAATGCAGCAGTTACAACCAGGCAGAGAGGGAGGGAGGCTGCACTTTATGTAGATTTAATCAAAACCTCCTCAGGAGTAATTGGCTGAAGTGATTGGGAAATTTGATGGTGCATAATAACCCTGAAGCCTCTCTGCCCTTGGTGTAGCCCTGCTGTACTGGGTGCTCTGCCCACCAGGGCCCCACAACACCTCTTGTATGTGGCTGTGCTGAGGAAGGGCTGTGGGATTCATCCCCTTCCAGGCAAGCCACTTGTTCCCCCAGCCCCTTCCTTCTGCATCAGTGTGCAGGAGAACAGCTTACACCAGGAGGTGTCGGAGGCTTTAACCCAGAGCTGCTCTCCCATAGCAGGTCCATGGGCATGGTCTGTGCAGTAGGTTGTTGCTGTGTGGGCAACTTTAACCCCTCTGGTTTGGAGAGAACCACAGAAGCTTGGGTGGTAACAGTGCCTGGGTCTGCCCTGTGGCTGAACGTGAGACCACTTGGGAATGGGTCTGAAAACAGATCAATGTTTTTCCTGTGTTTAATCACCTGTGGAGATGAGTGAACTCCGTAAGTGAACTACACTGATGTGTTAATGCTGAGTTAACCTGTAGCTGATGAGCTGCACGGATAGTCCCACAGATGGGTCCATCAGTGGTGCTCTGCAGTGCCCAGCTCCCCACTAGCACTGTCCCCAGTGCTGCAAAGGCATCTGAGCCCACGGGCCATGCTCCGGGTGCTGGTGGCTGCCGGAGCTCCCACCCTCTGCTGAAAACTCTTCCACTGTTGCCTTCCAAAAAGCACAGGAAGGGATCTGGAAGCATGTAAGTGTATGGCAGTGGGTGCCCTACCACCACACAGATGATGCTGGTTCAGGCACCTGCTGGATCCCAGTCTGATCCCAGTACCACCACAGGTATTGGATGAATCATGGAATCGTGTCATAGAATCCCAGAATCCCAAACTGGTTTGGGTTGGAAGGGACCTTAAAGGCAGCCACAGTTTCCCTGGGCACCCTGTGCCAGCGCCTCACCACCCTCACAGTAAAGAACTTATGCCTTAAATCTCCTAAATCTCCCCTGCTTAAGCTTTAACCCATTCCCCCTTGTCCTACCACTACATCACAGAATGATATAAAAAGCTGGTGGCAAAAGCTAATCAAAAGACTACCAGAAAATAATTGCTCCCCTCTTTTGCAAACATGAAGCTAGCGGCTGCTGTGGCTCCCACCCTGTTTCGCAGCACATACGAGTGAACGGGCACCCTGACAGGCAGGTGTCTGATGACAGGTTTCAATAAATATTCATGTACACAGTTAATATTAAAACATTTTCTTCTCTGCTACTTCCACTTTGCTTATTTCTGCTGCTGGAGGAGCAGACATATTAGAACATTAATTTTCCGCTTTACTGGAATGATTTCAGAGTCAAGTGCCGCCGGAGCGCCGAATGCAAATGTGAGCAGAGGGGGTGGGACTCCGCTAATCCCTTCACTGCCTGCACAGAGAAGGTTTATTTATTTTCATCTTCCTATCTGGAGACTTCCTCAGGTGTCTCAAAAAGGCTTTAGAGGAGGTTAAATCCAAGTGTGTACTGGGATGTGTCCTGGGTGAGCTGAGCCGGTAGCAGGGTGCCCAGAGGAGCTGTGGGTGCCCCATCCGTGACAGTGCTCAAGGCCAGGTTGGATGGGGCTTGGAGCAAGCTGCTCTAGTGGAAGGTGTCCCTGCCCATGGCAGGGGTTGGAGCTGGATGAGCTTTAAGGTCCCTTCGAACCCAAACCGATCTGTGATTCAATGGCATTCAATGGTTCTGTATAACTCCTTCAAATGGCCAACTTTGTGCTTTCATTGAGATATGTGTGTTCTGCTTATTTGTTCATTTAAATTCCTCTGCTTGGGATGATGTATTGGAGGCAACAGAGGTTTGTTGCTCTCAAGACATTGTATCTCAGTGAGGAAACAGCCCTGTCCCTGCTGTGGTCACGATGCAACAAAGCAGCAACCCCCTTGAGTGGGCTCAGCCATCCTGCGGTGACCTGACACTACAGTGAACCTGGGGGCTTTCTTTCTCTGGAAAACATGAGCAGGGAGGAGAGCATCCGCAAAGACCCTGTCTGTGCAGGCAGCAGAGCTATGTGGGTAGCAATACTGTTTAATTTTAATTAGGTGATAATTCTTCAGGAGGGCAGTTTGGGCTTTGTACATAGCTATTGGCAGCTTGCTCATTTGGTGGAATTTATTATCAGATCAGTTGGTTCAGGCAGCAGGGGAGAAGGGTCTTCTGTACTGCTAAAGATAAAGATGCTGGCTCTCTTCAATAAATCCAATCCAATCATTATTAAATCTGTCAGTAAATATCTTGAAGGAATTAGGTCTCCGAGTGTTTGTGCTCATGGATTAAGGAGAGAAAGATGGAGTCAGATGATTTTCAGGCAGGCAAACAGGGAGAGTTCGTTGTTTCGGGTAAAGGATGGAGTAGCTCCTAAAGTCAAATACAACACTAGAAACAAAAGCCACACACACACAGATACCACGGTAAGTGGGAAGTGCTCCTGACACTGGAGCTGTGCAGGGACCAACAGAAACAGCTCATGCACAGTATGAAACCCCAGATTTGGCCATTCATCATCACCCTGCACAGAGCAGGGAGGGAGCACGGATCTGGGACAGACGCCTCCCTAACTGGGCATGGGAGATAGCACCATCATCTTCCTCAGTGGACATGGGGGACAGCACCATGACATTGATGCTTACATGGGATGGGGCTGCATGCCATGACTGCAGTGCCCAGCCCTTGGGGACCACTTTCTACTGCCAGTGAGAAGTCCAGTTTTATGGGCACAGCATGCACAAGCCCTGGCACAAGGAGCTGTATGGGAAAGACAGGGAACTGTTTCCCTTCCAGCCATGAGCAGGACACTCCTTGAGAGCTGTGTGTGAATATGGGATGCTCTGCTCTACAGCCAAGCTTCAGGAATGATGGTTGAAGATGGTACAGGAGACTATACAGCAAATACTGGAATCCTACATGGATTTCTGCTGGATATGGACATGTCTGCCTCAGCTTATCTGTACAGCACCTGAAGCACAGTGAGATGTTCAGGGAATATGTGTTGGGAAGGAACACCAAATGTGCCTGGGGACACTAATTGTGTTGGAGCATGTTAGGGCACAGCCAGGTTGGCAGCATCATGCAGGCTCCTGACTGTGAAGTCAGGCAGTAGTTCTGTGAGCAAATCACTTCAGTAACAGGATCACAAGAATCATGTTTAACGGGATGCCCATGGATGGGGGTCCTCAGTGATCCCCTGGCTCCTCTCCAATTGTAGCTGCTGCTGCTGCTGCTTTCTCCAAGGGGAGAAGCATATGCATGTAATTTGTAATTCATATTTTCAAGTGATTTTCTGCCTGTACATTTAGAGATCTGAAGAAAGGCTTTCATTGCCCCTCTTGGCTTTAGCTCCTCAAGTGTGCTCCTCATTGTCTTCCTCAAGCCAGCGCTGCAATCACTGCTCAGCCTAAGGAGGCAGAAGCAACATTTCTAATATTAATGCAACAGTGTCCAAATACTCTGCAGCTCCCCAGGTCTGTCACAGACGGCTCCAGAAGAAACCTGCTGCTATTAGAAGATCCCATTGATAATTTGGATATCTGCTTTAAGAGGGCAAACCCTGCTGGCTGGCAAATCAGAAGCGGCCCTTTTGTATTCTGTTCCATTCTTATCCATTTTTCATGCTTTAGCAAGGTGAAGCTTTCTGATCAAGGAAAAGTTGCATGGGCAAGTGTAGATAACATATTTTGATGGAGGCTTGTAATGAATATGGTGTTTATTAAGACACCAGTCATTAAGAGAAACCTCACATGGCTCTTGCATATTATCTCAGTGATTTTTTGAAACGCATGGATCAAGGCAAGGATTATGCTTTACACGAAACATCTCTGTTTCTAATCTGGAATTTGATAATGCATTTGCTAATTTGTGCCATTGAGGTTTTGTGGGGTTTATTGTGTGTACACGCGCTGTGAATTCTGAATTCAGGGTAAGTGTTGAGAGAAGAGGACTTGAGCTGCAGAGAGTGATGGTGGAAGTTTGGGGAATAGATTGAGGTCATTGCTTCTCTTTTCGATCCTTTATTCGTGTGTGTGGATATAGGGTGATCTGACTTCCTCAGGAGTCAATTATAAAGCTGCTCTTTTTTGCAGCACTGAAGGAAGGAGTTCCTTGTAGACATAACACATGCCAAATGGATAGTCTTGGGGGATGAAGAATCATTTTTATCAGCGTAATAAATGCAGCCTGGGCATCAGCAATGAGAATTCCCTTCAACCTCTTGACAATATGCATTAATCGTGGCAGGAGCTAATACACTGTGCAGAAGTTTGTGTGGGGATGGTGGAGCAGCCCCTGGATGCTCTGCTCTGCTGGTCTCCAGCCGGGGAAACCCGCTGCCTTTGGAAACATGGACATGTGGAGTTCGCCATTGTTTGACAAGGAATTAGATATTGCTGGTACTTGCCACCATCAATCACTGCACACTGGGACAGCATTTAACTTAGTATTTGCTGCTACTTGACATCTGCAGTACAGTCCCACAATTTTTTGTCTTCCTTTATATAGGAAATATACATGTGCTGATTTAAATCATAGAATCCCAAAATCCCAGGCTGGTTTGGGTTGGAAGGGACCTTCAATACAAATTTATCGGTATTGGAAAAACAGCTTGTACATGCTCGGCTGATTTAACAGACCAGCAATACGGAAGTTTTAAATGCCCACAGTGTTTGGATTTCTGTAACTCCAGGAGGCAGAAGGGAAGCTGGGAGCTTTATTGAGAGCTTCGGAGCCTGGGGACGGCAGCCCTCCCTCATCCTCTCTCCCATGCTCAGGGCTGTAGCCTCACTGTGCTCTGCTTCCCCTCCCTGCTTGCTATAACCCACATGCTGCCAGTTCTTCCTCTTCCTCACATGCTCCCAGCTCTGCTGCAGCTCCTGGGTGTGCACAAAGGGCACATCCATCACTTGGAACCCACTGCTCTCACTGGAGAGAAAGGAAAACCCTCCCTGCGTGGAGGTCTGTCTGAAAGTACAGTTGGGGTCAGCGTCCTTTCAAATCACTCCCCATCTGCTTTTATCCCAGCCCTTTCTGAGCCCTGCTGGTCCAGCAGAGGTGAAAAGCTTCCTTTTCTTTCCAGGAAGGAGCCCCAGACAAAACCCACTGACATGCATTAAACTGCAATTCATCCCTACCCTGACAGAGTTCATCCTGAACTGAGATAAGGAACTAAAGTAACACTTCTTTTGTTTTCTTTTCTTTTCTCTTCTTTTTCCTGCATTTCTTCACAAAAGACTTGTTTACAGCAATCTTTGTTGATCTGATATAGGAAACAATCATCTATTTTTAACCAAATAATTTAAAACTGGATTTGCAGCATTCTGCTTTCTGCCTATCTTAAAAGAAATCCAAGCACATCTGCATATTTAAGCAGGCAGCATTCCCATCCCACAATGTCACTGGTGACCACTGGTGATTACTGGTGGTCAGTGCAGCTCCTTCCCCAGCCCTGTGACTGGGAAAGCAGCAGGATGAGCTGGTGTGGGCTGGGTCCCTAGGTCAGTGTCACTGCTGGTGTCCTCCCCACTCTCCAACCATGTGCTCCCAGTGCTATGTCACCTAACAGAGGGTCACTGATCACCTCAGCTAATGCTGGAAGGTCTAATCTTAACTTAATTTCTTTTTTCCTCTTTTTAAATAATACTAGATGAGATACTTTATTCATTAATGCCCCATCCCTGGCAGTGTTCAAGGCCAGGTTGGACACAGGGGCTTGGAGCAACCTGCTCTAGTGGAAGGTGTCCCTGCCTGTGGCAGGGGGTTGGAACTGGATGAACTTAAGGTCCCTTCCAACCCAAACCAGGCTGGGATTTATGATCATCTCTTCTGTCAAACAAAGGGATGTTCACACAAGAAGATGATGCTTCACTGTAAAATGAAGCCCTGGCCAGGCGGGTGGGGAAAGCGCCGGTGCCATAGAGCTGCTGCAGGCTCCTCCATTGGGATTAGCTGGAGAAGTCCATCCCACAGCCATTGGGCTGCTCAGCAGCAGTCCGGCCCATGCATAACTGCCGTGTGGGTCACCAGCTCCCCCATGTTCCATGATGTTTTGGTTAGGATTGTTAGTATGGTGTAGACCAAGGCTTTAGTAAGTGGGACATATATCTCCTTTCTTGATAGATGCTGTTGCCTTCCCAGCAGTACTAATGTAATTTCCAATGAATTTTCATGAGACAGAAACCTTTCCCACTCCCTGTCACACTCTATCTAAATTCCTTTGGGTCTGGATTAAACCCCAGGTGGCTGTCTAGCTCTCGAGAGTATTTTATCATAAGAAAAAATCCACCTCATTTTGTCTAAGCCATTATCCTCATGAAGCCTAAGAAGTTTCTGTTACTTGTTTGGTTTAATGCTACTGACATCCTGCTTTCCAAGAACAGCATGGATTATTATCCCTAAGTGGAGGAATCATAGTGCTTTATGGAAACCCAGATCTGTTAATGAATTTGAGGTGCTTTTTCCCAAACCTGTATCTTTCAGACCTTCATCCCGGTGGTTTGGTATCTGACACTGGTTTTCTAAAGCAGCTTTCACTTCCAAGCTGGGCTCTGGAGCTTGAACACCTTTGTTCAGCAGCTTTTATTTCCTCACTCTAAATTGATATTAGCTTTTTTGGCTTTAGCATTTATTTAATAGCTGTTCCTTTGCTGTTCTCACTTCATTGTTCATGGCGCACTCCACTGGACACCAACTGCTAACAGCAGGCTTCCTATTTAGAAAGGGGTCGATTTGTGTTAGACACCAGAGGCAAAGGAAAACACCAAAGCAGGTATGTGCAACTGTGTAAAATGACAGAGAAAAATGAGGACAGAAGTTAGGGGATCCTGTGTGGTTGCTCTCGTTTGGATGCCTCTGTTGTTGGGAGAAACCCTTGACCAGGTGACCTTTGAGGATCCCTTCCAACCCAAACTATTCCATGATTCTAGGATTCTTCTTGGGAAAACTTCCACCTGCTGAACAAAACCCAGTGGGCAAAGGCTGAGGACCTGAAGAAGCCTCCCAGTTGCAGCTGGAGGAGCAGGGAAGGCTCAGAGGGCACATCCCCCCCTTTTTAATGGCTCCATTATACAAGAAAGCATGAGAGGAATATGTCCAAACTGTCTGAGTTCTTCGTCGGGGCAATGGAAGGAACTATTAGGGGTACACGTGGAAACAGCCCCTGTTACGGTGTGCTATGCGCCATCCTGAGCCCAGAATGAATTAAATGGCATTTGTGGTCAAGCAGTGAGAAATTATATTGTCAAGGTAGCAAATGCATCAATGGGATTTTCAATTTTACCTGATGGAATTGCATACATTGCTGGGAGAGAACAAATGCTTCTAGGAAGGAGGCTGGTGGAACTGAAGCATGCAAGTTCCCACATTCAAGAGCAATTCTTTGGCTTTGTCCTGGTCTTTGCCCCAAGTCTATAGCCAATAAAACCTTAATGAGTGTTTCCGAGCATGGGTCTGACCTTTCCAAATTAGTTGGTCAAGGATATTACTATTACCGATGTCTCAATGACACCACAAGGAGTAAGGTTAATAACAGAAATACCCCAAAGTGCTGAACAAGTGCTGCTTCCTGCACCAGTTAAACCAGACTCTTAATGGTGGGAGTCTGCAACACAGCAAAAGCCATCAAAAAAACTGTTAGGGGGATTGGGGACTTTTGTTTTCCTTCGTTTTTGCTTTTCCTTTGCACAGGAGCACTGGGAAGATGCCTCAGCCCAGCAGCACCAGCGCTGCGCCGCTTGCACTGAAACCTCAGCATCCATTCAGCGGAGCCGTGACCTCTACCTGACAGCGATGACAGGAAGAAAAAGACCTTTATATTTGCTCTTTTATGCTGCAAATACCTTGACCTTTATAATGAGTTTGACCAAGTGCCAAAGTTCTGCTGGAATTTGGAGCGCGGCATCAAAGGATGGCAAAAATGCCTGTTGGAAAAGTAGAAACACATCAGATGGAGAGCAGGGCTGGCTGAAGAGCAGCACCATGCTGCTGCTGTCTGCTCACCAAAGCCAGGGCAGATGTGGCGTCCCCAGGGGCTCTGAGAACAGAGCCTGGAGCTCCCCACAGAGAATCAGTGGATAAAGAAGCGTTACAAAAAGTCGTGTTGCTTTAATGTCTGTTTCTTATTCCAACTTCATTGTTGCAGCCACATATTCCCAAGGCTTCAAAGTGTCATTGTTTGCTAAAGAACAATTCCTGGGCTCAGCACCACAGAAGAGTGTCTGGGACCTGACCACATCTGGAAGGATTTATGCTGAATTTGTTGGGTGAGCAGGCAGCAGCTGGAAGCAGCAAAGCACCAGGACTGGTCAGGGTTTGGGGCTGTGAGCAGCAACAGCCTTCATGTCAGCTCTTGAGCTCGGAAAGTTGGACAGTCTTCTCCCCAGACCCAACAAATGCAAACATAGAATGGTTGGGGTTGGACATCAATCACCCTCAGCCTGACAGTGCCTTCTAGGAACCTGTAAATAACTGAGAGGAAAACAAAGCAATCCAGTTAAGATTTAAAACCTCCAAAAGACCAGGCTAATTCAGGCGATGGTAGGGAGTTGTCTCACTGCTTTGTGCTCCTTATCTATTTATTGCTTAATGATTACTTATTTCTCTTCTTTGCTTTCTTTGCACTCTGACATTGAGCTTCACCCATCAACTTGGATATGTCTCTTCCTTCCCCTCCTCCTCCTTCTCCTCTTATTCCTCTTCCCATCTTTCAGGGAGCTTTTCAAGGGAGTGCACGTTCGCATCCATGCAGGGATGAGGAAGGGCATCTTGTTGCAGCAAGCCCTGACTGCAAATTTGTCTTATTTTTCCTCTACTTATGTCATGTATAGCAAGATAGGTGTTAGAAGTCTTGAAATAAACTGTTAGAACTAGTTTTTATTATGCTGTATGACTTAGAAAGCTCTGCCACTGCATTGTAAGGAGGTTATAAAGTGGGAGAAGTAGCCCAGAGGCAGAATAGTAATGAAGGTACACAATAGAAAAGTTAATTAAGGAGCCTTGGACATAGTGGCCTTCTCTGATGGAGTGACTACATAAGTGGACAAAGGAAGAGCTGTGGGTGTTGTGTGTCTGGACCTCCGTAAGGTCTTTGACATGGTCTCTCCGACATCCTTCTCTCTAAATTGGAGATACAGATTGGCGGGTGGACTGTTTGGTAATGAGGAGTTGGTTGCATCCAGAAGGTAGTTGTTGATGGGTCAATGGCCAGGTGGAGGTCCGTGATGAGTGGTGTCACCCAGGGATCCATACTGGGACCAATACTGTTCAATATCTTTGTCAATGACATTGAGTATGGGATCGAGTGCACCTGCAGCAGGTTTGCAGATGACACCAAGCCAAGTGGTGTGGCAGGGGGTTGGAAAGAGATGAGCTTTAAGGTCTCTTCCAACCTAAATCATTTGTGTTGGTTTCAGCTGTAGCAGAGTTAATTCTCTTCCCAATATCTGGTGCAGGGCTTGGTTTGGGCTTCAGTCGGAGAATAACGCTGGTAACACACCGATGTTTTAGTTGTGTTCTGTAGCACTTACTCCCATCAAGGACTTTCCAGTCTCATGCTCTGCCAGTGAGGAGGGCATGGGACCTGAGAGGAAACAGAGACAGAACACCTGACCTGAACTAGCCAAAGGGGTATTCCATACCAGAGCACATCATGCCCAGTTATAAAAACTGGGGGGAGTCACCCAGAAGGGACCGATCGCTGCTCGGGTCAGGTTGGGTATATGTTGGTGGTGAGCAATTGTATTGGGCATCACTTGGGTTTCCTGAGCTTCCTGTTGTTTCCTATTATTGTCATTATTGTCATTGCTGGTATTCTTTCTGTTACCCCTACATTGTACTTTATTTAAGTTATTAAACTGTTCTCATCTTAACCTGTGGGTTTTACATTCTCCTGATTCCCCTTCCCATCCTGCCCAGGGCATTGTGTGGGGATGAGCAAGTGGCTGCATGGTGCTGAGTTACTGCTGGTTTAAACCACAATAACATTCTATGATTCTGTGATAGAGGAAGTGCCTTTATCTGCAACATCACCACATACCCCCTGCAGCCCCTGGCCACCCACCAGTGGGTGCTGCAGTAGGGTGGACCCCAATCCCACTGGGTGGCTGCTGGCATTAGGTCCAGGATGCATGGAAGCACTTAAGAACTGCCAAAGTAAGGAGGAAGGGTCCTTAAGGCTCAACGTTCCCTAATCACACATTCTGCTGGGGTTTAACATTGTTCTGTTACTGACCCCTGATGCAGGAGCATTGCATTTCCTACGCTGTAATCCCTGAGGGGCTTCCCCTCTGCTCCCTCAGCTTGGGCTGCTCTTAGTTCAGCTAAGACAAATATGGCAGAATGATGGTGCAAAGCCACAAACTGGTTTCTCGTTGACCCGTTTTGGACAATTCACTCTTTTGCTGCTTTTTTTTTTGTAACAGTCACCCTTGAAGCTGGTTCACCATAGCAACACACTTCGATAAAGCACACTGTAAATCACCTCATCTGGCAAGAGTGAGTATATAGTGCTGGTCCTTAAACTGGCAGCAGGGATTTGCCTGGGTCCATCCCCCAAAACCACAGTGAAACCATCAGGATTTGAGAGATGCTCATCAAGTGAACATGGTGAAGGTACGCAGATGCTGCTGCTGCTGCCTGGGTGCTGGTGCAGGCTGCTCAGTTCATGGAGAGGAGGAGAAGGGATGGGGCAGTGGTGTTGGTGTCCCCTGTCCCTTCTCACTCAGCCCATTTTTTCCTCCCTCATAGAAGATCTCAGGTTGAAAAGGACCCAAAAAATTCATCCCCCAGAGCCAGCCACCTCTGACCATGCAGGGAAGGTTTTCATGATCCTTTGGGGCCAGGCATGCATGAAACCCACCGAGCAGCTCTCCGTCCCATGGCCAGAGCAGCTCGTTCACACCACACATCCATCCCTTCTCCCTTCAGTCTTCCATCCAGGACTAACTCCCATGACTGAGGGCTTAGAGGATGTGAGCTTCCATAAGAACCTGAAAAATATCTGAAGGGGGCCTATAGGGATGCTGGGGAGGGACTCTTCATGAGGGACTGTAGTGATAGGACAAGGGGTAATGGGTTCAAACTTAAACAGAGGAAGTTTAGATTGGATTTAAGGAAGAAATTCTCTACTGTAAGGGTGGTGAGGCACTGGAATGGGTTGCCCAGGGAAGTTGTGAATGTTCCATTGCTGGTGGTGTTCATGGCCGGGTTGGACAGATCCTTGGGTGACATGGTTTAGTGTGAGGTGC
This sequence comes from Amazona ochrocephala, assembly GCA_039720435.1. Taxonomy (NCBI): domain Eukaryota; kingdom Metazoa; phylum Chordata; class Aves; order Psittaciformes; family Psittacidae; genus Amazona; species Amazona ochrocephala. Next base: position 24,310,374 of record CM077887.1, read on the forward strand.
TCCTGCCCATGGCAGGAGGGTTGGAACTGGATGATCTTCAGGTCCTTTCCAACCCTGACTATTCTATGATTCTAGGAAATTAAGTTTTCTGCATTATTTCAGGTTCATCCTGAGTAATTAGATGTTTGCCTACAAGAATCTCTTGCAAGTAGCAACTAACCTTCCTGCATTTGAACGTGACATTCTGGGGAATTCTTTGTGAGTTATGCGGAGAGCAGAAGCAGGAAGATGCCATGAAAGTCAGAGGACCATGTGTGAGGAGAAAAAGACTCATCTTTGTGTAAGCCAAACAGTTCAGAATACAGTAGCTGCAAGAGAGGAGTCAAACAGCAGTTAGGTGCAGTGTGTAGTCATCTGGCCAAAGATGCAGTGAGACAGAGGGCTTCCACCTCCAGAACTGCAGAGGGCACCCAGCTGTGCCCCCTGACCTGGCTCTGGCCAAAGTGTTTCCTCTCCGATGGTTTTTAAGTTTCCATTTCCCAACACGCTTCCAAAATCACTCCCAAGCCCATGTAATGAGAGTAACAAGCACAGATCATTCTATTTCCTCAGTGAATTTCCTCTAATGCGTTCTGGTATTTCCCTGCTCCTTTTACAGGCATTTTCACACTTCATTTTATATTTTATTTCACAAGTATTTACTTGGACCAACAAATAAAATGTTTGCATTTTGAATTCATATGGATCCAGTATCTCCATCTGAATGCAAAGCTGCTTGACATCAGCCTTTTCCCCCTCCAAGCCCCTTCCATGGGTGCAATGATGCCATGCCTCACTGCTGCAAACCACCACGCTTGTTTGCTATTAGTTGATAAAATCTCTTTTGCTATTAGTTGGTAGAACAGACCGGACAATAAACATGCTGCACCTAAACACGACAAATAATGATCGTGGCACATTGTACCTCAGGGGAATTAATGAGAGCTGACTGGTGGAAAAGGTCATGAGGAGAAGAAAGACGTTTCCCAGGAAGAATGTACATTGTGCTCCTCTTCAGCACTATGGAAGTGACTGCTTCTGGAGTGAAATTCAGAGGTTAGCGTGAGCTGGCAGCACCCAGGAAGGGGACACAGCCTGGTGCAGTGGGTGCTCTGCCTTGGGGCCTCTGCCCCTGCTAAGGGTGCTCTTATTTGATCCATACAGAAATGCATGGAAAACTTAGCCCAAGTTATTTCCTATCCCAAGCAGCCATCACTGAAACCCTGCCCTGAGACTTGTGTAGCGCACGAGGGGTCCATGTCTAGTTTAGCTGCATTTCCTCCCACAATAAGTTACATTTTATTGTGCCATTTTAAGGAGCTGACGAGGTTAGGATTTGTACTTGGATGGCTGGAAATTGCATTTTGTTGCTTTGGCCTTTTCTTCTGTCTTTCTGGGGAAAAAGAGTTGACATGATTAATCTTTAACTGAAAATCGAACTTCTACTCCAGGAATCCACAAAATGAAGTGTGAAATCAACATAGTTTAGATTTCCAATGAAATATCTACCCATGGAAGCATGATAATGTAATAGGAAATGATAATAACAGAAAACCTTTGGCATCTTTCATTTGCATGTACTTAAGAATTGGGTTTCTTTTCTTTCTGTTTTTGCTTTTTACATTAGTCACTCGGGGGCAAAAGCCACATTTCTGAACCTAGTTTTGCTAAAATTGGGTTTTTGGGCCCTCATGCTGTCATATTTCATAACTGAGACTTGGGGGAGCTTTTCACATTTGTGGTTTGGGCTCAGGGTTATTTTTAGAGGATTTGATGAACTTTATCTTCCTCCTGTATTATTCTCCAGATCTGGGGGGATCATAGCAGGATATCTCCTTCAAGAGATGCTCTGGCCGAACTAATGGAAGCATTTAAAAGCAGTTCCGTTGTCATAGGGATGAGTGCTCTAAACAGGGACTCCTCAAAAGCAGTTGGATCAAATTGTTATGTTAATAGGATTTTTTAAAGCAATTAGATCACAAAAGCTGCTTTTGTCTGTGCTCATGCAGTGACACCACTAAACAAATTATTGGGCAAATAAGAACTTGTTTATTTTAATCAGCTATTGTCACTGCAATACTTCCTCACTTATCTTACCATTTCCAGTCGTGTTCACACTGCAGATTCGTCTCACTTGATTCTTATCAACTCTGATTAATCTCATTTTCCGGGCATTTCACTTGAAGCTTCTTTCCTGCTTTCTGATAGCAGAAACCGTGAGTTTGCTTTGATACCGCAGCTCAAGAGAAAGCCAAGCTTTGAGGGATCCTCTCTTGGGTTAAAATGCAGATTTCTCAGAAATTCCCATCTGAACCTGCTAAAAAGGAGTCCAAGTTCCTCTCGGCAGTTGCCTTTTCTTCTCATATCTCTCTTATGTATCCAAAAGACTTCCCTTTGCTGTGAAGACCTCTGGTGCTCCTCCTGGTGAAGCACTTGCTCATCTGCACTGCCCCTTGTGCTGCGGGTCTGTTTGCACAGGGATATGGGGGTACCTGCAGATTCCTCATGGTTGGGTTGGTGGGGAGGCCCTAGCTGAGCAAATACACCAAATGCTGAGTGTGGGATGGAAACCTGGAAGAAGAAGTTGCTTACTTGAGAACTAGTGCAAATGTGGCTTGGAAAAGGAAGGTTTCTCCCTCCATATTCCCTTTAGGATGGTCGGGTTGCCTGGGAGATACGTGGGGGGCTTCAGAGGCCATCTGCAACAGAGGTGGAGAACAGGAATAGATTGAAAATGGTTTGGTGTAAACAGGAGTCTCTTCAGCACTGTAGCCAAACGAGAAAACCTGGTTCAAGTTTACAGGAGATAAATCTGCTTCACTTTGGATAGATTCAGAAGGCTTTGCATGATTTATGGTTGGATTAAATCATTTTCTCCTGCTTCAAGTCACAGCAAAAAGTCAGCAAAAATCTTCTGCAATGAAAAAGAAAGATTCACTTGTAACATAAATTTGACTGATCACCTGGTTACAGGCATCTCCCTCTGCATTCCAGAGCTCCTTGCAAGGAGGTGGCTTTGTACCCAAGGTTTCCATCATGCTCTTCTGCCAGCAGAGTGGAGGGATTGCAAAGACTGTGGAGATGAATAGGCACGTTCTGCATTGGTTGTCCTAAAGAGACCAGGTCCTGCCTAGAGGAGCCAGGTGATGTCCCATGTCGTTGCACCACCCACAATTGCTGGAGCAGAAGTCCTAGTAAAGGAGCCTTTCTGTTAATGTAATTTACCATTTGCTCTTGCAAGAGGGAAGAGAATGGGTTAAAAAGGGAAGATTAAAAAAAGGCTGAAGTAAAGTAAGTTATTCCAGCTGATTGCATTCACTATTGCCTTTAGTCTTGTGCCATTTGGAACGAATTAGGCAATGAAAGTCATACATGACTTTTAAAAATCAGTTAAGGGAAACACATCGTAGCACACAGCCTCTTCGAAAACCTGACTGGAGCCAGCAGGGAAGAAACACAATGTGGGATGCCAGAAAGATGCAAATGTCAGAGTGGAAAAGTAATCTCATGTAAGGAAACAAAAATGCGCAAGACATCAGGAGCCTTTGGACATTGAAATCTCCATGTCCCCACAATGCAAAGGCAGGTATCAGGGTATGATTGGATGTCTCCCAAGTCCTCTGCACTTCTCTGCACTGCAGCACAGTGCTGGGACCATGGCAGAGGTGCTGGCTATGGAGGAGTGGTGCTTTGCCTGAACCTGTTCTCTGCACCTCAAAGCAGTGACAGCCGCTTAGACCAGGAAATCAATGCAGTGCAAAGGCCGCAGAATCCCAGCCTGGTTTTTGTTGGAAGGGACCCTGAAGCTCATCCAGTTCCAGCTCCTGCCATGGGCAGGGACACCTTCCATAGAGCAGCTCGCTCCAAACCCCTGTGTCCAACCTGGCCTTGAACACTGCCAGGGATGGGGCAGCCACAGCTTCTCTGGGCACCCTGTGCCAGCTCCTCAGCACCCCCACAGGGAAGAGCTTCAGCCTGAGAGCTCATCTCAGTCTCCCCTCTGGCAGGTTAAAGCCATTCCCCTTGGCCTGTCCCTACAGGCCCTTGTCCAAAGCCCTTCTCCAGGTTTCCTGGAGCCCCTTTAGGCACTGGAGCTGCTCTCAGGTCTCCCCTTCAGGAGCCTTCTCCTCTCCAGGCTGACCCAGCCCAGCTCTCCCAACTTAGTTAATATTTCCTATGAGCAAGAGTTCCACAGAGTGCCTGCACTCGCTGGGGAAGCCCATGAGACCAAGAGAAGAAAGCTCACACATTCTGCCTTCCCTGGCAGATGGCTGACCTCCCGGGCAGCCTGTCATCGCCTTGTCTGCACCCACAGGAGCTTCATCAGGTTTGCAAAACCATCAGATTAATCCCTGGAAACTGGGCTCAGCAGAACTTGGAGGAAAACTCGCAGCCTGCTCCATCAGTGCTTTGAATCTCTGCAACCTTCAAGGTTGGAAGGGTGCCCGTCCCTCAGCAGTGCCTCAGAATGAGTTTTCTCACCACTGGAGTTTGTCATTTTAAAGGGATTTTTGTTACGGCATGGACAAGCCTCAGCTTCCCACTTCAAGCTTGGTTATTTGGGAACCTTACTGCTTTTATAACAGATTTCTTCATATTCAAAGATTCTCCATTTATTTATTTTGTTATCTTTGTTATATTTGTGTAGAAATCCATGTGCTCCCACTTTTGCTTACTCAAAGATGAAATCGCCTGCGTACCAGTCACAACTTTATAAAGCTGCTACACTATTTCCAGCACAAGGCAATTTTGTACTAGAAGATACTGGGAGACTGGAACATAATAGCAGGAAGTTATGTCTGCATTTAAAACCAGGAAAATGAGGTTTACTTTGTACTTAACAAGAACCACATCAATGCTGAAGCTGAAAACGTGCCTTTGAAGAGCTGTCAGCCCCACTGTGCTGGGTGAGAGTCCTGGGGACCACAGTGATGGTCTCACTGTCCCAGGCAGGTCAGCCAAAACCCAAGTGCTTGTTGTAGAAACCCTCCATTCATCCTGGGGCTGGGAAGCAGAGGATAGGGCTGGTGTCTGGGATAAGCACCTTTCCTTTGTGAACAGCATAGCCAAAGGAGCTGGGACCTGGATAAATCACCGAGAGGCCACCTGTGGGGTACAGCTATCATCAGCATGCTGTGTTTGCTTTGGGAGAGAAAAGACAAGTTAACAACTGTTGGAGGCTGGTTTAGAAGACATAAATCAGATGTCTGGAAGGGGCTGGTTGGTGTCACGCGGCGTCAGAGCCTCCTGTGCTGCTGCTCTAGGGAGATGTCTGCTCTGAGCTCCCACCCCTGCCACAGGGCTATAGGCATAGCCTTGACCCACCACCCGCTGTGCAGGCAGCACTCACCATCTGGAGCTGGAGATGACAGTGGTTTTGTGGGGTTTTGCCTCCAAAACCCTTTAACTGCCCATAGGCTGCAGGCCCCAGGGCAGGGAGTGGTTCAATGCAGAAGTCACCCACACACTCTTGGCCAGCCCTAGCAGCTACATTATGGGTCTGAACACTTGAGGACCTCTAGAAAGTTCTATTATTGCTGTTATTAGAATGTGAAGGCTCCTGATGTCTCATGCAACGGTGCAGTGAGTGTCTGTGTAACTTGTCAGCACAATGTGCCTACGGCAATTGCACATCAAAACATGCAGATCAAGCCATAATGAGAGGAGGAGGAGAAGGATGGTCTTACATGTCCCCAGGTAGTCTGAACACTCGTGCTTGCTATTTCATGTGCACAGCATGGATAATAAAAAAGCCCTTACAAGTTCCAAGGCAGGTTTGGAATTGCTGCCTATGTGGTACATTTTCAGTTTTGCTTTATTAGCCTCACAAGATTTATGGAGAGCCTGAACACACCATTATTGTCTGTGATGTTCTGACGGTGTAAACTGCAGATTGTTATCACCCAAGCACCATAAATCTGCTCGTTTTGCGAACGAGTTTAAAGCTGGTGATTTCCTGTTGCACTGGAGAAAGCCTGTTTCCTATCGGAGTATCTCCCCAGCAGATCTGACTTGCTGCTGTCTGCTCAGTGTCTCTTAAGTACAAACAGCTCCATTCATGTGCTCTGGGGGGGAAGGACTTTTGTTTCTTTGCTTTTCTTTGCCTGTTGAATGTGAAGGTTTCTTTTCTGGGGTGGGACAGGCTGGCTGCTGGCTCAGTGAGCAGAGAGCCAAGCTGGGACTTGTGGCCATGAGGGACCAGCCTTGTCCTCCAGCCCATGCTGATCTGCTCCTGAACAGCAGACAGAGCAATTCGCACCCGTTGTTGAAACGAGCACATGGAGTGAGATGGAGAAGGCTCAGGGGAACCTTATCCCTCTCTCCAACTGCCTGGCAGGAGGATGGAGCCAGGAGGGGGCTGGGCTCTGCTCCCAAGGAACAAGGGATGGGACAAGAGCAAACGGCCTCAAGCTGCACCAGGGCAGGGTTAGATGGAGCTGAGGAACAATTCCTGCCCCAGAGGGTGCTCAGCATTGGAACAGGCTGCCCAGGGCAGGGCTGGAGTCACCGTCCCTGCAAGTGTTCACGCACTGTGGAGATGAGACCTCAGTGCCATGGGTCAGTGGTGGCCTTGGCAGTGCTGGGAACGGTTGGACTGGGTGAGCTTAAAGGTCTTTTCCAGCCTGTTGATTCTATATTCTAAGATAGCTAATGGGCAGAGAAGTCATCTGCGGAGCAGGAAGAAGAAGGGTGGGGGCAGATGCAGCCTGACCTTCAGCCCTTCCTCAGAGTACAAGCTCCCATCAATGGCCATCACATGCTGTGCTCCTGTTTGCCCCTAGAAATAGCTTGCCTGTAGCATTACAAAGATGCTGTTGGCACTGGGGAAGGAAGCCGCAAACAGTGGTGGTCTGTGGGGCCAAGGGAGGGAGACAATGGGGACAGGTGAGGGATGGAGCCCCTGCTCCATGCACTTGTCCTGGGACAGCCGTGCTGGGGCTCAGAGCACAATGCTGGAAGAGTTGCTGCCCACTGAGCAGCGCGCTGCAGCGTGGGAGCTTAAATCAGCACTAACAAGAGCTGGGGAATTACTAGTTTTTAGATTACGAGGCCCATACTTTATGTCATTTTCACTTGGCTGCAGAAGAAAGACAGATGGTCACATTGTCTGTCTTATCAATAGCGATGCGCCTGTTTATGCAAACCTTTAAAGATTCAGCAATCTGTAAATCCCATGGCTGGGGTGGCACCAATCCACATTTGTGCAAAAGGCTCTGGGAAATGAAACAAACTAGTACAAGCTGTGTGCATTAACTGTCAACATTGAAACAAACCCCAGCCCCTGGCACATATGCTGTGTATTTTCGAGGACAGGGTGAGTGAGATTCTAAAGAGCAAACCACAGCCACCCAAAGATTCCCCCCAGCCTGCCCAATTAGTATTCGTTCTGATTAGAAATGCCATTAACCTGGTTGCTACATTACCATGTTTATTAATAAAAATACCAAAACACAGACATACCCTCTAATGACAGTGCATCAAACGAGAGAAAAAACTAAATGCTAATTTCAAGGGAAAGAGATAGGAGTATTTTATCCTGTTATTACTGCCTCCTCCATATGGTTGTATTTTCCATTTTGTTTCTTCTGTGACAAGAGGTGAGGACCCAGGAATGCATGAACAGGCTTAATTATTTGCTGAAAAAATCTTCTCAAAGTTGGAGATTTTAAATGGAATGGGGAAGCCTCCCCGCTGTTCCAGCCATGGAGAGTGGGCAGGGGAAGGGAAGAGGCACAAATGCACATTGTGGGAATGGTGTGTTTTATTCTTACCTTAGTGACAGTAACAAAGAAAAAGCTGAGAAAAAGCTACACTTCCAGGACAAAGCTTAACAGCTTCGGTCTCCAGAGAGAAAAGGTTTGGATTGCCCCGTCTATGCCACCTCCACATGCAGAAGATGTTACTTACATTACACCCTCCCATTGCATGGGTACATACCAGCTCTGATACTTGAGTCTGTGCTACTCTTCTTCACCTGCTTTTCAGTGGTTTAGGTGTCATTTTGGGTACCACTCAAATCTATTTTTCTTTGTTAAGACTTTTCCCATTACAGTCCAAATCCCAGAGGTGCATTTTTCATCTCACCACCCAAGCTGCAAATTCTAGCTCTGTGGGGAAAATGCTCTTTCCCCAGAGGTATGAAACTGGATGGATGACAAGGTATGAAGCCAGGTTGGATGGGGCTTGGAGCAACTTGGCCAAGTGGAAGGTGTCCCTCCCCATGGCAGGGGATTGGAGCTGGATGAACTGTAAGGCCCCTTCCAACCCAAACCCATCTGTGAGTCTATCATTCTGCAAAGGTCAGCCCATTCATAGTGTGTTTCCTTCAGTGCAGACCTCTGAGGTGCCAGTTGCAGTGGCTTGAACACCATGCAGGGCTACACATGGCTCAGAGGCAATATCAATGGAGACAGAACACAAGTGCATCTACTACTGACATGGAAGATATTAATAATTTAATTAGATCTATTTGCTGCCATCAGCTTCTTTGGCAGCGGGGAAAGGCCACTGCTGTGATTGCAAGGTATTAATCAGGAAGATTGGTGGCAATCATCTCCCTGAACACAGACACAAGCTTTGCTGAATGCAAGTGGGATACATTAGCCAAGGAAAACAACCCTTGCTTATTGAGGATCCCTGCTTTCTGAACACTGCACAGCCCAGTGCAACATTCTGCAGTGATGGCATTGGCCTGGCTTCAAGGAATGGGCTCAGACTATCAAGGCGGTAGCAGCATCGCCTGAAAGCCGCGGAGAGAAATCACTATTGCAAGAGAAATGGAGGAGCATCCCACCAGTTTTCATCTGGTTAGAAGCGCTCAGAAGGACTTTCCTTGCCCCTCGGCCAACACCTTCCCAGCTGTGTGGATGATGCTCATACCCATGGAACACACAGGCTGCTGGCCACCTACTGATGCAATGGATTGCCACTCAGACACTTGATTCTCCCTGGTATCAGCTGGACATGACAGCATCTCAAGGGGATGTCTGCAGTGACCCCCACCAATGATGATGGTTGGCTGGTGCCAGGACCCCACCAGGACCCCACAGTACAGCTCAGGACACTTCTTCACAAGTAGATACGAGGAAGAGAGTAAATCCCACCTACTACACCTTTATTTCCTTCCTTCCTACCGCCTGACGGACTCAAAGAGCACACCATGGTTAGAATGTCCTCTATCCTCAGAAATTTTACAATCAGTTTATAATTGCTATCAAGTGCAGTAGATTTATTCCCATAGGAAAACAAATCCACTTGCACTAAAGGAATTCTTAGTGCACTTTGGTTTAACTCACATAATTTTTCAGCAAGACACCTAAATGGGCTGTCATAAGGAGCTGGAATGTAACAATACAAAAGCCTTTTCTTCTTTTCACCATTGTACAGCATACATAAAGCAGCACACATTTATCTGTAACAACTTAGCATTTCTTGTCTAAAAGACAGAACCCTCATGCACATCAGAGCTTAAACATGCTGCATTTCCTGGAAGGCGCCAATCCAGTTCACCTCAGCCAAACTTCTTGTCACATTTTAATGATATTTAGCAATAATACTGAGAATCAAAGCCTGGTTCCATGTGCTGAGTGGTCGCTAACAGGGATGTAGAAACCTTTAGGGAATGCAGCCTAAAATGTGGAACCTCGTTGGGAAGAATGTCAATGGGAAAAGGAATACCAGTGTTTGTGCAAAAAAATTCTCTTTTGCTGTATAAATGAGGGACAATAACCACATACAGTAAATTCTGTTATTTAAGTTGATAATGAGGTTAAATGAGTACTTGATGGGTAGTTCTCAAAGGCATTTGTGTACAGGAGAGATACTTATCACGGTGCATGATGGTTAAGTATGGTAATAGAATTAAAATGAATTAAAACTCAGCTGTTATCTGTATGCAGGGGAAAAAGCCCAAGATATTACAGCAAAGAGGATCAATTTATGCCTTGCTAATTGGAAATTCTTAGTATGAGTGAAATTATGCAAAATTCACTATCCTTTAATTTTCTTTGGTTTTCAGCACTGTAGAGATCCAAGAAGCTCCAGTCAAATGTAATTTCCACTGCCAGAGTTAGCAAGGAAATTACTACATGGAAAAAAAGGACTAAACTAATCCCAACAAACAAGCTCATCTCTGGGTGATCATTTGCAATCCCTGTTAAAAGCTGCAGGCAAACAAGTTCTCCTGCCTTGTGATTAATTCTCAGCAAAGGTCAGAAAGGAGCTCTCTCCCTCCCCTCCTCTCAGCCCTTGTGCCTCCCTCTGACAAGTAAGGGAAAGCACTGTGATTAATCCCCAAGTACTTCCTTCATTACAGGGAACACGAGATGGCCCAAAACCTCCTTGGTGTCAATGTGAGTGTTTCTGACCACTGTGAAGAACTCTGGATCCAGTCTTTCAGCACCGACTTGAAGTGAGAGGAGAAGCACGAGGTGTCCTCTGAATGTGAAGGAAATCCAGTTCCACTGGGGCAGGTGATTTGTGACTCAGACCAGCACCAGCATCAGAGCAAGATCCTCTTAGGTTCTTTGAAGGAGGTTTCTCTGCCGTGTAATATATTCGCATAGTGCTAAATACTCATGAGGTTATTGTGTTCCTGCCCCCTACATGTGCAGAACTCCATGTTGGTGGGAGCAAAGGAAGGAGGAATGATCCATAGGCAAGGTAAGTTTGATTCCAAACACTCTGAGATATGATGGAGAAGGTATCATGTGTATGTTACAGACGTGTGCGCTGTTAAGGGTGGGTCATCTCAAAGCAACCCAGGAACAATGTGGTTTTGAAAGGTTCTCCTTACACGCTGTTAGATGTGTCACTGATTACAATCCACACTTGCCTTCCCAGTTTGTCCTCCTTGAAGAAGGCTCATGTTTAGATGGTGTTGGCCAACACTCCCAGGTCCTTTTCCATGAGCAGCTTTCCAGCCTTTCTTCCCCAAACCTTGAGTGTGGCATGGGGTTGCATGGGTGGCCCAAGGGCAGGACCCATCACTCAGCCTTGGTGAACCTCATACAGTTGGTTTGGGCCCGTTGGTCCAGCCTGTCCATATCAGATTGTAGGACTGATAATTCCTTTTGCAAGCAGTGAGTACTATAGGGCTGAGAGGTTACTATAGTAATTACGCTTGTTCTTAATTAGTAGATTAGAAGCTTGAATCAGAGTCTATTTAAAGTGAAAATCAGATCCACCTCCTGCCTGGCAGAGTTGAATTAAGAACTTTTCATCCTGATTTTATCATATTATTTTTACCATTCTTTCTCTTTTCCCCAGTTTTAATTTGCCCTCAGATATGTGATTTTTTTATTCTGAGGGGCCTGGACACAGCAGTTTCAGCTGGGCAGAGGATCATCAGCTATCCAGGACCTGTTGTGCAGGACAGCAATCAGAGAACATAATAATAAGACATAGAAATTACTGTTCTGTTAGATTTTGCCACTGGAGACAAACATGTACCTGCGTACAAAGGCATCAGGGAAACAAACAGTCTGCACCAGGCTATCGCTGTGTGCAGTGATCCCAAACTCTGGAGAAAAACACCAAACAGATGTATCAATTATGAGCATACTCATGGCATGGGGAGACACTTTGTTGTTTGTGGTCATCCTTAATCCAATAAAGTCGTCTGGGGTTTTATCTGTGAATTTAGAATATGGTGAAAAACAACTTGAGGAAATGAAGATGAAAGGATTCTTTTTTTAGACCCTCTCCGAGCAGCAGAGAAATTGTTGGGAGAGGAAATCAGAGGATGTTTACTTCTGCCAGTCTTGCAGATTCAGGGCAAGCTGTGAAAGACCAACTTATCTTCATCCTGGTTGTATGGTGAAAGGTAAGATAAAAGCATAGGAGAGACTGAGCTGAAGGCTGCCCTGTGCGTGCAGCAGAATATCGCTCTGCCGCATACAATCATGGAACCCCAGCCTGGTTTGGGTTGGAAGGGACCCTAAAGCTCCTCCAGCTCCACCACTTGCCCCGGGCAGGGACACCTTCTGCTAAGGCAGCTTGCTCCAAGCCCCTGTGTCCAACCTGGCCTTGAACACTGCCAGGGATGGGGCAGCCACAGCTTCTCTGGGCACCCTGTGCCAGCGCCTCAGCACCCTCACAGGGAAGAGCTTCAGCCTAAGAGCTCATCTCAATCTCCGCCCTGGCATGTTAAAGCCATTCTCCCTTATCTTATAAATACATGCCCTTGTAACATGCCCTATCTCTACCTGCCCTTATCACTACTTGCCTTTATCATGATGTGCTCTTATCACAACAATGCCCCATCCTTAGTCGCCTGCTGTGTGGCGGGAGTGATGGCAGCAGGACCTGTGTGCTGGCCCAGACCCTGCTCTCCTCAGAGGGCTCGACCGATGCTGGCTTTCACCTGCTTTGGCCCAGAATTGTGCCTTAGGTGTGCAAAGCTTTTCTGTTATGATCCTAGCTCTTGAACTGGTCCCTGTCTGTCTGGATCAGTGTCCTGCTGATGATATTGGATGCTCTCAGTGTTTTCTCACAGCAATGAGCAGCACAACTTGCAAAGAAACATTTTCTTTCAGAATTTTACTCTACTGTCTCTCACCCTCACTAGGTCTATATTTATACTTGCACGTGAGAAAAAGGAAACAGCAAGATCTCCCGTGCTGCTGTTTATGTAGTTCCAGACACTTAGGAGGAGGTTTCTGATTGCACTACATGCCGGATCAAAGGACATGGTCTGAATGTTGATGGAGCCTTCCCTAGGACCCTCCCTGAAGACCACAGGTCTGTCATCGCCAGCCTTCTCTTCAGCTACTGGCACAAAAGAAGCAGCTGTGGCTGCCCCATCCCTGGCAGTGTTCAAGGCCAGGTTGGAGACAGCGGCTTGGAGCAAGCTGCTCCAGTGGAAGGTGTGAGATGAGGTAATGCCTTCTTGAAACAATTCCTCAAAATTCCTGTGTCAAACCTATTTTATTACTGTAAAGGAGCCCAAATAGTTTTGATTTTTAGCGATTTGTGTCTCCCACTATTTGATTATTATGATCACAAAGGGTGGGAACTTACTGCAGTCATCTCCTTTGCACCAGTGGAAGCAGCACAACTGTGCACCTAACACCAGTGAAATAAACTCAGACTCTCCCATGATTTGCTCTATTATTAACAGTGCTGCCATGCTCATTATAATCTAATTTAAAGACAGATCTAGAGCAGAGACGTACGAAGGACGATCTGAGTTCAGGCCCTACAGCAAACTGCTTGAATCTGGATCTAATTACCCCAGAAGAGCCAGTGTTACCCGTGGCTCACATCTGGCAGGGAGCTCTGGAAAACTGGCCTGCTCAGGGTCAGGAGAGGGGGGGTCAATGTTTTAGTGTTTGCACTTTAACAACTGCCTATGAAGGGTGAATGAATGGAGTGGTCCAGGACCCCCTGAGGTGCCTCTGTTCTTCATCCCTAGCCCAATATTTGGGTGACTGGAAGCTGTGGGTGGTGGGAGCAATGAGGGTTCCCTGTGCCCTGACAGTAATTAGAACCACTGAGGTGACTCCCGGGCTCTGAGGGCTGGAGGCTGAGCAGCAGATCAATGATTATTCATGCCTAAAGTTCAACTACATTTAAGGCAGCAATTGAACTCTTTGACCTCCACCAAATGCTTTGCCTGTCTGATAACTGCGAGCCAGAAGATAATTCCGTGCTGGTTAGTAGGCATTTGAGTCATAATCACTCCAGGACCTAATACATAACTGGATATTTCTCTTAATTAATGAGACAATTAGGCTTTGATTATGGCACTAGAGTCTCCATTATCATTTTTATCTATCATGACCCTCCCGTACAAAGCATCTACGTTTCCTTATAGGCTGCTGTATTTCTGTCTGGGATAATATTGGAAAATAATTTATATAATGGCAGGGACTGGACAAGCGTTCAAGTCATTGGTGCTATGATCCGATCAGAGGGATAATGACCAGCTGAAATGGCCCAGAACTGAGTTATGTCTCAGTGATCACAATGGATTGATGCCCAGCCAGGAACAAAGGTCTGTTTAGCATTTCCAGTGCGTTATGTAGTGCAAGGAGGTCACTGTGCCCTGCACCGTGGGTCCCCACCACCCTGGGCCTTCCTTCCCTGCTCCACCGCACACTCTGGATGCATTTTCTACCTTCCTCTTTCACTTGCACTTTCCATAAAACCTCCTCAACCCAATGTCACCTTTGCCTTGGCCAACCTCCACTGTTGGGTGGTTGCTCCATGGCCAGAGGTACTCTACAGGATGCCACTGCAACTCTTCCAGAGCCATCCCTTTGCCGTTTTACCTAAGTCACGATCAAGACACTATGTAAAGGCTGTTACAAAACTTAGCACCGAGGGAAACATGAATAAATAAATTACAATGTATATTGCCTAATGCCACATCATTCTGAACAACTTCAAAGGGTGTCACTTAGTGATGTGTAAAACATGTGAAATGGTCTACCTACAGCTCTGGAGAAGAGAGGGAGGTTTTCTCTAACGTGTAGATTTATTATTCCTCAGTGAACTCAAACATTTGCTATTTAAATCTTTTGCCTCTGCCTCCAGAGAAAACAAAACAGACAATTCAAAATGTCCCTATATTAATGCTTCTTGGGTTTCTAAATGCTTATATGAGATCAAACCTACTAGCACTGTGCCAGCTCTCCTTTCACATGAGGTTTTCTGTCAAGGCAGATTTTTGCTCACCAAGTCAAGGGAAGAGCACTCGGTGGCATGCCCGGAGAGACTGGAATCAATCAGTGGGAATGGGAAGGTAAAACCCAGCAGCTGAGAGCATCCATCCTCCATTTTTCCCTTCAGATGTGCAGATATTGCCTCTAAAGCCATCTCTGATAGTGTATGATATCTAGAATACTACACACCCTACCACAATACGCACCATGTTTGAGATCCTGGCCAGTGGAAGGTGTCCCTGCCTGTTGCAGGGGGTTGAAACTGGATGAACTTTAAGGTCCCTTCCCACCCAAACCATTCTGTGGTTCTGTCTGCAAGCCAAATCTACAGAATGAATCTAATCTTAATATATGGATTATGTGATATGGTTATTCCACATATTATATGGATATAGATATGAATATTATACAGACATGGGTATGGATGTTCCATATATAGTATTCAAATAATGTACAAAAATTTGGCAATAGGCAATTGATGGACAGTAGAAGAACATGAATTAACAAGTGATGGAGGCTGAAAACTCCAGTGATCATAGACAGTTGCCTGTTGTCCCTGCAGAAGTGGGTTAAAGTCTTGATCTCAATTGCCAACGGGTATTCATCTGGTGGCTTCATCCTTCTCTGCTTTGCTTAGATTAAACACCCATCCATGGGCAGTGTTCGGTGCTGCCAGCACTGCACCATGGCAGCCAGATTCCAGGCAGAAGTGATGGAAGCCCTCCTGGCCCTGTCCACTGTGTCACCCACAAGCTCAGCGCAGGGATCTCTGCTGCTAGTGCTAAATTCACCCACTGCATAAACCTGGAGGAGCTGAAGAGTTGCCAGGAAATTGAACTTTCAGATTTGAGGGAAAGAATAGAAGAAATACAATGCATCACAGTGTCTGTCCCACCCACAGCCTGATGGACAGGCCCAGTGCATGGGCTGGTGGTGCATGTATGAAAGCTGTCAGGACACCCATCTGTGGTGCCAAGACAGGTATGACAGCTTGAGGACATTTCATGGCACTGTGTGGACCTTGTGAGCTGCAGAGGAAAACTGCATTCACACAAAACCCTGTCTTGAGGAAGCTCCTGAAAGGGGCTGCTGGTGGGATGCTGCTGCTGCTGGTGGGATGCTGCTGCTGGTGGTGGTATGCTGCTGCTGCTGCTGGTGGGATGCTGCTGCTGGTGGGATGCTGCTGCTGCTGGTGGGATGCTGCTGCTGGTGGGATGGTTCTGCTGGTGGTGGGATTCTGCTGCTGGTGGTGGGATGCTGCTGCTGCTGGAGGGATGCTGCTGTGGGGCAGGCACTGGGGCTCGGACAAAAATGGATGGGGACATAGCACCCCCATGCTGCCTGTAGGACCGTGTCGAAGTATCACATGGTGCCATGTAACTGCTGTTCTTTGGGCTGCAGGCATGAAACCTCAGCTGCACTCTGTCCTGGAGATGGAAGCCAGAACTGGCAAACTGGCCTGTGGTCCGCAGGGGTGCCCTGGTGTCCAGGCTGGCGTAAGCAAACCCGGAGATCAAAAGGAAAGGTGGATAACAACTTTTTGAGAGCTGCATTATTCCCGCTGAGTGATGAATATTCCATAAAACAATTTGGGAAGCAGTTTATCGGGGCATTAGGAGCAGCACTTCATAGCTCTGTGCACTGCATTGTCTTTCTGTAAGTGTTTTTAGAGCTGTACCTGAAAATTGTGATGTTAATATGCTCCTCGTAGTGTCGGGATTTGATCTATTAATGATGATCATTTGGGACTCGCAGGTTCTGCATGTGGCAGGGCTGTCTTCTGTTAGGAGTAACAATAACCAAGCCAAATACATACCCACTCACATTCCCAGTGTAACTAACGAAACTGTGAGGAGCAATTTGTAGATATGAGCTACACAGCAATAGGCAAATTGCACTCCTCACATTTTCCCATTTCCTTTCTTCTACGTTTAATTATGATTTGGGCTAAGAAGTGTTTGGATTGAGACTGTGGCAGCAGTTTCCCATGACATTTTGTGAGTTTAGGCATACACATACTTTCCAAATTCTTATTCAAGTCACCTTCCAAGATGCCAGCCTGTATCTTTTACACCATCAGGAAGTATCGCATCTCTGATATGGTGGGCTACACTCCGGTCAGCAAAGGCACATCCCCCTGGCTCCTGCAGCGCTGCTGCTGCGTGAGCCAGTGTGCACGTACACTTCACATTTCACAGTCTGAACACATGCACACACTTTAAGCCTGTGAAATAACATCCTACCTAGGGCCAGAGGTCACGGTTCCTCTCTATTTCCTCATGAAGTCTGGAAGGGAGAGCAGGGGCATCACCCCTCTTGTTCTGTTCAGGCTGTTGGAGATGCAGGAGTCCGAGCTGCAGGCTCTGGCTTCCCACCCTGTGTCCTTAGTCATAAGGACATAACCCATCTTTTCCCACCTAACCTGTACCTGGAGCAGGGCCCCATGGCAGTAAGATGAACAGAGACATACACGGACCAATGACGGAAGTGGCTGAGAGATGGCGAAGAGCCCCAGCTCAGCTGCTGCCCGGACCCCAGAAGCTACCGCCCTGGGCAGCCTCGCAGCCTGTCTTCCCTGGTGGTGGTCCTGATGGACCTGATGATGGGCCTTTTACACCAGCCTTTGGGTTTTCAGCCTTGCCAAGGTTTGCGTGGCCAAAGTTTGCTCTGCATTTAGTGCACAACAGAAGGATCAGAATTCCCCCCTATCACCATGCCTGGCTGCTGAGGCATCTCTGCCCGTGCTTCATCCTTCTCCAGGAGCAGCACACATCCAATCCTGCCAAAATCACCTCTGTATCGATATGAGGAGGAGAAAAGTGCATGTTAATATATTCAAAGTGTCAGTTGCTGGTGACCTTGCAGCTGTGAGAAGCAATGCTATTTTTCATTTGTCCGGCATTGCAGCTCTACTAAGAGTTGTAGTGAGATGTAGCTGAAATCTCTGCTTGAAAGTTCCCCAATTATAGTCCGTATGTCCAACCATTTCCAATGAAAATGGGAGCTTCATTTCATCCATCATAGCATAAATAACATCATTCCTGTGCTGTGCTTTTGTATCTGCTTCCTTCTCGCTCTTAAATATTTTTTAATATCCAAGTGGCTTTGGGATTTGCAAGCATTTGCAGTCTCATGGAAGATTAGTGATCGGGGAGTGAGGTAATGTCAGCAGAGGAGCAGCGAGAAGTGATTTTGGTTCCCCAGTGCTGTGTAGTGCTTTGGGCAGCAGATCCTGCAGGGATGGGGGCTGTGGCTGGCCAGATTCCCCAGGGAAAGAGATGCTCATGCTTGTGGTCAGTCCCCATCCCTCACTGCCAAGGTGGAGATGTCTGACTTCAGGGGTAAATTGAGCTCTGCAGTTCCCATTGGCACCCACACCTGACCTTGTGCCTTGTGGATAAATCACATACACAACATCTGACTTGGTTTCCCAGCACTTAACTATGAAAAACCCCTTTAAAGTCACTGCAGGGCTCTGGTGTCGTTATAGGATTTGTCCAGAAAGTGAGTGAGCAAATTCAAGGAAGAAAATTGCATTGGGAAGCACAAGGCAGCTTTCTCCTGAGCTGCAGCCATGGTCTGAGCAAGGCTCTGCTCCGGAGCAGTTCCATACCTGCCCTTGCACTTCCATCTGCTGGGAACAAACCCTGCCAGCAGCCAGAGAAAGATGTAAAGGTCCCAGAAGTTCAGGTTTTCACAAGTGCCTATCGATACCCTAGTGCAGACCTGAACATTCACAGTCAATGTGAACGTTCTTCCCGGTGAGAGTGGAGCTGAGCTAATTCCCAATGATGCAGAAAGTCCCATCTCCTGCCTGTGGTCCCTGATTGATGTCAGGATAGGGATGAGCATTAGAGCATCCCAGGGCCTGCCAAGAGTCCTTCTAAAGCAAACATAAATTTAAAAATGTATCAGTGACAATTTATTTGTGTGACGTTTTCAACACCTCTGTCAAGAGCATATCGAAATTAAAAACAAACAAGCAACTGAAGAGATGGGGGGGAATTGGAATGGATCAAAGAGAAACAGTCCTTAAACCACTACTCCAGCTCTAACTCCCTGTCTGTGACAGGCACTCTAGTGCTGAGCAAAAGCCTTTGAGATCTCTTGGTATTTCCAAGGACAGCAAGTCAGTCTCTGGTGTAGAGTTTCTTTATTTGCAGTTCTGGACAAAATTATTCCTAGCTTTTTAGGGTATTTTTGTGATATTCATGAAAGAAAAATCACAATCATTATGCAAGGGGATTCTGGGATTTATTTGTCTGTAGTGGGGTAACTTTGCTGTAGGAAGCAATAACAGTAATGAAGGTGCTGCTCATTGTCTTCGAGTACATCTTAAGTACCATCATTATGTGTTGAATAAGAAGAACTCCATCTTTACTACTGGCCTTTTCATTTTCCCTCTCCCTCACTTTACAAGGGTGTTACTGAGCTAAATTGGCCCTTCCAGAAAGGCAGAGGCAGAAGAGCAGGAAAAAGATTAGAGAGAACATGAGGAGAGGATGAGAATGGGGAAAATGAGAGATGTTAACACACAAGAACATGTCCTTGACTGAACTGTGTCTTCCCACGAGCTGCCTAACACATATACACACAGGACAGAGTCTGAACTTTAGAAATCAGTTAGTGGAGCTTCTCTTTGAGTAGTGTAAGTTTGTGC
This sequence comes from Amazona ochrocephala, assembly GCA_039720435.1. Classification (NCBI taxonomy): domain Eukaryota; kingdom Metazoa; phylum Chordata; class Aves; order Psittaciformes; family Psittacidae; genus Amazona; species Amazona ochrocephala. Next base: position 24,329,679 of record CM077887.1, read on the forward strand.
AGGTCATTTCTTGTATAAACCTGGCAAAAGTACCTCATGAAACAGTGTTGTGATGACAGCAAAGTAACTTTAAACGCAGAATCCACTTCTTTTCTTCATCAGCTTACTTGATGTTTAGTAATTAAAGTCATATTAGCCCTCTTCAGTGAAGCTGGGATGAAGTTAAACTACAGTCTTCAGTTGGATACAGCAGCTGTGTTGTTGACCACGTGGGCATTTTCCATTATGATTCCTAAATATCGATATCATATACTGATACATCAGAGCAGTTTAGAACAGCACCTTCTACCCACCCTGTAAACATTACCCAGTACCACTAATAACTTTCCCTTGATTTCATATCTAATTGCTTCTTGCATTTAAGGAATATTTGTGAGTTTCTTCACTGTAGTAAATGCATGTTTATGTCTGTACACAGTCAGAACTCACAGATGCATGGAAGAAAATAAGCATATTTCAATTGATCTTCACTGCACAGCTCTGATTCTGATCCTGATCCTGATCCTTCCAGCTTTTCCTCTCTGGAAGTAAAACCCATTTGCTCTGTTCAACATCAGTTTGCTTCTGAGCAGGGACTGAGGCTGGTTGGGTTCCCCTGATCAGGCTCCATGGCTGACGCCACGTGTTGCCTCCCCACGGTTTAAATGCTAAACTGCTACAGGTTTAGGACAGTGAGTCATTTGTCAGAATTGATTTCTGTGTTGCTAACGTGTAATGCTGTGGTAACCTGACTGTAGGGGCTCCATCCAGACGTACGCGCACTGCCAGACCCCAGCTCAGCTGGGATTTTACCCTTCTGCTCCCAACTACATGAATTAATTAAACCAACAGGAGTTTCAAACTCAAACCTTGTGACAGTCAGTGGTGGCATGTTCAAGGGATCTCAAAGGACAAGGACGACTGTGTGTGGTCATTTCTGTCTCAGGGCTGACCATGGTAATGCTGGTGAATGGGCACTGTGGACAGTTGCTCCTACCTGAGCACCATGGGGGGAGGGTTTTGTGCTCAGTCACAAGGTCCTACACAACACAACCCCATTAACACCCTACCCCCAAGGCTGAAAACCAACACAATTTCTTCCTGTGCTCTAGCATTTGCGCCTATCAAAAATTGAGATGAATTTTGTTGTTTAAATAAAATATGAGGACATTCCAGGTGCCAAATTGCATTTCAGTTCCTAAAGAGACTCCTTGGGATGCTGGAACATTCCATGGAAAACTGAGGCTATCTGAAATAAGCCAGGAATTAATGACTACTTTTACATGAGATCCCTCAATTCATGTCTATTGAAAGAAAACCACATCCCTTATTCACAGCTTCGGAACAGGATTGTTGTCAGAAACACAGCCAGTTCTTTGCCTCAGAGCATTTGGGTGTTTCCCCTCAACAGCCAGAAAGACCATCAGCTAGAGGAGTCTGTTACAGCCTTTAACACGCGGCACCATTTGGACTTGCACATGTGCTGCAGTGTGGAACAACAACATTTCTTCTTTTAATTGGCTCATATCTGAAGGAAAATAAAGCTTCTTATTCAGTCCAAGTCAACATAGGAGATTGCAGCTGGAAAAGGAGGAGGATAAACATCAACACACATTTAGCACACTGTGTGGTGCACCCTCAGACAAAGTCCAACCTGTAAGGATGTGAACGATCCTCTTTAGCTGAGAGGTGACACAGGAGTTTGGGTGAATTCCAGTATGAAGGATCCACGGCACCTTCCCTGCAGTACAGTGGGAGGTTAATCTCACTGTCCTGGCCAGACTCACGCTTGGATAATTAACCTCTGGCTCTGTCTGCATCTCCCTGTGTCCTTCACTGTCTCCTGAATAACTTGCAGTGAATGATGTTTTCCGAGCAGAGCGATTCCCCTGTCAGAGGGGAGGTGACTGCGCCTGTCCCTGCGTTAAGCACTTCTCTGAGACCATCCCATGTAAAAATCACTGGAAGCGTTTGACATTCTTACGGCGGCAGAGTCGGTGCTGGCTGCCTGGGAACTCGTCCCGGGAGGAAAGGGCAGGGATCAGGGAAAGTGTTCAACAGGATGATTAAATATGTCATGAAAGCCGTTAAATGTTGTGGGCGAGGATTAGAGACCGCATAAATCAGGATGACTCTGGGCTGCTTTACCTTGCTGAAGAACCTGCTCTGAGATGGCTTTCTGAAAGCCATTTACATTTGCTTGTGATAGAAAGGTGTCTCTATCGCTAGGAGAGTTACACTATTTCAGAAGAACTAACGAGGAAAACAGCATAAGAATACATCATTAGTGGTAAAATACTTTGGTGTAGAAGATCTGTTTAAAGCATGAGTAGTGTGGCCCGTGTGCTGTGTATCTGCTGCTGCTAACAGCCACTGCACCTAGTCACAGGGTTTTGGTAGGCAGAGATTGAAACTCTTTCAGACCTTTTAAATCATTTAAAATATTTTGATTTATTTGGAGGTTTTGGCTTTTAAAGCCCAGGCTCAGCAGCATCTTTCTAATGTCCTGAGTTAATACTGGAATGAGAAGCGCTGCAGCATATTGTATTGAAAGCACATTGAAGCAGCACAGCCCCAGGGAGCTCATAATAACATCGCTGCTGGGTTTTGGTGCTGGTTTGAACAAGCACACGGGGTATGTGCCCACCCAGCACAGATCGGCTCCTGCAACCAAGTGAAGACATGAGGCTTGGCAGATGTTTACCACCATGATGAATGTTCTGACTTTGTCCCTGAGCCTGCATTTGAGTTTGCAGCAGTCGCTCCCTCATTGAAAGTCAGAGCAGCACGCCTGGGCTCTGTCACTTGGCACAGGAACGGTGCTTAGGGCTGGAGAGAGGTTTTCCGGATTCCCCATCCCTGGCCCTTTTCCTCCAAGCACCTTCCACCAGGCCATGTGTCATCTTTAATCCATCAGCACACACAGAGTGTAATTGGAATTATTCTTCATAATCTTTCAGCTTGTATTGTAAAACAAAGCCAAATGCAGAGGTGAAGAGTAATAGGAATAATTTGGTTTAATTGAGGTCAAATTGATGTTACATATCTCAGAGCTAAATGAAGTTGTAAGCTAAAACAGGAGATGCCTTAGGTTAACTCACACACCCCTTGAAGATGATTTTCATATTAAGCCCCTTTTGTTCACTAATTTTATCAAATTAGTCAGATATAGATTCAGCAGGTTAAAGTTATAACTAATATATAGGGCATTTCAAAAATGAGTCTGTGACCAGATGCTGCTGCTTGCAATGTGAGGATATAATCAGAACATGCACTGCACAAAATCTGAGGTTCTCCTCCCTGTGGTCCATTTTTTCTGCCTGCCACTGAGCAGCCCATTTTTTGTTCATGTAGAAGACAAGAACTGAGAAGGTTTTGGGGTTTAGGCTGTCACGTTTGGACACTGCAAGGGCAAATAACCATAATTTCTTTCTTTAATATCCTCCTGCATCAGCCTGGATAGGGAGGGAAAGGAGAGAACTAAAAATGGCACAAAAAACAGAGCGTGTGCATTTGACACAGCTCGGTGGGTGGATATTGATCCCACAGAAAGCAGGGTCACTGCTCCGTGCATCCATAACATCACTGCACCCAGAGAGGGCAGCCACCTCCCAGCCCATCTCCTGTTCATCACTCACCAGGTGTCTTTGAAGCCCGTGATTTAATGTAACCCCAGGCAAAGCAGGAGCATTACCTGTTTGTGTAATGGCTTTGAGCATGAAATATGAGGGACCAAAGGCAGAAGCTGTGATGACGCAGTAGCAGCAAGCTCTGGAGAGGCCACTACAAACACCCATTTAGCATCGAGTGTCCTGTAAGGTGCTCAGTTTGGTGACAAATCTGTTGGTTGCCTGGAGTTTATACGAGGCAGAAGCTTCTGTTGCACTGGTAATTTTGGAAGCAGCCCGAGTCACAGTTTCTAATGAACATCAAGTCCTGCTGGGTGGAAGTAACACCGACAGCAGCCCTAAGGCCACTCTGGCAGCCAGGGGGTCCTTAGGCAGCCAAGAACCCTGTGAGTGGGGCACAGTCAGGGGTGCTCTGGGCAAACCACAAAGGGAGCTTGTGGGAATATGGGAACTTGAGGTATCTTGGGAAGAAGTGCTAAGAGTTGGAAGTTGATTCCTTGAGGGGATCTGAAGAGGTTTAGAGAAAAGCAGCTTGTACTGATGGATTGAAATTGGCTTGGTTGCCCTGAGCAGCATTCCTGCAGTCATCTGCTCCAAAGCCTGGTAATGCTCCTGTCAGTGATGGCTCCTGTCAACAAAGAGGTGAGACAGGAGAGGGATGATGTCCGGGATCAAGGCTTCAGCCAGGGCAGGAGAATAAAACCCAGTACCGCAACAGCAGGCAGCCACTGTCAGCTGTGTCCGTTTTCCTGGCACACAGATGTAATTACAGGTGTTATATTCACACCTTTGTCAGCTTGTTGATGTCTCTTGTTGCAGTGAAATGCTGGATAATGACAGAAGGCAAACACCAGAAACGTACCTGCAGGAAGACTGAGATTTCATCAGAGATCTTGGCCAAAGGCAAGTGAGGTGCCCTGAGTGCAGTACTGTGGCTGTGTTATTGAGTAGCCTTGGCACTGAAACTAAGCAAGATTGTCTGTCTTTCTCTTCATGCTCGTATATAAGTTCATAGAATCACAGAATCCCAGCCTGGTTTGCATTGGAAGGGACCCTAAAGCTCACCCAGTTCCAACCCCTGCCACAAGCAGGGACACCTTCCATAGAGCAGCTTGCTCCAAGTCCCTGTGTCCAACCTGGCCTTGAACACTGCCAGGGATGGGGCAGCCACAGCTTCTCTGGGCACCCTGTGCCAGTGCCTCAGCACCCTCACAGGGAACAGCTTCTGCCTAAGAGCTCATCTCAGTCTCCCCTCTGGCAGGTTAAAGCCATTCCCCTTGGCCTACCCCAGCAGCCCACTACATGCAAAAATCAACTGTTCAGCCAGGAAACAGAGAAAAAGGTGAAACCTGAATCGATGATATGGGACAGAAATGAGATTTCTCAGTATAAAGATATAAAAAACTGAGAAAATGTCTGCATTTCTGAAACGCATCAGTACCCACCATATACAGCTCCCATTTTCTGGAATCACGTGTGTTGAATATATGCACTTCAACAGCTAGCACACAAACAACTTTTTACTGTTTTCATTTGTGACACATTCACATCGTGGCATTGAGACCCAATTGCAAATTCATGTATCTTTACTACATCCAACTTGATATCACACCTAAAGGGATGGCTGTGAAAGATGAATGGCACAAGCACTTGTGGTAAGAATATGAAAAGTGATATGCCTGCCTGTATCCCATGTGCTTATCTCTATGGAGGATGCCATAAATAACCTTTGGAGGTGCTGCCTTGTTGGCACAGGCTGTGGTTCCTGGAACACACAAAACAGATTTACCTTAAATCCTGGTAGCTCCCTATCCCCCTGCCCATGCAACAAAAGCCAATGAGAAGGGTCCCTTTGCTGCTGCCCACTCATCCCAGTGATTTAATCCCTCAGAGAAGGGAGACTGAGGTGAGCTCTTAGGCAAAAGCTCTTCCCTATGAGGGTGCTGAGGCGCTGGCACAGGGTGCCCAGAGAAGCTGTGGCTGCCCCATCCCTGGCAGTGTTCAAGGCCAGTTTGGACACAGGGGCTTGGAGCAAGCTGCTTTAGCAGAAGGTGTCCCTGCCCATAGCAGGGGGTTGAAGATGAAAGAGCTTTAAGGTCCCTTCCAACCCAAACCAGGCTGGGATTCTATGTTTCCATGATTTAAGGTAATACTTAGTGTCCACTGAAATCAATGACACTTAAGTATATGAAAAATAAGTTTGCTGAATTAGGGTGAAACTGGAATTACACTGGCCAGCCCTGAAGCCATGAGTGAGCCAGCTGATAAGGAATCAGTTCATTTGACACGTACGGGAGACAAAAATTGACCTTGAAATCAGTGATTTCTGGAGGAAAAAGAAGCGTAAGGCCCTTGATGCTCAAAAGATTTGCCATCTATTTATAGCAACCTGTATAATTTTTGTCAAATGCACAGTTATTTAAAAGTCAGTGGAAACGTGTTGGTTGCTCTGATGCAGCACAGTTTCTTGGAGGTGAGGTCCATCGTATAACATCTCTGACCCGTAAGATAGGAGCTAACCCCCGTAGTTAGCAGAACCAGATGTGTAATCGCTGTCTCTCCACAATTGGAGCACTTCTTGGTTTTCTAAATCTGTTTTTTTCCCCTCTCACTCACTCACTTTTCAGTATAGCAGCAGTTGCGTGTCAAGACGCTGGTTACCAACCCCCCACTTTTAATGTGTCCAAAGGAGATAAAATCCCATCTCCGGAGCCACTCCGAGGAGCAGCAGGCGCGGGGCTGCTCTCACAGTGTAAAATGACGCCACATTTTGGTAACTCTGCATCTGAAACTGTTTAAAATGAAAACACTTTCCTTCAAATCACACTGTGCTTTCATGTGTGAAGATGGTGCTGGGAGGCGGGCTGGCGCTAAATATAGCGCTGCAGCTTCTCCTAAGGCTTTTGATGAGAAGCAGAGGACAGAGGTCCATCTAAATAGCTGCTGAGGGGAAGCCTGCCTGGGTAGGGTATAATAGTGCTCTGTAATAGGAGATTGATAGATCACTGAGCATCGCGCTGCCATGGCAGGAAGAAATGAATAGTGTGTTATTTGGGAACTCCTCCTGCCTCCTCCAGCGCATCGGGAAGCTGAGAGGCAGTAAAAGCTTTGGCTGAGCCTGGGAATGTGGCTACTCTAAACCAGCAGCTCCATCACAAGCCGTTTATGGGGGTCACTCTTGAGGCTTTGCCGCCTTTGACCTCTCTCCAAGGCGTTATCCCTGTCCTTGGGATATGTGGGATTTACCATGTAGCTCAAAATCATATTTTCTCTCATGTAGGCAATTGACATTAGCCGGCCACTGTGTTTGCCCAGGAATAATAAGTGCTGCTCAGCTATACATCACGAAAGTCTCCCCTTTCTGTGCAAGCATCTCCCTCCCTCCCCTTTTTATTTGTTTGTTTTCTAAATATAGGTTCCCCATCTGTTCATTTTTATATGACAATCTGCCTCTTTCCACTTCATCCTTCACTGCGCAGCCATAGTTGACACCAGCAGAGATGTGCTGACATGGGAAGAAGAGGTTTGAAAGGCCAGGCTGGATCCTGGAAGACGGGACACACCGGAGGGGCTCAGCACCAACCCAGGTGTCCTCATCTCCCTGGCCAGGCAAGGGGACCTCCTGTGAGGAGCCCTGGGGACCTCAGCCCACATCCAGCCCTCTGCAGCAGAGGTTCCAGTCAGTTCCAAATGCACAGAGCATGTTTTATCTCAATGTTTTGTCATGAACAAGCCCTTCCTGGGGAGGTCAAATCCCTCTTCTGGTTGCAGCCAGTTTGTGCCAGTGATGGAAGGGTGATGGGTGGATGCGGCCAGAGCCAACCACATCACTGACACCTTAAGGGACTCCAAGATTTGCTGTCAATCCTTTCTGTAATTACTTTCAGTGTTTCAGGCAGAAGCCCCCCCACATTTTCCTTCCAAAAAAATCAACTTATTATCTATTTGCCCAGAGGGAGTCTTCTTGACCCCCCTCTTCTGCAAGTGCATGGCAGGGGCCGTGGTTCACCCCGACTCTGATTCAGCCTCACTCACCACCCTGCCCCACACACTTGTACCTGGAAATGGGAATTCTGGAGGGTTTGGCAGAGAAAAAACCATTGGTGGCAATAAAATGGTCAGAAACTTGCTCCACCTTTTCTGAGTTCTTGCATTAGGAGATGACAAAGTTAAACCAAAACCTCAAAAGTGAATCTTCAGTCACCAATGAAATGTGTGTGTTCTCTGGTTTTAAATAACTTCAGCTGATGGTTCCATTATTTTGATTAAGAAATGCTTTTCCATGCATCTGCTGGTTTCAGAAGTAAAGGCTTAAAGAATGCTTGAAACTGCAGCAAAACATACAAAAGGGCATCAAAAGGGTTAAACGAACCGTTTCGTTTGACCTGAAATGACTTCTGGATTTCTTGGAACTGCCAGAATATTGAAAAGTCACTTGTTTGCACAGCTTTAATTAAGCAACTGCCTCCAGTTATGATTTATGCTGTCACTCAGAAAATGGGACCTTCACACTGGGCTTCGGTTTTGTCACAGTCCCTCAGGACAGCATTTATGCAGAGAAGCTGCGGTTTGGGGTATCCCAGCTTTTGGATGCTGAGCTTGGAATGGCTTCAGCCTTCCAGAAATTCCTCTGCCAATCAGCAGGAGATCGTGCTGGACACTCGAGCACCGAGGCAGAATTGCTTTTCATCTGCTAGGAATCCCAGGCTGATTGTTTTGTTGCAGCAAAATATTGTAGGTGGCTTTGGGTGAAAAGTGGCAGGTATTTAATGCCTTTTACAGCAATGCACTTACCGGTTTCATGACCACCTTTGGTAACACCATGTTAAGTGACAGCACTTTCATTTTATTGCAGTCTCATGTGCTGTAGTTGTAATGAAGGCTTTCTACACAGAAGACTTCCCATATAGCCCTGTCTGTGTGACGTATCACATCAGATGGGGACAGAAGAGTTACTTCTGCCATGAACTTTGCTGTTTGTGCATTTTTCTTGAAGAGTGTGGGGCTGCTCAGGTGCTGATCATGGACATCAGTATTGGTGTGCAAAGCTATATGTGTATTTTACATATATATGTGTATATGTATTAAAGAAAGCACTCAGAAATGGAGAAGCAGCAGACTGGGGTATGTCTAATGGATTGCCATAATAATAGATTCAGATTCATACTCATCATCTGAAAACATCCTGCCAGAAGAAGAAAAAACTTCACATCAATCAAGTTCAAAATGAATATATTATTAAAGATATTGTACAATATCGAAATAACTGTGTAAGGGCTGCCTGCATTCAGTACCTTTCATGGTTAGTGTAATGTACCATAAGGGTCACTGCCTAAAACAAAGCAGAAGAAGACAGAAATCAGCCTCGCCATCGTGCCTCACACATTCCTCTCTGCTGTTTGCTTTTGGTATTCCAGGCTGGGTTTTTCTCTCAAGGAAAAGAAACCAACTTTTACCTGCAGTTCTCAGCAGCCAGCAGAGCCTGTCTCTGTTCAGCACTCGTTTCTACCTCACACCTCTAAAGCAAATTGAATGCAGCAGCCATTGCTACAGCCAACCTGGGACATCTGGGGTTCTCAGGTATGTGTTGCTGTGCCCAGCAGTGATTCCAGAGTTGTTCTGGAGGCAGCTACCCATACCAAACCTCCAGCACAGGTACCTGAACCAACACAGCACTCTCACCTTCTTTCTGATGTCCCCTTTGATGGTGCTGTGGGCTGGCAGAAGGAGAAGGGAATTCTTGGCTTCTGACCAAAGGGCAAATCAAAAATGTCCGTGAGAGGACTGAGATGCTGAATGCTGAAGACTCCAGACTGCAGGAGCCTGGACAAAAATGGTGCTCACTGGTGTCAGGATAGGTGGTAATTCACCGAGATGGAAGAAAACATGGAGAAATCATGCTGGAGGCAGGAAAATTTCCCACAGTGCAGTGCTAACATCCTCTGGTCTACCGGCCTCCTTCCAGGGTCCCATTTCTACTTCCCCAACACCATAGAATCATAGAATAGTCAGGGTTGGAAAGAACCCCAAGATCATGCAGTTCCAACCCCCCTGCCATGGGCAGGGACACCTCACACTAAACTATATCACCCAGGGCTCTATCCAGCCCAGCCTTGGACACCACCAGGGAAAACCATCTCATGGTGCAGTTTGTGTGACTGTTACAGAAAGATCTGCAAAGAAAAAACTGGAAGAGTGAAAAAGTGGATCCTCTGCTGTTGAAATTAACAGGTAGCGTACATCAGCAGCCCCGTTGGACCGGGGATAATGCAGTTTAAGCAATGAGAAGTGGAGGGGACACACTGTGAGAAAAGAGAAAGAAGTAATATGATATGACAGTAATATTGTCACATTGAGCGCAATAATGTCACATTGAGTACCATAATGATACCTGAGATGGGAAGAGCACAATCTTCTCTAAATCATTTCCCCAGCTATCCAAAGTTTGACACCATTTTCCAAGCTCTGTGCCATGGAGATCTGCAGGCTGGGGAGGACCATCTGCAGCAGCTGATGTGACCTGTTGTACCAACCAAGGCACAGCACGTGGAATTACAGCCCCTTATTTGGAAAGCATACAGTTACACACAGAGGACAGCCAGGGAGCTCCTTGTTAATGCACTGCCTGGTTATTATGTGCGCTTCATAGCCTTCTGCTTTCCTAATTAAAATGTGAGGTGGTACCAATCCAGACGCTGTATGGAATCCATTACAGCAGCACTATTACCTGTGTCAACCAAACTCATAATGTCATTAAAAGGAGATGTCAATCCAGCTTGACAGTATCTATTACTAGCCCCCCACTTAATTGCCATTATTTATATTACCTTTCCTCCATTTATTAATTGAGCCCCTTATCAGCTTTATTCTTCCATTATTCTTGCCAGCCCCACTGGCAGCCCAGCAGCCCCTTGCATGCCAGCACCACCCAGGATGTGCCCACCCCAAGGGAGAACCAGAGACCCTCATGGCCAAATCTCTTATAATATTCTGATTTATTTGAAGGTTTTGGCTTCTAAAGACCATGCTCAGCAGCATCTTTGTACTGCGTGTCCTGAGTTAATACTGGAATGAGAAGTGCTTTATCTTCCTATGGAATGGCGTTCTCCCAGCTGTAGGCCTGCCACAGTTATTGGGTTCTGCCTTTTATACATGAGAAGGTTTCCATTTCCACCTTCAAATGCATTAATCCCATAGCTGGAGTTATTTTTATTCATAGTATTCATTAGAATAGCCATTTTTCTGCCCTGACTCCTGCTGGACACTGATTTCTCCTCTGTCCTTTGCTTCCCTTAATGTTATTCTGGATTTCTATGCCTCATGCATATTCATTGCTGTTCACTTTCCCTTGATTCCATTTGCTTTTCACACAAACATCTGCAGCTTCCCTGTAGGTCAGCTGAAGTTTCTTTGGCTGATGTATTTCTGGACATTGTAACGTTCCTTCTGGGTCGCACAGAACAGTGTGTGTAACCTTTTGGAGGGGTTCAGGCTGGTTTTATCAGATGGATCATAACTGCTTTCAGATTTTTAATGATGTGTTTACCTGATGAAGCCCAAGCTTCGGTTTAATAGCATTTGTTATTGCAAATAACAACTTGCAGGCTCTGATCACTTGAGTCTAAGTTCACACCGATTTCTGATGGGGTTATAAAGGTCTCCTTAGCTGATAAATGAGGCCTGATCCGAAGAGTCCCTGTGTTACTTGGAAAACTGCCTCTTCTACTCAGGGCTATTAGGATTGCCCAGAGTTGTACCCGCACCGGGAGGCTTCCAGATGATGCCCGTCAGACCTAAGCTCCTTGTGCTGCTGCGGTGTCCTTGGCAGAAGACACTTGTGATTTGGTATCTGTGGTCTCTGGGGCCGTTGTTTCTCTCAGAGCCATTAGTGACTTCAGAAAACAACAGCTCCAGACTCTTCTGCTTTTGCTTCCATCCAGACACCCCAGAGACTCCCAATCCAGTCACCTCTTCAGTATTTCCTCCGAATCACCTCTTACCAGCAAACAGACTGAACCCCCACAGATCATGGAGTATTTGTTCTTTAAAACCCACCTTGGTTTAGGGGGATATTTTGTCACTCTCCTGATGAAGTCTGCACACCTTTGAAACCCTTCTTCTCCTTGAGCACTGTAAAATCCCCATCAGGGACCCTGGAACCTCCCGGCTCCTCCACAGTTCCCGGCTTTGACCTGGTGCCCATGAAGGGTGGGAGCACTTTGCATCCTCTTGCACCGATGGGCTTGAAATAGCACAAAAGTAGAAATAGGAAGTAAAATAAATGTCATATTTTTATTATTAGAAAGAGAGGATTTTGCATTAATTTCTCAGTTTTCAGATTGATCACATTTTATCGCATGTTTGTTTTCCTCCTAACACAAGGTTCAATATGACAAATTCTAAGTAGTGATAACAATAGGTTAAGTAGGAAATAAGCACAATCAAACACGTTATCACCGTGTTTATCCCTTAGGTACTATCTGAAGTAATAAGCACTTGACAGAAAACTTTGAAGACATCTTTCTGCCTCCCCCTCAAAGGGTCAGGACAGTTTCACCTTGGATGTGTGACCTTGTTCCTTGGTTTTAAAGAGTGACATTTCATTAAAACCGCCTTTGCTGGAGTAATTGTTGCTGGGGATGAAGGCAATGGCAAACTCTGAGGTACTGAACTGGTGAGAGCAGTACAAATTCCTCAGTGTCAGTATGTATCACGTCCAAAATGGGATATGGGAGGTAATTTTGCATCATTTTGGAGCACGCAACTGGGTTTGCTGGTTGGATTAACACACAAGATTGTATAAGCATTTCAATTAAACTCATAGTCAAATAGATATCAAGAAAACTCAACCTGTACTTGAAATGCTGTGCATAAAATTATTCAGGCATCACACTGAAGAAGGAGAATTCAGTGAGTATGAAATCAGCCCCAAGTTTCCTCCATGAATTTGATGTCTCTTCCCCTTCATAGCACGCAGTGGTTTAGCAGTGACATTTCACAATGCACGTGACTAATTGCTGGAGTTTACTGCTCATTACTTCTTTAAAAACCAGGAAAAATAGTAATAGCTCTTTGATTCTTTCTAATAAGAAAATAATTTTCACTGTAAAGTTTGAAACAAAATGCTTGATCTTTACTTATAGTTTGATAATGTCGTGCTGTTTCTCTGCTGTAGTTAAATTCCTACCATTACCATTTCAATTGCATTTTTGTGCAGTCTAAAAAGAGGACCTAAAAGGCAAGTTATAGTGTTTTAAAACAATTCCTTCCAATCCATAGTGCAGTAGCTGCAGGGCTGCTGAGGCTGTGTCCACCCCGTGCCTCAGTCACACCAGGTGGGAGGGGTTTGGGAGGGTCCTCACAGGAGCCAAGACCCCATTTTCAGCCTTTTGGGTGTTTGCTGGGGCTTAGTCCCTGATGCTGGCCTGAGGCAGAGCCTGGAATGATCATCCAATCACAGATCCATCACCTATGTGTGAATCAGCCTCTTGCAAATAATACCTCGAGTAATGAGCAACTAGGAGGAGCTGTGTGGATTCCTTTTCCAGCAGGATCTCCTGAGGCCTCTCACTCTCAGCGTGACAAATAATCATTATTAATTATTCCTATTTGGAGGGTTACTTGTGCTACAAAGCAACAAGCAGTAGCATTGCACTGGCTTCGGATGGATTGCCCTGCACAGATTTCTGCTCTACCCGCTTTGCAATGCACAGCCATAAAGCAGTGAAGTTCAAGGTCATGAATGATGAGCCCTATAGGAATACAAAGATTTTTCACCAAATTAAGGGCAAGGAACAAATATGTATCTCATTACTAAAAGCAGCCCATAGTCTACCTCCTGCATTGGCAATCAGGGCGATAACACAAGACTTCTCCAGGGGAAAGTCCTCTCCGGGACACCTCCCCCTTTCTGACACTGTTATCACCAAATAAACATGCTTTTAGAAAGTCAGATTCACACACATGCAGTCTCCTGCCTTGTCACCTGGTGGAAAGTGGTGTTTTGCTCTGTAGTAAAGTAACACTTTAGCGATTTGTCCCCTCTGGGGAGGAGATTGTTGTGCTCGTCTATCATTAGTTAAAATAGCAAATAGCCCTCTCTACAGCATGCAGAGCTGGGTCCTCATAGTTTCAAATGGGCTTGTGATAATTTAGCTCCAATGTTATCTGAGGAAACAGAAAAGACTAGAGGATCTTGTTCCAAAATCACCATTCTTTTTAAATACACACTTTTAAAGAGAGCTTCCTGCACATGTGACGTATAGAAGCACAAGTACTGTTGGTTTGATATAGACAACATAGGATGGATCTGCAGGATTGCAATAGGCTGTCAAAAATACACCTCCAGAGGGTGCCTCGTGCTCCCTGTAACATGCATCAAACCTCAGAATCTGCATGAATTGAAGTATGATGAGAGGAGGCACCTCGGGAGCATGTTCCCATGCTCACCAGCTGCAGACCCCTGGTCACCCTCTCAGCACTGACTGGGCGCTGTTTGGAACTGTGATGAGCACAAACAGAAGCAAATAACACAGTGGTGAAAGATGGGATTTGAATGAGCAGTTCTAGCTTTGATTTCTATTGGCTATTGTTTGATGCTGCCTGCAAGGAGCATCCCTCCCAAAGGTAAGGAGGCTATAGCAGCATAGAGCCTGCCTTGAATCTCATACCAGGGCTTTAGTGGGACATTAAATAGGCTCCTCTATAATGCACATGAGTTATGATGCTTATAAGAGGTTAATCCAACATATTTTCACAGCTATTTCTCATAAGGAAAGTTAATTCACGCTAGAGGGAAACCCTTCTCCCTTGGTCCCCAGCACAAACAGCGAGCCAGAGCTCTGCTCTAGTAAGGGAGGTGCTCATCCCCCACCCCAGGTCACAGCTCTCACATCCACCTTTCTCCGCAGGGATGGAACCACCACAAGGCCCGCCTCCTGCAACGCTTTTTTATGTATTTTTTTCTTTATTCATCTTCTTCCCACAGAAGTCCTTTCAAACAGGGAGATGTTGTCGGTGGGTTTGCAAACAGAAGAGTCCTAATGGGCAGATTGATGGAAAACACTGTGCTTAGTTCTGGAGAGCAGACCCCTGCTTTCATTTGTTGAAAAGCAACCACAGAGGAGACAGTGCTCTGGCTGTGTGTAAGAGCAGGTTCGTCTTTCATACATCCATTCACTTGTGTGCAGGAAAGAGTCTCTCGACATGAGCATAATTCACTTGTAACTTCTTTTTAAGCTTAAAGTTGTTCAGTAATGAAAAGAGAGAGCAATCTATTAGAGCAGTACTGGTGATGCTGCTACAAGAGAATGGCCTCAATCACAGGCTCAATCGTTTTCCAATCACAATTAACATCATGTTAGCTAAAGAATCACAACAGGAAAATAAAGGGATGGGTGCTCTAAGCAATAGAAATATGGTGAAGGCTCGAATACCACTCATTTCCAAACCCCCCTGCACTCAGGTTATACATAATCAAAGTCTTTCTCTTGGAAAAATGAAGAAACCAGATAGATGCCTTAACATCTGCAGACTTCTCCTAACTAGAACTGGAAACCGCAGCTTGCTGCAAGAGAGCAGAAATCACCAGTGGAAATACCTTGGTGGCTGCACCAAACTTTCAAACAAAACAAGCAAGACCAGACCAACCCTTTCCACAGCAGCCCTGGCTGAGGAAGGTGGCGTTCACTGGGCTGTGGCTGTCACATCCTTCTGGAAAGGTCCCAGGGGTCAGAGATCTTCCCTCCACCTTCCTTGTGGCTGCAGGCAGGGAGGGACAGGCATTGGAAAATCAGCAGCAGCCAGCATGCTGTGCTCCTGCTGTCCTCCATTTCTGCCTAATGTCTCATCTCAATCTCCTCACTGGCAGGCTAAAGCCATTCCCTTGTCCTGTCCCTACAGGCCCTTATCCAAAGCCCCTCTCCAGGTTTCCTGCAGCCCCTTTAGGCACTGGAGCTGCTCTCAGGTCTCCCCTTCAGGAGCCTTCTCTTCTCCAGGCTGCCCCAGCCCAGCTCTCTCAGCCTGGCTCCAGAGCAGAGCTGCTCCAGCCCTCGCAGCATCTCTGTGGCCTCCTCTGGACTCAATCCAACAGCTCCACTTTGGACCATGTCTGAATGAGACATTGTGAAAGGCTACTTTATCAAGCTTTGGAAACGAGAGGATTCCTGGTGAGGTTGACAAGCCTAATGCATTGTTATCTTTCTGACAACTCAAACCACCCTGTACTCAAGCTGTATTTGACAACAAAGGGAATCCTGATGCCAAGTGCAATCATGCTGACCCATCTTCTCAAAGATTAGACCAAGGCAGTGAATTACAGTTTGCGGACAGCAGTGTCAGCTGCTGACCCGCTGCATTTGCTGCTCTGCATTGGGAGCACCTCTTCCTGAGAAGTTTGAAGATCCAACCTGAAACATGCCTCCAAAAGTGTATGTGACATTAAAGAGAAGAAAGACAAAGAGTTAGTTAATGGGAAGCAGACACGGAGTGATGTGGTCGTGTTTGTCAGCTGCTGTTATAACCCTATCGCTCATGGTTTTCCCACATAAAATCATTTCAAATTGAAATGAAACCTTCCAAGGCCTCCAGTTATCCCAGCTGACAGCCTGCAGCCAGCGCTGGTTGGCTCGAAGTGTCATTCCATCAGCAGCTGTCACTTTCTGTAGGTAGAAGGATTTAAAGGATAAGGGAAGAATTGTCTCTTGACATAAGCCTCAGGTGTGTGAAGGAAACAAGCAGTTTATAGATTCATCAGGGCACAGAGGACCAGTGGTACCCTAGCTTGAGCCTTGGAGAACACGAGCCCTGCACGCCTGCCTTGTGCTCTGTCCCAGCCATGAAGGCACCACCTTAGATGGCAGAAAGAATCTTCTGAATAATGCAAAAAGACAGAATATTCTCAGAAAAAATGAAGCCAAGCCTGCCAATGGGTGCAAATTGCATCAGACACCTGCTGACCTAAGGCGTGCTTGGTTTGACCACAGTGCTTTAACTACTGGTTACACCAAAAATCAGGTAATTGCTTGTCAGTCTCGTTATTTGTCAAGGAAAAGCATATAGAGAACGGAGGAGCCCGTCACGTAAGCCTGGAGTATGTCTGTTGGTAAAGATGAGTGTTGGCCACTCAGGGCTCACACTCTCTGGGAATGGTTGCCCCAGTCTTCTTGCCACCAGAACCCCATGATCTGCCATTGGGGTGCTCATTCTCCCCAAAGGGACTGTGGGAGGAAGAGGAGCACCGTGCATCCCCCTGTGCCCTGCCAGCTGCTGCAGGGACCCCCATCACTGACCGGGGACCTACAGAGCAAAGAAAACTCCAAATCTCACATCCATGTGAACAGCATCTTGCCAAAACTTGGGAAACTGCTCAACGGCACAAACTCATTTTGTCGTCAAAACCAGAGATGCTTCAGCGTAAATTAAACCCCATACATTTAAGCTATGGCAATTTAAACTATAGAACACTGACAGGGTCATGATACCGTGCTATAAATAGGGCACTGCAGACATTTCATAAGGTCAGAGCTCTTTCCGCTTATGCAAGGCAGCAGTGTCCCGGGCAGGAGTCTCCGAGGGGGAAAATGCAGACAGAGCACTGAAAGCCAGTAAATAATAATGCTAATAACAAAGCCAAGAGGCACTACATAAGGCATTTAAAAAACTGCTTTTCTTGGCAGTTGCCCAGTAAAAACAAAAGACAAAGTAAAGATCAGCAGCAGCAAGCTGGCAGAGCTGGGGCTGAGGAGCAGGCACCACGATGCTGCCTTTGGCCCTAGTCAGAGCATCCTGCCTGAAGCCAGAGCATCTCCCCAGGGTGACACCTCCTGTCTGGGACCAGTCACTGTGTGCTGCCATGCTATCTGGGGAGGTGGCAGTGTGTGTGCAGGGGTGGAGGGAACTGAAGAACCACGAGGCCGAGGCAGGCTGTGGTGTGGTGGCATCTCCAGGCCCTTTGCATTCAGCTACCTGAGTCAATATCTGATAAGAGGGGGAAATTCCTGCTGGTGGAGGAGGGGGCCTGGCATGGTGGGAGCGGTGGCAGCCTTCTCCAGCCCCATGGACATGGTCCTCTGCACAAACATGTACATTTCAGTGTAAAACATTGCTGTGTTGGAATAGGAACTGAGGCTCTTTTGCTCTTTGCAGGTGCAAGGCCCTGGGGTGAGGGATGGGCAGATTGGAGTGCCTCTTTAAGAGAAGATGTGATGGGGAAGCTCACACCTGCAGGTAGAGGGGATGCTGGAGACAACAGGAGCTGTAGCAAGAAAAGTACAAAAATTATATTGTGAATGATTTTCAGGACACTTTTTTTGCTTTATGTGTTTGACAATTATTATTATCTCCAAAAAAGCCGGGCATGGGAAGCAGCAAATTGCTTTGGCGGGGAGGTCCGGTCCTGCAACACCTCCAGCCCTGCTCACTGCGGGAGGCGCAGACCTGTCCAGATGCAGCAGCCATGTGAGGTCAGACTCCACTTCTGCAGGCCAAGGCCCTGCTCTTTTCCACCCCCTAAGCCCAGATGTGTTCATGTCACTCGCCCTCCTTACACAGCGCAAGGTATGCTCCCAGGTTGCAGAGCGCTAACACACAGAGCTGCCCGTGTGATTTGTATTCTGTAAACACAGAGGGCACATTTCCCCGAATCAATGAGGTTCTGAGCACTCAAAGTTCAAGCCATTAATTAAGTTAGGAAGGCACATAATGGCACCAGTGCCTTACAGAAAGCGGGGATCAATTCCCAGTGTCAACCTGACTCTGAGAAGCTGAGACCGGTACTGGTGCAGCTCCTCATGGGCCATGGGGAGCAGCAGCCTCTGTGCTGCTCTCACCTTCTATCACCCCCCACGGCACATCTCCAACCCCTGCCCCACGTTGTGCCCCAGCACCTGCAGCAACCCATTGCACAGATGTGTTACTGGTTGGACTGGGCACACCTGGATGTGCATCAAAATATGGAAAACAGGGTTTAAAGTTGCCAGTTCTACTCTTTGGGAGACTATTGCCTTGCCTTGGTTATAGCACAGCAACACACAGCAATGCAGAGGAGTGTTTTCACGTGCAGGTACCGTTCCTGAAATGTATTTATCAGGAACACAGCTTACATTTTAGAAGATGACATTTCCCCTGCAGGGAAAGTGGGGCTGAAAGAAGAAAAAAGGGAAAATTATCAACATTTGCAGTAGAAGAAGAAAGCCCTGGAGAAGCTGTTTACTGTCGTTTCAAACAAGAACTGGTTTAAAAGCATTGCACATTAACAAACACTGTCTGCTGCTTCATTTAGAAGAGTCAGTCCCCCAGTAAACAAACTCTTGATAGAGATTTTGCAACCCATCTTTACAATAAACCTCATCTACCAGCAAACCCCACAGGCCAATATTCTTGCTCACACCAATAACCTCTATTTAAGGGTAATAGTTTTAAGTAATTCTTTATTATTTGAGCAGCTGCAAGGTTCTGAAGGTGAGACCAAAGTGTCAGCGGGTAACCAGGCTGCTGGACTGTTTCCCTGGCTGTACCTGACTTGTGCTCTGGGCTGTCATTGCCGTGCTGCCAGAAGGGCTCTTCTGAGGCGGACGCAGGACTTTGTTCGCAGTCTGAGGCTTGCTGAGAGCCCCCTCACCCGAGCCAGGCAGGGGATGCTGCCGAGCGCGGCCGCCACAGCGCTGCCCAGTGTTTGCCTGCGCAAGGGACAAGGTTTGCAGCGGCTCAGCAGGGCCCCAGAGCAACACTCGACTGATTTCAGGCACTGCCAATGCAATCGCTTCAGCTCGGGGAATGTCCCTTCCTGCTATGGAAGTTCTTGGAAACACTTGGTTGAATCACGCAGGTGGCTGCAGTGCAGGGAGCTTGGCACTGGGAGACTGAATTCCCATTCCCAGCACACCGGGGAGCAGGAAAGGGGCAAGCAACAGTGAGGAGGGGATAGCTTATGGATCAATGCACACAGACTGAGTAAAGGACTTCATCCATCCCGCACTGTCTCACCATCCTTTTCAATTCCAGCAGCAAGTAGTGGAAGGTGTCCCTGCCCGTGGCAGGGGATGGAACTGGATGAGCTTTAAGGTCCCTTCCAACACAAACCAGGCTGGGATTCTAGGAGTCAAAATAGAAAAAGTCTTTCCTACAAGCATTTGTTCAAATCTAGAGCACGGCTCCCTGCTTCACCTCGCATCCCCATCGGCATAAGGATTTTAGTAATATTGTAACTTACAGTAAATTATTTGAGCAGAACTTGTTTGGAATCCCCCATGTTTGACCCTAATTATAGCTGATTTTCAAGCAAAATTTGGTTGGGATTTCAATGATAATTCCCATCATAACTGCAGGATCTCGATTTGCTGTTTCGAGGATTGAATTTTCCATCTTCAGATCTGAATTAAAAGAAACAAAAATTCCAGTATTTTAAAGCCATTTTGCATTTAATAAGGATATTTTTCTGTAATGAAATTGGAATCTTGTCATAATGTTCGTCTTCAGAAGCCTTAATTTCTTTAAGTGTGCTCACTAATGGCTTCACTTGGCCAAGCTCTGCGGAAACGGAACATCAAAAACATTCCCTTAAAACTGTTGCCATGAAATGTGTCAACTCCACTGAAATACTTGATTTCAGCGTTCGAGGAACAAAATTTCATTGAACTTTATCTGATGTTTTCAAACGAACCCAATTTCAACGACAACAGAATTTTCCTCTGAAAAGATCATTTGACTTTCAAATGTAACTTGCGCACAGAAAATAATCAACTGAAAGCTTTGAAATACCCAAATCCTTGGAATTAGCTGAGGCATAAACAGCACCTCGCATCCAGCAGCACTTCACAGGACTTGGGGGCTGCAAAGAGAAAAAGAAGTGGCATGTGTCTAAGGAAATGGACTTTTCTGAACAGTCGGAAGCAATGAGAACACAGTGCTGATTAAAATCCTGCCCTTGCCGTTAGTGCAGGAGCTGAATCAATCCTCTTTGGAAGGGCTGCACACACTCCAGCAGGGTTTTCCTTCTTCCCCGCTCCAGTGGAAGGGATTTCTGAAGGAGTCTCCCCTGAGTAATATTGGGATCTGTGAAAGGGAAGAAAATTCCCCATGAAATAATGTGCACACTCAAAGTTGGTCTTCCGAAGTGTTTGAATGTTTTCTACCCAAAATCTCTTAATTAGCCCCCTTCTTCTCTCTGGGAAGAGCTCAGTCACCCCTCAAATTGTTTGGTGAGAAAAATGAGAGTGAGAAATGACATTATTTGTTGGGATTCTGTCTAAAATAGTGCCTTAGCATGCGGAGCCCTGAGATAGCGTTTCCCCACATCAACAGCTCCTGGCACACAGCAGCTGTGTGCGAACAACAAAACCTCCCAAGCAGCACATGTGTGTGTGTGTGTGAAACACTTGTGCTTGTGGCTCTGTAAGAACTCAAAGGAAGAGGTTATTTGCAGAGGACATCCCATACACTATCCTTTCCACGTGGGATGCCACAGCTTCATTCAGTTTTGCATTCCCAAATGTTCTCTCACAGGTGGCGTGTGTAAAAATAATTCCTGTGTTTTTCAAACGCATCTCAGCGAGTTGCCAAGTGTTTAAAGTTCAGATGACAGGGATAATGAGAGGCTTTGTGAGAAAGCCATCAGGCAGTCCTGAGGAGCTCAGCAGAATTGGCTGCTGCAGCACTTGAAGCATGCTACAGACCTGCTGAATGAAAGGTAATAGAGAAACAAGGGTGGTGCGGTGCCAGGGAAGGGGAGGCTTCATTGCTGGTTCTGTGTGGGCAGAATGGGAGTATTACCTGAAGCACGCAACTTGCCTCAGCACAAACCCACAAGTCAAAGTTCATTTGACGACAGAGGAGAAAAGATGGTATTTGAGTGCCTGCATGGCCACCGTCTGCGGGTGAGCACCTGCTGGGTGCACATCCAGAGCGCAGCCTTGCACCCATGCCAGCTCCATACAGACACCACTGCAGGTGTTTCAATCCAGGGAGGCATGGGTTTGGTGCACAGACTTCAGGTGAGGTGCTCCTCAGCCAGAGAAGAGGGAATGATGGGGGTCCCCAGGAGGGTGGCTGTCCCAGGGTTCTGGTCACTGACACCCGGCTGGGGACAGAGTGTCCCCCAGCATTGGGATGGGGGTGGATGTCTCAGGGCTGTCACCTCCCTGCTGCTGGCAGGGGTTTGCTTTCTGCAGCCACATCATCTCTTTGCAAAGCCACAGAACCTTGACAAAAAGTAAAGGAGAAACTTCTCGGTGGTGTTTTGCTTTAGGACAGCTCTGCCCAGGCCCAGGGGCATCAGTTTCAACTGATTATACTGCAATTTGCCTCGAGTTCTCCAGCAAATATGACACAGGGTCACACCTCAACCGCCTCAGCAGGAACCCGCTCCAGAGACCTAGCACTTCAGTTTGTCACCCGTTCTGTGTTTGTGTGTGTGTCTTTGGTATTTCACTCTTATCTCATTTCCCAGCCCACTGCAATAAACCAGTACTTCTTAACAAGAGCCAGTGTCAGCCTCAGACCTAATAAAAAGGAGAAGTCTGTGTCACACAAGTGGGCTGCTGGCCCTTCCTTTTTCATGATTGAAGTTTTGTATTGTTTCACAGATAAAGTGGACAGAAAGGAAGTGGTTTTGGCCATGCTTTACTCCCAGACAGTCTGCCACGAATGAGAGGCTTGTGCCAGCGCACGCAAGCAGCACATCAAAACACACACAAGGAAAACAATTGTTTTCCCCTCGTTTAAAAGTCAGCCTCGAATGGTGGGTGCCAGCAATGCCAGTCATTAACTCGGAACCAGTACACAGCCCAGCCTCAAAGGCTCCTTTGGCCACTCCTGCAGCTGGGAAGGAGCATCCGGCTCCACTTCCCTACAGCATGGCAGTGTTTGTAGGGAATCAGGAGAAGTACACTTTGCCTATTGCAATGCGCTGTAACTCACAGGCATGACACAGGAGTCAATACCAAGCTCCGTGTTGATAACTAGACAACAGTCACTGTGACTTTGACATTGTTCCGTTCCTCTTCCCCTCTGGGTTAAGCAAACTAAGGATTACAGATGACCCTACCTTGTTCTGATCACAACAGCAACATTGCCTCTTGCTTTAAAGCCGGCCCTGTGCTGCATTCCCATGGGGATTGTAGACCGTTTGCCACACAGCAGATAGCCAAGACATCCAGGATGTACCTGCTCCTTCACTGATAACTCATCCAGAAATAAACTGATGGGAAGGGGATTATAAAAATAGAGATAAAAAGAAAGAAAAAAGGGAGTGATCAAAAATACTCCCAAGTTCTTTAATGAAACATGTAGAGAGAAAAAAACACCTAACACTAAAAAATACAGCAATGTTAACAGCGTTCACATAGGGACCACTCAGTGCTGCAATTACAGAAACACAGCTGACATTTATTTCTGTTATGATGGTCAGGATTGAAGTTCAATATCAGGAGAACCTGCTGCAAACTTAGATTCTCCCTTGATGCATTTATTGGCCTATTTCATCTAAAGCTCTCAAGTTTCCATCTTATTCGTTTATCTTGTCTTGGCAATAGCACTGAATATTGATAAGCACCTAAACGGAGGCAGTTTCCCAGGTAACTTCTCCTCATGCTGAAAACCTAAATTTGCACTTTTTTGGGTGCCATATGGGTCCAATTACCCGTTAACTCACAGGGAAAGCGGTTGGATCCAATGTTGCATTAAGGTGTGCAATATGTGAGCAAAGACTTTTTTTTCCTCCTGGCGTTTGCTTGGTAGCATTTAAATTTCCTGTCAATCTCGAGACAAGCAAGTTATTTTCACTGTGCTATCGAGACCGAACTGTCATGACGAAAACTTCACAAAAGGCACGAAAACTGCACCTTTTGGATGGTACAACACGATTATCCTGATCTTCTGTTTTGTTGTGCTTCCCATTGATTCTTTTTCTGCCTTTTTATTCCAGAACAAAGTTCTCGCTTTGATGCTTGTCTTTGATAAAGTTATGAAGCTGCGCCAGAGATTTGAAGTCTGTCAGGAGCCTTCTCTCTTCACAAGAACAAGTCCCAAATGATGGCCCCATATTCTGTAAAAAAAGCCACATGCCTCTCAATCAGCAAATATTATTCCATGAGACTCTGAGATTGTCATTTGTTTCATCTCTTGCTGCTGTCTGAATCCTGCTGCAATATTAACTGGGTTCCTTGCAGACGACACGAGACCCAGCGCCTGCTCGCACGTTGCTATTAATATTCATTCTACAGGGACTCAAGAAGAGCTGATGCCACCCATGCTCCTGCGCCCACCTGGGTGAGCCCTTCCTGAGCACTGGAAGGTTTTCCCAAACAGCCATCCCGGCCTCATCCAGTTTTAATTACCATTGCACCGGGAGGAAATATCACGGAGGTTTGGCTCTCATCAGTCAAGAGATTCATGCTGCTGTCCTACCACACGTCTCAAAATCACTCAGACAGGAAACAGCACCATGAGCTGAGCCTTTCCTCTGAGGCTGTTTCCTACGGATCCTCCTCTCATCAGTTGTTCCTCCAGTTCACAGAACCTGCTTTACCTCTGCCTAAGGGGAGAGGACCCGGCAGCGTGCAGCCCCTCCACCCAGCCTCTGTACTGAAGCAAACAGTTGTGCCCTCCTTGGCCACAGGTCCATCCCTTTTAAGTACCACGGCCACCCAGCTTTATGTTATGATGATCTGCAAAGGTTTTCTTCAGAAGTATTTGAAACATTCTCAAAGCAGCAAGCACCTAAAACCATCTCTTCAGAACTATCACTGCCTCCTCTGGTGTTGTAACAAAACTGAAACTGAAGGCTAAGTCTTACTT
Source organism: Amazona ochrocephala (assembly GCA_039720435.1). Taxonomy (NCBI): domain Eukaryota; kingdom Metazoa; phylum Chordata; class Aves; order Psittaciformes; family Psittacidae; genus Amazona; species Amazona ochrocephala. The sequence continues at coordinate 24,354,080 of CM077887.1, forward strand.
GTAGTTGGAAAAAACCTAAATTAAATGAGAACAAGTTTAAAATATATCCATTTATTTATTTATTAAAAATATATTTATGATCCATTTCCCTGTGAGGGTGCTGAGGCGCTGGCACAGGGTGCCCACAGAAGCTGTGGCTGCCCCATACTTGGCAGTGCTTAAGGCCAGGTTGGACAGGGTTAGGAGCAAGCTGCTCCAGTGGAAGGTGTCCCTGCCCCTGGCAGGGGTTGGAACTGGATTAGCTTTGAGGTCCCTTCCAACCCAAACCACTGTATGATCCTATGATTCAATGACTTCTGTTTCACTTGAATATCAGCAGGGAGTGCAACATGATCAGAGGCAAACAGTAGAACTCAAAGCCACCGAGCATGGTGGATGCCAGCCGGCTGTGGGATAGCCAAGAGCAATTAAACCATTTAGAGAAAAGCAATTAGATGTGTTGGATAAGAAGACACAAGCTGTGGTCTCGGGGACCTCGAAGCCACAGGCTGTTGGTGCATGGGGAGTTTATGGCAGCACAGCTGGCTCTGCCCTGCTGCTCCTCTGCAGGTCCCAAGCCAGAGGGTCTCGGTGAGAGTCAGTGTGGGTATTCCTGTGTTAATGGTTTGCATCTGTTTTTATCTTCAAAATGTCACTGAGGATCAAAAAATCTTAGGAAATATTTGAAACAGAGGAAAGACCTCCTGAAGAGCCATGAAATCCCGACACTCCCATTTCCACCTGGTATCCAGCATCCGAGTGATGTGGTAAATGAGGGAACAGGCTGCAAAACATCTCACAGACCACTGAATAATGAGCCCTCTCAGGCTGAAGCTGAGAGCCCTGCCTGTGCTTCCACCGGGAATAAAATTGATACTGAAGTCAGGTATTTTTGAATGCAGTTTTTGTTTCCATGAACACAGGAGAAACCAAATTCTAGGAGACCATTTATTTGCTTGCAGCTCCAGGCCTCTTTCAGCCAGCACTCAGCTTGGAAAGCGCGGAGCCCTCCGAGTCTGTCATAACAGCGTCGCTCCCAAGGGTTGTTCGTTTTCTGTGTTTTGCCATTTTTCTGTCTTATGCTCAGCAGGCTTTGTCTATTCCCAGTTTCCTTCCAATACCCGGGGTTTATTTCACATGCTTCCATTCCAGCTTGCCATGGGTGGTGCTGTGTTTTTCTCTCTCTACTCTCACAATTTCTGTAACCTACTGAAGAAATGGGGAGATGAAACATCTCTTGCTTGCTCAGAGGAGACTGCTGCTGAGGAAAGCCCAGCCCCTCCAAAGTTCTCATGCCTCAAGTGCTGCTTAGAGCAGCTCAAGCCACGACTTTATCACCCCAGCGCCTAAAACCACAACACCATTGTCATGGGCAGGTCTTCTGAAGCAGGGTGATCTGGTGTCTGTGCAGTCAACAGCAAGGTGCAAGTGAAATAATAGCTCTGGAGCACTCGTCTGAAAGAGAAAGAAAACAAAACCTCACTTGGACTTTGATCTCTAGCCCAAAAGTTGAAGTCAAACGCAATACTGCTTGCCCACCAGAAGCTGTGTATGCTGCTGGGTATTTGTGCAGCATATATCAATCATTGGTGCAGGCAAGTATTCTTCAGGTTCCAAGTGCTTTGAACCATATGCATGTCCCTCTTCAAAACAAAAAAAGAACCTTGAAGGTGCTGGCTGAAGACTGCATTTATCATCCTCAGCACAGCGCTGCTAAAATCCACAGGTTCTCCAACTCTCATCTGTCATACGTGGGATCCAGCGGAAGCAGCCAGCTCAGTGATGCCTGATTTGCATAAAACCTGTCACCCATCCAGCTAAACTTTCACATTTCAATGCGAGGCAACAAACCCCTTACTGTCCTGATCATAGGGATTTCATAGAGCACTAAATCTCTTGGGAATGCCCTTTCACCAGGGGCTCCATCACAGGTGGCAAGATCTGGGCACTCTCACATCTGGGACCCCCCTTCGCTGCCCCACATCTGTCCCGGGTTCATGCACTGCTATCCCAGCACACCCCCGTGGAAAGCCTTGGGGAAGGATTCTCAGGCAGGGGCTGCACAAATCCCATCCCATCCTTGGCAGTGTTCAAGGCCAGGTTTTATGGGGCTTGGAGCAACCTCCTCTAGCGAAAGGCGTCCCTGCCTGGGGCAGGGGGTGGATTTGGATGAGCTTCCAGTCCAACAAATTCCATGATTCTATGCTTCTATTGGATTTGGGGTGCCTTCCCCACCAGCTGTCTCAGGGGTCGTATGCTCTGCATGGGCAACCCCACGTCCTCATGGTCAGGGATGCTCTTGGCCACAGGCAGGTGAAGAAGGAGCATCCAAGGAGCTGTGGTGCCCCTGGACCTTGGTACTGTGCCTCCCAATGCAGATCTTATCTTTTCTTCTGGCCCCCATCTCCAGTGTGATCGACCCACTTCTGCTCCCACAAGTGGTGCACACAAATTGCCAATGCTGAGCATTTTAAACTGGATCTCACTCTTCTCCATGAATTCTATTAACATTTCTGTGCTTCCTCCCTGGCAGGTGCTGAGTAGCTTGTGTGAAATCCCTGCGGAGGCAGCAGGGAACCAAAACAGGGAGTTGTAATAATTCGGCTGTAAATGTCTGCACTGTGCACGTGGGCACTGGACCCTCTCTTACACATACTTCAGACACACAAATGCAGCCCTGCAAACCCAGCATTTGCTTAAACAGGGAAATAACCCCACAGTGCTGCCAAAGCCACCTGATTCATTATTAGCCTGTTAAACTTCCTCATGATTTCTCCATCTACTGACAACAGCTTATGAGATTATCATTGTCTCACCCAAAAGCCTTACAGCTTTTTTTAACCTTTTTTTTTACTAAGGCCTTAAAATAGGCTTTTGTTCATTTCCAGGTCAAAAATAAGTTGTAACTTAATCAGTTTTCCCAATCTGCACAACCAAATCTGCTGACAAAAGCATCACTCCTGCTTTGGAGAGTGCAGCAGGGAATGGTTATTTACCAGCTGCAGAGGTGCACACAGCACCCACCGAACATAGCAAATGATAAAGCAGCAATGATTGAACCATCCCCATCTGCTCCCATTCAGGTATCGATAAGACTGTTATCACCATTTGGGGACACTGATTCATTGCGGTGTGGAGTAGGTATGAAAAAGCCATGCTCTCAGTGGAAGCTGTTAATGTGAATTCCCTCCGTGTTCCGCGTATTAAAGGAATTTCAACCCATCAGGAACTAATCACATTTCATTTTCCCTTATTTTTTCCCCTCCTGGTCAACACACGCCGGCACAGCTGAGGTGTGTGATAATCAAAGCCTTCTTCATGGTTGAATAAATTTAATACTCTCACTTCATCACTGCAGTGTATTAAAAAGTCCCCTGACATATTTAGCTTGATTGTTTAAGGCATTACTCTAGAGCCATGGTATTACAGATTTCACATACAATATGGGGGGCCTTTGCTTTCATTTATCTGTAACATGACATAAGAAATTGGATTGAAATAAGTTTCTTGGAGAAAAAAAAAAGCCAATTGATAGAGTCATAATACAATCTCCACAACATAAGTAGAGAAATAAATGAACATTAATTTGGTATTTGTAATAACAGCGAGGACAAATAACACAGGTATTTGGGGCTGTAAATAAATAATTCAACGATGTAATGTGATATGAAGGAGACATTTGTTTTCTAAACAAACGAGTTAAAAACAGTTCCACTGTGTCTGAGATGTTAACCTGCTTTGCTATGGCATAATTTGTTTATTCAAAATGCAGTCGCTGCTATGACCAGCGTGAGCTCAGTTTGCAGCAGGCGTTTCTCCTTCTTTGGTTTGAGTTCACTTTGCACCAGTTTCTTCTCTGGTTTGCTAGGACATGGAATGTTCCTGTTGACTTGCCATAGAGGAGCCAGGCTCAGCCAGGGGCTGAGTGGAAGCTGGTGCTAATGCGTGGTGAGGATTCATCCTGACTTCAGGAGCCAGATACCACTGGCCAGAGGGAGGGATGCTCCTGTTCTAGCGTCCAGTTAATAAACAGGTCTGTGGTATGTGGGATGCTGACTGGATACACTTGTACAGGGGCATCATCATGACCTTACTCTCGTTTTCTCTGTTCTGTTTTCTCCAGTAACGTGGTCTGAGAGCACAGCTCATGAACTGGCACCAGGACATCACTTCTGCTTAGTGTCCAACGGCCAATTTACCCACCTTTGTGTGAGACAATGTGAACAACTTTAGGCAAGAAATGTCAGACGTTTGGTCCCTGCTGGGCACTGTTACATCTAAATTAGGAGACACCAAAGCAAACCATGCTCATTTTCTAGTTACAGGTTCTGCCTTCAATGGGGTAAAGTGACTTCAGCGGCTTTGGAGACTAAATCCAAGAGCCTAAAGCAAATGCCTGAGCCTGTGATGAATTAAAATGAAGCCTCCCTGTTAAAGGCCAGGTTGCAACTTATATGAAATTCAATTAAAGTTAAAATATCTATTTTCCAGGCCTTGCTAATAGAGTTGATGGTAATGACCCTGCCTCAATAATGTCAAACCTGCTTTGGGATATACTCAAGGTACAGATTTCCCTGTCATTAACATATCATTTTTATTCCACTGCACCCCCAGATTTGCCTTGGTGGACTTGTGACTGGAAATAAGAGGGTATAGCACTGAAATCTCTCCTAATATTGGATTTCCAAGAGCAGATGCCCTCTGAGACTGGGACAGAGGCTTGAATCCAGGGGTCTGCTCTTCATCAATGCTCCCAGCAGCCGGAGGGTATTCCAGTTCCCTGGAACAGATTGGGAGCCCTGGTGATAGACCAGCAGCAGATGTTTTACCACATTAGACACTTCTAACACTGCTATTTTCAGGTCACTTAGGCAATGGTGAGGTTCAATGTCACAGAATCCCAGCCTGGTTTGGGTTGGAAGGGACCTTAAGGCTCACCCAGCTCCAACCCCTGCTACGGGCAGGGACACTTTTCACTAGAGCAGCTTGCTCCAAGGCCCAGTGTCCAACCTGGCCTTGAACACTGCCAGGGATGGGGCAGCCACAGCTTCTCTGGGCACCCTGTGCCAGCGCCTCAGCACCCTCACAGGGAACAGCTTCTGCCTAAGAGCTCATCTCAGTCTCCCCTCTGGCAGGTTAAAGCCATTCCCCTTGGCCTGTCCCTACATCCCTTGTCCAAAGCCCCTCTCCAGGTTTCCTGCAGCCCCTTTAGGCACTGGAGCTGCTCTCAGGTCTCCCCTTCAGGAGCCTTCTCTTCTCCAGGCTGCCCCAGCCCAGCTCTCTCAGCCTGGCTCCAGAGCAGAAAGCTTTCCCATAGGCAGTGGTGACCAGCAGTTTCCAGAGAGACCAGCTGCAAATGAGATTCCCAGGGATGACCAACTAGCAATGCTCCGGGCTTTCAGGGGAGACCTAGTATCTTTATAAAGAAATTCATTCTCTAGGTCTTGTTCCTGCAGTTACTGAAGCAAACGCTGGACAGGGTTTTCTCCCTACCAGTATGCGCATATCTGAGTGGGTCCTTGTGTCTCAAGGTGACAACTGGATTGGGGACATGATACCAGGAAGGCATTCCCCTCCTCCCAGATTTGCGCCGCTTTACCTCCTCAAGCACACATCACTGGCCAAAACCTTGTAATGGCCAAACCCCACCACGTGGCCTGGCACCGATGGACATCCCTGTGAGCACTGTGCTCCACAGCAGAGCACCTCCTCTAGGATTTGCACTAGGAGTTCCCTTTGGGAGTGTGCTTGAGCCGGGGTGCCACCAACCTTCATCTTCAAGGGAAAAGGGCTATTAAGTAGAACACGGAGCTTATAAAAAGTATTTATTGTTCGTATGGAGTCTATTACTCTGTCATTAGTAATAATAACACAGAGATAATGAATTACACTGCTTCCTAATGACTCGGGGTGTGGAATCATTCTTTCTAACTTCTGTTCTTCAGGAGACCACACGCCAGGCAATTAATATTGTCACTGGCATACCAAGGATCCCAGCCCCACTGTGATTAGAGCAAATGAATAATTTCCCATTGCTTTATACTGAGAATAAAGGAGGACATGGCAGAGACAGAATTCCTGAGTTGCAAGCTCTAATAATTAACATCCTGCAGAGAAGCAGGGGAATGGTTTAGAAACTCTTGATCTAACATCTTCTCAAGGGGCTAGGAGGCCTCTCCTCTCCTCTTTCATTTTGGTTTCCGGCTATGGATCAGACCCACCCTATACAAAATTCATGGTCATCAGCCTGCATTTTGAAAGCAGAACAACAAATTGCTTCTGCAAAATATTTTGGCCACTGCCTCAGGTAACTGTTTGGGAACCACCCAGAGTGCAAGGAGGGCGCATCAGCTCAGCAGAAGTTGAATATAGAATCATAGAATAATCCCAGACTGGTTTGGTTTGGAAGGGATTAAAGCTCATCCAGTTCCAGCCCCTGCCACAGGCAGGGACACCTTCCATAGAGCAGCTTGCTCCAAGCCCCTGTGTCCAACCTGGTCTTGAACACTGCCAGGGATGGGGCAGCCACAGCTTCTCTGGGCAGCCTGTGCCAGTGCCGAGGAGGACAGAGAGGAGCCATCATCCAGCACTGCCAGTGCCAGGCATGGCTGTGGTGCTCCCAGGTCACATGTCCCATGCATCCTGGTGTCACTGCTAACAGCAGCCCTTGACTTCATGAGACAGCAGCAGAGAGCAACATTTAAAGGAGCTCTTGTTGTTAAAGTCAAGAGTCAGCACTACAGCTCAGATAACCCTTTCCTAAACCTGAGCTCCTGCAGCTGCATCCTTTACATTTATTCTTACCTAAAGGAGTCAACAAGAAACCTGGAGAGGGGCTTTGAACAAGGGCCTGTAGGGACAGGCCAAGGGGAATGGCTTTAACCTGCCAGAGGGGAGACCGAGATGAGCTCTTAGGCAGAAGCTCTTCCCTGTGAGGGTGCTGAGGCACTGGCACAGGGTGCCCAGAGAAGCTGTGGCTGCCCCATCCCTGGCAGTGCTCAAGGCCAGGTTGGACACAGGGGCTTGGAGCACCCTGCTCTAGTGGAAGGTGTCCCTGTCTGCAGCAGGGGTTGGAGCTGGAGGAGCTTTTAAGTCCCTTCCAACACAAACCAGTCTGGGATTCATTCCATGATTCAGAGGTGATGAGCATCTCCCACTGCCACTACACTTACTGGGAATTTTACTTCAAGTGAGTTGGGAAGAGCTCAGCCCAATCTCCCATCTCTACTCATCAGAGGGTCAGGGAGACGGTTCCTCCGGGACAGCCAGTGTCTCTTGTGCCATGTGGCTGTGTGGGATGGGGAGTCCCAGACATCATCCCTCTTGGGGGACATCTGCCATGTTTCTTACTCCTCTCTTATTGCTTAAAGCTACTTGAATTATAGCACATTCACAGGGGAGCCGAATGGTGGCTGATGACAGGGAGTTTTTAAGCTAAAAAACTAAACCAGCAACCAGAAATGCCTTGTTTGAAAAGAGAGAGAAGAACCAAACCTGCCACGTAACATCTACAGTGGAGAAAAGGCCTATTAAAAATTATTGTGGCAGGAAATGAAGGATGAGTCATTTAGAGCAATTGTGGCTCTAAAATAAGAGCACTGTTTAACGCTAGCCCTGAGCCTGGAAAATGGGATTGAAAATGGATCGAGGAGCACCCAGGACAACAGAGGATCTGTGAGAAATAAACGAATTTATTATCCTGGGAACACAACATGTGGGATATGCTCTGCCATCAAACAGAGGGAAGCAGCAGGTTGTGCTGCACTGGACAGGGACAGGGAGGGTAGCTAATATATATACATATATATATATACAGAAATACATATATACATATGTATATATGTGTGTATTTCTGTACCTGCACATGCATGTGCACAGGAAGAGGGTGAAGCTCACTCAGGCAGAGGTGCCAAAGCAGACAAACAGGGTTGGATATGCTTTTCGCAGCGATCTTTATGAACACAAATACATTTGCCTTCATGTGTCTGTATCTAATCAGGGATTTAGTTACCTTTATTTCTAGGTGTAAACCTCTCTGGTTTGTATTCTCAAGACCACGTTTCAGAAGGGCCCATGCCATTACCCTCCCAGGCTGGGTCTGACTCTCTTCGGGGGCTCCTCACTGCAGACCAAGAGACATTTAGGATGCACATTTTCTGAACATTCATTTGCAAATGACCCCTGAAGTGTTGATTATGTCCCATAAACCCCTCTATAGACCAAAGAGATTTAGGTGGGGAGTGTGTCCCTGCTCAGCCCTGCAGGCAGAGCAGGAAGGGTTCCTCCTGCATGCCTCTGGGTCAGGAGGTGATGAGCCAAATTTCATTTTCAGTCTATTTGAATGCTTTGGGAATTTTACAGCACTTATCAATGCTGTGTTGGAGAACTGATAGGCCCTTGTAAGTGTGTTTAATCTAAAAGCACCTGAACTGCTCTAATGTGGGCTGACATAGCAAGAAGGATGAGCATTACTGCACTTACCAGCACTTACTGGGAGTATTATTCCTCAAACATACATCCTTACCCTGTGGCACCGCTCGCACCAGCATCTCTCCCCTTCTCCCATGGTATTCCACATCCCAAGCGGGCTGGACACATGTGACATCCAAGATGTTTTCACATGAGTGACGGCATGCACAGGCTGTCTCAGGACTGATTTGAGCTTTCTCTAATCACCTCACTGGAGTTTTACTAGTTTAAAGCCAGAAGCAGGAGCACTTCACACCCAATTTTCATGACATCCGAACGGAGAAGGGGATTAGAGACTCGAGCACAATTATGGCTAATGATGATGCAGGACACAGTGTAGCTGTACTCTGGAGTGTAATTGCTGCTCTCTATTTCCAGCTGCATTGACCCAGAATCATTCATCGCTACCCACTCCCACTCGAGGACACTCCCACTCTCCCCTGCAGCTCCAGCTCTGGGGAAGCACAGCAATGAAGTGGAGCCTGCTCCAAGCTCCTCACTTGGCAGGGGGTTTGATGTGCACAAACAAGTATTTTATCTCTATTGCACCTTCTCTGAGCACTTTCTATTCCAAATCTCAATAAAACTACTTCATTCCCAGTTCCAAACACAATTTCCCCTTGCTTTTCCTCCAGGAAATCCCTTTCTCTGCTCCATCCTGATGCTTGGCTCAAACTTCTCAGGCTTTGCACTGCCATCATCCCACCGGGGTCCTCATCACGGTGTCAGATAAGTGTGGCTTTGGAAAGCTGACGTGCTTTTAGAGGCTCTTCTGGTGATTTTGATCTTGCCTTTTGCAAAGCCAGCCTGTAAGAACAGAGCAGCTCAGCCAAATGATGCCGCTGCCTCCCCTCTCGGGCTGCCCTTGGCTCCCGTGCTGGGTGCAGGTTTGCTTCCCAGCTGGAAGCAGAGCAGCATCCTCAGTTGCTGGGCTTTTTGTGTGTTTTTTAAGAGGCTGCTGCATGCGGCACTTCATCAGAAGCATGAACTGAGCTCCCCAGTGTGCCCAGTAGTCAGGCCAAATTTGGGGCTTTATATTCCATCCATTTTACTCAGACCTCCCCAACAACAGTAGGAGCTGTGCATGCAAAGGGTGGCAGGACACAATCTCCATCAAGGATGATTGCCAGCTGTAATTGCCAGGGCAAAAATCTGAGCAGCCAAGCTTCAAGTGTTCTGAAAGGAGCTCTGGGTTCATCCCAGCCAGGCAGTGCAATCCCATTAGGCTGTAATAAACCCACACGGCTGGGACATCTGCTTTTAACTTCTCTATAATGCCGATTCTTTCTCTGAGGCTGCAAAAGAAAAGCACTTTTACTGCCAGATAGAATTCCTGCGAGTTAATTCTTCCTGCCTCAGGTGGGAAGAAATCCCATTTCCAGTTGAAGCTTATTTATGTTAATTCTGGGGTTTGGCTCTTTAGAAATAGCAATTCCTTGTAGCCATCGGCAAGTGATTGCGAAGTAGATGCCTCAAGTCAGGTACCTCAGATCTCTTTATCGCACACTGACTTATCATTTCAAGGCAAAATAAATACTTACTGAAGTACTTCTTTATGACACTGGAAGCGCATGAAATGACATTTGTGCACTTACAATCAGCCCGACCAATTTTACAAGTGAATTTTTATAAATACCATTTGGGTTCTCAAAGGCTTTAACTGGGAATGATGAGCTGCTGAATACTGAGCGAGGAAAGCAGAAAACAAGCCAAGAAGGGTGCTGGCCTGAGGAGTCCTGCATGCACAGGCTTTGGGCAGCGAGGAGCTGCCTCCAGCTCTGCCCAAGCAAGGTGCTCTTGGGGCAGGCAGTTTGAGCGCCTGTGCCAGACCCTGAAAGTTGGTGCTTCATTTGCATTGGAAATGACCTGGTTTGCAACCATTCAGAGCAGTTCTTTTCTCCCCTAAAACTACATTTAAAAGCAAAATTCCTTTCTGCTTATTATGGCTGAAAAACAGGACAAGGACAAGCTGTTAAACTTATCTGCCTCTGTTCTTTGGGAAGGAGCTTCCCAGGATAGCACAACACATGGAGAAAAGGAAGTACAGAATAACATGGAATTTGCCCATTTGCTGTGTTTCTGTGGCCATTTAACAGAGCAGTTTGCACAAACGTAACTGGATTGTGGCAAATAACTATTGCCCACACAACGTCCTCTGCCCCAGGCTGTTTGCAGCAGCAGGAACGCAGCCTCAGCTCACCACAAGGACAGCTTCATTCCACACCACGCTGCCGTCCCTCCCTGGAAATGGATTCATGTTGTGACATTTTCTCTTCTTGCTACAATTTTTGTCACTGCAATGAGGTAGCTGGGGTTGTGTTGTCTCATTTTCACATTGCCATCGCCACACTCAGCTGACCTTTTTAATATGCAGCATTTGGAGCGGTTGACCACTGCACTCCTCCTCTCCCCATTAACAGGAGCCCAACCTCTTGCAAAGGACTGGGGTGAGCAGGCAATTGAAATGAGAACTCCTGAAAAGGTCAGATTAGTGCAGCACTCCATAGATCTCGCGGAGTACACGGGCTCTGGAATCCGTGTGCCTCCTCTTTGTGACAGAGGCTGTTCCAGCAGCAGAAATAAAACTAGGTACAACATCAATCTCGTGTTATGCTAACAGCAGTGCTGGGGAAATGGTGGGGCTGGATAATTTATCCCATTGTTATTATGGTTTTTAGCTTCTGCTCCTCTTCGGATGGATTATTACAGAAATGTAGCAGAAAGCTTCATTTACATTTGATTCAGGAATCTATTTCTGGTGCTGTTCAGGCTCCTGGCATTTTGAGAGACTCTTCAGCTCTACGCTGCCTCTAGATAAAAAGGTGAAACTCATTCAAATAAGAAACATGCATCATTTTTCTGCTTCTTCAGCAACTTTGGAAACATTTTCAATACAGTACATGCATCAACATTACCATTGTCAATGGGCATCTGCTATTCATTTTCCCCTGCATCAACAGCACATCACAGCCCAGTTTAACATAATAAACCCTGCTGCCGTGTGGGCACAGAGAACAAAGGCAGGTGGGTTTGTACTACCAGAGAAGGTTCTGGGGAGACCTTAGAGCAGCTCCAGTGCCTAAAGGGGCTCCAGGAAACCTGGAGAGGGGCTTTGGAGAAGGGCCTGTAGGGACAGGACAAGCATGAAACTCCAGAAAGCTCCTATACAATAGAGCAACTATGGAAGTTCCTATGCAACAGTTATCATAGCACATATAGAGATGGCTACAGCTCATAGAATCCCAGACTGGTTTGTGTTGGAAGGGACCTTAAAGCTCACTCAGTTCCAAGCCCCTGCCATGGGCAGGGACACCTTCCACTAGAGCAGCTTGCTCCAAGCCCCTGTGTCCAACCTGGCCTTGAACTCTTCATTTAACATTATGCTTGTACTTGAGAGGAAAAGAATCAAGGAGAATAAATCCAAACCTCATGAAACATTTTATCTCATGCTAAAGGCTTAATTTCTCTTTTGCAGAATTATATTTGTAACCATCAGTAAGAACCTTCAATCAGCTTCTCCAAACCTGGAGAAAGACCAGAATGAACGTTTGGACTTTTGATGGGTTACATGGACACCACTGGAGGCAACAATGGGCATGAGAAGAGCTCATAGCCCACCTCTGCCATGGACAACCAGCACAATTCCCAACCCTAATAAGAATGAGGCACCGGAGTTTGTGTCCAGAGGAAACGCTGCTGTCAACAGGCACCCCTTAAAGCCCTCTCTGAATGGCTCTGCAACCTCACACTGTAGCCCAGCACCTTCTACAACAACACTGTCTGTAAGAACTTGCATATTTATTTCCTCTCTCCTGAGCAGATCACAGAACTGGCCCAAGCTAAAGAACAACGGATTTAAACAAGTCACTGGAGCATGTTAATCAGTGAAAATGCTTTTGTGCTGCAAGAAGCAACACACGCTGCACGCACCTGAGTCACTCAGTACACAATCCACCAAGACACGCTTCTTAACCTTCATTTTCATTTTATTATTTAAGTGCCTTCAGCATTTCCATTTAGTCACCCTTTACGTGTCTCCTTGTTACAAGAAAATGATTTTTCTCTCACCCTTTCAAGTGAATAAATGCAGGGTCTCTGTCTGCAGTGGAGGTGATCTCAGAAGTGCTTTTATCTGCAGTTCCCAGGGTTTAAATTTTAGAGGAGCTTTGCCAGACAGCACAGGCACTGCAGGCTCTGCCTCTTTGGACAACAAACTCTTCGGCTGATTTCTGCCGCACACCATCAGTCAATGTGATGATTTCTGAAGCTACCTGCAGCCTCAGGTTGAGTGCCTGTACCAAAGAATGAAGTTCCCCTACCCCAAAGGGATGCAGATGATTCCTGTATTGTTCCCTGGTGGTAGTGTCCCCAGTCCCATCCCATGCTGCTCCAAGGAGAGATGCTGGGCTCCCTGCCCTGGCAAGATTGGACCCAGCACACCGTGCTGCCTGTTCACAGTTATTTCTGCAGGCAAAGGACATGGTTAATTCTCTTTTCATAATCATACCTCACATCACATGAGCCTGATTAGCATAAGGAAAAGCAGAAGAAATCAGAATGCAGAGAAGAATTTTCTAAGAAACAGATTTTCTCTTCCCTTAGGAATTAAAGAACAATAAACACCCCTACGATACCAATTCTGCAGCACCCTTTCGCACAGCTGAGTGTTCAGCCACGGTGTTCACAGCCAGTGATACAGCCCATCTGAGCAGGGAAATTTCCTAATGGGATGTGAGCTGCAGTCCCACTAACAGGTAACGCACACTAACCAGCTTCTCCCCTTTGACACCCTTTCCAATTATATTTCAAAATCTTCCTTAGGTTCATTACACTCTGTAATCCTGCCAGTCTGCATCACCGCCTTCCCTTTGGAAGCACCAATCCCTTACACATTCACCACTGCAGTATTTACCCAAAGTGGAAATAAATGTTTGGGTAATTTCCTTTAGTAACCCATTTGATTTTTCTTGTCCTCAATAGAGAGTGATCAGGAAGAAACACCAATAAGCCATCATTGCACAAAAGCATCTCAAAGAGGTGGCAGTTATTTACTCTCTGGGCTTCATTGTGCTCGCACCCTACTCTGGTTGTGGGAAATTCCCCCTGCTTGGATGTATACACTTCCACATGCAGAGCAATAAAGAACGGTGCCGGCTGCACGTCGCAGGTCCCTTAATGAAGATCACTCAGTTCTAATTGCAGACGACTTCACGCAGCTTCATAACCTATTGCTCCAGAGATGCTACCTGGGAGATGCAACATCACAATCCTGTTTTGTTGAGCTACAGTTACAGCTCAGCCATAGCAATTCCTGCCTTGCAAAGCAGCAATATTAATTTAGCGTTGATGGCTGCCACCAACCCCAACTCTTTAAAGGTTAAAATGAAATTAAACACCTTAATAGATTGGAAAGAAACATTTAAAATGCTATTGACAACCTGCAGGTTCTCTAACGCCAAGGACAAATTATGTTCACGACCTCTTTCTCTTTTTATTAACTGAATGCTAAGCTTATAACACAACCTGGTAAATGCTTCAGAGTCACTTCGATGCAAATACTGAATAGGCTGAATGTGGTTTCACATTTGGTGTTTTAATTGTATCTCAGTCATGTTTCATCCATTTTATCACTGTACCTGCTCAATTGCTGGAGTATGCCAGGCAACCACAGCCTGGATGAGACAGTTACAGTTTGCTTTAGGGACTGAAGATGAGGAAGAAAATGCTTTATTCCACCCATCCTACCCTTGACTGCCACAGTACAAGAACAGGGCAAAAGCACCCCAAATCACAACGTGTTTCCAGGTGTCCTTCAAGCAAAGGACAGATTACTACCCTGTGCACAAGGCAACACCACCTCTGTCTCCACGGCTGGCCAAGCCTCTGAGTTCTGAGGAACAGCTTTCAAGGAAATGGGAATTCCCCCCCCCCTCCATAATTTTCTAGGACAAGGGTTTTGTAGAAACAAGAAGTTAGATGAAACTCTAATTGCTTCAGATGTCATTAAATACTTGCAACACGTGCTTTTGCTTGTAGTCTTTGCTCTTTGATTGCTTTCTGCCTTGTCAGACAATGAATCCTGACAGTTTAAAAAGAACATTCATAAATAAGTTAAGATGATGAATCACAGCATCACGAAAGCTGAATTTTATTCTTATAAAACTCGATACAGTGACAGCAGCTACCTCTAAACAACGAGAGAACATTTAGAATCAAACTGGTTTGGGTTGGAAGGGACCTCTAAACTCATCCAGCTCCAACCCCTGCCACAGGCAGGGACACCTTCCACTAGAGCAGCTTGCTCCAAGCCCTGTGTCCAACCTGGCCTTGAGCAGTTCTTGTGCCTGTCCCCAGTGTCTTAGCTGCGTACTCCACACTGAACCCCGCATGAACCCCACAGGACAAGGTCAGAGCACACATTAGATACAGGAGCAGGGGACAACCAACAAAAGACTGCAGTGATAGGACAAGGGGTAATGGGTTCAAACTTAAACAGTAGATATAGGGAAGAAATTCTTTACTGTGAGGGTGGTGAGGCACTGGAATGGGTTGCCCAGGGAAGTTGTGAATGCTCCATCGCTGGCAGTGTTCAAGGCCAGGTTGGACATAGCCTTGGGTGACATGGTTTAGTGTGAGGTGCCCCTGCCCATGGCAGGGGGATTGGAACTGGATGATCTTAAGGTCCTTTCCAACCCAAACTATTCTATGATTCTATGATCACAGTTCACGTAGTCAGCAGCAGCCAGTCATGAAACACTCCTGACTTTGGCATCACCCAAGCTCCTTCTCCTTTTGCCTTTCCCAGCCACACAAGACTCTGGCAGTCAGGCACTTTTCCTGGCATTTTGGGAAGCTCTTGCTTCCAGCAGGCACCAGCCCCATTCTCCCCATCACCCCGAGCAGGTAACTGGAAATGTAGATAATTATAGGAAAAGGTTTTCAAACACACACGTTTCCTAACTGACACATGCTCAGCTCTTGATGTGTTCTGTGCCTGTTCTCATTAAATCTTACACACAGCAAACCTGAACAAAAAGCTTGTGCAGTGTTAGGGAACAATGATTCTTTTTTGCAAGTAAAGAGAAGATTTATGGAGAAAATCACTTGAATCTGACAGTCACTGACATCAGTTCTTAGTTCATGAAAAGTGAGTGGGACCTGATGGATCCTCAGCTTTTCATCAGAAAGCTGCTGTTTTTCTTGTCTTGGCTTAGAGTGGGAAGTGAATAATGAGCATGTTGATGATTAAAAAACCCTTACCTTTTACTTCAGCCAGAATTTTTTGCACTTTTTATATGAATCATTATAAAATCCTGATTACACACCCCAAAGGGTTCCATTAAGGATTATTTTTTCAAGCACCTTTTCTGGAGAGGAAAGAAAAACCCATAAATTAGTCTGTTCTGCAGGAGAGCTGCAGGGGAGCATGTGGTGGGGAGCACAAGACAGGCTGCTTTTGAAAAGGTGACCTCATCCTGTGGAATGTGGAGCCTCCATCCGCACCAACGCGAGCATCCCACCAGTATGAGCATCCCACTGGCACGAGCATCCCACCGCACAGCGCGCAGCTGGAGCACCCTGCCCAAGCACCCGGCTGCTCGCCTCCTCCAGAACAGAGCATCTGAAGCTGACACCTCAAATGCCACCTCAGTGAGCAGTGCTGCTCAGTTTCCTGGATGTGCCAGAGCTTTATCTCACCTTCTTCCGAAGCACCAGCTGGAGCCCTGACAGGAGCAGGCAGCCACGTCAGTGGACTCTAGTTGGGCCCTATGGACAAAAGCCTGCTCACAGATGGATAGTGGAACAGCCACAGGATCCTAATGCTCCCCAGTGATCCCTCCAGCACTGTCTCAGTTAAGTAAAGGTCAGCTCCAGAGGCCAGACAGGTAGAGGGTGAAGGGAAGACAGGTCAGAGCACGCTGTTTTCAGCAGGCTGATGTCTCCCCATTTATTTCTGTCTGGTTTCTGTGCAATTTACTCAGTGCATGGGCAGAAAAACAGCCACAACAAAATGGAGTTATTAGAGCAGCATCAGGAGAGGCTGACGCTGCTGGGTTGTGCTTTCTGACTTCATGCCTTGAAATAGCTTCTTGCAGGGGGAGCTTAACTTTTTCCTATTACACAGACAAAATGTGAAGGTCTGATTCAGGTTTTTGTAAGATGACTGCAGACAAAATACATTGCTTCAGTGTCTTCCTGCATAGATTTGACTGGCGCGCAAAACACTACCCCAGCTTTAGGTGAAAACTGGCCCAAAACTCTGATTTGAAAAGGTTCTGTTCAGGGTGGAATGTCCAAGCTGGGCAATCCAGATCTCTAGGACCATATGGAATATAAACGCAAGAAGTCAAATCAACCCCTACCCATAGAGAAGAGAACAAGGAGGAAGGAATTGCAGAATCATAGGGTTGGAAAGGACATTAAGATCATCCAGTTCCAACCCCCCCTGCCATGGGCAGGGACACCTTACACTAAACCATGTCACCCAAGGATCTGTTCAACCTAGTCTTGAACACCGCCAGGGACGGAGCATTCACAGCTTCCCTGGGCAGCCCATTCCAGTGCCTCACCACCCTTACAGTAAAGAATTTCATCCTCGTGGCCTCCTCTGCACTTGTTTCAACAGTTCCATGTCCTTTTTATGTTGAGGACACCAGAACTGCACACAATACTCCAAGTGAGGTCTCACAGAGCAGAGTAGAGGGGCAGGAGCACCTCCCTCAACCTGCTGGTCACGCTGCTTTTGATGCAGCCCAGGATACAGCTGGTTTCTGGGCTGTGAGCGCACACTGCAGCCGGCTCATGTTCATTTTCTCATCGACCAACACCCCCAAGTCCTTCTGCAGAGGGCTGCTCTGAATCTCTTCTCTGCCCAACCTGTAGCTGTGCCTGAGATTGCTCCAACCCAGGTGTAGTACTTTGCACTTGGTTTGGTTTCTGGTCCCCATTTACTCCTTAGAATCAGGATTTCACTTCTTTTCTGCCTCAGCCACTCCCAGACCCCCCCCACCCCCAACATCACACTAGTGGCCGTGGTGTCTTGGACCAAATTCTCCTTTCTGAGGACCTTTCTGAGTTTAAAGTGAGATTCTGGGATGCCCCTGGGAAAACTCTGATCTTGACAGGAGCTACATATCAGACTGATGACAGACTGCAATCCCCAGGATCACCAGCTGGTCACACACCCAGGGGATGGATTGGTGGTCCAGGCAGTCTCAAACATCCAGCAACATGCCAACAGGACCTGCAGGGAGCAGAGCACCTGCAGCTTATGCATGTTTTATGTTCTGGATAGCTGTACATTTCTGCAGTAGGAAAAGAGAACAAAAGAACTGACATTGCAGACGATTGTAACATCTCTGGTTTGACACCTGGACTTCAAAGCCACCAGGATTATTAAGATTCAAGTAGAGGTAATCAGGTCTTTTGGTCGCAGTATACAAAAGTGGTATTGTCTTTAAATCACTGTTGGGGGCAAATATGTATTTTGACAATTGGCAGTATGCAAAGAGTATCTCTAGCTGTACACAAACATACACTGATGTCCATGTGCTTATGTGCAGTGATCCTTCTGCAGAGAACCTCAATGTGCCTGTAGTCTGTGAAGGAATGTTGTGAATTGGAAACAGAAGTGATTTCAGAGGCATTAACAGCATTCTGCCCTTGAGTAGCCCTTGGAGATGCTCCAACATGGTACCACCATGGGACCTCTGCTTGGCCAGGAACACACCAGTGCCCAAGAGCCAGGCAGGAGCGTGGCTGCGCTCAGGGGAATGACATCACAGACCTGTGTGTACAGCTCCTACCAAGCTGCAAAGAACTGCTCCTATCCCTGCCTCACACCAGCCCCATCTGCCAAGGAATCATCAGCCTCTGTCCCATTAACTTGAGAGCAAAGTCCTCGACCACTGCAGTCAGAGGTTGGGGGGTTCATTGGTGTTTCCCTTCAGTTTTACACAAAAAGCTTTCAATGATTCCATGAAAATCAGATTCAGCTGAAAAATCAGATTTCAGTGATTCAGCTCAACCAGGAGAGAGGATGTATAATTTATTCTGTTACTCGATGGCATTAGCTGCTCCTGCCTTGCTGTGGCAATGCAAACCGGGACTGCAATGTTTGCTAAAGTGTCCTTTTTCCATGAGATTAGTAAATTCAGTTGAGAATCCTGCATTCACAGGCATGCCCTGGCTGAAGGCTGCACGTGGTGAAAGTTATTGCATTTTTTATATTATGAAAACGTTTAATAACTGCGGAGAAAAGACTTTTATGAGAATGGAAACTGGCAGATTAAAGGACGAGTTTAAAAACAGATGAAGTTCCTTTTCCTATTGGCACTTAAAGGGCCAAGGTCCTGTTCTCCAGACCGAAATTCTCATTTGGAGCAGGATTTTACTGAAGCCACGATTATATTCCATCATTGGCTCCAAATGCAGGTACAAACCCGAGGTTATTGACGGTCAGCAGTTTTCAGCCTGTCCCACAAACTTCTCCTTGTCACAGACATTAAAATTCAAGCTGGGATCAAACATGGGCCATGTTGTTCCCACTCATGGTCAAACCAAAAATTCAGCTTCTTGGAGCTAAACTCTGCCTTGATCTTGAGGCAGCAACGTGAAAAGAGCCAAGAGCCAGCTCCATACTGGGAATTTCCAGCCTGATTATGCTATTTTCAAGTAAGTGAGAGTCTTTTCCAAGTATGAATTGGAGCATGACTGAGTCTGAGGAGGTTTCTGTCCATGGAATAGAGTCCACCCACTCAGCCATAGGCTAAGCAGCTCCTGAAAACAATAAGTCCAGGTAGAAGCTGCTGTTTTCTGCTGAAGTTGGCAGAAAACAGGAACAACTGAAGACATAAAGGAATTGCTGGGGAAGGCGACTTGCAGGTTTTCACCTCATTTTCAGAACACTTTTCCTTGCATTTGAGAATAAATGTAACAGGGAATAAACAGTGAGAGAGACTCAGCTCCCCATGCGCACGTGATCCAGTAAAGCACATGTTGCAGTGCTCCCCTCATGGCTGGTATGTGGACCCCAGAGCCCTTCCGTTAGGTCTGAGTCCATCACAGATCTCCCCATTACCTGTGCTCTCAGATGACTTCTTTCTTTGTTGCTCACAGTCTGCCCCTCACATTATAGTTGGCATAAACTAACAGCCCTCAAGAGACGGAATGTGCATTTCAGAAGTATCCTGGGCCAGAGCACATTGGGTATCCAGCCTATTAGAAACTCCTCAGCTTTCTGATGAGGCTGATAGTGTTTAATTGTGCAAGTGACTCTGAACTGTGTGCTTTGCAGCACATCAGTGTCTTCTCAGCAACCCAGCCCAAAAACCAAGATCACTCTAAGGAAAGGCAAAATGAGAGAGATACACAAGACCTCAGCACCTCGTGTAATACCCCACCTGCCTTCCTGGTCACTGTATGTTCACAAAGCACTCCAGTGAATGTTTCCCTCATCTTGGGATAAATGGTGGAAGGAATGGGAAGTTTCAGACAAATCACAAGCAATTATTTTTGATCCTCCTAAAATTGTAAAAGCTATTTTTAAGAGGATGGTATCCAAAGGAAATCAGTTATTCAGGCTGAAAAGTCAACCTGGTGAGCTGAAGCCATAGGAGAGTCACAAACATGTGCATCCCACGTATCCTGGAAACTTAGAAACCATATATTGGAATTTACATAAATTACCATTTTCTTGGTCAACTTTATAGCACATGTTAAGTCTAAATTATAGTTTCTCTTCTGGCATTGTCTAAGCCAAATGCTGTTATCAATGGATTCAGATAATTACCACTTTCTTCTCTAATTATTTGTGGGAGGCAGGTACTGCAGGTAGGATACTTCTAAGTGATAATACAAAACATTGTCTACTTGTCTGCTCCTAACTCATAAAAAGGTCAAATGAAACATTTACAACTATTCCCTATTAAGGAATAAAATTCACACAAATAGCTCTTTCCACTGATGTCATCATCCTTAACATCTAGAAATTAGTTTGCACCAGGGCTGGAGGCAGCTTTGCTGGCATGGGGTGAAAGAGAAGGTGTCCTCTTGTTCTCAGCCTCACAATGGCCAAGACCAGCACCTTACCTTCATAGGAACCACTCCTCCAACAGTGCAGGAAGGCATCATATAATGGTTTGGAAGATACCTCAAAGCCCATCCAGCTCCAAACCCTGCCACGGGGCAGGGACAACTTCCACTAGAGCAGCTTGCTCCAAGCCCCTGTGTCCAACCTGGCCTTGAACACTGCCAGGGATGGGGCAGCCACGGCTTCTCTGGGCACCCTGTGCCAGCGCCTCAGCACCCTCACAGGGAAGAACTTGTGCCTAAGAGCTCATCTCAGTCTCCTCTCTGGCAGGTTAAAGCCATTCCCCTCGGCCTGTTCCTACAGGCCCTTGTCCAAAGCCCCTCTCCAGCTTTCCTGTAGCCCCTTTAGGCACTGAGAGTTGCTATGAGGATGCAACAAGCCAGGAGTGCAAAGATGAACTGTAGAAGATAACTACAGAAATAGTTTGAGAGGCAGAGAAAATGCACAGCACAGTCAAGGACCTGAAGAGCTCAGGAGTCTCTGGGGGTTACCTCCAATTAGATAAATGATGAAATTGCAGCATCCAAATGCTTTCAAGAGAAAGGATTGGTACTAAAGTGCCTTTTAGCATACCTGTGGAAAGCGTGGCAAAAGAAATTGCTGGAGATAAATGCCTGGGAAAATGAGCAGTTGCTCCCTGTCCAGCAGTGGGAAATAATTCACCACTGGAGCAAAGCCTCCAAAGCAGCGCTGAATCCCCCCAGCCACCTGAAGTCAACATGGAGTGATAGGCAAGGATGAGCATTGGCATGGTACACGAGGAAGAGGCTGGGATAAGCTTAAGGATCCTGGATGTGTCAAATACCAGTGATGACTTGGTCTTGTCTGGCCTCACAGAGGCTAACTCTGAAATTAGGACAATATGTCCTTGTCCCATCTGGACAGAAAGAAGTTAGAATAGGAATGGTTTTAGTTGGAAAGGACCTTAAAGATCATCTAGTTCCAAACCCCACTGCCATGGGCAGGGACACTTTCCACTGGACCAGGTTAAACAGCTTGCTGAGTATGCTGAGAAATGAGCCCAGTGCAATGCAGGATGCTGTTGTCTGTAGCAGCCTCAGACACTGAGCACTTTCACCATACCCTTTTCCCAAAGGCATGCTCTTTGCTGTGATAAAAACATTTCTCCCCCTTCCCAGTCTCAGAGCGCACAACTACTGAAAACAGTGAAAGAGAAGAAGCAAACACATCCAAGACCATTCCCTACAGGCAGATCCAGCCCAGAAGACTGCAGCCCAAGAGGGACATGCTCCTGGAGGTCAGGAGAGCATAAAACCATTGTGACCTCATCCTAACCTCACGTCACTGTGGGCATTTGGGCTGCCTTTCACCCAACGGGGATGAGGTTGGCCTCCGTTCTCCAGGCCTGCAGAGTATTGTGCAGTTTCACCACACTTCCTGCAGCCCGTTTTCTGTCGGCGGCACATGAGCAGCTCAAAACTGTGCTTGTGTTGTCCCCTGACAACAATTGTTACTTTTCTCGTGACTCACTTGCTTTCTGCACTAACCAACCAAGGACAGGCACCATGGAGATGGAAAAGTACTATCTTATGCTACCATGTGCTTGCATCACCTTTAAAAGTCGAAGCAAAAAGAGCTCCATGACCTCTGATTCAAATTTGCATTTATCCATCTCATTTTTTAATATGAACATTTTCACCTGGGGTATTTTGAAAACCTCCTTACACATATTTCACAGTCCCCAAAATGCCTGATGCTGTGGATCCTGAACAAGTTACAGCTTGCTTTAAGCCTTGAAAATAAAACAGAATTTAGTGGCAGTCTTAAAAGCTTAGCCGAGTTTATGGAAAAGTAGCACCATGGTTCTGTAGGACCTCATGAGAGAGCTGACACAGGAATGGCAAAGATGTTTGTTAGAATGCTGACTCTCCCTTAAGAGTGTCAATGGGCTCAGGAATTAATCAGTAAAATCTATCCAGCATTGCATGTTCTTTTTGGTCTGTCTACTGATAAAGAGGGGCTTTTAGTCAAGTAGCCAGCCCTCCTTAGCACTGAGAGGTTATTGCAACCAGTTCTTCAGCTTCCCAACTCCCATAAAGCCAGAAAATGCAGGTATTTGACAAACATTTCCATTAGTCTGAAGCCTTGATGCTTGTGAGGGAGTATTTGGCTGGTGTTTCACCTCCACGAGCATCCTGAGCGGGTTGGTTACAGACTGTGGGTTGTGGGTCCGCAGAGCTCACCAAGCTGCACAGGTCAGCTCCTCTGCCTGTCATTAACTTCATGGAGGTCAGGCACACACAAGGCTCCTGTGTAGCTGGGCTGACTATTCCTGATCACCCCCTGCCTGCTCATCTTCTGCTAATCAGCAGGACAAGAGGGTGGTCACAGCCTTCCTGCACTTGTTCTGTGCAGCGTTCCTCAGGTGCGAAACTATTGCTGAGCAAATACTTGAGGCATCCAAGCCTCAAAATGTAGATTCAGCCATGATCGTTCTATTAATGGAACAGTTTGTTCAATACAGGACTCATCGTGTGCGGTTTTTCACAGCAATATTTCACCAGGTATCAGCTCCTCATTTCCTCCAGAAGCTCTCCTGGTCAGCCTAATCCAGGCCCAGGAAGCACAAGAAGTGTGCAATTAAATTCTCGTTCGTGGCCTTGCTCCAACTCTTCCCTTTAATTTATTGCCACCCTGGAGTCCTGCACAGACCTGGCTCTGCAGACACCCACCTTCTGCTTGTCCCTCCGGTCGGCAGGGGAGCAGCAGCTGCCCAAAGCCTCCCCTGTTGCTCTGCCATCTGGTCAGAGAGTTCAGTCTGCAACCACGGGAATAGCACTCCACATCTCTAGCTTGCAGGAAAACAATCACCTTCTTTCAAAGCCTCATAAGTGGATTTGGCTTCAGGTCTGCTGAAGGTACAGGATTAGCCAGCTCTCATGGAGGAGGATTGAAGCTGCTCTACCCCACTGCAGAAGGGTTTCGCTGCAGAGACCCCTGAGACAAAACAACTGACTACAGCTCATGGCAATGGAGACAGGACGAGACCCTGGTACTATTCACCAGAATGGGATGAGCAAGGGCATGGCCAAGCACTCTGTGAGAAATAGAGAAACCAAAGTGTCTCCTTGCTCATGCAGAACCATGTATGGGTGTTGCCTTTTTAGGGAAGAGTAACCCCAGTCCCATCTGAAAGCAATCCCAAAAAGAGGGTTCTCAAAGGACTCTGTGGCCATGAAACCACAAGACTACAGTAATGGGGTTTAGCAGCCATGACAAGAATGAGCAAAGTGGATGCAATTAGGGCCTGTACTCATGGGAGTGTCAGAAACACAGCAAGACAAGAGGAGATGCATCATGAGATGGTAGCCACAGAGCAGCATGGCAAACACAGCAACCGTGCATGCAGTAATGCTCTCTGGAGATACCAGTGATGTTTGTGCCCCAGCACAGCAGGTGGTCTGCTTGGCGTGAGGTCAGATCACCCCAGGGACCAGGACAAACCTGGTAGGATGGGTTTATATGATCCAGCCCAGCCATACGCTAAATAAACAAACCACTTGAAATGGTACCTCAACTGCACATGACATAGTATACTGGATCAGGAAATAACAAAACTTAGGTTTGAACTTTGCCAAACAACCTCAAAAGATATCAACTTCATAAGCTGGCTACATGCTCCTTCCTTCCCAACATTTCCCAGCTGTGAGTAGATCCTGTATCTGCTGTTCTCAAGCAACTGCAGCAGCAAAAGGTCCACTTGTGGCTTCCCTCCGTCCCATCAGCTCTGGTTCAGAGATGAAGAGGAAGGTCAACACATACCCAAGTTGGTTCAAACCCTGACTATGCAAAGCCATACAAGCTGCAATGCTGGAAGTCCGAATCACCACTAGCAAAATGCTATCAGCCTTTGTGCGTACCACCTACAGGACTAGCTCCTGTCCAAGCCTGAACAACCTTGCTTTTAATAACCTAAATGCCACCTGCCTCCTCCAGTATCACATTAACCTCAAATCAGTTCTACAGCTCAGATTGTCCTGGAAGCACAGGGACATTTTCCCACCATCCCATTTTGTTGGCCTCCCCATTGTTTCTGTAACACTCAGCACCAAACACTCTCCTCCAGCATTATACAGGTGAATGCTCAGTGCATGCCATGAAATATTAAAGCGGAAAGCCAAGATGTTTTCAGGTCTCCGGAAAGCCCCAGAAGTAATGATGCTGCCACATCAGAGCTGCTTTCGCAGCCCGAGACCTGCAGAACTCCATCTTACTCTTATAGAGACATCTTCAAGAGTGAGTCAGCTTTTCCTGGTAATCACTGCAAGGTTTTGTGTTCCTGTAACAACGCTGGGCTTTGAGAACACACACAGCTTTAACGCTGAAATACAGTTGGAAACCATTAGTATTGTTCCACCAAACAACAGCTCCCTTGAGAAGCAAAACAACGTTTTCTATTTACACATCTGTACAAACTGCTGTTTAGAGATGGGAAGGTTGATTTGCTCGATACACAGGAGAGCCGGTTAGTGCTCTTACTAACCCAAACTGTGCACCATTAGGGAGTCAATCATGTTACAGGGGAAAAAACAGCATTTTGCCCTTTATCAGAACAAGGACTAGAGCCAATCCAGATCTTTATTCTTGATACAGGCCTTAATATAATCCCACTGGCCCCCTCCAGACCTTTTTGCTCTTGCTCTGTATTACAGCATCTCAGAAGCACAGGAGCTGCACATTCCAGCAAACAAAGTGGGAAGGGACCAGAACAGCAGATGAGGGACAAGAGGAGGGTATGGAGTCCACCAGTGGAGACCCTGCTGCAAGCCCCATCCCCAGCAGCTAAGAGGAGGCTGCACAGGGTGCTGCAATGTTTTTCCACTGAAGGCCATTCACAGACCAGCCTTGCTTCTAAACCATCCCTGTGCCCCTGCAGACAAGCAAGTGTTCAAAATGCTACAGTTCATGGTAATCCATTGCTCCCTGCAGGGACCCGCCCTTCCTCCTTCCCATGGGAACATCCCCAGCTCTACCACTGCTGAGCTTTCTGGAAGCAAAGCCTGCCAAAGCTCTAGAAGGTAGCCTTCCTACTGGCATACAGGTCATAGCGCAGGATTCAATACGCAATAGATCTGCCTGGGACCAACAGCAAGAGTGTAGGAAGAAATACAGCGAGAGCCTTACAGGGTGAATTTAAAATGCCTTCACCATACCTCAAGTACATTTTTAAAGCTGAGTAAAGGCTGGCTTTAAGTCAAGTTAAACTAAAGCTATGCACCTACCTGAGTTCCGTGCACTGCCCACAGTAATGTTAGCCTGTCCACAACCCAATTCATGCTGCCTGATCCCACATCACTCACCACCAGCCCCTCCTGGCCACACACCATTTGTATCCTCCTGGAGGGAACCAATTAATGCTCCACAGCTGGCCCAAGCCAGGCTGCTCCTGCTCTCAGGAGGAGCTCTGTCTCCTGCTAGGAGCTATTGCCTTTCATGGTGGCAGGCTGCAGCGTTTCTACTCTCCCTTGCGAGGTTACGTCTGCCTGTGCCACAGGAGGTTTTCAAACATGCTGCTCCTAAGCCACCTACAAGTAAGCGCAGCATCTGCATCTTCACAGCACAGCAGCCTTTCTGTTTGGAGAAAGCATCCTTGGCTTGGAGGGCTTGCCTATCTGCTGCAGGTAGCAAGCTTGTAGTCAGTGTTCCGCCTCTGCATTGTATTTTAATTCCATTTTGATTAGTTTTCTATAAAAGCACTATTTAGACAAGAGTTGCATTTCTCATTCTGGGGATGGCAGCAAGTCGTGGCTCTGGAGAGCTTTCTTCAGCCCTTTCTCCAACAGAAATTTACACAGACTCCTAGGTCTCTGTGTTGCTGCCCAGGTGGAAGAGGCAGCGCTGCTTTGAGGATGCTCCTCTGGCAGGTATGAGCTCCTGCTCTCACCTTCACACTTCTCCAGCTGTACCGTTCCTAAAGATGCATATTTTACATCATTCCACAGAAATTCATTGTGTAACTGAATAGTACCAGAGCACTGTAAATAAAGGGATGTATTTGACTTTCAAAACAAGTTTCAGATGCACTGTATTCCTGTATATCCTATCTATTTCATATTTATGTCTTTTCTTTTGCATTTCCAGTTTGAATTATTATTGTATCTGAGACATGATTTACATTTAGTGTAGCACAGAACAACAAAACCTAACATTACATTATACAATGTTAATCTTTCCTTATACAAATCTAATTCCAAGGAGTAGTTTGTAGTCATTGATCAAATATGATCCCAGAAGGCAGATTGTTATATTTAAACAAGTCCCAGGTAGGGGTTTGTTATAGATGACAATTCCTAAGCTGTTACACATACACTTGAAAGACATTGTTAATGACAGCATTATGATCATGAAAGGATGGTTAAAGAGAAGATGACATTCTGTTGACTGTGCTTTGTGTTCTCTGGAACAGTAGGACTTTAATGATGGGAAAAAACCCTAAAGAATTTCTTCTATTTATCTGTTCTGTGCTTCCCGCATGCTGAAAAATTAGATACCCAAAAAGATGATACCTGAAAGCACCCACCTCTGATCAAAACAGCTTTTGAAATGGGTTTCGGAAATAGAAATATTTCCCTAATTCTGTATTTTTAAATACATTAGGGAAATCCTATTGGCTTGGGAATGTTGTATAAATGAAGTTCAGTTGGAGAAAGGCAGAAACTATACGGTGGGGCAGTAGGATCACAGTAAAATGCACTTCTGAGGAGGGTGCCAAGAGCAAATGAGGGAGATGGGAATGGGCACAGGAGGGAACTCACCTTCATTTGCAATAAGATCCAGTTCCCCAGTCTGCTGGGTTTCTCAGCATAATCCAGGTGGTCTGGGTTTCATCCAGCAGCAGGTCCAGCTCTGGGGTGGGCACAGGCCCACAGCTCCAGTGGGTGGACGTATTGGGGTCCTGCTTCTTGTCTGGGTTGACAGTGATGGAAAATCCTCCAGGTCTTGCTGCCTGCCCGAGCCACTCAACACAAATGTATGCGGGCAGGGACAGGTTTGGTGGGAATGACCCAAGGCACCGCTCCATGCTGCTCAGCGTGTTCCAGTCAGCATCACCCCTGTTCTACCAGTGGTTAATTGTCCTGAAGTAGGTAACTTGAAACAGTCAAAACTGGAATGTAAATTTGAGTATATAAAACTTGAGTGGTGGTTGGGGTCTATATGTTGATATTTCAGCCAATCTTCAAATACCCTGAAATAGAAATGGACAGATTCCCTTCTGTAGAGGAGCTGTAAGCAGAATTGGCAAAGAGGTTGAAGCAGGAATGGATGTGTGCTTTAAAAACAGCTTGCTTTGAAATTAACTGCACGCACCAGAATATCTGTTGATATTGCTGCCCTGCCACAGTGCATCTGTGCAGGGAAGAAGGGATGCCCTGGACCTTCGCTCCAGACCCTGTGAGCTTTCTGTCATCAAAATCTCACCCAGGATCTGGCGCTGGTATGACTTTCCACCATCTATTCTGAAATTGCAGCATTGGAATGACAAAGCGCTGAGACGCTGAAGTCAGGCCGTGGCCAGCTACCCGTCAGCATTAAAATGGATGACATGGAAGTCAATTTTTCAGCTTCGAAAGAGTGTGTGGCAGGGGAAAAACATCTCCACTCCAATTGACTCTTCTTATCTCCTTTTTCATTCCCGGCATGCCTGGAAGATTTAACATGTTTCTGGCTATCGCTGAGTGTTCTGCAGGAAAGCAGCCAGTGTTGCAGCACAGAATGGATGCGTGGCACAGCATGTCCCATGATGGGGAGCATCCTCCAGCCCGGCAGTTGCCTACTTTGGATTGTGGGGCAGAGCTAGTTCAGACAGCCCAAATCCCAGGTTGTGCCTTTACCATAGCACCACCCGCTGCTGGTAACGGGAGTAAAATACTTGTTCTTCATGGACACACAGCTGTGTGATGATATTGACGCTTCCTTTGCTTTTCTTCCACTGGTGCAATAACAAGGAAAATGAGTCTAAACCTGTGTGGTTGTGTTGTGTCCCAGTGTTTATTCCTTCTTTCATTAAAAAAAATGAACAGAGTCTTAAACCCGGAGTCCTTCTCTTGTTTCTGGTTACAGCACAGATACAGATGTATTTAGGAATGTTACTTTTGCCATCCACTTCACAGATAGGCTGGACATTATCTGATTTAAATGGCCAGGAAGTTATGTTTTCATTAACTGAATTAAAACTACATAGGCAAATATTTGGTTTCCTTCACCAGCCACTCCGGTACCTGTGCTCATCTGCAGGGACAGGAGCTATCCAGGACTCCTCTGCAGCAGCTAATGCATCACCACAAAACACCCATACTGGAAATCAGCTCATCCTTGGATAAGTGACTGCAGGTTACTGTTAGCTCCATCACGAGTTTGTTGTCTAGAGATATAGGGAACTGGGAGAGAAACCAATGCATCTGAAAAAGCAAACCTGGTGTGTGACTATAGAAGAGATGGCAAAGAACAGATAAAATGAGAAATAATTTGAAGGAGGGATGTGATAAACAGAGGGCAACAAACTCTGTAGCTCCTGCTGTGGCAGGGTGCCCTCGCGCAGTGACATTCCTCTTTCCAGGTGGAGGTGAATGGTTTGTGATGGGTTTGTTTGAAACAATACTGGTTGGCTGGGACAATATTGCACAAGAAGGAAGAATGTTGCTCCTGAAGGCAGATTCAGCAATGTATGAAATAGGCAATACATATTTAAAGCACGGGGAAGGAAACAGTAATGCAGCTCCCCACAGAAGCAGGCACAAGTGTTCCTGCAAGGAAAATGAGGAATAATGCAGGCAGCGCTCGGGACAAATTACGGGGTGCCCCAGACCAGCACGTCACCTTTGCTGCCAAAGACCTTCCTCATCTGCAGAGCTGACAGAAACTTGTCTTCTCTGAACAAGCCTTTTTCTCACTGAGGAGCTTGGTTCCTAAATCCCCAACACATGCTGGCTTTAACACACTTCTAAGTGCTGAAGGATTCACCACGCTGGGGCAGAGGAGACAGGCACTGACCTGGTGTGGCTGAGGGCAGGGAGACCTTGGCAATGGAGAAGAACGGTGATGAGAGAGAAAGCTTTTGCTGAAGTGCAGAGCCACAGAATTATAGACTGGTTTGGGCTGGGAGGGCCCTTAAGGCTCATCCAGGTCCAATCCCTGCCACTGGTAGGGACACTAGAGCAGCTTGCTCCAAGCCCAGTCCAAGCTGACTTACGCACTGCTGTGCCAGCATCCCAGCTCCTTCACACACATCTCCATCATCACTAGCTCTGAAATATTAGGGGGGGGAGGAAGTATCAGGCACCTGAAAATGCTTTGAAATACGGTAAAAGCATCTAAAACACTCGACTGGTGACTGTGTGCTCACTTAATGCCTTTGTGTGGTATCCATGATCTGTGGAAACCAAGAAACTCAGCCATGGTTTCCCAGGCAGGTGCCTCTCATGTAACTGACCGGAGTCAGCCTGGAGCTGCTGCCTTTGGTTTTCATTATCCTTGTTGATGTGAGTGGAACATAGCAATGACATGGAAAATGTGGGACAAATGACATCTCTTGTTAAGCGTGGATGGGAGACGGGTGTGTGCTGAGCTGCCCACACCACTGTCCATTGATGAGCGTGTGTCAGTGACGACAGGAGCACCAACAACAAGGGGCACTGGTAATGGGGTATCAGTACACAATAACTGCGTGTGTCCTTATTGTGTTCCAAACCAGGAGACGGTACCTCCATTGTCTCTTTTCCCTTTCTTACTGGAGCCATCCCTTTGGTTTGTTCCATTGTCAGATCTGCTTGTTTTGGTTAATAGTTTAATTCTACCATACGAGGAAGCTGGAACTGTTTTAGCATCAACCCATTGTTTTTCAAGGGCTTTCTTCTACTGAAAATCAGTTCATTCACTTTGGGGAGCAGCCCAGGGCATGCACGTTTGAAGGCGGAAGAGGGAAGCTCTGCCAAGGTTATGATTAACCCATTGTGTTTGTGCATGTGCAGTCTTGGAGGGGCAGCACTCAGCAAGGGGCTCCCAAACTGAAGACTCAGAGAATAACAGCCAAAAGCCAGGCAGCTTCCCCAGAATGGGAATGGGAATTGTGAGAGACGACCTTTACTTACTGAGGCAGTTATAACTCACTTGTGTTTTCTGTATTTCTGTTATTAATGGTACATTTCCAATGAACATTCATAAAGAAGCAGCAGAGACCAGAAACTTTCCCACTGCAGCCACTGGGGTTTTAAAAATTTGGTGGCAAATTGATACATTTTAGCAAAACCAAATATTTCAGAGAACACATTTTTATTCCTGTCAAAAGCTCTTTGTTCGCTGCAGAAGCACTTAATGGCAATATTTTAATCAGAGCTTTACAATATCAGATGTATTCTATGAAAGGTCAGGCCTCCAGAGCCGAGCAGGCAGCAAACAGCTCAGGAGGGTTAATTAGCAACGAAAGACTAAACAAAAGACCTGAGTTTGAGAGTCTCTGAAGGAGAAAGGCTCTTCAGATGCATTAAAGGGGCCTGGAAAACAGGATGGACTTTTCCGTAATAAAATCCCTGGTGCACCAAGATGAAGCTCCAGCAGGAGCTGCACTGCACATTGTATAATGTCAATGTCGGTTTGTGCTTATTCACCTGCTTGTGTTGTTATGGTTTTTAAGAGGCCCCTTGGAGGACCTGGACCATCCTGGGATGACTTGGAAAGGTGGTCACCCCACAACCTGTCCTATTGTGATGGGAAGTGGTGCTGGGTGGTGGGATGCAGGGCCTGGTGGTGGGAAGAGATGCCAATTCGTAGGAAGCTATTATGGGTGGTGGGATGTTGTGCCAGGTGGTGGGATGCTGTGCTGGGTGGTGAGATGCAGCACCAGGTGGTGGGAAGTAGTGCCAAGTGGTGGGAATGCTGTGATGGGTGGTGGGAAGTGGTGCCAAGCGGTGGGAAGTGGTGCCGGGTGGTGGGTTGTGATGTCTGTTGGTGGGATGCTGTGCCATGTAGTGAGATGCATTACTGGGTGGTGGGAAGTGATACCAGGTGGTGGGACGTGATGGTGGGTGGTGGGGTATGGTGCCTGGTGGAGGGATGAAATGTTATGCCAGGTGGTGGGCAGTGCTTCTGGGCAGTGGGATATGGTGCCAGGTGGTGGGCTATGGTGCCAGGCAGTGGGAAGCAGTGCCAGGCAATGGGGTATGGAGCTGGGTGGCGAGAAGTGGTGCCATGTGGTAGGACACTGTGCTGGGTAGTAGGAAGCAGTGCTAAGCAATGGGATATGGTGCCAGGTGGTAGGGTATGGGGCCAGGTGGTGGGAAGCAGTGCCAGGCAGTGGGATATGGTGCTGGGTGGTGGGAAGCAGTGCTGGGTGGTAGGATGTTGTGCCAGGTGGTGGCAAGCAGTGCTAGGCAATTGGATATGGTGTCTGGCAGTAGGATATGGTGCCGGCTGGTGGGAAGCAGTGCTAGGCAATGGGGTACGGTGCCTGGCAGTGGGATATGGCACCAGGTGGTGGGAAGCAGTGCCAGGCAGTGGGATATGGTGCCTGGGGTAGGATACAGTGCTGGGTAGTGGGAAGCAGTAGCAGGCAGCACAGCAGCAGCTGAGTGAGAAGCATCTCAGAGTCCCAGGACAGGCACTGCCCTGCCATGAAGCACTGCCACAGCCGTGGGAGCTCCTGTGCTGGGAGTCCTGAAGGAGGAGGTGATCCCAGGAAGCTGCATGGCTGCACACACGAGCACACTGCAGAAGGGTGTGTGCTCTGTTCCCCCCAGCACATAGGAAGGGATGCTGTCACCTACTGAGGTAATGGCCCACACAAACAGTGTTCCTGCGGGGCCTTGTAGGGAAAGCATTGGCAGTGAGTATCTCTTCAGCTCCTGCCCTCTGTAGAAATGCACAGGTCGCAGGAGCCCGAATCTGTCACGTATTTTGTCTGTGGACTCTCTCTACCACCCCAAGTACATGAAGGATGCTCTCACCTGGCAGGGCCCTTAATCACAGGCACAGGAGCCACAGCAGAGCCTGAGCAGCGTGCAGGGGAGCGGGGATGTAACATCAGACTTGCAAGTAAGAACAAACCTGCCACAGATGTCTTGCATTGCCGAGCCTTTCATACTGTACATCCAATTAACCTTTACTTACTGAGGAGTGATGACACTCTAATTTGATTGGCAGCACTTGTCCTGGTGCCAGCGGCTGCAGTTCAGAAGCTCTGCTGGAAAATCATGCTTTATTAATACATCATTAAGTACTTTAAATGGATTCCAATGGTGTATGTCTAAAGAAGGAGATAATTCAGCATTTGTTAGTTTCTGACAGAATACAGAATTGGAATTTATAGTGCAAGTCTTAATGTCAAAAAACCTAATGTGCCGGCAATTGAATTACAGGATCGCATTGTAGCCTGCGCATCGGCTCCTCCTGTAGCAGGAGGAGTGGTGAAGGCTAAGGACAATGCTTCTCTCCTAGATGTAGGAGTGCTGGGATGCAGTTACACCCCAGAGCATAGAAGGAACAGTGATTTGATGGGTCTGTGATGTGCGTATGAGGAGTGCTCAACCTGCATCGGCATTAACTGCATGGCATCCTTAGGAGGAAAAGCAGATTGTTAGCAGTGTTTTCTCTTTAATGAGTGTTCAGGCTTTTCCAGCCTGAATCAGCATCTTCAGCTTGCAGGGTATTTTATCTGTATATCTCTATCCATGCATAATTTAAGCAGCAAATATGGGTGTATTTCACATGATGCAACTTATGCTTACAGCCTATCAATGACTAGAAGATGCAGAACAAGTTCCTGGCCAGAGATGCTCCACATTTTCATCCTTCCTCTTTTATGAACTCTGCAGACTCCTCTTCCACATCTCTGCTACTCTTTAATCTCCATCCAGAAAGCATGCAGGGCAAATGAAATGAGATTATTCTGTCTGAAGATAGAGAACACTACATGACTGTTTGTGAAGCAAGAAGTCAAAAGAAACCTGTGTCCAGAACTGGTGGGCATCAGCTATGACTAACAGGAGTGATAGAATCAGCAGGGAATTAAGTGCAAACTGCAGTAAGAAAGAGAAGGGAAAAAGCAGATTCAAAAAGCACAGGGGGGAAACAGAACCTGGGGCAGAGGTGCTGATTTAGCCAGGCAAGGCTTTACTGACCTGTGCTTCTGCCAGGCTGGTGCCAGAGAGCCAGGGCGCAGTGTGTGAGCAGACATTCCTGAGTAATCAGGAGCAAGAACCAGATCTGACACCACAAGAGAAGTGGATGCAACGATCAAATGCTCCTATGACTGATCTCTCATTTGCAAAGACAAAACAGCCCAAGCAGCACACTTGGGGTGAAACCCCTTCAGTAGGATGGGATGGGGTAAGACGCAGGAGCCTGGAACAGACAGCACAGACAGCCTGCACCATGCAGGGCACTGGAGCTGCAGAAGCAGCAGGCAGACTGCAAATGTCCCAGCATCCCCATCCACACCAGCATCCTGCTTGCACCAGCATCCCCACCCCCCCCAGCACCCTGCTCGCACCAGCATCCTCACCCACCCCAGCATCCCCGCTCACCCCTGTGCTGGGGCTCAGGGGCACAAGGATCATGCCAACAGCTGGTGTGTGGCTGGTGAGGAGCCGGGATGCGGGTGTGAAGGGGATTAATTGTGGGAAATGCTGTCTCCAGTGAAAGGTGACAGCTTCTGTGGGTGTCCACGTTTTTCATCCCTTCCCACAAGTTGATCCCGCTGAGAACCTGCTGCTGGGCTGGATCACCCTTCTCCCTTCCCATCCTGCAGACGCAGTGCATGGGGAGGGCAGCGTGTGTGCACTTCCGTGCCTGTGGCTTGCTGCTGCTGTCGACAGCTTTGCCTGTTGCTGCCTAGCTCTGTCAGGAGCAGTGCGTGGGATGCTCCAGAGCAGAGCTTTCCCCACCCTGACCACCTCCAACATGGATACACACAATCCCAAAGCCACCATCCTTGTTTGGATGAGCGGCCCTTCCCTGCTCCAGGGGGTGCCTCTGGGCACTGGCAGACAGGTTCTGCTGGCAGCCCCTGCTCCGGCTGCCCTCACCTCACTGCATGGAGCCGGAGTCACTCACTCCAGCTGGAGCTTAC
Organism: Amazona ochrocephala; assembly: GCA_039720435.1. Taxonomy (NCBI): domain Eukaryota; kingdom Metazoa; phylum Chordata; class Aves; order Psittaciformes; family Psittacidae; genus Amazona; species Amazona ochrocephala. Next base: position 24,388,702 of record CM077887.1, read on the forward strand.
AGCTGGCTTTGGGATATTCCAGAGTAAGCTCATTTCCTCTCAGACCACATCACTGCCCTCTCGTTACTGCCTGGGAAAACTGAGTGCAGATGAGCTGAGGGTGACACTGGAGGCCTGACTTGGTGCTGTCAGATGCAGAGATAATACACTGCTGGGGGTCCTTCAGAGGAGCAGCACTCCAAAGGAGATGTCTTTGGCAAAAAATCGAGGCCGCTTCATTGAAATGCAGCTACAAGGAAGTGGCACATTCTCCTCCATAATGTGTCCTCAAAATTAGCTGCAAGAGGACAGGGCTGAGCATGTGTTTTGCTTCTAAATAGTTGCACAGTTTCAGTCGTGTGTGTAGCAGCAATTAGAGTTCCCTGTAACTCTGTTATAAGCCCCTCTCTTCCCCTTCTTATTTTATTACTCAGGTCTTGGGTAGCTCATCTTGGGGGAGCACTGGCAGCTGGGTGCATATCTCAGTGATATTTAGGTGTCTAAAGGTGCCCATGCCGGTTCAGTACCATGATTCCAGTAGAATGATTTCAGTTAGCTGGTCTTTTCTGTTTGCTGCTCTTTTCTGTTTGCTGCTTTGCTTTTAATCCCCCTGAGTGATTTGCTATACTGTTCTGCTCATAAGCATCATAGAAAGCATGTCCCTAGTTGGCCAGGGTAACACACTGAGGGCGGCTAAAGTGCCTTAGGAACCACAGTCATTTCCAAGGCAATCAATGAGCAGTTTAAACTTCTCTGAGCAGCAGCAGACTGCACCCATCCAGGAACCTGAGCCCTGCTGGCTTCAGAGGCACTGGCTGTGATCATTCTGCTGTGCACTCTTCTCCCCAGGGCTGGTTGCTGGTGCTGAGTTTATCTGCAGCTCTGAAGCCACATTATCTGTCTGTCTGCCCAGGAGGGAACATGGGACAGAAGGAAAGCAGCGCTTCTCCTGTTCCCAGCTGGGTACTGATGCTTTGTCCATGGCTGAGCCCATTCCCCGCCACTCTGTGGGGGGAGCACTGCTGTCCACATCCCTGGGCCTCAGCACAGTGCTGTCTCTAGACTGCCATGGTTCTCAGGTTCTTTGAACAATGGGGCATGTGCCCCTGCTCACTTACTTCTGGCTTTCCAAAGGCATCTGCATGCCAAGGCAGACATCTAATGGTCTTTCGGTGGCAACCACCTGCAGCCCGGCTCTCCTGGGTGGCATTTGGCTGTATGAGGAGACAGATGGACAGTGGGTGTCTGCCCACTTCTTTCGGTGTGAACCTGTTCCCTCATCTCTCTTGTCTTTGGGAACTTTCGAAACAACAACAACAGAGCTTCAAAGAGACCAAAGTGCTGCTCAGCAGGTGCAGAGGACCCATCGCCTTCCCTCCCACTCACTGACCTGGCACAGCCACTTTGCTCACCACATTCATCCCTTTGATATGGTAACTCCATGTGAGCAGCTTATCAGCTGCATACACCTCTACTCCCACAAAGGAAGCCTTAATCTGAAAGCAATAGAGACAGCAGTGTAGTAACCTTGGCAAGCAACACGGCTTTTAAGCTGCTGCAGACTCTGGGGGCAGTGAATCATTTGACAAGGACCGATAGAGCCTGGTATGGAATGTGGGAGAGAAACCACTGCTCAGGGAGAGCAGCCATCAGCCAGGGAGGGCATCGCTGGTCCTGCCAGCCCTTCATCCCTATGGGCAACCTCCCCTTTCCAGCTGGTCCAACTTGTGCCAGTGAATCTCTCTGGGAGAGGCACAGCCCATGATGGGGCTGAGGAAAAGTGGGTCTAGATGCACAGAGGGTGCTGTAACAGGAACCCACAGCAGCAGCACAGCACCAGCACCAGCATCGGCAGCACCCGTTCTGCTGTGTACAGCCCCTGCATGGGCACAGCAGGTGAGACATGACTGCATCCATCTCAGATGAGCCACCCTCCTCATCATCATCCCTAGGTGAGAGTGACGTGTGCGCTGCTTGTGCATTGAGGAGAAGGAGCCTGGTATCAATATTCATGTTCTGGTTTAATTTTAAACCCCAGGAAGGCTACAGCAAGTGCTGTAATGTAATTCCAGGTAGGAAATGGGGATGAGTAAGAACACTCTCTCCCTTGGGACTGTTCTAATCTTCTCAAGCAAATAAACAAACGAGCTGCACATGCGAAAAATAAAGTAAATCCTGCATTAAAAATAAAAACCTGGAGGTGTAGCAAGTGGAGCTGTACTTGTGAGGTGTAGCAAGTGGAACTGTACTTGTGAGGTGTAGCAAGTGGAGCTGTACTTGTGAGGTGTAGCAAGTGGAGCTGTACTTGTGAGGTGCAGCAAGTGGAGCTGTACTTGTGAGGTGTAGCAACCGGAGCTGTACTTGTGAGGTGTAGCAACCGGAGCTGTACTTGTGAGGTGTAGCAACCGGAGCTGTACTTGTGAGGTGTAGCAAGTGGAGCTGTACTTGTGAGGTGTAGCAACTGGAGCTGTACTTGTGAGGTGTAGCAAGTGGAGCTGTACTTGTGAGGTGTAGCAACCAGAGCTGTACTTGTGAGGTGTAGCATCCGGAGCTGTACTTGTGAGGTGTGTAGCAAGTGGAGCTGTACTTGTGAGGTGTGTAGCAAGTGGAGCTGTACTTGTGAGGTGCAGCAACCGGAGCTGTATTTGTGAGGTGTAGCAAGTGGAGCTGTACTTGTGAGGTATAGCAAGTGGAGCTGTACTTGTGAGGTGTAGCAAGTGGAGCTGTACTTGTGAGGTACAGCAAGTGGAGCTGTACTTGTGAGGTGCAGCAAGTGGAGCTGTACTTGTGAGGTGTAGCAACCGGAGCTGTACTTGTGAGGTGTAGCAACCGGAGCTGTACTTGTGACCTGAAGCTGTACCTGTGAGGTGCAGCAAGTGAAGCTGCATTTGTGCAGGGGAAGCACCCTGCAGTGGTGACAGCAAGGGCTGTTCCCATGTGAAAGGCAGTGGAAGATCTCTCCAGCCCCATATGCAGGGGGTGGTGTGGGACATCTCTGGCAAGGTACCTGGGAATCTCTTGCCCCATTGGTACCTGCAGTATGCCTGGCCTGGCACCCTAGCATTCCACATAGTGCCTGTGCTGTGTCCCTGTGCCAGCTGGGGAGCCGCACCACAATGCCATGGAGTCTCCAGCAAGCCCTGGTGCAGGGGGTTGTGCTGAGCATCCCGAGCAGGAGCAGTCCCAGTGGTGCTGCTACCAGCACCATGGAGCATTGCAGTGCTGTGGAGATGGAGCTAGAAACCATCCCCATTGCCTGCTTTCATTCCAAAGTGGGGGACCAGCAGCGGAGGCTCTGCAAGAACGGTGGCTGTCACAAGTGCTCTGCCATCGTGTGGTCCCTGAGGTTTAGTGTGGAAGCAGCACATGCAATTCGGTGCTCTAGCATGACACATGCAGAGGACAGCATGGGTCAGTGCACAGGCTCCTAAGAGGACACAGTGGCAGTGAAAGGCAGCTCATTCCCTTGTTCCGGCTGTTCCTAACTAGCTTTTCACTTCACAGTCTCTCATTACGGCACTTATGAGACTGAGCATGTGAGGGGGGATGCTGAGGAGCACGCAGCAATCTTAGCACTTCACAGGATTGTAACAAGCAGCTTTTATCCTCCTTTGGGCTGGAAGGTCCTTCTATATCTGTTTATGCCTGGTAACGACTCAAGGTACCAAACTGGGCTCCCTCTAAGCAATGACCAAGAGACTTCCCTCCTTCCGCAGCTCCTCCTCCTTCACACTCCTCTCTTCCCAGTAACACACAAACTTGTTCCAGTCATGGCAACCCAAACGTGCCAAACCCCGTCCTTTTTCTCCCGCTCCCTCATCGTTCATTAGTACCCTGTGCAGATTTGCCTTTTGAGTCCTCTACTCCTTTTTTATTCTTCATATTTAATGAGGCACAAAGAACAGTGCAATAAAGGCTCATCAAAGCTGTCATTTATCTACGTTTAACTGTCTTGGCTATATATTAGTAATAAATGTCCTAAAGCTTTCTGTAGATGGATACATTCCTCCTCATTATTTCATGTTGTTTTCTTCACAAATTCATTCACATCTTCTTTTTTCCAGTTTTCCTTTTCTGGTCTTTGACTAAGGCAGCTGCTGTGTGAGCTGTCCTGAGATAAGACCCATGGTTTCCTCTAACCCTTCCTTGAGCATGTAGCACGGACATGGAGCTGCCCTTTCCCCACCCCAGTCTTTACAGGAAGCTTACACCAAGGTGAAACACCAGGTTGCTTCTTCCCACCCAGCCTTGCCCAAGGAGTGAATCATGGCATCTGCTCTCTTTCCCCAGCCAGCACCATCCCCTGCTCCTGTGCCCAGATACCGCAGTGATAAGTGCTGCTGGAAAAGCACCAGCAGGGATGCAGATAAGGAATAAAGCTGGAGAGCCAGTTTTTCTCTGTGTATCTCCTTTATCAAGTCGATGCCTAGATTTCTGGCCCAGAGGGAGGAAAAAAGCCATTACAACATGCATGGGATAGATAATGCCAGTGAAACTTTTCTGCAGCACACTCCATGAGGAAACATCCCTGGTGCTGGATGGGGAAGGTGCTCAGTGGAAGAGCCATGGGGTTGGCTTGTCCCTGGAGGCAAGAGAGCTGGGACCTGCTGTGGGATGCTGCAGGTGGCTGCTACAGAGCACCAGTACAGCTGGGTATGTGTCACCAGAAATGACTCCAGCCTCTTTCTGCTCCCACAGCTGACACCAGGAGAGCTCTGGGCCTGGGCCTGGGTCTCCTCCTGCCCCATCACCCCTTACCACTGCCTTGCAAGGGTGTGTGTCCCTGCCAGAGGGAGGGAGCAGCCAAGGGCTGGTGGGAGGAAGGGAAATGAGAGTCTTCATCACCCCAAGCTAAGGCTGTGAATTAGTTTCACACTGCCCAAGTTCCCACTGCTTTTCCTGCATTAATTGTAATTATATCAATTAGTTATATTTACTCATTAATTAAAACCACCTTTCAGGGCTTATTTTTAGCCCAGACAAATGAGGTGCCGCATAATTTTGTGCAGTGATCACAATGATGACAGCCTGGGAGCAGGACTCATCCTTCCTATGGCACTGGCAGAAGGCTGCACTGCTGGAGAAGGACTGGGATGCTGCCAGAGCAGGACCAGGATGCTGCAGGGCCCAGCACCATGGCTATGGCCAAGCTGGGTCTCCCATGGCAGGCCAGGACTCTGTCCCCAAAGGAGAAAGCCCCTGAGCAGCCCCTCTAGGTGGAAACATCAGCACTTAGGGAGAGTTTCGTTTCAAGTTTAGGAGAACAGTAAAAAGGCAGAAGTAAGGAGGAATCCAAAACAGAGCAAACAATTGGCTAATGACAACCTATTAAAATAATTAGTGAGACTAAATTCAAAATGGAAACTCTCTAAACTCAACCTGAACTTGTCCTTGAAGCTTTCATGTGTCTCAGTTTGCCTGGTGGTACTTCCATTAGCACAATAAGATCCTTAAATACTGTTGTTTATTACTTTTCCATTTATTTCAGTTGTCATTCCTGACTGTTTTTATCATTTCTGCTGTGGACTGGGTACTTTCAAGACCTCTGTGCGTTGGTAATGAAACTGTTTTCATTCACTTTTTTTCCTGGCAACCTCTTCTATTTGTTTGCTGCATTTTGCATAGGAATCATTCCTGCCAGAGCACGCAGTTTATCTCAATCTTCCCAAATTCTAGGACAGTTTCTGCATCAGAGTTTTTTAGACAAGTTCCATCAGTATGGATCATTCATCTTGATCACCATTACAACCCCTGCTACTGTTCCAGATCCCTCCAAATCCCTATTTTCCACAGCTGTGCTGGGGATGGTTTTTTGATATTAAGATGTAGGCCACTGTAAATAATCTACTCAGCTGCTTTTGGAGCCCTGGCAGCTGTATCCACTCTCTGTGGGTGCAGGTGGACATGTGTGCACGGACATGAGAGGAGCCATCACAGGCAGAGGTGGGAGGCAGCTGTGGTGTGGTGCTGGGGGGGGTGCTGCCCGTCCTGCCTGTAGTTACAGGGACATGCCCATGGTGTGCAGCACAAAGAGGACTTTAGCTGTATTCAGCTGTTTGTCAGCGCTCGGTGACTTCTTGCTGCAACTTTTCTCCACCAGAGTACGAATTTTCAATTCGGATTCCCTGCCAGAGCTCCAGTGTAGGAGCTGGAGCTCTCTCCCTGGAGCACACTGCATGGCACTGGCAGGGGTTGGAGCTGGATGAGCTTTAAGGTCCCTTCCAACCCAAACCAGTCTGGGATTCTGCGATTCTATGTATTTGATCACTAAAGTCTCAGTCAAGACAGATTGACATGGGCAGAGGGAGCACATGTCTGGTAAGAGAGGCTAGAAGCATTCCAAAGAGAAACATAGATAGGCAGCTTGTCTTCTGGCTGTGCCACCATCAGCCTTCTTCCTTTTCACCCTTCTGGCTCTAAAGGTCTTTGTCCATCAGCCTCTCCATACATTGAATTAGAATGAACCATGTTTAATTAATCCTGTACCAAAAGATAGACACTTACAGCTCAGGTGAAGGTTGGTCTCATGCTCAGGTGAAGGCAATTCTAAGGAAGCCTTTCCACAGGGGACATGGGGCAGCCATGGTGAGCCACAGCATCCATTGCCTGTCCCCAGGGCAAGACCTGCCACCTCCCACCTCCTCTCCTGCCTGGCATGGTCTCCTGGTGCTGGGCCTGGTTAATTGGGTGCATAATGAGTCTGATCTTGTTCTTAGTGGAGTCAATAGCAGGTCTGGGACCAACATGTCATGCTTCTTGTCCTGGTTTAATTTACACTAATACTTTGCTTCATTCAAAGGCGGCCCCTTACTTCAAATGACTCTTGATCAAAGGGTGACTCAGCTGTGCTGGTGTAGATGCATACATAAACAGGCACATATTTCTTCATTATCGACTTTGGGAAGCTCCTTGCATAAAGCTCTCTTTGTCAGTGAACTGAACCGAGCTTCTCTCATCTCTGCCTGAAGAATTCCATCTCGGTCAGATGGAGAGCCAGAGCTGCCCGGTGAGGAAGAGAAGCTGTAACATTAAAAATGTCACTATTGTAAATTTAGCAAAGATGAATAAGTTCCAATATTAAGAAGTGTCACTGCTGTAAAGATAGCCAAGATGAATAATTGAAACCATTTATAGTCCCTTTACAGAAACTATGTGTTACACGCACACATGCAGCTAGTGGTCATGCTAACCAGAAATAACTCCTCTGTGCATGGCCTTATGTGGAATGTCTGTGGAGGTAGAGGAAAAAATACGAGATGATGAATGTGTTCACAACGCTCTTAGAGGCTTATCAGTGTAAAGAACCTTGAGATGGAAAGTTCCCAGTTACAGGTCAGACCCTGCAAGATGATGGCTCTTCATTAGGGGAAGGTGCTTGAATGTTCCTCAGGACGACAGGTTTCTGTTCCAGTTCTCTTTGCATGCCCATGGAGATTTTCTTCTTCCCCATGCACCAACAACCATCTCGTATCCTGAAGGGACATCACAGGTGTGCTGGGAAAAGGACATAGTGTAATTTGAAGCCAACAGTTAAATCACAGCAGTACTTGCATGGGCGTGCACAAAGCAGAAAGAGATGCAGAAAGAGGCAGGGAAAAGGAAAACCTCTGAAAATTCGGTGGTGGCTTGGATTCCAGTGAAGCTTTAGGGAGAGTTTGTATCATCCTTGGGAAGTTCGGAGGGAGTCTGCATCTCTGGTGTCTGCATCTAAACCAGCCTTGCAGTGGGAGAAAGGCAGCAGAGCTGCCTTGAATGAAGAACAGGGATTTCCTGGCAGGTAAAAAATGGAGGGGAAAAAACAAAACCAAGAACAGGAAGAGAAAGAAAAGCTCAGGATACTGGAGCTGTGTTTTAGAAACATCACTTGTCTGTCAGGGTACTCTCCCTTCTGCATGAATCACTTCACGTGGCACCATCCAGTGCATTGTCCAGCATGGACCATGCTCAGGGCAGCCCTGCACCAAGCTCCAATGGGCAGTGCGCACCCTCTCCACAGATCCACGTGTCATCTGAACCCTGTGAGCCTGCTGGAGCAGGCTGAAAGAGGGCCCCAGACTGGATGAAAGAGCCTTCAAAAGTCGTGGAGAAGATAAACAAGGACCAGAGACCTGAGGTCACTGATACAACTGACCAGACCCCATGTGAGGAAGAATAAGCTGCCCCCAGGCTTTCACTGCTTCGATGTTGTGAAGATCTCCCCATGGGGCAGGATGACTCAGAGCTGACAACCCCCTTCCCCTTAAGGATGAGTAGCAGCAATGGCTTTGGGACACACAGCTCAGCACAGCGGGTGCCCCTCTGTGCACAGCGCAGCATCCCTGCCAACCTGGGCTCCCTAAAGCCCTCATGCATCCTCTAAAGCAAGAAAAGGATGAGTCAGAAATCATTCCAGAGCAGTTTATTACCCAAGAAATTAGATCTGTTGACTCACACATCTAAACCCTCAATTTAACAAACACAACATGATTTCCATACTACCAGATAAGTTGTGCCACATCCTAAATCATTAGATAATAGCGTAACTGGAGTGTACAGATGCTCCTCAGCGTTCTTTCAAAGCTTTTAGAGCAAAAATTAAAGCAAACACGCAAACAAACCCCAACAAATCTGGTTGTGTTAGAGCGGCAGAGGCAGGATGTCAGAAGAAAAGCAAGATCTTTGGTCTGCAGTTGAATAGGTGGTGAGTTGACTCTAGATGAGATGAGAGTGGCCTGCTATCTGAAAGCATAAATTCTGGATGCACGTACCTATTTCTCACTGTGAGTTATATAAAAAGAACCTTTCCCCGATGCACGCAGGCAACTTTTCAAAGATAAACTTCTACCTGTCAGAAAAGCAAAGCCCATGACAGTGCCGGAGCAGATGTTATGGTCTTCCCCAGCGCCAGCTCATTTCTGAAGAGACATGCCCGAATGCACTCTGTAGAATGCTCATAGCTGCTTGCTGGAAGCTTTTGGCTTTTGAGGATGGGGAAATGCTATCTATAAATTGAACTCCAACACCCAAATGTAGCCCCACCACTCCAGCTAAGGGATGCTCTTGGCTGTGCACCAGGCACAGGATGCCTGTGGGGTCACCACCCTATAGACACCAAGCAGCAGCCAGCACAGGTCCTCTGATCTCCTCAACTATGACTGGACGAGGAACTAAGGGGGATTGCACAAACAGACACAGGAGGAAGAAAATCCTCCAGCCATTCACCAAACTGACTCCGGGATGAGCAGGAGCTGTCTGTGGGCTGCAGGACAGGCCAGTTGTAAAAGCCTTCCTGGAAAATACATTTTTAGCCCCATATAGGAGGACTATGGAGAGGGATTCCTTTTCCTACCTACTCCATTCTTCCACTGCAAAATGAGTCAGTCAGAAGCTCAATGCTCCGTCCTGCAAACCCCTTTCCATGTATGGCTCCCTTCCTGTCGTGTGTGAAATGAAGTCATGAAGAGGGGCTGCAGCACTGAGCCTTTACCTGGAAGTCAAATAGAAATCCACAGACTAGGCCACGCTTGAGACCCAGTGGCTGGATTGCTTTATGCTAATACAGATACTCCACAGGAAAATGAAAATACAGTTTGTACACCTAACTGTATATGCAACACAATAAAATGGTGTTAACCCTGCATCCGCTGTGCTCATCACACCCACCCAGGAACACACCGAGGCTCTTGTGTGTCCTGCGTCACAGTGTAGGAAATGTGAGGGCAGCACAGGCACCATCTGAACTTTTCAACCAGAGTCCAGCTATTCCCCATTGGAACTGGGTATACACCCTCAGGATGCTGTTTGCAGCCAGTGTTCTGCCCCTGTCTCAGTGCAGGGCTGGGAATCAGGGCTGCTGCTGCAGGGATGAGAGCCAGGACCCCAAACAGCAGTGAGCTGGAGCAGCCACTCGGGGAAATGCTGGGAATGCTTCTATTAGTGTGAACTGTTTGCTGAGGGCTGGTTGGAAATGGTCTCCTGAGCTGAACAAGTTGTCACCTCCCAACACAGTTTTCTAGAGAATCAGGGTCATTTAAGTTGGAAAATACCTTTAAGATCACTGAGTCCACCAGAATGTGGGGCAGCGACATCAAAATCCTCTTCTGCAGACCTCAGAGTACATCCACACACTAAGTCATACCCATGGGGTGAAAGCCAACGCCAAGGAAGTAGAGGAAAAAAGTCATGAGGATTCTTAGGGGACTTCAGAGCTAGAAATGCCCTGAGAAGCCAATCCACATGGATATAAACAGGTATATGAGCCACTGTGTGTGGAGGGAGAAACTAACACCATGGCTGGTAGATATTCTTGGGGTCTCACTTCACACACTCAGTGTCTTTCGGCCTAGTCTGCCTCTGAAGGTGTATTTTTGGTGTGCAGCAGAAAGCAGCCTTGAAAAACGCTTGTCTTCAGCATGTGTTCTGCTGCCTGGTATGAGAGTCAAAGACTAAGATCAAGAGACTATCATATCATGAATAATTTAATCACTAAATTTAGCATCTTACTCTGTGGAGGCTATTGGGAAGGAAATACGAGTTCCCTGGGATTTATCCTTTGCACAAATGTACTGAAAATGTTCGCAAAGTATTCAGTCAGTGGCTTGATCATGAATAGTGCAAATTACTGCTGGTCACACAGCTCACCCGTCTCTGGATGGGGCCTGGAGGCATTTCTCACACACACATTTTGGAAGGAAAATTCAGGGATTGACTGTCATTAGCTTTAACCTTACTGAGGGGCGATGTGAAATGATCTGTCATGGAGCAGCTCCATGATGGAAGCTTGGATTTGTGATTTCCCCACCTACACTCCTTTGCCTGTACCCACAGGAACATCACTGGGCAGAGCACTGCAGCGGTTGCACTGATTTCCACACCGGGGTTCATGTGAGGGGAAGAGGAGAGTGGGAGCATCCAGCGCACGTCAATTCACAGGGAATGCACTGGGCCCATGTTATCAACGATTGGAGGGTGTGAGCAAGCGTGAAAGTGGTTATAAACATGGTCTGGTGAGGAATAGGGGAATAAGGGAGTGTGTGTCTGATGCCAGGCCTGGGGCCCGAGGGACAGGAGGGAGCTTCATTCTTGTTAATGTATTTATAGAGGCACCGGAGAAATGGTTACTTCTGTTGGGGTAGTTGCAGAATGGTTACTTTTGTTGCTATATTTATAGAAATGGTTACTTTTACCAATATATTTGTAGAAATGGTTACTTTTGTTGCTGTTTTTGTAGAAACAGTTACTTTTGTTAATGCTTTGCAGGAATCCTAGAATCTGAGAATCACAGAATAGTCAGGGTTGGAAGGACCTTAAGATCATCCAGTTCCAGCCCCCTGCCATGGGCAGGGACACCTCTCACTAAACCATGCCACCCAAGGCTCTGTCCAACCTGGCCTTGAACACCTCCAGCGATGGAGCATTCACAACTTCCCTGGGCAGCCCATTCCAGGGCCTCACCAACCTTGCAGTAGAGAATTTCTTCCTCAGATCCAACCTAAACTTCCCCTGTTTAAGTTTGAACCCATTACCCCTTGTCCTATCACTACAGTCCCTCATGAAGAGTCCCTCCCCAGCATCCCTATAGGCCCCCTTCAGACATTGGAAGGCTGCTATGAGGTCTCCACGCAGCCTTCTCTTCTCCAGGCTGAACAGCCCCAACTTTCTCATCCTATCTTCATACGGGAGGTGCTCCAGTCCCCTGATCATCCTCGTGGCCTCCTCTGGACTTGCTCCAACAGTTCCATGTCCTTTTTATATTGAAGACACCAGAACTGCACACAATACTCCAAGTGAGCTCTCACAGAGCAGAGTAGAGGGGCAGGAGCACCTCCCTCAACCTGCTGGTCACACTCCTTTTGATGCAGCCCAGGATACAGTTGGTTTCTGGGCGGCAAGCACACACTGCCGGCTCATGTTCATTTTCTCATCAACCCACACCCCCAAGTCCTCCTCCTCAGGGCTGCTCTGAATCTCTTCCCTGCCCAACCTATAGCTGTGCCTGGGATTGCTCCAACCCAGGTGTAGGACCTTACACTTGGCATGGTTAAATGGTTGCTTCTGGTTCTGCATGTGCAGAAGCGGTTACTTCTGTGGCTGTGTTTGCAGCAGCACAGGAGCACACGGTCACTTGTGTCCCTATCCCTATGAACATGTTTCGCTCAGTGGCGGGGCAGTGACCGCCCCCCTCTGCTCAGCCCAGCCCCTGCTTCCCCGTGTTTAAAGCTGAGCTCCTGCTGCTGGATGCTCTGAGCACAGGCAGGGGCTGGGTGGAGATTCCAGCTCCCTGCCAGGCCTCATCCAGGTGAACTGGAGCAGTTAAGCCACAAGCCTTTAAAAGCGCAGCTTTGTAACCCAATAGCTGTGCAGCAGCACATAAACACGGGAATAAAGCACTGATAGGAGCCCAAATGGGCTTTTACAGAAAATCCACATATGAGGTGCCTGCTTCAGTGATGGACTTGGATAATGATCCCTCCTGGGCCCAGCTGGGCTCCTCTGTGATCCTGCATCCACAATAACCTCTGGAAACTACAATCTGCTTATTTGTTTAAAAGCAACAATAGACTGGCACAGATTCACAAATTCATCATGGAATTGATTAAACAGTCCAGTAACACGGTGGGTTAGAGTGTTACCAAAATATTAGAAAGAAAATGAAAGCGTTTCAGGATTAAGACTTATCTGCTTGACTCCAAGTTTGCTGTAATTCAGCGAAAATTAACAGTTTCACACTAATCAGTTACAAGTGTTATTCCTCTTCCCAGGCTCTTGTTTCCGCATGTGGAGTGCCACACTGTTCACATGGAGGATGGCTTTTTTGATGGGGATGTTGACAAAGCTTTTGGCTTTATACATCAGGAGGGCACCCTCTGCTTGTGAGGGTGCTGCTTCTTCATCCTCATCCTGCCTGTGACAGTGGGTTAGAACTAGGTGACCTTTAAGCTCCTTTCCAATCCAAACCAGCCTTGTACTCTGTGATCTAACATGTCTCTGAGCAGCTTTTCTCCCAGACTTCATCCTTGTGACTCTTTGAATCCCTTACCATCATGTACTTCCTTCCCACTGAAGCCCAGGCGTTTTTGTTTCACTTTCTTGACGATGAAACGCTCTCTGTTCATTTATACTATTGCTCTGCATTGATATTTTGTTTTCATGGAAAATCCAATCTATGTCAGTGAAATTATGTTAGTGATAAAAGGAATACTGAATCACAGTGTTGAGTGCAAAGGGGATGGCAACTTTGGGATTCTAACTTTAAGGACAGGTTGGTTTGTGTTTGCACAACTAACAGTTTGTGCACTCATGCACTGTCTGTGCATGAAGAGCGTTATGCATCCCTGTTAATCCTAGTGCTTATCCTGAGTGTTAACCCCAGCACAGCCTCTGCCCCCTCTCCAGAAGTGGCTGCTCAAATAAACTGAAACAAACCAGGTAAGTGTGTTAATGATGGCGTTTACCAGACTCCAGAAGCTGGTAAATCAAAGCCAGGCACCATGGGAACGGCTCCTGTAGCTGTTACACAGCATTCAGCAGCAATGGACCACTGGGAATTCATCAGAAAAAGAAATGCAATACATTTCCAGGGCTATCCAAGTCCTATTATTACCTGACCTAAGTAGATACTTACAACAATGTAGTTCTGCGAAAAGAAAAAATGCAGCTGGCATTGCCATCATCTCATCCATATGAAGCCATAATCCCACATATTTTTCCAGTGCATAACACTAAATTGGAAAAGGTTAATCTTGAATGGTGGCAGAAGCTTTGCATTGCTCAGTGTGCACAGGTCTGCTGGGAGACAGGCACAGGGACCTGCTGCACAGCCTGCCCTGTTATCCTGGGGTGCAGCACCTTGACAACACCTACAGCACCACACTGGGGGTACATATATATACACATACCTAAATACATACACACATACATTCATATATAGGTAAAACTATGCATGTATATATATAAACAGGGTGCCCACAGAAGCTGTGGCTGCCCCATCCCTGGCAGTGTTCAAGGCCAGGTTGGACACAGGGGCTTGGAGCAAGCTGCTCCAGTGGAAGGTGTTCCTGCCTGTGGCAGTGGTTGGAACTGGATGAGCATTAAGGTCCCTTCATCCCAAACCATTTTGGGATTCTATAAATTCTATGATATATAAAACCCCCATTAATCTGCTCTTTTGTTTCACAAAGACCAGGCATAATGCACCTTGTTTTAACAGGCTACAGGAAGCCAACCATAACATTTAATTAATATGTTCCATCTGCCTTTTAACACTGTTTCAATTATAAATGGTTAATTTAGTCATAGGGTACGTTGATCACAGATCGAGAAGCCAGCCAGAGCTCTGCACACCCGAACAGCATTGCAGAGTCCCTTCCCTTGCAGGGCTTGGGGCAGGATGTGAAAACCTGGAAGAGCAATGAAGCCACCTTGAAGTGGAGGCCATCTGAGGTAAAACAAGCTTCTGCAAGCCCTTGGGAAGCCCTCTGGGAAACCCAGGCTGGGTTCCGTAGCTCTTGCTGGATGCTTGTGCCCTGAAAGCTGCTGCACCCCACAGTGCCAGGATGCTCCAGGCTGAGCGGCTCCAGCTCGCCCACAGGCAAATTGGCTGTAGAAGTGGCTTAAGCTAAACTGAAATTCCAAAGCTGTTTACAGCTCCAGCACCCTCATTTTTTGCTTCCTTCCCACTCCCTCTGAAATATTTCCTTTTGATATTTTAATTTCTCTTGGGCTGACTTTAAGGAAGAAAGTTAGGCTGGAACAGATGGTTGTCAGCAAACCAATGCCTGCGAAGCACAATTGAGAATTAATGCACAAAAACCTAAAACTTGGCACCATCGAATCCTCTTGATAGAATTGTCAAAAGAAATCTGGCTTGGAAAAATCTTTTTGAATAATATTTCCAAAATCCAAACGACTGAAACTTTAAACAAACAAAATTGACTTTCTTTGAGCATATGCAAGTGGTAACGAGAACCTGCAAGGGTCATTCTTGAAAGGCCATGGTGTGACCTACAAAGCTACTGCACAGAGCTCTTTGCCACAGGCACTCTGGAGTAGCCGGGTCAGGGCTCAATAGCAAGACGTCATCCAAGCAGCTGCATCCAGCATGAGAATACTGAATGAGTGACCTGCAGCTTCCAATTGTGGAAGAACCCCCGGCACTGAGGTCTGACTCACAACCCCAGGCAGAGAACCATGGAATCCCAGAGCCGTTTGTGTTGGAAGGGAAATGAAAGCTCCTCCAGCTCCAACCCCTGCCATGGGCAAGGACGTCTTCCACTGGAGCAGCTTGCTCCAAGCCCCTGTGTCCAACCTGGCCTTGGACCCTGCTAGGGATGGGGCAGCCACAGCTTCTGTGGGCACCCTGTGCCAGGGCCTCAGCACCCTCTCAGGGGAGAATTTCTGCTTAACACCTAACCTCTGCCCATAGGGAGGCAAAGCACGCTGCAATCATCTTTCCACACCACGATGTTCACTGCGAGACTTTTATTTAATGTTTCTTCTGTGGTTTCTCTTTACAGAGAGAATTTGATTACTTTGGCACAGATTTCCTGTGTGGCCCTATTAGGCATTTTTGTGGAGAAGACAAAAACGTCTGTAAATGGCTGCTTACCCCAGGAAGGGAGTGCTGGGGTTTCTCCCAGCAGAAGCATGTCCCAGGTTGAACCTTTTGCTCTTTTGGTTTTCAGCCATTATCACGTTTTATGGATGAGGAAGTGGTTTTGCATGAACCCAGCGTGAGTTTATTCCAGGCTGTGGAAATAATTACAGATGAAAGCATGAGCCCAGGAGAAAGAAAACTGAAAGGGGAGGGGGAAGGGAAGAAATTTCTCTGGTTGCATTTTTCTATTTAAAAATTATATTTTAATTTTTTTAATAGATGAAAATAAGGTAAAAACCTACAGACAGCAAAGCCATTGACCCAGCAGAGCTGGAAATGCCTCCCCACAGCCCCATGCCAGGCAGTGGGTGTCTGTACCACAAGGCCTCTGCCACCAGAGGGGTACCCACACTGTCCATGAGGAACATCCCAGCTTTGCTGGTCCAGGTCTAGGAATGGTTTTTGTAACAATTGGGTTTACAACAATTCCCAAGTAAGCGAACGCCACGTGGGTTTCTGAAGTGAGAACTGATGTACAACAAGGCTGTGCCTGGTTCCTGCAAGTGATCCTGGAGGAAAAGCCAGCACTCACCTTTCAGGAGCGAATCATGGAATGGTCTGGGTGCTGATGGCGCCGTTCTGCAACCAGCATGTGACAAACTGACATGCGAAACGCGGTGGGTGGCACCAGTCTCTGCTTCCTCCAGTGAGAATGGGCACAACAACACAGGTGGTGTGAAAGGACACCAGAACTGAACCTTGGAGGAAAGGAAGTTGCTGGAGCAGGAACCAAGGGCACAGCTCCTTCTCCCTCATCCTTCTGCAGCATTGCACACTGCTGTCAGAGGTAATGCTGCATGACTGGTACTGAACCACTCTCAGCAAACGACTTGTAGATGGCATCTTGAAAGACTCATAGGATATATCTGGGACGCCTCCACTAACACCAGTGCCAGGTAAATAACTCAACATGCGCCACCTAATTGTTAAATGTGTCATTTTGCCTGACAGCTTCCCTAATTTGATACTCACAGGAAAACTAATACCCTGTGTTGTCCCCTTCACCTAATTACAGCCTAAAGGCCGTTCATCATATAGTGATGGGTGGCATGTGATGAAGTCGAGGTAATCCATCACTGCTCATACTCCTTGGCAGCAACTTCCACCACGGCAGACAGACTTGAGGAGATGACATTCCCTGGGTGGTGCTGGCTGTTGGTCCTTGTGGAATGCTGAGGACCAACCCAGGCTTCCAAAGGCACAGTGGGCACTGGCCAGGGCTCCTCTGCTCTCGGCTGTGCTGTGGTACCAAGGCACTTGGACCACTGCATGGGGCATATCCAGCTTTAGCTCTAGCCACGGTGACCAGTGCAACCCAAGCTCCTGTGTGAGCACCATCTCTTGCCAACCTGCCATTTACAGATACATCCTCAACAAACAGCCAGTGCCCACCACCCTTCAGCTTTTCCTCTTCAACCCTGCGTAGAGCACAGTGCATTTTCCCAGACTGTACTGTCTAACCATGGTCTATATCACTGTGAACTTATATCTAACCTTCAGGGTACTGCTTACCATTTCCATCAGTAATGATCATCAATCCATAGGTTTGGGGCTGAGCATTTTTATTATCCAAGGAAAGACAACTTTTCTGCAACAGGACACAACCCATGGAAATAAAACCAGTATGACAGCCAGAACATGACAGGACAACATAGTGACAGCAATGGGAACTCATCCCAGTTTAGTGTAAATGGAAAACATTGTGCCGAGGTGCTGGTTTTAGTCAGCTCCATGTGCCTGATGCTTGCACTGCCACTTAAACACCTTTCAGCAGCACCCATGGGATGTTCTCTGGAGTTTTCCAGGTGCTGAGGTGAGACTCACAGCTCTGTCACCTGCTGGGTATTGCCCTCCTTGTAAATTCTCCCTCCCACTGCATTCCTGAACATTGCCTCCTTCCTACCGGAGCATTCCTCACCTTTTCTGCACTTAAACCATGACTGGACTCCACTGAGTGGGATGTCCACAGGAGCCCCCCAGTCCACAGGGCTGAGCTGTTGCCACCAGACTATTAGTGCTCACTGATGGATGTCCTCCGCAATGCAGTATTGTATTTAGGAGAGATCCCTATGGCAACTTGCTGGGAACACACCGAAGAGTGATGGCTTCCTGCTTCTGATTACATTTTTAGATCATTTAACTGTTTTGAATCCATTTAATTTCTGAGGCATTATTGGGTCTAAGGCAATTTTTCAAAGTGCCTGGGGTAGTAAATCAAATTATTTTAGGAAACCTGTTTTGTGACGGGTACCTTCAGTCAGCAAAGTTATCATCTCCCTGGCAATTCACGATAAGTCTTATGCTTCATAAAACCACTTTGCTTGGCACTGATTGTACTCCAGAACTGAAGAATTGTTAGTGATGGCACCTCACATGAGCTCTGTTACGTCTGTGCCTCATAGATGGTCATTAGTTACCAGAACTTTGCTGTTTACCCTTTTTGAGCACAGATACTATGTAATTCCTCCTCCGTAGGGATCAGCCCATTGTTCTGGGGTTTGTTAAGAGGTATTATCAATGGCTCAGAGTATTCAACTAATTTAATTCTCCTATGTACAAGCTCCAATCATGTCAATGGCAGGGGTCTAGGTATTATTGTGCCCAAATAGGTAGGACAGGGGGGTTGGTTGTTACTGAGATGTGTAGATAATTCCTTTCCCTTGTTCTTAATTTTACCTATCAGCATCTTCAGCTTTCTCACCCATCTCCACTCCGTAAGGATCCATCCACATCCACTGCCATCTGTACGTCCATTGCTGTTCCTGTTGCACAGAAGAGGAGCACGTGAAGCCTTTTCCTTTTCATCCCATGGCTGCAAGGCACACAGTGCCCAGCGCCCCTCCTGGCTTGCACTCTGTTCCCACTGTTTTCCTAGTTTCAATGAGAAAGAAGCCACATTTGGAGGGTGGGGGGATGCTCTGTGTGACTGCTAAAGCTTTCCTGTCATTTTCCAAGAGCGCAGTGTTGTTGCCTGTGTACTGAGGATCTCTCTGTTCTGGTGTGTCTGGAAGCCTTAATTCTCTGTGTTCAGCTGTGTTGTGTCTCAGCCCTGTCTGAGCATATGCATTATGTTTCCCCCCTCTCCAACTTTGCTTTTCCCTGCAGGAGACGGGATGGAACAGAACCATGATGCCCCTCCTTGTCAATACGTTTTGTTGGAAAGCTGATGAAGTCTATCTGTAGACGGGAGCTCAGAAAGCAAACAAACTCTGAAGAAAAACAATTTTCTGTGGAAAACAATATGAATTCCTCATTAGAAGCTCTGCTCAGGCTGCCTGGTGAGTGCTACACCAAGTTATCCTCTTGGAAAAGCCGCTGCCCACGAATCTCTTCGGCCTCCTTCGACATTGACAATTGAAAACCTTTATTCTTTTCCAGCAGTTTTTCTTCAGCATCACCTTTTCTGACAGCTGGACCAGAGACCAGGTAATGAGGTGGAACCTTTCCAGGTCTAATCCCATCAGTCCTGCTCTGACAGACTCTCGGGAGGACACGGATCAAGGTCCTGGGCAATCCCATGCCCCAGCCTCACCATGATTCTCTCCATGGGGGACTACATGGGTTGAGTTACACCTTACTTACCGTCATTGCAAAGTGACTTACCAATGGAATGAGCTGGCAAAATGGGAGAGGAAGAAACAGGGTCATGGTACTAACTTGTTGCCCTCCATGGCAAGCACATTGGCTCTAGCCAAGCAGCATGACAGCTCCCCTTGCAAAGAACCCCAGACTGGTTTGTGTTAGAAGAGACATTAAAGATCACCCAGTTCCAGTCCCCTGCAGGGACAGGGACACCTTCCACTTTCTCCTCCTTCTTCCACTGAAGAAGGGGGAGAAAAAAGGGTCAACAGAGGAAAATCATACAGGATTTAGGCACCCAGCAGTGCACAACCTACCCATTAACACCCTATTGTACACATTAGTGGTCAGACTGCATACTTGTAGTCAGAAATTCCCATGGCTATTTTGGCTCAGTTTTCTGGGTACTGGCTGATCTATAGAGAAGTATTTGCCTGCTTAGTGCAAACATACTCTGGGACTAAACTGCTCTCACAGCAAACTGAAATATTAGCAACAGCCTCATACAAATGTTCTTTATCTTCTGCCATGAATTCAGAATCCTCTAAATTATTCATTAAGGTCCATAAAACCTCTAGGAAAATTAGCTGTTATCATTGTTGAAAGAAACCGATGTGATCTAGTGAAGAAAACATGAGAAAACGGCAGCCTGAGAAACAGCCGATGACAGAGGTGCCTGAATTGACTGACCCTGATTGAGTCTGCCTTTGAGACAGTGACTGAGCTCAGCCCGGAGCCTCCCTGCAGCCCTCGGAGGGTGCAGGCTGAGGTGGATCAAAAGGCAGAGCAAATCTCCTGACCAGACCCTGTGAAGTGAAACCAATGAGTTTCACACAGCTCTGCTTAAGGCCTTTTATGTGTGCAAGATCTCGGCCATAGCAAGTCACTGATGTCTTCTTCATCTTCATTTAGTTTTCATGGGTCTCTTAAAAACATACGTTGAAATAAAAGCAGAAACCTACACAAGAAAGAGTTAAATATGGAACAGGAGGCCAGAAATCACACACATATAAATAATGAGCCAGATTTCCTTCTGCACCAGAAAAAAACACAAAGAAGAAGTTTCTGCTGGTCCCTCCTGGCCAGGTCTCTAGCTCTGCCTTTCCCCAGTGTATTATTGTATATAACCCCCTTTTCTAGCCCTGATTTTGTTTTAATCTATTTCTAGTCCTATAAGGAACACCTGAAAACAGCTTTAAAAACCCACCCACAGCTAAGAAATGCTGCATGTATTTTAAGAGTTCAACCTTCCGGTTTGAAGTTCGATGGCCAATAGGGTGGGTCTGTGTGGGCACAGTTTGATGGCGGAAACTAGAAATGAAGCTGAAGCTCCTGAGTTCCATTGCCTCTATCAAAGTCTTTTATGATTTGCTGCAGCCCAACCACCTCTTTACTCTGTATCATGTATGCTTTAACTCTAGATGGCAAAAAGGCAGCTGAAGTGATGTTTTGATTGAAAAGCTCTTGATTAACCACTGTGATGGTGACGAATGAAACTTTCTGTGCTGCCAAAGCCTTAATGGTGCAGACTGCGTGAATCCGTAGCGTGCCATCAACAACACAAAGGTACCAATTTGGTCAACATTTTAGTTTCACTATTAATCTAATCTAACAATTTCCTTCCCAAAGGACAGCTTTTGGTTAGGGGGTTTGTTACATGCAAGATGCTCTGCTTTTCTTCCCCTGAACCGAAAATAAAGCAGTGACTAAGCTGCAGCTCCCAGCCTGCAGGGCTGCGCAGAGCTCAGTGTTTGCCAGAGAATGGAAGGTCAGAGTTGGGAAGGAGGGGACTGATCCTCCAGCGCTCAGTCCCCACAGAGCATCAGTCCATCAGTCTGGCTGCCCTTGCCTCCAAGGCCCATGAGTGCTGCTGGGAGCAAGGCTTTCAGACTGATCCTTCTTTCGGTGGTCCCTCCCCCCTCCAAATTTAGTGACAGATTGCAAGCGCTTTGGTTTGAGCTGCTCTAAATGCAGTGTTATAAACTGAAAGTTAATGGCAAAGCACAGATTTCATTTGCTTTCCTGCAGACTTTGTGCAGGGACAGGGCACAACCTGCAAACCCCATTCCCTGTTCTGTGTGCCTGCTCCCCTCTCACAGACAGCTCACCATCATGTCCTATTGATGTTGGTCCTCACCTCAGCTGAGGGCAGGAGCAGCCCTGGACCCCCTGGGGAAGGCAGAGCCACTAGCCAATGCCCATCAAGTGTGGAGACCCTGGCTGAGGTAATGACAACCCTGCCACAGGCATCCATGGTAGAAGGTGCCAGTGGGACCAGTTTAGGATCACTGGTGTGAGCAGCAGGTGAGGTCAGAAACCACTCAGGGTGCTGAGATGGACAGATTGGCAGGAGGTACCCAGGAGGCAGGGGCACATCAAACTGCCTCACAGCCAGTGCAGTGGTTAAACCTCCACATCTCACTAACCCCCATCCACAGTCACAGCACTTACACTAAAACACCACTATTACTGTTAATACACAACAAATCAATATTCAGATGTTTGTACCATCAGATGGATAACCTGGCAATGTTTGGGTTTGGTTTTAAAAGCCAAATTACATACTCTGCATTCCCTTGGCAACTGAGGAGCAGGCAGAGAAACCCCTTTTCATTTTAACAACTTCAAATGTGTTGGCATGCATCAAATCCAGATCTGGGGTAGGTTTAAGTGACACATGACATCTGACTGGAGGGTTTATGTGTTTGCAGTGTGAACACAAAAAGGCTCAGTGTGCCTGGGAAGAAACAGAAATAAGACCTGTGACAACAAAAACTTGCTTACAGATAATTAATCCCATTTGGAAATAAGTGTGGGCATATTTGCATCCCTTTTATTTCCTCCTCTTACGATCTACAGGTCAACTCTTGCTGTGAAAATATCAGCAGTGAGCAGCTTTCCCAGCTCCACACCCCTCACGCACGGAGAGCGAGTGCTCAGCTCTCAGACGTGTTTGTAACAAGAGGTTCCTGAGCCCATGGAGCAGGGACGAGGTTCACCTGTGAGGGTCAGAGTCATAAACAACCAGAGCAGGCTGCTTCTGCTCTGGAGAAGGAACCAAACTCTGCATAAATACTGAGATGAATGAAACCTTCACACACACCTCATGCTTGTCTGTGCTCGTCCAGCTAGCACATCACATGTTCCCAGCGATGCTTGCCTTGATTCTGGGCCCAGGACACAACTGTCACAAGAGCTACAGGGCAGCAAATGCTGATGTGAAATATTAGCACCTGGGAATTGATGTGCCCAGGCACCTCATGCTGCCAACAGCACGAGGATGATGCAGCACAGCTGCGGTGTATCCAGCCTGCATTGTAGAATGTGTCCACACACATGAGGAGACCCGGCACTAAGTTCTGGAAAGATTCTGACTCAGACGGAGATAGGATTCTGTAGCTTCTCTGTACAGGTTCTTTATACAGAAGGCACCACCTCTTTGTGGGTTCAGCTAATGAACCCTGGACTCAAAAGCCAATCTATGTTTTCCACAATGCCATTGATTGCAAATCTAATAAAATCCTTCCACATCGCTCCTTGTAAAGAAAGGAAAAAGTGATTTAAGTGCCTCTCATAGCAAAATACCAAAAAAAGAAATCTTAGTTAAGTCTCTTCAGGACTCTTACACACACTGCGCTATTAGCAAGGGAAGAATGACAGGACAAGTAAGAACACTTAGATCCAGTCATCTTACACCTCACACAATGGCTGTTTATTTCCCTCACTTACTCAACATCCAGAAGCTGTTGGGTTTCGACCGCTCAGGAATGCTGGGATGCAGACACACAAACGCACCCAGTTAACCTTGTTCCCAGCACATCTAATTGGGTTTCAAGAGGGAGCAGCAAACCGCCTCCACACACAGTTGAGGGACAAAGAGAAACAAACAGTAAGAGATGCTGGAGTATCAAGCCTCAGCAATTTGCTCGTGCTATACACAAGATCACAGTCCATGTATGCCCATACTATGGCAGATAATGGCATGGAGGGATAGATGCAATTGATGAAGGTTTTTAACTCTCAGAACACTTTATTTTCTATAAACCTGCTGAGAGTACACTGAAGTTTCATTCTCTCCTTGTTTGGAAACAGATTTGATACTTGCTACACATCTTCCTACACCCCAATCATGCAGAAGACAACTCAGAGCAACGGGGCTACAGCCATTTCACTGCATTTCCAACACAAAGGTTTATGCAATTAATTGATAACATGAATTTTCCAGTGTGCGATGCTTTTGCCAGCATTTCTATGTAGCTGAGTAATTCTCTTTGTTGTCAAGGAAGCTGAGGAGGAGGAGGAGGAGGAGAAAGGAGCCTTGGGGACCATTGGAGCTGATCCCGAGGAGCAACCCTGAGCAAGCCCCCAGCCCAGCAGGTCTCAGAGAAGCCAGTTCCTACAGCGGATTCAGAGGCACTGAGGCCGCCTGAGCAGCACACACTGGTTTAGGGTGGTTTAGAGCTCTATGGACAAGCCATTTGTGTACCTCAGCCCCATCACACTTCACCCCACAAGGCCTGAGCAGAGCATGTTCCTGCAACTGTCTCCAGTACACCCAGGAGTGGCCTCACTCAGCTTCTGAGGCTTGCTCTGTGGACAAAGGTGTGCCACAACCACAGATGCATTCTGTGGCAGCCCACAGGTAGCAGGAGCAAAGAACATCCCCAATTCTATTATATAGGTTTATTCAAACTGAAAGCAAGCTGAAAATTTGAAAACAATGTGGAATTGACCCTGGGGCTCCCAGGATTTGCATTAACAACCCCCTCCACTCTCCAAACTGATGCCCAGAGCACCCACTGTCGGTGAGCATGGCAGCAGATTTGTCAACTCATTCTTGTGCTGCAGAAACGTGTTTCTGCTGTATTCAGTTCCCCAGCCAAGTGTTGGCAAGAACATTCTTTCCTTTCATTCACATCTCCACTTATCTGAAGTAAATAATTTGTACTTGTTTAATTCTTAACCAAGTGTTCTGTAAGAGAACCCACTTGACCTCATCAGATTTTGAGTCTAAGAATCACTGGGAAGCTTAAAGCTACCGAGAATTTTCCTTCCTGCTCTAGACGACCGTCGGTCTGTAAGAACAGTGCATCAGATGTTGAGACTCCCTGATTTGTGCAGAGATGTAATTGCCCTCTTGTACTTTGCACAGGAAAGGCAACTTGCACAGACACGGAAGGTCAACGGAAGAGCCACAACCTGCAGAAGCTTCACTCTGGTTTCTAGCAATGTCCTGACACAAACAACCAAAGCAACTGTGAGTCCTTGCACAGAAACAAAGGGAAAATGAAATGCCAGTGTTGATTTGGCAGGAGCACTTCATGTCCATTCACTCTAACATCTTTCCAAGGCTCAGTGGTGGAGCCTGTGGTGAGCAGTAGCTGTGCCTTAAGGAAGGAGCACGCTGCTGTTGCCGTGCTGTGTTCCTGGCAGAGAATAACCAAACTCCAGCCTACGCGAGGGTGGACAGGAGCTTACAGCTGGAAAGCTTTACCAGGCAGTGCCCTGAGAGCATCTCATCATCATGTACATCTATTATAAATCACTGCTAGCAGCTGCAGTTGTTATGCATGAAATTATGTATACTTTTAGAGAGTGCAAAGAGCAGGAAGAGTAAACAGGGGAAAGGTGGAGTTTACGGAAGTGGTCCAGGATCACCCTTGTAGATAATACAAGGGAGTTGGGGGAATATACTGGATATGCAGCAGTCAGAGAAACGCATCTGCAAAATTATCCGGATGCCTCTGCACTCCATTCCCACTCCTCCCATGAATACAGCGCGCTACTGTTCACATCTAGCTGAGGCACAAATATTTAATGAAACCTGTAGCCAGTCTGCAGGATGTTTGTGTTAAATAATGAATAAATCATGAAGAGAGGTTCCCATCATTTAGCTTCTTGACTTCTCACCCTCCATGAATTTATTTAGAAGGTCACACTGATGGTCAGATAACACCAGGAAAGATGCTCCTACCATCCTGAAGGGAAGAGCCCAGAGACCTCAAGTGCTTGGGTTTGACAGGTTACATGAGGTTACATGAGTTCTGTACAGTGCCTCATCCCACTGCAGGTGGTGTGTTATGGGAAGCACTACCCTGCGTGGAGGTGCCTGGAGCTGCTCAATCTTTACTGGAACACAAGGAAGAGGGGCCTGCACAAAGCAGAGGAAAGGTTTCTAGCAAATTAAAGGGATCAGATTTAACTTCTTTAGCTGATTGTAAGCTTTAAGGATTTTTGTTCCAGTAAAAGTATTGATCAGCACGAGATTTACATACTCCTCTTTCAGGTAATGGGGTATCCATGCCACCACCAGCGATAGAAACATGAAGTAAACCAGGGGAAAGTGTTAAAGGCAACATCTGAGCCATGAACGTCTTCTTCGCAATACCCCAAAAATCATTTTTCTAGAACTAAATTGAAACTTCCTAATGTACACTTTGTTTTTCAGATTCAAGCAGCAATAGATCCTGGCTGTGCTACAGCATCCTGTTGCCTTTAATGGCTTGCCAGGTTTCCAGCACCAACATTAGAAGGAAAATAATGGAACAGCTTCACTCTGATTTTTAGATCCTTTTACGTGTTTCTCAGTTACAAAAGCTCCGCCAGCAATTCCATTTTTAATTACCAGAGTTGTGCTGTATATGAGGCTTAAATCACAGTGCACTGCTTGGAGACGGGAGAGCAGGATTTCTGGTGTCACAGGCGGAAGCTACAGTCAATATTCAGACATTTCAGATGGCTTCGAGTTTTGAATGCTGATAACTGAACCAGTCTCCCATTGATAATTACCTTTTGCAGGGAGCTAAGATGCAACATGCTCTGAGCACTGATAATTAAAAATACATGCAAAGAGGTTGATGTGGAAAAGCTGGGACCCAGATGCAGAGCAGGGCTGGTGGGGAGCCTGCGGAGACGCTCCACAGGAACCCCAGCCCAACACTGCTCACCTCCAGACAAGCCACTGCGCTGCCACGCAGCCACAGCCATGGTACTCCTCACCCTGCTCCTGTCTGAACCTAGCTGCAAGCTTCCAAATCACTGCTTCAACAGCCCATGGAGTTATGCCTGACTGGGATGCTCTCCATCACCCCAAAGTGTGCTTCCTGGAAGCCTCTTCCAGGGCGGGAAATGCAATGCCACTAACCAAGTGCACCACAGCATCATCCATTCACCTCCAATTCAGCAAAGAAATGGATCCATCAACTCTTTGCTGATTATTTGGGGGTTGGACTACGTGACCTATAAGGATTCCTTATAACCCCATACTGCATCATGATTCTATTTCTGCCATGTTATGCCCCAGGCTGTGGGTCTCCCTGGGGATGCTGGTGTGGCTGGGCTGGTCCCACAGCACGGAGGGCATCAGGGGTGACTCCAGCACAGCTAAGGAATCCCCTCCTGTAGGTTTATTTCTCACCTATAGACAGCCACAGTCTGCAGGGCAGCACCAAAAGGACCATGGGGTGTGCAGAAAGGGGTGAAGGAGGCAGCGAGGTGAAGGCTCATGTCCCTGGTCACACACAGCTCTCTGGCTGATCACTGGCATTCAACTTTCCAAGCCACCCCCACCCTCCCAGCAGTAGGTGCATCAGAGCTGGAATTTCTTTTTTAGGGCAAGATCCAAGCAAAGCTGTGAGATTAAAGGCAGACATTGAGTGCCTGGAATATAAACTATGTAAGTGATGAGCATTTACCCTTTCTCCCAGGTTTCAGATGTGTGTGCAGGAAGAACAAGTGCTTTTATGCTCCCATAGCAGGGAGCGAAGGCGGCACAATCCCAGGCCCTGAGCAGCAAAACGCACACGATGTCTCGGCACCAGGGAGCCGGCAGCAGAGCTGCTGATGGAGACCAAAGTGGCAGCACATCCTCTCATGCACGAAGATCAAGCAGAGGAGGTTCAAAACAGGATTCTGGGCATGTAGAGTGACGCTCACAGTCACAATAGAGCTGTTCGCAACATTTGATGTGGCAGATGGGACAGCTTTTGCTGGGAAATAGAACCTGATCTTTAGAAGACGTGTTCCTGGTAAGAGACCTCAGGAGCATCGCAGGGACAAGACTGCAGAGACTCCCCATGGATTCACTGTGCTCTGGAGGAATCTTCTGAAAACACTTGAATCAAGAATGGTTTCTTTATCTGCCTGCACAAACTCTCCAGCAGGACCAGTTCTGTATGTCTGTAAGGAAATGCGTATCCTCTTCTTCCATAAGGAAGAATGCAGAGTCATCTTCCTCTACAGGGTTGTTTACATTACCCAGGATTTCTCAGCCAGGGACCTGGGAACCATGGTAATTCCAGGTACCACCCAGGAACCTCCAAAGACATTCTGCTTTGCAGTATTCCCTTCTCCATGGACATCCTCTCCCACGGGCCTACAGTCCCAGGAAACCTCCTCACAAAGGGATACAAGTTACACTTGCCCTGAATTATTTATCTTAAACTTCTGGGTTTGCTCATCCTCACAAACACTTCCAGAGGAGCTGTGGCTGCCCCATCCCTGGCAGTGTTCAAGGCCAGGCTGGCCACAGGGGCTTGGAACAACCTGCTCTAGTGGAAAGCGGAAGGATGGGGTTTGGAACTGACTGAGCTTTAACGTCCTGCCTGACCAGAACCATTCCGTGATTCCTCATGCATTCAGCACTTCAGCAACCAATCCACTCCAGCACCGAGATTTCAGGTTCAGCTCAGAGAAATCCAAATGTCTAAATTCTTTAGACATTTGTTGTCTTGCAGCTGTTTCTGTTTTCATGAGGCAGAGTGAATGTCCCAAGTCTGCAGCAGGCTTGTGAAATACAGATAAGAACCCAGCTTTGTTACATCCCTACGCTTCAAAGCTGAACTTCAAACCAATTCATGTGATGCATCTGTACGAGAAGCCCACTGTGATGTTAGAGCGGCCTGTGCATTACAAAGGCCCAAGCACACTTCCCGGTGGCGGGTCTGTACAAGGGGGACTGAACCTCACGCCAAGGACCTAAGTAAATGCTCAGAGCTGGGCACCAGCACCCTGCCCTGCCCCAGGAGGCTGAAAGGGGAACCATGGGGGTTCAAGGTCTCCCATGGCCGGCAGGATCTGGAGCAGTGGCGTTTTCAGCAGAGCCCACCCCAGGTTTGCACTCCTGGAGAGGTGGGGAGCATCATCCTCAGAAGTTCCTCCTCACTGGTGCAGCCTCCAGGGTCTCTATGCTCCAATTTCTGCGCACCTCCACCCACAGAACCCCTTATAGCCAGATTTTTAGCATCATTACGTAAAATCACTTTGAATCTATTTATAGTGGCAACAAGAGCTGAGGTTTCGTCTTTCCCTAGTTGAAAAACTACAGGCAAAGTGGCCTCCGGACAGAGACTGTGGTGCTTGTGAGCTGATGGAAAGACGCATTGATAATACGCCTCTTCCAAAAGTCCCTAAAATTCATTTGTGGACAGTTGGAGTGAACCAGGGGGCTGTGCAGGAAGTACATGGTCAGACAAGGACAAGCTTTGCCCAGGTCAGCGGTGTAAGTGACCCGTGCAAATACATCTGCATTCCTGCTTACCCAGGCAACAGCCTGCATCCCTTTGGGACAGAGGCAGCCTACTCTCTCACTCGTCCTGTGGGCAGGGGGTCAGGGCTTTGGCTGCTTTGAAGAAGATGCTGGTAATAGACAAAAACCCCCAAACTGAAAAGCTTTCAGCTCCTTCCACTGAGCTCCCTTCCAAAATACACATTCATTTCCCTATTTCTTGAATGCAATCCCCAGAAGTGATCAGCCAAGGAACATTCCCTGTCCTTTGGCAGAGCCACCTGGAGGATGCAGACCACAAGCACATGGGTTACCTTCCCCAGTCCAAGAGCTTTTGAAGACAACAATAAAATAAGCAATCTGAAGTGTGGTTCAGTAACTGATCATTTTGAAACAATAGACTGCAAAAGACATGTTTGCTTCTGGTTCACTTTGAAATTCCATTTGTTATTGTACATAACAGAGCTCCTGCAATCTGTAAACCTGCAATCACAGGCATACCTCTTAAAGGCTGAATACTTCATAGCAAACAATTCCTCATGCATATATTTTATCATTCTTCATACTTTTTGTTTTGAACATGAATAACTCCTAAGTGCATATTAAAACCACAAGGTAACTCCATACATTGTCACCTGCTCATTAGTAACTAAGTCTCACTGAGCACATGAGGGGTTTTGGCAGGTAACTATGGTGATACACAAGGCTGGGCTTTTTGTGGGGTTTGTGGCTGGTTTTGAGGCTGAACACTCCCTTTTTATCTCTATGGGAGGTTAAGAAAAACAAAAAGTTGTCTTTTTTGCTAAGATAATGCAACCCAAAAGATAAGAATAGCAGTGGATAAACACTGTGTGTCAAAAGCTAAAGCAGGCTAACAAACAGCTGCAGCACTTTCCATTTGTCTTTAGGTATATTAATTTTGCAGTATTTATGTGCAACACATTGCCACAGAGGTCAAACTTTGGAATCAAAAATAGCATATATGAATATAGAGTAGAATGAGGTCAGAGCAGATTTGCCAAAGCAGTCCTTGAGCCACATCACACAGTGAGGTGCTCTCCTTCTGCAGGTTAGCTTTCCACAAGAATGCAAATTCCAGCTAAGTGTTCTCTAACACACGTCTCACAGCCCTGCATGGCTCATTTTGTGCAGCCGTTGGGGCTGGTACAGGCTGCACTGATAACAGTCACCATCATCACAAGTGAGGATCACCCAATGAGCTGCCCCGGCTGAAAGAGCATCCCAAGCATGAGGCTCCTCCTCCTTGTCTGTGGAAGAGCAAAACACCACCAAGTTCCCATAAAATGATTTCTTGGATGTAGATGTGTTGTGGTTTAACTTCATTGTCAAACACACCAGGGCAAGGAGGTCATCTGAGCAGGCTGAGCCACTTTATTGAACATGTCTATTATGGTCAGGAGCCTGTGCTGGGGATGCTGGCACCCTTCCCTCAAAGCCAGGCAGGCAGGATGAACCAGGGCCCAGACATCCAGGTGGTTCAACAGAGACAGCTAATGTGCAATCAGCAGAATAAAAAGCAATAATGAAGCTGCTGCAAGGGTTTTGTAATGTAATGATGACTAGCACATAATAGCTACTTACCCAGCACAAATACATAGTGCCTTGAAGATGAATACCATTGCTGAGAGCACACTTAGCTTTTTATTTCCTCCCCTCTACTATCCATCATCTCTCATCTCTCTGAGGTCCAACAAGTGCAGAGAACACGGTGGCTTGCCCCAGATGAAGGTGCACGCAGTTTCAGAGCACTGCTCAGCCAGATACCCACAGGAGCAGCAACTTACAGATAAACCAGCAGCAAATTCAAGCAGAAAGGGCAAGACTGCACCAAGTAAAAGGCTGGTGGCTTTTTACTAAGTACCAGACAAGCCTTTACAAGCCTTACAGATTGTCCTTTCTCCATAGTGCATTGCCCCCAAAGAACTTGCTTAGTCCTTAGGACTGCACTAGCACCCACCACTGAGTTGAGACCAACTGATGGAAGGAAGGAGGATGTGCACATACCTTGACTCTCCCATCAGGACTGACCCGCCTTTAGGTGACAACAATAGGGGAAGTGAACTACTGAAAAACACTCTTATAGCCCCAATCTGAGGCAATTGACTGGCTCTGGGCTGAGCTTAACACTCTCCAGCTGGACCAGCCCCAGGCTGGTTTTACCTAGTGCAAACGATGGGCTTATGTAGTGCAAACAAAGGGCTCCTGCTCCCTTCATAACAAGGTCAATCTGAGCAGAGCTGCTGCCCAGGGCTGCCCCAGGAGACAGCAGCTCCTCCAGAGCATGTCGTACAACACCGGTGCTGCAACCCAGGGATGTGCATAAGCAGGAGCAGGAGCAGGGGCTGGGGATGCTCAGGAAGCAGTGGCTCTGCCTTCTTGAGCCTCTGCAAACAGGGAGAACAGGAAGGTGTCTAATCACAGGAATAATTGCTGAGGGATACCAGAAGGGGTTTGTTTGCAGAGTGTTCTCTGAATCTCACAATAAAAGCGCATAAAAAGGACAGTAATTGGCCACTTGGGATAAAGTTAATGGTAAATACACTAATAAAAAAACCCAATCCCAGACTGCACTTCAAGCAGA